>CP124718.1:1294166-2588333 GCA_031232105.1 Capsicum rhomboideum
TCAGCAATAGAAAAGAATTTTGAGGAAAAATGAATGAGATATCATAGTAATATTTGGATTTTACTTTGACCATATCTTGCATAGAATGCTAAACTAAACTGATGGGAAACTTGGAAAATGTTTTCTGTGGCATGGCACTAAGTTACTGTTTTATTCACATAGGAGTATTTGGCACCAGGTTACTGTTTTCATTGTATTGGAGCAAACATAGCTAGCTCGTTTGTTAAAAAAGTGGATGATATCTCTGCTTAATATTGACCAAGTTAAGTTTATTGACAGGGGTGTATAATACACCGATATCTATGAGTTGGTTAATTGTGATGATGTAAAAAAATTTCTTTGCTTTCTCAAAAGAAATTTTCCTGCATTTCAGCCAACTGAGCAAGAAAAGTCATAAAAAGTAGTAATACCCTATTTGGCATCCTGGTTTCTTATAATAAGCATTGTTTTTACCCATGCACATATATATTGAATAAATTTCTTAACACATATTTACACATATAATAAATAATTTGAGTCAAAATTATTTAATTCTGTCAAATTCGAAAGCCACCTTCCCTGTTGATGATACTGTAAAAATTCTCTTTTTCCCTTACTAGTATTATAATTTAACATGTTATAATCTATTAATTACCGGTCTTTTTATCAGGTTATGCTTATCGTCATAAAATTTACTTGTAATTATCTTATAAATGACCTGATTACGTAAACATAGCAAATTCAGTTAAACAATAATATTTGCTTGGTACCAACATGGATCACGGTGGAAGGATTGGAATTTCTCTACCCTTAACCAAACGTCTCTAGTTTGAGTCCTTAGGAATGAAAAAAAATCTTGTTGGCAGCACCGCTCTCAGATTTAAGCCCTGCTATGCACGAATCCAAATTTTATCAGACCCCAATAGGAATACCGAATTACGGATACCGTACATATATACATTTGCTTGGTAAGAAAGGGAAGGTGATATGTTACGAAAATTTTTATTGTGGTTGAGGTGCAACCAACAAAAGTTGGAAGAGGTTCCATTGCCTTTTTGACACATGAAATAGTGGGCCCGATTCATTATTTAAAAGCTAAAGTAAACCTAACAATAGATAAAATATACTTATAATAATTGACACCTCCATCAAGCACAATAAGTAGGCGTTTGGCCATGAAAATTAAATTTTTTGGAGTTGGAGTTATGTTTGGCCATGAAAAAAATTAGAGTTCTTTTTAACTTTTTGTAAGAGAAGTAGAAGTGAAAAAAGTGAAAACAAGAAAAACTTGTTTTCACTTTTCCGGAATTTTATTTCACTTTAGTGAAAAAAATTTCATGGCCAAACACCACCAAATTTCACTTTTTTCACTAAAGTGAAATAAATTCCGGGAAAAAGTGAAAAAAATTCATGGCCAAACGGGCCCTAAGTTTAGCTAAACAATACTCTTTTGATTTATTTTACTTGGATTTTATATTAAAAATAATTTATTTATTTAATAAATTAAGAGAGCTTATTATTTTTTCTCAAGATTATCCTTAATTTAAATAACTATATATTCTCGTTATTCATTTTTATTTGTCACTTATTTCTAAAATGTATTTTTATTTTTACTTGTCACTTTTGAAATCAAGAAAAAAAATATTTTTTTTTAATGTTTTACCCTTACATTAATTACTTATTATTCAAATCATTTTCCAATATCTAATACTAAACATCAATTAATACGGACAGTATGGTAAAAAATAATCATGTCAAACTGAGACAAAAAAAAAACAAAAAACGGAGAAAATAAAATAGTAAGTACGAGTCAATTTATTAGCTCTAGAGAATTATTAATAAGATTAATTTTAGTGAAATGCATCCCTAATAAAAACTTTATTAAGATAAATTATTAACAAGATTAATTTCTATTGCCTTTTTTATATGTATGTACTACCAGTATTTATTTAACTCAATTTGTTGTACGTAATTGGACATTTGGACCCATGTCAATAATACAATAAAATACTATTTTCTCTCTTGTTAAAAATAAAATGGCCCCACTATTCCATGTGTCAAAAAGGCAATGGAATCTCTTCCAACTTTTGTTGGTTGGTAAAATTTTTCAATATGTTACCATCAAAGCCCGTACATGCAAATTGAGAGCATATATATATATATTTTAGTGGCTGCTAATTTTGGTGATGTCATGAGTTCCTACGTCATTTAATACGTGCTCCAACTTTATTCCCTCCATTTTAATAAGATTTTTGATCTTTCTTTCATACTATATATTTTCACTAAAACTACACTTTCTTCTCTCCACACAGAATTCATTTCTCTCCAAGCTAAGTACCAGCCATGGGTGGTGATAAGGTGAATTCACTAACTTCTTTTTTTGTGTATGAAAAAGATTCTTTATATATCTAGATTGTGTTTGATCAAGAATTTGATACATATTGATTGATCATATAATCGTGCTTACATAGATGTTTCTCGTACATATTCTTTTTCTCATATTGTCTAAATTGATTCATTCTTGCTTAATATTGTTCAGAAATCTTTCTTTAAGAGCTTTGATTAATTGTGTGCTTGTAATTACTAATTAATAACCCCACCATAATTACTTTAATTTATTGTTTAATTATCAGATCACCATCATGGTACTCAAGGTTGATCTTCAGTGTTGTAGCTGCTACAAGAAGGTCAAAAAAATTCTCTGTAAATTCCCTCGTAAGTCTTTTTTCTTGAATTTTCAATACTATTATGATATGAATAGGAATTAATTTGACTTTTTTTTTTTGTCCCTTTTATTGTGATGTCAACTTTGTTTTTTTGGGGGCAATAGAAATTAGAGACCAAGTATATGATGAGAAGGGCAATACAGTGACAATCACTGTGATTTGTTGCAATCCTGAAAAACTTCGTGACAAATTGTGTAGTAAAGGATGTGGAGTAATCACGAGCATTGAAATCAAAGACCCTCCAAAGCCCAAACCTTGTGATTGTGAAAAGCCCAAACCTTGTGAAAAGCCCAAACCTTGTGAAAAACCCAAACCTTGTGATTGTGAAAAGCCCAAACCTTGTGATTGTGAAAAGCCCAAACCTTGTGGAAAGCCCAAACCTTGTGAAATGCCCAAACCTTGTGAAAAACCCAAACCTTGTGGAAAGCCCAAACCTTGTGGAAAGCCCAAACCTTGTGAAATGCCCAAACCTTGTGAAAAACCCAAACCTTGTGGAAAGCCAAAACCTTGTGGAAAGCCCAAACCTTGTGAAATGCCCAAACCTTGTGAAATGCCAGTTCCACCGCCACCCTCAGGATATTGTTGTGGACAATGCTACGAAGGCCATACGGGGGGCCCATGTTATCAGTGGTACGGAAGACCGGTCCCTCCGCCCCGGTGTTACGATAACTATGTATATTGCTACGGGCCTAGGCCGTATGGATATGGTAGGAGCTGTTATGTGAGCAGATGTGATCAATACTACTTCAGTGAGGAAAATGCTACAGGATGCTCAATTATGTAATGGGTAGCTTTTTGTTATGGGTCATTTTCAGGGCTCATCAATGTGGGCTCCTCTTAATGTGGTGGTTATTGTCATAGATGTAAAGCAATGTATAGGTTTCTTTTTCTTTTTTTTTTTCTTTTTCTTTTGTCAAATGGAATAAAGGTGTTAACAAGATTTGATTAATAAATGTCATTTTTCAACATTACTAGTGATCTAATTTCTCAAAATATTTGACAAGTATGATTGAGAATCCTTCTTATAACATAAAATTACAAGTCTCTCAATGGAACATCACTTACCAATTTGTACTCAACATATTTGAATTTTAACTCAAGCATATGACTAGAAGCATAGATGAATGGTCGTTTGCTGATATTCTTACCGATATGATACTGATTTTTTAGAGCAATAAAAGTATTGTATTAATAACAGTTTTATAGCAAACTCGTGGCTCGATGCGTCATGCTTATGGCTCTCCAATCAATCATGATGAAACTAAGACAATTAGAGAAACATTACAGATTGTGATATATAAAGGATGTGAAAAATTTCATGATGCAAAACATAAAGGAGTCGGAAATGATATTACAAGAACTAAATGCATCACCTTAATTTGTGCAAATTATATGACATGTAAATGATATTACAATCTATTGTTCATCTTAGAGATAACTTGAATGTAGTTTTTCGAAGACTCTAGTACATAACAGTTTTTAGGATGAATAATTTTCTAAAGGGCAAACACATTGTCATCCCCCTAAACTTGACACGAACTTTCACTTTAGCACCTAAAGTGGACGTTGTTCATTTTAAACACATAAACCAGTCTCCAACTGTGTCATTTTGACACCTTTTGCTGACTGACACGAATTTTGAGCGCGTTTAAGGAGCTTTTTTGTAAATTTTCTTTTTTCTCTTTCTACCTAATAGCTTCCGCCATTTTTTTCTCTTTTTTCTTCTTCCTCATTCCTTCTCCCGCCACATATTTAAGCTGTAAAAGGTGTTATTATTCATCTTGATGCTTTGTTACTTTCATTTCTCAGCTGGGTTTCCTCTATTTTGTTTGATTTTTTTTAAAGTTTCTACTGCTCAATTTCTCTTCGACCCAATACATTTTTGGTGATTATCTTATCTGAGTTTGTTCGATTTTGTATGATTTTGAGTTTCTAATGGTTAATTTCTCTTTGACCCGGTACATTTTTGGTGATTATCTTATCTGGTTTTGTTCAATTTTGTTTGATTTTGAGTTTCTAATAGTTAATTTCTCTTTGACCCGGTACATTTTTAGTGAATATCTTATCTGGGTTTGTTCAATTTTGTTTGCTTTTGCTTTTTTGTATTCGGATTAGTGAAAATTTAGGTGTTAAAGGTGCTAATTTTTAGCTTGATGCTTTATTACGTTACTCTCATTATTTTTTTCTCAATTGGATTTTCCTCTGTTCTTGGTGAAGTTTGGGAAGGAGAAGAAGGCACAAGAAGATAATGGAGTTAAAAAAAAATAGAAGTGAGGTTTTTTCTTAAAAAAAAAAATAAAAAAATTCCACGTGTTGCCTACAGATTTGTTCATTTTTCCACGTAGGAGGCGTTTGAAAACACACACTTAAGTTGATCACGAGAATATAAAAAAAGTGTCAAAATGACACAGTTGGAGACTGTTTTAGGTGTTTAAAATGAACAACATTCACATTAAATGTTAAAGTGAAAGATCGTGTCAAGTTTAGATGTCAGACGATGTGTTTGTCCTTTTTTAAATGACATGTAAATGAAACTCACAACTCTTTTTCATGCTTATTCACGAATAAGATACTCGACATTTAGCAATTAAAAATAAAATAGTCCAACAAATACTCCAAAAGTTAAGGGGTAAATTTTCCAAAAACCAAGACTTTAAAGGAGCAATATGTTATTAATCCATTTTGATCAAAATTCACCTCTCCCATTTCTCTCAACCAAACCACCATACTTGATAAGGCCCCCAAAGCTAAATTTTCACTCCAACAAAAATGTCTTCTACACTTTCTCCTCTCTATGAATCCAACATCTTCTTCACCTTCACCTTCACTTCTCCCCAAAAATTCACTTTCCCCCTCAAACTTCTTAATTCTTGCATTCAAACCCCCAAAGTTTCACTTCAAGAACAACCCCAAGTTTCAAGAAAAACTGTTTCTTCATCAAACAGCAAACTTTGGGTCAACCCCAAAAGCCCCAGATCTTCTGAGCTCAAGAGGAAATCTTGTGATTTCAGGTATGCTTCTTTAGTGAAAGTAGCTGAGTCTTTAGATTCTTGTAATGCTATACAAGAAGATGTGTTTAATGTTTTGGGTAATTTGGGTGATAAATTACTAGAACAAGATGCTGTTGTTACATTGAATAACATGTCTAATGCTGAAACTGCATTGCTTGCTATGAAGTATTTTCAACAAAGGTTAAAGAGAGGTGATTGTATATAATGTGATTTTGAAAGTTATGTAAAAAAATAAAGATTTGGGTAAAGCAGAGAAGGTGTTTGATGAAATGCTTGAGAGAGGGATAAAACCTGATAATGTTACGTTCTCCACGATTATTAGTTGTGCTAGGCAGTGTAATTATGTCTCGAACCGCAACTCAATGGTCTTTACATTTGAAGAGCCTCTCGCTCGGGGCAGCTTTAACAGCATTGCACGTCTGGATGAACGACTTGAACAAAGCACTTGAAAGTGGGGAAGAGTTCCCATCATTGCTTGGAATCAACACAGGACATGGAAAACATAAATATTCTGAGAAAGGTCTGGCTGGTGTATTTGAGTCGCACCTTAAGGAATTAAACGCTCCATTCCATGAGGCACCTGATAAAGTTGGGTGGTTTTTGACTACAAAGGTTGCCGCTACATCATGGTTGGAGTCTAGACGTGCTCAAGAGGTGGTTGCTGCTTACTGTTTTCATTGTATTGGAGCAAACATAGCTATCTCATTTGTTAAAAAAGCGGATATCTCTGCTTAATATTGACCAAGTTAAGTTTATTGACAGGGATGTATAATACACCGATATCTATGAGTTGTGAATTGTGATGATGTAAAAATATTCTTTGCTTTCTCAAAGGAACTTTTCTTGCATTTCGGCCAACTGAGCAAGAAAAGTCATAAAAAGTAATACCCTATTTGGCATCCTGGTTTCTTATAATAAGCATTGTTTTTACCCATGCACATATATATTGAATAAATTTCTTAACACATATTTACACATATAATAAATAATTTGAGTCAAAATTATTTAATTCTGTCAAACTCAAAAGTCACCTTCCCTGTTGATGATACTGTAAAGATTCTCTTTTTCCCTTACTAGTATTATAATTTAACATGTTATAATCTATTAATTACCGGTCTTTTTATCAGGTTATGCTTATCGTCATAAAATTTACTTGTAATTATCTTATAAATGACCTGATTACGGAAAAATAGCAAATTCAGTTAAACAATAATATTTGCTTGGTACCAACATGGATCAAGGTGGAAGGATTGGGATTTCTCGACCCTTAACCAAACGTCTCTAGTTTGAGTCCTTAGGAATTTTAAAAAAATCTTGTTGGCAGCACCGCTCTCAGATTTAAGCCTTGCTATGCACGAATTCAAATTTTATCAGACCCCAATAGGAATACCGAATTACGGATACCGTACATATATACATTTGCTTGGTAAGAAAGGGAAGGTGATCTGTTACCATCAAAGCCAGTACATGCAAATTGAAAGCATATATATATAATCAATTTTAGTGGCTGCTAATTTTGGTGATGTCATGAGTTCCTACGTCATTTAATACGTCTTCCAACTTTATTCCCTCCATTTTCATAGGACAATTGATCTTTCTTTCATACTATATATTTTCACTAAAACTACACTTTCTTCTCTCCACACAGAATTCATTTCTCTCCAAGCTAAGTACCAACCATGGGTGGTGATAAGGTGAATTCACTAACTTCTTTTTTTGTGTATGAAAAAGATTCTTTATATATCTAGATTGCAATTGATCAAGAATTTGATACAGATTGATTGATCATATAATCGTGCTTACATAGATGTTTCTCGTACATATTCTTTTTCTCATATCGTCTAAATTGATTCATTCTTGCTTAATATTGTTCAGAAATCTTTCTTTAAGAGCTTTGATTAATTGTGTGCTTGTATTACTAATTAGTAACCCCACCATAATTAGTTTAATTTATTGTTTAATTATCAGATCACCATCATGGTACTCAAGGTTGATCTTCAGTGTTGTAGCTGCTACAAGAAGGTCAAAAAAATTCTCTGTAAATTCCCTCGTAAGTCTTTTTTCTTGAATTTTCAGTACTATTATGATATGAATAGGAATTAATTTGACTTTTTTTTTTGATCCCTTTTTTTTGTGTTGTCAATTTTTTTTTGGGCAATAGAAATTAGAGACCAAGTATATGATGAGAAGGGCAATAGAGTCACAATCACTGTTGTTTGCTGCAATCCTGAAAAACTTCGTGACAAATTGTGTAGTAAAGGATGTGGAGTAATCAAGAGCATTGAAATCATAGACCCTCCAAAGCCCACACCACCTCCTAAACCTAAACCAGTTGCTCCACCACCACCAGCTCCTAAACCTAAACCAATTGCTCCACCACCACCACCTCCTAAACCTCAACCAGCACCAGAGCCCGTAATGGTAATGCCAGTACCAATTCAAGAATGCCCACCGCCACCATCAGGATATTGTTGTGAACAATGCTCCGAAGGCCGTACGGGGGGCCCATGTTATCAGTTGTACGGAAGACCGGTCCCTCCGCCTCCGTGTTACGATAACTATGGATGTTATTGCTATGGGCCTGGGCCGTATGGATATGGTAGGGGCTGTTATGTTTATGTGAACAAATGTGATCAATACTACTTCAATGATGAAAATGCTACAGGATGCTCAATTATGTAAGGGGTAGCTTTTTGTTATGGGTCATTGTCTGGGCTCCTCTTAACGTGGTTGTTATTGTCATAAATGTAAAACAATGTATAGGTTTCTTTTTCTTTTGTCAAATGGAATAAACGTGTTAGCAAGATTTGATTAATAAATCTCATTTTTCAACATTACTAAGTAATCTAATTTCTCAAAATAGTTGACAAGTATGATGGAGAATCCTTCTTATAACACAGAATTACAAGTCTCTCAACGGGACATGACTTACCAATTTGTACCCAACATATTTGAATTTTAACTCAAGCATATGACTAGAAGCATAGAGGAATGGTCGTTTGCTAATATTATTACCGATATTTGAGACTGATTTTTTAGAGCAATAAAAATATTGTATTAATAACAATTTTATAGCAAACTCGTGGCTCGATGCGTCATGCTTATGGCTCTCCAATCAATCATGATGAAACTATGACAATTAGAGAAACATTACAGATTGTGATATATAAAGGATGTGAAAAATTTCATGATGCAAAACATAAAGAAGTCGGAAATGATATTGCAAGAACTAAATATGACATGTAAATGATATTACAATATATTGTTCATCTTAGAGATAACTTGGATGTAGTTTTTCGAAGACTCTAGTACAAAACATTTTCTAGGATGAATTTTCTAAAGGTTAAACACATCGTCAGCCTCCTAAATTTGGCACAAACTTTTAATTTGGCACCTAAAGTGGACGTTGTTCATTTTAAACACCTAAACCAGTATACAACTGTGTCATTTTGGCACCTTTTGTTGACTGAGCATAGGACGTGTGATACACGAAGTTTGAGCGCGTTCAAGGAGTTTTTTCGTAAATTTTCTTTTTTCCCTTTCTCACTCTTTCTCCCTAATAACTTCCGCCATTTTTTTCCCTCTTTTTTCTTATTCCTCATTCCTTCTCCTACCACCTATTCAAGCTGTAAAAGGTGTTATTATTCATTTTGATGCTTTGTTACTTCCATTTCTCAGCTGGGTTTCCTCTAATTTGTTTGATTTTGTGTAGATACATTTTTTTTTTTTTTGAGGTTCTACTGCTCAATTCCTCTTTGACCCAGTACATTTTTGGTGATTATCTTATCTGAGTTTGTTCAATTTCGTGTGATTTTAAGTTTCTAATGGTTAATTGCTCTTCGACACGGTACATTTTTGGTGATTATCTTATCTGGTTTTGTTCAATTTTATGTGATTTTGAGTTTCTAATGGTTAATTTCTCTTTGACCCGACACATTTTTGGTGATTATCTTATCTGGTTTTGTTCAATTTTGCGTGATTTTGCTTTTTTGTATTTGGATTAGTGAAATTTAGGTGTTAAAGGTGCTAATTTTTAGCTTGATACTTTATTACGTTACTCTTATTTTTTTTTTTTCTCAATTGGGTTTTCCTCTGTTCTTGGTGAAGTTTGGGTAGGAGAAGGCACAAGAAGATAATGGAGCTAAAAAAAAAAAAAAATTCACGTGTTGCATACGGATTTGTTCATTTTTCCACGTAGGGGGCGTTTGACAACACACTTAAGTTGATCATGAGAATATAAAAAATATGTCAAAATGACACAGTTGGGGGCTATTTTAGGTGTTTAAAATTAACAACGTCCACTTTAGGTGTTAAAGTGAAAGTTCGTGTCAAATTTAGGGGTCTGACGTTGTGTTTGGCCTTTTGTAAATGACATGTAAATGAAACTCGTGACTCTTTTTCATGCTTATTCAAGAATAAGATACTCGATATTTAACAATTAAAAGTAAAATAGTCCAACAAATTTAGTAAAGGATGTGGAGTAATCAAGAGCATTGAAATCAAAGACCCTCCAAAGCCCAAACCTTCTGAAAATGAACCTTCTGTCTTATTCTTTCTTCTATCTGGGAAAAAACAGGTAAAGAAGACTAACAAGTTCAAAATAAGACGTACCAATTTAGAATGCAAGTATTGAAAACGTCGACATTGTTTTCCTCTTTCATCGTCTTAGGTAGAGTCAGAGCCAGGATTTGAACTTTATGGTTCTAAATTCTAGGATTGCAATATCATATGTTAGTATCTGAGTTCTAAATTCAATTTTTGTATATAAATTGAGACAAAGAAAATAATCTATATTGGGCACGGGCTGTTTTATATCTAGTATTAGTAATAAACTACAGTACAAATTTAATTTTCTCCTCTATTGGAGTCAATGTGAAATGGCCATTAATCAAGTGACATGTGTTATGAGAAAATGTTATCCATATAGTTATCTCGTCTTTGGTACTTACAATCAAATAACTCATTTTTCAGCAGAGAAAAAGAGAGTTTTGAAGGTGATTGATTTCTCAACCTTTTGTCTTGTTGTAAAAAACTTGATGCCTACAGGTTCATTAATCAAAAGGGCAGAAATTTTAAGTAGTTTAGATAAGTTAAGTTGTGGTATTAGGTAATTTTTCCATCTTTTAAATCAAAGCAATAGAAGAACTCCAAATTCTGATAAACACTTCAAAATTGTGTTACATAACCACTTTATAAGAGAAAGAGTCAATTGTACTCCCTCTTCCAGAATGGCCAGAAAGACTATAATGAATCTTTTGGTATATTTCGATTACTATAAAATGTATCATCTTAATTCAGTTATACCAAAATATTGCCTCAACGTAATACTACCGTGTGGGATGGAGTTATTTGTACAGAAAACTTGATCTCTCTAAAATTACTGATTTAATTTTTATTTATGTATGTTCGAGATAATTATTCCTTTCAATTTGTTTTTCTATTCAACTTTTGTTGGCGTGTTGCAATTGTGATCCATGGATAGTGAAGTCACCTCGATGACATTCTTGTATTTGCCTTTGATGAGTCTTCTACTTGTTATACTTCCTTTATTTCAATTACGATATCATTTATCGTACTATTATTCTTATTCTCGAGTGCTTTTATCATTATTTATTCATCATTATATTCTTTTTTCTTATCTGTTTTAAAATACTTTACTTGAAACGAGGATTTATCGAATAAGATTCGCGTAAACAACACCTATAAAGTTACATTTGGGATGTTGCCAATGCCTTTGATGAGCCGTCCCCAACTTTGGATTGATCATTAGAGTTTGGTCCCCTCACTACCCACCTTGGCATTAAACTTCTACCTAAAGTAAAAGAATCACACATTTTTTTAGTACTACTGATGTTGACCTTTGACTTTTCTATATCATATCTATCAATTTGGTTTTATTTATTAATTTACTCAATATTTAATTATATATTAATTTAAAATTGATGCAGGATAACTTTAAATCCTAAATTTATCTTTAAAAACATTTGGCCTTCCCTAAATGATCACATACACTCAAAACTTTTGTAATTAGTTCATTCTTTTTAGAGTCAACTATGTTTAATTATACTCATTTACACTATTTACACTCTTTTGTAGAAGAGAAAAAGTGGATAGATTTATGATTACTAAGTAGGTAAAATTGAATGACAAATTAAAGATTGAGTTAGCCACCATGAGGGGGTAATTCACCAACTCAATTGATTTTGATATATATTTAATAAATTTCTTAACACATGATAAATAATTTGAGTCAAAATTATTTAATTCTGTCAAACTCGAAAGTCACCTCCCCTATTGATGATAATGTAAAGATTCTTTTTTTCCCTTACTAGTATTATAATTTAACATGTTATAATCGATTAATTACCGGTCTTTTTATCAGGCTATGCTGATCGTCATGAAATTTACTTATAATTATCTTATAAATGACATGATTGCGTAAACATAGCAAATTCAGTTAAACAATAACATTTGCTTGGTACCAACATGGATCAGGGTGGAAGGATTGAAAACTCTCCACCCTTAATCAAATGTCTCTAGTTTGAGTCCTCAGGAATGAAAAAAATCTTGTTGGCAACGTCGCTCTCAGAAATAGGGCCTGAAATGCACAAATTCAAATTTAATCAGACCCCAATAGGAATACGGAATTACGGATACCGTACATATATGCATCTGCTTGGTAAGAAAGGAAAGGTGATATGTTACCATCAAAGCCAGTACCTGCAAATTGAGAGCATATATATAGGCATCAATTTTAATGGCTGCCAATTTTTGTGATATTATGAGCTCCAACATCCATTTAATACGAGTTCCTACTTTAGTCCTTCCATTTCCCAATATATTTTCTTCTTCATAAGACTTTTGATCTTTCTTTCATACTATATATTTTCATTAAAACTACACTCTTCTCTCCACATAGAATTCATTTTTCTCCAAGTATCAACCATGGGTGGTGATAAGGTATGCATTCACTAATTTAGTGTATGAAAAAAGATTCTAATCGATCTCTATATAACTTGATTGTGTTTGATCACGAATTTGATACATATTGATTGATCATATAATCGTGCTTACGTAGATGCTTCTTGTACATAATTCTTTTCTCCTATTGTCTTTTCACTTGCACATAATTACTAATCAATAACCCTAGATTAATTACTGTAATTTGTTTTTTAATTAACAGATCACCATCATGGTACTCATGGTTGATCTTCAGTGTTGTAGCTGCTACAAGAAGGTCAAAAAAATTCTCTGTAAATTCCCTCGTAAGTCTTTTTTTCTTGAATTTTCAATATTATTATGATATGAATAGGAATTAATTTGATTTCCCCCCCCCCCCCTTTTTTTTTGTGGTGTCAATTTTTTTTTTGGACAATAGAAATTAGAGACCAAGTATATGATGAGAAGGCCAATAGAGTCACAATCACTGTGATTTGCTGCAATCCTATAAAACTTCGTGACAAATTGTGTAGTAAAGGATGTGGAGTAATCAAAAGCATTGAAATCAAAGAGCCTCCAAAGCCCAAACCTTGTGAAAAGCCAAAACCTTGTGAAATGCCCGAACCTTGTGAAAAGCCCAAACCTTGTGATTGTGAAAAGCCCAAACCTTGTGATTGTGAAAAGCCCAAACCTTGTGAAATGCCAAAACCTTGTGAAATGCCCAAACCTTGTGAAAAGCCCAAACCTTGTGATTTTGAAATGCCCAAACCTTGTGAAATGCCAAAACCTTGTGAAATGCCCAAACCTTGTCAAAAGCCAAAACCTTGTGAAATGCCCAAACCTTGTCAAAAGCCAAAACCTTGTGAAATGCCCAAACCTTGTGAAATGCCAAAACCTTGTGAAATGCCCAAACCTTGTGATTTTGAAATGCCCAAACCTTGTGATTTTGAAATGCCCAAACCTTGTGAAATGCCAAAACCTTGTGAAATGCCCAAACCTTGTCAAAAGCCCAAACCTTGTGAAATGCCCAAACCTTGTGAAATGCCAAAACCTTGTGAAATGCCCAAACCTTGTGATTTTGAAATGCCCAAACCTTGTGATTTTGAAATGCCCAAACCTTGTGAAATGCCAAAACCTTGTGAAATGCCCAAACCTTGTCAAAAGCCCAAACCTTGTGAAATGCCCAAACCTTGTGAAATGCCAAAACCTTGTGAAATGCCCAAACCTTGTGATTTTGAAATGCCCAAACCTTGTGAAAAGCCAAAACCTTGTGAAATGCCAGTTCCACCGCCACCATCAGGATATTGTTGTGGACAATGCTACGAAGGCCGTACGGGGGGCCCATGTTATCAGTGGTACGGAAGACCGGTCTCTCCACCCCCGTGTTACGATAACTATGGATATAGCTACGGGCCTGGGCCGTATGGATATTGCTATGGGCCGTATGGATATGGTAGGGGCTGTGTTGTGAACCCAGATGATGACAAAGATGACAGCAGGGCAGCCACGGGGGATAAAGAAATTATTCAGCTGAGACGGGGCACAAGGGTAAAATTACCAACTAGAAGACTTGCTGAGTTTGTGTGGAAGCAGGGTAAATAACGTGAAGGACAAGTATAGGTGGGACAGCATATGAAAGAGACAGAAGTTGATATAAGTAGCTATCAGTAGGCATAAGAAAAAGGGGGTTGTTTTTGAGTTTAGACTTCTGCTATCTCATCTATCTTTTCTACTGTAATTCTCCTCTCATCTCCACTCTCTTTTACTTCAACTTTGTGCTGCTCTTTCCTTGCTTGTAATTCTGTTCACTAAGCTAATATAATCAATCAGTTGGTGACTATCGAGTTTGTTTCATTGGTGCTTTCATCCAGAGGTTTCTAATGGAGAACCAAATAGAGCTCAAGGCTTTGATTGATGATTCAATTCATGTTTCCATTCGAGAGGTGAAGGAATCCTTTTCCAGGGAGCTGTCTGAGATCCGGGATATGTTAATGGAGGTGGTAGCGAACAAAGCTCCTTCGGGTACTCACCATCGCAATCCAACAACAGATCTGGCTCGCCAGGAACAAATGCCGGCCACCACTCTCCGACACAAGCCAGCATCGGTGGAATTTGGTCGATTTCGTGGAGATAGTCCAGAGGCGTGGCTATTTCAAGCAGAGCGTTACTTCGATTTCTACAGGATTGCAGATGACCAGAAGCTTACCATGGCATCATTTTACCTTGATGGTGAAGCTTTGGAATGGTACAGATGGTTATTTAGGAACAAACAATTGGTGGACTGGCCACATTTTGCCGATAAAGTGAGAATTCGTTTTAAACAAAGGGGGCTCGAATCTGCGGAGGGTCGATTAGCAAAACTCCGGCAGATCACTACTGTGTCTGAACTACAGGGGAGGTTTGAAGCCATCGCCAATGAGACAGATGACATCTCCGATAAACTTATGGTGAGACTCTTTATTTCTGCGCTTAGAGAAGATATTAAAAATTCCGTATTGAGTCATGAGCCCAGGTCCTTTGAAGATGCTCTTGAAAAGGCCCAAATCCACGAGCGTCGAATCCAGGCGGAAAAGGGTCCAGTCCGACCAGCCTTTGCTAACAAAGGGGCTCCTCTATTGCCCAGCCCTAATTACAGGCCCTCTACTTCTCTGGTTCCAGCCACAACGACACCACAAGAACAGACCCGACCACCTCTTAAACGGCTCACACATGCAGAGATTCAGAGTCGACGTGAGCGTGGGTTGTGTTATTACTGTGAGGAAAAATACACGGCTGGCCACAAGTGTAAGTCCCCACCTCAATTGCTTCTTCTCACTAATGGCCCTGATAATGAACCTGTTTTGCCAGAACAGTTCGTCTCCGACGATATCTTGGCTGAAGAATTACAGGTCCTTGAAGTTCAAGCGCAATCAACTATTTCATATCACGCCCTGGCAGGAGGTACTTCGTCCTCTACCCTTCGATTCCTTGGCCATGTTAATGGTTCCCCTGTTCAAGTTTTGGTAGACGGTGGTAGTGACCACAATTTTATTCAAACGCGTGTGGCTATGTTCCTTCGACTAAAAGTTGAAATTATTCCGAGTTTCTCTGTTATGGTGGGCAGTGGGCAGCGCCTACGATGTGAAGGAGTCGTGCGTCAAGTTCCACTCAGGATTCAAGGATTTAGTCTTAGCCTTGATCTTTATGTGTTATCGTTGCATGGTGCGGATGTGGTTCTAGGCGCTTTGTGGCTCGCCACTCTGGGTAGAGTGGTGACAGATTATGCGGAGCGGCTATTTGAATTTTCTTGGCAAGGGACGACTATCAGTTGGAGAGGGGAGAGCCCGAATGTTGCACAGCCCGTTCAATTACATAGCTTGCGTAGATATGTTGCCACAGATGCTGTATCTTCGTATTATTGCTTGCAGGTTGTCCAAACTGATGCATTTCCCACAGAGCCTCAGGATCCTACCTTGGTTGGCATTCTAGAGGAATTTGCTGATGTTTTTCAAAAGCCTCAAGGATTGCCCCCAACCCGACTGCAGGATCACGCGATTCATCTAAATCCAGGGGCCGAACCAGTTAATGTCAAGCCCTATCGTTACCCTTATTTCCAGAAACAAGTCATGGAGCAATTAGTAGCGGACATGCTCAAAGATGGGGTCATCAGGGCTAGCACGAGTCCATTTTCTTCACCTGTGTTATTGGTGAGAAAGAAGGATGGCACGTGGCGATTTTGCGTTGACTACAGGGCTCTTAATGCAATCACAGTGAAGGATAGATTTCCAATCCCAACTATCGATGAGCTATTCGATGAGTTACATGATGCCGTCTATTTTTCAAAGCTTGATTTGTTATCTGGATATCATCAAATCCGGGTTAGGGCAGAAGATATAACAAAAACTGCATTTAGAACACATGACGGGCATTATGAATTTTTGGTCATGCCTTTTGGGTTGTCTAATGCGCCATCCACGTTTCAGGCCACAATGAATGAGGTTTTCAGACCCTATCTTCGACGCTTTGTGTTGGTATTTTTTGATGATATCTTAGTGTATAGTTCCACTTGGAATGAGCACCTTGACCATTTACAATCCGTTCTTGCACTTCTTCGCCAACACCACTTTGTGGCCAAGAGAGCGAAATGTTTATTCGGGCAGACTTCAGTTGAGTACTTGGGGCATGTTATCTCTGTGCAGGGACTAAGCGTAGATCCAAGCAAAATTGCAGCAATCCAGCAGTGGCCTCCACCTAGTAATGTAAAGGAAGTACGGAGTTTTCTTGGGCTTGCGGGATACTATCGTCGTTTCATCTATCATTACGCAGCCATAGCCAGCCCTCTCACAGATCTGTTGAAAAAGGACTCATTTGTGTGGGACACTTCTGCACATGATGCCTTTCAAACCTTAAAAGATAGACTTAGTTCCACTCCAGTACTGGCGTTACCTGACTTTACTCACGAATTCCAACTAGAAACTGATGCTTCTGGCCGTGGAATAGGGGCTGTTTTGGCTCAAAAGGGCCACCCTGTAGCGTATTTTAGTCAAAAATTGAGCACGCGCATGCAAGGGGCCTCTACTTACCATAGGGAGATGTTCGCTATCACTCAAGCTGTGAGTAAATGGCGACAATACTTATTGGGGCGTAAGTTTACTATATACACCGATCAACAATCTCTCAAGAACTTAACCAATCAAACCATCCAAACACCTGAACAACAAAAGTGGCTTTGCAAGTTGGTGGGCTATGACTTCCAGATTATCTATCGACCAGGGAAATTGAATCAAGCTGCTGACAGCCTTTCACGGCCCTCCGAGGCTATCTTACTGGCCTTCACTGCCCGAAGTTATGAGCTTGAGAAAGAACTTAGGTCTCTCAATCAAACGCACCCGGAATTGATTGACATTCAGCAACAACTAGTGAGTCAACAGGGAACTTGCCTGGACTATGTCTTCCGGGATGGATTGCTATTATTTAAAGGGAGGTTGGTCATTCCCTCCGACTCTGCCCTTCGACAACCCTTACTACAGGAGTTTCATGACACTACTATAGGTGGGCATGCTGGGGTAGCTCGTACTTATCACAGATTGGCTTCCAATTTTTATTGGAAGCAGATGAAACGTGATGTCCGCAGCTTTGTAGCTGCCTGCCAAACGTGCCAGCAGATGAAGGATGTACATCATCACCCTGCGGGGTTATTGCAACCCTTGCCCATCCCAGATTTAGTATTTGAGGATATAGCAATGGACTTCATCACTTGTTTACCGAGTTCGAAGGGAAAGTCCACTATCATGACTGTCGTTGATCGTTTGACCAAGTATGGTCACTTCATTCCCTTATCTTCCACTTTCTCTACTCAAACTGTTGCTGAAGCATTTGTGGTAGGTGTTATTCGTCTTCATGGTCCTCCCAGAACCATAGTCACTGATCGAGATCCCAGGTTCCTACATGCCTTCTGGCAAGAAATCAATCGCTTACAAGGCACTTCTCTGGCCATGAGTACAGCTTATCACCCTCAATCCGATGGACAATCTGAGGCTCTTAATAAGTGTGTCGAACAATATCTTCGCTGCTATGTTGCTGATGCACCACATAAATGGGTGCCTATGTTGCCTTGGGCTGAATATTGGTACAATACTTCGTACCAAACCTCAGCTGGTATGTCTCCTTTCAAGGCTCTTTATGGGAGGGAGCCCCCTACTATAGCTCGTTATATATTGGGGAGCAGTCCAAGCGAGTTGGTGGAAACATATTTTGTGGATAGAGATAAACTCCTCGCACATCTGAAGCTCAATTTGCTGAAGGCGCAGACGCGTATGAAGAAACTGGCAGACAAGCGCCGTTCTGAGCTTGCGTTTGACATAGGGGATTGGGTATTTGTCAAACTTAAACCGTACCGGCAGAATACTGTACGCTTGCAACAACACCACAAGCTTGGCAGACGTTACTTTGGGCCATTTCAAGTCCTTAAGCGTATTGGCGAGGTCGCTTACAAGTTGAGTCTACCTGATACTGCTCGAATCCATCCTGTTTTTCATGTTTCTGTGCTCAAGCGTTGTGTTGGGGATCCAGTTCAGCAGGTTACACCATTACAACTGTCGGATTTTGAAGCACCTGAGGTCGAGGCCTTCCCGAACCTTGAGGGCAAGGTTCTTTCGCAGGAGGAAAGTATTGTTGTGAACCCAGATGATGACAAAGATGACAGCAGGGCAGCCACGGGGGATAAAGAAATTATTCAGCTGAGACGGGGCACAAGGGTAAAATTACCAACTAGAAGACTTGCTGAGTTTGTGTGGAAGCAGGGTAAATAACGTGAAGGACAAGTATAGGTGGGACAGCATATGAAAGAGACAGAAGTTGATATAAGTAGCTATCAGTAGGCATAAGAAAAAGGGGGTTGTTTTTGAGTTTAGACTTCTGCTATCTCATCTATCTTTTCTACTGTAATTCTCCTCTCATCTCCACTCTCTTTTACTTCAACTTTGTGCTGCTCTTTCCTTGCTTGTAATTCTGTTCACTAAGCTAATATAATCAATCAGTTGGTGACTATCGAGTTTGTTTCAGGCTGTTATGTTTATGTGAACAGATGTGATCAGTACTTCAATGAGGAAAATGCCACAGGATGCTCAATTATGTAAGGTAGCCCATTGGGTAGCTTGGGTCATTGTCTGGGCTCATCAATGTGGGCTCCTCTAAATGTGGTTGTTATTATTGTCATAGATGTAAAACAATGTATGTGTGTAGGTTTCTTTTTCTTCTGTTCTTTTTCATTTGTCAAATGGAATAAAGGTGTCAACAAGATTTGATTAATAAATGTCATTTTTCAACATTACTAGTGATCTAATTTCTCAAAATATTTGACAAGTATGATTGAGAATCCTTCTTATAACATAAAATTACAAGTCTCTCAACGGGACATCACTTACCAATTTGTACTCAACATATTTGAATTTTAACTCAAGCATATGACTAGAAGCATAGATGAATGGTCGTTTGCTGATATTCTTACCGCTATGATACTGATTTTTTAGAGCAATAAAAGTATTGTATTAATAACAGTTTTATAGCAAACTCGTGGCTCAATGCGTCATGCTTATGGCTCTCCAATCAATCATGATGAAACTATGACAATTAGAGAAACATTACAGATTGTGATATATAAAGGATGTGAAAAATTTCATGATGCAAAACATAAAGGAGTCGAAAATGATATTACAAGAACTAAATGCATCACCTTAATTTGTGCAAATTCTATGACATGTAAATGATATTACAATATATTGTTCATCTTAGAGATACCTTGGATGTAGTTTTTCGAAGACTCTAGTACATAACATTTTCTAGGATGAATAATTTTTTAAAGGTCAAACACATCGTCAGCCTTTTAAACTTGGCACAAACTTTTAATTTGGCACCTAAAGTGAACGTTGTTTATTTTAAACACCTAAATCAGTCTCCAACTGTGTTATTTTGACACCTTTTGTTGACTGAGCATAGGACATGTGCAACACGAAGTTTGAGCGCGTTTAAGGAGTTTTTTCGTAAATTTTCTTTTTTCTCTTTCTCACTCTTTCTCCCTAATGACTTCCGCCATTTTTTTTTCTCTTTTTCCTTCTTCCTCATTCCTTCTCCTACCACCTATTCAAGCTGTAAAAGGTGTTATTATTCATCTTGATGCTTTGTTACTTCCATTTTGAGGTTCTACTGCTCAATTTCTCTTTGACCCAGTACATTTTTGGTGATTATCTTATATGAGTTTGTTCAATGTGTGATTTTGAGTTTCTAATGGTTAATTTCTCTTTGACACGATACATTTTTGGTGATTATCTTATCTGGGTTTGTTCAATTTTGTGTGATTTTGCTTTTTTGTATTCGGATTAGTGAAAATTTAGGTGTTAAAGGTGCTAATTTTTAGCTTGATACTTTATTACGTTACTATCATTTTTTTTTTTTCTCAATTGGTTTTTCCTCTGTTCTTGGTGAAGTTTGGGTAGGAGAAGGCACAAGAAGATAATGGAGCTAAAAAAAAAAAAATAGAAGTGAGGTTTTTTTTGTTTTTTTTTTTAAAAAAAAAACTTCCACATGTTGCATACGGATTTGTTCATTTTTCCACGTAGGAGGCGTTTGACAACACACACTTAAGTTGATCATGAGACTATAAAAAATATGTCAAAATGACACAATTGGGTTGCAGTTTTCATGACATTGTTATAGAGTGAATGGAATTGTCAGCCAGCTAGCCCCAGTTCCCCCAGTGTGAGGGTTGAACCTTCTGTCTTATTCTTTCTTCTATCTGGGAAAAAACAGGTAAAGAAGACTAATTTAGAATGCAAGTATTGAAAACGTCGACGTTCTTGTCCTCTTTCATCATCTTAGATAGAGTCGGAGCTAGGATTTGAATTTTATGGTTCTAAATTCTAGGATTGCAACATCAGATGTTAGTATCTGAGTTCTAAATTCAATTTTTGTACATATTCAATGAATTTCTTAAATATGGTCGAACCCGTACATCGACTTCTAGCTCGGCCCCTCGTCTTAATTAGGTACCGACTTAAGGCGTTGACTGTTTACGGGCCCATCTGGTGCAATGTATAATGAATGATGCACCCCTCTTGACTTTCTTAAAAATTAAACAATAAATTGTTTATCATATTCCTCCTCTGACGGTGCCTTAAAATAGTATTAGATGATTAAATAATTGAAGAGTTTTGACTTCCATAAAATACTTTAATGTTGTTCTTGAAACTAATTAATAATGCAGGGTGCTGCAAACTGTAAAATGCTTAGTTTAATATTGCTTTTAGACGAAAAATTTGAAGCACTTACTTGAAGGTGACCTGCACGTTTCTTTGTCTGGGACATTATATCATATTATAGCAGCTCTATATATAGAACAGCATTTCATTAGTCCTAATGTCCATGCAAATTACTTATAAATCATGGGGAACTGCATTAATATCCGGAAACAAAGAGCACTGAGTTTCGAGGAAGAAGACGAATTGCTGGAGAAAACTGCCATTTGCTCCCAGCAAGCCCAGAAGTTGACTTCGGCGGAGGTTTATTATCTCCGTGATAGTTGCAAGAGCCAGAGAGTCAAGATTGTATTGACGAATGAACAGCTGGAGATCTTTTTGAACAATGTTAAAGATCTCCAATCTGGAAAAATCGTTCGATCTATTAGGGGAAGAAGAAGAAGAAGAAGAAGTAAGAAATGGAGGCCGTCTTTAGATACAATTCCAGAGTTGTAGAGTTGTTAGAGCAAGATCATAGGAACATTTCAAACAGGTGTAAAACCAGCTCCATTCTTCCCGATTCTAAGATTGTACATGAAAAGGCGAACGTATTGGAGAGGTGACATTGCCAATATGAGTTTGCTCTCATTGCCATCTCAAGCTGGATAAAGAAGGGCTGCGGTTGACTGGAAGCTAGCTTAAAACTAGCCAATTAACTATGAATCCTCACATTATGTTTATGACAGTAGAAAATATTGAGAGCTTCTAGTTTTTCTTTTTTGCGTTTATT
This sequence comes from Capsicum rhomboideum, assembly GCA_031232105.1. Classification (NCBI taxonomy): domain Eukaryota; kingdom Viridiplantae; phylum Streptophyta; class Magnoliopsida; order Solanales; family Solanaceae; genus Capsicum; species Capsicum rhomboideum. The sequence goes on from CP124718.1 coordinate 1,316,323, forward strand.
TTGCATATATTTGGCATTATGTGAGAATTCATCTAGCCAACTTCAACTTGTTTGAGAAGGGTGGCCATTTTTACCTGCCATCCCTGAGTTCAACTATGAAGGCTATAAGATATGAAGCCTCACTTTCACCTATTGTTTTTTATTTCTATTATAGGCCCAAAAACATGAAATCTCTATTTCTTGATTGTAGCATTGTACATGAACAGAAGAAATAATACAAATTTCTGAAACTTGAATACATGTGTTCCAGCTTCTAATACGAGTGATGGGATTTTCGAATAGTTAAAGCTTATCAAAGAAGGATAAAGGCAAAACAAATCGACGAGAGTTTATAGCGATATGAAATCACTCTCCAAAATATGACTGAATTAGTTCCTCACTTCACAACTTTAATCAGAACTTTATTCTGCAGCTACTCAACTCAATTGCATTTTGTATATACAAGTATTGTAAGAATATATCACACTGATGAACAGATGAATCTGATCGATAGACGTATGTATCTTCTTCAAGATGTTTTCACCCTGACGGAGCTGCAGAACAAAATGAGTAATATGTTTGGATGAGTGATTGATCTCTGCATAGAAAAAGTAAAAAAGAAGAGAGGAAATGCAGACCTTGTTAATGAGTTTCTGTTTCTTGCATTGTCATCTGTCTTCGTCGATGATACTGAATCTTTCTCTTTTATAACTGCTTCTCTCTTCATTTTCCTAGATTCAACTTCTATGGATTTGTTTAATGTCTCAATCTTCTTCATTAGCATCTGGAAACATACAAAAGGATGAAAGGAATAATTGTGATATTTCTGTTATGTATTTGATGGTGAAAGGGCAAGAAAATTTTGTTGTTCAGAGCATGATATTTTACCTTGATTTCTTCATCTTTAGCATTCAAAGTAGACTCTTTTGTCTCACAGAATTTCCTCAAACACAGTACCTCTTTCTGAAGCCTATCGTACAAAAATCCTGATACCATATCGTTATCATTGCACTCGTTGCTTCCAGTGTTCTTATTCTCTTCGTGGTCACCAGTCTTGTTCTTGATGTTCTGTGTATCTGTCATTTCTTTGCTATATATGTGCCCGTTAGAATTTTCTTTGATTTCTGCATTTTCCTTTTCAGCATTGTTAACAACCTTATTTCGAGAGGCCCACAGGCTCTTCCTCACCAAGCTGTCTCCCGAGCGTTCCTTGTTGAATTGCTTGGAAGCATCATTCCTTCTTATCTCTGAACTTCTAATGATGGTAGACGCCCTTGGTTGAGACGTTGATCTCTTTTTCAATCCAGCATTGCTCGACAAAATCCTAAACAAATGATTAGTCTTTTGAGGTTTTGGCGATCCATTAGGAATGACAGAGACACTTGTTGCTTGCTTCAGCCCTTTTTCCAAAGTCTTGAGCCTCAATTTCAGCTTGTCCTTGATTTGTCCTTCAGCCTTAGCAGCTCTCTCTGATATCGCGAGCTTGTCTCTTAGTCGTTGCATCTCTGCCTACAATCCAAATACACAAAATTACTCAAAGAAATTAACTAGTTAAGTATGACAACTCATTTGATCACACTTATTATAAGTATATATTGTTCTAGTGACCTGCAAAAGCCTTCTCTCTTCTAGCCATTGTTTAACAGGCATGACTTTGTCATTCTCATCTTTCCACTCATTTGCCACGACTGTTGCTACTCGATTTGCTGAAATCTTGAGTCTTGCTAGTTCCCTCTCCAATGTCCTCTTCTCTTCCTACATGTTCATGAAAAGCCCCAATCAGTTGATCAAAGAGTAATTTATTCTGTGACTTTGATTGATTGTTGTCGCGGTTTTTTTTACTTGTAGTTCAGAAATTTGTCTTTGACAGTCGCGAATCTTGTTAGCAGCTGCTCCTCCAGCAAGAATTGCCTCTTCAAGCTCTTTAATAGTTTGGGTAAGCCTTTCAACTTCTAAAATCTTTTGACGGTTCGTCTTATCCAGTATTTTGTGTTCTTCCTGCAGATGAGGAGCAATTCATGTTTATGCTATTTAAATACTATCCATTAACTTGTTATCTATGTTGCTCGGACTCAGCAAAAATGTTGTTGCACCCGTGTTGGTTCCTCCAAAAATACACTATTGTTGGAAAATCCAGCGTGAACATTTTTGAAGAGTCCGAGCAACGTAGCTTGTTATAGTCTGTTGTTTTAACTCATGCCTGGCAGATTTCAATTTGTCTTCTCAGCTCAAAGTTCTGATTCTGAACTTCTTCAACTATTAGTGCTCTTTCTAAAGCACTTTTTAGTATCCTTTCTGCTTCTAGCAATGCTGCTTCTTTTGACTTGTTTTGTCTTTCCAAAGCCCTTGTATCCTCTTGTAAAGCTTCAATCTGAAAAAACCACAAGTTAATGGCAACATAAAACAGAACCAAAAAAAAAAGAAACTTTTAGAATGAAATTTCATAATCTCAACTCAGTCAAGCCTCTTTGTAACAACATCATGTGTTCGGATATTTTTTTGGCTGATACAGCGAAATGATGTTATAGAGAACATAAGATTTGACATAACATGAAAAACGGTCCTAAAGACAACTTGACTGTTTTAGTGAAATGTTGTCATAGATACAGACGATTGTTGTTATAGAAAGGTGTGACTATATATACATACCTCATTCTTATACATCTTAATCTCTGCTTCAAGAGGAGCAATAATGGACTCGATAGGAGGCGAATCGTCATCCTTCTGGTCTGCATACACTCTTCTAAGAGTTGATTCAGCAGCATATTGTGCAGCCAGAGCTTCTTTCTTCTCATTACTGAGATTCTTGATATCAAGATTCTGCAATATTTTGATCAGGACCAAAAACACTAGGACCTTTTTCAGTATGTAAACACCTACGCAGCTCAGACTCTCCAAAATTATTGTCATACCCATGTCAGATCCTTAAAAAAATACATTATTCTTGGAGGATCCAACACGCACCCATCAACACTTTTGAAAAGTCCGAGCAACATAGGTAAATACTGCATTCCGAACTAGACTAAGGATAAAAGAGAATATGACAAACCTTTTGTTCAAGAAGGTTTTCACTTATTTTCAGTTTTTCTTCCAGTCTTTGAACTTTACTCCCAAGCTGTTAAAAAATTGGAATTGGATTATCAAGTAAATTTTGGTAAGTTCAAGGAACATAAGTAATTTTTGCAGCTTTGTGTAGCTTCATTAAAATTACAAAATTACTTTTTATCAAGTTAAGCCATTGAACCTTACCGATTGTAATAGTAAAGTTATAAAACTAATTTTGTAATTTTGTCACGTTGAAGTGACTAAACTTTGCCCATTATGAGCTATTTCACGTTGAGATCGTCATAGAGACTAAAGTTTAATAATCATACGTGAAATTAGTCGTTAGAGTACATACCTCTTCAAGTGCCTTATCTTTGAGAGAGTCTGTTGCTTTCAAAGCCTTTATTTCACTTTGAGTTGCTCCAAGTTCTCTATCCTTCTCTGAAAGATATATTCAAAATCAAGAATTAAAAGTAATTCAATAAATTGGAATTTACAAAAAGAATATGGAGTTGCTAAAAATGAAAATACTTCAGCTGAAATCCAAGTTTGTCAGATAGCCACTGAAAACGAATTACATGAAAATGAAAGATTACCTAAAGCCACTACTTTTTTTTTTTTTGATGTTAGTCAATTAGTAACACAAGAGCCCCTGGATTTCTCATGGAATAAAGTGGAAACTTGAGTTGGAAAATAGTATAGATTATTTAGATGATAATAGTAGATGCAATATTTCTGAAAGTCTCTCTACCTCACGAGGTAGGGGTAAGACCAACATATATTCTATCTTCTCCAGACCCCTTGTTGACAAACTAAAATGCAATATTTTCATATCTCGTCCCTGGGCTCATCTCATAAAAGAGAAGATCAAGCCTTAATATAAAACAAGTTGAAGTTAGCTATATGAATTCTCATTGTTGATCATGCATGTTCATATCATTCAAAAAATACAGTAGGAATAAGCTTTCACGAGCTTTTAGGTTCAAATATATTAGGAAATTTTTCTCATCTGGCTAAGTCATGGTCATGAATGAGGTTATTCGAAACTTGTGCTAGTGGAGATAACAAGTACTCTGATGAAATAGTCGAGGGGTGCACAAGAAAGGGTTTCGGGTAAGAAAGAAAGAGGAAATTAATTTACCTTTGAGTTGGTTCTGCAAACTATTAAGTTCAAAGATAACAGCATCAGTATGATGGCCAAGAAAATAATGTTCTTCATCTCCAAATTCATCAAACCCTGCCATTTTCTTGTTATTTCTTTCTGTCTTCTATAAGTTGCTTGCTACAGCTTCTTGCTAGTGCAAAGAATTAACACAATATATATAAAACTAGTGCTGAAAAATATTAAGAGCTTAAGGAAAGAAAGTGGTTATATATATATGGAACAAGTTTTTATAAAATGTAGGAGAATGAAAGGTACTTAAAAGAGTTCCATTACTTATAAGCAAAATTGGCATCAAAAAGTGGATTATAGTAGTTATAGAAAGATGACTTCTCTTTCTATGAAGGTAACTCTCTTGAAAATAACAACAAATAATAGCCGGCTAAGCCGGTTCTTTTAAAAATCTAATATGTTACTGGGCAGTGTGTCGGGGCAGAGCGAGAATATGAGTTGCTGGCTTGGTCGAATTCAATAGATCTAGTCTAATCTTGTATTTGTCTAAAGAAAAAACATTGCATGTGTATATATTATTAATTTAGAACTTATTAGCGTAAAATGACTAGAATTACGAACCTATAAGTTTAAAATCTTCGCGCTATTTCTGACAGTGTGCCTAATGATCTTTTCTAAATTCCCATTTTTTTGTTATTTTAACTTTGACAAATTCCAATAATTCTTCTGTCTTTTAACAAACAACTCCATTACTAATACTTATAAAAGTTAGTAGACCGATTCTTAACGTTTCATTATATTATATAATACTTATATGGTTTTGTTATGAAATATTCAGGAACAATGTCTTCATATAGAACCAAAAATGAAAAATAAGAAAATGGAGAGAGCTAGGTGGCATTTTATAATAAGAAAATATAGTCAAAGTAAAATATAAGAAAGACAAATGCTAGCTATAGAGAACAAAAAGTTAAGTTCTCCTACCCTTGTATTATATGGAGAATCTGCCTTGTGAAGTTTTCCTTGAGCAGTAGAGAAGTGGTAGGTGACCAAGTCTCTTATCTATAGCTAGCTCCATACCATTAAAATAAACAAATAATAATAATTGATCTCGTGTTTTGAGCTTTGGAAATGAAAAATCTCGTGTTGTAGAGGGTGCAACATCCTCTTTGATGAGCTTTACGTTGTGCAAATCTCAATTAGTCAGAACAATAAATTTCAAATACCAGATAGTTAATAATAAGAGTCGAGGTAGAGGGGATGGGGTGGGGTGGGGGTGTAGGTGGGGTGAGTATACCTTGGATTAGCCATGATAATCTTAGGGGTGGACTATGATGTTTTTCTTGACAAAACCTCTTACTTAACACTAAGCAATTGCTTGACCGTTAAACACTCCTTAAAACATTGGTTTTTGGTAAACTTAATAACAAGTCATTGGTAAAACACCAAGAAAATGAGGTATTGATGACACAAAATTGAAAAAAAAAAATTGTTCAAGCAAGAGAAGTGGCTTAAAAGTATTATAAAAAGTATTCCAAGTTTGAGGAATCAAAACTATTTATTGAAAGATTATACACCCTAGCTCATCTTTGCTTTTAAGTATGAATGATCTAATTGAAAAATACAACAACAATAACCTACCCAAGGTAGTTCGAGAAGTGGAGCATGAGAAGGATTGAACATACACGCAAATGTTACTCCTACCTTTATGAGAATAGAAAAGTTATTTTCAATAGACCCTCAGCTAAAAAAAAACAAACTAAAAGCCAAACAAAATTGAAAAGAAATAACAACTACAAATGAAAGAAAAAAAAATATATGTTACTACTATATGAAGCTTTGTGCTAGCATTGGATGACACTTGCCATATAGTGGCAATCTTCATTTTCTAATTATACATGATTTATTTTGGTAAGACAACAAAGGGAAGACTCCTTTTGCCTACTTCCCTCAGCATAAAAATAATTAAGTACAAGACAAATATAGATATGTGGTATCCAAATATTCAAAGTATTTGTTGATTGAAATGTTTAAAATTAAAATAGCAATAAGATTCAATATATTCAAAGGGGAATTAATTCATTGAGGAATTAATGTGATTAGCTTTAGTTATAAGTACATCCATTTGGCTTAACGGAACAAAAATTTATGTTTATGAAAGTGACATCAAATGTGGTTAATGGTGCTTTTGTTGATAATTAATCTGGTTGAATATATGCAATAGTGCTTAAAATGCCACATTTTTCTCCAATATAAGTACATCGTTATCCTAATAAAATTTCATTGAATAGAGTTTAGACTAACACAACAATAAGGGCAACATTATTTATTTGTAGTAGGTATTGATGTGTATGTGTGTGTTTAATGTCTGAATTCTCAACACTAACACCCCATCCCCCACCCCCACCCTCCACAAAAAAAAAAATTGCATTTTCATAAGTAGCTATAATAAGTTGCATTCTTTTATTTATCTTTATTTTTTTTTGGACATAATTGTGTGTCAAGTTGATGTTCAACACGAAAAATAATACCTTAGCTTGCTATTTTGAGTGGCAACTTTAATAAATGTGATTTGTATATCGTGATTTGTAAGATGGGATTGATCAATGTGTTTTGTAAGTGTAAGTTGTTGATACATGATTTATAAGTCAAATTGACAAATGCAATTTCTAAGCCAAGGTTCAACAAACGATTTGTAAGTCGTGGTTGGTAAATGCAATTGTAAATTTATGAACCCACGGTGTAACCTAGTGGTCAATGACGTGGGTTGAGAACCTAAGGTCGCAGAGTCAAATCTCATAAGAGACAAAAAAAAACACTAGGTGATTCTTCTCATCTATTCTATCCTTGGTGGACGGAATTACCTGATATCTGTTGTTGGTGGAAGGTGATAGGTATCTCGTAGATTTAGTCGAGGTGCGCGAAAACTGACTCGGACACACACATATCCTGTTTTTTGTTTTAATATGTTGGATCAATTTTCCCAATCCTAGGACTAGCTTTGTTGCAAGCCCAACTATTCCCCTCTATATGAAAGCCCAATTAGAATCGAGGCCCATTCACTGTGTTTTCGATTGTCATACTTGCAAAACAGGCACACTTCTTTGTCTATAAATTGTGTTTATAGACCATCCTCTAACGTTTTCTCTCATAAAATTTTTAGTAGGCGTTTGGCCATAAATATTATTCACAATATTTTGGAATACGTTTTAACTTTATTCCGGAATATTTGTTTCGCCATAAATATTTTCGAAAAACGTTTTTACAATATTTGGTATTTTGAAAAGCACCTCGAGGTGTTTTCACTATTTTTGGATTCACTTTTTGTATTTTTTAATTTATTTTTTTTCAAAAAAATCTATTTTTTTTATTTTCATAAAACTCTAATTTTTTAAAAAATTTATTTTTACTTTTTATATTTTTTAACTTCAAAAATACTCCATTTCTAAAATACTATGGCCAAACACAACTCCAATTTTATTTTCAACTTCAAAAATACCAAATAAAGTGAATATGTTTTTTATTTCTATGACCAAATGGGTCCTTAGTTTGTCAAAAGAGATTTTAGATCGTGGTTTGAAACGTTTATAAGTTGCAAGAGAAATAGAAAGAACATCATTTGCTAAACAGATGTTCCAAAAAAGGGACATTTGGTAAAAAAAATTATGAAAAAGAAGGCAACACTTATCTCTTTGAACAATATATTGTGTTTACTTTCGGTTCAAAGACAGATTCATTAGTTTTATAAAATAATTTCAAAAAATTGGTTGGACATGGAATTATTACGATTTGTTATCAAAATTTTTATTTCAAATTACTCATAAAAATTTGAAAAATAATTTCAATTTGTATTCATGTCTAAACATAATTCCAATTTCCAAATACCATTTTCAACTCGAAAACAAAAGCTATTTTCTTTTTCAAATTTCACAATTCTCATGTCTAAACTGAACTCAATTATTGATCCGAGAAAGTTCTAAATCATTGAACTAAAACCTTTGAAAATTAAGTTAATTAATCAACAAGTATCTTATCATTTATGTTAATCAATATTCTTTTATTCTAACTTGTTATTTAAGTATTCAACTGGGAATAACAATCGTTGAATCTTTTTTCAAACATCACGCAATTAAATAGAAATTAAATATTATATTGTTACCATTTCTTCATTATAATAAAGTGACTGCTAACAATTTTCTATAAGACGATATGTCCTACACTACCAATAAAATTAATCATTCATGTGCCAGGTAACAATATTAGTAATTTCAAATACTAGCATAATAACTCTTTTTTATAAGTTTAAGTTATATACACCGTCAGTAGAAAGATATCAGTGTACTATTTGATTAATTTTACATATTATAACAAGTATTTTTTCATATTTTCAAGATTACAAATCAACTTTTTTGCAAGCTTACATGTAGATATTCTCTAAGTGACGTGATATTTTTACACTGACAATGTATATAACTTAAACTTTTTTTAGTTCCTTTGAGTATCGGATGGGATTCTAATTGTTCTCAAATATATAATATAGTATTATGTATCCCGGAATTTATTGCATAAATTAATGATACATGTGTCTATATATAATCTCAATCTTGATCATTTCATCATCTAAGTACTCCTGACTAAGAAAATGGCTTTGAGCCAATTTTTTCAATCTGCATGCACTATAGTTTTAGGACATGTCAATAATTCAAGCCAAGAAAAAGTGCATAAACCAGTAACAATCAGTTCAAATATTCACGACCAAATTGATCAGAAGAAAAAGATGAACAATTTTCAGATGCCACTTCATTATCCAAGGTACAAGAAGGGAGATTATGAGAAGATGGAAGAATGGAAATTGGATATTCTTCTCAAGCAATATGGTTTCTTGAATTTTAATGGGACTTTGGAGGAGAAAAGAAAATTTGCAATGGGTACTTTTTTATGGCCTGATCAACTTTGAATTTATAATATTGCAGAACCTACTGGCAAAAATGGAACGAAACGAGCATATTTTGAAAAAATAAATAATTACTCACTTATGTACTACTAGGAAGATTTCGATCTCCACTTGTAATGTTTTGGTTTAAGTTGTGCGGACTCTTCACTTTCGATGTCGCACTCGTGCCGGATTCTTCAAAAATACACTACTATTGGAGAATCCGACACGCATGCACAGGCTGACATTTTTGAAGAGTCCGAGCAACATAAGTTTTGGCTCGCTTTGAAAACTTGTTCGTGTTTCAACTATTTGTAATGACTTATTCTAGTATTTCTGTACTATGCATCTATTTTAATTAAAAATTAGTACTAATAATCTTTGAATATACGTCTTCTTCACTTCTCAGGGTTATTAATATGAAGGTGAGATTAACCATTGCGATTTAACCAAATATTCCATAAGGTGATAGGTATTAGAATGGATAGAGGGATGAGATTGATGCATTGCCAGTTTACACTAGTTTAACACTTCAACAAAAGCCTAAATAGTTGCACACCTAATTGTTTAAATTAAAACTAGTCGATAAATGTATAATATATCAATAACGTAACATGTGTATAACTATATATGATTTATATAAACCTATCAATGAAAATAAACAAAAAACTCAACTATATACTTATATAAAGATCCAAAGTTTTTCAAGAATGAAATCGATTTATTTTCTCAAGTACATCAAAGCTAAATCCGAGCACAAAATTAAATCTAATGATCTCGAAAATGAGCGGTCTTGGACTTAATTTTGACCTTTGACTGTTCTATGAAAATCTTGCGGTCAAAAGCTAAAACTTGTTAAACTTGAAATTTTATCCGTAATAAGATCCAACTTTAAGGTTATTCTTGTAAATCAAACAAGTCCAAAGAGCCATGTTTGACCTTGGGCCATGGGCTGTTTAATGTGTGCACATTGGCCAAGAAGGTCCAGGCCCTATACCTACACGTGACCACAATTAATTAAGGCCCAATTCAGTTCAGGTTCGCCAAATGTTGTTCAATCTCTGCCAAGCCTTATTCAATACTACTTCCGACAACTTGTTTTGACATCGTCATTTAATTTGATAATTTCTATATACCTATTTCAAACATGAGGTATTTGAAGTTACGTATGACTGAAGTTCAGGCAAAAGTGATTGAACTTAAGTCATTGTTGTCTGAAGTTCATGCACATATGACTGAAGTTCAAGCAAAGATTACTTATGTTACTAAACACCACAAATCTCTGGCTGATCCTAATTAATGAACATATTACCGATAGCTATCTAACTCAGATTAGCTAATGTTAATGGTTCAAATTTTATGTTCTTATGACTAATTACATTTAGACCTTATGTAAGTAGCAATTATAGAGAGATTATAAATGTCTAACTGTCCACTTGACAAGGTATTTAATGACTAATAAGTCTAGGAATGTTGTGAAGCAGCTGTAATTAAAATGAAGTAAGTATAATTGTAAATATCAGGGGGTTCTCTATTCGATGTAACTAAATTTTCTGGACTCCAACTGATACTTTAATTGCAGTGTTAATGAATAACTTTCACAACGTACGTTTCCAACTAGTTTAAATTGTAGTAGTTGCAATCCCGTTTGGATATGAGATATGAAATCATTTGAATGAAATCATTTGAATGAAATTGAAGCTCTATTGGACATGCAATTTGAATTTTTAAGTTGTATTTTCTTGCATAAATATGAAAACGTCACAAGTTATGAAAACTATTAAATTTTCCCCAATTCTTAAAATAATGTTATCAGATGAGCAAACCATGTTTCATAAATAACATATCATAATATATTAAGACACTACATTGATAAATCACATATCTCCATTTACGACAGATTATAAATTTAAAAGTATATTTCCTCCGTCCCATATTAGTTATCCGCTTTCCTTTTTACACACCTCTTAAAAGTTTTACTAAATTACCCCTTTTGAAACTTATAAAACTTGTTTATACTTTCAAAACTGAATTAATTGTGAGCATAAAATAGGAAAATTTTAATTAATTCTTTTTTGATTTTATAAATTGACAAGTAATTTGACAAAACTATTTTAGTATTGTGAACAAATACTCCATTAAATTGAAATAGAGTAATATGGAACGAATGAAGTAAATTGAAAAAACTAATTTAGTAAGAAACCCAAATAAAATGATTTATTTTTTTTTTACTGCCAAATAAAATGAAACGGAGGGAGCATTATTACCATTAAAAAAGTACGACCAAAATAAAAACTTGGTCGAATATTCTTTAATTAGATCAATAAATTTCGATTATGGAACGATTAAATTAAACACAAAAGAGAAAGCTGAGAAAATGAATTAATGAAACTAGTAAAGGCAGTAGAGGTACCATTGGCTTTCCCATCACTAATTAATGAAATCAGATATAATTCATTTCTTATCTTATCAAAGTGCAAATTGGCATTCACTACGTATCCCTTTAATAAATAAAATAACAGTCATATATTATTACTCTCTATCTATGCAGTATGGATGAAATGGAAAAGACAGTGACACTTGAATTAGCTGTAAATAACTAAAATCAATTGATTTTTTAGATGAGCAAAGGTGAAAGAATCCAGTGCATTTATATATACTTATATTGTTCGAATTCTTTAAAAATGTGTGAATTTAATCTTTCAAGGATGGTGTATTTGAGAGGATTCAACTCTTCAAAAATGTTGACAGATACATGTCGGATCCTCTAAAAGTATTGCATATGTTTTTGGAGGATCCAACTCTTCAAAAACATTGATATTAACGGGTATACATACGTGCATGTTAGATCATCTAAAATAGTATATTTCAAGAGGATAAGTTTCTTAAAAAATTATCGATGTTGTGTGTTCGATCATCTAAAAGTATATAATGCATTGGGAGGATCCAACTCTTCAAAGATACTGACGGTTCGTGTCTAATCAATCCTGTAAACATAATGCATATTGGGAGGATTTGACTTTTCGAAAATATTGATGGGTACGTGTCAGATTCTTCAAAAATTATATATTTTGGAAGTATCCGACTCTTAATTAGGGATATTGACGGTTTGTGTCGACTAGGATTCGACTCTTCAAATTAAAGATACGGATCTGAACTTTTTAAAAATACTGATAGATACATATTGAATCTTCTAAAAGTAATGCATTCAGGAGGATCTAACTATTCAAACATAGTGTGACATAAAAATACATTTTTGAAAAATAATTAAACATCTTTGTCTAATGATGATCTTGACATTAAAAGGAATTTGACTGGCGCACGAACTACACTACTAGTAGTATTTAATATACATCTTCCATATGAATAATGCATGATAGCACATTTCAAGAAGAGGACTTCCAAGTTTCAAGCCAGGCAGTCTATTACTACTACCATAACTTAATACTGTATTTTCTTCCTCTTGATCTCGATGTGATATTCTTTTCTTTTTAGTTAATTTCGAAAAGGAGGGAGTATAGATATTGTTATATTTAGTAATGATTTAATTTAATTTTTTTTAAAATAGAATAATTTATAATCACATAAATATTTATAATTTATTTTAGACCATAAAATTTTAAAAATATTCTCTTGCTTTTAAGCTTCGTGTACAGATAAATATTACTATCACATAAATTTAGACAAAAAGAGTAATTAATTCAAGGCAATTCATTAGTTTCTAGACATATGTATAGGGAGGAGGCAGTGAAATGAAAGGTGGTCACAATAGTCACAGCCTAGTTACTGGAAAATGGAGGCAGCTATAATTGTTACTATTTGATCCCTTTGAATATACTCCTTCCATTCTTTTTTACTTGTCACTGTTTTTTTTTTAAAGTCAAATGATATAAACTATAACCAACATTTTAAGATATATATATTTATTATATATATTGACATATATTTAACGTGTTAGAATAAGCACATACTTGTCACAGTTTTCTTTTTCTGAATCAAATGATATAAATTTTGATTAACATTTTAAGAGATATATTTGTCATATTGATATTAACCCTTTGAATGACAAGTACGTGTTAGAACAAGCCCATAAATCCACTAGCTCTTATACCAATATATTATTGTACATATATCAACTTTTTTCACTATAAATTTCTCCTACCCTCTGTACATTTTTGTACACTCAGCCTAATTTTGGACTCTATAAGGAGTACTACTTTTAACTTTCTATCTTCCTACCTTTTTTTCTAGTTCAAAAATTTCCATATTAAGTTCTCATTCAATCTTATGTGTCATATTTTTTATTTTATTTGTGCAGTTGCACTACTTTGAAGAACACATACACAACTACTTTGAAGAACACATACACAAGTACTGCTGGAATACTGAATGACAATGAAGAGCCTTTTTATGTTCTATGTGGTTTTGTTGCTTGTCTCATTCTCTGGTATATTTAATTTGCACTTTTATTTCCTTCTCCCTTGAATAACAACATATATAATATAATTTCATAAATGAAATCTAGGGAGGGGTTAAATATACGCAAACTTTGTCCGTACAAAAATATAAGGTAAAATGGTTGTTTTCGGTAGATTCCCGACTAAAAAGAAGTGTTGCCTACACGTGAATTAGCTTGCGAGGTTGAGTAGTCTTAATTTCACTATAAGATTTGCGAATGAATGCTAGGTTGGGCCACTGCGAATGGCGTAAGCCGCATGCAGAAGACTTGCATGTATGGTTTTTAGGGAATCTGCTCAAAAAATCGGCCCGCACCCACCCGACTAGAGGGACTGAGAAATTAATTGACTACAAAATTGTACGTAATAGTTAAATATATTTTATTTTCAAGATTGCACTTATATCACCCGATATAAGTAGACTTACTTTTAGATATCCTCTTTGCTTGTTTTCTCTTAAATCAGCAAAAAGGGTGGTTGATATTCATTCTTGTAGCTCCTATATCTTTAAAAAAAAATATTTTTTGAAGCTGGAAAATCTAAACTTTGGTTACCACATTTAGTCTACTTGCATGCATATATATTGCCTACTGCTCCCTCCATTCCTAAATAAGTGTTGCTTTCGACTTGGGCACACCATTTAATAAACTATTCACTCTTAGAAAATTACATGTGATTTTACCAACTTACCCCTAATTAAATTTTATCTCTTTCAAATTGACATTGATTACTATATTTAAACTCTAGGGCAAATTAGGAAGATTATGATCCAAGTCTTGAAGACCTAAACATACACTTATTTAGAAACAAAATCACAACCAAAAGTAGCAATTATAAAGGAATAGAGGGAGTAGCTTCTACTATGATCATTTTAATTTTTGGGTGAAATCTTTTGTAATATTATAATTTCCCCTTGGTAGTTTGATTCAAATTCTAATATCTATCTTTAATGTTATGAGTATCTTGAAGCAAGTGATGTTTATCTTTTGATGGTGCAGTTACACACATTAATCATGCTTTGGAACTAGATCATGAAGAAAGTGGTGCAATTCAAGAAAGAGCCCTTATTCCCAGGCTAAAATACACTGTCACTCCTGCTAGGAAGTTACTACAACTGCCTGGTAAATATTTTTTTATATATACAGTGTAATTTTCAGTCGAAGGGTGATAACTGAACGCCCTTCGCGTGCACTCACTGTTGATTAGTCAGTATATGAGACATGTTAAATACTTGCTACTATGGTTTTGTTGTACCCTTTGTCAATCTTGTTATTTTCTCAGCTTATGAATTTTATACAACAAAAGCGGCTATCCCCTAATAAGCCCTTTGTCATCCCCTGTTACCTTAGTGAAAAGTTTTTAAATGAAAAAAGGAAATAGATTTATCTTTCTTACCTTATAGGTGATGGGATCGAAATCGATAGGACGTCTTGCAGAAACTAATAATCGCAAACTATTGGCCTGATAAGTCTGACAACACAAAAACTATACTAAAAAGACATATTATTAATAGGTTTGGTCAAGTAACCTACATATGAAAACTATCTATTTGAAAGAAAATCTCCCCTTAAACAAAACTCTCTAAACAACTACATTGTGAATGTTATTGTGTTTTGGTTTGATAAGACGGATTTTATATTTATAGAGGTCCATATTTTTCCTTCAAGAAAGAAATAAACCAAGTATAAAAGTGATCTTTTTCAACAAGGAAACCTTTTCTACTAAGAAAAGTAATTCTAATTATAGTAGAAAATCAGTAAAGTAGGAAATTCAAAGCAAATCCTAATAATAGGTAGATGTCATATGTTCGAGCTGTGGAAATAGGCTCTTGTAGAAATGTAGGGTAAGAATAAGACTGTGTATAATAGACCTCTGTGGTCTTGCCCTTCCCCGACCTCGCTCAATGGGAGCTTAGTGCACCGGGCTGCTTATTTAAAAAAAATTAAATTCATCTCACTTGTAAATTTTGTTGAGCACTTCAAAGTAGTAGCTAGATTGTTTGACATCATCGTTTTTTTCTTGGATCATTGAATAGATATTGGTGATGGTGACGGTGATGGTGATGGTACTGGCGATGATGGTGATGTTGGTGGAGATGATGGTTCTGTTGGTAATGGTGGCAGTGATGGTACTGTTGGTAATGGTGGCGATGATGGTACTGGTGGAAGTGGTGGCGATGATGGCACTGGTAGTAATGGTGGCAATGATGGAGGTGATGGTTCAGAGAACAGAATAGGGCCACCAACATGTTCAAAAGACAGCATTCAAGTGAACCAAGGTGCCACACCACCACTTCCGAATGGCATTCCCACATACACTGTCATAGTCGAAAACGCGTGTTACTCAGGAAGTTGTAGTATTTCCAACATTCACATGAGCTGTGGTTGGTTTAGTTCAGCAAGGCTTATAAATCCACGGGTTTTCAGGAGACTTAATTATAACGACTGCCTTGTCAACAACGGAGAGCCTCTCACTGCTGGACAATCTCTCACTTTCCAATATGCCAATACCTTCAAATATCCTCTCTCTGTGTCTTCCATTTCCTGCTAAATCAGATGGTTTGTAAGAATCTACTTCTTTTGGGAAGTTTTCTTGGGCATAGATCAGTCTAAAAGTCCAAGAGTTAGCTGTCTTAGCTTGTGTATGGTATTAGTATCTTAGTTTTGTAATTTAATGGCATCAATCCAAATAAGGTTTATTTCAAATTTCTCAGTATAGTTATGCTTAAGCAATATTTGGGTTTCGAGTTGAATGCCCATTGAAGGGAGTCTTGGAGAAACAATAGAAAGTTGTTCCCGCCATTTGACCTTTGTCACTTGTTCACGTCGTGGAACCAACTGCTAGTCTAAATGTATACGCTGATCGTGGCTAATTTTGGGCAGGCAATGCTTGAATTTAGAAGCTCCATGGAGTTGAAAGAAACTCAAATCAAGAATTGTGTTCTTCATAGATCAAATTTGATCATATGAATCAACACATCTGATTTGTTTTAGAATTTCCTCAACCGATATAACGGCCCTCAATACAAGCTAATTGGGGTTGACTATAAGAATCTTCATTGCTAATGTTCGTTTAGGCACAACATTGCATACATAATTGAAAAACAAAATCGAATTTGATCCCTCTAAATCTTGGTAGGAAAAGCTGATTTTAGCAAATAAGGAAGCATTACAAACTGAAATCACAGTGGAAAGGCAAACACACACACACAAATATCACTATATTAACAACGAACAATCAAGAAAGTACAAAAAAAAAAAAAAACAGTCCAGTGTACTAAAACTCCTGCTATGTGTGGAGTACGGGGAAGGGCTGAACCACAAGAGTTTATTGTATGCAGCACATTTCTGGTATAAAGAAAGTACACTAAAACAGAAGTGCAGCACAATAAGTTGAAGGCAATATATATATATATATATATATCACTAGTTGAACTTAAGCATAAAGATACAAGGAAAAATCCCTCTTTACAAATAAACAAAACTCAAATCTAATAATTATAATCATAACTAAAATCAGTAATACCAACCATAGCTGATACAACCTGAGACACAATGTAAACACTACCTCCCATAATAGTCAATATCAAAATTGCAGAAATGGGGTTCTTCAAAAGTTCATAAATTGGCTGAAAAACAGCCCAAAGAACTCCAGTACTAACTGTCAATGCATAAAGACCATATCTCCTCATATTATCCCAAAACTCCTCCATCAATGGACCTTCAGGACCCAAAGCCAATGCTTGATTTTTATCATCAAACCCCAGTAAAAACAACACTACACCAACAGAAAGAGCTCCCACTACCAAAAGATTTGATCTTTTCTTGGAAATTTGAGTCGGTGCACTAAAGTTACCGCTATGCATGGGGTCTGGGGAAGGGCCGAACCAAAGACTTGATCTTTTCTTGGAAATTTCAGTTCTTGAACATTCAACAGACTCAGAAATTTCAAAAGGGCAGTTCAGTGTACTAAAGCTCCCACTGTGCACAGGGTCCGAGGAAGGGCTGCACCAAAGATTTGATCTTTTCTTGGAAATTTCAGTTCTTGAAAGTTTCTTGGACTTAGACAAGATTTGCTGAGCTAATGGTTTCACTATGCTTCTTTTGTCTACTAGCTGGTAAATTTCGCTTTTCCCATATGAAAATCTTGGATTTTTAAGGGGTGATTTGTGCTTGAGTTGAATGAGTAATGGAAGATTAGAGTGTTGAAAATGGAGTTGAAGTTTCATTTTTTCCTTGTCTTTTTGGGAGAGAGAGCAATGAAAGGTTGTTATTTTAGTTTGTTTTGAATTTAGTTATTTATACCTTATCTTCTTTCTCTTATCTTGTAAGAAATGAATGGGCTTTTTTCAATCAAACAGATTGATTTCAAGGCCCAATTATACATCTTTGCCTGTCAATCAAGCCCATGTTGTCAAATATGGAGAGCCCAAAAATGAGGCACTTTACCAAAAGCTTGGTTGGCATAGGGAAGGCTTTATTTTGTTTAAGCAAGGTATTTGGTATTCTTTGGCATGATTAATTTGAGATAATTACGGGTCTGAATCATTCGGTCATTTAGTTCAATACGTACGATGTAATTGAACTCATATAGTAACCAATTTCTCCACTATATTAATGAGATTAAAGTTCATTTTCAATTTCAGAAAGTAAATGCGACAACTCAAAAGATAAAAACCCAAACAAAAATGCAGAAACATTAAATGTACAAACTGGGATATATTGTAGAAGGAATTGAGGAACTAGGCTCGGAGAAACAGACTTGGCTTAAGCATGATCATAATTCGCATAATCCTTACTTTCCAATACTTAGTCTTATTTAAGTGTTTCTTATTGGGCCTGGGTCCCAAATCAGTCCTTGTGAAGGCCTTTTGGTACTATTGGTACTTCTCAGCTCAATAGTTGTTTCTGTGACATTTGTAATTAAGTTGGGCTGAGACTGATTCATAACATACAAAGTGTATATGTTATGCATATTGTATACTGAATATACATATCTATACGCGACATATCATTTGCCTTTTGTGCTATAGTCAACTAATGAAATCTCATGAGATAACCATCATACAAACAAGAAATTTGACTTCAACCATCAATAAAACTCCTTTTTGCTCGAAAGGCAAAAATAAGTAAATGAGAACAACATTACTCTTCCTCTTAAAAAACTTTCACTATTTATTCAACCATCAATAATACCCCTTTTCTCTAAAAAGGCAAAACAAGTAAATAAGAACACTACTCTTTCTCTTAAATAACTTTCACTATACCTATTGTAATTTGTAGTAATTTCTACTCATTTGTTTCAATTTATGTGGTATAGCTGAAATTTCGAGAGTCAACTAAGTGTTTCCTTGACCGAAATTTCTTTATATATATTTCTTTTAAATATTTTAAGTTGTTAATTATTGTGATTCATAATAAGTTTTCAAATATATAAATTTAATTTCAAAAAAACTTAAAGCTTCTATGCTCGAAATCATGGTCAAAATTTAGAAGTTTGAATTTTGAAATTTCAATAGTGCCACATAAATTGGGATGGAATAACTGCTTAATTAGTATGCTAATATGCCTCAGTTCCAAACAAATTAAAAACTATCAGTTGATCATACATATCCTTACTCACCACCTTATTCAACATTTAACATTTACAACTTCTATATCTGAAATTACGGTCAAAGATAAGAAGTTTGAATCTCGAAACTCCAATTGTGTCACCTTAGGGGATCGTTTGGTTGAGAAACAAGTTATCCCAAGATTAGTTATCTCAAGCTTGTTATTCCACCCTCAACATGAGATGAAAATAACACTATAATTCCGGGATAACTAATTTCGAGATAAGTTATCCCAAGATTATTCAATTTAAACTCAATTGCTAATTAATCTTTAAAAAATGTATTTCAATGTGATTTAAAAGTTTATTACTATTATTATTAGAATTCAAAAGGACAACACAATGCATTAAAGCTCCGTGTGTGTTTCACTTTACCAATTACTTCAAGTTTTGTGTTGCTCCCTCTCTTTGCTCCCACATGTCATAGCGGCAACTAAAACAAGTTCAAACAAAAACCCAAAACCTCAACCTTTTGCTTGTGTTGCCAACAATGGCATTTGGCCTTTTCTCTCTTCTCCCCAACCATCTTCTTTTCTTGTTCTTTTGCTCTTTACTCTTCCCATTTCCCTATCCGTAACCGCTTGCTGAACAACTCAGCATTTTCTGCCTTTTTTATCTACCTGTTTCTGCTCTGTTTACTCCATAAAGCAACAAACTTTTTGCTATTTTGAGGGTGAGTTAGCACTAGCTAGTTACGTGCTTAGCTTGTTTTTCTTGAATTCTGGCTTCTTTTTTAGATGCTTGTTTGGCTTTTACAACCCTAAGCTATTTGTTATAAGTGTGATCACTTGTTGTCTCATGATCAATGCTGGTTCAGTGTTGTATGTTTTTGTTCTTCTACGTGCTTAATCTTTGAAAATCAGCAAACCCCTTTTCGTTTTTCATTGTGATTTTGGTCCTTGGTTGGTAATCTTGAAAAAAAAATAATCTGTTCTTTGTATTGAAAGTTTTCTTGAATTAAGGTTAGTTTATCTTTGGATTAAACAAAATTCTGTCTGTGTTTCTTTTGAGGTTGTGGTTTGATGCTGTTTTTTCATTGTGAATTTGGTAGGGGTTGGTAATTCTTGAAAAAATAATTCTGATCTTTGTAGCTGAGTTGTATTGAGAGTTTTCTGGAGTTAAGGTTAGTTTATCTTTGGATTAAACAAAATTCTGTCTCTGCAACTGTGTTACATTTGGGGTTGTGGTTTGATGATGTTTTTTCATAATTTATATGGTCATCAGGAGTTAATCGTTGGAAAAATCTCTTCTTTGTGTGTGATATTCTTAGTTACAATCATTTATGTTTACAAAACTTAGATTATGTTTGCTCATGACTCTTTCCTAAAATTTTTGTTTATGTTTCTGAAATGAGGGTGTTTAAGAACTAGGCTGGTTCTTCTACATGGTTAATCTTTGAAAATCAGAAAACCCCATTTCGTTTTTCACGTGAAAAATAAATCTGATCTTTGAGACTTTTCTGGAATTAAGGTTAGTTACTCTTTGGATTAAGAAAAATTCTGTCTGTGTTTCATTTGGGGTTTGTGGTTTGATGCTGTTTTTTCATTGTTTATATGGTCATCAGGAGCTAATCGTTGGAAAAATCTGTTCTTTGTGTCTACTGTTCTTAGTTACAATCGTTTCTGTTTGTTCGATTGGGTCCTAAATTGTAACAGAACTTAGGAGGATTAGTTTGCTCCATGACTCTTGCTGTCCGTTCATGTAGTTTCTTGTCCTTTGATTTCTGTTACTATTTATTCTTCCTTGTGCCCTCGATTATCGTGTTGTTTGTTATAGTTCTGTTTTATTACTTCCGTTACTTCTTGTTCGTGACTGCTTTGGATTGTTTTTCCCAAATGATTGTTACCTAAAATGATTTGTTTATGTTTCTGGATAAGGGTGTTTAAGAACTAGGCTGTTTTTGATTAATACAATTGTTTCTTGTAGCATCAGGATGAATACAAATAATCATGTATTTTTTTCGTGGGAAGAGCGTTTTGTTTCTAAGGAGAAGGGCCCTCGTGTTGTGCACTACTACTTGAAGGATTCACTAGGAGAGTTACTTGCCGTGGTGGGTACTGAAAAAAGTTCAAGGCACATGGTATATGTTGTCACAAAGGATTATTTGGATGCTTTTGGGCATACAAGTACCATAAATTCTGAAACAAAGTGGCGTGCAAAACGAGATGTAGTGGGATGGCTGACGTCTGTGATTTCAAAGCATCACCGATCATCAACTATTTCAAGTATGTATAGTAGCAGTCTAAGATTTCAGTTACATGAGATTTGCAGTATTTATTGGCTTACATGTATATCAAATTCTCTCATTTCTAGTATTTAGCATTTCCTGAAGAAGTTGATCATAGATTATTGGCTGCTGGTTGCACCCGATCAATCTAGAGACGGCAGATGTCTTATGATCATGTCTAAAAGCAACAATGTTCAAGTTCTGCAAATGTCCAAACTTTATCAATTTGATTAGTTAATAGAAGTCTCACTTTTTGTGAACTATTCATTGGCTACAGTGCTTTGCTAATCAATTTGAAGATGAATTTTTTTTTCCTTTTTTGTTGAGTTTGTAGATGAAAGATCTTATGCTTTGACAGGAAAGAAACTAACTTATGTCGCGATTATTGTTTCCATAAGAAGCCTCCCTACCGTGGATTTTTGGGGAGGGAGCAGTGGGAGATGGTGAAAAGTTATTTCCGATTCCATTTTTGTTTTGGGATTTTTGTTCCCGACTTCAGTTTTCCTGGCACAAGCTGAATTTTCAATTTAGTTGTGCATCTGGATTTAACCTACAGTGGTGTACTGATGGTGGTTCTTTGTATCTCAGAGATGGATAGTCCTTGTTTGAAGAGTAAATGAGAACTTATCCTCCTCTGTAATTACTTCGCTATGCTTTGTTTTTGCTAGGAAATTATACTTTGTGCTCCTTGTTCTAACCACAGTCGCCTGTGTGTTGTTGTACTTTAAAAATGTGCAGCACACAAGTTTGTGGTTTAGTATAGTATTTTTAGACTGAGACCTTTTTCTTTGGCTGATTCAAATGTTGTGAGTCATTCAGTCATAAAACCTCCTTAACTACTATGTGATTTGGACTTCAACTGTTCCATTTAATTGTTGAAGCACATAAGTTACTATTTTTTATTTTTTGATAACTGTGGTGTCCGGGCCCACCAAAGCTAGGACAGATGGGAAGAAATCACCTAGTGTTTTGTCTCTGCTGGATTTGAACCTGAGATCTCATGGTGCTCAATCCATTTCATTGACCACTAGGCCACACCCTTGGGTGCCCACATAAGTCAATATAGCTACCGGTATGTAAGCGAGCATGAAAGGAAACCTCCTGTTGTGATTTTTGTCTTTGATATGGAGCTTTGGAGTTTGGACTTCACAGGGTATTTTGTGCTTCCCTTGTTGAGAGGCTCTTCTGTACTCTCTTCACGGCAACAGACAAATAGTCATACAGATTATGGGTTTCCTCACTATCATCAAGTAACAAAAATGACGAGACTAGCACCCAAGTGTGTGGCCTAGTGGCAGCAATGAAATGTAAGATTCATAATATTCTACAAAGATAAGGAGATAAAGGGTGAACGACATTCATCATGTTAGTTGTAGATTATCCGGTTAATCGATATTTGTTAATCTTTTTCAGGCTATATTTACTATCTAAATAAGACAGATGGACTGCTATTCAATCTTTTAAATTTAAATTTATTCCCTATTATATAAAAAAGGAGCTCTAGCCCCCATTGGTTTGCTCAATTTTTGCTGTCCAGAATAAATAAATACATTCCCTATTGTCAAGCAAAAACGAAATCTTCTTTGATTCTAAACCTTAAACTTCTCCTAGGCACCTGAACAACTGAGTCTTTAACTAAATGCAATAGTTAAGAGCAGTCTTTCGCACCCTGATTCAATCAGCATGACTCTTGGGTTTTCTTTGTTTTTACATAGATTTATCTACTCGTCTTCATGCAATTTCTTAGTTGAGCTTGTTCAACCATTTGAAAATTTGTATGCAGAGCAGTAATGTGGATAATCCAATTATGTACTCCTCTCGAATAAGCCTAAACATCTAGACCTCATTGAAGATCACTTGGTACTATTTGCATCTTGATGTTGGCCTAACGCTAGTCTTCGAGACGGCTCTGATTGTGCATGATGTAGCAAATGTTGGCCTTTCACAATGTTTAATGCGTTTTATTTGAAAGTCCGTGTGATCTTGCAATGAAGGACATGTATACAACAATCACAAACAACTTTCCCGGACGAGAATTTCAACCGATCTTCTTTTATTCATCAAATTAATCCGAATCTCCACCAAGATTGTACTTTACCTGTCCAATTATTTAAATGACCAAGCCAGTGATAATTTTTGGGTAACCAGCCTCTTAATAATACCGGTCCAACTTTTCCTTGACAAGTATCACTTTACCCAACACTCCCTGGTAATATCAAAAGCATCAATCCAACTATTCATATTAATTAGCATTATTAGCTAACATATTTGCTAATATTGATCCGGGGGTGAAGGTGGGGTGGTGGTGGTGTTTTGAAATCATTCTTTGGATAACTAAGTACACCAAGAATCTTATTTCTGGCACCTAGTGGTCAATGAAGCGGAAGCAAAACCATTAGGTGTCAGGTTCTCCCCTTAGAGAGAAAAGCGTTGGTGATTTCTTCTATATGTCGAAGACTTGGTGGGTAGAGTTATTCTGTACCTGTGTTGGTAGGAATAACAAGTACCCCGTAAATAGACAAGGTGTGTGCAAGTGGCCTAGACAACCCTATCATAAAAAAAGGAATCTTTTTACTAGTACTTCCTAATTAAGAGTAAGAAAAATGAAATTCATTATGTTTATAACTTGCCAATTTTACTTTTTAGATGAATTCATAATTAAATTCCTAACAACCAAATGCTTAATTGCTACTCATCACTCTTTATACCTCTTCCTAACGTGCCATGTGAAGTACTGACTTATTGTTAGCACTATTTTTTTTAAAGTAAGTGGTCTAGTTTAACTACAAAGCCATGTCCCATTAATAGTTGCAATTAGCATATTTTTATTATAACGATGGTATTTGGGCCAGCTTGCTCACCTCGACTAATTCCACGGGTACCTGCGACCTCCCCACCAACACTAATACCAGATGATTTTGTCCACCAAGGCTTGGACAAATATGAAGAAATCACCTAGTATTTTTACCTCTGCTGGAATTTGAACTTGAGAAGTCATGGTTCTTAATCCACTTCATTGATCTTTAGTCACACCCTTAGGTGCAATTATAATTAAGGTACGTCATATTAGATACAACAACAATAACATACCCGGTGTAATCCACATGTGGGGTCTCGAGAGGGTAGTGTGTGCACAGACCTTGCCCCTACCTTGAAAGGTAGAGATATTGTTTTTGATAGGCCTTCGGTTCATACTTCATATTAGATCTCAAAAGTTTTTTGGATTTTCCTATTAGTGACCAAAAAAAAAAAAACATCATGTATTGTGTGGTTACATTAGCTCTGAAGTATTACCAATAAATGATCTTGGAGTTGTTTGGGACTATGATTTTGTAAGTGGAGAAAGGCTATCACTATGTTGCTAAGGATCTTGGCATCTAGTGAGAGAAGTTAGAATGCCATATATATGTTATCACGAATTCGTGATGGAGAACGGATCATTAAAAATGTCAAGATATTGCCATATTTGCGCTATGTAAACGAGTTATGTGGAAAATTAATGAATATTGAGTTCAGCACGTCCCTCAAATTCAGAATGAGTTCGTCAATGCGTTGGCGACATTGTCATCAATGATTTAACATCCGGACAAGAATTTGATCGATCACTTCAAGGTAGAAATACATGACCACTACAAAGTGTTGGAATCATTGTGCAATGTCTTAATCAAATGCCTAGTGGCATGATATAAGCCGATGATCATAAACTATGTCCTCCATCACGATCTCGGATGAAACTAATCATGGATCGTGTGCCGTGTAAAATGTATATGATTATATCATCTCCGTTCTTAACCGAGACTCATGTTAAGCTTCGCCCCAGAACCGTGTGGTATTAGGAGTAATACATCCCGAGGTTGGCACATCTCATTGAGCATGGAGAGGCATTGGGAACCCTAATTCTTTTTCTTAGAAGCTGTTTCTTTTTTCATCACCTATCCCAACATAGTGTTTCACTTCCAGTTCTTCGAAAGAATCAACTTATGTCTGCCTTCTTCTGATTTGGGTCATTGTCAACATGTGTATGGAGACTAGTAAGGAAGATTGCTTAAGTTGAATATACATTTCGAAATTGAAACATGCAATAATAAGTTGGATTGGAAGCAATTGCTTATGGATCCAATACACAAATTTTTGAACTTATGAGTGCCAAGAAACACTACTACCTATCACTTTTGGACATTTGAAACCCTTGCACAATATAGGGACCAAGAACCTGTTGCACACTATTTCTAAAGCATACAAGGGCACAAGAGATTTGCATTATTTCTTGTTTTTTCTACAATTTTGGCTTGGGTTATGACCTTCATGACATTAATTAATTCGACCTCATATAGGAGGTCCCCCATCAAGTGATTGTCATGAATTTTTACACGTGATGTTAAAAAATATAATCATATCATTTAATAAATCATTATGCATGGTGGACTAAGTTGCTTGGACTCTTTACTTTCGGTGCTGCATCTGTGTTGACACGACATGAGTATGGTGTGGGATCCATGCTGGATTTAGTAAATTGATTTTGGATACTTTGATCAAAATCAACAGAGAAATTCAGGATACACACAATGATTTCTATAATCAAAACAAAAGTTAAGGTGAAATTGAAGAAAATGGAGTACCTTGTATATAAAAACTTCTATGTCAGTCCTTTTCCTTATATCACCTTCTGGTATTCTCTTAAACAATAATCTTTCCTCATAAAACCTTGAAAGTTTCCACATGATGTCTCATAATGTAGACATAAGACTCTATATTTGGATTTTGAATTATTTTAGCCGAATCCCTGCACCCATATCCATATCTGGATCCGTACTCCCGAATCTTAAAATTTAGATCATGAAGGATTTGACCTCTAGATCCGCACCCGTATCGGACACCTGCACCCGAGTCCGAGGTACTTAGATGGTGGAGTGCAATTCTAGTCGTTCTTTTGGTTCTGTTATAATTCATACAATAGTAGCAAACGTAAAAAATTGCGTTTCCTTACATTGTAAGTTAACTATCTTCATTACAGGATCGGGGGGATGCAAATGAATCATATTTTACTATGTGAAATTAACATACTGTGAGAAATTCTTTTTCTATTGAGTTCACATATTTTCTATCTTAAATAACTTGAAGAAGTTTTAAATGAGCTATTTTAAGAAGATCCACAACAATCTTACTTCATGCTTTGCAATGTGGTTTATTATCACGATTAAGAAGCTCACTATGTCTAGGTATTGTGCTGCTATAAATAGAAAGGTATAGTAGAAATTTGACTTCTCTTATCTTGTAGATACCCCGACAAGTGAAAGGACAAGGCGTGCTTTGATGGCTGGTCACATATCTGATGAGGTCTCAAATATGTTGATCTACTTTTTTTGTACCTTAGTTTCAACTTTTTTAACTACAGTTACTGAAGGGGAAAATATCTATTCCAGGGACAGCTTCCTAGCAAATTGAAACCAAAAATATCAAATATTTTGTGGTCAGGTACTGCTTGGACCTGCGCCAAGCAACTTAGGCATTATCCTTCTTTTAGCACAAATGGAATTACAATAACTGTAAGCACTTTGTAGCATTAATCAGTTGCTTGACCCCATACTTCTTTTCCTTCCTCCTGTAACTCTTAGTTTTCTGCAGGTTAATTCCTTTGCTATAATCAGGGCCGAAGAAGAAAGTCACTACCTAGGTTACTTGGATGATTTTTATGAGAACAAGAAGGGAGAGAAAAGAGTTAAGGTGCAGTGGTTTCAACATTTTCAGGAAGTCCAGTGTGTAATTCCTCAGCTTGAGGGACACCCTAGAGAAGTACTTATCACGCCTAATGCTCAGGTGATCTATGCCGAGTGTATTGATGCTCCTGCTACCGTTTTGACTCCTGGAGATTATGAGAAATATATTTCTCTTGCCCCAAAAAATTTGTTCTCTGGTGTCTATATGTGCTCTAGGGAATTCAGAAACAAGAAGGTCATTCCATTCTCTCTAAGTGAATTGGATGGCTACTATAATCAAACGATATTTACCATGTTATGCAGTCAACAAGCCCAGCTTAAGTCAAAGGGTCATATGTTGCATGAAGTAAAAGATACAAGCCGAGAAGATCCTACAAGGCAAGGGCCTAAGGGGAGTAGAAGTGTCGGTGAGATTCCCCATTCTGGCATCAGAAAGTCAATTCTTGGTAAGCAGATAGCAAAAGCCAAGCCACCAACTTGCCCAAAGTTAAAGAAAAAATTTCCAAGCAGAGGAATGGCTGGAATTCAGCTCGTTGAGCCTCGATTTAAGCTGTCTTTTGAAGTTGGTGACAACTTAGAGGTTCTTTGCCACGATAGTGGCATGAGAGGCTGTTGGTTCCAGTGTAAGGTCTTACAGTTATCAGAAAAACGTGTGAAAGTTCAATATGATGACATCCAGGATTGTGATGGTCCTAACAAGCTCGAGGTACCTTAATCACTGGGACTATAGCTCTAAGTTTATTTACTATAACTTATGATCTGCTTACATACATTGACTTTTCTGTTCTCCCTTCACCCTATTTCCTCATCACCTTTTCTTGATTTATAGGAATGGGTTCCCTCCTACAGAGTTGCAGACTCTGATAAATTGGGCATGAGATGCACAGGACGCCTCACAATTCGGCCCCGGCCTCCGGAGGATTCTTCTGACTATTCTTTTGAAGTAGGAGCTGCAGTTGATGCTTGGTGGTCTGACGGGTGGTGGGAAGGGGTTGTTGTTGAATTTGATGTCTATGGAAGCGGTCATCTTCAAGTTTTCCTCCCTGGTAAGAAATAACAGCCCCAAAGAGCACCCAAAAAAGTTAAAAGTAAAAATAGAAAATAAGGAATAAAAGGATGATTCTTGCTTTTTGGTTGATGCATAGCAACTCTAAGGGTAACTCAGCAACCAATGGATTAAAATTAGAGTCTCTAGTTAATTTCAATTCTCTCTTGAAATCATGTCTAAAAGCAGTGTTGCCATAAATTGGCTCTCATACTCAGCATGCCTAGCTTCTGGCTAGTTTGTAGTCAGAATTTTGAATGTTCAATGTTGGTCATGGACTGATTCCCCAAGGTGTTTTTTTTTCTTGATAATAGGCGAGAATAGATTGTTGGATATTCAAAGGAAGAACGTGAGGATTTCAAGAGATTGGATAGACAACAAATGGATTGAAGTTAAGGGAAAGAAAGACATCAAGTCATTAATAAGCTCGAGTTTAAATGATGTGTCCAAGTGCAGTATCAAAAAACCGGGGAACTGCGAAAATCAGATGGCTCCCAAGCTTGTGGCACCTGAAGACAACAAAATGACGTCAACTTCTAGACACTTAGCAGAGAAGCAAGCCACTGACGTGATTAAACTGAAAAAGCGATGGTCTAATGATTTTCTTGCAGGTAAGAAGAACTGATTTCAGACAATTCTACAAGTGATAATTCTGGCGTCTAGAAGTCGTCAGTTTCTTTGATACTGGTGAAATGCTTTTGGCACTGTGGGTAAGTGTTTTGACTTGTAAGTAACTCTCACCTTTGCTCGATTTACCTTAAATTTGTCTACTTTAAATTATGATCTACTTACATATATTGACTTGTCCGTTCTCCCTTCACCCTGTTTCCTCATCACCTTTTCTTGAATTATAGGAATGGGTTCCTGTTCTGCAGAGTTGCAGGCTCTGATAAATTGTGATGAGATGCACAGGATTCCTCACAATTCGGCGCCGGCCTCTGGAGGATTCTTCTGACTATATTTTGATGTAGTAGCTGCAGTTGATGCTTGGTGGTGTGACTGGTGAGAAGGTGTCGTTGCTGAATCCAATGTCTGTGGAAGCGGTCATCTTCATGTTTACTTCCCTGGTAAGAAATAACAGTCCCAAAGAACACCCAAAAAAACTAAAAAACTAAAATAGAAATAGAAAACAAGGAATAAAAGGCGAATTTTTGCTTATTGGTTCATGCGTTAGCAACTTCATGTAAGGATAACTCAACAGTCAATGGATGTAAAGTTGGAGTCTCTGTGGCTTGTAATTCAAACTATGGAAAAAAGGGTCAAAATTGTTTCTGTACTCTCCGCTGAGGAGCACTTTTGCCCTCCGTTAATAGTTAGATCGTTTTTTGCCCTTGCCATTACCAAAAAGGTGGCATTTTTCCCATTAACGGCATCTTAAGAAACTATCGAAAAATAAGGACGTCATATCTAATTTTTCATGCTTTCTATGATTCTATCAAGTCTTTGAAAAAGTAGCCATCGTTCTAAAGTTTACTTGTGTAATTTAAAATTCTAGGATACTAGATTTTTTTAATTACAGGAGCTATAGAATAGTTATATGAATTTTATCCTGACTGTGAGTGAAGTAATATCATCCATCCTTATTGAGTTGTTAGCCAATGCTAGCAATTAGGGAAGGAAGAAGAAAGAAAAAAACAATGGACAAGGATGTATCAGTGATCATTTGCATTTTGAGCTATAGTCAACTAATGAAATCTCAGGAGATAATCTTGATACAAACAAGAAATTTTCTATGAAATTTGACTTCAACCATCAGTAATACTCCTTTCTCTAGAAAGGCAAACAAAGTTAAATAAGAACAAACAGTACTCTCTCTTAAATAACTTTGACTATAACTATTCAACCATCAATAATACTCCTTTTCTCTAGAAAGGCAAAAATAAATAAATAAGAACAACACTGCTCTGTCTCTTAAATAACTTTTCCATATAACTATTATAAATTTTTACTTAATTAGGATAATAGTTATGCATCAGTCCCAAATAAATTGGAGCCGACCATATATATCCTTATTAACCACATTACTCAATTTAGAGTCCGTTTGGATTAACTGATTGTAAATACATAGTTAATAATCATTTTTAGGTGTTAAAATTAATTTTATAAATAAGGAGTTAGTGTTTGGATAAAAGTGTTGAAATTGATAATAAGCACTAGATGTTTCTGTAAAAAAAGTGTTGATAAGCTATTCTTTTGGTAAAATGACTAAAATACCCTTAATTTTATAAATTAATAATTATAAATTGAAAAATATCTTTGTAAGAAAATGATGAATCTGAAATGGAGAGGATGTAAGATGTTACATTTTGAAGTTAAAAAAGATATTAGGGATATAATAATAATAATAAAATCTTAGGTCAAATTAGAAGTGCTTCTAAACATAAAAGCCATAAGTTGGGTGTGACCGGCTTATGACTTTTTTTTTTTTTTTTGATAACCGTGGTGTTCGGGCCAGCTTGCCCGCACCTCGACTAATTCCACGGGATACCTGCCACCTCCCACCAGCAGCAGGTACCAGGTAACTCTGTCCACCAAGGCTAGAACAGATGGGAAGAAATCACCTAGTGTTTGTCTCTATTGGGAATTAAACCTGAGACCTCATGGTGCTCAACCCAACTTCCTTGAACCACTAGGCCACACCCTTGGGCGCATCGTGACCAGCTTATGACTTTTGACTGAATTTTCCGTATAAGCACTTTGTGTGTTGCCAACGCGTAGATAAGCCAAAAGGAACTTACAAGCCGGGTTGTCCTGCTTATAAGCTTAGCCGAAGACCCTCTTAAACTTAATTAATAAATATGTAAAGCTGTATTTCAATAGGATTTAAAAGTTTATTATTATTATAATTTAGTATATATAATATGTATGTATGTATGTATATTCTGAATTTTGTTTAGTGTAAAGGCCAAAAATTCAAAACTTCAGTTTTGTGTTTCTTCCCTCTTGTTGCTCCCACATGTCATAGCGGCACTAAGAAGTAGGGATGTACATGGTTCGGTTTGGATCGGTTTTTGATTAAAACCAAAATCAAATCAATTTAATCAGTTTCTAAATTTCTAAAACCAAATCAAATCAAACCAAAATAAAAAGGCATAATACATAAACTTGCCTTTTAACTTGGCCTTACCTTGCATCTATGCTCTCCAACTTTCAGTGTGCACAAGTAGACAATTAAACTATCATAAAATTGAACAAATAGGCACACGTGTCCTATGTGGTGTCCTACATGTCATCTCATGCAAATTGCCTCGTAGGATGCTACATAGGATGTGTGTGTCTACCTGTGAAAGTTGGAGGGTATAAATGCAAGTTGAGATTAAGTTAATGAGCATATTTATTTATTATGCCAAATAAAAACCACCGGTTTGGTTCTTGTCGGTTTGGTTTGGTTCGATTTTTTAGTTTATAATTAGCTAATGATAAATTGATACTACTAAAAAAGCATACACATGAGACAACTATTTAAAATGAACATTAAGAATCAACTAATTTCTCTCTACTCAACAAGATGAATGTATCTAAATCTTCTGTTATTTTCAACGCTATTTCGAAGCTTTAGCATGTTTAAGTTGCATAACTGCGGAGGTTCTTCCACTTCACATGTCTTACATTCACAAAATCAATATACAACTCTAAATAGAATGGTCAACCCTTCAAAAATCAAAGGAACACGTCATTGAAGAGTAGATAAATGTCTTAGCAAAAAATTTTTTAAAATTGGCAATTCACCACATCCACATGTAGGCAATTAGACTTAGGGGTCGTTTGGTAGGGTGTGTAAGAATAGTGCAAAATATAGTGTATTAGTAATGCTTGTGTTAGTTATGCTTGCATTTTTCTTAAGCAGTATTTGGTTTGGTGTATTAAAAATAACATTAATTGCATGATTTCTAAAAAAATTATTCTTTTTTAAGAAATACCCTCCATAAATATGGTGGAAAGGATGTGGAAAAGATTTTGAGGGACAATTGTGACTTTAACCATACTAATGCATGCATTAGAGCCATTGCATTACTAATACCATAGTTTTGAATGCATTAGTTATACACTCCTTAATACCAAATAGAGTGTATAACTAATGCAAGCATAAGTAATACATAGGATGAAAAAGTGTACCAAACAAGGTATTAGTAATACACAAAGCTAATGCATGCATTATTTTTTTCAATACACTCTACCAAACGACCCCTTAGAGTGTTGGGTTTGTGCATATTTTTTAAGAAATGAAATTTAAATGTTGTAGTGCATGTGATAAAGTAGACAAAAATCAAATTAATGATTAAAAGTTAAAAAATATTTATAATTATATATGAAAAACTAATATCATAATTCAATTAGTTACAACATTTAACAAAAACAACATACCCAATATAGTTCCACAAAATGGGGTCTGAGGAGGGTAGAATGTACGCAGACCGTACCTCTACCTTAGAGATGAGGTAGAGAGGCTGTTTCTGATGGACCCCGACTCAAGACAAAAACAGTCTAAAAAAGATGTAATGGAAGTACAAAAGACAATAGATAGTATTAAGAACAACAAATAGTAAAAGAACAGTACTACAACAAAATAATACTCCACTCAGATTACACGAAAACAATAGATAGTAACAGAAATTGAAGAACAAGAAACTCCAAGAGTTTTCCTATGACTACTAGAAAGGACAACAAGACAATGCACTCCTATCTACTAGTATGGACGCACTCCTACCTCCTAGCTTTCTATCCTAATTCGTGTCTTTCACACCTTACTATCTAAGATCATGTCCTCGGTCAGCTGAAATTGCGACATGTCCTGTCTAATCACCTGTCCGCAATACTTCTTTGGTCTACCTCTACCTCTCCTAAATCCATCCATAGCCAACTTCTCACACCTCCGCACTAGGGCATCCGTGCATCTCCTCATCACATGTTCGAACCATCTCAACCTCGCTTCCCACATCTTGTTTTCCTCAAATAATTATAAAATTTATGTATATAATTTACCGATTTGGTTTGGTTATTTTTCCGCTTTTTTTTAAGTAAAACCAAAACCAAATATTGGCGGTTTTTAAAATTTAAAACAAAATCCAACCAAACCAAATGTCAGTATTTTTAATCAATTTAGTTTGATTTGGTTTGTCTTTAAACCAAACCGTGAACACCCCTAGTAAGAAGTTCAAACAAAAACCCAAGCTCAACCTTTTGCTTGTGTTGGCAATGGCATTTGGCTTTTTCTCCCTTTGCACCCCTCTTCTTTTCTTGTTCTTTTGCTCTTTACTCTATCCTTTTCCCTAACCGTGACCGCTTGTAGAAAAAAAAGCCCAACTCAGCATCTCTGACTTTTTTCTCTAGCTGTTTCTGCTCTCTTTCTCCATAAAGCAAGAGATTTTTGCTATTTTTGAGGTGTGTTACTAGTTACGTGCTTATCTTGTTTTTCTTGAATTCTGGTTCTTTTTTTTGTTGCTTGTTTCCTTTTCCAACTCTAAGCTATCTGTTAGTATGATCACTCGTTGTCTGATTAATGCTGGTTCATTGTTGTATGTTTTTGTTCTTGTACATGGTTTATCTTTGAAAATCGGAAACCCCCATTTCGTTTTTCACGTGGATTTAGGCTTCATTGTTGTTTTTCATTCTGATTTTGGTCCTTGGTTGGTAATCTTGAAAAAGAAAATCTGTTCTTTGTAGCTGAGTTGTATTGAGAGTTTTCTGGAATTGAGGTTAGTTTTTCTTTGGATTAAGCAAAATTCTGTCGGTGTTTCATCTGGGGTTGTTGATTGATGGTGTTTTTTTCATTGTTTATGTGGTCGTCAGGAGCTAATAGTTGGAAAAAATTGAAAATTATTCATGGCCAAACATGCCCTTTGGAAGAATAGCTAAAGGGGAAACTACAACCTCTTAATTAGTTTAGGAGCCAACGCTGCCTTTTACCTTTTTGATGAATATCTGTCTTCCTGCCACTGTTTCTACCTTAAGGCTGTGTGTGGTATGATGGAAAATGTTTTTCATTGAAGTATTAGATTACCCGCATCTTTACCTGATAAAAAGAATTGAGCACAACAAAGGTGGGACTGTGTATTACAAAAATGCCCACGGGAGAGTGTAATACCAAAATGCTCACTTCACATGTTTGACTGCACTTGTGGTAGCACAATAAAATACAACCATTACTTAGTATCTTAGTAGTCTCAATGGTGTATCTAACTTTCCGAGTCTATCTTTCCGCTGTTGTCGATTTTAATAGTGTTGCGGAGAGATCGAGGTAAAAGTTTGCATTTAACGATTAAAAAAGAAAAAAAGAGAAATTGAAGTAGAAGTTTCCTTCTACATCTATGTCATCCTTTTTTTCCCCTGATTAAAGCTAGAATATACATCTTTCTTTTTCCTCAGACAGTCAATTTTAACTCTTTGACAGATAAGGGAAAGGGGGTTTACAGTTCTCGGCCTTTTGTATAATCAGTTCTTGCTCTAATTGATAGGTGAGATAACTGATGAAGAATGTATGGTGTTGGTGCTGTTCTCCTTTCTTTTTATTGATAGCACTAATAAATCTTTATGGCATCCTTGCTCTAACATGCAAGGGCGCTGTCGCACCTCTTTTCAACTTTCATTTTGAACGAGAAAGGGGTTAAATGCAAGGAAATAATCCTGGAGGTGCAATGCTTACTTGGGGAAAGAGAAGGTCAATTGGCCCTTAAGTTGGGCGGTGGGGGCTGAGGGTTTATTGGTAACATTCTCTCTATCTCTACTAGGTAGAGTTAAAGGCGGTGTGGGATTACACAGGGTAAGTTGTTGTTGCAATGGGGGTGTTTTATATAGGATTCAACGAATAATAAAGTAATCCTTCTAAAAAAGGTTATAATAATGAGGTCACTAAATGTCTGATTGAGATCTTGCTGCTGTATGGCTGTGATCTGTTGCATTTCCAAATTGGGTCGAATCTTTAATAGACCTAGTTGTTCAGTACGAGTCTGCCCTTTTGCTTCTTACACCATATTAGAATTTCACTTGAACGATAATCCTTTTCTCTTTTATTTTTGTTTTATGTCTCGATGTGGCAAAGCTCTATTGTGTTGAATGTGCTGTATGCAGTTTGGATCTTCTTTTTATCTTTTTCTTCCCTTTTACATTTTCCGCTTATGCATATATATGTGATCCTTAATAGCATACATGTTTTTTTTTTTTATTTATGTCGATGCAATTTTGAACTTTCTATGTATGGTTGCTTTTAATTGACATTGGTTTATATTTACTGTTGCGCTTTGATGTTCATGTACCTTTAAGTACGATCCCAATTAATTACTAGCCGATTTAGAGTATATTTTGTTTAAGGAAATGTTGTCCTGGCAGCTGAACTTTGTTGAATTATAGTAAATTTGACTTCCCTTATCTTGTAGATATCCCGAGAAGTGAAAGGAGAAGTGCATTAATGGCTGGTAAGCAGATAGCAACAGCCAAGCTACCAAATTACCCAAAGTTAAAAATAAAATTTCCAAGCAGTAGACCGGCTGGAATTCAACTTGTTGATTCTCAACATAAGCTGTCTTTTGAAGCTGGTGACAATATAGAGGTTCTTTGCCAGGATAGTGGCATGAGAGGCTGCTGGTTCAGGTGTAAGGTCTTACAGGTATCAGAAAAACGTCTGAAAGTTCAATTTGATGACATCTTGGATTGTGATGGTCCTGAAAAGCTCGAGGTACCTTAACCACTGCGACTATAACTTAAGTTTATATACTATAACTTATTATCTACTTACATATATTGATTTGTCCGTTCTCCCTTCACCCTGTTTCGTCATTACCTTTGCTTGATTTATAGGAATGGATTCCTTCCTACAGAGTTGCAGGCCCTGATAAATTGGGCATGAGATGCACAGGACGCCTCACAGTTCGGCCCAGGCCTCTGGAGGATTCTTCTGACTGTTCTATTGAAGTAGGAGCTGCAGTTGATGCTTGGTGGTCGGACGGGTGGTGGGAAGGTGTCGTTGTGGAATATGATGTCTTTGGAAGCGGTCATCTTCACGTTTACTTCCCTGGTAAGAAATAACGGCTCCAAAGATCACCCAAAAAAACTAAAAAGCTAAAATAGAAATAGAAAACAAGCAATAAAAGGAGGATTCTTGATTATCTGTTGACGCATAGCAACTTCTCATAAGGACAAACTCAACAACCAATGGATGTAAAATTGGAGTCTCCAATTATTTTCAATTCTTACTGGAAACCATATGTCTATGCTCCGCATTTTCATGAATTGGTTTTCTGACACAACAGTGAAAAAGTTTAGACAGTAGGGCCTAGCTTCTGGTTAATTTGTTGTCCGGAATTTTGAACAATCTAGGTTGGTCATGGAAATGGGAGCCTTGGAGTAACTAGTAAAGTTGCCTCCATGTGACCAAGAGGTCAAGTTCAAGCAGTGAATAAGGCTGCGTATAGTAGACCCTTGTGGTCCGGCCTTCCCCGGACCCCTTGCATAATCGGAGTTTTAGTGCATCGGATTTTCTCTCTTTTTTCTTTTTGATGTTGGTCATGGCTTGATGTCCCGGAGTGTTCTTTTTCTTTTATAATAGGGGAGAACAGAATATTGGATATTCAAAGGAGGAACGTGAGGATTTCAAGAGATTGGATAGACGACAAATGGGTTGAAGTTAAGGGAAAGAAAGGCATAAAATCATTCATAAGCTCGAGTTCAATGTGTGCTTCAATGTCGTCATCAATGTTCTAAGGCATACTTTTCCTTTCCAATGAGCTCTTCTAAAGAGGCGATGCTAAACAATTGATATTTCACTTCATCGTAATTTTTTTTCAATTTCTTTGTTCATATATTTGTCATTCATGCTTTTAATTATTAATCTTGGACTAAACATATATATATTTGTATTTTTTTCTTCCTTTGCGCCTTTTTTCGTTAAAGCCACACTTTATTCTCGTTTTGCACTTAAAGCTCCAATGGACCTTAGAGCTTTTTTGCGCTTTTTAATTTTGATAACACTGTTACGAAAAGGTGGAATTTGTCCCGCTAACGGAATCTTAAAAAACTATCAAAAAATACATTCGAAAAAGGATGCCATATTGATATTCCATGCTTTCTATCACGTCTTTGAACAAATAGTCATCGTTCTAGAGTTTTACTTGTGTAATTTTGAAAATACTAGATTTTTTTTTAATTACAGGAGCTATAGAATAGTTGTATGAATTTTATCCTGAATATGAGTTAATACCCTTAATTCTTTTAATAAAATATTATACAATAAATTTAAAATATCTTTGTAAGTAAAATGATGAACGACGAATATGGAGTGGAGAGGATGTTAGAGGTTATATTTTGGAAAAGATATTTTGACTGTTACAAAAATATTATGGATAAAATAGTAAATGTCTAGGTCAGATTAATAGTGATTATAAGCTGAAAAGCCATAAGTTAGGGGTGACTGGCTCATGTGTTTTTACTGATTTTGGCATATTAGCACTTGCGTAAATAAGCCAAAAGATACTTACAAGCCAATTTGTCTAGCTTATATACTTAGCCAAACACCCTATTAAACTTAATTAATAAATATGTAAAACTGTATTTCAATAGTATCTAAAATTTTATTATTATTAGAATTCAGAAAAAAGAATTGAATATTTTACGTATTTTGTTTAGTGTAAAGGCCAAAAACTCAAAAGCTTATGTTTTGAGTTTCTTCCCTCTTGTTGCTCCCACATGTCCTAGCGGCATTAAGAAGTTCAAACAAAAACGAAAAGCTCAACCTTTTGCATGTGTTGGCAATGGCATTTGGATTTTTCTTCCTTCTCCCCATCTTTTTTTTTTCTTTTACTCTTTACTCTTTCCATTTCCCTAACCATCACCGCTTGCAGAACAAAAAGCCCAACTCAGCATTCTCTGGCTTTTTTCTCCGGCTGTATCTGCTCTTTTTCTCCATAAAGCAACAAACATTTGCTAGTTTGAGGGTGAGTTATGTGCTTAAAGTTGTCTTTCTTGAATTCTGGATACTTTTTTGGTTGCTTGTTTCTTTTTCCAACCTAAGCTATTTGTCGTAAGCGTGATCACTTGTTGTCTGATCAATGAGATGGTTCAGTGTTGTATTTTTTTGTTCTTGTACATGGTTAATCTTTGAAAATCAGCATATCCCATTTCGCTTTTCATTGTAAATTTGGTCCTTCGTTGATAATCTTTAAAAAAAATAATCTGTTCTTTATAGCTGAGTTGTATTGAGAGTTTTCTGGAATTAAGGTTAGTTTATCTTTGGATTAAGTAAAATTCTGTCTGTGTGCCATTTGGGGTTGTGGTTTGATGCTGTTTTTTCATTGCTTGTATGGTCATCAGAAGCTAATCGTTGGAAAAGACTGTTCTTTGTGTCTGATGTTCTTAGCTACAATCATTTCTGTTTGTTCGACCGGGTCCTAAACTGTAACAGAATTTAGGAGGATTAGCTTGCTCCATGACTCTTGCTGTCCGTTCATGTAGTTTCTTGTCCTTCGATTTCTGTTACTATTTGTTCTTCCTTGTGCCCTCGATTATCGTGTTGTTTGTTACAGTTCTGTTCTGTTACTATCAATTGTTGTTACTGTTGTTGTTACTATCTGTTGTTTCTTGTACTTCCGTTACTTCTTGTTCGGGACTGCTTTGGATCGTTTTTCCAAAATGATTGTTACCTAAAATGATTGTTTATGTTTTTGGATGAGGATGTTTAAGAACTAGGCTGCTTTCGATTAACATGAATTATTTCTCTGTAGCATCAGGATGGATACATATAATCATGTATTTATTTCGTGGGAAGAGCACGTTGAAGGATTCATTAGGGGAGATACTTGCCGTGGTGGGTACTGAAAAAAGTTCAAGGCACATGGTATATGTTGTTTCAGAGGATTACTTGGATGCTTTTGGGCATACAAGTACCATAAATTCTGAAACAACGTGGCGTGCAAAACGAGATGTAGTGGGATGGCTGACGTCTTTGATTTCAAAGCATCACCGATCATCACCTATTTAAAGAATGTATAGTAGCAGTCTAAGATTTCAGTTACATGAGATTTGCAGTATTTATTGGCGTACATGTACATCAAATTCTCTCATTTCTAGTATTTAGCATTTCCTGAAGAAGTTGATCATAGATTATTGGCTGCTGGTTGCACCCGATCAATCTAGAGACGGCAGATGTCTTATGATCATGTCTAAAAACAACAATGTTCAAGCTCTGCAAATGTCCAAACTTTATCAATTTGATTGGTTAATATCAGTCTCACTTTTTGTGAACTATTCATTGGCTACAATGCTTTGCTAATCAATTTGAAGATGATTTTTTTTTTTTCCTTTTTTGATGAGTTTGTAGATGAAAGATCTTATGCTTTGACAGGAAAGAAACTAACTTATGTCGCACTTATTGTTTCCATAAGAAGCCTCCCTAAGCATGGTTTTTTGGGGAGGGAGCAGTGGGAGATGATGAAAAGTTATTTCCGATCCCATTTTTATTTTGGGGTTTTTGTTCCCGACTTCAGTTTCCCAGGCACAAGCTGAATTTTCAATTTAGTTGTGCATTTGGATTTAACCTACGGTGGTGAACTGATGGTTGTTCTTTGTATCTTTGAGATGGATAATCCTTGTTTGAAGGGTAAATGAGAACT
This sequence comes from Capsicum rhomboideum, assembly GCA_031232105.1. Lineage (NCBI taxonomy): Eukaryota > Viridiplantae > Streptophyta > Magnoliopsida > Solanales > Solanaceae > Capsicum > Capsicum rhomboideum. Next base: position 1,356,050 of record CP124718.1, read on the forward strand.
TATCCTCCTAAGTAATTACTTCATAATGCTTTGTTTTTGCTAGGAAATTATGCTTTGTTCTCCTTGTTCTAACCACAGTAGGCACTACTATGTTATTTAGCCTTCAACTGTTCCGTTTAATTGTTGAAGAACATAAGTTAGTATTTTTATTTTTTGATAATTGTGGTGCCTGGGCCCGCTTGCGTGCACCTCCACTAATTCCACGGTATACTTGCCACCTCCCACCAGCGATAGGTACTAGGTAACTCCGTCCACCAAGCTAGAACATACTGGAAGAAATCACCTAGTGTTTTATCTCTTATAGGATTTGAACCCGAGACCTCATGGTGCTCAACCCACTTCATTGACCACTTGGCCACACCCTTGGATGCGCACATAAGTTAATATAGAACAATAGTTATGACCAATCTTGTGACGTCTTAACATTAGCTACCAGTATGTAAGCGAGCATGAAAGGACACCTCCTTTTGTTATTTTCGTCTTTGATGTGGAGATCTGAAGTTTAGACTTGACTGGGTATTTTGTGCTTCTCTTGTTGAGAGACTTTTCTGTATTCTCTTCACCAAGAGTGTGGCCTCGTGGGTGGCAATGAATTGTAAGATCCGTAATATTCGACGAAGATAAGGAGATAAAGGGTGAAAGTCATTCATCATTTTAGGCTGAAATTATCCGGGTAATCAATAGTTGTTACTCTTTTTCAGGCTATACTTCTTACTATCAAACTAAGACAGGCGGACTGCAATTCTATCCTTTTTTTTCTTGAAAACTATGGTGTCTGGTCCAGCTTTCGTGCAACTTGACTAATTCCACGGGGTACCTTCCACCTCCCACTAGCAACAAATACTGCAATTCAATCTTTTAAATTTAAACTTATTCCCTATTATATAAAAGGAGCTGTAACCCATTGGTTTGCTAAATTTTTGCTATATAATAAATAAATACATTCCCTGTTGCCAAGCAAAAACGAAATCTTCTTTGATTCTAAGCCTTAACATCCTTCTAGGCCCAGTTGAAGATTACTATTTATAATATGCATCTGTAGGTTATCAATTAAATCCAACTCTTGGTTGATTAAAAAAAGTGCATATCTTGGTTAGCCTTACAACCGAGTCTTTAACTAAAAGCAATAGTTAGGAGCCATCTTTTAGCACCCTGATTCATTCTACTAGCATTACTCTGGTTGGTTTTCTTTGCTTTTACATAGATTAATCCCCACATCTTCATGAAATTTCTTATTTGAGCTTGTTCAACCACTTGAAAGTTTATTTGCTGATGTGGTAATGTGGGTATCCGATTATGTACTCCTCTTATAAGCCTTAACATCTAGACATCATTGAAGATCACTAGGCACTATTTGCATCTTGAAGTTAGCCTTACAAGCACTAGTCTTCGAGACGACTCCGATTATGCATGATGTACCAAATGTTGGCCGTTCACTATGTTTAATGCATTTTAATTGAAATTCCATGTGATCTTGCGATGAATCAAATAACGGGGCATGTACACAACAATCACAAGCAACTTTTCCGGCCAAGAATTTCTACCGATTCTTCTTTTATTTATCAAAACTAATTGATTCACCACCAACATCGTACTTTACGCTGTCCAATTATTTAGATGACTGAGCTAGCGAAAATTTTAGGTACCAACCTCTTAATAATACCGGTTCAACTTTTCGTGACAAGTATGATTTTACCCAATACTCCCTGGTACTATCAGAAGTGTCACTTCTTTTCCTGGTAATAGTTGTAATTAACATACTTTTTTTATTATAACTATGGTGTTTGGTCTGCCTGCACACCTCGACTAATTCTAAGGGTACGTGTGACCTCCCACCAGCACTGTATCGGCTTGGAGAAAGATGAAGTAATCATTTAGTATTTTTTACCTCTGCAGAGAATTGATCTTGAGAACTCATGGTTCTTAACTCAATTCATTGATCTCTAGGCACACTCTTGGGTGTTGTTATTATTAAGATACTTCATATTTGATACAATAACAATAACATAACCAGTGTAATCCTACAAGTGGGGTCCGGAGAGGATTGTGTGTACTCAGACCTTACCCCTACCTTGGAAGGTAGATAGGTTGTTTCTGATAGACTCTCGGCTCATATGTCATATTTGAAGATCTTAAAAGTTTTTGGATTTTCTTATTAGTGACCGAAAAAACCCATCAAGTATTTAGTGGTTACATTAGCTCTGAAGTATTAACAACAAATTACCTTGGAGTTGTTTGGGACAATAATTTTATAAGTGGAAAAAGGCTATTACTATGTTGCTAAGGATCTTGGCATCTAGTGAGAGAAGTTATAATACCATGTTTGTGTTATCATTAAAAAAAATAAAAAATCATTAGTAATGTCAAGATATTGCCGTACTTGCACTGTATAAAGGAGTTATGTGGAAAACTAATGAAGATTGAAGATGGAGTTTAGACATGTCTCTTAAATTCAGAATGAGTTCATTGATGCTTTAGCAACAATGTCATCAATGATTCAACATTCGTACAAGAATTTCATCGATCCCATCAAGGTAGAAATACATGATTAACGACAATGTGTTTGAATTATTGTGCAATGTCTTAATCAAATGCCTAGTGGCATTATATAAGCAGATAATCTTATGGAGAGAAAGAAATAGGAGAACTTTTGAGGTGATCGAATATGATTTTCCACATTTAAGGAATAGCCTACTTCTCTCATTGCTTTTGGTGCACCCTAAATATTCCTACTTGTATAGAGGATCGGGTTGTTTTTGTAGAGAATCATGTTTTGATGTAGTTTCTCTTCTTTTGGTATACCTCTTGTATGCGGGAATTTTTCTTCCCACTGTTAATAATACTATTTACCTTATCAAAAAAAAAGCTGATGATTGTAAGTTATGTTCTTTATCACGATCTTGGATGAAACTATCCATGGAACTGTGTGACGTGTAAAATGTATATCATCTCCGTTCTTAACCGAGACTCACATTAAGTTCTGTCTCGGAACCTTGTGGTATTAGGAGTAAAGCATCCGAGGTTGGCGCATCTCATTAAGCGTGGAGAAGTATTACAAACTCTAATTCTTTTCTTCGAAGCTGTTTCTTTTATTCTATAGCGTACTACTCTTTTGTACTACTCTTATTCTATAGCGTACAAGGGCAGAGGAGATTTGCATCATTACTTGTTTTTCTACAATTTTGGCTTGAGTTACTGCCGTCACGTCATTAATTGATTTGACCTCATAGGAGTACCCCATCAAGTGATTTTCATTAATTTTGTACATGTGATGTTAAAAAATACAAACATATGTTTTAATAAATCAAAATGCATGGTGGACTAAGTTGCTTGGACTCTTCACTTTCGGTGCAGCACTCGTGTCGACACAAAATGGGTGCGGTTGTGAGATCCATACCGGATTTGGTAAACTGATTTTTGATACTTTGACCAAAATCAATGAAGAAATTCGGGATAGATACAATAATTTCTATAATCAAAACTAAAGCTAAGGTAAAATGGAAGAAAATAGAGTACCTTGTATAGAAAAATTTCTATGTCAATCCTTTTCCTTATATTACCTTCTCGAATTCTCCTCTTATTCAATAATTTTTCCTCACAAAACCTTGTAAGTTTTCTGTATAATGTCTTATAATTTTGACATAAAAATCTATTTTTAGATATTTGAATTATTTTTGCTGAATCCCGCACCAGTATCAGTACCCCCTAATCGTAAAATTTAGATCATGAAAGATCCAACCTCTTGATCACCCATATTGGACACCTGTACTTGAGTCCGAGCAACTTAGAAGGTGGACTACAATTCTGATCATTTTGTTGGTTCTTTTATTATTCATACGATAGTAGCAAAGGTAAAAATATGCTCTTCCTTACATCTTATTGCGCTTCCTTACATCTTAAGTTATGAGTCATATTTTAATCGATGTGAATTGAGACCTCACTAGGAAACTCCTTGTCTTTAATGTCATTAATATCATGTAAGAATGCAGAAATACGCGACAAGTAAGAATGCAGAAATACGGGACAAGGTAGGTATGGCTACTGTGGTGGACAAGATGAGGGAAGCGAGGCTGAGATGATTTGTGCATGTGAGGAGTGTAGATGCCCCAGTGAGGAGGTGTGAGCGATTGGCAGTGGGGGGGCGTCAGAAGAGGAAGAGGCAGGCCAAAGAAGTATTGAGGGGAGGTGATTAGACAGGACCTGGTGCATCTTGACCTTACCAAGGACATGACCATACATAGGAGAATTTGGAGGCTGCATATTAGGGCAGAAGGTTAGTTGGTATTTGAGTGTTCTTTACCTGATAAAAGAATTGAGTACAATAAAGGGTGGGACTGCGTAATTCCTAAATGCCCACTTCCACGTGTTTGACTGCCCTTGTGGTAGGTACAAAATAATTACAACCATCACTTAATATCTTAGTAGTCTCAATGGTGTATCTAGCCTTCTGAGTCCATCTTTCCTCCATTGCCGTTTTTAATAATTTTGCAGAGAGATCGAGGTAACAGTTTGCATCTAACGATTAAAACAGAAAAAAAAAAAGAAATGGAGGTAAAATGCGCACTTCCACGTGTTTGACTGCACTTGTGGTAGACACAAAATAAATACAACCATTACTTAGTATCTTAGTTGTCTCAATGGTGCATCTAACCTTCTGAGTCCATCTTTCCTCCATTGTCGATTTTATTAGTGTTTGCGGAGAGATCGAGGTAAAAGTTTTCATTTAAAGATTAAAAAATAGAAAAAAAGAAATCGAGGTAAAAGTTTCCTTCTACATCTATACCATCCATTTTTTCCCTGATAAAAGTCTAGAATTTATATCTTTCATTTTCCTGATACAGTTTAACTCATTGACAGAAAAGGGAAAGAGAGTTTACAGTTGATGACCTTTTGCTTAATCAATTCTTGCTCTAATTGATAGGCGAGATAACCGATGAAGCTTGTATGGTGTTGATGCTATTCTCCTTTCTTTTTCTTGATAGCACTAATAAATCTTTTGTGTGGGTTTCGCATAAAGTTGATGGCATCCTTGCTCTAACGTACAAGGGCGCAGAATCACCTCTTTTCAGCTTCCATCATGAACAAGAAAGGGGTTAAAGGCAAGGAAATAATCCTGGAGATGCAACGCTTCCTTGGGAAAAGAGAAGGTCAATTGGCCATTAAGTTGCGCGGTGGGGGAAAGGGAGCCTCGGGTCTATCGGAAACAGTCTCTCTATCTCTACGAGGTAGAGTTAAGGGTTGTGTGGGATTACACTGGGTATGTTGTTGTTGTTGTTGTTGCAATGGGGGTGTTTTCAATGAATAATGAAGTCATTCTTCTGGAAAAGGTAATAATAATGAGGTCACAAAATGTCTGATTGTGATCTTGCTGCTGTCGGGCTGTGATCTGCGTTTCTAAATTAGTTCGAATCTTTAATAGACCTAGTTCTTCAGTACGAGACTGTCCTTTGCTTCTTACACCATTTTAAAATTTCACTTGAACAATAAACCTTTTCTCTTTTATTTTTATCTTATCTCTCGATGTGCAAAGATCTATTGTGTTGAATGTGATGTATGCTGTTTGGATCTTCTTTTTATCTTTTTCTTCCCTTTTACATTTTCCGCTTATGCATCTATATGTGATCCTTAAAATCATTCATGTTTTTGTAATCTTATTAATGTCGATGCAATTTTGAACTCCCTCTGTATTCTTTGCTTTTAATTGACATTGGTGTACATGTTCTGTGTTGTGCTTTGATGTTCATGTAGATTTCAATTAATTACTGGCCAATCTTAGAGTAGATGTTCTTTAAAGAAATGTAGGCCAGGCAGCTGAACTTCTTTGAATTAAGTCCTCTAATTATAGCTTGGGATCATTTTTACTAGCCTTTGGTTTGATATACTTGGTAAATGTTGTCATAATATTGTATCCATATTTCAGCAATATGTTCTTTGTTCTTCTTGATGGTTGTATGCACATGAAGAATTTAAAGCTTATGTGTTCATAAAGATTATTATTACACCTGATACATGATTTATCCCATAGCCGTCTATGGAATTGTAGGCCTTGAACGTCTTTGTTTTTAGCTGAATCCCCAGTAAATTGCTCTATAAGCTGCAAAGTTGCTTATGTTTTTTGAGTTGTTGATTCTGTATACAATTGGATCTCCGTAGAAAGAATGCTAAGCCTAGTAGTTGTAAATTATTTTTGTCTACTGTACATTATAGTAGATTTCTCTTCCTTATCTTGTAGATACCCCGAGAAGTGAAAGGAGAAGAAGTAGTTTAATGGATGGTCCCTTGTCTGATGAGGTCTCAAAAAATATAATCCGAGAGGATCCTTCAAGGCAAGGGCCTAGGGGGAGTAGAAGTGTCGATGAGAGTGGCCATTCTGGTATCAGAAAGTCAATTCCTGGTAACCAGATAGCAAAAGCCAAGCCACCAACTTGCCCAAAGTTAAAAATAAAATTTCCAAGCAGAGGACCGGCTGGAATTCAGCTTGTTGAGCCTCAATATAAGCTGTCTTTTGAAGTTGGTGATAACTTAGAGGTTCTTTGCCACGATAGTGGCATGAGAGGCTGCTGGTTCAGGTGTAAGGTCTTAAAGGTATCAGAAAAACGTCTGAAAGTTCAATATGATGACATCCAGGATTGTGATGGTCCTGAATAACTCGAGGTACCTTAAGGCTTAACCACTATGACTATAACTTATGATCTACTTACATCTATTGACTTGTCCTTTCTCCCTTCACCTTGTTTCCTCATCACATTTGCTTGATTTATAGGAATGGATTCCTTCCTACAGAGTTGCAGGCCCTGATAAATTGGGCATGAGATACACAGGATGCCTCAGAATTCGGCCCCAGCCTCTGGCGGATTCTTCTGAATTTTCTTTTGAAGTAGGTGCTGCAGTAGATGCTTGGTGGTCTGACGGGTGGTGGGAAGGTGTTGTTACTGGATTTGATGTATGTGGAAGCGGTCATCTTCAGGTTTACTTCCCTGGTAAGAAATAACAGCTCCAAAAAGCACCCAAAAAGCTTAAAAGTTAAAATAGAAATAGAAATCAAGGGATACAAGGAGAATTCTTGCTTATCGGTTGATGCATAGCAGATTTGCATAAGGATGACTCAACAGTCAATGGATGTAAAATTGGAGTCTCTAATTATATTTAATTCTTACTTGAAATCATATGTCTAAGCTCAGTATTGTCATAAATTGGTTTTCTATCTCAGCAGTGGAAAAAGTTTTATCCAGTAGGCCTAGCTTCTTGCTAATTTGTTGTCTGGAATTTTGGATGTTCAATGTTGGTCATGGCCTGATTCCCCAAGGTATTTTTTTTCTTCAATTATAGGCGAGAACAGATTATTGGAGATTCCAAGGAAGAACATGAGGATTTCAGGAGATTGGATAGATGACAAATGGGTTGAAGTTAAGGGAAAGAAAGAGATTAAGTCGTTAATAAGCTCGACTTTAGCTGATGTATCCAAGTGTGGTCTCAGAGAACCGGGGAACTGTGATATTCAGATGGCTCTCATGCTAGTGGCACCTGAAGACAACAAAATGGCGTCAACTTCTAGACACTCAGTGGAGCAGAAAGACACTGATGTGCTTAAACTGAAAAAGCGATGGTGTAATGATTTTCTTGCAGATATGGAGCACTGATTTCAGATAATTCTACAACTGATAATGCTGGCGTCTAGGAGTTGTCAGTTTTTCAGGATAATGGTGAAATGCTTTTGGCACTTCGGGTAAATTTTGACTTGTAAATAACTCTCAACGATGCTCAATTTGCCTTTTGTAAATGTATTGTTTGACAACAAAACATGGAAAAGGCATCTTTTATAGAACTTACGGACTATAATAAGGCCAATCTTAGTATACTTATGTGCTTTACACATTGGCCAAGAAGTTGGCATGCTCTTGTATTGTATACTCTCTCTTATTGGGTATGTACAAAAGTTATAGCTTTATGAAGTTTCCTCTGTGTATGTGCTTGCCATGTTAGTCTTGACTCTCCAAAAGTGTTGCCCCACCTGTTTTTAGACTCATTTTTCCTGGAAAGACTATTACCACTTCTTTTTAAAAAAAAAAAAAAAGAAGATAGGCAAATTTTTATACAATTTAACTTGACTTGTTTTTCTTTTGAAAAACGCAGATATGTATTTCACATTTTAATTGGTTGTTATAAACAAACACCAAAGTGTATATTTTACTCTTTCTATATTGGCAAAAAGCTCTTCAATTTTTACCACTATCTCTATTTTTTTTATTGTAAATTAGTTGGTTCATCTTAGGGCTGCAATTTTATTTGTACTCCGGCTTGTAATTCAAACTACGAAACAAGGGTCAAAATTGTTTCTGTACTTTATGCCAAGAAGCACTTTTTCCCTCCATTAATAGTTGGGTTGTTTTTTTCCCTTGCCATTATCAAAAGGTGGCATTTTTCCCGCTAACGGAATCTTAAAAAACTACTGAAAAATTCATTCTAAAAAGGACGTCATATCTATATTTTCATGCTTTCTATCACGTCTTTGAAAAATAGTCATCGTTCTAGAGTTTTACTTGTGTAATTTAAAATTCTAGGATACTAGATTTTTAAAAAAAAATTACATGAGCTAATTCCTCGGACCCCGCACATAACAGAAACTTTAGTGCACCGGGCTGCCCTTTTTACAGGAGCTAATTCTTTTCTTCAAAGCTGGTTCCGACTTAGTGTTTTGCTTCCCGTTCTTCAGAAAAATCAACTTACATCTCCCTTCATTGATTTGGGTGATTATCAACATGTGTATGAAGACTAGAGAGGAAGATTGCTTAAATTGAAATTGAAACATGTAATAATCAGTTGGATTAGAAGCAATTGTTCGTGGATCCAATACCCAAATTTTGGAACTTAAGATCACCCGTATCGGACACCAGCACCCGAGTCCAAGCAACTTAGATGGTGCAGCACAATTCTTATCGTTCTATTGGTTCTATTATTATTCATACAAAAGTAGCAAAAGTAAAAATTTGCGCTTCCTTACATATTAAGTTATGAATCATGTTTTAATCACTGTGACATTGACAACTCACTAGGAAACTCCTTTTCTTTTGATGTCATTAACATCATGAGAGAAATTATTTTTCTAGTAAGTTGACATACATTCTATGTTAAATAATTTAAAGAAGTTTTAAATGAGCTATTTTATGAAGTTCCACGACAATCTTACTTCATACTTCGCAATTTGGTTTGTTATCGCGATTAAGAAGCTCATTATGTGTAGGTATTGAGCTGCTATAAATAGAAAGCTATAGTAGAAACGGTAAAATTGGAAGAAAGATAGTATTTTTAATTCGCAATGTTATGAATTTATTTAAATTGTTAAGAATTGTTGCAATACATTTCCGGTCCCAAACCCGGATAAAAGAGGATCCAAAGCAGGTTGTACTAGGTGGAGGACCAGTCTAAAACAATCAGCCCAAATGAATCCTTTGAACATTGGACTCAGGTCTATATAGAGGTGAATTGATATATAGGATTCATATAGCTGAGTCATTTCCTTGCTCTTCTTCGAGAAGAAGCATAAAAGAAAGGCGAAAGCCCACAAAACATGGTTTTATCTCTAATTCATCTGTATCGACTTGCCAGTGTCAATGAGATTTTACTATGGGGGAGAGCGAGACTCCCAGGAAGAGCCATGATTTGAAGTTTGTGGGTTGGGGATTCTAGTCCTTCTAAGTTATTGGGGTCTAAATTAATAATTTGTACATATTCAATGAATATTTTAAGGCAAATATAGGGCTTGGACCAAAGCTATTGGGTTAGGCCGAACTCGTAAGCGAAACTCTTGTTCCGCCCTTGGAGGTAGTTTCCATCAGTACTTAGATACCACAAGTGTTCATACTATTTTAGTGGATGTTTTGGACATAAAAAATGTGAAATTTGAAAATAAATAGTATTTGGAAAAAAGTTGAGAAGTGGCAACTGGAAATTGCAGTCGTGTTTGGACATGAATACAACTTGGAAAAATGTTGAATTTTTGTGAGTGATTTAGAGAGAAAAGGTGAGAAAGTGTCTATTGTAACAATTCTATGTCCAAACATGATTCCGGAAGACAATTCCGGAAAAAAGTGAAAATTATTCATGGCCAAACAGGCCATAAAGACTTGAACGGGACAATGTTTGAAAGAATAGCTAAAGGGGGAAACAACGACATCTCTATCTTCCTATGGCTGTTTCTACCTTAAGGGTGTGTTTGGTATGATGGAAAATGTTTTCCGTTGAAGTATTAGATTACCTGAATCTATGGATAGGGCTGTGTAATACCAAAATGCCCACTTCCACGTATTTGAAAGCACTTGTGATAGACACAAAATAAATACAGCCATTACTTAGTATCTTAGTAGTCTCAATGGTGTATCTAACCTGCTGAGTCCATCTCTCTGCCATTGTCGATTTTAATAGTGTTTGCAGAGAGATCGAGGTAAAAGTTTGCATTTAACGATTAAAAAAGAAAAAAGAAGAATCGAGGTAAAATTTTCCTTCTATATCTATGCCATCCTTTATTCCCTGATAAAAACTAGAATGTACATCTTTCTTTTTCCGGATACAGTCAATTTTAACTCTTTGACAGAATAGGGAAAGGCGGTTTACAGTTCTCGGCCTTTTGTTTAATCAGTTCTTGCTCTAATTGATTGGCGAGATAACCAATGGAGAATGTATGGTGTTGATGCTATTCTGTTTTCTTTTTCTTGATAGCACTAATAAATCTTTGTGTGAATTTCACATAAAGGTTGACAGCATCCTTGCTCTAACGTGCAAGGGCGCAGTCTCATTTCATTTCAACTTCCATCCTAAACGAGAAAGGGGTTTAATGCAAGGAAATAATCCTGGAGGTGCAACGCTTCCTTGGGGAAAGAGAAGGTCATTTGGCCCTTAAGTTGGGCAGTGGGGGCAAGGAGCCGAGGGTCTATCATAAACAGTCTCTCTATCTCTACGAGGTAGGGGTAAGATCTATGTACACTCTACCCTCTCCAGACTCCACTTGTGGGATTGCACTGGGCATCTTGCTGCTGTCTGGCTGTGATCTGTTGCAATTCTAAATAAGGTCGAATCATTAATAGACCTAGTTGATCAGTATGAGTCTGCCCTTTGCTTCTTGCACCATTTTAGAATTTCACTTGAACAATAAACCTTTTCTCTTTTATTTTTGTTTTATATCTCGATGTTGCAAAGATCTGTTGTGTTGAATGGGCTCAGTCATATTCCAGAAGTCTACGGAACTGCGTTTGCAATATACGCTCTCTTTATCCCACTGGTAAACCCTCTACCACTTCACAAACTATTACTTGTGTAATTGGTTTATATGTTAGGGTTCTTATCAATCCAACTGCACAAGTGTATTCTTTGGTGAAGCAATTATATATTTTTACAGAAGTAAGTTATGCTTTTAGGTAAATTGTTTAGCTACTTGTCTTGCTTGAATGTGGTTGACGGCAGGAGGGTTTCCTATTTCTATTGATTATTTCAGCTAAATTAAAAAGATAGGAAAAGATTAGGATTACACATGATAGATGATCTGCCCCATAGTCGCCTATGGAATTGTAGCCCTTAACGTCCTTTTTTAGCCAAATCCCCAGTAAATTGCTGTATAATATGCAAAGTTGCTTATGTTTTTGAGTTGTTGATTCTGTATACAATTGGATCTTTGTAGAAAGAATACTAAGCCTAGTAGCTTGAGTTATTTTTATCTTAACTTTAATCTACTTTATGTTATAGTAAATTTGACTTCCCTTATCTTGTAGATACCCCGAGAAGTGAAAGGAGAAGGAGAGCTTTAATGGCTGGTCGCAGATCTGATGAGGTCTCAAATATGTTGATCTACTTTTTTTATATTATTATTTTTTCAACTGCAGTTACTGAAGGGGCAAATATCTATTCCAGGGGCAGCTTCCCAGCAAATTGAAACCAAAAAAGTCAAATATTTTGTGGTTAGGTACTGCTTGGACCTGCGCCAAGCAACTTACGCATTATCCTTCTTTTAGCACAAATGGAATTACAATAACTGTAAGCACTTTGGAGCATTAAATCAGTTCCTTGACCTCAGTTTTCTTTTCCTGCCTCCTGCAATCTCTTAGTTTTCTGCAGGTTAATTCCTTCGCTATAATCAGGACCGAAGAAGAAAGTCACGACCTAGGTTACTTGAAAGATATTTACGAGAACAGAAAGGGAGAGAAAAGAGTTAGGGTGCAGTTGTTTCAACATTTTCAGGAAGTCCAGTGTGTAATTCCTCAGCTTGGGGGACACCCTAGAGAAGTACTTAGCACGCCTCATGCTCAGGTGATGTATGCCGAGTGTATTGATGCTCCTGCTACAGTTTTGACTCCCGGAGATTATGAGAAACATATTTCTCTTGTCCCAAAAAATTTGACCTCTAGTGTCTATATGTGCTCTAGGGAATTCAGAAACAAGAAGGTCATGCCATTCTCTCTATGGGAATTGGATGGTTACTATAATCAAACGATATTTACCATATTACGCAGTCATCAAGCCAAGCTTAAGTCAAAGGGTCATATGTTGCATGAAGTAAGAGATATAACCCGAAAAGATCCCTCAAGTCAAGGATCTAGGGGGGGTAGAAGTGTCGGTGAGAGTGGCCATTCTGGTATCAGAAAGTCAATTCCTGGTAACCAGATAGCAAAAGCCAAGCCACCAACTTTCAGAGGACCGGCTGGAATTCAGCTTGGTGAGCCTCAATATAAGCTGTCTTTTGAAGTTGGTGACAACTTAGAGGTTCTTTGCCACGATAGTGGCATGAGAGGCTGCTGGTTCAGGTGTAAGATCTTAAAGGTATCAGAAAAACGTGTGAAAGTTCAATATGATGACATCCAGGACTGTGATGGTCCTGACAAGCTCGAGGTACCTTAACCACTGCAACTATAACTCTAAGTTTATACACTATAACTTATGATCTACTTACATATATTGACTCTTCTGTTCTCCCTTCACCCTATTTCCTCATCACCTTTTCTTGATTTATAGGAATGGGTTCCCTCCTATAGAGTTGCAGACTCTGATAAATTGGGCATGAGATGCACAGGACGCCTCACGATTCGGCCCCGGCCTCTAGAGGATTCTTCTGACTATTCTTTTGAAGTAGGAGCTGCAGTTGATGCTTGGTGGTCTGACGGGTGGTGGGAAGGTGTTGTTGCTGTATTTGATATCTGTGGAAGTGGTCATCTTCAGGTTTACTTCCCTGGTAAGAAATAACAGTCCCAAAGAGCACCCAAAATCTAATAAGTTAAAATAGAAATAGAAAACAAGGAATAAAAGGAGAACTATTGCTCATTGGTTGATGCATAGCAACTTCGTGAAAGAATAACTCAACAACCAATGGATGCAAAATTGGAGTCTCTAATTATTTGTTATTCTTACTTGAATCATATGTCTAAGCTCAGCATTGTCATAAATTGGCTTTCTAACTCAACACTGGAAAAAGTTCTAAGCAGTAGGTCTAGCTTCTGGTTAATTTGTTGTCTGAAATTTTGAATGATCGATGTTGGTCATGGGAAGGGGAGCCTTGGAGTGACTGGTAGTGTTGCTGCCTTGTGACTAGGAGGTCAATGGTTCAAGCAGTGGAAATAGCCTCTTGCAGAAATGTAAGGTAAGGCTGCGTACATTAGACCCTTGTGGTCCGTCCCTTCCACGAACCCCGCGCATAATGGGAGCTTTAGTGCATCGGCAGCCTTTCTTTTTTTCTTTTTGATGTTGGTCATGCCCTGAGGTCCCATTGTATTTTTTTTTTTTTCAATAATAGGCGAGAACAGATTATTGGATATCCAAAGGAAGAACGTGAGGATTTCAAGAGATTGGATAGATGACAAATGGGTTGCAGTTAAGGGAAAAAAAGATATAAAGTCGTTCATAAGCTTGAGTTTAACTGATGTATCCATGTGCAGTATCAAAGAAACATTGAGGCACCTGAACACAACAAGATCGTGTCAACTTCTTAGTACTCAGATGAGAAGCAAGATACCGATATGCTTAAACTGAAAAAGCATGGTGTATTGATTCCCTTGCAGACAATTCTACAAGTGATAATAGTGGCATCTAGGAGACGTCAGTTTTTTTACATAATGGTGAATTGCTTTTGGCACTGTGGGTAAATTTATTTTGAAGTAACTCGCAACGATGCTCGATTTGCCTTCGTAAATGTGTGTCTTTGACAACAAAACATCGTTAAGGCATCGTAAATGTATTAATTTCCTTAATTTTTAATCATAGAAAGGCACACTAAACATGTTACCTCATATAAAGGAAAAATTCATTTCATTGTTCGTGGTTAACTTTGATACTTGAAGCTTGTTTATTTCTTCTACTCTGTTCCATGTGCATCAAATAACTGGATGTGTCGCTTCTTGAGAACATGAAAGTTGACAACTTTGGTAGATACATTTCAGAACAAAAAACTGGCGAGCAATAGATAAACTTTATCAGAGTAAGAGGTTGTTAAATAATTACCAAAACATAAAAATAAAAATAATCCAGAGCATGTGAGTGGAGAACAATTGCAAAAGGGGTCTAGACGTTCCCCTGTGATGCATTCAAGGACTAAATCCCCACATCCTTTTTCATGTCTTTCTTTCGAATTGTAAGGCCGTCCATTTTAGACTAGGTTTTTCACTTCCTTCTTCAGGTTCTGGTCTCCTCTCCATTTTCAAGAGGATCGGTCGCAGATCAACTTCTTCCCCATTATGCATTACAACAGTAATAGTCACAGGTCGTTCTTCATGTTTAGCTTGCCTCATCTTTGACAGTGCCAGAATCCACGGACCAGCATCAGATGGCTTATTATTATATAACGATTTCACTATACTCACTTCGAGCAGAGGTTTTTGCCACTCTGTCAAAGATTCTCCTCCATCCGAGAGGTTTTACCTGTTGAATTCGGCCATCATGAATCAATTATTTTTGACAGATAGGCCAAATGTATAACCTGTTCGTAAACTCAATGGAAGTCCTATATAGGCTTTCAAGGTTACACATTGATTTCTAGTACAGTTCTAAACGGATTCAAACTTATGAGTATGTATATTTTTAGCCCTTATATTAAGAAAACTAGAAACAAAACAGCAAAAATCCGATCCAATATATCGTAAGCTATTTGTTAATATGTTGATTGGAACTTTTTTTTTTGGCTTATGAAATTATCTGTCGAGCCATGAAAAAGAGTCAACAAAAACTAGAAGAAAACTTCAATTTGTCCACAATATTAATTATAGTCTGTGCTAGCAAGTGATATAATAATATTTCATTTGGACTAGTAGCTACGCCGAATGGAAACAGAATGAGCCTTTACTCTGCGAAGACTTTCACGAAAGGAAAACAGGCAGCATCGCTGTATGCAAGGTAACAACAAGTGTGTTGAAGCCATAATAGGGGGGAAATTCATGAGTAGGTGGCAACAAGATTTGTGAGTCTTTTTTAAGCAAAGAGAAAGGTTTGCAAGTAAGTTGCAAGTAAGTGAAGTGAAATCTATTAGAATAGAATAGATAATAGTGCAGCTCAATCAGTATAAAAATAAAGCCAGATTAAGGTATTTATGTAAGCAAGAACTATCCGAGCATAGTTGCTGCTGATAACTTGCAGTTCCTTGTTAAGCTGTATGCCATTTTAGACATGCGATGCAATGCAATTTTGAGCCGATGGTCTATCAGAAACAACCTCTATACCATACAAATGTAATGTTAAGGTCTCCATACATTTTACCCTCCCCAGACCTACTTGATGAAATGCAATTTTGATTCTGGTCATCCTTGCTTGGTCCAAAGACCCCAACTGCAGACATAAATTGTTGTCACTTAACTGATACATGAGTTTCTTTGTGTTTATGTACCATTCTGTAGAGTTATTCTTCATCACAAACAGAGTCCAGTGTCTATGAATGCTACATTGGTTTATGCGGTTACTGTAAACAACTCACCTCACGTCTCAAAAGATCGTCCTTTATGATATGGAAATTGTAAATGAATTGATCAAATCAGAGTATTAATTATCGATCAAGCTAGGAGGCTGTTCAACTGAACTACTACTAAGAATAAACAGTGCATTACTCGTAGCAATCTGTATATAAGAATGGACAAAGAATGATAGGTAGGGGTTTAACCACTTCTTTCTTAGCAAATAAAAAGCTCATGTTGTTTGTCTGAGAACATGAAATGTAGCAATCTGTATATAAGAATGGACAAAGAATGATAGGTAAAAAAGAAGGGGGTTTAACCACTTCTTTCTTAGCAAATAAAAAGCTCATGTTGTTTCTCTGAGAACATGAAATAAGCAAGCTGACAGCTTTAGTAATCGAAACCAAAAATCCGGCAAGCAAAAGATAAACTAATAAGAGTAAGAGGTTGTAACATGATAATTGAAAAAAAGAGAAAGTGCACCATACATAAGCAAATACTTAGTAACTTTGGAGAGATCAAGCTTTCGGTAAAAGCAAATCCATTCTGACTATATACCACCTCGAGGCCATAATACAGATGGTTCTCTGGATGTCAAGAATACATTTACAAACACATACTAATAAAATTGAATTTTCAAGTGGGAGAAAATGAAATCCTAGGCACTTGGCAGTGTTAACAACATATGAGGGAAGTACTTTTTAAGCATTCCCAACAACTCAGTGAATGCATAAACTGGTGTCTGAATAAAAGGGAGTACAAATTTGTCTTTCTATTACAACCAAACACCATAGCAGTGTTCTTCAGTTAAATTTTTCCACTAACACATTTAAGTTGAGAACTGGATGCGTTGCTCGCTTCTTGAGACCATGAAAGTTGACAGCTTTTGTAAATACATTTCAGAACAACAATCATTACATATTAGCATCATCTTTATCGTCGTCGACCAATACATGTCTAAGCCAATCAGAATCTGAAGTAGCAGGCTTATGGTCTTCTCTAGCCTCTTGCCCTTCTTTAGCTTCAAGTTTTCCCTTAAGATAAGTAATTTCACTATACAAAAAGAAAAACAAAGATTAAGAAACAGTGGTTTGGGATACAATGTATAGTACAACGTATAATATATACCTCTGTAGATCTTTCAAGATTTGTTGTAGTTGTTCAAACATCACAATGAATCCATCTACAGGATCAGTCGCTAGAGTGATTTCTCTAAGTCTATTTCCTATCCAAATTTTTCTTTGATCCTCTATAATGTCACTCAAGCGTCTTCTCAGATTGACATCACCACCATAAAATTTGCATAAAGTCCGAAAAATCCTTAACAGTAGCGAAATTTTCGCCAAAAATACATCCTTCACAGCCCTTTAGCGTCACTGCATATGAAGCAGCCCTGGATAGAGCGTAACCTGGAGGGCCTAGTATACCATGAAACATCAACGAGCTGATGGGGATCATACTCAATAGGTCGAGGGGCAGTCAATGCATTGGACGGGCCACCGGGAGCCTGATTCAGCCATTCTCTAGCTTCAAGTTGGCAGAATCTTCTAATAATCTGATCTTTCTCTCTATAGAATATGAAACAGAAGATCTCACTGATTAAAAAGCCCAACTTCTGATCTTAAGTACATTACTTAAAGTGGTAATATTCTGACAGCAATGTATCTTATGGACAAAGAGTG
Organism: Capsicum rhomboideum; assembly: GCA_031232105.1. Lineage (NCBI taxonomy): Eukaryota > Viridiplantae > Streptophyta > Magnoliopsida > Solanales > Solanaceae > Capsicum > Capsicum rhomboideum. The sequence continues at coordinate 1,373,649 of CP124718.1, forward strand.
AATTATGGACACAAGGCAAAAGGGGTTTCAAGAAGTAGTGTGTGATAATGGCAAGACTCTTTTGCAATAGTCATTATGACGCCTTGCAAATTATTGTGGAATCAATTACTAAAAGAAGTGAGCGATACTCTTTTATGCTCCTTGTTGTGTTGAGGCTTCACAAAGTTCACCATTCTATAGGGTATTATTCATTGAAGCATTGCATTGATCTGGGTTCTATTAGTGATGTTTCTCACAGGGCTTTCAAAGCTCTTCCTTACTTTAGCGAAACTATTGATTGCTTATTTGAGTTTAGTGAAAATGAGAGTGGCTGTTCATCTGGTCTCACAGGGCCCCTATTCACTCCCGTTATTGAAGCTCCTGGTCCAAGTGGACCTAAAGCTGCCATCTTTTCTCCACATACTGAAGCTGATGGTGTTGGTCTCACAGGCCTCATCTTCACCCCTGCTGTTGCTAGTGGACTCAAAGGTCCCTGCATCCCATCCCGTAAGCGCCCTGCTACTGGAAAGTATTCTATCAGCCGAAAACGAGCATTGAAGACTACTCGTACTGCTTCACAAGCTGCTGGACGTGCTTCTGGGCAGAGTTCCGAACACACTGCTAGAAGTTCCCACAGCAAAAACCTTGTGCATGACATTTATAACTTGGTTGCTTCTTGGTTAGCCGTGTTTGCTCGGAAGAAAAAAGATAAAAATAACAAAGGCAAAATGCTTGTTCTTGATGACAAAAAGAAAACAGATTTTGATATTCCTACAAAAGCAAAATGCAAAGAACTTGCTGACCAAGTCATAAAATTTGATGTTTGCCACTGTGAGGATCGTTTGAATATATTGGAGCCGAAGTTTAAGTCACTTAGATCAGAGTACAAACCCAAGAGGGATGCAGTGAGGGACCTTAGGGACCAAATGAAAGCGATGAAAGATGAAATCAGGATTCTTAAGGCCGTAATCAAAGAGTTCAAAAAGCCCAAGGTGCAGTCTAATATTGAGTCCGAGTCCGAGAGTGATCTGAAGGTTATCGACCTTACTAATAGTCCAACCAAGCATGAGGTAAAAATGGTTACCTTTATTTTTTGATTGAGTAATGAGTCTCATTGTTTTTTTGGGATGTTTAATCGCAGGGGAGCAGCTCTATGCAGTCCGAGAAGGACGTTATTGACTTGACAATGACGTCTCCGTTGTTGGAGAATCACCAGGTAAAATTTGAATCTATACTAGAAAAGGTTACCTCTTTTCCAACATATTCAAACAATCTTCATAGTGGCAAACATCAAATGTTATGACTTGGTCAGCAAGTTCTTTGCATTTTGCTTTTGCAGGAATATCAAAATCTATTTTCTTATTGACATCAAGAACAGGCATTTTGCCTTTGTTATTTTTATCATTGTTCTTCCGAGCAAACACAGCTAACCGAGAAGCAACCAAGTTATAAATGTCATGCACAAGTTTTTTGTTGTGGGAACTTCTAGCAGTGTGTTCGGAACTCTGCCCAGAAGCACGTCCAGAAGCTTGTGAAGCAGTACGAGTAGTCTTCAATGCTCGTTTTCGACTGATAGAATACTTTCCAGTAGCAGGGCGCTTACGGGATGGGATGCAGGGACCTTTGAGTCCACTAGCAACAGCAGGAGTGAAGATGAGGCCTGTGAGACCAGCACCATCAGCTTCAGTATGTGGAGAAAAGATGGCAGCTTTAGGTCCACTTGGACCAGGAGCTTCAATAACGGGAGTGAATAGGGGCCTGTGAGACCAGATGAACTGTCACTCTCATTTTCACTGAACTCAAATAAGTAATCAATAGTTTCCCTGAAGTAAGGAAGAGCTTTGAAAGCCCTGTGAGAAACATCACTAATAGAACCCAGATCAATGCAATGCTTAAATGAATAATACCCTATAGAATGGCGAACTTTGTGAAGCCTAAACACAACAAGGAGCATAAAAGAGTATTGCTCACTTCATTCAGTAATTGATTCCACAATAATTTGCAAGGCGTCATACTGAACACTAACTGCAAAGGTTTCAACTGTTCTCTTATGTTCTACACAAAAGTCAAAGAACTGACCAACCATGCACCCGGAGCAGAGCCGAGATGCATAATGACAGGCAGCACATTTTCCCCGGAGGTTAGCCGTTTTCTAGAAAATACAAGAACAAAGAAGAGCAAAAAAATCAGAGAAAACCAACATATGAGAGCAAAAAATTCAATTTGGGACATCTTAACTAGTAATCAAACCGCAAAACCCACTATTAAACAAAAATCTATAATTAAAATCAACAATTTAAGACCAAGACCCTTAAATTCAACAAAGCTGGATAGAAAAAAAATACCAACCGAAATCAAAACCAACGTTTACTCTTAACATATACAATCTTGGATCCCCCTACAAGACCTAGAATCAATTAAACACTGGCCACTTGACTCTCCAAGAGGGAGAACAATTTTGAGCATCTCCCTTAATCAATTAAACACTGGCCACAGGCATTCCATTCATGGTATCTTAATACAAAACTAACTTTATTATTACCTCTGGATATCTTCAAAGTTGGAAATAGAACTCGGAAAAGAATAACATAAGTAATAACGTTAGTAATAAAGGACAAACAAGCAGGACCAGAAAAAACAATCAACCAGTAACCAAATAGTCATGAATCAATAGTCAGAACAAGATACAGAAACTACGTGCAGCAAAACACTTAGACCAAGTTCTATAATCAATTACCACTTTCCAAATTCAAGAAAGGACTCCAAGAAATCATCTATAAAGAACTCTTTTCATGTAATAACTCTCTTGGAAAAATACTACTTGGAAGAACTTGCAATTGTTATATCTTTACTAGTCTTAGACAGAATTCTAGCCAATTGCCCAATAGTTGTTGACACTATTATGATTTTTCATGCGGATCTGAGCAAGCTAGGATGAGAAACTTCTCCTTCAACAAAGATATATCGTTTCTAACACACTTTTCATCATAGTAAAGATCTATCTCAGATAACACCTTTCAATTGACATTACAAAATTATGGTCTAGAAATAACTATTCAGATCTAATTGGAACAACATTATTAATTACAAAAATGTCAAAAAGCAGATAATTCATGCCACACGACAGATCTGATTATAAAATGGTCATCAGGAAAGAACAAAGAAAGATTCGACAGTATATAGTAATTTTTACCCTCACAGCTGAAGAAACAAAACACTTGGCATTCTAATTCAACTTAACAAAAGCTTACCTAACAGAGAAAAGGAAAAACATAAACCCTACAAGAAAATTCAAACGACTAGTCACAATTTTTCACTAAAAACAAGGATTCAAAGCAAATAAATTAAATTACCAGGAAAAAACTAGAGTATTTTAACATAAAAACTGTTAAAATAAACAAAAAGACGAAGGACCGAGCCTCATCCATAGAAGAATGACCGTGAGGAGAAAATAAAACCCTATTATAGAATCGCCTTTTAAAGGTGACCAGCCGAATATATGGGCTTTCTTGACTAGTAAAATAAATTGAAAGGGGCTACAAGCCCAACGGACTATCTTACAACCATATAAAGCATAAATATTAAATTGTAATATTTTAATCATGTATAAAAAATATTTCTGCACGAATACTTCCATAAACTCTTGAACAAAGAACGGGACACAGGCTTGGTTCTGGGGGATCTGGAGCATTCAGAGAGGCATCGTGATTATGGATATTGTAGGCGTTTTAAGGTTGAGGAGGTAAAGAGTGCTATTCGTAAGATGTGTAGGGATAGAATGACTGGGCCAGAAGAAATTCCAAGGAATTTTAGAAGAGCAAGGGCGGGGAAGGTATAGAGTGGCTGACTGATTTGTTCAATGTTGTTTTCAAGATGGTAAAGATGCCTGGAGCTTGGAGATAGAGTACGATGATTCCGTTGTACAAAAACAAAGGTGACATTCAGAATTGCAACAACTATAGGGTATCAAAGTTGCTAAGTCACATTACGAAGGTATAGGAGAGGGTGGTGGAGATGAGGGTGAAGAGGGTTGTGACTATTTCTGAGAACCAGTTTAGGTTTATGCCAGGACGCTCAACTACAGAAGCCATTCATCTCGCTAGAAGACTGGTGGAGCAGTATATAGAGAGGAAGAAGGACATACAGTTTGTGTTCATCGACCTAGAAAAAGCTTACGACAAAGTCCTCAGGGAGGTTCTATGGAGGCGCTTGGAGGCTAGATGTGTACCTGTGGCGTACACTAGGTCGATTAAGGACGTGTACGATGGAGCCAAGACTTGAGTACGATCATCGGGAGGAGACTCAGAGCACTTTTCCGTGTTAAGGTATTGCATCAGGGATCAGCCCTTAGCCCATTTTTAATTTGGACCGATATACTGCCTCACATTGCAAACTAAACTTTGATTAATGGGATGAACTTGTACCTTATTTTCAAGAAAATATTTTAATTGGATGGGATTTTATTACCCCGTTGATCTATTCAAAGTGAAATTTATATCAACCTTTCAAGTTCAATATTAATTTTAAAGAAGAGCATGTGCGTCACATTATTTATATTTTAACACGTTGTTTTCTATTTTTATGTTTTTTTCTTTTCTTATTATTTTATTCCTTTTCTCTTTATTCCAATCTCTTCAGAAGTCCTATTTTGCTTTATAGTCAAATTAATTATTAAATTTTTTGACAAAAAAAAGAGAGATGGGTGTAATGCTAAAATTTTCTTATTTATCGGTGTTAATTATTATTTTTTATTTTGACATAGTAAATATATATATATTTTTAGCATAATAAAAAGGAAAAATTACAAAAAAAAAAGTAATATTACATTACAGAATATAACCCACTTTATATTACATTATCAAATATGACCCAACTGAATAGAAAAAGAAAGTTACATTACATTCTTAGCCAAATTATTATTCTCTCTCTCACAGCTCTCATTTCATCTTTTTACCTTACGGGTGTTCGGTCGTTAATGGAGTTGAATCTGTGAAGAAAATTTTTCAGCGATTTTGGGCTGGTGTTAGGCGACTGTGGTGATGAAATTGTGGGAGTTTCGATGGTTGTTTCAGTGGGGTTGTTTTTGTCGAATTAGGGAGTGAGAATGGAGGAGTATGTTTTTGTTAATGGAGGTATTCTGATAGAATGGAATTTTGGAGAGATTGATGGAGGAAGATCGTTGTTGTTGGTGTGTGTCAATTCTCTGAAAAAGAGACGAAAAAGATGAGTCCAATTGATATTTTTGATCGGGATGTGTTAATGGTGCATATTGAATTGTATTGTTTGTTGGGTGTAATTGAAATGGAGGAATTGCAAAATTGAGAAGTGGAGGGGGCTATTTGATTTTTTGGTGTTGTGGAATTTGAGGGTGAAGTGAGGTGGTATTCATGGAGGTTGAGGTTGAGAGCAGGTTATGAAGAAGATAATGACATTTTTTTTCTCCATTTTTCTTCTCCTTTCTTCTCTGGGTAAACCCCCTGTATCGAGTCTGATGTGTGTGTATCTTCTGAAGGTGAGAGATGCGTGTAGTGTTCCATCAATTCTTTAAATAAGCCTCGTTTCGAGTGTGTATTGCTACAGAAGAATGGGTATGTAATGAGGAAATTATTAAATCTATAAATAAGCTTCGTTTCGAGCTTGGTGAGGTTAAATTTTTTCTTTTAATAAAGGAATAAAACGGTCAAATTTTTTGTATAATATTGTATATGAGTATACTATACATCTCTTATAATTTTGCATAATATTGTATATTAAATGTATATATACAATTACATAATAACATACATAATTATACATATGTATATTTAATGTTTAAACAATGTATCTATATTGTATAAGTGTGTATAAAATAGAGAGGAAGAAGAAAATCACCGAAAGAAAAAAAACTGTATTGTATATACAACAATATACAAATATATACAAATATATACACTGTATTGCATTATGATTTTAGGTTGTTTTTGTTTTTTGGCTAAGTTATGCACTTACTAATACAACACTATAAGTGTCTATCACCAGATCAATGTTAAAACTCTACTTTTTAAATTGCACAACTATTCTTTATCTGGAACAATCATTGGGTGGTTTTCTCAACCAAAACCAGCTAAGTTTTACTTGAAAATCTGTTTTAATGTTGTAGCTCTCTTCTTTAATAAATATTTAACGTCTTCAACTTGTGAGCTACTAAAGCATTTGCGTTTGTCCCATCTAGGCCATGGAAATTCACTTCCAAGCGGAAATAGTTATGGACATCCTCACCAAGTTACCCGTGCGGTCTCTTCTTCGATTCAAATGTGTTTCAAAGTCTTGGAAGATATTAATATGTGATCCTTACTTTAAGGGGAAGCATCTCAATTATGCAAAGGATGACCCAAATTCCCAAAAATTCCTTATTTGCCAAATATACCCCAAGGAGCGTAAATCTTCCATCTATTCTTGTCCTTTATTGCCGGTTCAACTGACGGAGGATGTACAGAAACTTGATTGCTCTTTATACGTTAGACCATTGAGTTGCAAAATGTATTGCTGTTGTGATGGGCTGTTTTTTCTGGTTGCTTCTGATGGACTCAATGCACAATATGTGCTATGGAACCCCTCCACAAGAGAATCAACAGTAGTTCCCCATCCAGAATTTTCACTGACGAGTTGTATGTGCGGATTAGCATATGATGCAGCTAGTGATGACTATAAGATCCTTAAGATTGACGTTAATTTGGTTGGTCGCGAAGTATCCAATGAAATTTTTGCTTTGAAAAGTGGTTCCTGGAAAAGAGTTGGTAAACCTTCATTTCGTGTTAACCCTGTGTCATTTGGTGTGCCATCCGGTAGGGATTGTTTGGCATTCGTACATGGAGCATTTCATTGGGTTGGTCTATCAAACTATTATTATACTATTGTTTCGTTTAATATTTCAAATGAGATGTACGGAGAGATACCGCTGCTGGAGAGAATGCGTATATACGGCATGTTGCACCTCGAATATGGGGTTTCAGTATTGGGAGGTCTGCTTTGCTTTTATTCTACTGGTCACTATCAAGGAGAAGGGACTTTTAATTTATGGGTAATGAAAGACTATGGTGTCAAAGAATCTTGGACTAATTTGTATACAATACGAGATACTGATCTTTTTTCAGCCAGACCGAAATATAGGTTTGCGGATGGTGAAGTGTTACTCAGCTTCAGACATCTAAAGCGTAGATCTCTTGGTCCTATATTTAGGACATCCAAAGGACCATATTTTGGATTATGGCCTCAATGTGATACTTCTCGAGAAGGATTCGCTTATACAGAAAGCTTGATCACTCCAAAATTACTTACTTAGTGTTTGCTCATGTATGATCAAGATGCGTTTTTTTTTTTTTTGGAAATAATGTAACCACCTCTTACTCTATAAAGTTTATCGATTGCTCGCCAGTTTTTTTTTTTTTTTCTGAAATGTATTTACGAAAGCTGTCAACTTTCATGTTCTCAAGAAGCGAGCGACACATCCAGTGCTCAACTTAAACGTGTTAGTGGGAAAATGTAACTGAATTACACTGCTATGGTGTTTGGTTGTAATATAAAGACAAATTTATACTCCCTTTTATTCAGACACCAGTTTATTGTTGGGAATGCTTAAAAAGTACTTCGCTCATCTGTTGTTAACAAAAAAAAAAGTGTCTGATCACGCTTTGTTGTTCAATCTAGGCCACGACAGTTCACTTCCATGAGGAGATACTTACGGACATCCTCAGGAGGTTACCTGTACGGTCTCTTCTTCATTTCAAATGTATTACAAAATTTTGAAAACATTGATCTCCAAGCCTACTTTAAGATGAAGCATCTCAATCTTGCCAAGAATGACCAAATTCCTAAAAGAATCTTATTTCCCAGAAGTGCCCCAAAGATTGTATTTTCCATTTATTCTTGTCCTTTATTGTCGGTTCAACTGGTTAAGGATGTAGAGAAACTTGATTGCCCTTCAAACTCTAAACCAGGGTATTGCTCTATCAATTGTTTTTGCAATGGCTTGGCTATTATCACGGGTTGAGATAATATTGTTCATGAAAGACCCATACTTTTGCTATGGAACCCCTTCACAAGAGAATCATTAGTACTTCTGGATCCACGATTTCGACTGGATGAATTTTCTACTTTGGGATTGGCTTATGACTCAACTAGTGGCGACTATAAGATCCTTATTATTCACGATGTTGAATATAATCATGGTCATCAACTGCCTGGTGAAATTCTCACACTGAAAAGTGGTCTCTGGAGAGAAACAGATACACATCCTCGTGGCGTTAGGAGTGTGTTGTCTGGTATGCATTCTTTGGCATTTGCACACATGGCATTTCATTGGATCGGAAAAACAAAAACAAATTATTTTGTTGTTTCATTTAGTATTTCAAATGAAGTGTATGGGGAAATACCGTTGCCTGAGGAAATATGCTTGAAGAGCGACATCAATATTGGCGTTTCAGTATTGGAAGGAATGCTTTGTGCTTATTCTACTTATGAGTCTCATCAGGGGGAGGGCACTTTTAAGTTATGGTTAATGAAAGACTACCGCGTCTAGGAATCTTGGAATGCATTGTTTACTATAGTAGACCCCGAGATTTATATAGCTGTACCAAAATATAGGTTTTCAAATGGTGAATTGTTATTCTGGTGCATTCATTATCAATGCGGGACTAATGTATTCAGGACATCCAGAGAATCATCTGTATTATGGCCTCGAGGGCGTGGTCAGAATGGATTAGTGTATACAGAAAGCTTGATGTCTCCAGAACACAAAAGGCAAATTGCCAACAGATGGATGTTGTTGATGAGGTGAGTTCTTTTGTTAATCACATATTTGTTGTTTGCTATGGCTAAAAGGTGTACAATTCCCGTGCTTAATTTACTTAAATTGTTGGATATGTGTTAGACCTAGTGGGAAAATTTACCTGAACATTGCTACGGTGTTTGGTTGTAATAGAGACAAATTTATACTCCCTTTTATTCAGACACCAGTGTATGCATTCACTGAGTTATTGTGTTAGACATGTTGGGAGTGCTTAAAAGTACTACTCTCATCTGTTTTTACACTGCCACGTGCTTAGGATTTTCAATTTTCCCCATTTGAAAGTTTCAATTTTATTAGTATTGTTTGTAAATAGTAGATAGAAGAATAATTTTTTTTTTCTTTTTTTAACTCTTGGTTGAAATGTCTAATATTCGAATACTCTGATCAATCTCTGTTGACCTATCTAGGCCATGGTAGTTCACTTCCCAGAGGAAATACTTGCGGACATCCTCAGGAGGTTACCTGTGCGGTCTCTTCTTCGTTTCAAATGTGTTTCAAAATTTTGGAGAAAATTGATCTCCGAGCCTTCCTTTAAGATGAAGCACCTTAATCATGCCAAGAATGACCAAAATTCTCAAAGATTTCTTATTTGCCATAAGTGCCCAATGATCGAAAATTTTCAATCTATTCTTGTCCTTTGTTGTCAGTTCAACTGGTTGAGGATGTGCAGAAGCTTGATTTCCCTTCAAACTCTGAACCAGGCTATTGTGTAATCAATTGTTTTTGCAATGGCTTGGCTATTATTACGGCTTGTGATAATATTGTTCATGAAAGACCCATGCTTTTGCTATGGAACCCCTCCACAAGAGAATCATTAGTACTTCCAAGATTTCGGAGGAATCTGCTAGTTTGGGATTGGCTTATGACTCAACTAATGGCTACTATAAGATCCTTATCATTCATAATGTCAAATATAATCAACGTTATCAAGTACCTAGTGAAATTCTTGCACTGAAAAGTGGTCTCTGGAGAAAAACGGATAAACATCCTTGTGGTGTTCACAATGTGTTGTCTGGTATGCATTCGTTGGCATTTGCACACATGGCATTTCATTGGATAGGAAAAACAAAAAGAAATTATTTTGTGGTTTCATTTAGTATTTCAAATGAAGTGTATGGAGAAATACCGTTGCCTGAGGAAATATGCTTGATGAGCGACATCAACATTGGTGTTTCAGTATTGGAAGGAATGCTTTGTGCTTATTCTACTTATGAGTCTCATCAGGGTGACGACACTTTTAAGTTATGGGTAATGAAAGACTACCGCGTCAAGGAATCTTGGAGTGCATTGTTCACTATAGTAGATCCCGAGATTTATATAGCTGTACCAAAATATAGGTTTTCAGATGGTGAATTGTTATTCTGGTGCATACATTATGAATGCGGGACTAATGTATTCAGGACATTCAGAGAAACCATCAGTATTATGGCCTCCAGGTGGTAGTCAGAATGGATTTGCTTTTACCGAAAGCTTGATCTCTCCAAAGTTACTTACTTAGTATTTGCTTAGGTATGATGGTGGACTTTCTCTTTTTCTCCGCTAAAGCTGTCATCTTGCTTATTTCATGTTCTCAGAGAAACACCATGAGCTTTTTATTTGCTAAGAAAGAAGTGGTTCCCTTTTACCTATCATTCTTTGCTAGTCTTATATACCGATTGCGATGGATAATGTACTGTTTATTCTTCAGTTCTAGTTTTGTGGAACGACCTCGTAGCTGGACTGACAATTAATACTCTGAATTAATCTATTCAAAATCTGCTGATTAGAGCTTCTGTTTATAGTTGCAATATCATATATAATGGACTCGTCTTTTGAGTCGTCAGGTGGGCTTAAGGGCAATCGTGTTTTTAAGTATTTGTGGCAGGATGACAAGTGAGAAAAGTTGAGTGACAACAATATATTTCTGCAGTTGGGGTATTTGGATCAAGCAAGGATGACCAGAATCAAAATTGCATTTCATCAACAACATACCCAACGTAATTCCACAAGTGGGGGCTGGGAAGAATAAGATGTACGGGTACCTTAACATTACATTTGTAAGGTAGAGAAGTTGTTTCCGATAGACCTTCGGTTCAAAATTGCATTGCATCGCATCGCATGTTTAGAATGTCATACAACTTAACAAGGAACTACAAGGTGGAGCATACGATAATGCCGCCCGTTTTCATTTCATGAAAGTCTTCGGCAGAGGAAAGGCGCATTATTAGTCCAAATGGGATATTATTTTGTTCCTTGCTAGCAAGAAAATATAATTAATATTGTGAACAAAATGAAGTTTTCTATTACTGGTAGTGGATTTGTTTTTGTCCTTTGTTGAATTTTCTTCACGGCTCGATAGATAATAAGCGAATGATTTTTTTCCGTATTTCAGAATAATGTTAGCCAACATGTTAACTAATCAATTACGATAAATTGGATCAAATTACTTTTTCTTCAGTACCTCGATGTCATATATATGAAGATGATTAATTAGATGGTCCTCTTAAGTTTGAATGTGATTTAGAATTGGATTGGAAATCAACGGGTAACAATGAAAACGTATATAAGACTTCGGTTTAGCTTATACGCAAGTTATACATTTGGTCAGTTGATAAAAATAATTGAAAATGTGTATATTTTTCGGTTATTATTTTGATGTGTGAATATAAATTGTAAAAATATCTTCACACAATACAAAAAGTGCGTCACATATGGATATTGTTGATCCTCCTCAGGTACTCACTCTTACTTAGAAAGAATAAACGTTACCTCATTTTATTTTTTTTGGTAAATAAAATCATTTTATTACTAAAAAGTAGACGTTATACAGCGCTAAGAAATGGTTGATAGACATAACATCCCCACAACCATCAAAGCATGAATCTAAGTAAACATAAAAGGCAACAACAAGAAGCTAGACAAACTAAGCAGGGTAATAGTTGCAGTCATGTAACCAGTGAGCAATCTTAGGCTTCATAGCAGCCTTGACATGCACCTCTTGTATAATTTGTCGTATTATCTGCGCAGAAGAGTGTCTCTTGTTCTGGAAAACTCTAAAATTTCTTTCTCTCCACACATGGTAAGAATAAACGTTACCTCATTAGAATTGGTAATAGTACGGTAAGGCCTAAACCCTCCTACTTATTCAAGTTGTTCAAGTTAGTTTATGGATCGGTGGGGGATGTGGGCGTCCGAATGGATTTTCGGTGAAACTTCTTGGATGGGCTCGCGGCGACCTATTAAATAGATCGTGTTGATTTGGAGGGACGGGCGGAGGATTTTTTTAAGACATATGAGCGAAATACTAAAAATTAAGGATTTTTCGCGATTTTTCAGTATGTGTTAGTTTATGGATAGGTGGGGGATGTGGGCGTCCGAATGGATTTTCGGTGAAACTTCTTAGATAGGCTCGCGACGACCTATTAAATGAATCGTGTTGATTTTGAGGGACGGGTGGAGGTTTGTTTTAAGATATATGAGCGAAATACTAAAAATTGAGGATTTTTTGTTATTTTTCATGTGTATTAGTTTATGGATCGGTGGGGGATGTGGGCATCTGAATGGATTTTGGGCGAAACTTCTTTGGTGGGCTCGCGACCTATTAAATGGATCATTTTGGTTTGGAGGGGCGGGCTGAGATTTTTTTTAAGACGTATGAGTGAAAAACTACAAACTGAATTTTTTTGCAATTTTCCGTATGTGTTAGCCTATGGATCGGTGGGGATGTAGGTGTCCGAATGGGATTTGGGCGAAACTTCTTGAACATACCACAACATGTGAGTGGAGAACACTTGCAATAGGGGTCTAGAGGTTTCCCTTTAATGCATTTTCCTTGTATAAATTACCTCTTCTCCTTCGGCACAATCACATGTTGTTCTCCTCTTCCTCCTCGTTGTGCTAGTTTTTCTTGTTTTATCTTCTTATATTCAATGGAGAATGCTTCCCGTTTATCTTGTTCCACATCCTCACATCTTTTTTCACGTCTTTCTTTCTTCGTCTTTTCGAATTGCATGGCCATCCATTCTATACTACGTTTTTCACTTCCTTCTTCAGGTTCAGGTTTTGGTTTGGATTCTCTTCTCTATATTTTCAATAGGAGCTGTCCCAGATCAACTTCTTTCCTATTATGCATTACAATAGTATTAGTGACAGGTCGTCCTTCACGTTTAGCTTGCCTCATTTTCTACAGTGCCAGAATCAACAGTCCAACATCAGATGACTTATAAGGTTTTTGCCACTCTCCCGATGATGTCGTAGGCAGATGAATTTGTTTTTGCCTCTTCTCCACCTCCTCATGTGGAAGGTGTTGGTTGTTCGATTCGGCCATTTTTCTCAATTGATTTTCTTTTGCAAAATTAGGTTGAAGCGAATTGTAACCCTTTTATCTTGATAGATGATAATGATTGACCTCTTTTAAAAACAATAGTTAAGAATACTCCCTCTTTTCATCTTTTAGTGTCACGTTACGTTTCTCGAGAGTCAACACGTAGTAACTTTGATCAATAATTTAATTTAAGATATATTTATTCATCATATTAATATAAGAAGGTTTGCAACTTATAACATTTTCCATATAGTTTCTGACCATCTAAATTTAAAATATTAAATTAATCTACTTGATTCAACTTCGAAATTTAGTCAAATTAACTTTCATAAACCAAATTGTGGCGAGTCAAAATGAACCGAGGGAGTAAAACAACTAGTGAAAGTTTCTGATACTTGATATTTTTTGTAATGTTATCATGTTATTGAACTCATCCTTACTGTGTCTTATGGACATCCGATACTGATATGACACGTAAATTTTGGACGTGTTTAGATGTTTAATTTGTAAAGTGGAGTTATTGACACGATAGAGACAAGTTAAGGTGTTGATGTGCATACTTAAAATCAACATGTTTACTTGCCAGTTTACGCAAAGTTTTTTTTTTGGGGGGGGGGGGGGGAGTGCACAAATACCCGCTTTCACAAATTGATGGTTGAAGTTTACTTTTTATGATATATGAAACTTATATTTCAAATTGAACTTATTGGAGTAAATTTGAATTTACATTGTTGAAACTGAAAGAACATAATAATCTTTTTTGGCAAAACATATTCAGACACATTTACATGCACTTTACACATGAATTTTCAACCTTAGTCACGTATGAATAAATTATTACCAAAAGAAAGCAAATTTGTAAATTAGTTAAATGACGATCCCAAAAACGAATATTTGTGCACTTCGACCAATAATTTCGAAGTATCTGAAGTTCAAGTAAGAGCTAAAGGCCCATTTTGTGTAATTACTTGGTGTAAAATATATTGGGCTTTTGTTATTTAGCCCAAGAATAGGTGTAATGGACTTCTTTTCAAGTTCAAGAAGCCCAAGACTGATTTCAAATTCAAGTAGTCCCACAAGTCAAATTAAAGATTCTTCCCTTTTAAAAGTAAGATATATTTGTTTTATTGTCTTCTTTACTATCCTTGTGTGTTTGGGGAATTTGATTTTCCTTGTTTTTAGCTATTTTTTTTTCCTTCCAAAATTAGACTTCTTTAAATCATTGTAGCAAAATTTGTGGGATATTATGATAAGCTGCTTTTCAATTTTAATTCCTATGAATCAAACTTATCTCTAATACAGCATAAGTATTTTAAAGACACCAGTGGTATGAAAGTTTGAACATATGCCCACAAAAAATTTATTTGTCTTGAGGAATAAAATTTAAAGACCAGCATAAAATATGAGAAAAAGTGCAAATGACCCCTCCTAAAATGAAGATCACTTTTAAAATAGATTATATTGGATGAACAAAAAATCAACTCAATACAAAAATTATTTTGAATCTAACCCATTAAATTTTGAACGAATTGAGAGGGCCATGATTTTTTTGGCCAATATTTGACACACACCCCTGGTAGCTTGTGTGTAACAAGGCAGCATGGTGCAGTAATCTCTTGCTATGCACGTAATTCAAAAAAAAAAGTACTAAAATTACAAGGATTTCTCATATACCGTCTTACTATACATTCATGCGAGAAGTTATTTTCAAAGCTCTAACTCGTGATCTCCTAATCATACGCAAACAATTTCACATTAAAGTCAAGGCTAATTTATTATAGCATCATGTGATAAATCCAAAAAAAAACAAAACTCCCAAATGCAAACGCTCCCAAAAATTTGAATTCAGCCAGCGCCAAACTATCTTCTTCTTCTTCTTTAACCCTCTCTCTCTCTCTCTTACATTAAAGTACAACAACCTCAGAAAAATGCTCTCATTGTCCTAAAATTCAAACATTAATCTCTCCAAAAAACCATCTTTCACAAAATTAATCTCTCCAAATATTCAGACAACAATGTCTTTAATCAAACCATCATCTCGTTATGCTAAAACATCTCTTGATTCTTCAAGATCTTCCACTAAATCTGACCCTTCTTCCTCTACAGACAACACTTGTTTAATCAAAATCAAGAAAGGTTCAAATGGGATTACTCAAACTACTCATCAATCCAATTTCAGTTCAATGGTCAAGAAATTTGTTGAGCACAAATCCACCACTTCTAAGTTCTTGAAACAGGAGAAAAAAGGTGATTTGAAATTGGTTATTCCTGTGGATTTTATAGCTGAAGATTTGAAGAAAACGGCGAAAAGGGGTAGTGGTTTGAGTGGTTTGCACAAGAAGTTGTTTAAAGGTGGTGTGAAGAAAGAGGAAGGAAGCGCAAAAAAGGCGTTAACGGAGGTTAAGGGGAATACGAGGACATTAGGAATGGTGCTAAGAAGTGAGAGGGAGCTGTTGAGTATGAATAAGGAGCAGGAGGATCAGATTGTTGAGCTTAAGTTGATGCTTGAGGAGAAAAATCGCGAGGTATTCGATTAGTGTATCGTATAGTTTTAGTGTTGCTTTTGAATCTTGATTTTGGAGGCTAACTTTGATTTAAACAGTTTGATGAATAGCTATGGATTTGTTTAAAAGTTGTGCCTTTTTGAATTATTTGGGTGAATTTTTGGGCAAGATGCATAATTTTTGGCTTTTTTTTAGTTTTGGTATGTGGATTTTTAACAACATTGGAAGAGTATATTGGCATTATAACTGCGTTTTTAAGAAATGTTTTGTTTTTCGTGAAAGTGGTAATCGATGTCTTTGGTGTTGGAGGTTCATAATCTTAAAAATGCTGCAACTGTCTTGTTCAAGATGGCATTTTTATTGTTGCAAAAATTGGGATGATATGATTTTTGATGGCACATTGGTTGCTTATCAATTAGTTGGAGTTATTCATGTTTTCTAATTGAATATACGTGTATGTTACTTTAGTTGATGCTTGAAGAGAAAAGGAAAGTCGTGCTATATTTGTGTATCATATAGTTTTATCTTGCATTCTGTTATAATTCTTGAAAATTTAACCCTTTTTCTCTACTGTAGAGGGAAAATTTCTCTGTGCCCCTTAACAAGTTGTGGCCTTTTGAATTATTTGGTACATTTTATGTCAAGGCGCAAACGTCTTGTCTATTTTCAGTCGAAGAGTTTATCTTTTGATTTGTGGCTTTTCAAGAATAGTGGAGGTGTAAATTTGCAAAAACTTCCTGTTCAAGATGGTACATTTGTTGCTGTATAATGTCTCTGGTGTAGGTGGTTGATGATTTACAAGAATGATGTAACTATGTTGGTCTAGATGGCACATTTATATTATCATTGGTTGTTTATTGATGAGCTGGAATTTTGCTTGATTTACAATCGAATGTATGTGTTTGTATGTTGTGGATTTGGTTGATGCAAGTCTCTATTGTAGATTAACTTTTTAATTGTAGTTATTCCTTTTCTTTTTGCAAATATCCATGTTATGGGGTTGGTGTTGGAGTTTGAACAGAAAAACAAACAATCCAAAATTGTCTCCTTTTTTTCCTCCCTGCAATTTCAACGTGAATCAAGTTAGTCTTCTGATGTTACATGAAGGAATTGATGCTTTGAGCTTACCTTACCTCTCTGCTTCATTTTTTGATTTGCTCATAATACTCACAGGTTGAGAAGCTTAAGGATTTGTGCTTAAAGCAAAGGGAAGAGATAAAGTCACTGAAAAATTCCATACTGTTCCCAGATGTTATGAATTCTCAAGTTCAGGATCTTTTGGAAAGGCAGGGTTCGGAACTCAAACAGGCAAAGCAGCTTATTCCAAATCTTCAAAGGCAGGTCACTTCTCTTACAGGGCAACTACAATGCCTAGCTGAAGATCTTGCTGAGGTAAAAACAAGTTATTATTGCCTGCCATCTGCTTCATATGAATCCTTTGGACTGTTTGTTGGGATCTTTCTATTGTCTAAACCACAATATTCCAAAGTATCTGGTATTTTGAAAAGCTGCATCATTACTTACGACAAACAAAAACTAGTTAAAGTCGGTTATGTTTTCTGTTGATATCACTAACCTTATTAATCTTCAAACTGAAATGCAATTGCACCAAACTAGAGTTTGCGGATGTGCTTCAAAGTTTCAAATATCTACTACCTAAGTTAAAGAGAATCTCCTTGTTCGAATGCTCCACGAATTCTTAAATATGTCCGACAAGCATATTACAGAAAAGAATATGATTTTCTACCTCACTAATGAACTACAAAGGCTCCATGACATGAAAAAGTCAGTATCTTTCTTGGTTGCGGCTCGCTCCATCATGATGAAAATATGGAAGAACACTATATTGATCTAGTTGATATATGCTTTTTCCATATTTTCCCTTTTGCCTGTTTGATAGTCAAACTATCGCTTCTTATAAATGATAGGAGGGAGCTATATTTTGGGATCTTGCATGATTTCGTTACCCATATAGCCTATAGGAATAAATTGTTTAAGAGGGCTTTTTGCTTGTCCAATCTGTAAGGTGAAACAAAGGTAAGAAATCCCATTTGCCTGCTCTATGATTTCTCATGTCATGAAGTAATATAGTTTATTGTGTAGTCTACCTTCTGATAGGTGTAAAACACTCTTTTGTTTCTTTTAATTTCGCTATTCAGTTGCTACTGCAAGTTCGAAAAGTTTGTTGGTTTGGTCCCCATGTGCTTTGGATGTAATAAAGTAAATATCTTCGGTTTTCACAGGTCAAAGCAGATAAATATGCTATAAGGGGGAGCTATGACTCTTTTGGTAGTCCTCCGGGATATGATCAAGAAGAAGCAGATAATTCTCTGGTAAATATATCTAAATGATGTGCAAAAATTTTCTAATGCAACACGAAGTTTGTTGTGAATGTGAAGAAATTACCGATATAAGCTTTGATAACATCCTTTTATGCAATTATTCTGGTCGAAGTTATCATCCTTTCAAAAGAAATTTGACATGAATGTGCACGTTTAGCATTCGCTCCAGGAGAGTAATTAGGTTTCTTTGCTTCTATTAGGAATTCAGCTCTGAGGATCACACAATTCCCGGCAGTCCAGATGACATGTTTATTAAGGATGTAAACCCCTGCTTAACACCTTATTACGCCAAGACAAAGTCCAAGGTGAGTGTTCTGTAAAATACCTGCAAAACCAGTTTCTTAAGATACTCAGTGGATTGAGAATGAAGTTGTGCTTGGAAGAACTTGGCGCTCTTTGAAGCCCTTCTTGGCGGGGCATTCTTGATTTTTCTATTGCTTTGAAATATCTTCTCGATACATAGTGTTATGTTCTTATAAATAAGGTGACACTCGTATTTCAATGTCTTAACATGTTGTCTTTTTAGGAATTTGATGACTTCAATTCTCCTGATGCTAAAGATTTGGTCAAAAACAATATTCAAGTGTATCATGAGGCCAGCTACAATTCTTGTGCTAGAAAGTTGTCGAAAAGTTCAGATTCTCGCCAATGTTCCAACACAGGCAACAAAGCAACGCGTGCAGCTCGTAGGTCTGATGAAAGCAAATGCACATACGGAAAGCAGGTTCACAAGAAGTTCTACTGAGTTGTCGTCAATCTTGACAGTGCTTCTTGAGGTCCACAAAGCGTTAAATCCAATAGCTTGGCCGTTGACTACATTCTTGGTGAACACATAGTGTCAATTCCCGTTCCCCTCTCTCCTTTTCGATGTATTTCAGAAAATCAATCTGCTTGATCTGCCTAGACCAAGTATGTAGTCAGCATACATTTTCTTGGTATCTTATAAGATATGCTGGCGTATTTCCAATAGTCCATCGAATCCGAGTAGTCATGGTTATGTTTCTTAACCTCTTGTATGAACTGCGTGATTTGATAATAAGATGATGAGATCATGTAATGCACTTGTATTTATGCGGTCCTTCTACAATGACTAGAAGGACCTTATTAGGTTTATAAGTAAGTAAGTCTTATATCCTAGTGATGTGTTTTAAAGTCGTACGGATCTACGCCCAGAGCGGAATTGATGACAACTAATCTAAAAGCTAACAAAACTTGCCTTTGCTTTTGAAGTCAAATGGTTAAAACTTCTTTGATTGGGGTTTCATAGTTCGTAATTGGATAATTGCACTTTTGATCCCTCGGCTATTAATGAATTTTGATTTTGGTCCTTGTAGAATATGGCTAAGCACATTTCACCTTAACTAAAATGTATGCTTTTTGGTCCCTCTGTATAAGTATATGATATTTAAAACTTTATTACCTTCAAATACGGAGGAGCAATACAAATTAACATAATACATTGTCAATTGAAAGGTTTAACACTTACTAATTCGTTAAATTTGTGGAGCCTCACAGCCAAAGGGATCAAAAGTGCACATATCGGTTAATTGAAATTTAATGCGCTTTATCAAAAATCACAAAGATTAAAACCAGAATGCGTCGATATTGGAAATGTATATGATATTCAAGGGAAAATAGAAAACTTAAAGAACGAGGTAAGATAAGGAAAAGAAATTAATATAACAAGGTAGTATAACCAAGCAAGAGAGAATGTTGTAACAAACTTATTCCTAGTTTGTTTGAAAATGTAGCTCTTAGCTATTAATTTTTAAAAGATTTCTTAATGTTGCATTCTTGAGAAGAAATTAAAAGCTTCAATCTTCATTGTTCCCACCATTAATAGCCATCTTCACCACCTGGAAAATAACTGCAAATCCAAAAGGAAAAAAAATTAAAATTATCTCATCAATTTGAGAAACTTGGGGAGTTCATATTTTACAATGAAAAAAACACGTTTAATACTTCGCGAATTGATCAATTGAATAGGAAGTGAAAAGTTCATGTGAATTCATTGAGACTTATAGTGATGACGGAGCTAGAAATTCATACCAGATTTGAGAAAATATTTTAGTATCATACCTGGGATTTGAAGTTACGATGTAAAGTAATTTCTGAACCCGTTTTCCCGCTCACTAACACCTTTTCTTATATCAATGCGATTCAACAATTCATATATACCAAAAACAAAAGTTGTTTTTACTTTATCTACAAAACGTACGTACGTACAAAAGTTGTTCAATGAAGCAGATTCAATTGATCCCCTTGCCTCCCTTTAGCTCCGACCCCACATACATGCTGAAAAAGTGCGTACTTGTACTAAAGTTCAAACTCAACATAAACTCTTTATAACGACATCCTATGGATATTTGTTGGCTGCTACAACAAAATGCTATTATAAAGAACATGTAAATTATAATGTAGCATTACGGTAAAATGTTGTTATGGAGGATAGGTGTTATAGTGAGGTTTTACAGTATATTTATAATATACATAACTTATCACTTTGATATTATGGTTGACAAGCCAATCCAGAACAAGGAAACACCTTTTTAGTTGTCTTAGTAACTGGATCAAACTGAAGAATTCTTTTTTGTCGATAACCTCATACCAATTGACTAATACGTAATTGATCGAACAATACTTGAAAACGGCCTTACATGGAAAAGTATTAGAAAATTAAAAATTTAACTAGAAATGCCTTTCAATTATTTAAGGATCAGAGAAGAAGCTTACATGATCCAACGACCAAAACAGCAAAGAGTGCAAGAACAATGTGTGCTGGTTCCATTTTGTTCTTCCCTGCTATGTTCAATCCTCTTCTTGTTATGTTCTTCTCAAACTTGGCCACTCTCCTCTCTGCAACTCTTTTGGATGTTGTCTGGCAAATTTTGAAGAAAAAAACAACAACAAATCATCATCATTTTTCTATAATCGATCATAGTGTCCGAGCCAGCTAGCTTGGACACACCTTGACTAAGTCATAGAACAAATCACTATGATTTTTAAGTAAAATAAAAGGACAAGGATTTAATAAGTACAAGTCCATGATTCTTATCGAATTTTTTTGGGGGCGTTTGCAAGAATAAATTTTTTCCTTAGCTTGCACACGCCTCAATTATTTTATCGGATAACGCCTCAATTATTTTGTCGGATATCTATCATTTTTCATCGTATAAATATCGGATATCCCTACATTTTCCCAACTTCTGCAACTTATTGGTAAGACAATCTTCTCTCATGTCCTTCACCTCCCACCAAAAATAGAGAAAAGGCCCTTTATGATTCACTCATTAAAAAAAATTACTATACTTTTATCTAAAACTCCCCTAGGCACAAATTTTAGTACTTCCAAAATCCAAACAAACGAGAATAATCGTGTTAGATTGATAGCCAACGATTGAATCATGATGAACCCCCTTTGAATGATACATAAAATTCATATAATTGAACTCAACTAACGATCAAATCATGATGAACCCCCTTGAATTATACATAAGATTCATATAACTGAACTCAACTAACTATTAAATCATGACGAACCCCCTTGAATGATACATAAGATTCATATAACTGAACTCAACTAAATCGGAATCGAGAAGTAAAAAAGAAAAATCACAAACAAATGGGAGAAGAAATTCCAACATAAATCCCAAGAAAAAGAGAAGATTTTTTTTTTTTTACCATTTTTTTTTGTTCTTGCGTTGCTCCAATGGCTGTCAAAGGTTGTAAGAAATTGAGAAAACCTAAGACTTTTCTATGTGCGTTATATTTGGTAAAAATCCAAAATTACAAAAGAGGGAAAACATTCAATGCTTTTTTATCTCTAATTTAATTTGGTTAAGCATTAATGCTTTCATACTTTACTAGCCAAATTTAGCTTATATGACAGGTCAGTGTCAAGTAACAATGTTTTAGTAAAAAATACAAAGTATAGATTAAGTTGTTTTCATGTAAATAATACCTAATCGTCTATTCAAATTGACATTCGATAAAATTGAAGCAATAGGTAAATTTCTCGAAATTATGCACTATCTCCTCAAACTACATTTCCCTTTAAAATTCAGCTCTTAATATTGTTTAAAGATTGTTATTTTAAAATCGCTTAAACTATTCTGAATCATTCAGATTTTGAAAAAAGTTTTCAAAATTATTAAGTTAAGATATGTGAGATGGCTTATTGGCTTTTCATTATTACTTTATTCATAAAAATTGCCGGCTACCATCACCATCAACCGCTACCACCATCCGTCACTATCACTAACCACACCTTCGACCATCACGTTCATCAGCATCCCAACTACCATCCCACTATCGTCAACAAACACCAGGCTATTGTTGTTAGCCACTACCACCGGTCACCTATACCATCACAAAGTTCACAACCATCACCACCGTACTATCACCGACCACCTCTGTCATCAGAACCATCACTAACAATCACCTTACAATCTAATATATTGCGAATAAAGTATTTAAATTATCTTATTTAATTACCATTTCGATTGAAAAAATTAAATATTCATATGAAGAAAACAATTAACAATCTTAAGCATTCATTATTCAAATACAAATATAACATTTTAATATTCAGATATATATTGAAATTCAAACGTCGTGTATGTAACTTTAAAAACCTTGAATTTTTACTAATACTTTCCACAACTAACAAAGAAATTGTTGAATATATATACCTCATATGTAATGTGTTTGTAATAACAATTGATCATGAACCTATGAAAGCAAGCAAAGTAAATTAGCATACATCATTTAAACAAATGATAAAGCTAAATATGAATCAAGCAAACATGAATGATTATAATCTCACCAACGTTGGTCTTTGATTTATTTTACAACAGCCCATAAAAAAAAGATCTAAACAGAAAAAGATCAAATGGGAAGTCCACCAAAGTTACAATTTATGTTGCTCGAACTCTTCAAAAATGTCAGCGGGTGTGTGTCGAATTCTTCAAAAAGTGTACTTTTCGAGAATCCGACACGGGTGCGGCATCGAAATGAAGAGTCCGCGCAGCTTAGGTTACATTACATTATATTACATTGCATTGCCCTTTCCTTTACTATTTCCATACAAACGAAAGAGACTGAAAGCTGAAATGCCAGAGAGAACTATCATGCTAAGGCTCACTATTAAAGAACTTGCAATTCCTTCTCCAACTTGGTTACAAAATTTCCCATACATATTGCATATCTTCATCCATTGTAACTCTGGTTGCCCTAACTTGGCAAACACCGCCGATTGCGCGGCCGCCGCCACGGCGGTCAGTGTCAAGTAGGCCATCAACTGCAAATTTAACAAGAAAAATGATATATCAGACGTGTTGAGTGACGTATTCGAGATTTAAACTCGATGGATTCAAATTGTATGAAGGTGTTATGAATTTCCTAAAATGTTAATAGACCAAAAGAGGGAATGAAGAGATAGGAATAAGAATTATAAATTGCACACATGAGGGCGCATCTCTACTGACGAACCATATCAATAACATGGGTGATGTTGTGCCAGATGTCATGTAGTTGTATCATTCTTCTATCCGTTAGAGTTTTTTTTTTTTTTTTTTTTTGGTTGAAATGTTAGTGATTTCTCGCATATAAATCTATTTGAATTTGGAAAACAGGACACCAATGGGGACATCTCTAGTGATGAACCATTTCGATAGTATGGGTGTTGTCGTGCCACAAGGCATGACCATGAAAGTAATATGACAAATTAAAGTTGCGTAGTTGGACCATTTGTTCTATCCGTATGAGGTTTGGTTTCTTTTTTGTTGAGATTTCAGTGATTTCTCACATATAAATCTATGTTTAATTTGGGCCATGAAGTATTGACTTGTTGAATTTGGACCAGAACTGTTTTTTCTTTTTCTTTATTAAAATGATTAGACAGGTCATAGATTTTGTTAGGATTCTCTCTTCATTTATTTGAGTTGTGGCCAGTGGCGGAGACACCTTGTAACCAGGGGGTTCATTCGAATCTCCTTCGGTGGAAAATTATATTAATTATATATGGTTGAAATTATTTTTTACGTATATATAGTAGACATTGAAATATATATAGTAGACATTGAATCCCCTTCGATTAGTTCGTGTGTTTACTTCTTTCAATCTTAAACCCCCTACTTGAAATTTCTGGCTCCACCACTGATTGTGACTCACTTCTGAATTTTTTATTAGTTATGAACTGTCTAAGAATTTAATGATCCCACTACAAACAAAATATTGATTTTGCAACCTTGTTCTACAAGAAGACATTATTGCTACAACCACTCTGGTTCCCAAGAACCATTATCCTAGACTTTAAAATTCATTTTAATTAATACCTACAAAGGTTGTGGTGAGAGTTCCCGGGTTCGAAATCTCGCCATGAAGTTGCCTTTATTTGAGAGCGTGTTACCCTAATGTAAGACTTTCAGGCACAACTCTGATTTGATCAGACCACAATACGAGTATCGAACACTAGGTGAAAAACTAAAAAAGAACATAATAGCTGAGCTAGCATTTGATTATTTGTGCACCTGATCACCAGAAAAAATAGCCCAAGCCAATGGTTTATTGAAGAGAACACTTCCTCTAATCATACTCAAAATGCATCTTAGAACTTGCACCAGTGAGTAGGCAGCGGCTAACCCATTGGCTATCACTAAAAACCTGCACAAATATACACAAAAGTTCACTTTTTATACCTTTGGAGACAAAATCTTGGCCAAATAAACACCACCAAAGGTTGTGGGCTCCTATGTCCTTAACCAAAAGGTCTCGGGTTCAGGACTTAAAATAAAATCACATTAACTAAAGGTCTCGAGTTCAAGACTTGAATAATAAAATCTCTTTTATAAGTAGAGAACGCTTTATTTCGAGTGGAACTTCACGTCAGACCGTAGGTCTCGAGGTCCAAACTTAAATAGAATTGCCTTAAGCAGAGAGCGTTTTACTTCAAGTAGAACTTTTAGACCATGAAGATTTCGAGTTCAAGAGTATAGAGTCGCCTTTAGTAGAAAACTCTTTATTTCAAGTACAACTTTTAGCCAAATCAAAGGTCCTAAGTTCGAAAGAAAAGAGTCTATCGCTTTTAATAGAGAGTGCTTTATTTCAAATAAAGCTAGCAGACACAACACATGCTAGTCTTGGGTTTGAGACTTGAATAGAGTCGCTTTTAGTAGTGAGAGCTTTATTTCAAGTGGAATTTTCAGACACACCAAAGGCCTTGGGTTTGAGACTCGAATAGAGTCTCCGGGTACTTTATTTCAAGTGAAACTTTTCGACACAAATTCAAATTAGACAGAACTAAAGTGAGTACCACATACCAAATGGAAAAACAAGTAGAACCAAGCCAAATAAACACACCATGCAAACAAGAGATCAAGAAAAACTTACACAAGAGCTTTCATATCAGTGAATTTAGCAATTTTCTCAATAGAGAAAATGACTTTAACTTGTTTATCAGTTCCAATGAGAATAGCACCAAGAATTGCTAAACCACAAATGACACACCTTAACACAAGCTCTATAACTCTCACTCTCCCATCAATCACTTTCAAATTATTCCCATGATAAACTGGAACATTTCCAGGACTAACTCCAATTCCCAAATAACTCATTTTTAAAAAAAAACTAAAGCAAGTGCAACACAATCTCAAAAGCTTTATTGTTTTTATTAGCTTAGAGAAAACACTAAGAAAAAGGCAATTGCAATTCTCCAAGAAAAGTTGAACCATTTATATAGAAGAGATTCTCAGTATAGTCTGTTTCACATATTTAATGCAAAATTTCATTCATTAGAAGAGGAGACTTGGAGTAATTGATAAAGTTGTTGTCATGTGATTAATTAGGAGGTCACAACTTTAAACCGTGAAAATATTTCCTTGCAGAAATGCAAAGTGACATTGCATACAATAGATTTTTGTGGGTTAATCCTTTCTCGGTCCTCATATATAATGAAAACTTTAGTGTACCAGCTGTCATTTAATTTATTAGAATAAAATATATTGTGACATTGTGTCTATTATTTAATTATGAGATATGTAGTGATGGAGATTAGCTGCACCTTTATAGGACTGTGAGATTGCCAAGTGTATTACTACCTTTAGTTAGTGGCTTTGATCATTACCTTTACCCAAAGTGCCAAAGAAATAAACTCTAAACTTCTTATAGTACATTTACATAATCTAAGTCACTTATTAAAATCATTGGTAAATTTTTGTTGAACATCATTTAGCACCATCAAAGATATGTATTTTAACTAATTAAAGATTAAATGTCCTGAATCAATATCACAAAAATTAAAATCAAAATTTATTAATGAAATCTTTACACCATTACTATATATATATAACTTAAATCCAAAGAAATTCAGTACTCCCTCCTTTTCAAAAATATTTATCATAATTTTCTTTTTGACAGTTAAACGATATGAATCTTGACCAACATTTTAAGATGTACTAATTTTTATTATATTGATAGGAGAAAAAATTATAATTTATTATATTTTTCTTATATTGTAATTTATTATATTTTTCTTATATTTTTTGAATACCTAAATTTTAATTCTAAAATATTAAATTAATCTAATTTAATTTAATTTTGAAAATTAATAAAATTGACTCTCGACAACCGAGACATAGACAACTACTATTTGAAACGGAGAGTATTAATTAGGATGGATTCTTTCATTACTGACACACACACACAAAGCTTTCGTTTCACCATGTGTACAAATAGGCAAAAAACACCTCAAGTTTCATGCAATAATTGGAGATAGGAAGAAAAGCAATAAATGGAGCCTTAGCTAATCTTCATATTGAAATGAAAGCAATACTTCTTCTTTTTTTTTTTCTTTCTGGGAAGAGGCAACAGTTACTTGCCCCAAGGTGCAAAGAGTGATAAGGATGAGAAGTTGCCATAAATTTTCTGCTGAATTATAGTGTGGTGAGTAACATTTATGATGACCCATTATTTCATGCATAGCAAAAGGGACAAAACAAGGTGCTTTTTTTTTTTTTTCTTTTCTTTTTCTTCTTCTTCTTCTTCTTCTTCTTCTTCTTCTTCTTCTTGTTTTTAGTTTTTTTTTTTTCTTTTAATTAATTTAATTTCTGTTGAACAAATAATATACCTAGTGCTTTTGTTTCTCATTAGGTTTTGCCGTACTCGGAGTACGATTAATTTGGATTCATATTGTGAAAGGCTCGTTAAAGAGAAAAATGCTGCCAATCAAAATTTTATTTTTATTCTCAAGATTCGAATCTAAAATCTATGATTAAGGGAGGGAGATTATCTATTTCGTGGCAGATCTAGAGTAGAAGCTACATCCTATAATTTTTATCCCGACTTTGTATAAATAGTAAAAACTATACTATATATCTATTAATATTTGACTGTAAACTCAATTGTTATTGTATATTTAATTTGATATCGTCACAGAAACTCATAAACTTTAAATTTTAGATATGCCCATTCAATCACAATTTTTGATGGTGTAACCTTGATTCATGTTGCATTGTTATTTTATAATAATTAATATCGTGTGTGAATATAGGTTGGAAAATCTAAAAGGAAGAAGAAACAAAAAATTCCCAAAGTTGCTGTAAACATAATGAGGACCACACTTGATGTTTTCTTAGTGAAAGTGTGTGGGGCTTTATGTTGCCAAAGTTGGAAATTTTAGAAATATTTTTGGTGTTTTATCCGATGTTTGATACTCGGCTCGATTAATTTGAATTAATTTGTGTCCGGAAAATTCATTATAAAAATGAAATATTTCTTGCGAAAGATTATTTCATTTCCAAAACTCGAATCCCAACCCCCTTAGATTGAAGATGTGAAATTGCTTATACTCATTAGAAAAAAAGTTTCACAACTAGTTGAATTTTGCACTTACATGATTGAAAATGAAAAGTGGAAAAGCAAATCCAGTAGCAGGTACAACTACTTCATCCCACTAACATAAGTCCTAAAATTAGAAATAATTCCTTGATTCGCAATTGAGTACATATGCGATTAAGTTGCTTATATATTGTGTATAGCCATACGATAACACAATTACGTACCCAGTGTAATTTTATACGTGGCATAAGAAGAATGGGATGTATGGAGATTTTAGCCTTATAAAGAGGTTGTTTCTCATAGACTATCGGCTCAAAAGAAGCATACACAAAACAGGATAAAAACGAAAATAATGACAGCAAAACATATATTGATTATTCCGTCCAATTAAATTAGGCCTAATTTTTTTCGTGGTTAGTACAACGTTGGTCATTTTTTTTATGAATCTATTCATTTAACTATTTAAGTGGTAAAATGTTTTGTATTTCAATAAATCGAAAAGTAGTACGATTCATGTTCATTTGAATACCAAAGCATGACAATTTTTAACTAACAACTCCAATCTTAACATTGAATTATTGAACTTGTTACCAAGTTCAATAAACATATCTATTTGAATAATTATTTTTTTCTTTTTGAAAATAATTGAAGTTAAAACTCCATTAAATTTGCAGAATGCAACAAACGACAGGCTAAGATCTTGCATTCAAGCTATGATTTGATTGATAGTCACCATCATCGTTTAAGGGCGAACAAAATGCATGCGTGATCAAGCGATCAATGAAGTAAGTGAAAATCTCGGAGATCATAGTTTAAGTTTCAGAAGAGACAAAAAAATGTTAAGTGTTCTCTTTCTAATTGTCGAAACTTTGGTGAAAGAGTTATTCGATACTTATATGTAAAGGAATAGATATTCAATAAAACAATAGAGGTACACATAAATTAGTTTGGATATACCACGTTACAAGAATATACCAGATCGAGTAAAATGTGGAGGAGAAAGTATATGGTGTGCAGGAGGGATTTGACTTATATTCTATATATATATTATTCGGACTTTTCAAGAAAAATATCGCATTCATGTCGGATTTTTCCAAAAAAAAATGAAAGATTAGGCATGCATTTGTTGACATTTTTGAAAAGGTGAGCAATTACAAAATAACCATTATATATATTAGCCAAATATTATTCACTTTTCAAGTGAAAAAATGTGATTGGGATATATACTAGTGATTATATTCTTTGTTAAATTAGACATCTTTTATGAATGTATAGTTGAAAGTTGGAACAATGGAATTGGGAAGTGTGTCCACTTGATAGACCATATGATAAGGAAAACCCATATTCACGATTAAATTCCATATTATTGGGACATCAATTTTTATGTCAGATAAAATGGAAAATTCAAACAAATTTGCCATGTGACCAATATTATACATGTATTTTTACCTTATTCAAATGAAATAAATACTTGTAGATATGAATATTGGTCCTCTTTCTTTCATTTCTTCTCTTTTTTTTGCTTCATCTTCTGCTTTTATCCCCACATTTTGGACTGCTGTTGTGGTGAATACTTTGTGATAACCTGTTCATTATGCAGTAGCTCGCCAATTACAGGGGTGGAGCCACCTTTGGCTCAGGGGATGAACCCCCTTCGGCGGAAAATTATGTTACTTATATATGGTTAAAATTATTTTTTATATATATATAGTAGACGTTGAACCCCCTTCGGCCGGTTCATATGTTTACTTCTGAACCCCTTAGTGAAAATCTTTGCTCTGCCACTGGCCAACCACACATGAGATATAGATGTAAACCACACTAGGCAAGTTCCATGCGGCGAGCTTATGACTGAGCGGCATATGGAAGCTGGATTCGATCCCATATCTCCTACATGGAAGACCCACCTCCCAACCACTCGACCATGCCCTTGTGGGCACCTCTGGCTTTTTTTGTTAGGATTTGTCCTGAATTTCCTAGTTTACTTGAATTTTATCATAATTGGTGTTTTACTTCAAAAAGGTTTTCTTTGTGGAAAAGGTTTCCTTGTAGGAAAAGATCTCTTCCATAATTGGTTAATTCTTTCTTGGAGGAAAGGTTTTGAACTTCTATAAATAGAAGACCCCTCTTCTCATACCATAACACAATAGCATCCACAATGTAGTCGTTAAAAGAGTCTTGTTTAGGGGGAGATTTTCTCCCAATAGATTTTAAGCTTTTTTATTTAGGTTTCAATATGTAGGCCTCTTGGTCAATCATATCAAATAATATGTTTTTTTATTATAGTTTTCTTTGTCATCTAAATTATCGCCTCTATGGTTTGCAACTATTAGCTTCCGCATGACGCCCTCTCGATTTCGAACCCAACAAGTGGTATCAGAGCCTACGGTTCAAAGGTCCAATGATTTCGTGAAACGAGATTAAAAACAGGTTCAAAGTGGTTTCAAATCAAGCTGCAACCAATTTGATGATAATGAAGTTTTTTGTCTAACTACATGTGGAGAACAAGTTTCAACCATATTTTCAACAATTCTGCTGTTACATCTTTGAAAATAAAAGCTCACTTTTAACCCTGCAAAAGGCTCATATACTTTTAACCCAAAAAAGCTCCATTTTTAAGCATGTCAAGCAGCGGTGATATATGAAGATTCTGTGAAGAAGAAGATGAAGATCAACTTTGCCAGAAAATTCAGGCCAAGGGGAGATTTATTAGGATTTGTCCTGAATTTCCTAGTTTACTTGAATTTTATCATAATTGGTGTTTTACTTCAAAAAGGTTTTCTTTGTGGAAAAGGTTTCCTTGTAGGAAAAGATCTCTTCCATAATTGGTTAATTCTTTCTTGGAGGAAAGGTTTTGAACCTCTATAAATAGAAGACCCATCTTCTCATACCATAACACAATAACATTCACAATGTAGTCGTTAAAAGAGTCTTGTTTAGGGGGAGATTTTCTCCCAATAGATTTTAAACTTTTTGATTTAGTTTTCAATATGTAGGCCTCTTGGTCAATCATATCAAATAATATGTTTTTTATTATAGTTTTCTTTGTCATCTGAATTATCGCCTCTATGATTTGCAACTATTAGCTTTCGCATGACGCCCTCTCGATTTCGAACCCAACATTTTTATCACGCATAAATCTGATCATATGGTCCTCCACATACTTAATCACTTTTATTAGACTACACATATAAATTATGAGTAAATATTTATCCTCATCAGATGATATGTAATTGTACATTTCTACTATTTAATCATAATTAATTAATATATATTTTTATATTAAATTACTTAATCATACTAAATTAAGTTACTAGTTGATTTAAAAGTCGAATGCAAATAAGTGTTTACCTAAGTGCTCCCTAGCTCCTTTATTATTTCATTCAATTTCTTTCACTTTACTATTTGAGTTAGCTCACTCTGATGTACGGGGCTGCCCCTACTCTTTCTTTGCACTTGATTTCCTCGTTAAATATTCAAAATATTTATCTTTTCTTTACGTGCGTTAGCCGTTCTAGACAATACTATAAAATAGAATATTGAAATCGTGAGATTGAGAATATTTAATGGGGTAATATTTTCATTAGCAATTATTTTTGCCAAGAACAGGTCATGGAAATTGTGAAAGAGCAACTTGCACAATCTTAATAAAGTAAAAGGTGCTAACTATGCGGGATGACAGATTCAGAATTTATAATTTACGAATTTTAATTGAAGGTTTGTGAGTGCAAGTGATATTTTTCTCAAAAATTGATTAGATCAGATTTTTAAAATGTGATCATGCTCAAACCAAATTCTTTTACACCATTCCATGTAGTAGTAAATTTTTCTTACGTTTATATAAGTAAAAAAACAAAAACAAAAAACAAACATATAAATAGACAAAAGAAGGAATAAAAAGAAAAAAGAACCATTTAATTTAACTCTTCCAATCTGGGAAAGAAGATTGATCAAGGAATAACCTCAAACTTGCATGCATCATGGCCTGTCAATAGAAAATAACAAGCAATAATTAATTAAATTTTGTTCTCAAATGTTATACATAGTACAATTAATCACCTTATTCTAGACACTTCAAACGTGTCTACTGTCTACGGTATTATCAAAGTTAAATTGGATTAAATCAATTCAATATTTTAAAATTAAAATTCAGATATTCAAAAACTATGCGAATATAAGTTGCCGTTATTCTCATGTCAGATGAAAACATATACCACAGTAGTATTTTAAAATTTGGATCAAATTTCACATAGCTTGAACCTCGAGAAGCTAAAAGCAACAGATAATTAGGGCCAGCGGAGAACTCTATTTTATGCCTCATCTTTCAAAGAGTTGCAACTCTTCTCATGTTAATACAATGGAAACATATTTTAAAACGTTGAGCAAAGCTCAGACAATTAACTTGAATCTCGAGAAGCAAAAACCGACAGGACGGAGGGAGTAAACTATACTTATAAATTTGTTGGAAACTTACTTGGATCACGGGCAGTTAAAACAGCAGCAGAATTGAAGTAACAACTAGCTCCTTTTTGTTTCATGTTTTGGTAATAGCTGTTGAATGCATAAGAGGCATGTTGTATCACAGTATTTGGGAGGTAACATGGCTGGTTCTCTTTTATTTTTGTGCAATCTGCTCCATTTTCACATGCCCATTTGGTGGCTAGCACCAGCTCATCATCTGGTGTTTGTTCATCAGCTATGCACCAATCATGAAATTGTCCCTCTACATACATGTACCAAAATTACATTATTAGCAAAGATTACTTAGTAACACTTAATCAGAGGTCTCGAGTTTGAGCATCGTGAATAGAGAAATTTCTGATACGGAGTATTCCTCCCTTAAATAGGCCCTATGTGCGGCACGGATCTGAATATATTGGACCAGTAAATTTTAGATACCCGATGGTTAAACAAAAAAAAAAAGTAATTTCTCTAAATGAGTTCTTGCAAACGTAATAAGAGGATGATTGTGATAGTTGAACGATGAGTAAATTAGTCTAACTATGGCGAATCATGTATACACTGAAGGAGGCCGGCCCAAATATAACGGATACAAAGGATTCATATAGTCAGTATTAGTGTACTATGATCGATAAATCCTTTATATACCGTCGTACTGATGGGGCCGGCCCGAATAAAGCGGATACAAAGGATTCATATAGTCAATATTAGTGTACTATGATCGATAAATCCTTTATATACCGTCATACTGATGGGGCCGGCCCGAATAAAGCGGATACAAAGGATTCATATATAGTCTACCCAGGGCCGGCTCAAGCACGTAAGTGGTTTAAGGACAATAATCAAACGGAGGCTTTAAGTTTTTTAAATTTTTTTTTAATAAAGTATTTTAAAAATTATATAATCGCTTTCTTCTAATACATTCTCTTTTTATTAGTAATATAATCAATGCATTTAATTTTTCTTGAGACATAGTACTCCAGATAATTCTTTTATTTTATATAAAAAAATTATTTTTCTACAAATAATATCTATTATTGTTCAAAAAATGAGGCCTCTCAAAGTTGGGGGCCTAAGGCGGTCGCTTTTTTTTCCAAAAGGGTAGCGCCGCCCCTGAGTCTAACTATGATGGATACACTTAAGGGGCTGGCCCGGATAATTAAGGTGAACATAAAAGATTCATATAGTCGACTCTAACTTGTTGTGAATTAGAGGAAAGTTGATAAGGATATTAGATCCATCCCATTGCCAAATCTTGATAGGTAAAACAGGGCAATGATCTAAAATTTTGCATTGCTTATTTATATTCAAATAATCTTGGTTAAAATAAGACACATATGTGTCTAGATCTAGTCATTAATTAACAAGTCAAAGATAGATCAAAATTGCATAGTTAAACAACTACTACTATAAATATAACAAAATGAATATATATATATAAGAACTATCAAATTCTTACCAGATTTGAAGGGAACAATTGAAAAGAAGATGAGAGCAACTAGAACCTTTATCAACCCAGATGACATTGATCTGTTATGTAAATCTCTGGAAGTCGACATGCTCATTACAATATAGGATGAAATTTGAAGCTTCTTGAAATTTGAATCCTTTGATTTTGCAAATAGTTGTATAGTGACTTAAAATGTATGCAATCATCTTTCAAATTGTCTAGTTTGCCCTCATGTTTACTATGTCAACACATGCTATAGGATTTATAATTGGATTTAGTATAAAGGGTCATAGTTGTCAATGGACTATATGATATAATTATATAAAGGGACTATCAAGGCACATAATCTTTAGAGAATCAAGATCACCGACTAGAGAAGAAAACATAAAGCCAAAAAAGTGGAAAATTCCCCTCAATCTGTCTTCTACTTGTCCAATTGTTAAATGGGTTGATTCTCCTTGAAGACATGGGACTAAAAGATATGGTGTTTCTTTAATGGTGATTGTGGTTGATGATGGTGATTGTCGCTAAGTAGTGGTGATGATGTTAGTAATAATTAAAGACGGGTGTTTTGTAACGGTAATTAGTGATGACGAATCATAATTGTAGTGAATGATGGTGAAAGATAGTAATGGTAGCGACATATAATAGTGATTAATAATATTATATAAAGGTGATTGATTGTGGTTATTCAAATAACTGTAGTTGGTGATAAAAATTGTAAGTTGATGATAGATGGTGATGATGATTGACTGTGGTGATTGACAGTAATGATAATTATAGTCTTTGTAGACGGTGGTAGTTAATAGTGCTAAGCAAGGCAATTAGTACAATTTTCATCCTAGAAACCTTGAATATGTAACATCTTAATAATAATAATATTTACTATTTAAGTATATTCATACTAATTAAGTGATTGTAAAAAAAAACACTCACTCAAAATTAAGATTTGAGTTATTAAGATTAACTCAAGCCGTGTATAGCGTATACAACCTCTCGCAAAAATACTGGGTAATGTTGCGTGCAATAGACCCTTGTAGTCCGATCCTTACCTGGACTGTGCACATAGCAGGAGTTTTAGTGCACTGGATTGTGCATTTTAGTTATTAAGATTAAGATCTAAAAATTAAACAGTTTAATAACTTAAATATGTGGGTGTTTTGTTTTCTGTTATTCTATATTGGTGTGTTATTCCATCTTGTTTTTTGTTTTTATTACGTCTCTTTATATATTTTTTTTTGTCCTGAGCCGGGGATCTATCGAAAACAACCTCTCTACTTCATCTGAGGTAGTGATATGGACATCATATACTTTATCCTCCTCAAACCCCACTTTATGGGAATTCACTGGATATGTTGTTGTTTAAAAACTCAAATATGAAAATTGAAGTACAACTAACTTGAGTATAGCAAGCCCAATAACAGTGGATCCATGAAGTTGGCCCATCAAAATTGAGTGTACAGCAAACCAAATTCTACCTTCAAAGCCCAACAACACCCCCTGCCGTTCTTCTTCGTCCTCCTTCCCTCTTCCTCCAAATTCCACAAAGCTTTCAACTTTCTCACTTTTTGGAGTAAAGGGTATTTTCTTAGACATCCCAATTATTCAAATCCATTCATTTTTATCCAAAAAATTCATTTATTTTAATCCAAAAATCATAGTAAACAGTGATTAACAAACAAGTAATTTGTCCATTAATATTCATCATGTTCCATTAATGTGCACGTGGACTAATTTCACGGGATACCCGCCACTTCCCACCAGCACCACGTTCCAGGTAACTCTGTCCGTCTACTGAGGCTAGAACGGATGAGAATACTCATCTATTGTTTTTCGTCTACGCTCGTATTTGAACCTGAGACCTCATGATTTAATTACAACTTTCGATGTGACATATTTAAGACCACAATATTAAAGGGAATTTTGGTATGTCTTAAACTCCGTGTCAAGTTAAAATAGGCCAAACAAATTGAGACGGAGGGCGTATATGAATGGCATCAAGAATCTCCATTAAAGCTTTGGAATTTCTTGATTCTTGTCGAAGCTTAGGGGAGTTATTTCAAATCCAGGCACATTTGATAATAACTGGCCTTTTACAAGAACAAAATCCCTCATTTTCTTGTAGATTTTTGAAGTTATGTAGTCAACATTGTGATATTCAATATACTTCATTGGTATTTAAGTGTGTTCATTTTCCTGATACTTTTTCAGTTAATACTGTTATTAAAGCTTATGCTTGTAGTTATGTACCAGATAATGCTGTAGATTTTTATTATGAAAGGCTTAAAAATGGGTTCTTGCCTAATAGTTTTACGTTTCCGCCACTCATGAGTGCTTGTGCTAAAACGGGCCGTTTAGATTCGGGTCAGAAGTGTCATGGACAAGTTGTGAAAAATGGTGTTGATGGTGTTTTGGAAGTGCAGAATTCGTTGGTGCATTTTTATAGTAGTTGTGGTTTTATTAGTCTTGCTAGGAAGGTATTTAATGGAATGTCCGAAAGAGATGTTGTGTCGTGGAACAGCATTGTGAATGGATATGTAAACGTGGGTGAGTTAGCTGTTGCACGACAGTTGTTTGATGCAATGCCGTGCAGGAATTTGGTTGGGTGGAATGTCATGATGACGGGGTATTTGAATTCGAATAATCCCGGGAAGTGCCTAAAGTTGTTCAGAGAAATGGCACAGAGGGGATTGAATGGGAACGATACGACTATAGTCATTGCGGTTACTGCTTGTGCTAGGTCAGCTCGGATGAAGGAAGGAAAATCTGTTCATGGGCGTCTTATTAAGGAATTTAAAGACTTGAATTTGATTATTAGTACAACTTTAATCCATATGTATAGTAGATGCGGAAGAGCAGAAATTGCTCGTTTAATTTTTGATCGGATATCGATCAAGAACATAGTCTGCTGGAATGCTATGATTTTGGGGTATTGCATTCATGGAAGCCCAAAAGATGGGCTTAATCTGTATTCAAACTTGCTGAGTAGTAGATTAGAAAGTACAGGAAAAAATCATGTTGAGAACCGTGTGCTTCCAGATGAAATCACATTTGTCGGTGTCTTATGCGCTTGTGCCCGTGAAGGACTGTTGACAGAAGGAAGAAAACACTTTGGCGACATGAGTGCTGTGTTTGGTATAAGGCCCAGCTTTGCACATTATTGGTGCATGGCTAATCTTTTGGCATATGTTGGCCTAATGCAAGAAGCTATAGAAACACTGAAGAACATACCAGTGGAGAGCAATTTGCTGCCTGAATCCTCATTGTGGTCCGAATTGCTTGGCTCAGCCCGCTTTGCACGGGATGTAAGCTTAGGAGAACAAATTGCGAATAAGTTGATCGATCAAGACCCCAAGAATTTTTGGCATTATTTATTGCTGGTGAACATCTATGCTGCAGCTGGTCGTTGGGATGAAGTAACTCAGACAAAGGAGCGGATGAAGAAGAGAGGAATAGAAAGAACACCAGGTTGCAGTTTAAAAGACTTAAAGGAAATTGTTCACGACATGTCAGCGACATAAATTGCAGGTATCTTTCTGTTAGCTGGTATCTTCTATTTACCTGTGGAATAGCCTTTGGTTTTTAGGAAAGTCATGATTAGATGCATGACCCTATATATTCTCATATGAGAAATGTTCATAAAGTTTGTCTCCCACTTTCTGAGAATATATCGGCTGGGAACCTGAAAGTGATACTGAAGAAATAATTATGTACTTTACAGGAAGATCATCATTAAAAAATCATATTCCCTTCATTGTTAAACTTACTTATTTGGGTTACTTCCTTTTTTGGTAAACTAATTTTTACATTATCGTTTATTTAGGTGCAATATGTTGATATTACTGGTTAATAGGTGTATCTTCATACACTAGTACTCAAAACCTTTTTCTTTGTGGTACATCATCCAAAGTCGCCAGTGTTTCTATGAACAGGGCTGCATATAGGATGTGAAATTTCCATGCTATTAAGTTGTTATAGCTGTTAGTGGTAAAAGATTTAATTGAATTATCTTTTACTCAAGTGATTAGAGAAATCTTCTTTTCTATGCTCGATAAAAAAGAAGAAATTGGTTGAAGGACAAGTAAGTTGATTACTTGTAAGAGCAACTTTACTGCAGTTTGAGTTGCTGCGCTGAAGTAAGAGCAAATATACTGTGTTTTGTGGTTAATTAACTAGTAACACCTACCATTCTGCCAATTTTGAGTTTAAGTGGACTTGGGACAAGGACTTCCATATTACAGTCTGATATCATCAAAGTTACCTTTAATTCTCTTGTTATAGTCATTTTTTAAACTGGGCGTAATTGAACAGAGCTAGGTATAAGCAGGTTTTTAACCATTTTAGCTTCAGGAATTTGACAGGCTAGCTAATGTTGTGTTGAATGGAACATCGAAGAACAGGTTAAATAGTCCCTCTTTTAGTCTAGCTTCCTTTTTAGTCACACCAATCCTGTAAAAGAATAATGCTTGACTATTTCTAAGTTAATTCACCAAAACATAATACTGGAAATTCTGTGCCAACCCCTAAATGGTATTCCCTATCTTAGAATTCAAATTCTATGAGCATAACTATATATCTTAGTGCTATCTTCTTTGTTTGATTTGTCCAGCTGTCTGTGCTTCTTTGATACTTTGGGAAGCACTAACAATGAAGAACTTTAAAATGCGTGAGATGCAGCAGCTTATGAAGCTTTTGATGAATCTATGGCTAAACATCAGGAGGAGCTTCGGAAAAGCTAAACATCATGGCGAAGACTTACAGGTTAGTGGATAGGTACCTTCATGCAAATGTGTCAAAGTATTTGTACTTATTTGAGATGTAATAAATTCTATACCTTTGAATCGATCAAAAATAAATTGTTGTATACCTTTGAGATTTCAGGATCCTGCTTATTATTATTTTATTCTCAGGGAGGATTTACTGATGACTATCTTACACACTCAATGTCCAGTGTTATGCCCTTGTCCGAGAATGCTCAAAGTACAGATTTGGGGGCCTCATGGTATGCTTTACCGGTGAACTCCAACTCCCGTTTTAAGATGTTGATGGTGTTTTTCTGTAATAAATAAGTTAAAACTGCGCCAGAGATGTTAGCACATTAAAAAAAATGCATGTTCAAAAACTGCGCCAGACATGTGTACTTCACTGAAAAACCCCAACTCCCTATTTCATCTGTTGATAATGTCTTCCTGTTATAACAAACAATATTCAACTACAAAATGCTCATAAAAAATTAACAGGAGACCACAAAAATGCTTATAAAAAACAATATTCACCTTAAAATTGTGACTTTTGTTTGGACTGTTAGTGGATGTGCAATTCCTTTTTTTTTTCTTTTTTTTTTTTGAGATAAAGTTAACTTTATATTCACAAAAAAATCATCATCCAAGACATAGTGAAGTGGAAACTTACATTCCACAAGTGGTGGGAACATCCCCTCTAAGGGCTAAACAGATTTACAAGTTTCGTATAAAATCAACTAGATCTACTCTCTCCCCTACCGTATCCTGTTTACACCAACAAAAAAACAAACAAACAGAAGACTGAGACACTTCATTTTGACCTTCTGAATGTTGCTATTGTCCTTCAAAACATCTAGCTTTTCTTTCCTTTCATAGAGTCCACCAGATGCATACTGGAATACTCTTCCACCAATCTTCACTTTTCCTTCTACTTCCAATTCCTTTCCAGTTGTTCAGCAAATCCAGAGTGGTCCTCGGCATGACCCAGCTTACACCCAGTATACATAAGAACATGTTCCACGGATTTGCAGCTGTTCTGCAATGTAGGAATAGGTAGCTATTGACCTCTGCTTCCTGATTACACATAAAACGCCTTGAGAAAACCTATACACCTCTTCTTCGTAACACCTCATGAGTTAGACAGGCTCTCCTGATCACCAGTCAAGCAAAACAAGAGACTTTTAAGGGACTGTTGACCTTCCAAATTAATATCCAAGGCCAGATACTGTCGTTGATTAATTGTAGTTCATCTTCCAAGGCCACCTCTGCTTTTTTGGCAGACTCTTGTTCGCGTGGCTTTGGTAATGTTTGTGATTCCCGAATGAATAGTATATAGTATTACTCTGTGGGTGTCGTGTTTCCTTTAGCACCTAGCCATGT
Source organism: Capsicum rhomboideum (assembly GCA_031232105.1). NCBI lineage: Eukaryota > Viridiplantae > Streptophyta > Magnoliopsida > Solanales > Solanaceae > Capsicum > Capsicum rhomboideum. The sequence goes on from CP124718.1 coordinate 1,413,471, forward strand.
GTTATCTCTTTTTTGTTGTTTGTTTTTATGTTTTCTCTGTTATGGTGATCTGTTCTGAGCCGGGGGTCTATCGGAAACAGCCTCTCTACTTCATCTGAGGTAGTGGTATGGTCTGCGTACACTTTACCCTCCCCAGACCCCACCTGGTGGGAATACACTGGGTATGTTGTTGTTGTTGTTGTTGTTGTTGCATCTTCTAATAACAGTCTTTCTGCAATGTCCATCCATCCTGACGTTAAATGTCAATTCTGGATAATCAGAACCGATTTTCTTCTACCTCGCATTGATCAGGTAAATGTATAGTCCAAACTTATTAAAGTTCCGAGCTCAAAAGATCTCAGAGAGCACCTTTGTTTTCTTCCATCTTCTTACCATATTCCCTTTCGTCTTGGACACATCTCGCAAGGTCTGTACGATCCATCCCATTGACTTCTTGTTGAACGAAGTCCTTGTGATAGCATTCCTACTTCTTTCAGTCCATTCGTACGAATAGCCCACTGTGCCAAAGGTCTTTTTTACATCGAAGCATTTCAAAGCCTACCGCAAAAAAGATGGTACTATCCACTGTAGAAACTGATGGAAAGGAGAGTCATGTGTTTAGAAGAGAGAAAAAAAGAAAGAAGAGGGGTTTATTCCGGTGATTGGAAGGACCACCGGAGGGGAGTAAGAAGGCCTGGGAGTGTTTTCAAATTTCCAAAAGATCCTTACCCCAGAATTGATATGCATTCCTGATCTTGAATTTCCTTGTTACTGTATTTACTTGCATTAATTTTTTATTTTTTTTTATAGATTTTTGATTCACAAATGATACAGGCGTGTGTTGTTATGACATGCAGGTTTGGAAGACGGAAATGAGCTCTTGGCTTTTCAAGTAGCTTCATCCAAAGAACTAGCAATGAGTCATCACTCTGGTGCAGTTTTAGTTCCAAGCAGATTACAGGTGGATATTTGAGCGGGGATCTTACTTGGGCCAGGATCCCTCGTGCTAGGTATCTTAATGGTGTATGACGTTCAGCTCGACACTGAAACAGTAGTTGATGGGAGAAGAACTAACACCTTTAGGATTTCTGATTTCCAAATGGATTTTGGAATAAGGAATGACTTGGAAGATGGGAAAAATGAAGATAGCTGCATAATGCAGCCACATCCAACTTTGGGCCTCTACAAGAAGCTCCATAAACAGGTGGGAGATGTGTGGAACGGAAGGTGTTGGTAATTATAAACTGATTGTGAAGATGATGCAAGAAAAGGCAGAACGAACATGAAACTTGGTTGTCTTTACGATAAATGATTACAAAATTTTATATGTAGATTGTTTTTTTGCAATACCTCCGATGGGTCAAACCATCTGTGTAATATTCTTTAGTGCAGCGCGAAATTAAAGAAGTAACTTGAAGAGCCGCTGATACAAAGTTTTTTTCCCCAGAAGCTTAGCGACATGAGGAAACCTCTTTTTCAGATGGCCCTTGCATGACTTGTACTTGAAACTATTACATTTTTTATGAACGCAGGGGCTTCATTTGAATCCTCTTCGACAGAGAATTACACTATAAATAAATAAAAAAATAATTTCTTATGTGTCTATAGTAGATATTGAACTTCAATTGATTTCCCATAGAGGAAATTGACGCGGAAATCTCTATTTGCTTAGAAACCTTTGGCATTTTTCGAGTAAAATGTTAAGAAGATTGAAATATGGCTAAAGGTTAAAATGAATGTACGCTAAATGAAGAAGCAATTCGAAAGCTTGAGGAACTTTTAACAGAGTCTTAACTTAATCGATAACAAGTAAAACAATCAAGCCGTTGCAAGAACAATGGACTGCACATTAGAGCTTGAAGGACGATCAAGTTTTTGTACATTCTCAATCGACGATGAAGGACAACAAAATACATTCAAATTATAATTTGTGCAGATTTCAATTACTATGGTAGGGAACATTGGAAAAACAAATTTGATTCCTGATGATATTAGAAGCAATGAACTCTTCTCAATTTCCCAGAGAAACCTCTGCTCCAAACACAATGCATATAAATTTTTTCTGTAAGCACCTAATAAGAATACGAGAGTTGTGAAACATGACAACAGAAGAAAAAAAGAGTGCCTCAATCGTACATAAGAAACTAATAAGTGATTTTGGAGAAATCAAGCTTTCTGTAGAAGCATGTACATCCAGTATGGTATCACATTGAGGCCATGATCCAAATGGTCCACCGTGCGTGTCCTAAATGCACTCCCAGAAGATGGACTGCACCAGGATAGCACTTCACCATACACAAACATATATTTTGGTACATTCAGCTTGCATCGAGGAGATAGCCTGCCCTCGTTTCATTAGACCCACTTTCCACTCGCCTTTGTTCCTGTATGCTAATTTGTTTGAGCTACATCCTGCTAGAGATTCTGTCATGGTAGCATTGCCAATAACAGGAATTGGAAAAACAAATTTGATCCCTGATGATATTAGAAGCAATTCACTCCTTTCGATTGCCCTGAGAAACCTCTTGTCCAGGTAAACTCACAGTGAAGATTAGGTGACCTAAAAACTGGAAACCAATAGGTAAACAAATAAGAATACGAGAGTTGTAACATGATAACAGAGAAAAAAGTGCCTCAATCATACATAAGAAACTACTACTAAGTAAGTGATTTTGGAGAAATCAAGCTTTCTGTAAAAGCTAATCCATTCTCTTCGATAACACATAGAGGCCATGATACAAATGGTCCACTGAGTGTCCTAAACGCAGTCCTGGAATCTTGTAAAATCCAGCATCCGAATAGCACTTCACCATCCTCAAACCTATATTTCGGTACAACATTATAAATCAAAGGATCTTCTATTATAGTTAACAATGGAACCCAAGATTCCTTGACACCATACTCTTTCAATACCCATAACTTAAAAGTATCCTTCCCCTGTCGATAAGAATTAGAATGAAGACAAATCAATCCTTCCAACACTGAAATGCCAATAGACGTGTCCTCGTTCAAGATGTTGCCCCTCAAGCTTAACATTTCATCTGGCAAGGGTATCTCACCGTACACTTCATTTGAAATACTAAACGAAACCACCACAAAATAACTTCTTGAAATACCGATCCAATGAAAGGCCGCATGTACAAAAGCCAAACACTCAAACACCAAACTGTTAATGCCACGAGGATGTTTATCAATTCTTCTCCAGGAGCCACCTTTCAACACGAGAATTTCATTAGGTAATTTGCAATCACCTAAGTCCTCATGGATATGAAGGATCTTATAGTCACCACTGGTTGAGTCATAACCCAATCCAAAACGGGATTCTGCGTCAAGTGGCAATTCTAGAGCGGGAAGTACTATTGATTCTTTAATGGAGGGGTTCCATAGCAAAAACGTGGAGTGTTTAGCATCCAAATTATCAGGAATTTCGATAACAGCCACGCCATCATAACAACAACGGATTGTGCATCGCAATGGTTGAGGGTTTGAAGGGCAATCAAGTCTTTGTACATCCTCAGCCAACTGAACAGACGACAGAGGACAACAATACAGGGAAAATATACGATTCTTAGGGTACCGGGGTCTGATAAGAAATTTTTGGGAATCTTGGTCATTCTTGGCAATATTGAGATGCTTCATCTTAAAGTAAGGCTCGGAGATCAACGTTTTCCAAACTTCTGAAACACATTTGAATCGAAGAAGAGACCGTACAGATAACCTGCTGAGGATATCCACAAGTATTTCCTCTTCGAAATGATCCGTAGCCTAGATAGGACAAAAAGGAGAGGTCATACAATTTTTTTAAAGTATCCAAATATTAGACAGTTCAACCTAGAGCTCAAAAAAAATAAAACCTGGAATTGGTTTTTGATTCCTTCCATCTACTATTACTAACATATAATATAATTGATATTTCAAGTGGACTGAAATTACTCACCACTTGGCAGTGGCACCAAGCAAGCAACAGAAGAGCAATGCACTTCAAGAATTTATGTCGTGTTTGAAGCCTTGGCTATAGTTGTGTGTCCAGTTTGACAAGATAAATAGGTGAAGGCATAAAACTGGTGTGAGAATAAAAGGCATATCAACAACAACAACAACTTATCCAGTGTATTCTCATCAAGTGGGGTCTGGGGAGGGTAAAGTGTACGCAGTCCATACTACTACCTCAGATGAAGTAGAGAGGCAAGAATAAAAGGCATATATTTCACATTTTTTTCCCAATGAGGATGATGAAGAATATATAGAATTGACATTTTTAGCAAGCCATAATATCTTCCCTGGAAAATTTTATCTTTAATGTAGTTAATCATAACCTGGGAAAATATCTAACGACCAAGCATCTAAGTCCCAACTAACAACAACTAAAATAACTCAATTGTAAATAACACCACCAAGAAATCAGAACTTACCTGATCAACGTCCATCTGGTTTGTGTTATCATTTGTCGGCTCCACAACGCTTTTCCCTGATTTAATTAAAAAAGTGTGGTTGGTTATAAAGTAAAATAGAGAGAGAAGACTTAGGTGCATAAACTTATACGCAGACTCAACAGATACTTTTGGAGATCCTATTGAAAAGATTAGCCTCTAATTTTGGAATTGCAATGGATTTCCTCTTCGTGTTCTTCTTCTGTTTCTGTATCATTGGAGCAGAACTACTATTCGCTAATTTTCCCTCATTCTTAATATTCTGTGCCATCTTTGTTTTGAGAGATCAATTGATTTCTCAATTGCTAAGTATTGATTGAAAAGACTCGATCTTGAAATCAAATATTATGTCCTTGTAGAAGGTTCTTTAATCTTTATTGGCATTTACAAAAAGTGGTGGAGGATCACTTGTTTGGTCATGGGTTTGTTCCTTTCTAAAAATAGAGATAATATAAATAGTGGCGTAAAAAAGGACAGTTGTGTAAATCGCCAGTAGGTGCATCAGTACTCACAGAGAAGAAGCTCTGAATCTGACACAAAAGGCAAATCACCAACAAGGAAGAAATTAGTATCTCCTAATCAAATTCTTGGAGAATATTGATAAAGATCCACGTGGCATTTGCAATGAGATCGATTGTGTGCATTCTAAGTCATTTGAAGACGAGGCATTTCATTGGATCAGTATTTTGGAAATTATTCTGTGGTTTCATTTAGTATTTCAAATGAAGTGTATGGAGCGTTATCTTTGCCATAGCAAAGATTATGCCTGAGGGGCGACATCTCTATTGTCGTTTCAGTATTGGAAGGTATGCTTTGTGTTCATTCTACTTCTATTCGTCAGAGGAATGACTCTTTTAAGTTGTTGGTATTGAAAGACTATGGTGTTAAGGAATCTTGGAATGCATTGGTTTTTATTATAGATGATCCCGGGCTTTTTCATGCCATACCAAACTATAGGTTTGAGGATGAAGTGCTATTTTAGTGCATACATTCTGATTGTAATGGGCATTCTATTAGGACATCCAGAGGACCATTTGGATTTTGGCCTCGATGTGATACCGTACAGACTACACTACTACAGACTGGAAACGCTTTTACAGAAAGCTGCATTATTCTATTCATCCTACGGAACTCCAGTGAATAGACCAGTTGGGAAAAATTTACAAAGATAGCATGCGTTATTCTATTCTTCCTATTTACCAGCAAACACCGCAGCCATGGTTCAGTTAAGTTTTCCCATTGGAGTCTAAAACATTTTGAACAATTTTATGTGAATTAAGAAAATACACATCTTAGCTATAGCAAACACACCTAGAAATAGAATCTAAGTCCAATCAATAAAAAATAAACTAAATTGTAAGCAACACCGTGAACTCGCAACAACAACATACCCAGTGAAATCCCACAAAAGTGGGATCTCGGGATGGTAGAGCGTACACAAATCTTACCTCTACCTTTTGGAGGTAGAGAGGTTGTTTTCGAAAGACCCTCAGCTCAAAGTGAAGCAAATCAAAGTAGTAATGGGAAGGGGAAAAAAACAGCAGGGAAGAAAAGCATGAAAACAAACAGGAAAGCAGTGTGGAACCGTAACAGCAACAACAAGGTGCGACCACCTAAACATAGCAAACAACAGATGATAACAAATACAAAAAGCCAAAGACTACATGAATAGGCTAATACTACGACAGACACGGTGCTCTAGACTACCACCAAACTAACGACTACAAGAATAGGTTAATACTAAGACAATGTTCTACTACCTACTAACCTTCTACCCTTATCCACGACCTCCACCTAAGGTCATGTCCTCGGTAAGTTGAAGATGCATCATATCCTGTCTAAACACGGGAATACTCATCTTAGCTTAGCAAACACGCCTAGAAATAGAATCTAAGTCCAACCAATAACAATTAAACTCAACGGTAAGTAACACCGTGAACTCACCTGATCAATTATTGCAACGATTATTTTTAATAGTGGTGTCTGGGCCAGCTTTGCCGCACCACTGCCTAATTCCACAGGATACTTGCCACTTCCCACTAGGAACAGGTACCATATAACTCTAGCTACGACAAACGAGAAGAAATCAATAGAAGCAGAAAGAAAGAGAAACCTTTGCAAATCTGATGGTTCGCATCTTCTTTAATTTGATTGAAAAGATTTTCCTTTTTTGTATTTGGAGCTTCAATTTGAATTCTAGGGCTTTTTATATTAAAAATAATATGGTTCTAGTGAGTCGTGATTTAAAGTTTATTAATTTCTGATTTTCGCATTATAACTGCACATGGACTCATTTATTAACTCAGTCCATGATGATTTGCTCAAGATCAGTCCAACCCGCCCATTTTACAAACCATAATAAATTGTGACAATCAAGGATTAAATTTAAAATTTCAATCAGGGGAAGGGGACTACACATTTTTCCAACAAAAATGTGACTTTTACGTTTTATCCACGGAATAAGGCGTTGGAATTAATTATTCAATTCTTGCAACCTCTGACTAGTGCATTATGTAATATGTATCATGTCTGTATACCAAATCGGCTAAATTCATAGATAGTTGTTAAACGTTGCACGATTTGTAAGCTGGATGCTTTAACTTAGTGAACAACTAGATAGACACTTCTAATCGACAAAAACATATCTTGTGAACATTTGTGGCCATAACACTAAGCGCGTGACACAATCTTTATGCCTACTAGTCCACAACAACATACCCAGTATATTTCCACAAGGTGGGTCTGAGATGCCTACTAATCAACAATAACTCAAAAAAAAAAAAAAAAGACGCATCTCACTCCGGCACACCTCACCCCAGGCAATTCAAATTCGTCCAAATGGAAATGCTAAGTTTCAACAATATTGATTAAGAATGTCAAATTTGTTTATTAAGTAGCGTTAATGGTCAAAAACACACTTAAACTAAGCTTAACATGAATGATGCATGGCTTAGGCCAGCTGAGGATAACTGTAAAACGAATTCACTTTCAGTAATCGGAGGCAAGTCAGGTGTCGGTTAGCTGTAAGGTGACTGACAAAAAAATTTTAAGGAGGAAAATGAAATCTACGTATCATGAAGATCTTTTGGCTAGTGAGCCTAATGTAAGAAGCAATAGAAACACAATGTAAGAGCACTGGAATCCTCATTGTGGTCTGAATTGCTTGGCTCAGCCCACTTTGTAAGTTTAGGAGAAGGTCAAATTGCGAATAAGTTGATTGATTGAATTATTTATTGCCGGTTAACATCTATATATGGTGCAGCTGGTACGTCGTTGGGATGAAGTATCTCAGACAAAGAAGAGAAAAATAGAAAGAACACCAGATTGCGGTTTAAAAGACCACAAGGAAATTGTTCACAACATGACAGGGACTTGTTAGTCTCCATTCAGAAACTCAACAGAGTTGTGTTAAAAGAAACATCGAACAACAGGTTTCAATCTTGCCTCCAATTTTTGAGATTTAACGATCCTGCTTATTATTATTCTTTTCTTCACGGGAGGCTTTACTGAACCCACATATAATTAATGTCTGGTGCTGTGCCCTTGTCCAAGAATGACGGGGCCATGGGATGCTTTACTGGTATACTCCAACTCCCTTTTTCAGATGTTGATGGCCGGTGTACTTTTTCCTGTTATAAGAACTTTGCCAGACATGTGGAGCTTCACTGGGAAGTACCAACTCCCTATTTCATATGTTGATAACGTTTCCTGTTATAACAAATAATATTCATTCAACTACAAAATGTTTATAAATAACTTTAAAATGTGCTTTATGTTCTCAACTCTTGACTTTGTTTGGACTGTTAGTGGATGTGCAATTCCTAATCCTGAACTTCCTTAAGATTAGGCAATTTGCTACTGAAGCTATGTGAAGGTTTTGAATCGGAAAGTTGTATATCGGCAGTCCGCTCTTGCAATCTTAAGTCTCTTTTCTCTGAAGTTGACTCTTCTAGATCATTCTCTTCTGCCTCCAAACCATATTTGTGTAAGTCGTCCTCAGAAGAGTCGCCTCTGAGGAAAACACCACTCTTCTTGCCAATTGATTCGTCGACGTCTTCATCAGAATCAAGCTTAACATCACTGAGGTCGACATTATTCTCCGTCATGAATGAAATGAAGTCCTGGAAGTTTTCTGGGGTAGGCTGATAATGTCCACTATGAGGCCTGACAGCCTGTAGAATTAAGATAATGAATGAAAAAAGAGTTGGATCGTAATCACGAATAAGCTGCCAATATGAGTCGAACTGGAAGTGTGCTGATGACAAGAATATATATTTGCATACCTTCAATACTCCTTGTTCTGCAACTATTCTCCCGGCAGCTAATGTAGCTCCTCCAGCCAGGAAACTGGAATGCTGAAATGTGCCTTTGGTTTTCTTGCCAACGTATAAGGTTTTCGAGGTGCTGAGGACGAAAATCCACTTGGTACCTTTTGGTTCATCAGTCGTGTCAAGGAGTTTCCTGGTTTCCTTGTAGAAGAGCTTCCCATCTTCCACCTCAAGTTCATAAGCTTTTCTTTCCATCTGTAGTAAAAGAAGAACGAAACTGATGATAAGTAAATTTCCCAAATTCCCACTGCAACTAGCAAAGATATTAATATGTCCACAGACTGATAAATGGAGTAAAGACCTACAGGACCGAGGTACTGAATGCACTGCTGCTGAAGTTTCCGTCGAGGGCATTTATCGACAATATTCACTTCTTTTCCTTCTCCAATACCCAGCCTGATTCAGAGAAACACAGTTATCAGACAGGAAACTTTCATGTTGTATTATCATTAAAACTGGATCATTCGTTATCTAGACAATTACCAGTAAAAGAAGGGCTCTTTGCTTTGAGAATGCATCCATTGGACATAGTATAAATGCAAGTTGTGTCCATAACGATGTCGTGGGTCTATCTGTAGCATAAGGAAGCAAAATCAAAATTCGGAGTAAAATACAAATTCAGTATACCATTAAAAAGATCTACTTACAGCTTCAAGCCAGTGCTGTAGAGCTAGTTTCTGGGCTTTGCCATTCTTAGATAAGCCCTTGCCAACCTTGGCTGCTCTAGTTATTGCCCTCGACCAGCGAGAAACTGCTGTCTCGTGTTTATCAAGATCAAAAAATGAAATAGAACTATGCATGAGTTCAGCAAAATCTAATAGCTTCCACCTGAAATTGGTTGAAAATACATGTCAGGAAGATTCAAATCAATAGAGCTAATCGATAGGATATGTTTTTTGGCATAGAAAGACGTACCAGCTTTGCTCAATAAGCACTACACAGTCTGCTAATTGTCTTCTAGTCCATATGCTCTTGTACTCTTTCTGCAACTTTAAAACTGCTTCATGTTTGGGGCTGCTGGTATATGGTACAGGAGATTTTTGAGACTCTCCGTTCATGCTTCCTGACCTACGAAACTCGCTAAGCTCGTGCTTCTCTTCTGATGAAGTCTTCCTGAACTCCAAAGCACTTTCCGTTGCCTAAAACTGATGGTTTTTTTAATTGACAACTCCCTGTCATGTTGTGAACAATTCCTTCAACTGCAAACTGGTGTTCCTTCTATTCCTCCCTTCTTTGTCTGAGTTACTTCACCCCAACGAAGTACCAGCTGCACCATATATAGATGTTCCTTCTATTCCTCTCTTTACATGTTAAATATGGTAAGTTGGGATTGCATCTTTGACTCTTCCCTTGTTTCACTAATGTTATATACGGTCTTGATTTTTATGGTAAACTTTGATTTATAACAGCAGTGATTATTTTCCTTTCCCTTCTTAGAATTTGATATGTAATTATGGTAACTTTAGATACAAGTAGTGTTATTGTGTTAATGTTACCTCTCCTTAAACATCATTTAAATACATCAATAAATATGGCATTGTACTCCAAAAACATTGTCCATTTAAGTGAAGATTAGGAGACTTGAAAACTGATGAGCAATAGATAAACTAATACAAGAATACTAGAGTTATGACTGATAAGAGGAATGAAAAAAGAAGTGCCTCAATCATACATAAGAAACTAATAAGTAAGTGATTTTGGAGAGATCAAGGTTTCTGTAAAAGGTATCCATTCTGATAGCTATCACATCAAGGCCATGATACGAATGATCTACTGGCTGTTCTAAACGCACGCCCTTTCTATTCATAACCCATGCAACTGAATAGCACGACACCATCCTCAAACCTATATTTCGGTACAACTTTAAAAATCGAAGGATCTTTTATAGTCAACAATGGAATCCAAGATCCCTTGACACCATACTTTTTCAATACCCATAACTTAAAAGTATCATTCCTCTGAATAACAGAACTAAGATAAACACAAAGCGTTCCTTCCAACACTGAAACGCTAAAACAGTCATTGACCCTCAACCTTGACATTTCCTCTGGCAAGGGTATCTCTCTGTACACTACTTCATTGGAAATACTAAACGAAACCACCACAAAACAATTTCTTGAAATAGCGATTCAACGAAATGCTGCATGTACAAATGCCAAAGACTGCATGGCAAACACCAGACTGTTAATGACGTGAGGAAGTTTATCAATTCTTCTCCAGTAGTCACCTTTGAACGTGAGAATTTTATCAGGTAATTTGCAATCACCAAAGTTCTGGTAGATATGAAGGATCCTATAGTCACCACTGGTTGAGTCATAACCCGATCCAATACGACATTCTGCATCATATGGCAATTCTAGAGCGGGAAGTACTATTGATTCTCTCATGGATTGATTCCACAGCAAATGTGTGAAGCCGTCATCCAAAATATCGGAAACCCGGATAAAAACTAAGCCATCGTAACAACAAACGATTGTGCATTGCGTTGTTTTATGGTTTGAAGGGATATCAAGTTTTTGTACATTCTCAACCAGCTGAACCGACGACAAAGGACAACAATACATGGAAACTATACCATCCTCACGACACCAATGGCTGATAAGAAGTTCTTGCGAACCTTGGTTATTCTTGGCACAATTGAGATGCTTCATCTTAAAGTAAGGCTCAGAGATCAATGTTTTCGAAGTATTTGAAACGCATTTGAATCAAAGAAGAGACCGCACAGGTAACCTGCAGAGGATGTCCATAAGTATTTCCTCTTGGAAGTGATCCGTAGCCTAGATAGGACAAAATAGAGAGGTTAGACAATTTTTTAAAAATATCCAACTATTAGACAGTTCAACCAAGAGCTCAAAAAAAAATGGAAGTTTTTTTGATTTCCTCTATCAACTATTACTAACAAATAATATTATTGAATATTTCAAGTGGAGAATACTGAAATTACTCAGCAATTGACAGTGGCACCAAATAAACAACTGACTAGCATTGTACATAAAGAATTTCTACCATGTTTGAAGCCTTGGCAATAGTTGTGGTGTCCAATTTTACAAGATTAGGAAAAAAATTACGGAGATTGCATGCATTATTCCCGTTCTTCCTATTTACCAGAAAACACCGCACCCATCGTTCAAGTAAGTTTTCCTAAAACAATTTGAATAAATTTAAAGTAGATTAAACATGAGATATACACCTTGTAGCCGTAGCAAGCAGTCCTCGAAATAGAATCTAAGTCCAACCAAAAACAATGAAACATAGTAAGTAACACCCTGAACTCACCTGATCAACAAATCCAAAAATTTCTCAGACACAAAACTGCATTACTCTAACACTTGATAAAAACCATATACATAAATATCAAGCCATCCAAAAGAAAGGTGGTTTCAAGTATCTTGGGTCTATTATTTATGAAAATGGAGAGATTGATGAGAATGTCACTCACAGTATTGGTGCAGGATGGATGAAATGGAGGCTCGCATCGACAAAAACATTTCTTGTGAACATTCGTGGCCATAACACAAAGCGCGTGAGACATTCTTGATGCTCACTACATACCTAAACTTAATAGCAGTTTTGAGTTGCTGTACTTTTGCGAAGTGCAGCATCTGTTCTGAACATTTGAGTAGACTTGGGGACAAGAACTTCCATATCTTGTTAGAGCCTCCATTTTTAAAACTGAACAGAGCAGGCTTTTAATTATTTATTTTAGCTTCACAAACTGAACAGAGTTGTGTTAAATGGAACATCGAACAACAGGTTTCAATCTTGGTTCTTTTTATTTTTTCGAGATCTCAAGATCCTGCTTATTACTGTATTATTCTTTTCTTCACAGGGAGGCTTTACCGGTTAAACGTAATTAATGTCTAGTGTTTTGCCCTTAGCTTGACCAAGAATGACAGATATGCGGGGCTGCTTTACTGGTAAACTCCCAACTCCCTTTTTCAGATGTTGATGGTGTTATTTTCTTGTTATAAAAACTGCACCAGACATGATGGTGTTATGTTATCCTGTTATGACAAACAATATTCAACGACAAAACAGGAGTTGATGGGCGAAAGAAAAAAAAGGGCAAAACAACATTTTGACAGGGAGAACACACACCTTTAGGATTTTCTGATTTGAAAAATGGATTTTAGGAATGAAATAAAGATAGCTGCAGCAAAATGCAGTCACATTCAACTTTGCGTCTCTACAAGAAGCTCCATAAATGAGGTGGTGGTATAAACTGATTGTGAAGATGATGCAAGGACAGAACGGACCATTAAGCTCTTACTACTTTACTATTGATAGTGGAAAAACAAAACTTGCACCTAAATCAAGGACGGTGATATGGCTGCAATTCATTGATCCAGCTGAGATTGGCAACTGGTGTATTGAAGCTTTATGACATTTAGAAGGTAAAGCTTTCGAGATCCTGAGTAGTGCTGAGCGTTGCTAGAAAGCACCATCAGCAGGAACCAACCAAGTTGGCATCCTTAAGCCATACCACTGAAGATGCGTATATAAAATGCCAACCAGTTCAATATGTTGCCTAGACAAATTAAAGGTCTGTTGAATACTATGGCATTCGAGTCAAGAAGAGAAAGCATGATGTATTCACCACCTTGAAATATCAATTTTATTACTACTTTCCGTAGATTTCTGAATCTTATTTTGGCTGGACCAGACTCCCAATGAATTCAACAATGCAAGGGCTAGCCCTCCTTCAAATCCAGAGACACCATATCACTTGTACTTTAAAACAAGAAAAGAATTTGAATCCATCAATCTGTTGGGGGTTATACATACCTTACCTCCTCATGTTAGAATGTTCAAATCTTAACATGGTAGTAACTTTCACAAAAGAATACTGGCAGTGCGTAAAAAGCATAACAGAGATTCTACATCTAGAATAGGAGTCCTACATAATATCAACTCACAAATCAAACATCATCATATTGCAACTGTAAATCATCAAATTTAGAATAAATTTATTCAGAGTATTAATCAATCATTAAAAAACACCATTAAATATGGCATTGTACTCCAAAAACAAAGTGTAGATTAGGAGACCTAAAAACTGGTAAGCAATAGATAAACTAACAAGAATATGAGAGTAGTAACATGATAACAGGAATGAAAAAAAAAGTGCCCCAATCATACATAAGAAACTAATAAGTTAGTGATTTTGGAGAAATCAAACTTTCTGTAAAAGCATGTCCACCCTGAATGGTATCACATCAAGGCCATGATCTAAATGGCCCATTGCGCGTCCTAAATGCATTCCCAGTAGGTTTGTAACTCTTGCACAAGAATAGCACTTCACCATCAGCAAACCTACATGTTGGTTTGGCATTAAGAAACAAAGAATCTTCTACTGTTAGCAACGGCATCCAAGATCCCTTGACACCATACTCTTTCAATACCCAAACCTTGAAAATATACTTCCTCGGAAGAATAATATTAGAATGAACACAAAGCATTCCTCCCAACACACAAACGCCAATACTGTTGCGGCCTGGCCTCAAGCTTAATATTTCCTCGGACAAGGGTATCTCTCCATACACTTCATTTGAAATACCAAATGAAACCACCACAAAATGATTACTTGAAATAGCGATCCAATGAAATGTAGCATGTACAAATGCCAAAAACTGCATAGCAAACATCGAGCTGCAAATGCCACGAGGATATTCAACAATTTTTCTCCAGGAGCCACTTTTCAACGCAAGAATTTCATTAGGTAATTTGTCATGACCAAATTCCTGGTATATGAAGGATCTTATACTCACCACTGGTTGAGTCATAACCCAATCCCAAACGAGATTCTGGCACCTGTGGAAATTTTGGAGGGGGAAGTACTATTGATTCTCTTGTGGAGGGGTTCCACAGCAAAAGAGTGGAGCGGTCACAATCAAAAATATCAACAACCCTGATAACAACTAAGCCATCATATAAACAAAGGATTGTGCAATACATTGGTTTAGGGTTTGAAGGGCAATCAAGTCTAAGTTTTTGTACATCCTCAACCAGTTGAACCGGAGACAACGGACAACAATACATGGAAAATATATGATCCTTAGGGCACCTTTGGGAAATCAGAAGTTTTTGGGAACCTTGGTCATTATATTCTTGGCACAATTGAGATGCTTCATCGTAAAGTAAGGCTCAGAAATCAATGTTTTCCAAATATTTGAAACGCATTTGAATCGAAGAAGAGACCGCACAGGTAACCTGCTGAGATGTCCATAAATATTTCCTCTTGGAGGTGATCTGTAGCTTAGATAGGACAAAAAAGAGAGGTCAGACAATTTTTTTAAGTATCCAAATATTAGACAGTTCAACCAAGAGCTCAAAACAAATAAAACCTGAAATTGCTTTTTGATTTCTTATATATACTATTTACTAACAAATAATAAAATTTAATATTTCAGGTGGAGAATACTGAAAATACTCAACAATTGACAGTGGCACCAAGTAAGCAACAGACGAGCAATGTAATTAAAGAATTTCTGCCATGTTTGAAGCAGCCTTGGCTATAGTTTTGGTGTCCAATTTTACAAGATTCGAAAAAACTTACGGAGATAGCATGCAAAACAATTTGAATAATTTAAAGTGAATTAAACACGAGAAATACACGCTGTAACCATAGCAAGCACACCTAGAAAATAGAACCTAAGTCCAACCAAAAACAGTGAAACTAAATTTTAAGTAACACCCTGAACTCACCTGATCAACAAATCCAAAAAATTCTCAGACACAAAACTGCACAACTCTTAACACTTGCAAACTATTTTCTGTCACAGAATCGTACTACAATCTACAAACTAATGAAAAACCAATAAAGCAGCTGTTGTTTTATCCAATGAGGATGATAAAAATATATAGAATTGGCCTTGTTAGCTAGCCATAATATCTTCCTTGAATTGTTTTTTGATAAAAATAATAAATTGTATTGTGACATAATATCTTCGTCGAAAAATGTTTATATTTAATCATAACCTGAGAAAATATCTAACACACCAAGCAATAACAATTAAAAAAAACTCAATTGTAAGTAAGTATGCAACGCTAGCCAGAAATCAGAACTTACTCGATCAACGTCCACCTGGTTTGTGTTATTAAAAATTTGGGTAGCATCTTCTCTATTGCTAATAATAACTTGATCGAAAAGATTTGTCACGTCCCAAAATAACCCCTAGGCGTGACTGGCACCCGCTAACACCACATGTCTGGAGAACCAATCTTCCTTACATTTTATCATTTCAATAAGCACTAAGTTAAGATATGAACAACTCCAAAACACACCAATAATAATCAACGCATGAAGAATAATAATAATCCAACAAAATTCCAAAATCGATCTAATAATTCAGCATCTACTCGAGAATTATCTCTCTAGCCCAAATCCCACACTAAAACCATGGAGCATCTAAAATAGAGTTACATGAGTTCAATTCTCGGGCATGCAAACCCAATGAAAAGAAATATAAGCTAAATAGCCAAAGCCGAAACGACAGGCTCCATGAATAATGTGAAGGCTCACCTCAGCAACAGAATCCTTACGAACGAACCGTCAGCCACTAGTCTCACCTTTCGCAATAGTATTTGCAGGCATGCAAGTAAGGAGTGAGCTATATATAAATATAATCCAGTAAGATCCCCGACTCACTACTTTAAATACTCTTGGGACAAGTGTTAGAAAATACAACCACACCAAGAACATAAAAATATTACACACGAGAATTATATCATAATAGGATGACCAACAAGATCCAACAATCATTTATCAGGAAATATATATCTCAATACAGTTTACACCAAGTACTTATCATAAATTGCAATTAAAATAATTGACCAACACCACGAGTTTCGGGCAACATACACAATGCACCAAATATATCAAGAGTATACACAATACTCAAGGAAACATACACAATACTCAGGGAAACATACACAATGTCCCATATTAAATTAAGAAGCATACACAATGCTCAAGGTAAGCATACACAATGCCCCGGTGGAATCAATACGTATACACAATGCCCCAATCTCATAGTACACAATCATATCACATTACGAAATAGTTTATAAAGGGAGTTTTAGTATTCTTGAACGTAAAGTATATGCGGTTAGCCTCGAAGACCACCGATTCTGCCAAGCACATGCTCGTCCCAACACATGGACCGGGCAGACAAAACACATTTTTAAAATAAATTTGAAAAGCAAGCACCCAAAGCTTAAAGTCTCACTTACCTCGGTAACAACAAGTTCCCCAACCTTGTAATGCGTAGAACACCAACCAAACAACCTCCAATAGCTTCAATCTATCAAAAATATTAATTAAAGACATCAATTATACTAGTCGGGGTCACTTCTCAATATCCCTAATTTTTAAGCTTAAAGCTAAATCTTAATATCTCACACTTAACCCATGAATTAAAGGTAAAGAAAATATTTTAATTTAACTATCTAGATATGAACCAGTAATGGATAAAGTGTCTAAACAGAGGCTTTAGGGATTTACTTTTAAAGGATTCTGAGATTATGCACCCTTAGTATGTTCTATCTAATATATTATCATTAAACTTATTCATCATTGCTATATCATAAGACCTTTCATGATTAACCAATCATTACTTCTATTCAGGCAAATCATTACTTATTCATCATTGCTATATCAATATTTTATGACTAATTCCCACTATCCACTAATCATTGACCAATCATAATAAAGGTGGGGATTAAAACCACTATTTGCACCTCCCATAAAAATAAAATTTAATTCCAATCTACCTGATGCTTTCCACTAGAAACAGTCACTAAAACGTGGCTTAAAATCTGAAAAGTAAAGGGTTTGGCCCATTCTTTTTGTTTAATCCCCTTTATCAAATTATATTGGTTAAATTACCAACTTACCCTTCATTAGCAATAATTAGGTTATTACAAGATTAGCCTCTAATTTTGTAATTGCAAACAATTTCTTTTTCTTCTTCTTATGTATCTCTGAAGCAGAACTAGAACTATTATTTGCTAATTTTTCCTCATTCTTCTTTTTCTGTGTCATTGCGATTAATTTCATCTTTTTTGACTTGTAAACCAAAAGGCTCGTCCTTTTTGTAATGGATTTCAGTTTACTAACCTTTTCTAAAGAAAATAAAATAGGGAAAATTATGTGGGCTTATTAAAACAAGACCAAAATTACTACCATTACCAAAATTACTGAATATATTCTTATAATACCTATAACTTACCAATCTAATTTGTCCCAATGGGTAAAAATTAAAGAACAACATTAAATAGGGGCAAAAGTGCAAATGGACTAACTCAAATATACTTTTTTAGACCATTATTATAAAAATTGTGCAAATATAGCTTTTAAAATAGTACCTGCCAAATAATATTAGAGTCGGATCTAATGTTGTTCATGTAATTTTCTCAATTTTACGAATAAAATATTAATTAGTCATTTAATATTGAAATAACTTACAGAAATTTTAGACCACAATTTAACATTTTGTCATTAGCCCAGACGGAATTAAAAGGAAGTAAGGAAAATGGATTAAATTACATGCCTTTGCTTTTTAACTAGATAAATGCGTCATGCTTTATATGGGTGCGTGTATGCTCGATGTTGTTATTCTTTCTCTCTTGTTAAAGCGAATAAATGAACAACATTAACAGTGACAATTTTGAAAACATAATTTCAAGGCTTAATATATTAACGTTCCCTCAAATTGAAGTCATTTTCTCAAAAAAGCACAACAGAGAAGTGAGTCTGAGAACAAGAATAGCTTTTATTGAGTCTAAGAACAAGAAAAAGCAAGCAGACACCATTCATAAATACATTTTGAAACTTAAAAGCTAGCGAGCAATAGATAAACTAATAAGAGTAAGAGGTTGTAAAGATTAAATAGTGCCTCGATCCTACATAAGCAGACACTAAATAAGTGATTTGGGAGAGATTAAGCTTTCTGTAAAAGCGAGTCCAGACTGCACGATACCACATTGAGGCCATAATCCAAATGGTCCATTGCGCGTCCTAAATGCATGCCCTAAAGTCCCTTCCGAAGTTAGGGACCAGTATAGCAGTTCACCATCCGCAAACCTATATTTCGGTACGGCCACATAAAGAGAGAGAGGATCTTCGATAGTTAACAATGAAGTCCAATATTCCTTGATACCATAGTCTTTCAATATCCAAAACTTATTTGTTCCCCGGGGATTAGAATTACAATAAACACAAAGCATACCTCCCAATACTGAAACGCCAAAAGAGACGCCCCGCAAGCATAATAATTGCTCTGGCAAAAGTATCTCTCCATACACTTCATTAGAAATACCAAATGTAACCAGCGAAAAACCTCTTGAAGTTGCAGCCATCATAAAATGTCCAAGCATACCGATCCAATGAAATGCCCCATTTACAAATGGCAAATGATGCATAACACCGTTAAAACTCGAAATGCCACGAGGATGTTTATCAATATATCTCCAGGAACCACTTCTCAATGTGAGAATTTCACCTGGACATTTAGGATAAGTTGCTACGATCTTATAGTCACCAGAAGTTGAGTCATAACCCAATCCCATACAAAGACCTGAGAAATCTGGAAACTGTGGATCGGGAAGCATGACTGATTCTCCTGTGGAGGGGTTCCATAGCAAATATATGTTGCGTGTAACGTCAATATTATCATTTACAAAGATAATAGCCAAGCCATCATAACAGCAAGTGATGGCCAATCTATATGGTCTACAGATATATGGGGAATCAAGTTGTCGTACATTCTCAACTGGTTGATCCGACGATAAATTTAAACAATACATGGAATATGTATAATCTTTAGGGCAACATTGGGCAATAAGTAATTTTTGGGAATTCTGGTCGTTCTTGGCACGATTGAGATGCATCATCTTAAAGTAAGAATCGGAGATGAGTGTTTTCCAAAACTTTGAAACACATTTGAATTGGCAAAGAGAGCGCACAGGTAACCTTTTGAGGATGTTCATAAGTATTTCGTCTTGGAAGTGAGTTGCCATGGGCTAGATAGAAAAGAAAATGTGATCAGACAAATATTAAACAATTTGAAGCAAGAGTATAGAAAAGATCAACTTGGAAAACAGCAAATAATTTCAAGTGAATGAAGGAGTAAAGTAGTGTAAGAATTTCCGACGTGTTTCATGCCTTGGCTAAGTTTTCCCAGTGGGGAGGGTCTAAAACAATACACCTCTTAGCCATACGTTCAAACACAAACATCAAACCAGCGTATCGCTCGAGTAATTTCTCAATCATAAAATCTGCAATAATAATTTCTCAATTGTAATTAAAAACTCACCACATCAACATCCATCTGCTCTGTGTTATTTGAAACCAGAACGCCCTTGTCTGAAATTTAATAGGTTAGCCCCAAGATAACAAAGCAGATATCCAAGTCAGAGGTGATGGACCGTTTAATTAAAAAAAAAAAAAAGAATACCTTTTTGATCACGAGGTACTGAGTTGTTGTTCTTCTTCTTCTTCCTATTCTTCTTCTGTTGGCATCCGTAAAGATTAAACTTTTGTGCAGCTTCATCTCCATCGGTCATTTGATTGAAAATATTAGCCTTTTCAGTGATTGAAATTGATTTCTTCTTCTGTTGAGCTTTGAAAAGATTATTTGGTTCTCTATTTGCTAATAATAATTTTGCCTCATTCTGCCGATTCGACCTCTTCTTCTTCTCTTGTGTCATCTCGAGCTTTGATTGAAAAGACTCCAAGATTTCTTGCGTCCTACTTATTGAATAAGACAACTATAGTCTTGATTTTATGGTAAACTTTGATTTATAACAGCCTTGGTGATTATTTTCCTTTCCTTTCCTTCTTAGAATTTGATATGTAATTATGGTAACTTTAGATACAATGTTGAGACTGATGAGGAAAAGTATAATAAACACAAAGCATTCCATCCAATACGGAAACATCAATAAAGATCTTCAAGTGTAATATTTGCTTTGGCAACGGTACCTCTCCTTACACATCATTCGAAATACACCAATAAATATGGCATTGTACTCAAAAAAAAATTGTCCATGTAAGTGAAGATTAGGAGACTTAAATACCGGTAAGCAATAGATAAACTCATAAGAATAAGAGAGTTTCAACATGATAACAGGAGAGAAAAAAGAAATGCCTCAATCATACATAAGAAACTAATAAGATAGTGAGTTTGGTGAAATCTAACTTTCTGTAAAAGTGTGCCCGCTCTGAATGATTATCACATCGAGGCCATGATCTAAATGGTCCATTATGCGTCCAAAATGCATTCCCGCTAGGTTTATAAGTCTTGCACAAGAATAGCACTTCACCATCAGCAAACCTATATTTCGGTTTGGCACTAAGAAACCAAGAATCTTCTACCGTTAGCAATGGCATCCAAGATCCCTTGACACCATACTCTTTCAATGTCCATAAGTATTTCCTCATGGAGGTGATCCGTAGCCTTGATAGGACAAAAAAGAGATGTTAGACATTTTTCTAAAGTTTCCAAATAATAGACAGTTCAATCAAGAGCTCCAAAAAATAAAACCTGGACTTGTTATTTCTTCTATATACTATTTACTAACAAATAATAAAATTGAATATTTCA
The DNA here is from genome assembly GCA_031232105.1 of Capsicum rhomboideum. Taxonomy (NCBI): domain Eukaryota; kingdom Viridiplantae; phylum Streptophyta; class Magnoliopsida; order Solanales; family Solanaceae; genus Capsicum; species Capsicum rhomboideum. The sequence goes on from CP124718.1 coordinate 1,434,813, forward strand.
AGTAGAGAATACTGAAAATACTCAGCAATTGACAGTGGCACCAAGTAAGCAACAGACGAGCAATATACTTAAAAGAACTTTTGTCATGTTTGAAGCCTTGGGTATAGCTGTGGTGTCCAATTGTACAAGATTAGAAAAAACTCAAGGAGATAGCATGCATTATTCCGATTCTTCCTGTTTACTAGAAAACACCGCACCCATGGTTCAGGTAAGTATTTCCAAAACAATTTGAATAATTCAAAGTGAATTAAACACGAGAAATACACCTTGTAGCCTTAGCAAGCACACCTCGAAATAGAATCCAAGTCCAACCAAAAACAATGAAACATAGTAACACCCTGAACTCGCCTGATCAACAAATCCAGTAATTTCTCAAACACAGAACTGCATAACTCTTAACACTTGCAAACTATTTTCATTCACAAAATCGTAGTACGATCTACGAACTAATGAAAAACCAATGAAGCAGTTGCTGTTTTTTTCCAATGAGGATGATAAAGAATATATAGAATTGTTCTTGTTAGCTAGCCATAATATCTTCCTTTGAAAAATAATATCTTTAATCATAAACTAGGAAAATATTTAACACACCAAGCAACAACAATAAAAAAAAAAAACTAAACTCAATCGTACATAAGAATGTAACAACACCTAGAAATCACAACTTACCCGATCAACGTCCATCAGTTTCTGTATCTTTGAAGAAGAAGTAGGACTACTACTATTTGCTAATTTTCCCTCATTCTTTCTTTTCTTCGTCATGGCAAGACTCAGATCTTTTTTCATTTGTAAACCGGCCAACAGTCGGATGGATATGTGTTGTAGTTGCATGATATGCTTATAATTCATTCATAACATGGGCTTGGGAAGAACTAATAGGGGCAAAATTGTAATATTAAATGTTTTATTTGGGGCAAATTTGGATTTTTTGTGGTGCATATCAGCAATTGTATTAATTAAAACTAAAACTAAATCAATTTAGTCGATTTTAAAATTATTACAATTAAGTTAAACTAAATATATAATTCATTGGTTTGATTGTTAGTAATTTTGATTTGGTTGTTCAACTATTAACCATATACATAAATATCAAGCCATCCAAAAGAGAGGTAATTTCAAGTATCTTAGGTCTATTATTCAAGGAAATGGAGAGATTGACGAGGATGTCACTCACCCTATTGGTGCATAGTGGATGAAATGGAGAGATTGACGAGGATGTCACTCACCCTATTGGTGCATAGTGGATGAAATGGAGGCTCGCATCAACAAAAACTAATCTTGTGTGAAGATTCGCGGCCATAACACTAAGCGCGTGAGACATTCTTGATGCTCACTACATACCTAAACTTAATAGCAGTTTGAGTTGCTGCACTCAAGTAAGAGCAAATATACAGTGTTACTCTTTTGTGAAGTGTAGCATCTGTGCTGAACATTTGAGTAGACTTGGGGACAAGAACTTCCATATCTTGTTAAAGTTTCCATTTTTAAAACTGAACAGAGCTGGCTTTTAACCATTTATTTTAGCTTCAGAAACTCAACAGAGTTGTGTTAAATGGAACATCGAACAACAGGTTTCGATCTTGGTTCTTTTTTTTTTTTCGAGATCTCAGGATCCTGCTTATTACTGTATTATTCTTTTCTTCTCAGGGAGGTTTTACCGGACAGACGTAATTAATGTCTAGTGTTGTGCCCTTAGCTTGACCGAGAATGACAGATATGCGGGGCTTCTTTACTGGTAAACTCTCAGCTCCATTTCTCAGATGTTGATGGCGTAACATTGTCCTGTTATAAAAACTGTGCCAGACATGATGGTGTTACATTTTCCTGCTATGACAAACAATATTTAACGACAAAACAGGAGTTGACGGGCGAAAGAAAAAAAAAGGCCAAACAACATTTTGACAGGTAGAACACACACCTTTAGGATTTTCTGATTTGAAAGTGGATTTTAGGAATGAAATAAAGATAGCTGCAGCATAATGCAGTTACATTCAACTTTGCATCTCTACAAGAGGCTCCGTAAAATAATGTGTGCACCGAAAGGTGGTGGTATAAATTGATTGTGAATATGATGCAAGGACAGAACGAACCATTAAACTCTTACTACTTTACTAATTTGATACTGGAAGAACAAAACTTGCACCTAAATCAAGGACGGTGGTATGGCTGGTATTCATTGATCCAGCTGAAGATGTGCATATAATATACCAACCAGTTAAATATGTTGCCTAGACAGATTAAAGGTCTGTTGAATACTATACATGGCATTCGAGTCAAGAAGAGAAAGCATGGTGTACTCACCACCTTGAAATACCAATTTTATTGCCACTTTTCATAGATTTCTGAATCTTGTTTTGGCTGGCCCAGACTACCAATGAACTCAACAACGCAAGGGCTAGTCCTCCTTCAAATCCAGAGACACCATATCACTTGTACTTTAAAATATGTTGGGGGTTAGACATACCTTACCTCCTCATGTTAGTGTTTTCAAATCTTAACATGGTAGTAACTTTCACAAAAGAATATTGGCAGCGCGTAAAAAGCATAACAGAGATTCTACATATAGAATAGGAGTCCTACATAATATCAACTCACAAACAAAAACATCATCATATTGCAACTGTAAATCATCCAACTTAGAATAAATTAATTCAGAGTATTAATCATCATTTAAAAACACCAATAAATATCGCATTGTACTCCAAAAACAAAGTGAAGATTAGGAGACCTAAAAACTGGTAAGCAATAGATAAACTAACAAGAATATGAGCAGTAACATGATAACAGGAATGAAAAAAAAAAGTGCCCTAATCATACATAAGAAACTAATAAGTTAGTGATTTTGGAGAAATCAAACTTTCTGTAAAAGCATGTCCACCCTGAATGGTATCACATCGAGGCCATGATCTAAATGGTCCATTGCGCGTCCTAAATGCATTCCCGGTAGGTTTAAAACTCTTGCACAAGAATAGCACTTCACCATCAGCAAACCTATATTTCGGTTTGGCATGAAGAAACACAGAATCTTCTACTGTTAGCAACGGCATCCAAGATCCCTTGACACCATACTCTTTCAATACCCAAACCTTAAAAATATACTTCCTCGGAAGAATAATATTAGAATGAACACAAAGCATTCCTCCCAACACACAAACGCCAATACCGTTGCGGCCCGGCCTCAAGCTTAATATTTCCTCTGACAAGGGTATCTCTCCGTACACTTCATTTGAAATACCAAACGAAACCACCACAAAATGATTACTAGAAATAGCGATCCAATGAAATGTAGCATGTACAAATGCCAAAAACTGCATAGCAAACACCAAGCTGCAAATGCCACGAGGATGTTCAACAATTTTTCTCCAGGAGCCACTTTTCAACGCGAGAATTTCATTAGGTAATTTGTCAGGTAATTTGTCATGACCAAATTCCTGGTAGATACGAAGGATCTTATACTCACCACTGGTAGAGTCATAACCCAATCCAAAACGAGATTCTGGCACCTGTGAAAATTCTGGAGGGGGAAGTACTATTGATTCTCTTGTGGAGGGGTTCCACAGCAAAAGAGTGGAGCGGTCACAATCAAAAACATCAACAACCTTGATAACAGCTAAGCCATCGTATAAACAAAGGATTGTGCAATACATTGGTTTAGGGTTTGAAGGGCAATCAAGTTTAACTTTTTGTACATCCTCAACCAGTTGAACCGGTGACAACGGACAACAATACATGGAAAATATATAATGCTTAGGGCACCTTTGGGCGATCAGAAGTTTTTGGGAACCTTGGTCATTCTTGGCACAATTGAGATGCTTCATCGCAAAGTAAGGCTCAGAAATCAATGTTTTCCAAATATTTGAAACACATTTGAATCGAAGAAGAGACCGCACAGGTAACCTGCTGAGGATGTCCATAAGTATTTCCTCTTGGAGGTGATCTGTAGCCTAGATAGGACAAAAAAGAGAGGTCAGACAATTTTTTCAAGTATCCAAATATCAGACAGTTCAACCAAGAGCTCAAAAAAAATAAAACCTGGAATTGCTTTTTGATTTCTTCTATAAACTATTTACCAACAAATAATAAAATTTAATATTTCCAGTGGAGAATACTGAAAATATTCAGCAATTGACAGTGGCACAAAGTAAGCAACAGAGAGCTATGTACTAAAAGAATTTTTGTCATGTTTGAAAGCCTTGGCTATAGTTGGGGTGTCCAATTTTACAAGATTAGAAAAAAATTACGGAAACAGCATCCATTATTCCCATTCTTCCTATTTACCAGAAAACACCGCACCCATGGTTCAGGTAAGTTTTTCCCAAAACAATTTGAATAATTTAAAGTGAAATAATTTTGAATCTTGTGGATCGAAATCCATAAATGTCATTAATTTCAAGAATGCTCTCAGGAACCAATATCAGGAAGTCTTTAGGTAGACTGTCTTTATCCAGTTTTTAGCCTTTTCCTTTTCTGGGGGTCCAATCCTGGTAGGATGACCGGAGTTAATGCACCAGGGGAAAACAGCATTTACTACAATGCTGCTTTCAAATCGTATGAGATCATTAAATGCCAGTGTAACGGCCCAGCCCGCTAGTGATATTGTCCGCTCTGGGCCTAGACCCGCACGGCTTTAAAACGCGTCACTAGGGAGTAAGGTCTTCTTACTTATATACCCAGCATCTTTCCTGTGTTATGCCGATGTGGGACTTCTAATCCTTAGTTGGGGTGTCACAGCAAGTCAGGAGTAGAAGCATGGTATGAATGGATCGCACGTAGCAGGAATTTTATGAGGAGAGTTAGAGTTAGTCATAAAACTCTAAAATGGTTGGTAGCAGTCTTTATTGAAGCATCAAAAACACAGGGGCAAGAAGTCAGAAAAAGGAAGACAAAGGATCAATTCTCAGAGCTTTTCTGCACTCTCAAGTACAATGAAAATGGGAGATACAGCAGTTTCATAGCTATTCAAGACCAGAACAAATCCGTCATCATTACACTGGAGAGCTATTACAGAGGAGGGTGGGGAAACATAGCCCACAAAATTGCTAAATTTATCTATGTGCCAGAGATTGCACATCAGTCGCAAGAAGCACCTACAAGTCAACTAACAGTATCCTTCAAAGAGGCTTGCAATAGCAGCAGATGGACAACTGAGGCACGAGGAAAGCACATCTACAGGCAAACAGAACAGAATCAGCATCACAGGAGACGGATCCACATCTGAAAAGGATCTTCTGAATAGATGCCTAGTGCGTAGATTTCAGACTACGGAGACCCCTGCTTTGAATGAGGTCAGGAGATGGGCCTGTAACTCCTGGAAGACAACCGGAGGAATAAATGTCTTCACAATGAACGACGGGCTATTTCTGTTCAAGCTTCCCTCAAAGAAAATAGCAGAACGCGTTCTGAATGGAACCTGGAGCTGGAAAAAGATGAAGTTGACACTTGAATGGTGGAACCCAGCTACGGGCTGCTGGCCAGAAAACATCAACAGAGATTGGGTGTGGGTCAGACTATCAGGGCTTCCACTATGTTTGTGGTCGCAGAGCATCTTCAAAAAGATCGGCAACCAGTGTGGCGGCTGCATCGAGACAGAGGAGACATCTCTGAAGAATTACTTGCACTGAGCAAGAATCAAGGTGAAGCGGGACGGAAAATTGATTCCACCGGAGATAGAAGTAACTGCTGAAGGATTTGTCTTCACTATTCCGATATGGGTAGAGGCGTCGGTCACTTTTAGAGCAGAGAAAGAGAAAATAGAGGTCGATGGTTATAGTCCAGTGGACAATACAGAGCGCAGACCTATTATGATGAAAGATTCAGCTTTTGGGGAGACTAGCCACGTGGGGGCAGCGAAAAAACAAGGAAAACTCAAAAAAAGAAGCACATGGAGGTCACATGAAGGGTAAAGGACCCATGTGGGCTGTGGCGAGTCAATTAAAAAGAAGTCTGGGCCATTCTGCAGCCCAAACATATCCAGCTATCAGGAAATAAATAAAACGGCCCAAAAAGAAGATATAATTATGGAGATAGAAATTTAAGAAAATATCTCTCAACAGAAACCTACAAGAGTCGAGATGGAGTTAATTGAGGTGGAGAAGAAAAACCTAGATGATCAGCTTGACAAATCAGCAGGGAAAACAATGGTGGAGGGATCAAAGCAAGTAGGCGAAGGCGAGACAGCAGTCATGCAAGTGCAAGACCAGCTCGAAGTAGTAAATCGCACCGGGGTTGAGGCTGTCCCCCTCAGAATAAAGTTACCAACAGAAGGAACTGATCAGGAAGAGAACATTGCAGAATGGATTCAAGAGCACATAATCAAGCTGAGTTCTGAATTTGGGGTAGATATTAAATGCTGTGAGGAGAAGGCTAAGGAGCTTTTCAGAAAGATGGATAATAACAAGCAACAAAACAGTGTCGTACAAACCACAGTGAAGCAGAAGGGGTCAATGAAGCTGAAAACGTTAGAACTAGATAACAAGTTCTGGAGCTATGGGTATCTACCTATAAAGGATATATGAACTTGAAAATCATCTCACGGAACGTGAGGAGAATAAATTGTGGTGGAAAAAGGGGACTGATCAGAAATATTCTTAGATCTTGGAAGCAGATGTGCGTCTCCAAGAAACTAAACTGAGAGGGGAGATCATTGACATGATAAAGGAAGTTTGGGGAAGTAGGTGGGTGAATTAAGTTCAATTAGAAGCCAGTGGGACTAGAGGGCGGATAGTTATCATGTGGGATAGAAGGCTCTGGGAAGGAGAAGAAAGTAGTGTGGGAAAACACACTGTATCTTGTAGATTCACCAGGAAGAACCAAAACCTAGACTGGCACTACCCCCAAATGGTAGATTAGAAAGGGAAGAAACCTGGGAAGAGCTTGGAGCTGCTAGGGGACTTTTTTCGGGTCCTATGTGGTGACTTCAATACCACTAGGCACCCATCAGAAAAGAGGAATTGCCTCGGAATTAAAAAGGCCATGACAGACTTCTCAGAATTCACAAAAATCAACATAGATGTGGAGGGTGTTGCTAAACAGTTATGGGTTTGTCGATGGATGAAATGTGGATACATATAAGCTGAATAGAGTAGTAGGGGAACTATGATCATGTGGGATAGCATAGTTTGGGGGGCTCAATGGTTGAAGTGGGACAGTATGCTATAACTTGCAAGTTTGAGTCTGCTCAAAACTCATTTACATGGTTCCTTACTGGGGTTTATGCACCCTACACAAGGAGTGAGAAACTTGAGTGTTGGGAAGAAATTGCAGCAATGAAAACACTGAGTGAGGGACCATGGATCTCTTGCAGGGATTTTAACACAGTGAAACACATGATGGAGAGAAGAGGATGCTCCAGAATAACTTATATTATGTCTGACTTTTCCAGATGGATTGAGGATATGGAGCTACATGATCCTCATCTAATGGGAGGAAATTTCACCTGGTTCAGAGGGGTTAGCCATCAGAGTGCTGCGAGATTAGATACATTCTTATACTTAATGGAATGAGAGGAGTCATTCAAGAGCATCAGGCAGAAGCTGCTTCCCAGAGTGATCTCTGATCACAGCCCAATTGTACTCGAATTTGGGGAGTGGGATCAAAAGAGTTCCTACTTTAAGTTTGAGAACTGGTGGCTCAAGGAGGAGGGGTTTATTGACATGGTACAAAACTGGAGGAGTGGTTTCGTTGTAAAAGGGTGTCCAGATTATAGTTGAGTGCCCAACTGAAGATGCTGAAGTTAAAACTTAAAGAACGGAGTAAAAAATTTTGGTGAGACTAGAAACAATAAGAACAACCTGCTAGAAGAATTGGTTGATCTAGACAGAATACAAGATAACAGAGACTTGACAGAGAAAGAAATGATGATAAGGGCAACAATCTTAGTAGAACTGGAGGTTTTGGCTAAGAATGAAGAGGCTAGTTGGAGGAAAAAATCAAGAATACAATGATTGGAACAAAGGGACAATAATACTAAATTCTTTCAAAGAATAGCCACAACTCATAAGAGATACAACACAATTGAAAAACTAGTAGTAAGGGGGGAGGAAGTTAATGAACCAGATGAGATTAGCGTTGCTATGATAGAATATTACAAGAAACTTTATACAGAATTCGAAGAATGGAGACCTGCCTTCAACCTACTGGGTTGCCCTACAATCTCTCCGGAGGAACAAGATTGGTTGCAAAGACCTTTTACGAAAATAGAAGTTTTCCAGATTGTGAAGCAGTGGGATGGGGATAAAACACCTAGACCTGATGGATTCACTATGAGTTTCTACAAATCTTGCTAGGAAATATTGAAAGAAGACTTGATGCAGATCTGCCAAAATTTCCATCAGAATGAACTCTTTGAAAAGTCTCTGAATGCCACCTTCATAGCTCTAATCCCAAAAAAGTCAGGAGCAGAGGAATTAAAGATTTCAGACCTATCAGTTTATTAGGGGGAGTGTATAAAATCATCTCCAAAGTTATTACTGAAAGATTGAAAATTGTTATGGGGAAATTGGTGGATGACCATCAACTAGCTTTCTTAAAGGGGAGACAGAGCATGGATGCAACTTTGATGGCCAATGAATTGGTGGACTCTAGAGTGAAACAAAAAACATCCGAAATACTATACACACTTGACATAGAGAAAGCATATGATCATGTCAACTAGGATTTCTTGCTTAAAAGTTTTAAAATACATGGGGTTTGGCAACAGATGGATAAACTGAATCAGATTTTGAATATCCAATGTGAAATTTTCCCTCATCATTAATGGTAGTGCAGGAGGTTTTTTCCAAGTCTCAGAGGGGGTTGAGCCAAGGTGATCCTATGTCACCTTTCTTGTTCCTATTAGCAATGGAAGGTCTAATTTACATAGTTTCACTTTTTGTCAGTGTTATGCGAAAACCAACACCACCAAGAGGTCCAGTGTCTTCCTGTGACCAAACCCCAAGCAGTATCATTGTACATTGACCTCCCACGCGCCTCCACACGCCGCCCATGAGAGCGTCACCTCCGGAGAGATCTAACCACGCGCCGGCACGTGTGCCCGTTTCGGCCAATTTTTGGCGACTTTCTGGTTCAAGATCTACTTGTCTCTTGATTCGAAACGACCCATATATTTTATACAACAACTTTCCGGCGACGTTTACTACTTTTCCGGTCAATTATTCAGTTTGCTCCTTTTCAACTAAGGTCGCCCAACGTCCAAAGCATTCCTTACCAATTTTCTTGCAGATATCTTCACCAAGTCCCTAACTGGTCCTCGTATTAATCACATCTATTACAAGCTCATTACATATGACCTATATGCACCAGCTTGGAGGGGAGTGTTAAAATAAAAGTAGGAACGAGAATAATAGATAAAATACTACTTGGAAAAGGATTGTAATGAAGTGTCCTAGTTGGAAAAGGAGTTTAATGTAGTGTATAAATAGGGTCTCAATGTAATAATGTAGATACAACAATTCAATAATATTCTTTTCTTATATTTATCACTGTAAGAAAGTAACACCACCCAAAAATCACAACTTACACAATCAACATCCATCTTATCTCTGTTATCATTTGACGGCGCTACAACACTCTTCCCTAATTTAATAAAAAAAATTGTGGTTGGTTATAAAGCATAGTAGAGAGAGGGAGTGAGAGAGAGATACTTTAAACGCACAGCAACTGCTGCACAAAAGAAAGAGATACCTTTGAAGATGTGATTAAGCTTTTGCGTCGCATCTTCTACATTGTTAATAATAGTTTGATATAAAAGATTAGCCTTTTTTGTATTTTCCACAAATTTCTTCTGTTGACGACCTTTTGCCTTCTGTATAAAATTCAAAAAACTTAATAGATTAACTAAATAAGTGGGGATCCAAAGTTGGATATCAACACATGATTTCGCAAAAACAGCATGTCCGTTAATTGGTTCAGAAGTCACGGGAGCAGTGTTACAACTCGTACAAATAACTGATATGCACAAATCAATAAACCTGGAATTGTTTTTGAATTTCTTTTTTTTTTTTAAATAATTGTAGTGTCCTAGCCAGCTTGCTCGCACCTCGACTAATTCCACGAGATATCTCCCACCTCCCACCAGCAACAGGTACCAAGTAACTCTAGCCCTAGAACAGATGGGAAGAAATCACCTAATGTTTGTCTCTGTTGGGAATTGAACCTGAGACCTCATGGTACTCAACCCAACTTCATCGGAATTGTTTTTGATTTCTTCTATCTACCAATTTACTAACAAACAATAAAATTGAATATTTCAAATAGAGAATACTTAAATCACTCAGCAAATGACAGTGGCACCAAGTAAGCAACAGACGAGCAATGTACTTAAAGAATTTCTGTCATGTTTGAAGCCTTGGCTATAGCTGCGTTGTCCAGTTTGACAAGATTAGAAGAAGAAAAATTATGGAGATAGCATGCACTATTCCTATTCTTCCTATTAACCAAAAAGCAACGAGAAATACACGATGTAGCCATAGCAAGCACACTTAGAAAATAGAATCTAAGTCCAACCAAAAACAATGAAACTAAATTGTTAGTAACGCCCTGATCAACAAATCAGGGTAATTTCTCAAACACAAAATCGCATAACACTTGCAAACTATTTCAGTCAAAAATCGTACTACTATTGTTGTTGTATTTTCCAATAAGCATGATAAAGAATATATGGAATTGGCCTTGTTAGCTAGGCATAATATCTTTGTTGAAAAATGGTATCTTTAATCATAACCTAGGAATATGTCTACCACACCCACCAACAACAAATAGAAAGCTCAATTGTAAGAAAGTAACACCACCCAGAAATCACAACTTACCCGATCAACGTCCATCTGATCTGACGGCTCAACAACGCACTTCCCTAATTTAATTAAAAAAATTGTGGTTGGTTACAAAGCACAAGAGAGAGAGAGAGAGACTTTAAACACACAGCAGCTGCTGCAGAAAAGAAAGAGATACCTTTTGAGATGTGATTGAACTTTTCTTCTCCATTGCTAATAATAGTTTGATTAAAAAGATTAGCCTTTCTTGTATTTGCCACAGATTTCTTCTTCTGTTGACGACCTTTCACCTTTTGTATAAATTCAACAAACTTAATAAATTAACTTAATATGTGTAGATCCAAAGTTGGATGTCAACACTTGATTTTGCAAAAAAGCATGTCCGTTAATTGGTTCAGAAGTCATAGGAACAGTGTCACAACTCGTACAAATAACTACAACAACAACAACAACAACATACCCAGTGTATTCCCACAAAGCGGAGTCTGGGGAGGGTAAAGTGTACGCAGTCCATACCACTACCTCAGATGAAGTAGAGAGGTTGTTTCCGATAGACCCCCGGCTCAGGACAGATAACAGTATAATAAGCAAAAAACATAAAAATAAACAACAAAATGAGGTAACACACCACTAGATAAAAGAAACAAAACACCCACGGAGTAATGCTATGAACTATCAATCCGAAATCACACACATCACCAAAACACCACAAACAAGAAACTACAAGACACAGGCATAACACTATGACTACAGGTACATCGACAAACAAAGCACTCCTCCCTACTAGTAAGGACAGACTCCTACTCACTGACCCTCTACCCTAATCCGCATCCTCCACACCTTCCTATCAAGGGTCATGTCCTCTGTAAACTGTATCTGCTCCATGTCATGCCTAATCACTTCTGTCCAATATTTCTTCGGCTTACCTCTACCTCGTCTAAAACCATCCATAGCGAGCCTATCACACCTCCGTACTGGAGCATCCATGCACTGTCTCATTATATGCCCAAACCATCTCAACCTCACTTCCCGCATCTTATCTTCCACCGAAGCTACTCCCACCTTCTCTTGAATAAATTCATTTCTAATCCTATCCCTCCTAGTAAGTCCGCACACCCATCTCAACATCCTCATCTCCGCCACATTCAACTTTTGTATGTGGGAATTCTTAACTGGCCAACACTCAGCTCCATACAACATAGTCGGTCGGACTGCCAATCTGTAGAACTTACCTTTAAGCTTTGGAGGCACATTCTTATCACACAAGACTCCCGAGGCGAGCCTCCATTTCAACCACCCTGCACCAATACGGTGCATGACGTCCTCGTCAATCTCTCTATTTCCCTGAATCATAGACCCAAGATACTTGAAACTATCCCTCTTCCGAATGGCCTGAGAATCCAGCTCCACTACCACGTCAGCCTCATGCGTCAAAGCACTGAACTTACACTCCAAGTACTCCGTCTTAGTCCTGCTCAGCCTAACTGATATGTACAAATCAATAAACCTGGAATTGTTTTTTGATTTCTTCTATGTAGGAATAAAGAGAGATTCTTCAACTAGAAAAATTTAAGAATTAGTGCAAATAAGATGAAAGAAATTCCTTTTAGAAGAGCCTAATTTTATCAACCAGAAGTCTCTGCCTTATATAGGCTTACAAACTCAAAAAGATCATATCTATCCAAGACTCCACTTCACTAAAAACTAGGAAAAATACCAGAAAAAGAAGCAACTAAATCAGCAAATATAGTAACCTAAAAAGGACTCTTTCAACTCTTGTAAACTTAAAAAACAGACTTTGTATCAATTCTCAACATTCTATCTACGAGTTACTAACACACAATAAAATTGAATATTTCAAATGGAGAATACTGAAATTGCTCAGCAATTGACAGTGGCACCAAGTAAGCAACAGCCGAGCAATGTACTTAAAGAGTTTCTTCCATGTTTGAAGCCTTCGCTATAGCTGTGGTGTCCAGTTTGACAAGATTAGAAGAAAAAAATTACGGAGATAGCATGCATTATTCCCATTCTTCCTATTTACCATAAAACACCGCACCCATGGTTCAGGTACGTTTTCCCAAAACAATTTGAAGTAAATTAAACATGAGAATACACTTTGTAGCCATAGGAAGCCTAGAAATAGAATTTAAATCCAACCAAACACAGTGAAACTTAATTGTTAGTAACACCCTGATCAACAAATGGTGTTGCTGCTATTTTCCAATAAGGATGATAAAGAAGTGGCCTTGTTAGCTAGGCATAATATATATGTTGGTTGAAAAATGGTATCTTTAAAATAATAACCTAGCTAGGAAAATCTTACCTGATCAATGTCCATCTGATTTGACGGCTCTACAACGCTCTTCCCTGATTTAATAAAAGGGAAAATTGTGGTTTGTTACTCTCAACACACAGCAGCATAAAAGAAAGAAAGAGATAGCTACATACCTTTGGATATGTGATTAAATTTTACTCCTCCAATGCTAATAATAGTAATTTGGTTGAAAAGATTACCCCTTTTTTTATTTGAAATCGATTTCTCAATTTGATTGAAAATCTTAGCCATTTTTGTATTTGAAATCGATTCCTTCTTCTGTATCTTTGCCTTTGGAGCACAAGTACAACTACTTTTTGCTAATTTTGGCTCATTCTTCTTTCTCTTCGTCATCGCAAGACGAGTCTCCTAGGGTCTCTCTCTCTCTCTACTTTGCTCGGATAATCCCCAGCATATTAATCGGGTTCTAGTTTTTCCTTTTTCTTCTTTTAAAGGGTATTCACGTAATATTGCTTTTAGCTCAGCACAACACTAACACATTCTAATTGGCAGACACGTGTCATACACACGTACGCCCTCCTCCCAATCTGCTCTCCACCTTTCTTGCTAACTATGCATCAGATGATGAGGATGACAGTGAAATCCAGTGTTCTCTCAAAATAGACGAGCAACTTCTGGGACTTGCACTTTGGTAGAACTAACTATTCAAGATTGGAAGCTTGAAGAACTATTTATTGAATATAAATACAAGAGAAAATATGAGTATTGAATCGTTGGGTAGGTAAATTATGTTACATTCTTTTTCCAACTAGGACAATGATATTACAATTTTTTTCCCCTTTCAAATAGATTCTATATATTATTTCTATTCCTATATATATTTTAACACTCTCCCTTAAGTTGGTGCATATAAATCATAGTATCGAGCTTGTTTCAAATGTAATTAATACGAGGATCAGTGAGGGACTTGGTGAAAAAATATCTGCAAGAGGAAGTCTGGGCGATCACAGTTGAAAAGGAACAAACTAAAAAAGTGATCGAAAAAAATAGTAAACGCCACTGAAAAGTCAATTTGTTGCTGGGAAATTGCCGAAAATTGGTACAAAATATATGGGTCATCTCGAAATCAAAAGGCGAGTAGATCTTGAACAAGAAATTCACCGAGAAACTGGTCGGAATATACTCACGCGCTGGATTATTAGATTGACGACTGAAAAGTGGTTAATTTGAGAAAAATCATATGGGTAGGATCGGAATGATGACACGACCCTACTGAAAAAGAGAAATTATATGGGTAGGATCGGAATGACGGCACAACCTTACTCAAAAAGAGAAATTATATGGGTAGGGTCGGAATAATGGCACGACCCTACGTAAATCAGATCTGAGGAGTCACCGGAGAGACGCACGAAACTATGTAAATCAAATCTGAGGAATCACCAAAAAGGTGCATGTTGCTATGCAACTCAGATATGAGAAAGTAATCTGAAACGATGCATGATACTACGCAAATTAAATGTGAGTAGTCCGGAGAGATGCACGGTGCTATGAAAATAGATATGAGAAAGTAGAAACCGAAAAACTATACGGTGCTATGCAAATTAGATATGAGAAAGTACTCATCGAAAAGATGTACGGTGCTACACAAATTAGATGTGAGCGGTCAATTCCCATAATTATCTCATTATTAATTAGGGTTAATTTGGAATCAGCTAAGAATAAGGGTAATATAAGGCCTAAAGATAGACGTCTAGGATATATGGAGGCTAATATGTGGATGAAAGATAATTTTGTACCAATTTCTATAGTTCAAGGATATCTTAGACCCTTTTCCGTTATCAATAAAGTAGCAAAAAAATTAGTTATATAAATGACTATAAAGAGAATGTTATAGAATGAATATAAAAGTAACATTATGGAACAATAAAGTAGACAAGAAATAAAAGATGAGTGAGAAAATCTTTTTGGGTCGAATGCCGGGTTTGGGTCCAAGTCGAGAGTCGGGATTGGGGTCGGATCCCTAATCGGGTGTCATGAGATAGTAGTCGGAGGGCCAGGTCCTGAATCTGGAGTCGAGGTAGATTCTTAGGTTGGGACTTAGAGTTGGGTACAGGGTGAGGAGTTGGGATCGGGTCCCGAGTCGATTGTTTGGGTCGATTCCTGAATCCCATATCAAGAATCAGGGTTTTAGGTCGTGATCATGTGTGATATTATTAGTATTTGCCTAGATGCTTTTGGAATAATATTTTCTTCTTACCAATCAAACACTAAAATTTAAGCAATAAAACCACTTATTTTGTATGGAAAACATTTTGATTATACCACAC
Organism: Capsicum rhomboideum; assembly: GCA_031232105.1. Taxonomy (NCBI): domain Eukaryota; kingdom Viridiplantae; phylum Streptophyta; class Magnoliopsida; order Solanales; family Solanaceae; genus Capsicum; species Capsicum rhomboideum. The sequence continues at coordinate 1,450,187 of CP124718.1, forward strand.
ACACCCATAGAGATAAACAAATATTATAAAATTAAAAAGTGAGCATCCATGGATTGAGTGGTATTATTTGGCGCAGTGGTATTACATGGGTGCTACTGATTGTCCGACCAACTCCTCTCTACTTATTTGTATTTACTTAGCTAGCGTTTGATCATAGATTTCCAAATATTTTTTATAAGTAATATTTGGATGAAGATTTAGATAAAATTTCATCATGTGTTTGGTCATAGTATTTGAGAAACATATTTCACTTTTTTAAGAAATATAATTTATACCCATAAGTTTTAGAAATTATTAAAACTAACCATAAATTTAAATTAGCAAAAATAAGAAATATGCCTAATATTTTCTTAGAAGTTGAGAAACAGAAGAAAATCAAGTATACTAAAATTTCATTTGTATAAGTTGTATTGTTATGTACATGCATACGTCCGCTGAGAAAATACATTTCTAGATTATATCTGTGTAAAACAGTCACGATACTAATACAATATTTACTTATATATACATAACAAGATATAAGTTGTATTGTTGTGTACATGCACACGTTAGTTGGGATCAATAATATTGGGTGCTTTTATAAAAGATAAAAGTTTGATGTAAAATTTAAACTTTTAAAAGTTCCCAAAAAATGAAATTTGGCCCAAATATTAATTTTTTTTAATATTTGGGAATTTGGATTATTTGTCAAATAATAACAAATTGTATGACCAAAAATTATTTGTCAAGTTTTTTCACAAATTTTACTTGAAAAATCTATGGCCAGAAAGATCCTTAACATTTTTTATTTTTGTTCATTGTTGATTATTCATTTTTCTCTTTCACTCACTGCCCCATTGCTAACACAACCTTAAAAAAATCTTTCTATTTTTATCCAAGATAGTATTTATTGTAGTTTTTTTTTTTTTCACGATGCACTTATATTTTATCCACAAACATCGTCAAGATCATGAATCCGTCACTGCTAATCACCTAATATTTTTTTCCATCTAATTGACTGCTATTTTTTTTCAACCAATAATGTTCTTTTATTAATGCAAAAGCAAATTTAAGAAATTAAAAGATGCAGAAGCATCTTTGACAATCCAATTAGGAAAACAGAAAATTTAAACTAACTTGTCTAGCAATGTAGTAGAAAATTTTGCTAGATTGCGCACTACCATATTCCAAGATCTAGGAATATGTATAATTTGAACTTCTTCAAATAAACTCATAAGCTTCCAGATATCTTCACAAGTGATTTCTATCTCCCATGAAACTACACTCTTCTTTAGAACCATATTCACTACATTTTTTGCGTCTGATAAGAGTTGCACCTTTGTCCATCCGTTTTCTTGAGCATTTTCCAATGCAATCCAAATTGCTAGCGCTTCTACAATGATGGTCTTCCCAACAAATTGGATTGGGGTATCGAGGGCTTGAAGCAAATTCCCAAAGCTATCCATAGTTGCCGTTCCAATGCTTGTCATATTCTTCTCCTTTTGTAAACTAGCATCTGCAAACATAATCACAACATCTTGTGCTACAATAATTGTATTATTAGTAGTATATCAAGTAACAATGTAGTAGAAAACATAGTAAGCGAATTATTTTCATATTCTTGAAAGTCAAATAATGCCTTGTTAACATTATCACTAGATTCAAAATATCACCATTAAAGTTTCTAGCGTTTCTTGCCTTTCAAATTTGCCACATTATGGGGACGCTTAATTTAGTTAGCTCAATAGTATCAGGGTATTGATTAGTGTTATCAAAAATCTCTTTCCACCATCTAGCAAAGTCTGTAATATTCTCGATGTTAGGCTAATTTATGGAGCAAATTTTTCATACCATCTGAGCCTTCGAACATCTAAAAAGCATATGTTCAATAGTTTCACTTTCTACACCACAAATCTTACGCACATCACAATTGTTCTTTAACGTTTTTGAAATAATATCATTAACAGGTAGTAAATTCAAGACACATTTGCGAATAAAGTGTTTATATTTATTTTTAATATTCATAGATCATAGAAAATCCAGAGCTTCTTAGGGAAGGATTGGTAGCTTGATTTAGGTCTATCACTATTGGCTTCACTACTTCTATCAATTTTCTTAACCAAATGATATCCTGATTTTACCTCATAAATTCATGACTTAGTGTGATGCCAAATAATCCTATATGGAGATCCAGTACTAGAAATAGGGATAGATAAAATGGCGCTAATATCCTTCGTAGAAAATCACTTTTGAAGTGCTTGAATTTTCCAAGTGTGGTTACTTTGATCAATAAGGTCACTCACTTGTAGTTCTATATCCATTTGAAATTGATAATACCTAGGTTTGAAACCACATGAGGTGGGAATCCAAGGATCCGTCCACATTTGTATACTTTCTCTGAATCCTATCCTCCATTTAGTGTCTTTTTGTAAGAGATTTCTATCCCAAATAATGTTTTTCCATATTCAAGAACTAGCTGAAGAAGAGGTTGCTTTGAGGAAAGAGGTATTATGAAAATATTCACTCTTAAGCATTCTAAAGAGAATATAGACTTTTTGGGTTAAAATTCGCCAAGCGAGTTTGGCCAACAAATCCTGGTTGAAGGACTTTAACTCTCTAAATCCTATACCCCTTTAGATTTAGCAAGATAAAGGTTCTCCCATTTGTCAAAATGCATTTTCCTCCTACTATCATTCCACCCCTATCAAAAGTTAGAAAAAATAGTAGTGATCTCCTTACATAAATTTTCAGGGAATTGAAAGCATGATAAAGCATATGTTGGTATAGCAGATAAAACAAATTTAAGCACTACTTCTTTCCAGCAGGACTTAAGAAATTATTTTTTCAACATTTAATCTTAGCTTTTACTCCATCCTTTATAAATTCCAGCATTCTTCTTTTTTTATTTTTCCAATACTGTCGGTAAACATAAATAAAACCCAAGCTCATTTCTTCTTAGTTGCCCTATCGCTGCAATGATCTCATCCATAGCAATTTCAGAAGTATTTTTACTGAAGAATATAGCCGATTTAGCAAAATTTACCTATTGACCTGAGCATTCTTCATATTTTTTAAGAAAATCAAAAATATTAGCGGCATTCTGAATATTAGCATTGCAAAATATAAAGGAATCATTAGCCAAAAAAATGATTAACTGTGGGTCCACCCCTGTCCAAACTTAACCCTTGAATATTTTTAGTAACTTCCGCTTGATTTAGGATTCTAGACAAACCTTCAACACATATAAGGAGCAAATATGGCGATAAGGAATCCCCTTTCCTTAAGCCCCTAGTAGGTGTCACTTCCCCTGCTACCTCCCCGTTAATATTAAATCTATATGTAGGGGTAGTGACACATTGCATTATCCAGTTAACAAACGTTTCGTGATATCCCATTTTGGTCATTAGTTTTTGTATATAAAACCATTCAACTCGATCATAAGCTCTGGCCATATCTAGCTTTAGAGCCATATACTTTTCCTTGCCTCACCTTTTATTCTTCAACAAATGAATGAACTCATGTGCTAGAGCAACATTATCCACAATTTGTCTTTTACCAATAAAAGCCGACTGATTAGGAAAAATAATAGTAGGAAGGTATCTTTTGAGTCTGGCAGCTATAATTTTGACAATAATTTTATAAATCGTTGATGCATAAGCTAATAGGTCAGTACTGGCTAATAGCACTTGAATTTTTTATTTTCGGTATCAAAGTAATAAATTTTTGATTTCATGAGGGTGTTAAATAGCATGAACAAAAGAAACTTTTAACCGCTTCACTAATATCACTTGATAAAATATTTCAGTACTTTTGGAAGAAAAATGGAGTCATACCATCCACTCCAGGAGTTTTTAAGGGGTGCATATCAAAGGTCGCATTTTTAATCTTCTCATTTGTAACATCTCTAATAAGCCTATCATTCATAGAGTTATCAACTAGAGGATGAATTAAGCTCAAAATAGGATCGAAGTTGGAAGGTCTAGGGGTAGTAAAGAGGTTCTTATAGAATCGTTCTATTTCTTTCACAATCTCTTTCTGCTCGGAGATCCATTGGTCGACTTGACGTCTTCTAACTGAAACCATTTAATACTATTACACTTACGTCTCTGGACAGTCTTTATATGAAAGAAGGATGTATTCTTATCACCCTCCTGTAGCCATAACGCTCTAGACTTTTGCTTCCAGTAGGCTTCTTCATCCTTAGATGCCTGACCTAACTATCTTCAATTTATTAATATCAAAAAAACTAGTGTCGTTCTTAAGCTCAACTATTTTATCCTTAATCCCTTGAATTTTTTTCCTAGAATTTTCTTTACCATCTCGAAGCCAAGCTAGAAACGCGATTCTATATTTTTTTTTAACTTGAAGCTCACTATAGATTGTTCAGTACCTTCTAAATATATATTCCACGTTTGCGCTATAGTCATATTCACTTCTTCCTTTCCGCTCCACCTTTTACCAAAAAAGTTTTTTTTTTCTTTTTTATAGGGTTAGGTTCAGAGTTTATGAAGCAAAGCCGAGTGGTCAAAGGCTTTCGTTTCTAATATATTTGCCAAGAATGCTTACTTCACAATCTTGTAAACTCGCTTTAATATCGAGAAGGTTGAGCTCTACCACATCTTTTTCATCTTCCGTTAGGATAAAGCTTTGTAGACATTTTGTAATTTCCTCCTCCATAATTGATAGTAACCTATGCAATCTGTTAAAGATGATTTATAAATTACTCATGAAAATTAATATTATATATATAATTTTTTGATTTGATTCGATTATTTTCTTCATTATTTTAAATTAAATCAAATCAAATTTAACTTAATTGTATTAGTGGCTATTTTAATTTTCTTGAATCAATGCAAGTTTCATCTGCAAGTTTATTCGCACAAATTATTTGTAGCATTAAAAATAATAAAAAGAAATTAAATTAAATAAAAACAAAAGGAAAAGAAATTAAGAAGAAAAGGAAGCGGATGTCTCAGGGACATGACTTTTGCAACTTTTAATAGTATGTAAGTTAAAGTGAAAAAGAATGATATGGTAAATTTTTTAAAAATTGAAGAATAATATACAAAATTAGTACTAGTATTATTTAATTACTACATTATTTGAGACCTTTCCAAAATTATAGAGGTATTTTAATAATCAAACCATAAATTAGTAGAGATTTATGGAAAGTAAATCTCTAATTAGTGAAAAATAATTTCTACCTTATTTTACTCCTTACCAAAAATTCTAGAGGTAATTAAATAATCAAATTATAAAATTGGTAGAGATTTGTGGAAAGTAAATCTGCAATTAGGTTAAAAAAAAACAATTTCTACCTTATTTGACTCTATTCTAAGATTATAGAGGTAATTAAATAATTAATTAAGCACAATCATACTATAAAATTGGTAAAATTTGTGGAAAGTAAATCTGTAATTATGTTAAAAAAATAATTTATACCATATTTGACTTCATTCCAAAACTACAGAGGTAATCAAATCATAAAATTAAAAGAGATTTTCGTGACATATATATATTAATTAATATTATAAGGGATCGTTTGGTAGAATGCATTAGAAAAAATAATGCATGCATTAGCTTTGTGTATTATTAATACTTTGTTTGATACATTTTTTCAATCTATATATAACTTATACACTCTTTTGTATATTATGTTATGCATAACTACTACATAAGAAATCCATACACTCTTTTGTATATTATGTTATGCATAACTACTACATAGGAAATCCTTGGTATTATCAATGTAAGGGATCTTAATGCATGCATTAACATGAATAATTATACAATAGTCCCTCGAAACCTTTTCCACATCAGTTTTATTATATTTATGGGGAGTATTTTTATAAGTAAATTTTTAAATTTAAAAATATATAATATAAATTATTTATAACACATCAAATCAAACATGTATAAAAATTAATCTCATTATTATGAATACAAGTATTATTAATATATCATATTTTGTACTATTTAAATATTGTCCTATCAAACGACCCCTAATTTGTGCAAAGATTGAAGAGAGAGAATTTATTTAGAAAAGAAAAAGAAAAAGGGGCAAACCATTATTACTGACGTGGAGCATTAATTGCACATCAGAAACCCTACTTCCTACCCTTTATAAAGTAAAAATCCACCCGTGTACGACAGAGCTCTTCTTCTGTACTTCTACTGTTCATCTTCTCCATTTTTTTTTGGTTCAATATCTATCTATCTTCTCTATTTTTTTTTTTTTTTGGTTCATATCATCTTCTTCTTTACCTTTTTTTTATTTTCATATAAAAATCTTCTCTTCTTTTGTTTTCATTTTTCAATCTCAATTTTGATCTCCAAGATCTTTTTTTTTGACAAGTCTTCTATTCCTATGTTTTTATTTCTCAATCTCAATTTTCATTTCAAGCTTTCATCTCCAAGGTCCTGTTTTGATAAGTGCATCTATGATGCTGAAACAAATTTTGTTTTTTATTTTAAAAATCTTCTATGATACTAATTTTGTTCATGTTTTAACCTTTTTCTGTTTGTTAGAGTCATGTGAAAATAATCACTACAAATCTGAATTCAAGTTTTATTCCTTTTTTTTTTCTCTCAGATCTGTAATTAATAACTAATTCAAGTTTTAATCTTTTTTCTCTAGATCTATACCATTCAAGTTTTGATCTTTTTTCTTTCAGGATCTGTAATTAATAACTAATTCAAGTTTTAATCTTTATTCTCATACTAACTGTTGAAGTTTTGATCTTTTTTCTTTCAGGATCTGTTATTAATAACTTATTCAAGTTTAATCTTTTTTCTCTAGATCTATTTTCTCATACTAACCGTTCAAGTTTTGATCTTTTTTCTTTCAGGATCTGTAATTAAAATTGGTGTATGATACTCTCTAATTCTTGTTTTCGTGTTTTTTCATTCCGATTTGTATTCAATAGATACTAACTAATACTAGATTTAATTTTTTGCGTCTTGGTCTTGTCCTGTCATATTACTATTTTTGTACCATACTCTAACCAATTCTTGTTTTGTTGATTTTTCATTCAGATTGGAAATTAATATTATGCTAACTAATTAAAGTTTAAATCTTTATTCTGATTGATATGTAGTAAATATTGTTGTATGATACTAACGTTCAGGTGGTTTATTAGTTTCAGTTCTGTTTTTAATATTTTTATGATACAAACTAATTCAATTTTCTTTTCTTTCAGATCTGTTATCAATATTGTTCTCTGACCAACATATTCAACTTTTGAATTTCTCTCTTAGATCTGTGATAATTTATAACCAACTATATTTTGAGTGTTTTTTATGCTAACTATTGCAAGTATTATTTGTCATACTATAAGGTAAGATACCATTTTATTATTTTATTTAATGAACATTTATTAGTTTTTAAATGTTTTGTCAAATCTGTGTTCGGATCCAATTTGTGGACGTGCCGGAGTGGTTATCGGCATGACTAGAAATCATGTGGGCTTTGCCCGCGCAGGTTCGAATCCTGCCGTCCACGATCTTTCCACTTTGTGGGAGTATACTGGGTATTTTATTGTTGTTTTCGAATCCAATCTGCTTAAATCATTAATTTTATTATAATTATAATTAGTTTTTAAATATTCTGTCATACTTTTTTTTTCGTTTTCGAAAAAAGCACACACACTTATTTATCTACTTGAATGCTAATTTACATCTAACCGAGGTAAGTATGTATACATTGTATAATTTTTTATTTTTTTTGCATTTACCAGATTATTTTCACTTAAGGCCCAATACTATCTTATATAAATTAAGGCCCGTAAGTTTATTCCTGCACAAAACTCCCACTATAAAAGTAACAGAACCCTAAATCTCTATTCCTCTCATTCACTACACCGATTTCAATACCATCTCTGATCTCTCCCAACAGGAACAATGGCCTCTTCTTCTAAACTTTGCATTTGTGCTGAACTTGAGGAGGATGCATCTCAATGTACGGGGTGTGTTTTGAATAAGTATTTCACTTCTGCTACGGTGGATAAGTTGGGTGAGTTAGCAGATAACTGTGGTGGTCTAGAAATTGCGCGAACGGAGCTTGATTCTCTACCTCTGAAGAAGAGATCTGAGTGGATTAAAGGAGTGCTGAAGTAAATTACTTATAATTTTTGTTATTTTGTATATCATATTGTTTAGATTTGTTGCAGATCTGCTAATATATATATATATATACACACATTGTGCAGTTGGGATCCAAATGATGAAGTCAAGTATGTAGATGATGAAGTGAAGGATCTAGATGATGATTTCAAAGGAAAGAAAGGTAAATGCAACTATTTATTCTGTGTAGATTGATTTACATATTTTGGACTGCCATCTTGTTATCCTTATTGCTCAATTAGGGTAAGAAGTGTATATTTTGCTTGATATACAGCATTTTGTTGACAAGTTGATGCATTAGCTAAAGAGATAATTGGTCAAACACACACACCTGAACTATTCACTTTTTCGTGAGTTTCAAACCCTAACTATCAATTGTTTCCTTTTCATATCTCAACTATCCTTCCTACCTGAACTATCAACATCTTTATATTCAAATACATCTAATTTAGCAGATAGTGATTGTTCATGTAGGAAAAAGCGAATGACTAATAGTTGGCCTAATCAACTTCGAGGTGTGCTTTAATATATAGATGGTTATAGTTCAGGCAGGAAAAGGGAACAACTGAAGTTTGAGTGTAAGATTCTATGTTAGATTATTCTGCAAACTTATATATATATTCTGTGTGTGTGATTCTGATGTTACCAATGTGTAGGAAAAGAGTGTTTCCCCAGAGTTTTATGTAACACACATGCTAATTTGTGAAATGTTTGCCCATTTGATGTTTTATTTTTGTTTTCGTTGTTACTTCCAATTTTACTCTTATTTGTTCTCAATTTTTCTCTGTTTGTTTCTTCCTTAATAAAGATGTAACAAATCAGTATTTTGATATTTCAAAATCCGAGTTTCCGATGCTATCTTATTGATTTGAAGTTTGAATTATTAGCTTCTGATGCTAGTTGCTTACATTTGTTGTTGTCTGGACTGTTAACTAGTTTGTCAGCTATAATCTTAGCATGCTTATGTTGTTTGACTGAACTGTTAACTAGTTTGTCAGCTATAATCTTGGCATGCTTATGTTTTTTGTCTGGACTGTTAACTTGTATGTGTCGTCGTATTTAGAGCTGTAGATATTCTTTTGAGTTGGTGCATTGTTAATTTTTTTAATCTATTCTTACTGTGTAGTGGCTGCTGACGACGACCCTTTACTTGTTGCCCCTGAGTTTGCTGGTAAGTAGTGCTTATGTATGATCGAGGAGCCCCATCTTCTCTTTTACTTATCAGCGTGTGGCTAGTATATTGGTAATCCCCTCTTGTTGAGAATGTTCTTCAACATAGCATATGAGGAGGTAAGATCCTTTGTTTGCTCAGAAATAGAATGTTTTATTCAAATGAGAAGAACAGGCTAGGATTGAAGATAGACTATGCCATAGATGGCTGTATGTTGAGTTTTTTTCTGCTTCATTTGTGGATTATCTCTGTACTTCAGCTTCTCGGAATTCAATGTGTCCTTGTTTTTCTTTGTTTAGGTGTGAGTTTAACAAACCTATATTTTCTGTCTTGTATTCTTGCTAGTTGCTTACATTTGTTGTTGTCTGGACTGTTATCTAGTTTGTCAGCTATAATCTTAGCATGCTTATGTTGTTTGTAGTGGCTGCTGCTGACGACCCTTTGCTTGGTGCGCCTGAGTTTGCTGGTAAGTAGTGCTTATGTACGATCGAGAAACTATTTTTTTCCCAGCTTCCATGTTGTAACCTTGTACTCTTATGAGGTTATCAGCTAGAGATTTTATTTATTGCTAAGAAAGAAGTGGTTAACCCCATCTTCTCTTTTACTTATCAGTGTGTGTCTAGTATATTGGTAATCCCCTATGAATATTGCATTTGACTGAACTTGTTGAGGATGTTCTTCAACATAGCATATGAGGAGGTAAGATTCTTTGTGTTGGGTCTTAATTTAGGCTAGGATTGAAGATAGATAAAACAGTTTACCTGAATTGGTGTTTGTTTTCTTATATTATCCTACCGAATAATCTCTCTTTCTTTCTACAGGTGCTATTGTTATAGCTTCAGGCAAAACTGATGTTGAGAGAGCTTCTACTTCTACCGGTAAATCTTGGAAACCTTCTTTTTAAAAATAAATATCTTGTTTGGTCACATGCTTTTTTTTCATGTATGCTTTTAAGTGGTAGTATGATATGTACTGATTAAAAGTTGTATTATTTTGTTTAGTTAAGTTTAGGATCTCATCTATTACGATTCCGGATCTCATTTTTGAGATTGAAGAAAACACTCCAGTTGATATCATGAAGGTATGGCTTCACTTTGTAATGCAACAGACTGCCTCTACTAGTGTTATAAACTGTTGCGTTTTTGCAGAGGAAAGTGATGTCTATGATAAAGCCTGTTATTTCTCGCGCGTCATGTGTGAGTATCAATATCCAGGGGACTCATGTTCCTGATAATTGCCCGACTATGGATGAGGCTATGTACAAGGCTGGTCTTCTTTCCCCTCGTACTGATACCATTAATTTGGAGCCAGCTGTTGCTGTTGTGAACAATCGTAGGTCTAGGATTGATTTTTCCGAAGAGGAAGAGGAACTACTAGTTGGGGCCGTTGAATCTTTTGGAGCCTGTGATTGGAATAACATCAAGGACCAAGCTTTTAAGCATAGCATTCGTACTTCCGAGGATCTGAGGGTTCGTTAACTTAGTGTAATTATGTTATCACTGTATTAATTTTGACTCTAATCTATTTTTTTTTTTTGGTTATCTTAGATGAAGTGGAATTCGTTGCTCAAAACTGCCAGCCTTTCCAAAGAAAAAAGAAGAGGCAACTATCGAGAGGAGCTGATCCAGAGAGTGAGTGTGTTTGCAGTGAAGAAGAAGAAGTAGCAGGATAGTCTACTAGTGTTATCGATTTATGTTGTTTCTTGTACTTTGATTATCGTATTATTTTGTTGTAGTTACTACCTAATATGTTTTGCTATGTTTTCACTTCCGATTACTGCTTTGAACTGTTTTCTTAAGCCAAGAATCTACCGGGAACAATCTTTCTACTTTTATGGTAAAGATAAGATCTGCGTATATACTATTTTCCCCATACCCCACTCTATGAAACTACACTAGGTATGTGAATTGTGATATTGAAATGACTGCGTCATTATTTACCTCATCTTAAAACTCTATTTGTCCAAGATCCTACAAATTATAAAACCAAAAATTCATTTGCTTCATCTTTCCTCTAGTAGTTTTTTATTCATGAAAGAGTTCTTGTCTCGCCATTATTGAATTCATAATTTTCAATTATATATTAATCGAGTAAAATGACTATACTTCCGATTTATCAGACTATAAAAAATGAAAATCAACTTACCAAATTAATTCGATATACTTATAGTGAAGTATTTTTAAAATTATGCCGTACTATGTAACACCACTAATCGAGCATGATATAAAAATTTTAAAAATAAAATAATAACTTATTATAACCAGACAAAATACACTGATGATGTAAACATTGTTTCCGCTATAATATACAAATTCATTTCATAATCATGTATAATATGCGTTGCTATTATTGTTAAGGCGAAACTAAGATTTAAAACTTATGAATTTTGAATTTTACTCTATTTAAGTTATTGATTTTATAAATTATATAGTTATGCACATTCAATAAATTTTTAAGATAAAATATAAAGTTGAAATCAAAATAATTGAATTGTGTAAAATCTATAGTCGCTACTCTAGTTCCGCCTCTGATTATTTTGTGGCTATGACTAGAGGTCTAGAACAACAAGGGAAATTTGGAGAGCGTAAAGTATACGCAGATCTTACCACTACCTCATAAAGGTAGAGAGATGGTTTCCGATAGACCCTCGGCTCAAGTGCAGCAAATCCAACTAGACGTCAAGACATACTAAAAGATTCATGTATTGGGCCAAAAAGGTGATATGGACCCTTACTTGTCACAGTCAATGCTTGTGTAGCTATTGGGCCTAGATGGACACATGTGAAAAAAGTACCTTTCATAGATCAGAAAGTCCATTTGGAGCTATTGGGCCTTGACCAATATTCTACCCTCTGATCATCTTACACTATATATAACATCAACCAGATAATCAGAGATTATCACTTAATCTTATTTTTTTGGCCATAATCCGACAATCGGAGACAAATTACACGTAAAATATGTCACACTAACTAAGATTATGGACTAGATTACCCTTAGCTCGCAACGGATTTTTCGTGTTTTCTTACGAGACAATTTTGGTTTTTAGCCTTTCTCAAACATTTTTTCAACTTGCTCAAATTGCAGGCCTTTGGTTTCAGGCACCAGAAAGTATATGGCTATTAAACCAATGGTTGAGAATCCAGCAAATAGAAGAAATGTACCAGCTGAACAAATGGCCTCCGTTAACGTTAAGAACGATTCACTGACGATAAGATTGGACACCCAATTGGAGACAGCCACGATCCCACTACCAATGCCTCTGTAACCGTAAGGGGTATATATATCTCAGAATTAACGATCCACGGGGCTGTTCCCATGCCAGGAGAGTAGGATATGATGTACAATCCAAGAAACATCACTGCAAAGAAACCGAACTTGCTAGGACAACCTTTCGTGTACGCTATCATTTAGACCCAAGCATGCACCGGGATGATACTGAGCACGTAAAGTTAACGTCAGTACCAATTAAATACAACAACAACGACATACACAATGTAATTCCACAAGGGGTCTGAGGAGGGAAGAGTGTACACGGACCTTACCCCTACCTTGGGAGGAAGAGAGGTTGTTTCCAACCAATAGTAAATACACGGAAAAAGAAAGAACAAAGAGTCGAGCATGAAAAAGCAATGCAATCAGCATGAAACCAAAACGCAAGACATCATATGCAAGATTCAGTGTAAGTAGTATGGGCCTATTGTCACAAGTTTGTATATTTTCAAGCGTTGGCATATTGTATATGGATTATTCAATAACAAAACGGAGACAGATCATAACTTCAATGTAAAACGACAGAATCAACAAAACTTACTTTGTTTCCTCCGTTAGAGCAGAAAGCACAATCTGAGGCAGCCTGCAGGCAACTCATACAGTTCCAGGACGACGAGCCTGGAGCTTTTTGAAATGCTGAGCATGTGGAATTTGATCCAAAGTGATTGGATTCAAAGGCACTAACTCGTGGGGCATGTGAAGAAGCTTGCATAAAGAGCACAGACAACACGACTAAGCACGTTATGATACCAAACATGGAGACAATCATCAACCTCCTCCTCCCGTACCTGTCGACAAAACACATACTGACAATGGATCCCAGAGCATTGAGACCAGACGTTATGAGTGAGAGAGCTAGAGCTGTCTTGTTAGAAGCAAATCCAGCCAATTGTACAATCGTCGGATTGTAGTACATGACCGTGTTGATTCCAACGAATTGTTGAGCCACCTCCCTGACGACAACAGTGTTGCTCAAAGCACTCTTGAATTTTGAAAACATACCACCTCCAAGGAACTCTGCGTCAGCCTTCTCTGTTTCAATCGAATCCTCCAAAGGTTTCATCTCATTTTTGACTGAGAGCAGGATAAATCTTCTCTAAGATAGCTCTAGCTTCGTTTTTCTTGTCCTGCAGAAAACGTCGACAAACAACAGACAACCAATCGTGTCAATGACGAGAGAAACTCCTAGACGAACTTCTCTTCAAAATCTCAGCTAAAAAGAGAAACTCAAAGAGGTGATAGGCTTACCGCTCCATATAACCATCGAGGTGACTTGGGCAGAGACAGCATTAAGATAAATTGAATAAGAGCAGCAACACTAGCTACGCCAAGCATCCATTGTTGGGTTCTAAGTGTATTGTGAGTGGAAAATGGAGGGAAGAAAAAATTGGAGGGAAAGTGAAATGTATAGTTCACTTTTAAGATGTAAAGTTCTCCCACATTGGTGGGAGAAAGAAACATTCTTATGCATATATTGAGATGCATTCCTTCATGTGGATAGAGAGGCAAGAATAAGACAAACCTCGTGTAGTTGTCGCTGCTCGCTCGGATTTGGATTCGTCAAATGATCGAGCTTTTGAGACTTGGATACAGCACACATTATATTTGATAAGTTACAATTCAAATGCCTGGTTTCGTGGAATGCTATGATTGCTGGGTACGTGCAGAAGGGCATGGAGGAAGTAGACCTGAGCCTCTACCATAATATGAAACAGAGAGATGTACTTCCAGATCAGTATACCTTTGCAGCAGTCTTTAGAGCCTGTGCCTCTTTGGCTGTCCTGGACCAGGGAAAGCAAGCACATGCTTTGTTGATTAAAAGCCAACTTAGTGGAAATGTTGTAGTTAATAGTGCTCTTATGGACATGTATTTCAAGTGTAGTTCTCCATCTGATGGCTATCTTGTGTTTAGTAAGTCCTTGAAAAGGAATGTGATAACATGGACTTCTCTGATATCAGGGTATGGACAAAACGGAAGAATAAAAGATGTTCTGGAATCATTTCATAGAATGATAGATGAAGGATTTAGGCCAAACCATGTTACATTTCTTGCAGTTCTTTCTGCTTGTAGCCACGGAGGTCTGGTAGATTTAGGTGAGGAGTATTTTTCATCAATGATGAGAGATTATGAGCTTCGACCAAGAGGAAAGCACCATGCAGCTATCGTGGATCTTCTAGGCCGTGCTGGAAGATTACAAGAGGCTCATGAGTTCGTAAAAAACTCATGTTGTTGAGAGAATCCAGTATTATGGGGTGTGCCTTACTAGGGGCTTGTAAGATTCATGAAGACATCGAGATGGTAAAACTTGCTGCTAGAAATTTCTTTGACTTGGACCCTGAGAATGCAGGCAAATATGTTTTGTCTAATGCTTATGCTTCTTTTGGTTTGTGGAACAATGTTGCGGAGATAAGGAAACTGATGAGGAACTCAGGGGTGAAAAAGGAGCCTGGTTATAGCATGATTGAGATTCAAAGACAAGCACATTTCTTCCTTATGGTCTATGGAGCATAATGCTCATGAACAGACTGATGATATATATAAATTGGTCAAGGATATGGTAGGTATCTTAAAAGACGCTGGCGATGTTCCAGATTTACTCACTTAAAGGGAAAGGTCCACCAACAATGTAAATTGAACACTTGATTGAATCCTCAGCCACTTAGCTTCCAAGAGTTTTATTAAACATGCAATTTGCTGTATCTCGAAAAGTGGCATGCATGCCACACTCCAGCTGTATTCTTGTATCCTTTTAAGCTATAAAAGTGAAAGGACTAACAGTCAACCATAGAAAAGGAAACAAGCTTCAGCCTTTGTGCTACAAGTCGGGAATGCACTTTCCAGACACAAGCCATGCTTTCTCGGAATTCGTGATCCTTCATCAGAAGTCTTCTTTGGAGATGCTGTTTTCCTCTGAATGCGAAAATTGGATTGTGTTCTCTCACAGTTTCAACTGATACAAGATGGTGCTTTGAAGAAAGCAGGGGCTTGCTATTTGCTTATATGAGGAACATGTATGTGAAACAGACCAAGGAGAGATCGGCTTCAGCTATGACCAACACGGAGGGATTGACAAATTGTCATGTTACCAAGTAATGTGATGGTCTAGGTTTACGGGATGTGGTTCTTAGTAAAACAACAACATACCCAGTGTAATCCCACAAAGTGGGGTCTTAGTAAAACAAGTATATCAAAGAAAGCATATTCTCTTAGGGTCATTTTGGACTATGCAGCACTTATTTTACTATTCTCTTAGGGTCATTTTGGACTATGCAGCACTTATTTTACTTGCAGTTGCAGCTTCCGTGGCTCTTTATCTTCACATGCATACTTTTTGTTGTTCTTTCTTATGCTTCCTGTTGAAGACAAAAATAAAATTGAACATCAGTTCCTTCCCTGTTGAACTGCAGTTTATGTGAGGATGTATCTCTTCTGTAGCCAACCACAAAGAAAAGTAGAACCAGCTATCTGTTTCCTTTTATTCAATTGATGAAACAATTCTGAAGGAGAACGGTCCTATATGTTGTGTGGAATTGTGGATACCATACAATGTGTTTTGTTCTGAGATGGTTTCTATGAATTTTGTTCAAATTCTTTCTCTTGATGTTCCGGGTAGCCCAAAAGGGTTAAGGTTATAGGCGCATGGCGATCTAAACCAATTTCTCTGGAGCATTCATTGTTCTTTTAGACAACTGCACACAATTCTTTATTATAGTATCTTTTTGATCACTGTTCTGAATGTTCCATTCTTTACATGAAAATTTAGAAAGTTACAAATTACCTTCTAGATATCAGACGTTCGATATTAGAATAATGGACATATAATTTGGATCCACGAAGCATGCAAAACTTTTGAGTTTTGAAGTGCTGCTTGAACTTTGATACTCTTGATAGAGATTTAAGGCTTCCTGATGTTCTCATATGATTGTCTGATTTAATTTTTGTGCTATTTCCCTCTCTGCAGAAGTGTAGCAATTATAAAGTCAGACAAGGATACAAGATATGGGTTGGATTCCATTGTGACACATGATGGGGACAGATTGCCATGCTGGCCTTTAGCTAATCTATCATCATTCAAACAGAGATGTGGTCCTGAAGCATATTGAGATGTGAATATATCAGATGATTAGCATAGGACCTTCTCAACACATAGTCAGGGTGCTAGTAGCCTAGCAGTGTTAGCAACAGAAAATATTCTCCAAAATAAGGGGCAAAGAAGTCTAATTTTGAGCGCGTTCTTCCGAAATTTTTAAATTTGAAGGGTTAAATTTTAGTTCTTGAAAAGTTAGGGGCTCCACCCTCCAAATCTACCCCTAGTTGTTACGGCAAATGCTATAATCATGAAGCACTTTTTTGTAAGTTGGTCACTGAACTTTCTTTGCTAGTTTGTAACAATAATGTGTTATGACTTTTATCATCACTCGTTTTTCGTTGTATATGTGACTACCTTTTTGTGACTGTTACATGGTTTCAGTTAGAGGTCATTAGCATTGACGAAGCTCGGTTTTTTGAGGACCTATATGATTTCTGTACGGAAGTTGCTGACCATGATGGCAAGATTGTGATAGTTGCTGGGTTGGATGGTGACTAGCTAAGGTACTACTTCCATTTAGTCTCTTAATCAGATTGATTCCTTTCAGTGGAAAGAAATGTTCTGCTACTGCTTATCCTCTTGAATACTTCAGATGTTCTAAATGTGATGCTAAGTTGCAATATCTTCATGCTATCGTGTAGTCATTCTGTATTTGATTCATATCTGAGATTTTGCAGAAGAAGCTTCGATTCAGTCCTTGGCGTAATACCAACTGCTGATTCCATGACCAAGCTTACTGCCCGATGTGAACTTTGTGGTAAACGTGCTTCTTTCACCTTGAGGAAGACAGAGGAGACGAGGACGGAGTTGATTGCAGGAGAAGAAGTATATATGCCCGTGTGCCACAAGCACTATGTGAGTGGACATGTAGTCAAAGAGGCTGCTAGAAGTGTTCTGGAGTCTCAGAAGGTTGAATGCAGCTCTATTTTGTAATATCTCAGCCCCACTTGTCTTTGCAATATCATAGGAAATTGCAACTTCTCTTGTCTGAAGCTTTGCACTTCCAATAGCTATGTAGTTAATAGGTCATTTGCTTAGACATGTTAACCAATTATTGTAGTTTCAAGTCTCTCATTTGTCCAAGTCTTTGTGGACAGAGTTACTCGGTATATGTGTTGATGGGAGGTTGTTAGTCTCCGATGGAATAATTAAGTTGCGAGCAAGTTAGCTCAAACACCATAGTTAAAAAAATACTATTGTACCTCCAAGTCATATTTTTTGGAGTGCTCCTCAAAGTGATAAGAATGAAATGGTTAGTCTAAGATTATTCTAGCAATGAAGTGTGTTTTAATGATTGAAAGTATGAGCAAACTTTTTGTTCCAAATTTTGCCATTATAGGTTTTTTCAAGGTAAGGAAACAAGTAGAAAGGCCATTTAAAATGGATAAAACGAGTGAATAACCATAAATTTTATCCATTTTGTCACCACTAGATATAAATATTATTAACACTATTTCCTATAGAGATGGACAACGATAAGGGCATTACATAATGTCTGTTTTTCTCCATTTCTTTTCCCCTCTAAATTAGAACATGACAATGATTTGCTAAACCACAACAATTACTGCAGATAGATCCTAGCAATATGATAAAGTTATATGATAAGTTAAAAAACAACTCTTGGTTGAAACCACATCCATGCATATATAGTCAAAAGATGAGATCAGTAGAAATATATACCGGTAAATTACAAAATAGTTTAGTGATATAATCATTTCTCTGGAATAAAGTTCAAATATTAAGAACGATAGCTAAATCAGTTAGTTGAATGTAGAACTAACAACACCCTCTTCAGAAGCTCCATTGATGCATGTGTGCCTCATCTTTTTTATCTTTGGCAATGCTTGCGGTCTTGACTAAAATTTTACATGAATATGCAAAATTATCACATTTTGAACTAAAAAGACAATGAACAAAACAGGGGGTGGGGGGTGGGGGTGGTGGTGAAAATCAAGCTTAGCAATACACATCAGTTCATTACATACAAAACATGAATATGTTATTTAGGTTAATTCTTAATTAAACATGATTTTACATATACTACACATCGATTAGACATAACATTATCCTCCGATTGGATAGGAGGTTATTTAGGTTAATTCTTGATTCATGAATATGCAACATTATCAAATTACGAACTGAAATGAAACATCTCAAAATCAGAAAAGAGGGAAAATTCAAGTATAGCAACTCCATACAACTCAATAATCACATTTAGAACTGAAATGACACAGAACAAAACAGGAAAAACAAAAATTACGAAGGTTAGCAATTCAAATCAGTTCATTACATACAAATACAAGCTCCTACGAAAATTAGACATGATTTTACATATACTACACATCGATTAGACATAGCATTCATCCTCCGATTGGATAGACGGTTATTTAGGTTAATTCTTAATTCATGAATCAGCAAAATTATCACATTTTGCACAAAAATGAGACGACTCAAACCAGGGAAAAAGGGAATAGCAATTCAATTCAGCTGAATTATCACACTTAGAAGCATAAACAAAAAACACACAACAATTAGACATTCAAAATGCTCTAGTTGGAAAGTAAGGTTATTAAGCTAAATTCTTCTACTTTTAGTCAGTGTTATCAAAACCGAAAAGCGCAAAAAAGCTCTAAGGTCTATTGGAGCTTAAAGCCCAAAGCGCTAATAAAAGTGTGCGCTTTAAGTGAGCCTTTGATAACACTGCTTTTAGTAAGCAAAATAAATAGCATCAAGGCAACAAGCACAACACAAAGAAAAAAACACAACTCGTTAACAACACCAATATATGTCAATCCATAAATAAAAAGAGGTGTCTAAGGTCTTACGAGTAGTACTTTTCTTTTGATCATTTTTGACTGATGCAGAAGCCCCGTCACCTGTAACAACTTGGTGGGGTACAATTTGGTGATACAATTAGATTAGGATTTAAAAAGTAACAATGGCACAACATTAGAACAATATAATTAACTATCGAAGACATGTTGTTACTGAGAAATTAACAAAAGACTAGCTATCATTACTAAGAAAGTATAATAATAACTTACCAGCACTATTGTCCTTACATGTTTCAGAAGCAGTATCCATAGCTGCAATTTAAATAAGTTACATTACATACTATCCTTCTAATAACGTAACACAAAATTAACAGATAGGATACTTACGAGACAAAATAAAACTTGAGTAGGTCCAGCAGCCTGAAAAACGAAAAAGAGAGTAGGAGTTGAAAAAGAGGCAACATATTATAGGGGTCGTTTGGTACGTAGACTAAATAATTTCGGGATTATAATCCGTGACTATTTTATACCATATAGGAGGTGGTATAAAATAGTCCCATGATTCATGGGTTATGCCAAGACTAAATATGGTATTAACTTTATACCATGTTTGGTTGATGGTATAAATTAGTCCCAGGATAAATTTATACCATCAACCAAACATGGTATAAATTTTATCCATGGGATAATTTAATCTTATCCCACCTTATACCTCCTACCAAACGACCCCTAAGGGTTATAAAGACGGGTTGTGGGCTTAATTCAAATTGGGCTTATTCTTTAAAGAGGGCTAAAATAATAAGTGAAAAATATTTTTTTATGTACTTTTTGGATTGTTTATTGTAACTTATAGCAATATTTTTTTTTTAATGCAAGTTGTAGTAGATTTTTAAATTTTTTATTAAATTACTTTTTTTTGTTTTTCTTATACACATATATTAATTAAAATCCCTCCTAATTATTTGTATTTATCTTTATCTTTTGAAAAAAAAAAAACGTATTGAAGGAGTAATTGTAGGAGTAAAATTTGGGAAATCATTTACTCCTACACGTTTAAAAAGGAAAATAAATATTCTCCTTCTCACCAAATTTCAATATAATTATGGATTAATATCTTTCTTACCCAATCTAGTATCCATGTATTATTTTAAACGATTAAGTTGAAATCAGTTTATATATAATAAATTAAATCCATACTTTAAATGATTTTTAATTTTTGGGGTTTCAATGTATGAAATCTATATACAAATGATGTATTCTTATAATTGTCTTTTTGTGTATGAAAATGGTACATAATATGATATCCATGAATTAGTTTAATAAATTTCGTTGAAGCCAGTTTATATATACTTATTTCATATTTAAGCAATGTTCTTTTTTAGAGTTCTCAATGTATGAAATTGATATTAAAATTGGTATGGATGAAGTTTCGTATATGTCACATTTTGTATGAAATATGTTGTATGATTGTGATAATTGATAAGAAAAATGGTGTTGTATGTTACATAACTTTTTTAGTGTATGTAATGGATATTGAATGAAAATAATCACCATACATACTGAAAATAGACTAATTGATAATTGTTTGATATCAAATGGAGAGAAGGTTACCACATATTAATTACTGTGTTTTAGATTTCAACTAATTTTGAAGAAATATATATATGAAAAAAGAATAGAATAAAATGGAGTGAAAAAGGGGAGAGTGAATCGTGTATAAAAGAAGAAGGAGAAAAAATTATGGAATTGTATAGGAAGAAAATAGTTTGGAGGAGAGAAAAAACTTCTTTTTTTAAGGATAATTTTTTTATTTAAAATAAATCATTTTTTTCATATATTTTTATTTTATTTTAAAAGTTGCTACAACTTGCAATCTAAAAAGTATTGCTATGACTTGCAAAAAGTATATTTCATTTTTTCCCCCTAAAATAAAGGGGAAAGGACGAAAATAGCCACTCGCTTTAAATTAATGACAAGAAATGCCCATTGAATATTAATTCCATTTTCTAGCCATTCGCTAGCAGCTTATACAATACTGATACAATTTTGATACACATCTTATACAATTTTGATACATATCTTAAATATACAATTTCTATATGCATCTTACACATATACATATTTTATACAACAAATGATACAAATTCTATGTACATCATATTAAAAAAATGCATATTCTATATAACAATGATACATTTTTATCCATAAATTCGTTACTCTATTTTTTTTATGAACTGTATCAGTATAGTATATGAATTGTATCAATATGGTATATGAACTGTATTTGAACTACCTGGGCCAAAATGACCCAAATTAGAAAAATTTTACGAACTATATCAGTATAGTATATGGATTGTATCAGTATATTATATATGAACTGTATCTGAACTACCTGGGCCAAAATAACCCAAATTAGGAAATGGCCATAATATGGAATTTGTTTAGGCCGACTAGCCATGAATGTCCAATATGCCAAACTTCGGCCATTTGATTTTGAAAAGGCCAACCCATGTCCTTTTTCCAAAAATAAAGGGAAAAAATCGAAATATACATTCTTAGATTATATATTATAAGTCATAGTAATACTTCTTAGATTGCAACTAATAGCAACTTTTAAATTAAAAAAAATAAAGGAAAAAAATTATTTTTTTTAAATAAAAAAACCATCCTTAAAAGAAGAAGTTTTCTATCCCCTCCAAATTCTTCTTTTCTTTATTTTCTCCCTAATTTGTTATACAATTCCACAATTCTCTCTCCCTCTTCTTCTATACACGATTCTCTCTCCCTTTTTTCACTCTATTTTATTCTATACTTTTTCCACATATATATTTCCTCACAAGTAATTAAAATTCTCTATGATTCACCATTTTCACTTTAAAATTTGTTGTATATATAAACTGATTGATTTACCATTTTCATACATCTTTTGCATATACTATTTTTGGATATGAAATGTATATACAAATCAATTTCTTACTAATAAGTTAAGCTATTTAGTGGACTCCATATGATTTCACCATTTTTTATACATTAAAAACTGATTTCATACACTTTTGTAAATTAATTTACCATTTTCATACACTTTTTTTGTGTATATAAACTGATTTATACACACCATGTGAAAAAACAAACTTAAATCTAATAGATAATGCGCTAGAATCAAAAAACACCCCTAAATTTAGACGAATTTCTAACACCAAAAGCAAATGTCGATGAAGAAAATCCAAAGTTGATACACAATAAACACAAAATCAGAGGATTCAAAGAAAGATGAATAAGAAAAAATAATTATTTAAGGAAGATGCGTATAATAATGGAAAAGAAATTCTTTTACCAATAAAAAAAAGATAGAGAAACGTGTAAACCTTGGGAAAGTAAATAAATGTAACTTTTTCTGAAAAGGTAAAAAATGTGTATAAATGTAGATAATTTAATTCCCATATTTTACTCCTCTAATTACGAACAACACTGTTATTTAGGTGAGGATGAAAAGATAAACACAAATAATTAGGAGGGATTTTAATTAATATATACGTATTGTAAAAATAAATAAAAAGTATTTTTAATAAAAATTTTAAAAAACTGTTATAACTTGCAATTAAAACCTTAATTTAATAACTATAAAAAAGTACTGCAACAACTTGCAATAATAAATCTAAAAATTACATATAAGATAATTTTCAAAAAAAAAATAAATACGAATAGACTATTAGATTTATTCTCTTAGATTTATCTATTGCATTGCTCGATAACCGTCCGTTAATTGCTAATTCGATATCGAATCAACCGTTATCTTATTAGTTGGCTAGCTGATTAGTACATTTAAAAGTCGATAGTCAATAAGTCGAATAGTTAAATAATTAATCAATCGATCCACTAGATAATCAACTCTAACCAAAATATCTTTTAATCTTGTGATCTTAAAAATATCATATAAAAAGTTGAAATTAAAAAATTACTAAAAAATTAAAAAGATCGTTCTTTTAGAAACAAACTAAAAAGAAAAATAGGAAGCGCGCTCTCCACCAATTCTCTTCATTGCAACTAAGTCATGATGTAATCTATAGAGCGCAACCAACTTTACCATCACAATGACACCAAAAAATGTGTAATTAGTAAGGTGCAACGCTTAAAGCATCACACCAAGCAACAACAATTGAAAATCATCATCAATTGTAAGTAAGTAATTAAGTAATACCACCCATAAATCACAATTTACCCCATCAACGTTCATCTTTTGAGACGCATCTTCTCCATTTTTAATAACAATTTGTTTGAAAAGATTAGCCTCTACTTTTGTAGTTGCACTCGATTTTTTCTTATGTATCCTTGGAGCACGACTAGAACTATTATTTGTTAATTTTCTCTCATTCTTCTTTTTCTTCATCGTTGCTATAAATTAATTGGTTGATCTAATTAGCAAGACTAAAGAAACATAAGTAGCCGCCACTAATCTTGATAATTACCCCTTAGCACTATTATCCATACATAAAATAGGATAATTTTCCAGAACCTTATCATCTTCTTTCTCTTATATTTTCAATAAAAATATATCTTTCATTCTCTCTTTTCTATTTTCAGTTTACCCAAATTAATAGTAAGATATATGTATAAAAGATGTTTTTGCATGTATATAATTCATATTTTAGTTGTATATAGTTTCTTCAATTTATTTCTTCAAAATATTTAGAACACTATCTAATATATTATACAAGTCGAGTTATTTTTTAAATGAACATAAAATATTATAGTCACTCTTTATCTGTCGCCCATCTCCAAAAAAAACTGAAACGTTAGATTTAAACTGAAACTAGTGTGTGTGTATATATATATAGCATGAAATTATTTCTTTGTTTTAAAAAATAGAAAGTTGAATTAATAATATACGTTCATAGATTGTTATTATTTCTCCATTATAACATATAATTATAGGAGTTTTCAAATTTGAAGATTCTTTGTAACTCAAAGTAGTCACATAATTGTAGGAGTTTTCAAACTGTACTTATAGTTTCATAGGTCGTTACAATTTCTCTATTGTAACATAATTGTAGGTTTAACTGGCCTTATAACCTGTTGTGTATTATGCAGACGATCGTGATGTCTTTAATAAAGTCTATTATGGGTATCAGTGTTAGGGCAACGAAAGACTAAGTCATGTTGTGCATATTTGTGTTCTTGTTGTTTGAAGTCTATGGGTTTCTCAAGGACACTGGAAATGCATAGCACAATGGCTTGTCTAAAGAACGAAACTTCTGATTCTTAATCGATATATGTTTCAGCATTGTCGTTTAGCAGTTATTTTAAGGATAGTATATACCTGGACACTAGGCTATTTTACGAATAGTATTTACTGAATTGTTTTAATTGCAGCGATCAACGATGAGCTTATTGCTTCAGTAGCTCGTGCAAAGGACAAGGTCTCTAAGGGTAAGACCGTTAAGTTATGATAGCTGCTAGTCTTTTGTTGCTTAGAGTGTGCTAAGCAGTAGGTAGTATAATGCCCCTAAGACGTGTCCTTGGTAATTTTTGATTCTTAAGCTGATTTTTGTTGACAGTTAAATTTAGCATAACCTCAATCACTATTCCGGAGATCGTTTTTGAGGTTCCGGGAAGTGCCACGGTTGGGTCATTGAAGGGTCATTGAAGGTAGGCGATTTCCAGTTGTTTTTTGTTTTTGTTTCTTTGTAATGTTTTCACTTTGGAATATGCAGAAAAGAGTAATGCAAAAATTGAAATCGGTGGTAGCTGGCGGGGTATGTGAGAGTCTCTATGTCAAGGGGCAAGAGTTTGAGGATGATGATGAAGAGATGACGAAACATCTTTACTAGAAGCGGGTTTCACCCAACATGACATTGTCATGTTGGAACCTAATGTCGTGTTGCCTTTGGAACCTCGTAGAGTAAGGATAGCTTGGACTGCTGCTGAAGAAGAAAAGCTCGTTTCTGCTGTTGCAAAGCATAAAATTGGCAAGTGGAAAATTATTAAGGATGAATTTTTTGCCAATTCTTTTTCGATCCGGTCCAGACTTGAGGGTTGGTTTAATTGTTGTAATCATTATTATGTCTGTTATACATTTGTTTTGATAAATTATATTTGTATTAATAAGTTACATTGATGTTTTAGGACAAATCTGCAAAACTGCCCCAAGCTAAAAGAAAAAGGGAGAAAACAAAGGAGAGGAGCTTCTCAAGAAAGTGTTGGTTGTCCATCAAAAGATATTGCTAGAGTAAAAAGACCAAACTATCCCTACCCACTTTCCAAATAAATACCCATGCATTGCTTAAAATGTACTCATCCCACGTACAAAATATATCCCATCTTTCCTTATTAGTTTCTATAGCACAAATATATTTCTTATTAAAAAAAATGGCCATTTGTTCCTCTATTGCTTTGTTGCAAGAAAGATTTAAACAATTGGAAAGAGTGAAAGAAATGAGGCAAGAGAAAGAGCTCTTGAAAATGCTCTCACATAGTTATGATCCTTCTATTACTATGCAAATGCATTGCAATGCTTACTATACTTTATTAAATTTTGTAAAGGGCTAGAAAATAAGTTCTCCCCGTTGACATAGCCTTTCTTTAAACACGTGATCGTAAGCTACGAAAATAATTAACGACTTGAAGCGAAAATCAACTGTTAAGTATACAGAAAAGTTCCTTAGTCATGACATCTAACACAAAACTAACACATTACAAAGCATGAGCTCAATCGAACACTAGAAAATAAGTAAGAAATTCACTTGTTTCTTTAAAAAAATATTTCCTTCGTACCACCTATTTCTACGGAACAACACAGAATACTACAATATTTCTAGAATAGATAAAGATAGAAACGAGAAATAAAAGTGTAATATTACCAACTGAGACGTAGATCATCATCACCATCACCAGCCACTCTATAATAACAAGTTATTTTCCCCACAAAATCATGAATCATCTTCCCAACTTTCTCTCTCCCTCTGGCTGGAAATTCAACAATGAACTTTGGACAAGTCGGGGGTTAGTAATACTACTAACTTGACAAAGATCAAATTTGATGGTTCATATTTAGATGTTGATACTTCTCATCTTTGTACCAAACAAATGGGGAAGAGAGAGAAAGAGATAGTTCTATACATTACAACTAATAAAGTGTGCAATCATTTTATTTGAAAGCTTGATTAAGTTATTAGAGAAGATGCATTTTTATTTAATTTCTACTATTATATCTTTAACACGCTCATCTAACATCCCCGCGAGTACTCCAAATTTAAAGAAAAGGGGAAATATATATCTTGGAAAAGTTGTCAAGTGTTATTTCTATTAGGTAGGAGTATATATATGTATAATATATGAATGGGTTCTTAAATCATGCATGCTTATACGGGATCAAGATCGTTTATCATAGAAAATGAATCTAATAATGATCTTAGTTAGTTAAAAGCGATCGATTGTCAAATGCTTAAAAGTGAACTACTTCTCTCTCTCTCTCTCTTTTGGTGGGTTTGCCAATGATTACAACAACATACACCCAATGTGATCCCACAAGTGGGTCAGGGGAAGGATGAAGAGATCGAGATTATTTATGATAGACCATCGGCTCACGAAGAGTGTTATTCAAAAACAAGAGAAACTCTTTTTCTAACTATAAGACCCTTGTTGGGCCCGGCCCAATGTTGGTACTACTACTGCCAATGTAATGTGTATTAGCCCAGAACGTGTTAGCCCAAGATTTGATGCTTGTTTAGCCCAAGAAACTTTTTGATATTCTATTTCTTTCTTTCTTTCTTTTTTTGTTTGTTTAATAATCTTATTTGGTTGTTGTTTTTGCTATGGAGAGTTAATGTGAAAAAGCTTTAAAATAGTTTTTTTTGGGTAGGTAGTGGATATTGGATACCAGGAGATTTCACCAAGAAAAAAGAAGAATAGAAATTCGTGATAGGGGAGTCACAATTTAATGGCCTCTGATCTAAACAACATGAATGTTGATTAGAGGAGTCACACCGCAAAAAGAAGACGGCAAATTCTTTGCAAAGTCCATTAATTGCTTATTCAATGTCGAACCAGTCGTCATCTAATCAGTTGGCTAGCGGATTAGTACATTTAAAAGTCGATAGGCAATAAATCGAACAATTAAATAATTAATCAGTCGATCCACTTGATAATCAACTCTAACCAAAATGTCTTTTAATCTTGTGATCTTAAAAATATCATCTGAAAAGTTGGAATTAAAAAATTGCTAAAAAATTGAAAGGATCGTTCTTTTAGAAACAGACTAAAAAGAAAAATAGAAGTTCGCTCTCCACCAATTCTCTTCATTGCAACTAAGCCATGAAGTAATCTATGGAGCGCAACCAACTTTACTATCACAATGACACCACAAAATGTGTAACCAGTAGGGTGCACCACTTGAAGCATCACTTCTTATTTCTAATGCTTTCCACTCCTGTAACATGCATGGCAGCAAGTACAACTGCTACATGCTGCAATTTACTACTGAAGTGAGCAGAGAGAAGACGAGCACTTGTATTGGAATCATCCCAATTAATTATGACAAGCCCATTCAAGTCGAGTTCCTTGGTCATTTCAATAGATCGTGCAGCTTGGGCTAGGAGTTTCAATAGTAAAGCTGAGAAAGGTGGTTTTGGAAGTGGTGTTGGCCTCCCAGCAGGTTGAACAGTTTGTACACAAAGAGGAACCACCAATTGGTTTTAACATATTATCAAAACGAAAGGCATCACAATCAAGACAAGGAGAAGGATTAACGTGAATATACGATGAAGTAGTTCTTGATTTATGAACTAGACTAAACATAACAAACAAGAGTTTAACAACTTTATTGACCTGAATATCAGGTAACTGCTTGGAGTAACTTTCAGCAAGTGCCTGGACCACTCTCCTTGCTTTCTCCTCCATAGCATGCTCTCTCGATTTAAACACAAGAATCCTGAAATATTTTGTGTAAGCTAAAGTCAGGGTAAAGCGACGCCCTATTTAGTTTATCGAATTTTTGACCAAAATAAGCCATTATTTAAATCAATTCACCAGAGTAATATGTTTTATGAAAACTTTACAAAATTAGTATAAACGTTGTTGGCAGTAACGTATTAGGTTTTAAAAAATTAACAGACCAAAACGGCGTTAAAATAGGAATCGTTACTGACAGTAAAGTTTTTGGCTTAAAACGTTACCAATGGTAACGAGACTCTGCAGAGTCTCGTTACTGTTGGTAACGTTTTAAACCAAAAACGTTACTACCAGTAACGATTCCCACTTTAACGCCGTCTACTATTCCTTGTGGTCCGTTAATTTTTTTAAAACCTAATACGTTACTGGCAACAACGTTTATACTAGTTTTGTAAAGTTTTCAAAAAATATATTACTTTGATGAATTGATTTAAAAAATAGCTTATTTTGGTCAAAACTTCTTAGTTTATCCACATGAATTTCTTCAAGAGAATTCTGCAAACAAGAAACCATAAATAGCTTATATACATATTGATGCATTTTAAAATAGCCTTGTATACATATTGAAGATCAATCAAGTTGATTTCCAGTTCTTCTCTCTTTTCTTCTTTACTTCTTTTGCTCTCATGGATTGAGCTTGTGGTTGAAGCTTCTTCTTCAGCAATGGATAGCTGATTTTATCATTATTTATGCACTGTCCATTCTAGAGGAGAAGATTATATAACTCAACTAATTTCTTATTTTCTGCTATATGATGCTTTTTTTTTTACTAATGTAGTAAGAGATCCAGATTCAAATTTCCAGAGTGAATATAATTACTAGAGTATTAGTACCTAGTAATTTATCTTCTTTTTATATTATTACTAATGCTGCTTTTTATAGATAGTTAATTATCTATAATATAGATGACTTGATAGTTTAAATATTTTTTTTTTCTCACAATATTAGTGGTAGAGTTACATAGACGGATGGGATATTGAATCTCCTTTATTGAAAAATTCTACCGCGCAAGTAGGGTAAAAACGACTTTTGATTATGTATAATTAAGTTATTAAAATCACTTGATATAAGGAAAAGTCGACGAATGGGGGTTGCTCATGAGGTTCAAATATCTTATGTGACATTCTATTAGTTTTTGAATCTCCTTATATAAATTTCTAACTCTTCATCAATGTCAACATGTATATATAAAAAGTGACTTTATTGATGACAAACCCCCCATATATTGCGCTTCCTAATTTCTTCCCAAATGGAAAAAATCATGTGTATGTATGTACATACAAAAGGGAAAAGAAACGGAGAAAAGGACATTAGATAATGCACATATAGTTGTCTATCTCAATATACTTTTTAAAATTCTTTCTTCAAGGCCAAAAGGCTCCAAGAAAATAGTGTTAATAATGGAGTCATTTCTAACATGATAATTGATTGAACAAGAAAATAAATATTTTTTTTTTGAATATAACATTCTATCTCCAAGAAGGGGATCCCTTAATTGGAGTAACCAGTAAAGTTGTTGTCATATGACCTGAAGCTTATGGGTTCAAGCCGTAGAAACAAGCTCTTGCAGAAATGCAAGGTAAGAATGCGTATAATAAAACTTTGTGGTTCGACCATTTCCTGGACCCTGCACTTAATGGGAATTTTAGTGTACCTTTTTTTTCATTCTATCTTCAACATGACTAGCATTTGCAGCTTTCATCTAAGCACGCCACTCTAATCCAATGACTTGAAGACAAATTAATTAACATTCAAAAGAATGTTGGTTTGGTTTTGTATTTTTTCAATAGGAGAATGTTGTGGCTAGATATTTTTTATTTTAAAAAAATTGTATCATAGTTCAATCAAAGAATCATGACCCTTTAAGATTATTCCCACTTCTATATGATTGTCCTCTTTTGGTTTCTTTGCCTCTCTCCCCTATCCAAACACTACCTTCCAACTAAACAACAACTAAAAAAAATTTCATAAAGAGAATAAACAATACTTCTACATTTCTTTTTTCATATATAGAGTAGTTTTCGACTAGACACGAAATTAAAGAAAGAATTTTTTTTGTATATAACTTGCATTGTGAAGGATCGGAAGTCTTGGAATAATTGTAAAGTCGTCTTCATGTGATCCATATATCACAGGTTCAAACTATGAAATCAATTATTGATGCTTGCGTCATGATACACTGCTTACATCAAAACCCTCATGATGTGTTTCTTGCTCTTATATATACCCTGTATGTATGAATACAGGATGTTTCGTATACCGGCCTGAGGAGGGGGTGGGGTGAATTAAAGGTTTGATCATGAGCACCCAAATTAAGGCCACTATAAGAGGGGCCTTTTAAGGGGACAATTTAGACAGAACATCAACACACCCTATTAATATTCCTCCAAACACACAATTCCATGTGCTACTTTCTATCTGTTTTTTGGACTTTTCTTTTTAACTCTTTTCCTCTTTAGCTCCCACTTTGGCCTCTCATAAAAAGAAAATATAACTATTACTCCTTAGATTGGATTCACATCTTTTTCCTTTTGGACTTTATGCATTCTTTGATGATTCTTCTTTTTAATTTCTTCATTTAAATCATATGCTAGGCTCTAAAACAACAAGTAAAAAGACCAAACTATCCCTACCCACTTTCCAAATAAATACCCATGCATTGCTTAAAATGTACTCATCCCACGTACAAAATATATCCCATCTTTCCTTATTAGTTTCGATCTACAGCACAAATATATTTCTTATTAAAAAAAATGGCCATTTGTTCCTCTATTGCTTTGTTGCAAGAAAGGTTTAAACAATTGGAAAGAGTAAAAGAAATGAGGCAAGAGAAAGAGCTCTTGAAAATGCTTTCACATAGTTATGATCAATGTCATCATCCTTCTATTACTATGCAAATGCATAATAATATTGATCACGATCATCATCACCATCACCAGCCACCCAATAATATTAACAAGTTATTTTCCCCACAAAATCGCGAATCATCTTCCCAACTTTCTCTCTCCCTCTGGCCGGAAATTCATTCGCGAACTTTGGACAATTCGCGAGTTAGTAACACTACTAACTTGATGAAGATCAAATTTGATGGTTCACACTCAGATGTTGATACTTCTCTTCATCTTTGAACCAAAAAAAAAAAAGATGGGGGAGAGAGAGAGTTTTGTATATGGCAGCTGATATTAAAGTGTGCGATCATTTTATCTGAAAGCTTGATTAAGTTGTTAGAGAAGATGTGTTTTTATTTATTTTCCAATATTATATCTGCAAAACGCTCATCTAGTAGCCCCGCGAGTCCTCCAAATTTAAAGAAAAGGGGAAATTATTATACTATGTTTTTATATATCTTGGAGAATTGTCTAGTGTTATTTCTCTTAGCTAGGAGTATATATATGTATAATATATGAATGGGTTCTTAATCATGCATGCTTATATGGGATCAAGATCTTTTATCATAGAAAATAAACCTTGATCTTAGTTAATTAAGACTGATCGATTATCAAATGCTTAAAAATGAATTACTTCTCTCTCTTTTTTGGTGGGTTGCCAATGATTACAACAACAACATACACCCATGTGATCTCACAAGTGGGGTCTAGGGAAGGGTTCATGGGGTGTACGCAGACCTTATCCCAACCTGATTGATAGGAGAGAGATCGAAGTTGTTTCTGATAAACCGTCGGCTCAAGAAAAGCGCTATTCATAAATATGTTTGGAGGAAAAAACAAGAGAAACTCTATGCTTGACTAACGCAAGATGACAATATCGTTTAAGTTGTAATTGAAATTAAAATATAATCAACCAGAATAATGCTTTTTAACATTTTTTTTTTCTAACTAACCATAAGATCCTTGTTGGGCCAGGCCCAATATTGGTACTACTAGCACCAATGTAATGTGTACTGGCCCAAAACAGTTTAGCCCAAGATTTTATGCTTGTTTGGCCCGTCAATGTAGTAACCAATAGGTATCGAATACCAGATGATTACACGAAGGAAAAAGAAGAAGAGAAATTCCTCGTAGGAGAGTCTAAATTTAATGGCCTCTATGCAACATGAATCTTGATTAGAGGACTCACACCAAAAAAAGAAGAAGAAATTTTTTTTGCAAGTGTGCATCCCTCTTTAATGACCCTACACAATGTGAATTCTGATTAATTGTGCCAATAAATATCAAATACTATTTAGTTATAGCTCATAAAGCAATTAACCAATATCTACACATAGTTTAAAATATTTCCTAAGGAAGTGCAATTTGATCATATTACAATATAGAGATCTTCCCACTCACAAGCTAATAGTCTTCTACATCTTCATATAGTAAAATAGATTTCTTATAAGATGTCACACTAAAATAGAACTAAAATATGAATACAATAAATTAAACAAAATCTCATCATACCATGTTTTATTTCAAATAAAAAAAAATTAATTTGAATTATATTTCCTAATTCAATTAAGTAATATTATTTGATAAATTCTTAGATGTTGAAAAGTAGACATATCACATCAAGTTGTTGTTTTTTTCTATATTCATTATTCTCGTAGGGTCTTGAAAAGTACAAAAGGAAAAAAGGAGGACTGAAAAAAAAAAAAGGAGGATTGTTCCTCACGTCCACAAAAGGAAGAAATAAATAAAGGTGAAAGAGATAGCACTTACGAAGATAAAAAAAAGTTTTCTTTTGCCAAAATGGAGTAACAAACGAGCGAGTCGAATCGAATATGAGTTTGTTGAAAATGGGTAAAATAAAATTAGATAAAATATCTGACTCGACCCGTATTTGTTATGGATAAAAATGAGTTTACTCAATTAATAATATGGATAAATATAGATATTCATATTATAATAAGGGTCCTGTTAAATGCTTCAAAAACAAATTTTCTTATCCAATAGGATGAAAATTAAATTTTAGGACTTTTAAAGTTATAGTTCAAAAAGAATATAACATAAACAAGATATAACTTAAATATGAAACTAATAAATATGTGGCAGCTTAGAGGGATTTTGATTCATTATCTTATTCTCAATCTTATATATAAATTTGCATGTATTTAATTTATGTGTTTCAAACTACTTTTATATAATGATCTTTGTGGGGTGGGGGGAATATAAAGTTAGAAGTGCAGAACCATGCAAATTAACATGATACTTTTAGGTAGATGTGTTAAATTTTGACAAAAGATCCCAAAAAGATAATTTAAAAAACAAAAATATAAAGAGAAAGAAAAAGGAGAAAAAGGAATGGGTTAAAAGGCGTAGGATATATGGGTTAAGTAATGGGTTAGTAGATTATAGTTGGTTGTCTATCTGAACTCGCTCTTTATTGGTAAGGGTTCAATTCTCCATCATGTAATTCCTTCCCCGTTTTTCCTTCTCCTACCCTAAAATTTTGAAAGAAAAAAAAAGTAATGGGGTGGATCATTTTATTTGGGAGATCCAAGTTGTAGGTTGGGTCTTTTAAATTAATTTAATTAATAATATGAGGATCAATGGGGGGGCGCCACATCATTAATTTAAAAAAAAATGGGGTTTAATATGGGGCCGTTAAAATGAAGGGCAACATTACCCAAAGATGAATGTAATAGTAATTTTGTATCATTTCCAATAGATGAGGCGTATTTAAAAGTAGCCGCCCAACTAATTAATCTTGATAACTACTACCTAGCCCTATTGTCTATACCTAAAATACATGAAACCATATTAATTAAATAGGATGATTTGCTAGAAAATTAGGTGAAAAAGCCTCCAATTTCTTATTTCTCTTACATTTTCAACAAATAAAATAAGAAAAATTATGAGGGATGGATTCATTAGTGCTTTATAGTAATTATGAGGGACGGTTCCATACAATCAGTGACCTAAAGCTAAAATAAAAAAATCATAAATATTTAAATAAAACTCATGTATTTTTTGTAAAATAAAATATATTTTTTTAGCCTTTCTAGATGCAAACTATACAATTATCCTTTTAAAGATTAATTCATTCAAATACTTCATTCCATGAGCGAATAAAAACAATATATAGAAAAATAGAGTTTAAAATAGTACACAAAATCATCATAAACATGAGGGGGGGAAATGAGATATGTGAGTCATTTATATCTTTTTTAGGTACTAAACTAAAAAAATTTTAAAAAAAACATGATTCTTCTATTGTTTTATTCTTTCTTGAACTTACCTTCTTTATCATGATCATTATCTCAACTTTAGTAATTAACCACAACTTTGTGCACCGTCTAAACATTTACGATAAAATAAGATTTTTTTATCATCAACGATTGTCTGTTTTTAATCAACAAATATGGAGGAAATCTTTTTAGCCTACTCTTTCTGTATACGATAGTATTAGTCAATAATTTTGAACTCGAGTCTTAGATATGAAATTATCTTTGATAGGAAGCATTTTAGTGAGACTTTTCGATACAAATTCGAATTAATCAGATCTCAAGATAGATATCAAACAACGGTGAAAACAAAACAAAGAAAAGGTATAGTATTACCGTAATAGTAACGCTACTTGTCCGATAAGTAGGCTTAAATTGAAAATCCCTTTATTTACATGGAAAAATTGACTGGTCTCAAAGTTAGGATTCCTATAATAACACTCCTTTTTAAATATTTATTTGATAGATAATGTGCCTCGTTAAAGTCTTACTAGAAAAAAGTCAGTGCGAAAAAATCTAGTAAAGAAAAAAGAGTACACATCTCTAATAATACACATTTTGGCTGTCTCACTAAAAACTTTACAATGAAAATCCATTGGGACAAAATCTTGTGATGGAAAAAAGTACAACGCGTATTAACTTTTCTTGATGAGAAAATCAATCCGAAGAATTCTGATATAAATATCATGTGAATAGCTGCAAGATTTGTTGTTGTTTTTGACTTTGTCAAACACTGGATTACACAATCAATGAAATTTGTATATAAAGGAACAATTTCTTTTGTTAATTACAGTTGATTTTGGTATATCTTGAAGACAGTCAGATTAAGTTTATTTCAATAATTCCGAATTTCCAATCTGATGTTGGTTTCCACCCGGTCTCCTGTACCCACTTTGGAGCTTGACTAATTTAAAATCGTACCAAGAAGTTTTACTTAGCATTCCTATCAAAAACGACTTCATATTCGGGACTAAAACCTTTAAATCTAGCTAAATATGAAGTAGTACTTACTACTCACTTTGCCCCACCACTAACCTTTGGTTGTTATTACTTATTACAATGTTGTGTTGGTATCTAAAACTCACAATGTAATTAGCAGCAAGTGCTAAAACTAATACTCATAACTAGTTTATTTGTCTTATAAAGACTGTCGAAAAATACTTTTAATGTAAAAAAAATTAGATAAAAGGGTATGTTTGGATGAGCTTTTTTTAATTGATTTAAAAGCTAAGAGTCAAAAGTCAAAAGTAGGTAGCAACCTACTTTTAACTTTTATTTGTACTTTTTAAGCTTAAAAATATTTTTTGTTTTTGTCAAATACCTTCAAAAATAAAAAAGTATTTAAAAGCCGAAAATACCTAAAAATAAGTCAATCCAAACTCCCTCAAAGTCCCAACCTGAAGTCTAAATAGTGAAATATTGCACACATAATTCAGTTGAGGATGAACATAACTAAGTTTCTCATTTAAAAAAAAAATATACTACTCCCATGTGGATTTAATATTTTAAATTCACTAGTTCACCTAATAGTAATGAAAAATTGTAATGGGACATGATGTATTATACCGTGTTCATTTTGATTGGGTAAAAAATAGAGTTAAAAGTCAAAAACATATTAGAGCTATCACTTTTTTCGCGAATTTCATAACTAATTATCAATTATTAAATTTTTTTTATCTGAACTGTTACCATCTACGTATTAAATACATTTAGCTGAACGTAGATTTGGGTAGGGAATCGTTAAGTTTTTTGAAATAAAATTTACATATTTGAAAACTACATGAAACTATTCCCTTCGTCTCTTTTTGTGTGACACTCTTTTCTTTTTAGTCCGTCCCAAAAAGAATTGACCTTACTATAATTAGAAATAATTTAATGTTAAAAATTTCATTTTATCCTTAATAAATGATTTACAGTCTCACAAATATCTAACTATTGTTTTAGACCACATATTTTAAAAGTCTTCCTTTTTTTTCTTAAATACCATGCCTAGTCAAATGATGCCACATAAAATGAAACGAAAGGAGTGCTATAAGTCATAATAATTGATTACTCAAGATGTTTAAAAGATATATAAAAAAATAAAGGTAAAAAAGTATCCAAAAAATGTCACTTTGAATCTCGAAATCTGAAAATTTTCACATAAATTGAAACGGAGTGACCATACACAAGCAACAAAATGCAAAACAAATTCTGGCGAGCTAAAATAAAATGCTACACTATATAGTATTTATTTATTCTTATATTTGAGGAGATTTGTCTTCTCATGTGCCTTGAAACGTGTGCAGTACACGTATTTTATGAAAAGGATAGTTTGTTGATCCTGCCAACAAATTATGCGTTTTTAAAATTTTATGAAAAAAAAATTGTTGTGTCGCTTTAGGGGGCATCATATTTTATTTTCTACAAATTTTTATCGAAAACAACTTTCTATCTCATTGAAACGTCGAAAAACTTCTTAATTTGTGCATGTGAAAACACTTTCTCTCACTAATTCAATTAAGATATATGTGGGAATAGCGCTGAACATTTTCCAGTAGAAAATTTCAATGGAAAAATACTGATTTTTTTAGTGGTGAGAATATCAACAATTAAATATTAGGAAATAGCAATCCATAATTCGAATATTCCAATTTGGAAAACTACTCTTCAAGAAATAATTCATCACTTGCAATTATTTATGATCGTCCTTCTTAGAAACATTTTCCCCAAACTAGTTATAAATTTGCATCGAATATTACATTATTGTCAACCTTATGTAATTTTCATTTAACAGAATGAAACACAGGAAAATTTTATTATTTTTTTTTTAAAAAAAGATTGGGATATTTTAGAAACTTCCATTTTTATCATAAATATTTCAGATTGAGAGATATTAACATAGCTATAGTAAAGCCAGAAATTCAATAATTACTATACAAAATATCGTTACGTACATCTTCTGTCATTAAATAATAAAAATTTATCGTTAATATATCTTAATCTCAGGATAACAACTAAATTGTGTGCTATGTCATGTATGTTGTTATATGAACATCAATTAATTGATAATTATGGCAATTTACTGCTGACTTTTTTTGTTTATGTGTTAGACATTTTAATTTGCATTAATTGATCTTTAATAGCCTACCTTTTCTTTCTTTGGTAAGCAAGATTAGAAACTACTATATATTAGAACAGTACAAGGAGGTGTCAGGAGCCACAGTTAGTAATAGTAGTACGGACAGTTCAGACTGCGTTACGAAACATAGAGGGGGGAAGTTACTACTGGGGAAGTGGGAGTGGGAACATGGGGATGTGCTCTACTATTATCAATGTCTTCCCTATCCCATTTAAGGAGCTTTAGCGCAAAGGGAGGGGCTTCAAAAAAAAACCGTAATATCACTTCCCGTTAGTGAACTCCCTATACGTGTGGTAGATAGGCGGATCATGGAACAGCCTCAAGAGGAACCTGCAATCATCAACGATGTGTGAGTAAATAGAAAGCAGGTCGGATAAAATGTTAAAAACTTCTAAAGCATCGACTATAATATGAAGACGAAGATAATTATTCCGGTGTGCTAGTTGGAGGCCTCGTAGCAACGCCATAGTTATAGGCTTATAGCCTACCGTTTCTCCAAAAAAAAAAAAAAAAAAAAAAAAAAAAAAAGACTATTTTGTTAATTTTGTATAATTAATTAATTAAAACTTAAAAAGCATATGGTAAATATGTGGTGTATAGACACCTTCCCGGAACAAACAAGTGTTTAACCAAACGCGGTCTTGTGGACCCACAATAATTTGAACCTTCATTACACCTCTTATTTACTAAAATTGCCATTAGCTCACCTTGAATTATAATTTTGTCTCATTAATTAGAGTGAATTTGAGGAATCAAAATTAATATAATGTGTGACTCGTTCTAAAATGATGAAAATTACTCGTTATGAATAAAGCAACTAAATTTTGAAGAATATTTTTGTAGCAGTTGGATCATCTTATCAATTACTTGTTGAGAAAATATTTGATTCGTTTGTAGTTAAAAATTGAAAGGTATGTAACATATTTTATTGTTTATCGTAAAGCGTAAAAAAATTCAAAAATCATTTAACAACCCCATCCATCTTTATTCAAGATTAATAATGTTTTCATTTATTTTTCACGTGATTTCTACGTTCTAGTATCGACAGAGATGGAAGTAATGTGAAAATAGCATCTCAAGGTCAAAATTGTGACAAAAACATTTTAATTATAGTTGGAATAAATTTAAAAAAAATTGACCCTCAACAACTACTAATTTGAACTATTTGACTTTACATATAGCAGTGTATAGCGTTGATTTATAACATAGTCCTTTGTTTTGTTAATTCATTTTGTGTCTCGAAATTCATTATTGGCAAAAATAATTATTTAGTTATATCATCTTGGCTAAGCTATGTACTAATAATAACCCCATTTATATCATCCATATGCTAAATTCACTAGTAACCATTTCAATGTGCAAGATGGAATACAGAACCGAGGGTCTTTCAGAAACACTCTTTACCTTCACGAGGTAGAGGCAAGGTCCGCGTACGCCATTCTTCTTAAATTTACTTGTAGAATTTCATTGAGTATGTTGTTGTTGCTCTTGTACTCCCTCTATTCCAGTGGCGGAGCCAGGAATTTGACGAAAAGCGTGTAAATTTTCTTTTCAGTTGCGTTAAGAATGTGCAAAATTAAATACACACTCATAATAGCTAATATTTAACCTATATACACAATATAATTTTTCTACGAAGAGTATGCACCTGACCACCCTTTGATATAGGTGGCTCCGCCCATGCTCTATTCCTAAACAAGTATGGTAATCGAATAAGCACGCAGAGATCATATAATGGAGAGAAACACTTATTTAGACTTGATATTTATATTAAATCAAATAATTTAACATTAGCGGTTCAAATTAACGTAAGAACATAAACTACCTAATTAATTATGATTAAGTAACAAATATATTTATGAAAGACACGTTTCTTACATTAATTAGTTTTAATATAAATATCATATCAAGTGAAACACAATAAATGAATGTATCTTTAACATCGTGAAATTAAATTTTGCCCGATATTTTTCCTAGGTGACATAGGTATGATTCAATGAATGTGTCATCAATAAACATATTTAAAAACTATCCTTTCATACTTTATTCATTCATAAATCCGACACATTTTTTTGGACCACTAATAAATATAATTGGGCGTTGGACGTTAGGCGTTAGGCCTTGTCGCTTTTAATAAAAGATTTTGACTTAAGCATAATTTTCAACTTCAAAAATAATTTCCTACGATTCATTTTAATTATCATGTTTACTAAAAATAATCGATCCAAAATAATTATCATCCTAAAAAAATAAAGATCTTTATTTTTTTTCAATAAATGGGAAGATTTCAGGTGATGAAAAAGAGAGTATTCCACTATTACACTTTTAATAAATATTTTAGTATTTTTATATCGTACAAAAAAATATAACATGACAAATAAAATGAACGGAAGAATTTCATTCATGTCCAAACATGTTAAGTCAATTAATACTCACTTAGAGTTCGCGTAATTCACCGCGGAGAGAATATTCTTCTATTAAGAAAAACTTAAAAAATGTGTAATTAAAGTACATAAAACACATGCACGTGGTCCCAATAAAATATAGAGTAATATTTTTGGTCTTACATATAGTATATTTATTATGGAAGTGGCATTTGAGGTAGTTATTTCCAAGAAATGATGGCATTTTATTTGTCTAATTTTCAAATATTTTGACTATATAAAGGTATAATATGCAGTACCTTAACACTCCATTCTTTGTTTTCAACATTCAACAAAATACATAGCAAAAAATCTGAATTCATCACAATTCTCAAGGTTTGTTCTTCTTGTTCCCTTTCTTGTTTTTGTTTATTTGGTACAAGATTGTTTTTTATTCTTCTTTGGTAATTAGTACTAATAGGTTCATTTATTAATGTAAATTGTTGACTTTGTTTAGCTTATGGTTTGAGGTTTTTGAGTTGATCTTGAAAGCATCTTAAGATGAATTCTTCTTTGATATTGTTTAGTTTATAGGTTCATATGTAGAGCTTTTTTATGTAGTTTGCATCAAATTTTGATAGTCATGTTTTTGGGGGCATATACTTGATGATCTTTTGTGTGTTTTGTATAAAATTTTGATATTTATGTTGTTGGGGACATAATTAGTGATAATTTTTGTGTGTGTTTTGCAAAAAGTTTTGATTTTTATGTTGTTGGGGGCATAACTAGTGATTTTTCTATGTGTTTTGGATAAAGTTTTGATTTTTATCTTGTTGGGTAAGAAGAATGTTTGCAATTTTTTTTCTCTCTTTTTTTTTTCCTTTTGAGTTTTGGTTAGTCTTGATGAGTTCCTTAATTAAGGTAAATTCTTGACTTAGTTTAGTTTATGGTTTATGGTTTTGGGTTGATCTTGAAAGCATCTTAAGATGAAATTTTGAGTTTAAGTAAGTAGTTTCTATGCAATTATCTTCTCTCCTTTCGTATAAAGTTTTGATTTTTATGCTCCCTTGGTGTTTTCTGGGTTTTGGGGGTGGGGGAGGGTGGTATAAGTAGTGTTTTTTTCTCTAAGTTGCTCGGACTCTCCAAAAATTTTGCTGCACCCGTGTCGGATCCTCCAAAAATGCACTGCTTTTGTAAAATTTGAATGCACCCGATGACATTTGTGAAGAGTCTGAGCAACATAGATTTTTCTCTGTGTTGTTGGTATGAAGTTTTGATTTTCTTCTTGTTGGGTAAGAGGTGGGGAAGGGGGGTGGGGGTGGGGGTGGGGGTATAAGTAGTGGTTGTTCTATTTGTTTGGTATAAAGTTTTGACTTTTATGTTGTTGGGTAAGAGGATTTGTCTTTTGATTGAAGTTTCTGACTTCTTTTGTGTTCAATTTATTCATGGTGTGAAGAAAAGTGTAGTCTCTGAAATCTTTAGGTGTATTCTTTGGTTTGTTTTTTCTTGGAATTCTTTTGTTTTCTAGCTTATAAGAGTTTTGGTTGTTTTAGGTTTCTATGCTTTTTATTTTCTTAGTTTCCTTAAGTTATCAAAAGATTGATTTATATGCTAAATTATAACTCTGGTGAGTCAATTCTTTAGTAATTAGTGATTTGGTTCCTTTCATTTGTCTTTTGCTTTTCTAGGTGTATGGATTATTGAAACTCCTAGATTAAGTATAGGAACCTTTGGATGTTATTATCCGAAGAATGGTTCCCTCGATGAATGATAATAGTTTCGTATCTTACCCATTTTTCATGAGCATCTTCGTATTTAGCTTTTGCTCTTTTTGTGTGTTTTTCATAAATAGATGTGCATATCACTTTCTAATTGTTCCATGTATTGTTTAGGAGCATCATTATTAATCGTCGTGTGGCTTTAACTGATCAAATCTGATTCTTTTGTTCTGTAAATAAGCCTCTTCGTTCTTTTGTAACAATCTCTTGTGATTATGATTATCAATTTGCCAAATTCTTATTCCTCCAGCATACTGATCGTGATTTTCATTCTTGGCAGATTTTGTTGGTTATCATCAGAGTAGCAAATCCTTCTCTAGTTCTTCGGAGTTGACATTGTCACATGATGTTGC
Source organism: Capsicum rhomboideum (assembly GCA_031232105.1). Lineage (NCBI taxonomy): Eukaryota > Viridiplantae > Streptophyta > Magnoliopsida > Solanales > Solanaceae > Capsicum > Capsicum rhomboideum. The sequence continues at coordinate 1,492,320 of CP124718.1, forward strand.
TACTCCTTGAGATGTTGTGACTACTTAAGTCAAGAGAGATTTGCTGATCTCGTTGTGGTTCCATCACCAAGTGTGTGGTTTAGAAATCTAAGATAGCTTTCGTCTGAAACGTTGTTTGAAATCACTCTACCTCTTCTTAGTCATTTTGAATATTCCAGATGCAAGCATCCCAGAGACCCCAAATGTGTGGCAGTGTCCATCCATTGTACAATCAGCCAATGCAGCAATACGCCCCTTACCATGTTTTTAAGAACAACTGCAAAGATAGTCACAGCTCAGGGACGCAGCTTTCTTTTCAGGTACAGAACGAACAATTCTTCACTCTGGACTCATCACCGGCTACTGACTATATCGTCTATGATTCACCTCCTGCCTTGAGCATCTCTTCCAATAGGAGTCCCTTCTCTCCGCAATGTTCACAGTCATACATGTCTGATCTGCATCACTCCAATGATAACACTTGTGGTTCACCTTTGAGTCGGTATTCAGGAGTTGATGATGGTGACCTGAAACATGTGCTGTGGGAGCTGGAGAATAAGTTACTGGGGCCTATATCCGATACTGACAGCAGCAGCAGTTGCTCCTTCAATGATGTGGTCATAAAACCATCTTCCTTGACAAGGTGGAACCGAGTGTTGTACTTTGCCCCCAGCTTGAACTTGAAAGAGTTGCTCGATGCTTGTTCTGAAGCAGTGTCAGATGCTGATATATCAACTGCTGAAGTTCTTATGGACGTTTTAGAGCAACGGGTGTCTGTCTCTGGGGAACCTATGGAACGATTGGGTGCATATGTGTTGGAAGGGCTTAGAGCACGACTACTATCATCAGGAAGCATCATATACAAAAAATTGAAGTGCAAGGAACCAACTAGCTCGGAATTATTGTCTTACATGCAAGTCATCTATAACATGTGCCCATACTACAAATTTGCTTATATGTCTGCCAATGTCGTCATCAAGGAAGCCATGATGAATGAAAACAGAATCCACATCATTGATTTTCAGATTGCACAGGGAAGTCAGTGGATGTTCCTCCTCCACGATCTTGCTCGTCGGCCTGGTGGACCCCCATTTGTCTGCATCACAGGTGTTGATGATTCCGAATCAGCTTATGCACGGGGCGGAGGACTTCAGATAGTGGGCGAAAGGCTAGCAGAAGTCGCCAAATCATGTGGAGTGCCTTTTGAATTCCATGGTGCTGCATTATCAGGCTGTGAGGTCCAACTAGAAAACCTTCAAGTTAGGCATGGAGAAGCGCTGGCAGTTAACTTCCCTTATATGCTGCACCACATGCCAGACGAGAGTGTAAGCACTATCAATCATCGAGACCGCCTATTAAGACTAGTTAAAAGTTTATCTCCCAAAATTGTGACATTAGTTGAACAAGAATCGAACACCAACACTGCCCCTTTCCTTCCAAGATTCCGTGAAACTCTTGATTACTATACAGCAATGTTCGAGTCAATTGATGCAGCTCGCCCTAGGGACGACAAGGAGCGGATCAGTGCAGAGGAGCATTGTGTGGCACGAGACGTTGTCAACATAATAGCATGTGAGGGGGCTGACAGAGTGGAAAGGCACGAACTTTTCGGAAAGTGGAGGTTGAGACTTATGATGGCTGGATTTACACCATGCCAGTTGAGTCCATCTGTTGGTGAGACCATCAACGACATGCTGAAGGAGTACAACCCAAATTATCGATATGCAGAAAGCGAAGGAGCACTCTATCTCGGATGGAAAAATAGAGCTTTAGCAACTTCTTCTGCCTGGAGATGACATTTGTTGCCTACTGTTGTCAAAAATCTGTATATTTTGCCATATGATCTCGATGTCCTGTCTTTCGTTGAAAACTAGAAGAGTGAGTATACAGAGCTCGAGAGTATGAAATACTAGGTTTGTACATGCCAGCATAGGGAGGAATATGGTGAGTTTGAGCTAGACTCCGTGTCTCCACATCTGGTTCTTGTCATTTTCTCACAAGTTTATAGGCTTTTTTCAACTAGATCTTGAATACTTTGCTAATGTACATGATCTTGTTTTTTGTTTCCCTTTATATTTGAATGCTCTCCTTTAGTTGTACATTCCGTTATTAGTTGGTATGTTTCCCTCATTGTTTTCCCCTTCTTTAGGTGATTTTTCCCATCTGTCCTAGCATTGGCGGACAGAGTTACCTGGTATCTGTTGCTGGTGGGAGGTGGCAGGTATTCCGTGGATTTAGTCGAGGTGCGCGAAAGCTGATCCGAACATCACTGTTATCAACAACAAAAAAAAAAAATCATCTCAGAAGCAAGTCTTGGTTGGAGGTTTGCAAGTAGACAAATTTGTAGTATACAGGATAGAGTATTTATACGCTAATTCGATTTACAACTTGTACTGCGCGCTATACGTCAATAGGAAGAAGTAAGAACTTTTAGTAATTTTGTTTTTGTTTTGTATAATATTTGACTCAAACGTACTTAAATGGAACAACATGATCAGTGAAGATTTATGTTATGACTTCTAACTTTTTTACAATTGAGGCGTAGTAAACAAATTTTTATGATAGAAATATTTAAGAAAAATTAGAGGAGATATCCCTCTTATACTGTTACAAGAAAAAAAATTTATATTATTTACTTCCTAGTTACTCCACCAAGAAAATAGCAAAAAAGGAAAGGAAAAGATTCAATCTTGGAAATTTGATGAAATAAAATAAATTGGAAGGTAATATTAGTAGTTTATGTAATATTACTAAATACAAATTTTGGATGAGGACTAAATAATTAAAGCCAAATGGATCAACATCCCCAAATTTCAAAAAAAAAAACAGATCTTTTTTCTTCCTTTTGTGTAAAGGTGGCAAAATCTAATTTGTTAAAATTAAAAACCTTTAACCAATTACCAAAAAAAGAGCTTTAAAAGCTTTTGTTTTATTGAAAAAGAAACAGCTCAATTTTCTCTTCTTTGAATCTGAATTTACAAATTACAAATCCTCCCCCTCAGTCACCATCAACACAGGTAGGTTTTTCAGTCTCTAAAAAAGTTAATTTTTATTTTTCACTTTTTTGGCTTTTTTAAAAATAAATAAGTATTGGTTTTCATTTTCTTTTTTGGATTTTTCGTGATTATGGTGATATTAAATTGTTTAAAAAATTGTTTTTATATGGCTGCAGATTTATGTGTTATGGATGATTAAGGACGTGGGATATACTATAATTGTGGCGTTAAAGTTAAGGTAATTCTGTTTTTTTTTTGTTTCTCACTCGGTGTTATAATTGAGTATTAGTGTACGCATTTCTTTTTACATCTCAATGAAATTAGACATGATATGAATTAGTTACATGTCAAACTTTGTGGTTCATTGATTTTACGGAGGAGACGAAAAGAGTGATTTAGGCGATACATAGTTAAGCTTGAAGTGGGAGTGTATTGTCGTTATTGTAAATCATTTGAAAGAAAAACATGAATTATTTTATTTTTCTTGAAATCTTCACCCACATCTATGACCTAAAATCTTTTGTAATCGAAAAATTCTGGAGGGTCAGTTTGCACACATTTCGAAATTTGATGAATAATGGATCCGGCTCTCAACTTTTTCCACTTAAAGTTAGATACCTCTTTTTGTGTGTGACAAAATTCGAACTCATGATGTGCGCCTAACCCCTTTTAACACTTGACCAAAGGCTTCACATTCTGTAATTAAGTTCTTTATATTCTTTATTCAGATTCATTTTATTCCAATATTAAACTTTTTTTGTTAATTTGGTTCTAGGATTGGTGGTAGTCGAGAGCATTGTGTTTGTCGTAGTATTGGCTTCATTCATGTACTTTCTTGCTTTTGATATTTGTTACTGCTCTTTTATCTGAATGTTATGTACTGCTTTCCTTAGTAGTTGTCATGTTTTCTTTATTGGCATAGTTCCTTTTCATAATTACTTTGATTCGTTGTACTTGAGCCGAGGGCCCTGGTAGGGGTAAGGTCTGGCCGTGGGATTACATTGTGTATATTGTTGTTGTTGTCGTAGTCATTTGGTTCTGATTGAAGCATACAAATTTCTTTTGCAAGACTGGTGCAATGGCTACTGATCAAGAGTTAGCTGATACTAAAGAATGGCATGTTGTAAAGAACTGGAGGAATGCACAGAAAGAAAAAGAGAGAGAACGTCGTCGAATTCGCGATAGATTGAGAAGGCAAACAATGAGCAATGAGGAGAGGGAAAAACATTTAGCTAGACGTAGAAGAAACTATCAATTGAGAAGACAAAAAGTGTTGAACAATTCTTCATTTTCAACTTCTCAAAATTATGATAGTACTACTAGTGCAGGTAAGCGCGAAGATAACCGTGTATTTGTGTTATAAAATTCGCAAAGTATATACAAATTTAGAACTATGTTATTAGTGTTTTGAATACGCTATTGTAGAGTTCAGAAACTCATAAAGTTTAAATCCTAGATTCATCTCTGGTTGTTGCAGGATACTCTAACGAAGAAGAAAATCAAGCAATTGTCCCGGTTTCAGGACTTGAAGTTCAATTATCTGATGCTACATTTCATCCTGAATTGTGTAAATCACAAGAAGAACCAGCTGATGCATCAAGTACATTGCACCAAGGTATATTTTGTATAGTTTAGACATATGAACTTAGAGTATAAGCACATTCGTGGTAAACTTTGCTTGGACTCTTCAAAAATACTGTTGGATGGGTGTTTGAATCGTCCAAAAGTAGTGTATTCTTGGAGAATCCAACACATGAGGGGGCAACATTTTGGGAGAATTCGAGCAACATAGATATAGGTACATTTTCGGTTAGTTGTTTCTTTTAATAACTTAATAATTAGATTTAACAGAAACCATCTAAGGTTCTTTGTCTCCGTTGGGATTTTGATCTTGGTTTTCACTCATTTCATTGACCGTCATACCACACCCTTTAGTACCATTTTCGCTTCATGCCCCACGGACCTTGTCACCTTCATCGAAAAGATTCACTATTTTTCTTTTGTGATTCAATAGGAGTTGAAGAAAGGAGGTGTAAAGTGCTGACAAGTACAAATATTCTACCTTTATATCAAATAAGACATCTTGCAAGATTATTGAATTCTCTTTCAAGTGACAATCAAGAAATTGGGACCAAATTGATGTCCAATGACAATGTGATTACAGAGAGTAAGTTTTTCAATACATACTTGTCATGTTTTCGTTTTCATTTTTTTTTCTTGGCTTTCTATCGCGCTGAATTTTAAGTGATATTCAGGTAGATCAAGACGAGGCATAAGGTTAACTGATGTAAAGCGTCTGGCGCGATCGCTTAATGCAAATTGAAGATTGTTTTCTCATATTAGCTGCATTGTTGTTGTTGGTAATAACATTAAGGATTGAACTTTTGTGAATGTTGATCTTTTCTTCGTGTAGTACATTAGAATCAAATGCCAAGAAAAGTAATTGAACAGTTGAAATTTATGTACCTCCTCTGTGAACTTTGATCTTTCATAGGACACATTTTTTTTTATGTTTAACTCATCTAAGCTTAACTTACACCTTCTTTTGTATCGATTTGGACCAACTATTTGCATACTTCTTAAATTGCTGGTGCTTCAACGATCATGGTCTTCCCTACAAATTGAATCGGGGGGCCAAAGGCTTGAAACAAACATCCAGAACTATCCATCGCTATTGCACCCGCCCAGTGACAAGAGTCATAATTTTCACTAAATGAATTCAAAATATAAAGAAGTAAACACCCCAAGAAGTCAAGGGAGATTAACATCTATAATATATGTACATAAAAAGAAAATCGACCTTAAATATATAGGTAATTTCCTTCCGGTAAAAGGGGACTCGGATGAAGCCCCTTGCACCCCCAACCGCGCCTTTGTGTTTTCGTTGTGCTGGAATTAGTATCAGTAAGCAGAGGACGAAAATTTACAACATCCAAAACATAATTTTCACTTTTTCCCATCATTCGTGCTGCAAAGATAACATACTACTAGAGTACCACAGTCTTTACAAGTCGAAAGAGAAGTAAACTTGGTAGTTATAGTCTTCCTAAACTTTTTACTGCTACCATGAATCTAACTAACGTTCTATCAACGAAGAAAATGAATTCTGCAGGCTTCGTTTCCATGACTTCCCTGTTTCAGAAAATTGCAACAAAAAGAAAATGAATCAGTGTCATGTTTAAAAATGGTTTTCGTTATGCTAAACAACCAAAATCCATAAACCCAGCAAAGTAAAAAGATAAGGAAAGATAGGCCAATGTATGCATTAAACCAAGAAGTATCCAAAATCTCAAAGTAGCACAAGTATTCTTGATATGTCTACAACCATAAGAGTAATATGGAACTGAAGCAAGAACCGTAGGAGTTGCCCAACACACCACATTTATCGAATAACGTTAACCACATCATGTTTTAAGCAAAACCTAATTCAATTTCACCTGATTTAATAAGAACTCCGAAAGTAAAGAGTACAACTTTTTCAGAGAAAGGTAACTGATTGCCTTAGTTTCAACAGAGACACCAGAGAATTGTCACCATGAAAACTGACTAAACATACAAACAGACTTTCAATCCGATCTATTAGACACAGTGGTTAAAAAAACATGTCACTATCCAATTCGACCCATTATAGACATGCGATGGACAACTGACTTTTTAAAAATGGATCAAACATGGATGTTATTCACTAAAAAATTGGAAAAATGGATATATCCAGATGCATAATATGAATATTCATTTGTCTACTTGTTATTTTTCATGAGTTCTTGTGCTTTGGTACGCTTATTTTGACTTTTAGCTTGTATTCTCACCTGAAAATTCCTAAAATCATGAATAATCCATAGTATCTGTCAGTGAATCCATTTTTTATCCGTGTTAAATATGAGCGGGTCAGAGATTTACCTGTTTTTGTTTAACGGGTAAACAAAATCCTAGGCAGAACTCAGTAAGAGGATAGAAGGAACAGTCCAAAGTTCCGATAAATATGCTGGAATTTAATTCATAAGCTGCTGCATCTCCAAGACTATATAAAGAAGCATCAAATGCATCTAGATGCCAAATTTGTTGTTTACATTCAATAATGAACTGAAAGGACATGACTCAGAATACAACAACAACAACAACAACAACATACCCGTGAAATCCTACAAGTGGGGTCTGGGGATGGTAGAGTGTACGCAGACCTTACCCCTACCTCATGGAGGTAAAGAGGCTGTTTCTGGAGGACCCTAGGCTCGAGTACATCAAATCAAATTCCTCTCAGTGTACACATCGTAAAAATGCAATCTTGATTACAAATTTCTACATAACCGAAACAATAAAAGGCAAATGAATTTCGTTATCAATAAATTGAGAGGATGATCGAACCTGATGATATACGTCATGTGCTCCCTGATGGCTGCGATCTCAGAAAGTACTTCTCACTATTTCAGCAACCTGTTTCATGTTTTCTTCAGAAAGCGGCCTCTTGGCTATTGCAGCAAGCAGAGAAGCCTGTTCTCTCTTAAGATCCACCCGTTGTCTCTTAAGATGCTCACTTTCTCTATAGAACAAAGAATAGCGACTGACCAGGTTAAAATGGTATTCCGATTGAAAAATGACGAAAGAAATGTCCCGTGTAGGACCAAGACAAGATCCCGAGGACTCATCATATGGCTTGGACAATCCTCCTCTCATTAAATTAAGAAATGAAGCAGTAGAAAAACGCACTCAATCACTGTTTTTTTAAAATGAAATTGTTGTCAAAAATCTATTTTTCACGCCTGGTCTCCTTCATATGAAGAAAAATAGTAACATTTGTAATCCATAATCATATCTTTAGTATAAACAAGGTATAATATTTCATCCTTAATTATAGGTCTCGGGTTCGAGTCCCCCTATATGGAGTTGCCGGAGCGCTTTGCCCTCCAATGTGGTACATTCTGGTGAAAACCCGACTTAATCAGGCTCAATGCGGGTATCAAACACCAGATGAAAAACCAAAAAAAAAAAAACAAGGCATAATACAGACACTCACTCTAACTTTAATTTGAGACTGTACATTTAGATACCTCAACTCGTCTTCATTATATCAGTTGCACACTCCAACTTATAAAACAATCATCTAGATATCTCTAAAATTACGTGTAGTAAGGATACCGGACACCAGATGGAAAAAAAACAAAACAAGGCAAGGCATAAAGCATAAACATACACTCAAAACTTGGCCTGAGGTGGAAAGTAAGCACTCTAACTTTCAGAATACACATTTAGACACTCAACTCGTCTTGACACATCACACTGTTTTAGTTGAACACTCCAACTTATAAAATAATCATGTAGACACCTCCAAAATTTACGTGTCATGTCATCATCAAACACAATGAGTACAAGTTATAGTGCTAAGTTGCCAGTTGAGACCAAGTCGAGACGTCTGTCTGGTTATATATTATGCCTATAAACAAACATTATTCACAAATTTATCATCAAATCAAACGTATATAGTACCTACCTCTTAACTTTGTCTATTTTAGCACGTAATTCTTCCATAGCTCGATCCTGAACCCAATATTTCATCATCAGATCATCAAAATACGATTCTGCAGGAAAGTATTCATTGAAAATACAACCACCACAATCTGAACATGGATAACAAGGTTGAGATCCATGGCAATCTGGACAAGGATAATAACAAAGAGGAGGAGTTTTTGCCATTGTTAGGTTTTACAATTGAGAGAGATGAACTTTACCAAGAAAAATTGACAACTATTTATAGGTTTAACTGGACACTACTCCAACTAGATTACGTATACATACGCGTGACATATATACACATGCATCCTACGTGGTAAATCGCGTACATGCAGACGTCCTACATGTCAAATTGTGTGAGATCTACGTGTTCTATATGTCAAAATACGTGAGATTTGCCATGTAGGATGTGTATGTTTACTTACTCAATTTTTAATAGTTTAAGTGTCTACTTATACACACATTCGAAGTTGAAGGATATAGATGTCAATTGAGGCCCAAATATTGAAGGAGGTGTTTATATATTATGCCTTTTTCTATTTGTGAAGGTGTTTAATTGTGATTTTTTTTTTTTTTTTTTGATTTATTATTATTGTGATTGACTAGTTATTTTGATATAGCAAACAATGACGTACCCATATAAAATTTATTAAAATTTTCAGTCTAATGAATTTGAACTTTTGAAATTGCTAAAATATAGTTAGTGAGGATCGAATTGATATAGCTGATTATAATATATTTGAATTGAAGTGTAAATGTAACATTTTGTTAAAATTGTGTCAAAATGATTTGAAATATTCCTAAACAAAATAGTTGTATAAATTGAAACAAATAGAAAAATCATGTCTTGTTCGTAAAAAAAATTTAGTTCGCTCTTTGAGAATAGTATTTATTGGAAACAATCACTCTACTCTATAAAGGTGAGGTAAAGTTTGTGTACATCTCACTATGAGAGTGAGGTAAAGTTTGTGTACATCTCACTATGAGATTATACTCGATATGTTGTAGTAGTTGCATAAATTTGGTAGAAATTATTTGCAAATTTTGTTGGACGGGCAAAACCTACTTGTGTTGTTCAAAAGTTCACAATTGTTTTTACCGGACAGATAAGAAGTATGCCCCTAGAGGTAAATAACTTTCTTGCCAACTCATAAGTTTATATTTTCGCATCATAATATTTCACAAATTATGCCCCACCCCCACCCCCGAAGAATTTATCTCCGCTAGGCATAAGTTTAATTTTTAAAGGCAAAAATTAAAGATAAGTATTTTTGAAAGGCAAATCGTGCAATTAAATGTTAATAATGTACAAGATTTCTTTAACATTTAATTTCCAACAAGTAATTTTTTCTTGTAAAAGGTTTTATTTACCTCGAATTGTCCACAAATTCAGTAAATTAAATCATCAAAGTTCTTATTCTAGTCGAATTCCCTCTTGACTTTACCTATTTTAATTAGACAAGGTTTTCAATTCTTCTTATTACAAAAATAACCAAATTTCTATTTTAGGAAAATATTAGTAATAATAATAACTACAATTCTAAAGCTTATTCCTTACTGAAGAATTTCTAAATAATTAACTTCCATAAAAACGTGTCAAAATTATTAATTTACTTGGAAAAATTTCAATCCCACTCTTACTCGAATTAGAAAATACACATAATATAATTCCTATATAAACACAAAACAAGTTCTCAATAGCAATTAATTCTTCTCTTTCTCATGGAGAATTCAAACAACAAATCTCCAATGAATTATCAAGATTTTCTTCTTTCTTTTCAAGATTTTAACTTGGGAAAAAATTTAACAAGTTCTGATCATGAAACTACTGATCCTCTAATAAGCAATAGTGGCTATTTTTGCAATGATTCAAATTTTTCGTTGGCTCAAAATTGTGCTCAATCATTTGAATGGCCATCAACAAGTTCTTCAAATATTTGGGCTTATGATAATTACAATCCTCACAATGGAAGTAAGTAATAAAGTTCACAACTTTATGTTATTTTTCTTCAATTAGTACTTTCTTGCCAATATATTCAAGATTTCTTTATAGTCGAGGTGCACTCAAGCTGGCTCGGACACACTTTTATCAAATAAAAGTTCAAGATTTTTTAAGTATAAAGTTCACAACTTTATGTTATTCTTCTTTCAAATTAGTGCATTCTTGCCAATATATTCAAGATTGTCAAAAAATAAAGATTTTTGAAGTATTAAAGTTCACAACTTTATGTTATTGTTCTTTTCAAATTAGTGCATTCTTGCCAATATATTCAAGATTGTCAAAAAATCAAGATTTTTGAAGTATTAAAGTTCACAACTTTATGTTATTGTTCTTTCAAATTAGTGCATTCTTGCCAATATATTCAAGATTGTCAAAAAATCAAGATTTTTTAAGTATTAAAGTTCACAACTTTATGTTATTGTTCTTTCAAATTAGTGCATTCTTGCCAATATATTCAAGATTGTCAAAAAATCAAGATTTTTTAAGTAATAAAGTTCACAACTTTATGTTATTGTTCTTTCAAATTAGTGCATTCTTGCCAATATATTCAAGATTGTCAAAAAAATCAAGATTTTTTAAGTAATAAAGTTCACAACATTATGTTATTTTTTCTTTCAATTAGTACTTTCTTGTGAATATACTCAAGATTCTTGGTTTTCTTGGATTTTTTTCTGCAGTTTCAAGCATCAAATCTTCACAGAAAAGCATATTGGATTCTGTAGATATAAGCAAAAGTACTAACTATGAATATGGATCTTCCTCAACATACAATTCAATGAATCCATCCAATTTGAGGCATAACATGTTGAGTAACAGCTGCATTGGAGTTCAAGAATCTGCAGATAATAATGAGCTTCCATTAGACTATAACACTTGGAGTAATGAGGATTATTCAAAGTGTTTTAATGACTTGTTGAATCAGAGTGTTGCAGCATTGTGCTATAGTTATCTGCCAAATCCAGGATTCGATGTGATCAAGCTGTCTAAAAATCCCAAATCCTCGCGAATATTGGAAAAGATTCTTGAGCTGAATAACTATCACTACATACAAAGGATACTTAATGATGTTCTTGATGCTTTTTTTGAGGTGATGATCGACGAATCTGGACATGCTTTCTTTCTGAAACTTGTTGAGTTCTGCAACGACGAACAGATGGAACAAATTCTCTATACATTTTACTTGCGTGTGGATTTGTTTGCGCAAACAGCCTTTATGAAATATGGGTGAGTAGAGTTTTTGTTGCAAGTACTTTTAACTTTTTTGGCCTTCTGATTATTGGCTTATAACTTTAACATTTTTTCGTTTTGATTTGACAGTTCAAAGGCCATTCAAATGCTAATTAAAAGCCTAAAAAAGAAGCCATTGGCCAAGTATTGTTCAGAAATTGTGTCTTTGAAGTTGGTTGAACTGATGACTCATCGAACAGGACGATACGTTGTTGAACAGTGTTTCCATGTCTTAAATGAGAAGCAGAATGAGGTAAATTTGTGACATATTTTGGTTATTTTTCATATGTTTTTCTGTTTTAGCAATAAGTTATAGTCTAGATATGAATGTTCACAAGTGAATTTGCTTACTGATTTCAGGTTCTGTTCCGGGGGGTTATTAGCTGTTTCAAAGAATTGGCTACAAATGAAAGTGGATGTGCATCTCTGAATGTTTGCATCAATTGTATCACTAACCCTCTCAAAAAGGAACTACTCGAAAAAATTGCAAGCCAGTCAGGTTACTTTGCCAATGATCCTTGGGGGTAAGTAATAATATACAGTTTCCTTCCTCTGCTACTCGCCATAAGCAAAGCGTCTTGTATTATTTGCCCTTCACTTTAACGGAGGTCCAGTATGGACTAGGTTGGTCCAATTTCACTCCTCTACCTTTGACTACGGTTTAAATTACCTCCCTTACAGTCAAGAGCAGATAAGAGACGATTTGCTAACAACAAGGGGTAAAAACTAAGATATTTCGGATAGTAGAGGGATACTTTTCACCCTTTTCCCTTTCTTTTACGACTGTTGGCTGGTTTCTGGTTTATTTTAAGAATTTACTGTTCTTGTTACAAGAAAATCGTCTCGTATTTGCCCTTGACTTTATCGGAGCTCCAGTATGGACTAGATTGATTCCAACTGTCAAAATACTTCAGAAAAGAAGTTCAAATTTACTCCTCTACTTTGACTACGGTTTAAGTTACCTTTTTTATACCTCAAGTGGGAGCTCCCTTAGAGAAAAGAGCATATATGAGACAATTTGCTAACGACAAGAGTATGCTTAATGGAGTGTAAAAATTAAAATATTTTTTCATACACCTTTTCCTGTCTTTTAATATTGTTGGCTGGTTTCTGGTTTATGTTAAGAATTTGTGTGTGTTCTTGTTACACAACAGGAACTACGTTGTGCAGCATGTTCTTGAACTCGGGGACGAAGAGATTTCGTGTAGGATATTCAGTCAACTTGAGAAGCAGTACTTATCACTAGCCTTCAAAAAAGGTGGTAGCCATGTTGTTGAGAAATGCATAGAGTCAGGAAAATCTGGAATGATTTCAGTAGTAGATGTTCTTCTATCTGATGCAAAAACACTAGTTCAACTTGCCAAAGATCCTTTTGGCAATTATGTGATTCAGAAAGCATTGAAATCCACAAAGGTAAGTTAATGCATCTTGTCTTTTTATCACCACAGTCAAACGTCTGTATAACAACGTCATTTGTCAAGAAAACTTGGTTGGTATAGTAAAATGTTGCTATAGAGAACGACTGCTATAGAGAGGTTCGACTTTAGTAGCAAATCAGACATGGTTGTAAAAGCTGATTTAAGATTCGTTTGTGTCTATTTTGGCAGGAGCATAGAGAGGAAACGCGCCATCAAGCTCTAGCCAGAGTTCTAATGACACATAGCTCGGTTCTTGTAAACAACAAACCTGGGAAACATGTGATCTTCAGTATCAAAAGTCTAAATCCTTTTGCTCAGAGAGCTTTGAATATATAATCAAGATGCAAGACAGTGTAGAGGAAGACAATCTTGTTTCTGTGTTTTTTCTGTTTATGTTACTTCTGAGTAATCTGTCTCTTTTGTTAGTACTTTGTAACACAAGGGTGAATTTGGGATGATGCAAATCAGTGTCTAAAATTGTAAGATTTGCTTGAGATTTGTAGTATGCTACTTAGGTAGAAGCATTTTGTAAGAGCTTTTGTGTGGTAGTACAATAGCATTTGTTTATCTACATTGTTGTCCAATAACCTGAGATCTTTTATGTTTTTTACACTTGGGATATGTGTTTGAGACAAGAATTCTATTGCTTATGATTCAAAGTAGTGTATTCATTACTTAAAATTTTAAACATAACACAGTAAAGCACTTGTTATCAACCACATTTGGAGTTAAAAAATAGAGAGTTTTTACATAGAATGGTTATTGTCTCTTTCTACTTGTTTCCTTTCCCTTGAAAAGGCCCTTCATGGTAAAATTTGGAACCAAAAGTTTGTTCATACTTTCAATCATTAAAACACACTTAATGGAGAAGCATGAAGACAAAGGAAATTAAATGTACTAGGATAATCATAGGATTAACCACAAAATATGACTTGGAAGTACAATAGTGTTTTTCGTTTTAACTGTGGTGTTCGAGCTAGTTTGCTCCGATAATTCTACCAGATACTAGTAACCTTCCACCAGCACAGATACTGAGTAACTTTGTCCACAACGGCTTGGGCAGATGAGAGACTTGGAACTTGGAAGTACAATAGTTGATTAACATTTCTAAGCAAATGGCCTATTAACTACATAGCTATTGGAAGTGCAAAGCTTCATACAAGAAAAGTTGCAATATCCTATTATATTGCAAAGACAAGTGGGGCTGAGATATTACAAAGCAGAGCTGCATTCAACCTTCTGAGACTCCAGAATACTTCTAGCAGCCTCTTTGACCACTTGTCCACTCACATAGTGCTTGCGGCACACGGGCATATATACTTCTGCTCCTGCAATCAACTCCGTCCTCGTCTCCTCTGTCTTCCTCAAGGTGAAAGAAGCACGATTACCACAAAGTTCACATCGGGCAGTAAGTTTGGTCACGGAATCAGCAATTGGTATTATGTCAAGGACTGAACCGAAGCTTCTTCTGCAAAACCACAGATATGAATCAAATACAGAATGACTACACGATAGCATGAAGATATTGCAACTTAGTATCACATTTAGAACATCTGAAGTATTCAAAAGAATACGCAGAAGCAGAACATTTCTTTCCGCAGAAAGGAATCAATCTGATTAAGAGACTAAATGGAAGTAGTACCTTAGATAGTCACCATCCAACCCAGCAACTATCACAATTTTGCCATCATGGTCAGCAACTTCCGTACAGAAATCATATAGATCCTCAAAAAACTGAGCTTCATCAATGCCAATAACCTCTAACTGAAACAATGTAACAGACTAACAGTCACAAAAAGGTAGTCACATATACAACGAAAAACGAGTGATGATAAAAGTCATAATACAGTATTGTTACAAACTAGCAAAGAAAGTTTAGTGACCAACTTACAAAAAAGTGCTTCATGATTACATCATTTGCCCTAACAACTAGGGGAAGATTTGGAGGGGTAGAGCCCCTAACTTTTCAAGAATTAAAATTTTTACCCTTATTAAAAATTTCGGAAGAATGCACTCAAAAATAGACTTCTTTGCCCTATATTTTGGAGAATATTTTCTGTCGCTCAACACTGCTAGGCTGCTGGCACCCCTGACTATGCATTGAGAAGGTCCTTTGCTAATCATCTAATATATTTACATCTCAATAGCTTCCCGTTGAAGTGTTACCTTACTGTATGCTTCAGGACCACATCTCTGTTTGAATAATGATAGATTAGCTAAAGGCCAGCATGGCAATCTGTCCCCATCATGTGTCACAATGGAATCCAACCCATATCTTGTA
Source organism: Capsicum rhomboideum (assembly GCA_031232105.1). Lineage (NCBI taxonomy): Eukaryota > Viridiplantae > Streptophyta > Magnoliopsida > Solanales > Solanaceae > Capsicum > Capsicum rhomboideum. The sequence continues at coordinate 1,507,731 of CP124718.1, forward strand.
TCCTTGTCCGACTTTATAATTGCTACACTTCTGCAGAGAGGGAAATAGCACAAAAATTAAATCAGACAATCATATGAGAACATCAGGAAGCCTTAAATCTCTATCAAGAGTATCAAAGTTCAAGCAGCACTTCAAAACTCAGAAGTTTGCACGCTTCGTGGATCCAAATTATATGTCCTTAATTCTAATATCGAACTTTTGACATCTAGAAGGTAATTTGTAACTTTGTAAATTTTCATGTAAAGAATGGAACATACAGAACAGTGATAAAAAAGATACTATAATAAAGAATCATGTGCAGTTGTCTAAAAGAAAAATGAATGCTCCAGAGAAATTGGTTTAGATAGCCATGCGCCTATAACCTTAACCCTCTTGGGGTCTATCCAGTAACCGGAACATGAAGAGAAAGAATTTGAACAAAATTCATAGAAACCATCTCAGAACAAAACATATTTTATGGTATCCACAATTCCACAAAACATATAGGACCGATCTCCTTCAGAATTATTTCATCAATTGAATAAAAGGAAACAGACTTTTCTGTGTGGTTAGCTACAGAAGAGATACATCCTCACACAAGCTGCAGTTCAACAGGGAAGGAACTGAAAGTTCAAGTTTATTTTTGTCTTCAACAGGAAGCATAAAAAAGAAAAACAAAAAGTACGCACGTGAAGATAAAGAGCCACGCAAACTGCAACTGCAAGTAAAATAAGTGCTGCATAGTCCAAATGACCCTAAGAGAATATGTTTTCTTTGATATACTTGTTTTACTAAGACCCCAGTGTGGGATTACACTGGGTATGTTGTTGTTTTACTAGGAACCCCATCCCGTAAACCTAGACCATGACATTACTTGGTAATCCCTCTGTGTTGGTCATAGCTGAAGCCGATCCTCTCCTCGGTCTGTTTCACGTACATGTTCCTCATATAAGCAAATAGCAAGCCCCTGCTTTCTTCAAAGCACCATCTTGTATCAGTTGAAACTGTGAGAGAACACAATCCAATTTTTGTATTCAGAGGCAAATAGCATCTCCGAAGAAGATTTCTGACGAAGGATCACAGATTCCAGGAAAGCATGGCTTATGTCTAGAAAGTGCATTCTCTACTTGAAGCACAAAGGCTGAAGCCTGTTTTCCTTTCTATGTTTGACTGTTAGTCTTTCCACTTTGCAGTTAAATGCTAGGGATTCAACCAAATAATTCAACCTATATTGATGTTGGTCCTTTCCCCTAACTCAGTAACTCTGGAATGTCGCCAGCGTCTTTTAATATACCTGCCATATCTTTGACCAACTTATATATCTCATCAGTCTGTTGATGAGCATTATGCTCCATAAAGAAGAAATGCGCTTGTCTTTGAATCTCAATCATGCTATAACCAGGCTCCTTTTTCACCCCCGTGTCCTTCATCAGCCTCCTTATCTCCGCAACATTGTTCCACAAACCAAAAGAAGCATAAGCATTAGACAAGACAACATATTTGCCTGCATTCTCAGGCTCCAAGTCAAAGAAATTTCTAGCAGCAAGTTTTACCATCTCGATGTCTCCATGAATCTTACAAGCCCCAAGTAAGGCACCCCATAATACTGGGTGCTCTCCACAACGTGAATTTTTGACAAACTCGTGAGCCTCTTGTAATCTTCCAGCACGGCCTAGAAGATCCACAATAGCTGCATAATGTTTTCCTCTTGGTCGAAGCCCATAATCTCTCATCATTGACGAAAAATACTCCTTACCTCTATCAACCAAACCTCCGTGACTACAAGCAGAAAGAACCGCAAGAAATGTAACATGGTTTGGCCTAAATCCTTCATCTATCATCCTATGAAATGATTCCAGAACATCCTTTATTCTTCCATTTTGTCCATACCCTGATATCAAAGCAGTCCATGTTATCACATTCCTTTCCAAGGACTTACTAAACACAAGATAGCCATCAGATGGAGAACTACACTTGAAATACATGTCCATAAGCGCACTATTAACTACAATATTTCCACTAATTTGGCTTTTAATCAGCAACGCATGTGCTTGCTTGCCCTGGTCGAGGACAGCTAAAGAGGCACAGGCTCTAAAGACTGATGAAAAGGTATACTGATCTGGAAGTACATCTCTCTGTTTCATATTATGGTACAGACTCAGGCCTACTTCCTCCATGCCCTTTTGCACGTATCCAGCAATCATAGCATTCCACGAAATCAGGCATTTGAATTGCAACTTATCAAATATAATGTGTGCTGTATCCAAGTCTCCTGCTTTTGCATACAAAATTAACAACTTAACGGTCAGATACTCATTTGGAACAAAGCCAACGGTAATCATTTGCCAATGGACTCTTTTCCCTTTATTATACGCTTGGCGGAAAATGCACTCTTGCAAAACAAGGGAATAAGTTTCTGCCTCCACCTGTACACCAGAGCGGCACAATATTCCAACTGCTTCAGCCACCCTTCCCGAGAAACAGAGACCTTTTATCGTCTCATCCAAATAGAGGGAATTCTTTACACCATTGGCCTGAAAACTGGGAATATTACCAGTCATGATTTCAATTCGAATATCATCTGAAAATATGGTCCAACTTTTACCTCCTATACATGAGAGCCAAAGAGCATGGAGATTTCAACACCCCAGGAAGAAAGCAAAGGAAACAGAAAAAAGCCGATTCAAGAACAACAAAAATTCAGAAGAAAGGAACCAAGCCCACATAGCAGAAAGAAAACTTGGCGCCTTGGAGCAATGGAATGTTAGTGCTGCAAAAACTTGCTCTTTCTTTTAATAAGTACCAACAACATGCGTATTTGGACACCAAGTGTGAAATCAAACTAAGAAAAGTCAAAAGAGCACCCTCACTGAAGATTAGATAAATGACTAAGTTGAGACTCGCACGCTGAACTCTTGCCTATTTAACTCATGAAAGATATCTCTACAGTTATCGATTCAAGCAAATAACTCATCACCCAAAAAGTTGGTCTTTGATAAAATAGCACAATATGTCAACACGCTGCTGAAAAGATGCTTTGCTATGTTAATGAACACTATGTCATTGTCCCCATGCCACTGTTAAGCTATCTGCCGAAACCAATTCGGAGGCAAGAAAAAAGGCTCTTACAAACATTGGCTTCGATACATCATCATCCATGTTTCATTTTAAAGTATATATAGTGCATCAATGTCTTAGGATACTAGCCAAAAATCCTACTTATACAAGTTCTACAAAGCTTGTGTGAGGTATAAGACACTATAAAGTATGTAGTTAAGTAGATAATCCTCATGAGAGTGAGCCAAACGGACACTGTGTTATTTATAGGATACAACAACATACCAAGTGCAATCCCACAAGTGGGGTCTGGGTAGGGTAGAGTGTGCGCAGACCTTACCCCTACCTCGTAAAGATAGAGAGATTGTTTCCAATAGACCCTCAACTTAAATAAAGCCTTCCAAACAGCTTGAAAAAGGGGATAAATATACGGGAGCAATAACAACAACAAAACAATGCGAAATGGAGACATTACACAACAAACAGGAGAATGAATAGTAACGGGAAAAAAAAACAGCTGTGGCACATTTTCTACTCCAACAGATGAATAGTATATAGTATAGCCAAAGAAGAGTTGGGAAAAATTAGAACTTTAAATATGCATAGCATTTCATTACCTATAAAACCAAGACACAAAACCAAATGAGGAACAGATTCATTAAAACAATACAGTACAATATAATAGACCCTTGTGGTCCGTCCTTCCCTGGACCCCACACATAGAAGGAACTTTACTGCACCAGACCTCATTTTAGTACAATACAATGCATACAATACGTTATGAAACAATACATAACAACCAAACAAACAGAGGCTAACCTGCCATTACTTCTTTCAGACTTAATCCTCTTCAAAAGAGTAGTAGTTTTTCCAGCAAACATAGGACCTACAATCACATGAACCTCACCCTCACCCTCACTCAAACCTGATGACTCACTATTCAAGACCCTAATTTGATTACAGTTTTGCACAGTAGAACATCTAAAGGTAGAAACTTTACTCATGGGGTTCATTGTTTGAGCACAATTAAGGTTCTTGAAAGTACTAAGAACCCCATATCTCCTACATACAAACATAGTGGTGGGTCTTGAAAGAACTGGAGAAAAGAGTGACTTCATTCTTGATAATGGTAACATGTGTTATGTTGAATTTTTTTAGGATCTTTGGGTTGAAATTCTTGAAAAATTTGTCACATATAGACTATTTGTAGGTAAAATTTCATGGGAAAATTGAGATAAGAAAATGGGGGCAGGGTTTTTTAAGGGTTCTTGGTTTGGAGGGAAAGAAGTAAAAAGTTTACAAAACACAAAGAAGATGGAACAAACAAGGGTGGAAAGTACCAACTTTGACCTACCAATTGTACACTCTAAAAGATTGGAAGTTGAATTTTGATTAATTCGGTAAGGGGAGCTGTGGATTAACCGATAAAGTTGTTGCAATCATATCAGTTATTGAGACTAGGGCGATTCGGAGATCATGAATTCAAGCTGTGAAAATAGTCTTTTACAAAAATGTAGGGTAAGATTGTGAACTATAGACTCTTATGGTATAGTTCTTCTTCGCACTTTGTGCATGGTGTAAGCTTTAGTGTATCGAACTGTTTTTTTTTATTAAGTTTGTTTGGATGAATGTTGTCTTTCATATTATATTATATTGTATTATTTTGATTAATATAATATTTAGATAATAGTGTGTTTTTCGTCACATACATCTTTAATTTAAAAGAGTAAATATAAAGAAAAGTAGGATACCGAATATAGTTAATCTAAAAAGGTAGGGTAAAGATAAAATAAGAAAGAAAATAGTAGGGTAGCCACCCACTCGCATCAAATTTGTCATTATATAAAATAAGATTTTTTATCTTTATGTAATAATGAATTTAATGATATAATATAATAAAATTTAATTAACTATCAAAATAATATATTATACAACACAATAACCATCCATATAGATGATTATGTATTTTGTATTATTTTCATTAAAATAATCAAACACTAAGTAAGAATAATTCTCATTTGCTACCGACCACAACAAGGAACTTAGCCAATTGGATTTGTTTATCATAAAAAGATGCAAAGTCCCCTACCCCCCACACCCATTCACCTTAATTGTTTTGACAAAAAGTTTTATCTTGCTTTGTTTGAGATCGTATTTATTTTTGGATGCAATATTGATCTTTGAAAAAAAACTAATATTAAGGAAAGAAGAACAAACGAATAAACAAATTATTCATCGAGTTTTAAATCACAAGTCACTATCGCTTGAGGAATTATATCAGGTAGTAATAGATTAGGGCAGAAAAAAGACTATGAATAGCCAATATATTTAGTTCATTCAAACAAAAAAAAAAGAAGACGTGATATCTTAAATTTTGAAACAGATGGACAATATGTAAAACTTCGTATAATAGACACTTATTGTCCAGTCCTTTCCTGAACCTTCGTATAGCAAAAACTTTCGTATATCGAACTGTTTTTTTTTTAATAATACGTATTTATAACTTAACATCATAAGTTGATATAGTTCAATGTAAATATTGAATGCTAAAAGTTTGCCTATATTATTAAGGGGGATAAAAAATATTATTTATTTACTAAAAATAGTAGAACTTAGATCTAAAAGGAGATTAATTATGAATTAAAACTTTAAATTCTTATGGCGGCTTGTGAAAAGTCAAATGATTTTATGAAATGTTTTGTAGTGATGTATATAATTAGCTTTTGCATGTGATATAATCATTCATTCAGTAAATATAATTATGTCCAAAAGCTATATTCATTATATGCATTGACCATTGGATGGCAAACTCTCCCGATTAATTTGAATTCGTGTCGCGAATTATTAGCGAGAAAGTATTTTTTATTAGAAAGTTTATACATATAAAGTTCAAATTAAAAATCTCTATTCTAAAAAAAAAAAATATCTTATCCATCTCACCATAATCTTTCATAATTAAAAATAAAGTTTTTAAAAACTATTTAACTATACAAATATATCATATAGTTTTTCTTATGAATATCTTTGGAAATATTTCCAAGCTGTTATCCAAAGATATAGGCAACAAATATCAAAGTTGATATACTTTCTTATGTTAATTTATTGTCGAATTATATAGTATAATCTTCGTATAATCAATAGGTTACGGTTTTAAAGCGTTGAGACGGTTACTAATATTTGTATTATGTTAAACTGTCTACATCATATTCCTTGAAGCGCGATCTTTTTTGGGATGCTTATACATCGGTCTGCCCTTTTAGGGGGTGTTTGGATGGGCTTTTTTTAAGTGACTTAAAAACTAAAAGTTAAAAGTCAAAAGTCAAAAATAGATAGCAGTCTATTTTTTGTTTTTGGCTTTTATTGTACTTTTTAAGCCTAAAATGAAGTACTTAAAAATACTTTTTATCTTTATCAAACACCTTCAAAAATTTAAAAAAATACTTAAAAGCTAAAAACACCTAAAAAAAAGTCAATTCAAATACCATCATCTTAATGTTGTATAATATAATCTAGTCGGATTGTTTAATTGGGATCACCATTTTTTGTATTATTATAATGGATATTTTAAACAAATGCTTCAAAAATAAATGAACAAAAATCAGTTCTAATATCCATGATTTTTACTTTGTTCAAAAAGAACAAAAAATACTCCCTCCGTTCTACGGTGATTAAGAAATTATAAATGAAATGATAAATTTTATTATTTTATCCCTTATCCATATTAATGATATTCATTGGGCATAGAAATGAACATTGGAATTGGAATTAATTGTAGGAATAAAATGAGAAAAAATTAATTAATTCTATTTTAATTTAGTAAGTGATCAAATAATATGAGATAGTTTTTTTAATAAAATGACCAATTAAATGAAACGGAAGGAGTACAAAGCAAGAGTTATAAGACAAATATCCAAAATTCTTTCTTGGGTACAACAATAATTAAATTTCTACCCCTATAAAAGGGAAAAGAAAAAAGACAAAGTGCGTAAATTGCGGTACATTTCTGGTTCACCAAGACCCCTATATATTGTTTTCTCTAGTTATTCGATATTTATTTTGGTGTCAATCTAATTCAAATTGTATCAAAAAATTTTATTATCAGAGTAAAACGTTTTTTTTTTCAAAGGTTATTTTATTTTTAAGTTCAATATCCGAGACCTCTATTAAGAATAAAAACATATTTACCGCTTTACGATAATCTATAATGAGATTTCAATATTTAAATTTAAGAGAACGGGAAAAACTATTTAAAGAACGTCAAAAATTTAACCATTTTTAATTCATCAAATGATTGCTTCCAGTAATTCTTCTTTTTCTAGAGTAATTTGTATTTTTCTTTTCAATAACTACCTAACAACTCATATTAATTCCATAGGATAAATGCCATCTCTCACTAGCAATAAATATTAGATAACTTTATCCAACAAAACTAATACATATGAAATTCATTCGTTGTTAAATTTAAACTCGATACCTCATGATTCTGAACTATTAAACCAAACCCTTGAGTGTAATTCATCAATACTTTTCATTACTACGATATATCTAAAAAGTAATGAATACTTTTTCTTTGTTGGAGGACATTAAAAACTAATTAATCATTATCAAAGACGATTCCATTTCAAAAGTTTAAATTTTATTTTGTTTTTTAATTAAACATGAATAAGTTTTTACAATCTCACCACATACAATGCTAGGTGATAACAAGCAATTGCCTAAAATTATCATCAAAGGTTGTAGTAGAGTGGAAAGTACTTCTCCATTCTTAATAAGAAATTTCTGGTTCGAGTCTTGGATATGAAATCGTCTTTAATAGGAAGCACTTTAACCCACATAGTAAGACTTTTCAGTGTGAATTCGATTAGTCAGGCTCTAGTGGGTACCGCACACCAAATAGGAAGAAAGGAAAAAAAAAAAAACAATTGCCCAAAATAGTTGTTGACTTGTAAGATTAGATAGTCTTAAGTCTTAAAAATACTCAAATTATTTATATATATAAAAAAAAAAATTGCCACTAAGAATGAAGGGACGGTTGGTAAAGTTACTGTAAATTAGTTGTCATTTTAAGTTTTTTTAAAAACATACTATAAATTATACGTATATTTGTATAATGGAGTATTATTTTTTGTGTATTTTGATTAAATCTAAAGTCTACCTGTATTTATTCCTTTTTTAGATGAATAGGCAAACAAGGAATCCTATCTGTCGAACACACATTTCCCACTTTCTTCTCATTTTTTAATTCAAAAAGTTAGACATAAATAAGTGAGTTTTGATGTTAAAAAAACAAAATTCTTATCTTATTTGAAACGCAGTTGAAAAAGCCATTTCATCTTTAAAGATTATCACTTTTGCCCTATATATTTAAATTCTAATTTTAATCCGTTAGTTATTATTAAATTCTAATTTTAGTCTATGTGATATCTAATCTTAGTTCATTTATGGTTCGGGTATGTGAAGAGGAGAAGCACGGATATTTTACTCTGGAGGTGTGAGGGGTTGGCTATGGATGTTTACAAGAGAGGTAGAGATAGACTGAAGAAGTATTGACAAATGTGATTATACAGGACATGATGCATATCCAACTAACAGAGGACATGACTTTAGATAGGAGGTTATAGAGGTCACGAATTAGGGTAGAAGGGTATAGGTAGGATTAGTGGGTAGAAATGTATTATTTGTTTGTCCATTCTAGATTCTTATTTCTTGTTCTTCGATTTCTGTTACTATTTGTGGTTTTGCGTAGTTTGATTATGGTAGTAATCTGTTGTAGTATTGTTCTGTTATTATCTGTTGCTTTCAGTAACGTTTGTTGTTTCTTTTATTTCCACTACTTCTTATATAGACTGTCTTTATCTTGGAGTCGAGTGTCTATCGGAAACAGTCGTTCTACCTTACTTAGGTTTGCGTACATCTTACCTTCCCCAAACCCACTTGGTGGGATTACACTGAGTATGTTGTTGTTGTTGTTGTTGTAACCTTCAATTAACCAAAAAAAAAAAAAAAAAAGTTAGATTGATTTCTTTATGTAGGAAATATGTTGAATTTAAACTATTTGTAAAATCGTATTATCGTTTAAATATCGAGTAACAATACAAACTTAACCTTAGACAACATAAGTAATTAAATAATGCAACAATTTTAAAAAAAGTTTTTTGACGTAGCATGTGACTTGGTCCATATTTTTGTGTTGCGGTTCATGCCTTTCCAACACATGACATGAAGGGATGATGGAGGCTTGGTATAATTCTAATATCTTTGAATTAATTAATATTTGAGATTAATTAATTTCATCTTGTTTATAGGGAGCACAAGATTAAGTCCCCCTTTAGTAAAATAATAATAATAATAATGACTAAAGTCGCTAGTAATTTACCAAGTGATATGTTTGACGTTCATGACGAATGGTGGATCGAAGAGAACGACAATTAGCGAAGTTTTATACTGGCAAATACCCAAGAAGAGGTTCATCATGAATACGTTACGTGATTCTCACATTTGAATAGGGAGAAAGTGAATAGTTTTAAGTATAAGACAACACACAAGTTCACATGATACACAGTATTTTTAGGCTCGGTAATGACGTAGTCAAAAAGATAAATTTAAAAGTTTTAGTTCAACGAATAATATGTGGCATGAATTTGGATCATAAGACAATGTATCCTTACTTTAGTTGGTGCAGATTTTGATTATTTATTTTTCTAAATTTTGGCCTTTCTACCATTTAATTAGGTAACTCTTGTAAATGATTAATTGTTAAAGAAGCAATTTCTGCCTAATTTAGAAGCTAGTTGCCTAAGGTTCTTAAGCAATTACTATTATATTCTTGTATGTGGATAAGATTTTCAAAATACTATGTATAACATATGTCAAGTAATTTAGGGATAATAACATGTTTGGTACTTAAGTAATTGATATATTTTTATGTTAGTTTTTGTGATATCTTATTCAGCACATTTACCTTTCAATTAATTGAAATGCGTATTTTTAATCTGTTTATGTAGAAAATATGTTATATTTGAACTATTTTTAAAATTATATTAATGTCAAAATATGAAGTAACAACATAAGTTTAACATAAGATATATATAATTAAGTGATAAAATAATTGATAAATATTATAAGGAAAACAGAAATAAAGTACACATTTCAATTAATTGAAGGACAAGTGTGTGTACTTTCTTGAGAGGTTCTTCATGAAATTCTATAATGTTTATAGCCCTCTTTTCTCCTATGCTATGTGATAATAATAGCATTATATTACTACTATGTTTAGCAAGAAAATTTGTCTTACTTTGAGTAAGGACACATTAGAGTAAGGACACATTATCTTATTTTAATACTTTAAAAGAAAATCTAATTTGCAATTTCTCATATATTTATAGTCTTATTTAAAATAGCAAGATCAGAATTTTTTTGATAAGAACTTGAATAGAGAAAGACATTTAGATTTTTATAGTCCATCGATGATTATCTAAATATAGTAAGTAAGAATTATTCTTTGCGCTATATATGAAATGATATGATTGATGACAAAAAGGGTAAAAAGTAATTATCACTACTAAAAGATGCGATGAAATGATTGGAATTTATTCATTCTTAATTAGAGGTTTCAGGTTCGAGTCGTTAAAATTGAAAGCTTCATGATAAAGAGCGATTTACGTCCTTAGTGAGTCTATTGAACATGAATATGAAATAATCAGATCAGTGAATTTCGGATACCAAATATAGTAAAATGATTGTTAAAAATAAAATAGGTTCTTTAATACTATTAGTATACTAGAAAACCAAATACATTTACTAGAGGAGTGAAATTTTTAGTTTTTTTCCTTCCTAACTTATTTTTAAAAAAAAAACAGAGGTAAAAATATGAAGAGAAAAAAAAAACAGAAAAAAGAAGAATGTAAGACAAGTTGTCTGAAATAGTGACAATCAGTGGACTAAATATCAAAAGTCTCTGTTAATTAATCAATTCATAATAATGAAAAAAGAAGAAAATTTACTAGAAGTCTAGTTGATTTTTTTTTCTTGGATCCCACTTGATGTTTTGTATCCATATCGAAATTTGATCTAATTTGATTCACACATTATAGGGCCCACTTCTAGAAATATCTTTCGAAAATAACATCTCTATCTACACGAGTTAGTGGTAAGATCTGTATATACTTTATCTTTTTTAGATCTTATTAGTAAAATTTTATTAGGTATGTTGTTGAAAATGCTGAGTTAATTTCCCTTTAAAGGGAAAAAAGACATTTTAAAATTCAAAAATGTAACCATATGAAACAATGTAAAAGTCATCATCTTCCATTGTCTCCTCTCCCCTTCTACATTTTCTCGTTTTTTACTAGAGTAAAAGGATAGCCAAAGACCTCTCTCTCACAATATATTATACAAAAAATATATAATTTTTATATATATTACTTTCTTCGTTTATTTTTACTTATCACATTTCATATTTTCTTAAAAAATGATAGTCTAGTATACTAAAACTTCTGATATGTGCGTGGTTTAGAAAAAGATCGGACCAAAAAAGTTTGTTATACATAATTTTACCTTATATTTTTGCATTATTTCCATAACCTGAATGTGTAATCTTTTGGTTAAAAGTGATAAGTAAAAATAAAAATCTACGAAGGAATATTATATATATTTATATAGATGGACAATGTTAGCCATTTCAGATGTAAATCAATCTTTCTTACACCACACTCTCTTTTCTCTCTTACCTTTTTCCTCTCCTCTAACTTTTTTTTTCATAAAAATAAAAAACTCCATTTTTGCATTTTGCTAATTTTTGGTGAATTTAGAACGTTTAGAGAGGATAAAGAGAGGGCCTTTCAAGCCCCTCTTTCTATATATGCCTCTCTAATCAATCTTGAATTACACCCATTTCTCTTCTTAGCCTTTATCTATTGGTAAATAATTCAATCTTTGATCTATTTATTCATGTTTTATATATAAAGTTTTAATCTTTTTGGGTTTTTTTGAGGATTTTGGCTTGTGGGTATGTTGATTTTTTGGTTTATATTGAGTGTTTTCATGTTTGTGGTGGAAAGTTTTGATCTTTTTTTTGGTTTGTAGAGGATTTTGGATTGTTGGTATGTTGATTCTTGATTTGTTGTTCATGTTTTATGTGTAAAGTTTTGATCTTTATTGGTTTATATTGTGTGTTTTCATGTTTGTGGTGGAAAGTTTTGATCTTTTTTTTTGGTTTGTAGAGGATTTTGGATTGTTGGTATGTTGATTCTTGATTTGTTGTTCATGTTTTATGTGTAAAGTTTTGATCTTTATTGGTTTATATTGTGTGTTTTCATGTTTGTGGTGGAAAGTTTTGATTCTTTTTTTGGTTTGTAGAGGATTTTGGATTGTGGGTATGTTGATTCTTGATTTGTTGTTCATGTTTTTTGTGTAAAGTTTTGATCTTTATTGGTTTTTTGTTGTTGTGTTTGGAGAACTATGGTTTCTTGGTGTGTTGATCTTTGATCTGTTGAAAGATCAGATGATGATGATCTGTTGTTGTATTGGAATCTTTTGTTTAGTTTAAGTTAATCTGCATTTTGATGTTTCATATTGAATCGTTGCATTGATAGGGTTAATAGATTGTTGATTGATAAGGTTGTTAGAATAGTTGAACTTGAATTATCCAATTTTATGAGCTTGTTGAGAATTGAGATCCTTTGGTATGCTTTTTTAGTTGGTGAAGTTAGTGATCGATGGATGATCGATCTATTCGTGATTATGTTGAGTTTCATTCTCATGATTATGAGTGGTGGTACCTTTTGATGTGTAGAATGGAAATGGAGCCTGGCAAATTATCCAATTTTATGAGTTTGTTGAGAATTGAGATCCTTTGGTTGTTGAGAATTGAGATCCTTTGGTATGCTTTTTTGCTTGGTGAAGTTTGTGATCCGAATTTCGGTTTAAGGAGAGTTGTTTTTAACATTTTGGAGTATCGATGATTGATCTATTTATGATTATTGTTTGTTTTGTTTTCATGATTATGAGTGGTGGTATGTTTTGATATGCAGAATGGAAATGGAGCCTGGTAAATTGTTTGTTGGTGGAATTTCTTGGGACACTAATGAAGATCGCCTCAAAGAATATTTCCAAGCTTTTGGTGATGTGGTTGAAGCCGTGATCATGAAAGATCGGATCACTGGCCGTGCTCGTGGTTTTGGTTTTGTTGTTTTTGCAGACCCTTCTGTTGCTGAAAGAGTTGTTAAGGAAAAACACATAATCGATGGTAGAACTGTAAGTAACACGTGCTTTGTTCGTTTTGGATTTATCGTTACTGAAATTTATAATTGATGGTAGAACTGTAAGTAACACGTACTTTGGTCATTTAGATTTGTCGTTACTGATATTTATGGTTTAAAGTCTGCTGAACAATTTACGATGAAGGTTCTCGGATGGTTTGTCAGAAAAAGAATGGTTATGACACTAGAATTTAGTTTAAAATTTTCAATTTTTCTCTGTGATATTTTTCGGTGATTATGATTGTTGCTATTTGCAAACTGTTAATAGTTCGTCAGTTCGTGCACAATGACATATCAGCACTATCAATGGTGAAATTGATTATTCGATCTGATAAGTGCTTAGTATTACCACAGTTAATGTGATTGGCGCTATATGTATTAAATTGAAGGTAATGGCAAGTTGCCTATTGTAGCAGAATTGAACCGGTTACGTTGACTAGCTTGAGATGAGCTGGACTGAATCAACAGTTTGAACTATCAAACGTTGCATGAAATTAAATGATGGAAATAATTTGATATTTAAATTAGTACATCCAGATATAGACAAGAAGCATGGTTAATGAAAGCAAGCAGATTTAGTTCGTAGGATTTAGTGAAACCGTGTTATAAAAATGAGCTTCTGTTAAGGACTTTCGATAACTTGCTAACTGTGACGGGAAAAAAATGTTTACGTTTTAACATTTCCCTTTGATCTCCAGGTAGAGGCAAAGAAGGCTGTTCCAAGAGATGATCAACACATTACCAGAAACAATGGTAGCATGCAGGGCTCTCCAGGTCCTGCTCGCACTAAAAAGATTTTTGTTGGAGGTTTGGCATCCTCAGTCACCGAGAGTGACTTCAAGAATTACTTTGATCAATTTGGGATGATTACAGATGTTGTGGTGATGTATGATCACAACACACAAAGGCCTAGAGGCTTTGGATTCATCACCTTTGACTCAGAGGAGGCAGTTGATAAAGTTCTGTACAAAACGTTTCACGAACTTAACGGTAAAATGGTTGAGGTTAAGCGTGCAGTACCCAAAGAGCTATCACCTAGTCCAGCCCGAAGCCCATTTAATGGACAGAACTATGGTCTTAACAGGGTTAACAATTTGCTTAATGCATATACCCAAGGTTACGTTCCAAGCTCGATTGGAAATTATGGTATGAGAATGGAAGGTAGATACAGTCCTCTTACTGCTGGTCGGAATGGATATTCTTCCTTTAATCCTGCTGACTTTAGCGTGCCAACAGGCATGGACTCCACATTGAACCCAAACTATGGTGGAAGTGGAACCTTTGGTTCTAATTATGGACGCGGAATCAGTTCCTTTTACAATGGGAATTCAAACAGGTACAGCAGTCCTGTCGGGTTTGCCCCTGGAAGGGTTGGAAGCGTTTCTATGTTGAATTCAGTAGGATGGAACCCATGGGACAATGAGAGTCTTAATTATGGAACAAATTCTGCCAACTCTACTGATTTTGTTGGCTCTGTAAGTGGGGTTGCAGGATATGGTGCTTTGAGGGGTCTCGGAACAATTTGGGGTTCCTCTTCAATATCGGGTCAAGGTGGAGGAAATGGTTCTTTTGGAAGTGGCAACATTGCTAACAGTGGCGAAGCAGTTGGGGCAGGGTATGGACGAAACTTGGGAAACAATGCTGTCAATACATCACCTTATGCTCCAGCAAAAGACACTAATGCTGGAGCTTTTGGGAACTTGTATGGTACTGTAGGTGCTTCTTTCTATGAGGACTCAGCCTGGCGTTCAACATCTCCAGAACTAGATGACTCGGCATCCTTTGGTTATGGACTTGGGAACGCAGACTCACTCGGTTATGTTGGTGGTTATAGTGTTGCAAATAGGTCAAATAAAGGTAAAGAAACTCCTCATTTCTTACTTATGGTTAATTGTCATGATGTCTTTCTAATGCATGCACTAAATGGTCCGCCACAAAACTTACTCGCACATCACTGCTCCTACTGAAAAAAGGGCAGCCTGATGCACTAAGCTCCCGCTATGCACAGGGTTCGGGAAAGGTCCGAACCACACGGGTCTATTGTATGCAGCCATAACCTGCATTTCTGCAAAAGGTTGTTTCCACAACTCAAACCCGTGACCTCTTAGTCACATGGCAGCAACATTACCAGTTTCACCAAGGCTCAAGTTGGTTTTGGCAATCCTAATATGAGCTGCAATTCGGTGGCTGATGAATGAGATACCATGAACTAAGCTAGAATCAAAGAACACAAAATGATGATTTTGTTTCTTGCTATGCTTATACATATGCATTGATCGATTTATTTCATTTGCATCACAATTACTTACATATGCTCATGATTTGTGATTCAGGAATTGCTGCCTAGGAATATTATCGTATGGAAGTTTGGATATAAAAATGCTTAATATAGGTGGAAAATACAGCTTGAGCCAAAGTCATGGATGTGGATTACTACGCGTATTCTCTTTGAAGAAATACTTCAGTCTAGAGGTACATTCACTTAGAGCTAATTCAGTACCTGCTATAGAAAGAACTTCTCCCAATCAACCTTTACTAAAGAAAGGGACTACTTCTCGTGTAAGGTTTGAACGTAGATTCTTTAGTATAGAATTTTTCATTTTCTTCGCCTTTTTCTTACTTGTTCCTGCATATGGTTGAGATGTAAAATTGGATAGCGGAATATACTTACGAGATAATTGTACCATTGCATTATTATCTGATGAAAACAATGTGATGTAAAAGCAGATTGTTCGTTCCTTCATCGGATTCTTTTCTTCTTTATTTTTTCTTTCTTTCATACTGTAATGCTCCAGTAAACTTGCTGGCTGTTGTTGAAATTTGTTTACCTCAGTTTCTATGAACTTTTCAGCTTATTTAGTGTAGAAAAACTTGTGTAACAGATGCTTTCTATGCTCTTAAATGATATTTTTAGAACTATTTCTCTTGTGATCTGAGCTTTATTCTGGTGTTTTTATATGCAAATTTTGCAGTTCTATGATTTTTTAAGCAAATTTTGCAGTTCTATGATTTTTTAAGCAAATTTTGAAGACAAAAATACAGTCAAATCTTTCTATAGCAACGTAGTTTGTTTGGATATGTTTTAGCTGCTATAGAGGTTCGACTATAATGTCGTTTGTCTGGATACCTTTTGGCTGCTATAGCGAAATGCTATTATAGAATACATATAATATAACATAACATGATATGAAAAATTAGTTCAGAAACTCGACCGTTATAATGTAATGTTGTTATAGAGCTATAAAGAGGTTTTACTCTATCATTGAAGTAGACAGTTCATGCATAATCATATCAAGAGTAAATACCTAGACGATTTGTTAATAACAAGGATATTAATGGATTCATAGTATATAACGGAGGATAAAAATAAATAATCTTATGTAGTACATTAATATATTGGAGCTTTTCTCTTAAAACCAAAAAAAGGGCTGAAGTGCATAGATACTCGATTTTGAGACCACCATTTAAGTCGTACGCGCAATGCCTAAATATTTTCAAGTCTACACTTTCATATAGTTGAAGTTCAGACACATATGGTTGACGTCCATTCATTTTCTCCTAAAGTTCTGAATACAAATTAAATGACGATGTCCAAATAAAGTCATCGTAAATTTTTGGAAAAAAAACTAAAAAATGGTGAGGCCCACAAAGATATGTGGATAAAGAGTGGATCCCACTATATTTGGTCAGCGGTCCCATAGGCTGAGTGGCCCACTACCAAATTATAAACAAATAGATACTACGTAATGGACAACTTGGGTTTGTGTACGCCATGTTTTATCTCAGGATAATTACGTGTTTGAATCATTCGGTCATTTAGTTTGTAAATATGTAAAATATATATGTTTGTATGAAGGATGCAGATTAGGATAGACGGTTAGTGGAGAGGAGTGTGTCCTAGCTAGTAGATAGGGGTGTTAGTCAGTGGCGGAGCCAGGATTTTCATTGAGGGGCTCAAAAATATACACACGAACTAGTAGAAGGGAGTTCAACATCTTCTATATATATGTATATATAAAATAATTTTAATCATGTATAAATAGTTTAATTTTTCGCCGAAGGGGGTTCGGAACCCCCTCATTGTATGCTAGATCCGCCCCTGGTGTTGGTAGTTGTCGTGCTACGTTGGTAGTTTCTTGTTCTGTTTTGGTGATGCCTGTTGTGTTTGGGTAGATTGAATGTCGTATTATTCTGTGATAGTCTTGTTTTTGATATTATCTGTTGTTTTGATACTAGTTGTTTTTTGTGTACTTCTATTACGTCCTCTTTACACTGTTGTTGTCTTAAATCGGGGGTCTATCGAAAACAATCTCTCTACCTCACCTATGAGGTGGAAGTACAAACTGCCTACACTCTATTCTCCCTACACCGCATTTTGATGGAAATATACTGGGTATGTTGTTGTTGTTGTATATATGATAGACATTGTACCTATACACAACATTTACATGGATAGTGTATATGTTATAAATATTTCAGCCGTATTGGTAAATTAGTTGGTCGAAAGGTATATATTTTTAACTTTTCCTTTTCTCTTTTCTTTTGTAAAAAAATCTTTTTTTTATGTTTTTTTCTTGCACAATTTTGTTAAGGCAAAATAAAATTTAGAAATTCTCCAAAATGTGTGGCCAAATATATATTCTTATCTTTATTCCGTGGTTCCATTTACACCTTTCTTTCTTTTTTCTTTTCTTTATTTCCTTTTCAACTATTTAAATATAATTTTAAATAAAAAAAAGTGCGTAAAAGGTACTAACATTTATATTTTTATTTCATATAACAAAAATCATGAAAGGATATGTTGAAAATTTTAGTCAAGAATAATTTAGGGAAGTGAAAATAACTATCACGGAGTTAAATATAGTTACTTATTATACAAAACTTATCAACAATAACAATAGTTGCGCCTTAGTCTCAAACGAGTTAAGAGTCGAATATATAATTTTTTACTGATCGTGTATTACCAGAGTCACTATTATACCAAATAAAAACATTTTAAGTAGTTGCTAAAATAATTTTAAACCTTGTTTCTAATAAACAAGTGAATATTTTCAACTCTCAAAATACTACTCCCTCCGTTCCATTTTATGTGGCCTAATTTGACTGTGCACGGAGTTTAAGAAATAAGTTTTGACTTGATAATGTTTACCATATTGTCCTTTAAAAAATAAAAGGCAATGCATTCACTTTTTAATTAAGTGAGACCAATAAGGGTAAAAGAGTAATTGTGCCTTCAAAAAGTTACCAAATAAGGAAATAGGACATTCTTTTTGGGACGGACCAAAAAGGAAAGTAGATCACATAAAATGGGACGGAGGGAGTATAATACAACAATTAGTTTGTGGGAAAAGAAGATGGGTGAATACTATAGGGCATTAATATAAATCGCCTGCCAACAAGGGTTGTGGTGGAGTGATAAGTACTCCTTCATCCTTAATCATGTTGGGTTCAAAATCAAGAGGGCGTCATGCAGAAGCTTAAAGTTGCAAACCATGTAGACGATAAATCGGATGACAAAAATACTAAACTAAAAAACATATTATTGATATGATTTGGCCAATTGGCCTAATATGAAAACCTAATATTGAAAAAACATAAAAATATATTGGGAGAAATCTCTCCCTAAACAAGACTCTTTTAAGGACTACATTGTGGATGTTATTGTGTTTTGGTATGGAAAAAGGGGTCTTCTATTTATAGAGTTTCAAAACCTTTCCTACAATAAAGAGGTTAGCCAAATATGGAAGAATTTTATATTTTTCTTTTTAGGAAAAGTAAAAGTAATTATGGTATTACTTTTATTTTCCTTCCAAAAAAAGTAAAACTTAAATTTAGTAAGAAAATCAGGGCAAAAATCCTAACAAATCAGAGGTTTCGAGTTTGAGTTCCCGTGGATATAGAGTCGTCTTTGTTAGGGAGTGTTTTACCCCCCAATGTGGGACTTTCCAGTGCGAATCCGAATTTAGTCGGGCTCCAATGTGGGTACTGAATACCGGGTGGAAAACAAATATATATATATATATATATATATATATATATATAGAGAGAGAGAGAGAGAGAGAGAGAGAGAGATCCCCTAAGGTCTTAAAACGATCAAGTGGATGATATCTGTCAATCATCAAGAGATACAGCGGAACGGATAAGATATTTTTAATTCTATATCAAAGGTTTTGAATTTGAGCTCTTATAAAAAAAAATATATGGTAAGCCAATAGGGAGCACGTCCCTCTTAAATACATTTTATAAGGCGTGAATCCAATTTCGACCTTCTTGAGGTAGTGATAAGATATGTGTGTGTACACTTTACCTTCCCCAAATCTTATAAAATTTTAATGATTATGTTATTGTTGTTATTATAAAGTGTGAATTCAAATTAGTCGAAACTCTAATGATAATACTTAACGTAAGATGAAAAAACAAAAGAAGATGGTGGATGCTATCAAATATTATAGGACCATAAGGTGGGGTAGCCAAATCAAATCAGTTGACAAATGACAGGAAAATTCATGAATGCTTGACATATATTGCTCCATTTGGCACTTCCTTTGGAATGAAAATAAATACTATCTTCCTAAGTTTCAACATCAGAATAAGGACCAGAATATTTTTTTTTTTCTTCCTTTTGTGGAGAGGCCTTAAGGCCTTAAGTTTAATCCTTACTTGACAGTAATAGAAAAAACTAATAATTTATTTCTTTGGATATAACACTACAACTTCTTGGAGATAGGTAAATGATCCATAATTTTTTTTAGATATTTCACATTTCGAAATTTGTTGTAATTGGTGTTGAAGTTGATTGTGTGAACCATAGGGTTTAAAAGCAGCCGCTTTCAGTCATTCCCGCATTAGATGTTTACCTAAATCAATAGGTCCTTACGTGGATCCCACGTTAGCCCCAAGGTGTTGCTTGTAATTTTACACTACACCACTATGTCCAAAACCTTCGATCCTTCTTTCTAAATGGAGGTGTCTGAGACACCTTATTTTCTCATTTAGTTATTGCTTGTTCCTCTTAGGTCAAAGTGTTTGGGCTTTTCCTTTTCACGCCAAGAAGTACGGAAGAATAGTAAACTGAGCCTACAAAATAAAGATTCTAACTATGAGAAGTTGCCCTCATGTAGTCGTTGGTCTTCGCCAACACCACTTGTAGCTTCTAGTGAAGCTACAAGTTCATGAGCAAGTGAGCTTACGAGTCATGTTCCTAAAAGAAAATGATCCTCTCTGTTTTCTTTTCTCCCGTTTCACTATCCCTTCAAAGCCCTTGTATAGGTTGAGTGCTAACGCTTTACTAATATAATAAAAAAATCAGCCTCTTCTGTCGAGCGAAGAGCCTGGCTTTTCATGATCTCCAGCTCTTTCCCACCAGCTCGTTCTTTACAAGGCATCAAGGCAAACCCACTGGATAGCGAAAGGTTTAACATCTCTCCTCTCTTATTAGTAGTAGCGAACATCAGGTAATTTCGTGCCAGATTGGTAATGAAACGCTTTGGGGATGAGATCAGACTCGAGAAATAATCTCCTTCAAGGCTACAAGGAGGGCTATGTTCTGCAAGTGGACATCACTATTTATCATGTCAAGACGGAATTCCAATTTGTTTTTGAAGGTGATCAAGACGATTCGACAAAAACCAGGCAGTTTGGCAACATCAAATTGGAGAATAAGCATAAATTTGAAGATAAAAAGAGAAGAAACTGTACCAGTGCATTATACAAAAAACTGACAGCTCCAAAAAAAAAAAAAAACCATCAAAAAAAGGTTCTTCTCCACTTTGGGTAATTTACATTTTTTTTTTCTAATGGAAGTTTGTTTTTCCCATAGCACAGAATGAAATCTAGCTTCTTTGTTTCCACCCATAACATTTCAAAACCAACAACACACATTGAATTACAACAGGGCAGAAGAAGATGTTTAACAAGAATTTTCGTCCCAAATTATGACGAACAGCATCCGCCTTTCTTCGCTTGTGCATCTGCTTCTTGGTTTTCGTCTGCCTTCAAAATCACAGTTTTTCCATTTGCCAGCCTCCCGGAATCCTTTTTTTGAAGTTCTTGCGATTGCATGACTTTCCGGCTCAGGATATTATAGATCTCTTTAACAACTGTTTGAAAAGCTACAGCTACATTTGAAGAATCCAAAGCTGATGTTTCTATAAAGAATAGACTGTGTGTCTCGGCCAAGGATTTGCCTTCAGCTGTTGTGACCTCCCTAGCATCTTTGAGATCAGATTTATTGCCAACGAGTATTGTAACCACGTTCATGTCGGAATGAGCTGCACACACAAGTAAAGAAGCTAAGCACTAGAAGATGATCAAAATAAAAAATGCACAACATATCAACATGGAAATAACTCAAATACAACAACATACTGGTGTGTACGCAGTCTTACCCCTACCTTGTGAAGGTAGAGAGACTGTTTCCGATAGACACTTGGCTCAAGTAAAGCATAATAAAATCACGTATGGAAAGAAAAATACGGCAATGCAGAAGTGAACAGTAACAACAACACAATACTATAGAGGAAGCAAAGTAAACAACAGGTAATAATAAAATCGAGAACAAGATAGTATGTGAGTAACAATACAACTCTGTTAAGGGGAACTAGACAGCGCTAGACTACCTGCTAACCTTAAACCTAGGGTCATGTACTCGGCAAGCTGCAAGTGTGTCAATAATGTATGATGCTGATGAAATAAGATTAATATAAAGCTGCATTTTCTCTTCTGGAGGGACAAGAGTAAATCAAGAAGACTAGAGCAAACACTCTAACCACTATATTTACATGTTACAAAATTTAAATTGCAGAGTATGCAAGTCAAAATATTTATACACAAAGGAGTAAACAACTTTGTCATAAAACTTACTCTGAAGTTCATTAAGCCATCGACCAATATTATCAAAGGTTAGGCGTCTACTAATATCATAAACCAGAAGAGCTCCAACTGCGCCTCTGTAATATGCAGAAGTTACTGCCCTAAACCGTTCTTGACCTGCTGTGTCCCATATCTGCGCTTTGACCTCCTTCCCATTTATGTCCAGCTTTTGGGTCTGGAATTCTACTCCTATTGTCGATTTTGAGTTGGGATAGAATTCATCACGAGCAAATCTAGCAAGCAAATTTGATTTCCCAACAGCTGAATCACCAATCAAAACAATCTTGAAAAGGTAATCTTCTGTTTGTGCTTCCTCAGAACGAAACGCCATCTTCTTTGTGTAAAATGGCAGCTAGAACATCATATTTGCTTATTTTGTAGCTAAACACCAAAAACAAGAAATTTGAAACACAAATAGGCAGGAGGCCTCAAGGAAACTTGCGAGACAATACAAACATATGTAAGACAAAACACTTTTTGCTTAGGAATTGGTTTAAGACGAGAAGAAAGGAATCTCAGAAAATAAAAGTTGTATATGAAGGCGAAGAAGGACAAGGTAATTTAGAATAAGGACTTTCTATTAACCATGTACTACAACTTCTTCCAGCCGCTGCACTACTGAGTAACTCTTTCCTATTTTATTCAGCCCTCTAAACGGACAGCTTTTAAATACCTGCATAAGAGGAAAAAGATAGAAACTTGAAACTTCAGCAAAGAATCCAGTCTAATACTTTACTTTTCCCATAAAACAATGTATCATTCTTCTACAAGATTCTTCAAAAGGATATAGTCTAATTACAAAAGGTAAGGAAAAGAAAATTATACAAGATCAATCAGCTGTTGCTCGTCTAATGCCCCGTCCTTGCGGCCTCCCACTTCCCCTGCTTCTTGTTGCAGACAATCAGCTGTTGCTCATCTAATGCCCCGTCCTTGCGGCCTCCCACTTCCCCTGCTTCTTGTTGCAGACTTTTTAAGCACCAACCTAGAAGAAAAGTGAAAGAAAGTACTGCTATAAAACTTGACGTAAAATTGTGCTTGCAGAATTTTCATTTCTGGTTGTTGACATAAAATAAGAAATGCAAAATTGTTATCTCCCAAAAAATCCACTAATTCAATTTAACCGACCAAGTCACACCAAAGTTGCGCCCAAAAATTACTCCCTAGTAATGCAAAAGGTCAACTAATTATTACACTATCTGCATTGGTCTTTCTTCTTTTCTATTTTGCCACTTACTCAAGATAAGGGGGTTTGTATGAAGAGGGAAAAGGGTGGAATCACGGAGAGAGAAAAAAGGGCAGCCCAGTGCACTAAAGCTCCCGCTATGTGCAGGGTCCGGGAAGGGCCGAACCACAAGGGACTATTGCACGCAGCCTTACCTTGCATTTCTACAAGAGGTTGTATCCACGGCTTGAATCGTGACCTCCTGGTCACATGGCAGTAACTTTACCAGTTACTCCAAGGCTCCCCTTCAGATTAGAGAGAGAGAGAGAGAGGAGCCAATAATTCTCGGGGAAGTAGTAATATGTGTGGACTGCAAGCAATGACCATAGAACTAGCGATACTCAAAAAGTTTGCAAACTGTCAGAAACCATTAATAGATACAGTTACATGAGAAAGATACAAATCAACAGAAAGAAAAGTCTCAACAGAAAAAGATTAATATTTCTCTCTGGCTCTCCAGCTGTAGGGAAGAGTAGGAGGTGCCCTCTCAAAAACGGAAAAGAATCCTTGAAACAGGAAGCTAAGTGTGTCGCACTCAATAGAAAGGGATAAAACTGCAAACCCAATTGATAAAGTTATCATGTAGGAAGGATTTTTAACAACATACAGGTTACATAAGATCTGATGACACCAGAACATATATAATTGCCCAAAGGTTAAGGCAAACAAAACACTTAATGGAAAAACTGAAGCTTTTACTTTTACAAAACATCCTCGAAATGCAGTTTCAAAAAAGCAGCATAGAAACGAGAAAACCAACTACTTTTGCCCACTTCTCAATATTCCCCCTTAGGCAAAAGCCTAGAAGACAATTGGGAGTTTCATCTCCCAAAGGAAAATGAATTAGAATTAAAACATGGTCACTAGATGTTGATTGCCCTAGTTTAGATTCTACGATGTATAAAGCTTTATCAAGTCAAAATCGTACGCAAATACAACCTTCAGACATAGCTAGCAGATAGTATAAAAAGTCTTTATTCAAGGTAGCTGCATACACCTCATCCACAACACACACCATTAGAAGACCCCCAACATCCATGAATAGGAAACAATCACCATGACATGTAAATTACGTTGACCAAGAAAGGAAATTGACCCAGGGGGAAGTAGGCATTCTACAATGCCATGCATTCCTATTGGATTCACTCAATGAAGGCAATAAATTTGAGAGACATTCTGGTGACCTGCTAGTCAAAAGGCAAAAATCAAGTTTATGAGATGTCACAAACTCGACTAATCCGCCACGTACCTGTTACCTTTCCGTTATTACAATTATCGGGTAATTTTGTCTACCAAAGCTTAGACATATGGGAAGAAATCACCTAACACTTTTATCTCAACATGGTTCATTACAATTTTATCGACAGCTAAACCACACCCTTGATCGCTAGTCACAAAGACTATATATTAACAGGTGAATCGATTTCCTATATGGGACCCGCCGAGTAAATAATTTCAATAACAAGCTGCACTTGCATAGGCATCTACAACAAAGTTAATGAGGTGATGTAAACAAAGACTTTTAGCTAGGTGACTTTGAAAAAGTCAGCTCACTAAGTATCCTCCACTGATCATGCCACACATAATGTGCTGGTAAACTTATCCTAACTAATCCAGCTCATCATAATTGCCCCCTGTCTCATCATGACCATTGGAAAGGCTCAACATTGTACAGACATGACACCACAACAATCACAAAAGTAAACAGTTCTTTTTCTGACATCCCAAAACAGTATTTCAGTACCAACATTATTTAAGTGAAAAAAATATATCCACTAGACATAATCACAAATGACAAGTGACATTATTAAAGGCATCTCGTACACTAAGCTATCGCTATTCGCGGGGTCCAAGGAAGGACCGTACCACAACGGTCTATGGTACGCAGCCTTACCCTGCCTTTCTGCAAGAGGCTGTCTCCACAGCTCGAACCACGACTTCCTAGTCACATGACAGCAATTTTACCGATTATAGCAAGACTCGATTATTATTTGGCATTTAACCATTAAAGATAGAAAAGACACATGCTACACTAAGTACAATTAATTTCCCTATTCTCATAATGCTCCCAAATCCAAAAAACATTAAAAAAAATCCTATCTTTTTACAAAATATAAATTCTTCTCACATCAAGAAACAACCAAATTAACAACAACAAAAAAAAAAGATACAATTTTGACACATACCCACTTCTTTATATGATGAAAGGATCAACCCCTTTTAATAATCTCTCAAGATGTGATCAAATCAAGAACCTCAAAAAAGGAAAAAAAAAAAAAAAAAAGAAGAAGTGATTTTTTGAGAAAAATGTGTTGAAAACACACAAGAATTAAAGGATTATTAATAATTTTTTATGATTTTTGGAGAGATTGGGTTGGATATGAAGATCCAAGAAAGTGGAAATGGGAAAGAGAGAAGAAGCACAAGAAGGAGAGAGAGAACAAGAAGGGGCCAAAAGAGGGAAGAATGCTAAGATTCTACTGTTGCAAATTTGGAAGGTAACAGATGGGTACATAAATGGGCTTTGTAATGGATTGGATATTTTTTGTTGGCCCAACTTAATTTATTTTTTTTATTTGTATCCACTCGGAGCTTTGGAGTAATTGATAAAGTTAGTTGTCAGTTGTCATATGTGATCAGATGGGTTCAAGTTGTTAAAACAGTCTCTTGTTGAAATACAAGGTAAGACGGTGTACAATAGACTCTTGTGGTTCGACCCTTCTCCGAACTCCAAACAGGCGAGCATAATGAAAGCTTTAGTACGCCGGATTGTTTTTTTGTTTTTGTTTTTGCTCGATATTTGGTATCTGCTTTGTGACGTAACTAATATGATTTTGTGCCATTCTAGTAAAATGTTTCTTAGTAGAGGCGATTTTATTCTAAGACTCGAATACGAGACCTTTAATAAAAAATGAAAGAGTACTTATGGATGGAAAAAAAACTTTGGGTGGTTTGTTAAACTATTAAAAGGGGTGGCAAAATCACCTATAGAAACATAATTCACCTAATCCATTCAAATTTGAGAGTCATTAAGCTGCTTATTTTTTAACTCAATCAATTTTGACACGCTTTTTTTGGAGTCAAGGTTCTATCTGAAACAGTCTCTCTATCTCTACGAGGTAGAGGTAAGGTTTGCGTACACTTTACCCTCTTCAGATCCCACTTATAGAATTACATTGGTATATTGTTGTCTTTGGATAAATTAATAATCCATATATTTACTAACTCAATGTATTCTTTTAAAGTTAATAAGATTTTAAAGTTATGATACTCAAAATCATAAACGAATTCAAAATTTAAACTTTATCGATTTCGAACGAATCATAACTAATACACTAGGTCCGCCCCCTACCAAGACACATGCATGTTGACACTGATCTTGTTCCATTCATATTACTGAATGAATAGCAAATTAATGTACCTGCAAAATTGGCCATGTTGTCTATATTGCTGCTACACAAATTTAATGTCTTGAACATTACAATTTCTTTTCTTTTTTTCTTTTATACTTATCTCTAGAATTTGCTCCACTTATTTTTTCATAATCGAGAAATCTTTAAAGGCTAGTGAACCGGAAAAAGACGATAAGGATCCAGAAAATGATGAAGTACGTAAATCGACTCAACGAATAATGAATCCATCTCACTACCTTTGTGAGCAATAGATTCCGAGTCACAAATTCTCTTATCGAGTTCTTCATGGATTACACCAATTAAATTACTCATATGTTCCTACGGTTGGATCATTCATATAATATACAAACGAAACTTCAAATATTTGAGTTTTTTGTTTCTTTTAATAAGATTTCAATTCCAACCAAAATCCCTCCTAATTATAAATATTTTTCACCAATAAGAACTGGATAATTATTCATATTTGGAATAAGAGATAAAGATAGATTCGAAATTTTGACTTGATGAATTCGACCTGTAAGATTGTTAACACTGAATTTATTGTACTTCTAGAATTATGAGGTTATTGATTCAAATATAATATTTATTAAAATTTTAACATAAATTGTGGATTAATTACAGAAAAATATTTGTATATTCATGACTCATGAGATAACATGTATATGATGGGCTAGATTTTTTGGGCCTTCGTTTGTTTTGATCAAGGCCTTTTGCTTTCTCTATTTTGGACCCCTATGGATGTGGATAATGTGACTTGCACAAAATGGATATCTTGAGCCCGACATTTAGCTAGCGTTTGGTCATAAATTTTGAGAACAGGTTATGAAAATTTATTTCCAAATATTTATTTGACCATAAAATTTCATCAGAGTTTGAATACCTAATCTTCAAATATTAGATTTTTGGGACTCCACTCATAAAACTTCAGTTTTTTCTACGTAAAATGCATGTCCAAACTTGACTTCAAATTCCAAAAATCACCACTTCAATAACTCAAATTTTCGAGTTTCAAGTTTTAACATCAAAATTCTACTGCCAAATTTTGGACTTAAGTATTCTAAGTTGAGTGACATTAATGGTAAAGAAACACCGACAAGCATAATAAAAATCGATGAACTATGATATACAAGACATGACATACCGGTAGCATCATTATGTATTCAACATTAGTCATTGTTGGATGCTCGGATTATCATTTTTCGATGCTAGAAACAAAGGAGGAAAAGAAATATAAGTTAGATCAGTATGACTTCATGCTATATGCAACATAACTGTCATGTTGGCTACTCACAAACTATACGGCCAAATCATCTCAACTATGTGCAAGAGCAAATACGTTACTTAATTGCGCATATAAAATCATTTAACTTATCTCGAAATTTAAATTATACAGTAAACCCCCATAAAATAAACTTATCTTCTAGTAGTCATATTCTCTTCATGGTGATCATAATTCATCTTTTACATTAATACAATATGAAAAATTATCTTACTTGTAATTACGTAGTTTTATATATCAATAAATTACACGATCAACATTTACCTTACTAAATTCTTCTAAATCAAATAATCACATTTTCATTTATATCATACCCAATAAAAATGACCATATCTTAAACCTTAATTGTACAGTATTCAATCACGAAAGTTACCTATAATAATAATAATAATAATAATTTTCTGCCTCATAAAGAGATTTTTATAACTTTACATAATGCTAAAATATCTAATCTTTGGCATAACTTTAGTAATCAAACAAATATGAAGAGGAGAATCTAGTGCCATTTTGGTAAAGATAGAT
This sequence comes from Capsicum rhomboideum, assembly GCA_031232105.1. NCBI lineage: Eukaryota > Viridiplantae > Streptophyta > Magnoliopsida > Solanales > Solanaceae > Capsicum > Capsicum rhomboideum. Next base: position 1,536,333 of record CP124718.1, read on the forward strand.
TCTCTCTACACTAGTCTAGTTGTTCTAGGTTTATTATATATTTCTTAGGTTACTTTGTACTAATGCTGTAATACAGTTGTATTGATAGTGCAAGAATTTATATTATTCCAATTAAAGATATATCTTATATTTTAATAATGATAGATTATTTTTGTTTGAACTATTTGACTAGTAGTATTGATATATTGAGGTTAAGAGTAAGTATGTTATCGCGAATAACCTTCATAAGTTTAATATATACATGTGTTTAGTATCGTAATTATAATTACGTAAAAAAAAACGTAATCTGTCTCTGACAATTCAAGTTCTTAAGTTAGTGAGATAATCCACATAAGGTTTAATGGTCTATGGTGCTTGTATCGAAGGTTGAGACAATATTCATAGTTTATAAATTTTGGATCATAATTCTTTTGACCTACTGAGTTCAGAATAAATTATTTATATATATTAAATATCAATAATGCCAAAATACAAACAAATAAATAAATAAATTTAGAACTCCATAGTGAAAAGACAGAAAGAAATGTCATTATCTTGACTAGTTTTAGCTTTAATTATGTGAACATAAAATGGCCAAAAAACCACAAAGAAAAGGAAGAAATAATTATTAAAATAAGCATGATTGCCAATTGGAATTAATATAGATATTTGAAACATATGCCTTTTGTCATGCTCCTCGTGATGATTTTTAAAGGATCTTTTCGAAGGTAACAATCACCCACCTAATAAAAAAAACATTTTCATACAAGGAATTAATTAAAATAAACTCTTCTTTTTCAAGTTTGTTTGCTAACGTCAATATCCTGCTTATAACAAGACTTACGAGAGAGCTAGAGTAGCTTAGATCAAAGTAATGATTGAAAATGAGGCTTGTGTGATAGGCTTAATTAAAAAAAAAAATATCATTACAGCTTTACTATAAGCTATAACTTTTGACGTGATGAGTCATTAATCCTAACGAAGTTAGTTTGTATTTCGCTTTATGTCATTATGTATGTTTGGTTTGTAACTTTCCTTTTTTGACCAATTTGTTAGGAGTACTTAAAATTTATTGGTCCAATTATATCTGAGTTCATAATTTTAGTAATTCCACTTATTGGAGTGATGAACAAATTTTAATAGGTGTATTTTTAATTTATTTGGTCATTCTTTTTTTTCTTTTTTTTTTATATAACCATGATGTTCGAGTCAGTTTGCGCACACTTCGATTACTTTCACGAGATACTTGCTACCTCTCACTAACAATAAGTATCATATGACGCTACTCACCAAGGTTAGAATAAATAAAAAAGAATCATCTAGTGTTTTTGTTTCCGCGGGAATTTATTTTTCCCAATACTAACACAAAAGTCTTTAATGTTTGGCATCATCACCAATGTAAAAACAGTTTCCAACTACCAAATGCATTAAATTTGTTCTCAATGCTTATCCCATAAGTCATATAATTATTTTTTTTAGTTTTGGCCTCTTGTAATTGTGAACAATTATCAACTTTGTTAGCTTATTTTTTACTCTTTGTTTTCTTCTCAAATTTTAAGGGTGAAGAATCTCAATTTTCCTCCACTTAACATGGAAAAGTTGTTATGGTTCAAAAAGAAAATGGATTATATTTTAAATTTGTGTAATTTTTAATTAGATTTAAATTCTATAACAATTACTTTAAGGACTAATAACTTAATTCTAGATATAAAAAATTAGTATTTATTTTTAATACTATCCTTATCATTAAATAACTATAAAATACTACTAGTCAAATTTAAATTTTCAAAGTATGATCAATTAGGTTAATTTACTCCCTTTGTCCTTTTACTTGTCATGTTTTGCTTCATGAGAGTTATTTAACTAATCTTTAAAGTTAAATTGAATTTAATTAATTCAATAATTTTAAATATATTTTTTTTCAAAAACTATAAATTTTATTCTTTTCATATTAATATCATAAAAAAATTACACCTTAAAATATTCGTTAAAGTCTATGTAGTTTGACTCTCAAGAAGGTCACAAACAAAAGTGATGAAGGAAGTAAAATAAATTCTTTTCTAAAAATAAGTGTCAAGTCAGTATGGATCAAAGTAAGTAAAACGAATAAGTGGTAGAGTTTATGTTGATCATTTTAGTCCTTTTACGTAATTCTACATTTATTACTAGAATTTATTATTGCCATAATTGAAAGGATAAGCATATTATAAAATCCTAATCATATTTGACTCAAAATTTTCTTTGATTACTTTTCCTTATTTGACTTGTGTTTTTACACATAATATATATCCACAAAATTTCACTTTCTATATGTATATCTTATTCTTATGGACAAAGTAGAAAATAAAAGGACAGTGGACGTGGGGTGTTGGACTTCTAAGACTACTAAAGTTGAAACAAATAGAGTGACAGAGTTGACAACTTCACTTTAGGTACTGTTTTTTTTTTTTTTTTGGTTGTGTTCATATGATTTTTTTTGATAAGCGTGTGTTCGAGATAGCTTACGCGTACCTCGATTAAATTTATGGATATTTGAGACCTCTTAACGGTAAGAGATATTAGGTAACTGTGTCCATCTTGTTGTGTTTATATATTTTTTCTTGTTATAATTTTGAATCCCAATTGTCATTATTTCAATTTTATTGAATAAATTTGTAAATTTGGGCACTGTTTTATGTGTCCACTTTTTTTTTGTTTTCTTGATTCTGCATGGTTGTATAGTGTATTTTGTTTGATTTGATTTGATTTGATTTCATTGGTGTACCTGTTTATTCTCTGTATGTAAGTCTAGAAAAGAGAATCAAATGGTGTTTTTTTGGTTAATAGATAGATAGGAATAAAGTAACAGCTTTTTTGTCAATTTTTGCTTTTATAGAATTAGTATCAACTTTTTTTTTTTGGCTTTGTTTGGATAAGTTGGAATATGATTTGTCTTAATCAGTATATCCATTGTACAACTTGGTGAATTTTTTGTGCTAAAGATTCTCTTTTTTTCCCCTTATTTCTTTCCTTGAACTTTTTTTTTGTTTCCCATTCGGTGTGTGGTATCTGCATTGGTGGGGTCTGATTAATTTGGATTTGTGCTGAGTAGGGCCCATTCGGGAGAATTGCTCCCTACTAAGGATTTTTTTTCGTATCGAGGGGTCGAATATCTTTCCTTGATTGATTAATTATTAGATCAAGAATCTTTTTTTTTTTGGTCCTAGTGCTACTTTTTTTTGCAATTTGTGTTGATAATGTATTTTGATACTTCGTATTGGATAATGTATGTGATTGTGCTATTGAGGAAAAAATGAGTACTTAAAGGTGAATTTTTGTTGTTGGCAGAGTAATTTGCTGTGAAGATTTCTTTTGTGAAAATTCTTTCGAGTATAGCAGAAAAAACTAGATTGTTACCGGGATACTATGGAGGGTGGTCCTCACAAAGCCGCTAAGACGGAGTTTACAGAATGTTGGAAGACTTCATGGAAAACGCCTTACATTATGCGTCTCGCCTTTTCTGCTGGCATTGGTGGGCTGCTGTTTGGTTATGATACTGGTAAAAGACTACTTCTTTTAGTACTTGTTATTGAAGTTAAGAATTTCGCTAAAGGAGGTCTAGATTTAGTATAAAAGTGATATTTTACCTATATACAGAATGTAGTACTCTGCCGATGGGTGGTCAACTGATCACCCTTCACGAGCTGTAGCTCTGTCTGCTGGCATTAGAGGGATACTGTTTGGTTATGATACTGGCGAAAGACGACTCATTTTAGTACTTTCTTGCTATTATATAGCTTGACATCAGTGGTGAAGTCAAGAATTTCACTAAATGTCCGAATTTAACATATATGTATAGAAGAAGTGATATTTCACCTATATATGCGGGATAATTAATTGGTGGTTAACTGGACACCCTTTACAGGCTGTAGCTCCGCACGTGTTTAACACTATGTAGCTGAAACTGACATTAGTCCATAAATCTCTATGATAACATCCAAGTAATTATTATACTGGTAAAAGACAACTCCTTTTAGTATTTTCTTGTTATTATACGGCTTGACAACGGTGTGCAAAGTCAAGAATTTCGCTATAATTGTTCAAGACTTGGTACATATGAACATAAAAAGTAATATTTGATAGATAGAGGGTCAACTGAACATACTGAACATCTTTCAGAGGCTGTAGTCCGCCGGTGTTTAACACTGTTGTAGATACTGACCGTTTTATGAATAGATCACCGTGATAGGATGTAAATAATCGCTAATTGTAGTTTTAGTAACGTTTCTTGTCTCTTCTTTTATTTTTTGGCTTAATGTGGTTTTCTTGCAAACAAGGTGTGATTTCTGGTGCATTGCTTTATATTCGGGATGATTTCAAATCTGTTGACAAGCATACATGGTTGCAAGTAAGTGATTGACTCTGGTTTATATATTAATCATTTTGATTATATTGTGAAAATGAAAAAACTCGGACTGTTTCCTCATACCAATGTAGGAAACTATAGTGAGCATGGCTGTTGCAGGGGCTATTTTTGGGGCAGGATTTGGTGGCTGGTTGAATGACAAGTATGGTCGGAGAAAATCGATTCTTTTAGCAGATATCTTGTTCTTTGTTGGTGCGATCGTCATGGCACTAGCGCCGACACCTTGGGTGATAATTATTGGAAGAGTACTCGTCGGTTTAGGAGTTGGAATGGCTTCCATGACTTCACCACTTTATATCTCAGAAGCTTCCCCAGCTCGGATTAGAGGAGCTTTAGTTAGCACGAACGGTCTTCTAATTACGGGAGGACAGTTTCTATCTTATCTTATCAACTTAGCATTTACCAGGGTAATAATACACGTTGAGTCTCTTTGAAGTTTTTAAGTCCACTGCGAAATGTTCTTCTTTCGGAATGTTTTAACTGGTTTTTATGGATCACGTTTAGACCAAAGGAACTTGGCGATGGATGCTTGGCGTAGCTAGTGTTCCTGCTCTTATTCAATTTATTCTAATGCTGTCTCTGCCGGAGTCACCTCGATGGTTATATAGAGCGGTAAGCTATCGCCTTTTTAAGTTTCTCTTTTTAGCTGAAATTTTGAAGACATGTTCGTCTAGGAGTTTCTCTCCTGATTGACACGATTGATTGTCTGTTGTTTGTCGTCATTTTTCTGCAGGACAAGAAAGACGAAGCTAGGGCTATTTTAGAGAAGATTTATCCTGCTCATGAGGTCGAAGACGAGATGAAAGCTTTGGCGGATTCAATTGAAACAGAGAAGGCTGATGCAGAGTTCCTTGGAGGTGGTATGTTTTCAAAAGTCAAGAGTGCTTGGAACAATACTGTTGTTCGTCGGGGTCTCTATGCTGGTATTACAGTCCAGGTGGCACAACAATTCGTTGGAATCAACACGGTCATGTACTACAGTCCGACGATTGTACAACTAGCTGGATTTGCTTCTAACAAGACAGCTCTAGCTCTCTCGCTCATAACGTCTGGTCTCAATGCTCTGGGATCCATTGTCAGTATGTGTTTTGTCGACAGGTATGGGAGAAGGAGGTTGATGATTGTCTCCATGTTTGGTATTATAACGTGCCTAGTCGTGTTGTCTGTGCTCTTTATGCTAGCTTCTTCACATGCCCCACGAGTTAGTGCCTTCGAATCCAATCACTTTGGATCAAATTCCACATGCTCAGCGTTTCTAAAAGCTCCAGGCGCGTCGTCCTGGAACTGTATGAGTTGCTTGCAGGCTTCCTCAGATTGTGCTTTCTGCTCTAACGGAGACAACAAAGTAAGTTTTGTTGATTCTGTCGTTTTACACTGAAGTTATTATCTGCTTACATTTCGTTGTTCAATCCATATACAATATGTCAATGCTTGAAAATATACAAAGTTGTCTTTTGTCGATAAAACATGCCAATGCTTACACTAAATCTTGCATATGCTGTCTTTTTTTGGTGTCATGCTCGACTTTTTGTTCTTTCTTTTTCCGCATATTTACTATTGGTCGGAAACAACCTCTCTACCTCCCAAAGTAGGGGTAAGGTCTACGTACACTCTTCCCTCCCCAGACCCCACTTGTGGAATGTTGTTGTATTTAATTGGTACTGACAGTAACTTTCTTGTTAACAGTATCATCCCGGTGCATGCTTGGCTCTAAATGACAATGTTAAAGGTTTATGTCGATCAGAAAGACGTGAATGGTACACGAAAGGTTGTCCTAGCAAGTTCGGTTTCTTTGCAGTGATGCTTCTCGGATTGTACATCATATCCTACTCTCCTGGCATGGGAACAGCCCCGTGGATCGTTAACTCTGAGATATACCCCTTACGTTACAGAGGCATTGGTGGTGGGATCGCGGCTGTCTCCAATTGGGTATCCAATCTTATCGTCAGCGAATCCTTCTTATCGTTAACCGAGGCCATTGGTTCAGCTGGTACATTTCTTCTATTTGCTGGATTCTCAACAATTGGTTTAATAGCCATATACTTTCTGGTGCCAGAAACAAAAGGTCTGCAATTTGAGGAAGTTGAAAAAATGCTGGAGAAAGGCTATAAACCAAAATTATTTCGCAAGAAAACGGACGAAAAATCCGTTGCGAGCAAAGGTTAATTTAGTCCATAAACTTAATTAGTGCGACATATTTTACGTGTAATTTGTCTCCGATTATCGGTTTATGGCGAAAAAAATAAGATTAAGTGATAATCTCTGATAATCTAGTTGATGTTTTATATAGTGTAAGATGATCAGAGAGTAGAATATTTTGGTTTCTGATCTATTGTACATTTCATATGGCACAGTTATTTCTTTTTTAGCCAAAATGTTCCTTTTATTTATATTGCAACTTATGGACATTTTAAATGGTCGTCTGAAGATCTCGTTTGAGCAAACTGAAAATCTTTTTAGAAAACATCGGGACGGTCTAAAATTTTATTAAGTTATTGTAAACGTTAGATGACGGTACAGCGATAGGTTGAGCAAATATTGTTCGGAACGGCGATTTTTCAAGAGCTATAGTTGCACTTCTTTTAAAAATAGGGATACCATTTAAATGATGACCTTCTAGAAGTGACATATAGGTCTTAAACTGACAATTTGGATGGGCCAAGAATTTGTTCAAGCCCATGGTTTTTTAATTTGGGCCAGACATATAAGCCTCAACTGTCTATGAAGTCCTTGTGATACAATTTCACTTCACGGCACGGCCCAAAAAAAAGAAGGAGCTTCGCTCGGTTGGCCTTCCTATGCTGACAAATGCCTCTTTTCTCTTCTCTAAAGACCATGCCGAGGTGTGATACCAAAAGACCCATTGCATTGATCTACCCATTGGCCTAGAACAGGTCGCAAGCCTTGACGGGCTCTAGATTTTCTGGGTTGTTCCGTCCAACTTCAACATTTTTCTTGCTTATACAATAGCAATAACATTTTCAAAGTAATTTTATAGGTGTGTCGGATGAGGATAGAGTGTATGCAAAATTTATTTCTACCTTGTGGAGGTAGAGAGACAGTTCCGAAAGACCCTCGCTCAATAATGTACACCAAAACAGTTAGAACAAAAATACAGAAGTAAAGAAGATAAAGAAAATAATAGAAAAAACATACATAGCATTCTTGAACATTACATAGCATTCAGAAAATAAGGAACGATAACAATAGCTACATAATGCGATAACCGAAGTAAAGAAAACAACGGGAAGTAACAAAAATCGTAAGACGAGAAACTACAAAAATAATACTACTAATACTGGTATATATAGAGAAGCAAGTATGGTGCACTAAACTATCACCAAGCCTATCCCGCAAGAAAGCGAGACGACAACATTCAATTTTACTAGCATTCAATCTTAATCCATGATCTTCATAACCTCCTATTTAAGATCGTCTTCTCGATAGGCTGAATATCCATCGCATCACACAAAAGCTTATTAGTAGAGGAAAAGGGTATATTATTCTGTTAAATAATTGACAGAAAAATTGAAAGATATAGGAGGGAAATAATGACCCATCCAAACAGCAAGACAAATGACAAGCTGTGTGTGTTGAGCCAGCTAATTGCATTTCATATAAAAAAAAAAAAAAGAAGGGACAATGGCTACTATTTTTTACCAAACAAGGTAATCTGTTGTGGGGTTGGTGGCTGCAATTATTATTCATCATATATAAAATCTCTGTGCATGCACTAAAACCCCCTTTTCTAGGACCCTACCCTACACCTCCTTCAATACTTTAGTAGCTTGATTGTTCGGATTCTTCAAAAATTTTCAGTATCACGGTCGGGCAATGGTTGATGTAGTCTTAGAGCCACGAGTTCAACCAAATTCAGTATTTTTAAACACAAAAGTAGATATATACGTAAAACGTAACAAATTTCACACCGAAAGGTATGGGTTAGTGGCAAATGAGTTGAGACTTGAAAAGCACCAAATCTCAGGTTAAAATTCAACCTAAGGCAAAAACACAAAGTGATTTCTTCCTATTAGTCCAAACTCTTGGTGGGCAGAGTTACTGGCACCAGCGCTAGTCGGAGGTACTTGTAAGCTGACACGAACACCACATTTATTCAAGAACAAATTCAGCAAATACTTACTTTCGAACCCAGATGGTCACGGGGTCAAGTGTGTTCAGTATTAAGAACTTGAAAGACTGAGCCAATTAATTAAAATTCTGAATCCGTTTATATTTTTTTATCCTCCAAAAAATAATGCATTATTTGAAATTTCAATACGAGCACGATATTTTTAAAGAATTCCAGCAACACAGATAACCAGAAGTCCAGAACCATCCCATGCTTCAACTTCTTTCAACATTTCACTTTTCATCATAGCTCCCCCATAACTCAATGGTTATGAAATTGAAGAACAAAATAATAGCTTATGGACCACAAAACCTATGAAGACAAGATATCATAATTGATAAGGCTAATTAAATGCTATTCTAGCTTAATTGTACCTTACTTAACTTTATTACAAGATTTTCATAAACAAAAGAAATTGTACCTATTCTAGCTTAGGCATGGCCATTTACAGTAGCAATAAAAACATTGACCTTCCAAATAAATAACTCTCTCAATAGTCTCCAATAAGGAAACCAGAATACCCTTTAGTAGATTGTAATTAACTGTCTAAAAAAAGAATACATCAATCAACAAGTCCAATTTTGGTGAACATAATTACTTGATATATGCGCTAGTGAAAGATAGCAGGTATCCCATAAAATTCGTTGGAATTCATGCAAATAACCTGAGCACCACGATTATCAGAAAAAGATCAATACTCCATATAGGAAGGGGGTGTAGTCAATGCGAGCTTGCTCATATTAAAGGTCCTAAGCTTGGATAAAAATGAATCCTCGCAACACGAAAGTGTCATGAACAAATCTCATATCTTGGGACTCCGTGATTGAAACTTGTGTGAAATACATATAGTCGACCACAACTTATTTGAGACTGAAACGTGTTTTTGTTATTATAAACTTAATAATGACTTGAATACCCCTGTACACCTTATGGGAGAAGGGAGCAGGAATAATAATGAAAAGCAGAGGTCCAAGTCCTTTCAGAAACTTATCAGCTAACAGTTTCAGATCAGAGCATGCCAAAACTTAATGAAATCAAAAAGAGGAATTATAAGGGAGGACCACATAGCACACATGAGGGGGGGGGGGGGGGGAAAGGGGGGGAATACTCAAAAGGTCATTGATTAAAGAAGGGTTCAATATTGGAGTATTCAAGAAATGTATGGAGAAAAAGTATTCAAGAAATGTATGGGGGAAAAGTACTTTCAGTGTGATCTGTAGTAATCAATCAAGTGAGTCGAGAACTATGAAATTTCGGTTCAAATTTCAGCCAAGACAAAAATAAGTAGGTGATTGCTTTCCTCGTCCAAACCTCGGTGACACAATTAGTCAAAAGTGTGCAAGCTGTCCGAAACACCACCACCATTATTTTTCAAAAATTCATGAAAGAAAGGGGGGTCAAGGGTGGGAGAACCAAAAAATGGTTGGCTAACCAACTCATATGAACCCACCTCAATTGACTAAATTCTAAGCAAACTTTGCCAGCTAACAGACACTTAGTGACATAGGATATAGACAAAAATGAGCATAGAAAACTCTTTATTCTTTTATAATCATCTCATGTTCGAAATTTACTGACCTGGTAAATCTGAATTTGCATTGGGTAACACTTTTTAAACAGGAAGCACCACACCCTATCAGAAAATTTCTTCATTTCAAAGCTCAAACCCGAGACCTTTATAACAAAATCAGGGCGGTGCACAAAAAACTAAAGATACACAATTTCATCAATAAAAATGCTACAAAGTCCAGTGGGGGTGGGTGGGGTTTTGGTACAACTCCTATTAACACCAAGTGGGGAACACAGACATCCGATGCTCACTAGTTGGTTCCACTAGTTGCATAGAGAGCCACAAATTCTTGAAACTTTTGATGCTTTTTTTTTTTTTTTTTGATAAGGTAAGAAAACAATTATTGGCCACAAAGATCAATTCAACTTTTGGGGTTCACAAATCATGCAAATATCTCACAAATGACCACATATGTTGCTCCATACAAACAACAACAACATACACAATATAGTCCCATAAAATGAAATCCGAGGAGAGTAGAGAGTACACAAACCTTACCCCTATCGCATAGGTAGAAAGGTTGTTTTTCCGATAGACCCCCAACTCAAGAAAAAACCGTCCAAAAAAAAGAATTAAGGAAGTAGAAAAAACAATAGCTAGTAACATAACAATACTACTACAAAATAATACGATAGTCGAAGTACAAGAAACAATAAATAGTAGCACAACTCAAAGAACAAGAAACTAAAATATGTTGCTCCATACACTAGCATATATTCATATTCAAGAAGAGGGAAAAAAACATCTTCTAGCATACTATGCTAGTTGATTTTCACACACTAAAAAACCCTTCTACAAGAACTTGGACCTCACAAACAAAACTAGAGGATACTAACCCAAATTCTCACCAAACCAAAAAGAAAAAAAAACCTAGGCAAACAACCATCTGCTCCCAAAAAAAACCCAGCACCAGTTAATTCAAGAGGGACAATGATGAACCCCTCCTCTAAATACCTAGTCAAAAATAAGGTCAGATTTTCCTCACTAGCTTCTAATATAATTACTTATTTTTTTAATTTTTTTATTTATTATCATCTGATCCATCAGCCATTACTCCCAAATTACTAAAACACACTGTACAAACTCTTCAAAACACTTCTTCCTATATACAGAAACAAAACCATTACAGTAGAAATACCAGTCTAAAACTACAATTTTCACTCAAGGTGTAGAACTTGAAGCTTCTTGTCTTGGTTCTCTCAAGTATCCAAGTAGTGTTTCTGCCTGCAGGAAAAGGAAAAAACCAAACCATTAAGGTCTATCCATAACAAGAATAGGATCAGAATAATACAACTTTCATTTCTTGGACCAAAAATGCATTTACAGACTATAACATCAGTGTCATTGAAAGCAACATTGTAGCAGTATTTGTTCTATACGTTACTGCAAGGTTTAAAAGAGTGGCTCATCTGAAAGGATAGCAACCCAAACCATGCAACTTTAATCTCCCAAATTTCACTTCATTCTTTCTTCATTTCTTGGACCCCCCCCACCCCCACTCACCCACACACCCCATGCCCATATTCCAAAACTCATATATCACATTATTGAGACACACTCCATAAAACATGTTTAGGATTATACAAGTTCAAAGTTGTCATAGAAACCATTAAAAATTCAATCTTTGATCCAAAATTTAACCCCTTAGTTAACTTGTGGCACAAATTAGTTAAAGTTAAAAGCCCCTTTTCATCCAAAAACATAGAAACTTTCATACAACTTGCTATAATAATAAAAATTAATCCCTTCTACTGATAAAAGTTAGCAATAAGTTGAAAGAGCTATTGGTTCTTCACTAGGAGAATTACACTAAATTACTAATGCCATTAAAGTTCAGTCTTTAAACAATACTACTACTACTATAAAGTGCTAATAATTGACCAAGATTCTTGCTTTTTATATCAAGAACTTGGGTGCAGTACTACATTGCTCGAACTCTTCAAAAATATGACGGGTTCGTGTTAGATCCTCCGCAAGTAGTGTACTTTTTAAGGATCTGACTCGGGTACGTCAACATTTTTGGAGAGTCCGAGCGACAGAAGGTGGTAAATCAAGAATTCAAAAGTCTCCAACAATACTACGTTGCTCGGACTCTTCCAAAATGCCGATGGGTGCGCGTTAGATCCTCCAAAAGTAGTATACTTTTCAAGGATCCAACACGAGTACGACAACATTATTGGAGAATCCGAGCAAATCAAGAACTCAAAAACTCACCTTGTGCTTAGCTTTAGCAGTACCATTCTGAGACAAAGCAACAAGAGGAGGAATTCCACCTTCTCTAACAAGAAGCCCTCTATTTCTAACACTATCAACACATAGTTGCAACAATGTCAACACTGCAAATTCCTTTCCTTTATCAGAACTATCTTCAATAGCTTCAACAAGTGCGGCAATTCCACCTTCTTGAACAATCGCATCTTTCCCTAAATCAATCCCCGACAAAATACTCAACACCACCATCGCCTTTTCCGCTAATCCATTCCCTTGTTCACCAACTAACCCCACTAATGGCTTCACTACACCAGCACTAATAGCCCTTTCCTTATTCAATTTCACTGAACATAGCTTGTATAGCGTCGTTAACGCGTCTTTCTTCCCTCTATTCGTTCCATTTATAAGCAAACACACCAATGGCGGAATTCCCCCGCAAGCACCAATTGAAATCTTGTACTCATCAACCAAAGCTAAGCTCAACAACCCACAAGCAGCATTCTGCTTCGACGTATCTGTCCCCGTTTTCAGCACGTAAATCAGCGGCTTCACACCCCCACACGAAGTGATCAACGCCTTATTCGGCTCGTGCAGTGATAAATTCAACAATGCTGTAACTGCATGCTCTTGTGTCCATGGATCTGTACACCGTAGTAGCGGTATTAGCATCGGAATAGCTCCAGATTCTCCTATCATCGCCCGATTATCAGCTCGATTCTTCGCTAACATCCTCAATTTCGCTGCTGCTGATCTTTTCACAGCTACGGACGGAGATTTTAAGCTGTCAACGCACAGTTTCACCGTCGGTTGTAAATCTTCCGGCGAAATACTCTCAATTATCTCCGTCGAAAACTTCTCCCTTTCCAAAAACCCGAAGCACGGTTCAGGTTCGGGTTCCGGTTCGAGAGTATTATCCTGATTCTGCGGAATCTCAGCGAGGCGTTGTAACTCGCCGGATATGTCGCTGCTACAAGCAGAGAAGTCGCTGAAAGCTTGGGAAAGTTCTAGAAAGTTGCTGTTGTTGTTGTTGCCGTCTTCATTGTCGGATTTGGAAACTTTGTTGTTGTTGTTCAGTGGAACTTTTTTCGCCAGCTCGTTAAGGCGAATATCGATAACGGAATCCGTTAGATTCTCCGAAATCGTGCCGGAGTATTCGTGTTCAGAACCGGAGGAATTGGTGCCGAAGATAGTTGATCGGATTGTTCGCATAGAACGGCCCATTGAACGGTTGATTTTGACGGAAGAGGGTGGTGGAGTGTAGTAATAAGGGCGAGTTTGGGTAAAATGGGAATTGGAAGAAACATTGTTGTGACTATATGAGTGAGTATCTTCAAGTGAAACCATTTTTGTTGAAATTTAGAGCCAAACACAGCATAAAATGGGTTTGTGTGTGTGTGTTTTTCAAAAAAAATAAATTATGGTGATGATTTCATGGTTTGGAAGTGAAGTTTAATGGTGGATTTGGAGAGATGATAAAAATGGGGGTGATTTTTATAGGAAAGAGATGAGAAAGAGTGGATTTGGTCTATTTGGTGGCTATGGTTTTGGATTTTTGTGCTAAAATGACATGTCCCTGTTGTCTATTTTAATATCACAGCTAGGGGAGAACTTGAGGCCATTAGTAGTAGCTTGAACTTACTTTACATTTCAGAAAATGTGTAGTATCGATTTGAAATTGTGATCTTCTAATCACATAATAAAAATTAAGATTATTACGATAATAATAATATACTCAATATAATTTGATAAAGAGAATCTAAAAAGAATAGAATATACATAAATTTTACTCATACTTTGAAAATAGATATGTTGTTTTCGATAGACCTTAAGTTCAAGGAGAAATAATTCATAAGAAAAAACGAAAGTGAAATGATATTGCAACAAAATATAAGATAATTGAAATATAAAAAACTACAGACAATAACAGAAATCGATAAATAAAAAATAATAAAAGTAATATTATTGCTACAAATATAGACAGATAACAAGATAATGTACTACTATTAACTAGCTTTCAAACATTAACGAATCTTCTTTTTGAGTTTTAAGTATGAAATTCTTATCTCTAAATTGGTTTTATTCTGCACAAATTCAAATTAATCGTGCTTCAGATATCGGACACGGGATAGAAAGTGAACCCCACGTGCAAAGTAGGTGAGGTATGAGTAAAAGTAAACAACAAGCCTGTGACATTAGCAGCTTGCTTTTTGCACAGTACGTGTTTTTTGCTTTATCGCTTTAAGAGAACGTCGGTGAAGGAGAATGAAGTGACGTCGTTTCATGTTTTTTTACTGAATTAGTCACTTTCACTTTCTGTAGAAGCAGTTAATTCCATCAATTTTTCAGATATACAGACCTGAATGAATACGTATTTATTGAAAGCAAATTTAATGAAAAATAATAATAATAGTAGAAAATTTTGGAGTATTTTAAGAACTGTAGTCAAAGCTTATCTTTTAATCTTCAAAAGACTCCATATTATAATCTTCTTAGATAGGATAAGCATGGCTACAACAACAACATGTCCGTTGTAATTCTATAAGTGAAGCCTAGAGAGGATAGGATGTAGGCAGATCATTTCACTATTTTTATGATATAGAGAGGCTATTTTTAATAAACCCTCGAATCAAAAAATAAAAAAGTATAAGAGAAAAGAAACAACACAATAACAATGCACATAACAAGTGTAACAAACTAATATTAAAACATATATGAGAGAAAAAGAAAGAAAGGAACAAAGAAAAAAGAGAAGGGAAGAAAGACTATGCAATATCTAAGTGATACCACTAAAGGTATGACAATACTTGACTAATCTATTATTATTCTACTCTGATTTTCGACCTCTAAATCTTTCTATATCTAAACTAAAAGGTTTATATTAGTAAAATTAAGGGTATGACTTGCGACTTTAATTCTATACGTATTAAAGTATGTGATTATCTTATTTAAATGATTTATTTTTTAAAGAGAATATATATTTTTGTATACTTAGCTTTAATTATATCTACAATATGCATTCTCCCATAAAGGTTTGATTTATTTTTTCATGAAGTAAGTGAATTCTATTTCATGATCCAAACAAGTGAGCAATTCTGTTTCATGAGTTAAGCAAGTGAAACTCGAATCCATGGCTTTTGTATAGCTTGACATTATGTATAAGTGTGCGATTATTTAAGTGAAATGATCACATATTTTAATATGATATTAAAATTAACTCCATCAATTTTTTGTTCTACCTGATATATATTGGATACTCAAATTATTTTGTTCATGTTCTAGCTGTCAAGTCTAAACGTGCTGTTTGTATCCCATATTTATTTTTAGTAAAAGTGAACGAAGAGAGTAATTAAATTCTTTATTATTTGATCTTTTTACGTAAAAATAAGTGCATAGGTAAAATAATTCTATTGGTATTTACGATAAATTCCAGGTCAGCAAATTGGTGTGGATATTTTATTGACACGTGGTGACAACTGGTGAGTCAGTGTCCCATTCGTGTTCATTAATGTTCAAAACCCGTCGGCGGATGAATTCGAAATCTAGTGCATTGTCAACACACATTTATTTTAGTTGGCGTCGGTTCGATAAATATTTTTTCATTCTTAATAGAGTTTTTGAATTTAGATCCTATATATGAGAGAAAGTGACAACTAATTTAGTAGGAAAGTAGAAACTTCTGATAGAACTCAAAAGAAATACTTCCTCCATTTCAAAAAGAATGATCTAGTTTGACTTAACATGAAGTTTAAGAAAATAAAGAAGACTTTTAAATCTTGTGGTCCTAAATTAAAGTTATGACAAATGTACCAAAATGCTCTTTAATCTTGTGGTCTTAAACATGCCACGTGGAAAGTTGGAATTAAAGTGTTGCCAAAAAAGGAAAGGGTCATTTTTTTTGAAACGGACTAAAAAGGAAAGTAGGTCATTCTTTTTGAAACGGAGGAAGTAATTGAATATTGAATGAGCAATAAAAAACTTCTCTCTGAATACAATATGTATCAAAAGTAGGTTCAATAGACAAGAATCACTTAAGATCATCTAAGAATACAATTTGTCTTCTCATTTACCGATTTACTAATATCATCGTGACCTTAGTCATTAATAACTTCAAAAGTTAGCTCGAGAGACGAGGATTGCTTCACATCATTTGAAGAAATAAATTATCATCTAACTCACTAATACAAGTCTACTATCATCAAAAACTATTTCGTTTCTTGTATGATATTTCATATTTATATTAAAACTTGATTAATTTTAAATTCGTACTAGAAATCCGATATTAGAGGTAAAATTCATGCAATTAAAGAAGATTTTATACCTAAAACTCTTAACTTTAAAATTCTACGTATTTGGATGTTTAAACTTTTGAATGGCCAATTAGGCTCGAAATTCAAGAATGTAGAATACGTATATAATATAGTACTCCATGCAGGAGAGAGTGTACACGTAGTTTTCAAGAAACTTTGTTCATTCTATGTACACATGGTTGCAGGCTGGAGGCTTGCTATTCATGGAATTTTGTGCTTTTTAAAAATAATTTTTATTTTTTTTTCAAGACGAATATGATATTGAGATTTTTTTTTAAAACACGATAGGTTTCTAAGATCACCCGCTTCGGTTCCAAGAGAAAGGAATTGAACAAACGAAAAAATACGTATATTTTCGAGCTTGAAGTGAACGAACGGAATACTTGAAGTGAGATTAATAGGCACTAACTCTCAGTTTTTTCTC
Organism: Capsicum rhomboideum; assembly: GCA_031232105.1. Taxonomy (NCBI): domain Eukaryota; kingdom Viridiplantae; phylum Streptophyta; class Magnoliopsida; order Solanales; family Solanaceae; genus Capsicum; species Capsicum rhomboideum. The sequence continues at coordinate 1,553,358 of CP124718.1, forward strand.
TTCTTTCTTTTTTATTAGAGATTTGAGATTCCATAAGTAAATTTTTATTAAATATATATAAATTATTATAATTCAATTAAAGAAAATAAATTCCAAACTTATAAATATTAAATTTTGACTTCAACTCTGATCAAAGCTAAGAGCTAGCTTAAAATAAATCTAGTAGTTGAATGTATCTTTTGTTTTCTTACAGCAAGCTATTAAGTTTTCATTTTAATTTTTTTCATACATTTCAATTAGAAAATCCCAAGGAGAAAAAAAAATAATTAAAATTCAATAACATAATGTATAGAGCGTTCTTCTTGCTTGATTCTTTTTGCCAACTTATTAGTCAAAAGAACAAACTTCATTATATTTTGATTATAATACTTAAATTATACTCTTGCATTATTAAAATAATTAACTCATTTTACATATAAATCTTTGTCTCCTAGCACTTAAAATCATTAGAAGATAGACATGAATAGTTCCAAAGTTTTATTATTTGTATATATAAAAAAGTAATCAGATACTTTATAAACATTCTAGGAACCTTTACTAGAATTTTTTTTGGCATATAATGGAAGAAAAAAAAAGTTTAGAAACTATAGTTTAACATATTATAATTGAACCATAGGATAATGCCAATATTTGGTCGTAATTGTTTTTATTTCTTAATTAGTGATTTGTTCTGTTCAAAGGCAACATCGCTGAGTTGTTTACCAACTTAATCACGATTTTGTATTACTAATTAATTAGAAAAATGATTTTGGTGTCCCTTGTTTTAATATCTAATATTGTACCACAAGGAATCTAATTAAAATTAGGGTTAGTAAATCACATTAAAATCACATTAAGGTTGACAATATGTCAGAGATGTTAATTATGTGTACTTAGGAAATCTAATTAGAAGAGAAGCTAATTATGTGTTATTTCAGATTAACACCATATAGAGCCCAATAAAAAGGGAAGTAGCAGTGTTAGATGAGCGAGTTGAGCTGAATTTGATTGGGTTAAAATTAATCAAGTTATAACTGAACGGATTATATTAAACCGCTCAAAAGTTATAATGAGTTAAACAATGGATTCTAGTGTAACTTGTTTAACTTTACCAAGTTTTAATTCTTTCGTTTGTTTAAATTTAACAAAATTTCTCATAGGTTAATTTGATATGTATATATATTTAGGCAACTCAACCCAATTTTTAAATAAGCTTTATTGAAAAGGTCAAAATAAACCGAGTTAATAATGAGCAGGTTACCAACCTGCTCAAACATAGTCGATTTGGGCGAGTCATATTTTGTGAGCTACTTTTGCCACATCTAAGGAAAGCGCCTTTAGAGGCGGAGATAATATTTTGAGGTTATGAGTTTTAGATTATTAAAAAGAAATTTTTTGAGCCCTTGATAAATTATTATTCATATATATTAAGTGATTCCTTTTAGCACAAACACATGATTGCACCAAAGTTAATGATTTCTTTCAACTCCGTAATCAACATGCTAGCTCTGCATCTACACATGATTGCATCAAAGTTAATGATTTCTGCCAAATCCTAAATCAACATGCTAGCTAGCTCCGCCTCCAAGAACCTCCTAACAATTTGTTTTTTTATTTTTAAAACTCGAACCAGATTGAAATCTCTGATTAAGAGAGGAGAATATCCATCTATTTCACCGCTTACCTCAGCGGTGAAATAACCAATTTTACTAGTCTACTAATGAAGTGACAAGAAGATAAAACCATAATGGTTATTAGTGCAATTTACCATGATTAAGACTAATCACACTTTGAGTAAAGGATTAAAACATGTAAACGTGGTAACAATCCTACCCTTTTAAAGTGGTTTTGATAAATTAGTGGAAGTAATCAAGATCATAATTACCATCCAACTAAAAAGATTTTAATTAGCAAGCACACTTTACATGTGTGAACATGTTTATTTAAATAGTGAAAATAATTATTACTTTAAGCTAATCTTAAGTTAGTTCTCTTTACACGAAAGCATGAAGCTTTAAGTACTAAGTTGTAATTAGTGGTAATGATGTTCTAGTCACAGTTAAAACTAGGATTTATTTTACGAGGTCAATGATGGCTAAGAGAAGTCCTACGATCTATATACTCTCTCCGTTCACTTTTACTTGTCGCATTTCGCTTTTCGATAGTCAAACTGTAGGAACTTTGACAAACATTTTAAAATGTATTTTTTGATAATCATATTAATATAAGAATGATTGCAACTTTAACATTTTTCATATAGTTTCTGACCATCTAAATTTAAAATTTAAAATCTTAAATTAATCTACTTCAATTTAGTTTCAAAATTTAATCAAATTAACTTACATAAAGTAGAAAGTGACAAGTAAAATGATCGGAGGAAGTAACTTGATTATATTTTTTGTCAAGAATATTAGATTAGTAATGATTTTTCTTTGGTAGTCATAATGATGGTGCGTGGGTTTTAATTTTTAATGGGTAATTTGTACAAATAGAATTTTTTTTAGTATCATCATTAAATTTTAATATCATTTTTAAAAGTTATACAAACCTACCTATCAAATTTTGATGATTTTAGCGGATTGTCATAGAATTTATCAAGTTGGGTTGTCATTTATCCTGACGATCGTCAAAAATTGACTACCAAAACTTAATAGTTTTGGCGGGTCGTCATAAACTTTTCGTGTAATATTTCATCAAAAGGGTTTTATTTCAAAATTGATTCAAAGCAACTTCAAACGATACTAATTTTTGGTGTCCAATCTTCTAATATCATTCCAATAATAATTTTTCAACTTTTAGATTCAATTCAAACCTTCAAAAATCAATAGATTCATTTTGTCTTCTTCAACAATCAAGCTCGACATAATAATTTAATTAGAAAAAATGGTTTTTATTCTTCCATTTTCTTTTAATATAATCCTTCTAATTAATATTAGTTAGTCTTATAAGATAATTATTATTGCCGCCATTGTCATTTGTCAAGGTTACGTACTTGTGTTTTTTTCTTTTATTTTACTTAATCTCTACTATCACAGTCTTAAGTATAAGGTCATAACGTAATTAATGTTATACAGCTAATTTAAGGCAATTTTATTTAAATATACGTCATTTTTTGCCCAATTTGCAAAAAAGAAAATAAGAAAAAAGTCGTCATCTTCAATTTTATCTTTCTTTTTGTTATGATTCTATTAATATAGAAATAGCAAGTTAATTAACATATCTCTTTCTTTCAACCAATTCGTTTTCTAATCTTTTGGATTCCCACTCGGTGTTCAGTATCCGTTTTGGGTTCGTCTAACCTAGATTTGCAACGAAAAATCCCACTTGGGGTGTAAAACGCTTTCTATCAAAAACAATTTCATACTTAGAGTTCGAACCTGAAGCTTCTGATTACTTACTACCCACCACAATCTTTTGATTTATACATTTTCTATTACTAGGTAATGCATGTATTTTAGTTAGTTACAAACATATGGTAAGGTGTGTGTTTTAATCTTACCATATATTAGCAAATTTGTTAGTTGTCATTCAGAACTTGGCTTTCTTATTAAGTTATACTAATATTAATTAGATGATGTTTAGTTTGAGAGTACGTTTTAGCTAATTAATTCAAATTGATTTGTTAATAGTCATGTCATAATCGAAGGGTTTTCCTTGCTGCTGCCTATTTTTCCATTTTTAGGATATTACAAAATATATCACGCTTTATAGTTGAATTTTATTATTTTTATCACTTTATAGTTGTTGGGTTAAATAAATCAAATTCTTAGACATGAAGTCAGACATGGACTAAAATCATGTGCAATTTGCACTAAACAAGATAATGTTGTTGGTGATATTGATATGGGTAATTAATGATCTACTATGAGGCTATAATCAATATAATTACAATATTAATGGAAACGAGAAAAATGATTAGACAGAACATGACATAATTTCAATTTATTGAGGACATGATTCTAGATAAGAAGATACTGAGGACGGAGATTTGGATAGAAGGTTAGTAGGTAATCGAGTGTGGTCGCCTGTTAGATGGGAGAGGGCCGGGGCTTGCCCATATCCTCTTCTCTTCTCCTTATTAGAAGTAGTGTATAATGATCGCGTAATTTCTTATTCTTCTATGTGTTTGTACTTTGTACTATATGTTGCTTCATTTTGCTTTATATCTTGATATTTCTTCTTGCAACCTTTCTCTAATAACTTCTCTTTTGAGCCAAGAGTCTATCGAAAACAACTTCTCCATCACCACAAAGAATCTCCAAGGTGATTACTGCCACGAGCAAAAATATTACGCACAATCCTAAACGACGAGCAAACACTCGAACATGAAAATAAGAGATCACCATCCAATTCAAAGATCTGTATCATAAGAAGTAGATGATCGATAATAAACATAGTAAATCTTTATAAAATCAATTTTTAATTCAAATAGTAACAGATTATTTTGTACCATTTCCTCTAAGTAATAATAATTCACCTTTAGAATTTTTACACTTGTATTCTAGACTTTCAATAGACTCTTGAGCATCCCAAATAATAAAAAAAAAAAAATAAGTAGAATTTTTATAGATTTAATTTATAAAATAATTGGAATTAGAGGTCAAATTAGAAGATTAAAGTAGTTGACCTACTAAGATTTGCTGTAAACCTATAAATTTAATTAAATAATAGTCTACTATAGCCTATAGGTATACCGTATATTAATCAAATAATAATACTTTCGATGGATTCTACTTTACGTTTTACTCCAAAATATATAAATAAATAAATAAATACTTAACTTTATCTTTTTTTAATAAAAGTATTTTCTTTCATAACACGGTTATTTCTGTTAAGTTAGGTTTACATAAAGTATAGGTATATATAAAGGACAAATCAAACTGGCAAAATCTGATTGTTCTTTTCCTCTTTTTTCCTTTTTCTCGTGTCATCTTATTAAAGTTTCTCTTTATTCTTCATTCTATTACTATTACTTGTTATTTTTTGTGCTTTGATTATTACATTTACCGTCATTGTTACAGTATTATTTTTATTACTATGTACCATATTTTCTTTCATATTATTTTAAATATATTTTATTTAAATCGAGGGTTTATCAAAAATAGTCTCTTTATTTGTGCAATTATAGTCATTATACTAAATACATTGGTATTGTCGTTAATTAAAGTTGTTCTTACTTTTATAAAAAGAATAAAAAGAAAGAAACAAAAGCCAATTCTAAAAGTAATGAATAGAATCCAAGCATGCCGATCCTTAACCTTATTTTTTTCTTTTTATTTATTATATTCGTACGTATTTTAAATTATTTTTGGTCTTATTCCTGATGCTTCCTCGAAGTTTCATATTTTTAAAATATTTTTTTTACTATATGTACAAGAAAATTGTAGAAAAAAATTGCTACTTAATTTATTTATTTCTTATAAAAATGAAATGGCAGAGACCGATTTGATATTTCATATAAATAGCTCAATAATGGACAACTACATTATTAGTTGCTTTTGGATTCATGTATACACAAGAAGGTATAATAGGATAAGGAGACAAACATTTTTTTTTTTTTGAATGAAATTTTGGAAAGGAAGGGATGTGTATGTCTATATTATGTGTGTGTATTAAGTTTACGAATTCTTCAAAAAAAAAAAATTAAAAATTATGCTTTTCACGATGAAACATGATAAGTGAGATCTCAAGTAAGTGTTGGCACGTGAGATAACCTGACTAGAGAGCATTGATTTCTCCTTTCGTTCTTTTGAGAGAAGGTGAAGCAAGGGAAAAAAAAAAGACGTTTGTTTCAAAACTATGAAGTAAGAAGAAAACAAAAAAGAAAGAGGCGATGCTAGCGCTTGTGCGTCATTACGTTGCGAGGAAGTTTGTTCGACAATCATAATAGGCTTTATATATAACTAGATCACACACACTAAGAACACATGAATTGTAGATTTTATACGATCCTCACCTCTTAAGCCAACTTTTAGATTGAGTTAATTTCAAAGTTCATTTCTTGTCATGGTACAAGAGCTAGTCCGTCCATGATTTACTTGATATTGGACTGCAGTCTAATATATTGCCACGTGCTCCCACAAAAGTATTTAGAAGGAATCAATCCTTGTCCCGCTAGTTAAATTAATCAACATTCAACTAAGTGCATCATTCAATCTTTTTCTAAGCTATGAACAACAAATAATATATATGTACATAAAATATATTCGTAATTATATTCTTCATTCTCAAATTACTTAGGTTCTATTCTTTTCCTTTGATTTTATAATGTGAAAGTGAGAGAATACACGCTTGAAAAAGCAAAGAATATATCAACACAAATCTTCAAACACTTCTTATAAATGACAAAAAAATATACAATAATAAAAGGCTCCACCAATGTCCAAATTCATGCAAATATGTTTACATATACATATATATAAGCTTTTATTTTCTTCCTTTAAATTGATTTTGACCGACTTAAAACTTAATCTGATTATATAAGAAAAGCTGAATATATTGAAAATTATATTTTTTTCCAAACAAAGACGATTTCTGGCAATTCTTCCAGAAGCTGATTTGAAAAACAAAACATTCTTGAATAAGCAAAAATACAATTAAAAAAATAATTGAAATCGTTCCGAAGATAATATGTGTGGTGTGTATTTATATATCAACTATTGATTTCATTTTTCTATGATTTGATTTGAATTTACAGTTGTCTAATTTTTAAATTTCATGCTCTAACACTTATATTTCGAATTTCAAAATAGTCACTTTATCACCATAAGGAATAATTGGTTTGTGGGGTTAGTAATTGACTTAAGAAAGCTTTTGGTTATTTTAATCTTTTGTTATTTTACAAATTTTGATTTTAGCTTATCTAATTGTTTTTTCCCACAAATTTGACATGTTAGACTAGTTATTATAAAACAATATTGGAACATATATGCCATCATATATATCTATATGTTGAGGATCAATATTGGTATATTTTTTGTTGATGTTGTTAACAAATAGTAAGTCTTTTCTTTTTCAATACCTGAAAGAGTCGCTCATGGTGCAATTACTATTACAACAATCTCTATCATAAAATTTTGACTGTCGAGTAAATCTGACGGTTCCTATAAAAGAAGACAACACTAATAAGGCTCGAGCACTTGTTTAAGAAGGTGGCAAAAGCTGATGAAGGATGAAAAACGAACGGCGTTTTCTAGTTACAAATAATTTTCTTAAACAAGTGGGGCTTATTATCTTTTCAAAATTTCTTCAATTGTTGACAGCCTTGCAATAAAATGACCTCTCGACTTAGATTATCATCACCATTTATTTTAGATTATAGTACTTGAATAGGTATATATTACAAGTCACTTTCTTTCTATTATAATGATAATAATAGTAATAATAATCTTATTTTAAGCTGCACACTCAATTAATTTGGTTCATTTTTAGTCTGCAAGAAAAAGACGTAATTCATTACTATTTTTTCTTATTAAAATATTTTTTTCGCAATTTTTTATCTTTAAAAAATGTGTTTGGGTTCATGATTTTTTTTTTTTAAAAAAAAAGTGGCAGAGGATTATTTATTCAGCTTGCTCTACTATATCTAAATTTATTAGTATATAATAGCCATTGACCTGGATTTAAATTTCACAGCTCGACTTTCCGGACACGATCATGGAATTTTATTTGTGAAATTTGAAACTCAGCGACAATGACTATTTTTTAATGCGGAACTGAAAAGTGTCTAGCTCGTGCTATTATTACTTCCCTAATGGGTGCACTTGGGCTCAATAGTTGTTATTTTTGGTTTCTTGAGGGATCTTTACGTAAATAGTTGACCGAATTCACTATTTACTTTTCCTAGTTGGTATACGTAAATTATTTGCTGATTATATGCAGATTATACATGAATTTTACGTATATTATATATGCGTGGGCTATTTTTAATTTAATCAGTTGGATGTGCGATTATTCAGATTAATTCTTCTTTTGGTCCATTTGAATCTCTGGACCTCTCAATTTTGTTTGGGCTTTTAGTTGGCCCATTAAAGTGTCGGGTGGGTGTTCTTGAATATTTGCACACGTAGTACTATTTGCATTTTACAAATAGCCACTTTCAGTTTCTGTAATTGAAAAACAAACTACAATCTTAGAGTTTCAAAATTCACAAGGAAGTTCATGCATAATAACCTCGAGTTCGACTTGTGGAATTTGAAATTCCAAATAGTCGTCACAAAGACATGTTGAAAAGTGATTTATGCAAATGTCCCCTTTTCAGGCATCATTTAGATTGCACAACGACACAATTATCACTGACGCTCTATACCATTTGTCGATGTTTTCAAAGTAGTGCAAATATAGACCTTCAAAAATTACACTCCTGAAAATACTAGAGTGGGGCTTAATGTTTGTTCATATCTCAATCTTATAGACAAAACATTAGTCTGTCGTCTAGCGTTTGTTGAATATTTCTCCAATTTGTTCAAAAATGATCTTTAGATTATGGTCATATAGGTCCATAAGTTGCAAACAAGGCCATTTACAAAAAAAATTGTCCCAAAAAGAAACAATTTTTTTAAAAAAGGAGTGACTAGTAAACGCTATTTCTACCGAAGGTCCTCACGAATGGGCCGAAATAAGTTGCATTTACCCTTGAAGCCCAATTGGAGTAGCCTTGTTTAAAATTGTAGCCATAAACTTAGCTAGGACAAATATAATTTTAGTTAAAAATTATATTATTTTTCTTTAACATACAAAAAAGGTGCTTACATCCTACCAAAAGGACAGGTAGGTGAATGAAAAACATAAAACTAGTGAAAAGTTGCATAGAATAAGGAATTCAATTAGGATTTAAGTTATATACGTTGTCATCGATGTAGTTTGATTTACTATAGCAAGTTAATTACTATTTTTATCGATGTTATTTGTTAACGTTTATGGATGTAGGTTTACCCATACTTACTTTTATAAAATAATCTGATGGTCTAAATATCTTTTACACCATCAATATATATAATTTAAATTTTGTGGTGATAAATGCACGAGTTGGATTAAATCTGGCGGATTGAAAACGTGTTGAGCGAAAAATGGGTCAAAACTCAACCCGTCCATATTCCATGGGAGTCAGGAGAAATGGCAACATTTCATACAAGTTTAAAAGGTTTAGGTCACCCTTTCATTTGGATGGTTTGAGTGCGTGGGGGGGTGGGGGTGGGGGTGGGGGTGGGGGAGGGGGGAAGTTGGGGTTTGGTTTGACCAGCTGTGTGTCACTTGGGTATTATCATGCACCTAACCCAACTAGTTATGTTCAATCCCAAACCCACTTAAATTAAATATTCAATTTGTTAAATAAGACTACAAAGTAAGTAGTTAATATAATGAAGTGGTTAAATCTAAAAGTTTCATAACCAATGAGCTTTATTAGTGTTTTTACTGTATGATTTTTGTCTTGTTTATTAAAGAATGAAAGTGGTTAGGATTTTTTTTCTAATGCTGGTTCATATTTCCAATAATTAGCCATATGATTTTTCTTTTGACTTTATCTTTAGTTATGGAGTCAAGATTTATACTTGCATAATTTTGCTCTAATTATTGAAAATCCTACTTCATCAAGAAAGGTATCTAAAGAGCAAAGAAGTTGTTAGAATTATAGTTTTACTCTATCCAATCTAACAAAAATAATGCAATTTTTTGGTGTCAAGGTAATAAATACTGCCTTCGTCTCATTTTATGTGATACCGTTTGACTTGACACAATGTTTAAGAAAAAAAAAAGACTTTTGAAACTTGTGGCATAAAATAATTCTTAGATATTTGTGTTGGTTGTAATTCATTTCATTAAGGGTAAAAAGGAAATTTTAAAGTTAAATTATCACTAATTATAATAAGGTGACATTCTTTTTGGGACGGATCAAAAAGGAAAGTGTGCCACATAAAATGAGACGGAGAAAGTACAAAATATTCATCGATGGGCCGTTAAGCTTGTACTAAATTTGTCGAAGAGATAAAATATAACCAATGTATATCTCTTTTATGAGTTGCATCGATTGTCTGAAGATTCAAGAACAACAACAACAACATACCCAGTGAAATCCGTACACAGATCTTACCACTATCTTGTGGAGGTAGAAAAGTTGTTTCGGAAAGACCCCCGGCTCAATACCACTATCTTGTGGAGGTAGAAAAGTTGTTTCTGAAAGACCCGGGCTCAAGTGCCGCAAAACTAAGTACAAAAAAGAAGAAAACAATGGAGAAAACGTAACAACTAATGAGGGAAGCAACACAATTTAAGTGTTCTATTAAGAAATTAACTTCAAAATGCACCAAGAATCAAATGTATGAAGGTAGAAAGAAGAAGTCATTAGCAACTTTTTGTGCTTTTAAACAAATTTATTCTTCTTGAAAGATTCTTTCATTTGTTTAAATCTTAAACTTCCCTTTTCATCACCTTACTTTAATGAAAATATCAAGTTTAGTTGAATGTTAGACATGTGCAGGTGTGAAATAAAGGGAAATAGTTGTTGAAACATTAAGTCAATTAGTAAACACCACTTTGACAAGTGCCCTACCCTCCCCAAATAATAAACAAACCTTACAAGCCAAACTATGTAACTAACCTTAACCCCACTTCCCCTTTATATATTTAACACTCAATTCCATTTCTCCAAACACCACAACAACAATAACAACAACATAGTATGCAAGAATCCTTAACTTTCTTGAAAATGTCAAGTGGTTTCTTGATTTCATGTGTTCTGTTTACTCTTTGTGTGTCATCCACTCATGCACAATCATGCACAAAGTACAACTTCACAAGCAACCAAATGTTCACTTCATGCAATGATCTTCCATATTTGAACTCATTCCTTCACTGGAATTACAACCCTTCAACGAAAACCGCGAAAATCGCCTATCGACACACTAAGATTGCCTCCACAAGATGGGTGGCATGGGCTATAAATCCAACTTCACAAGGCATGGTTGGTTCACAAGCACTTGTTGCATATCAAAAATCAGATGGGAAAATGAGAGTTTATACATCACCTGTTACTAGTTATCAGACACAGTTAGAACAAGGGGATTTGAGTTTCAATGTCACTGATTTATCAGCTACATATTTGAATAATGAAATCACTATTTTTGCTACTTTAAAGCTTGAGAACTTTAACTCTACAATTGTGAACCAACTTTGGCAAGAGGGTCCACTTTCAGGGGATTCACCAGCAATGCATGATACTTCTGGTGCTAATACTCAATCTGCTGGAGCTCTCAGCCTTCTTTCTGGACAATCTAGGACTACTACAACAGGAGCAAGCTCACAATTGAACAAGAGAAATGTAAGCCAATTCATCTGCTTTAATTTCACGTATAGTCAATGAACTTTTTTTAACGCATCTAAGAGTAACTGGTCTTTTACTAAACATGACAGTAAAGTCACAACACTTATTATAACAGTAAAGTCTCCTTAGTGAGTAGGTTTGTCAGTATAGCAGGCAAAGTTTAGCGACTTTACTATTATAGTAGAAAAAGTTCAGTTATTTAATGCAACAAAACGAAGGGGAGCCTTGGAGCAACGTAAAGTTGTCTTCTGTGACCTATCGGTCATGGGTTCAAGTCATAGAATCATTCACGGATACTTGTGCTAGGGTAGGCTGCTGCTAACACGGGTGCAACCCTTCCTTGAACCCTGACCAAATACGGGATGCTTTGTATACTGGGCTTCCCTTTTTATGTAATGCAACGAAACATAGTTTTTTGACTTTTACTGTCATATATAGTGGATAAAACTTAGCGACTTTACTATTATAGTACATAAAACTCAATTACATTAGTGTAACTAAAATTGTTTTTTCCACTTTACTGCTATGGTGGATACTGTCTAGCGACTATACACGAAATTTAGCCCCCTTTTCTTCTTTGAAAAGTAATAAAGTTTTAACATGAAATTCTGACCTTTTTTCAGCTTCATGGACTGCTAAATGCAGTGAGTTGGGGGATCATGATGCCTATTGGGATCTTGTTTGCAAGGTACTTAAAGGTGTTTTCAGACCCTGCATGGTTTTACCTACACTCTATTTGGCAAATGACAGCTTATGTTATTGGTGTTGCTGGCTGGGTTACTGGTCTCCAATTGGGAAGTGAGTCCCGTGGTATTCAATTTACTGCCCATAGAACCATTGGCATTGTCCTCTTTTCTCTGGCCACCCTCCAGGTACTCAAATCATTTTCTTTTGCACTATTACTATAAAAACTTTTGGTCTGTTTGGTATGACGAAAGTCATTTTTCAAGAAAACATTTTCCCTGAGGAAGCTATTTTCCGGGTATTTTGTTGTTAGAGGACAATATTTTTCATGAAGGGAAAAATGACTTCCCCCACTCATGAACAGAATGTTGCTCGGACTCTTCAAAAAAGTTGACGGGTGCGTGTCGGATCCTCCAAAAGTAGTGCATTTTTGGAGGAATCGACACGGATGCCGCAACATTTTTGGAGAGCACGAGCAACATAGAGTAGAAGTCATTTTTCCTTGCAAGTATCTTTAACTTTTACTGTAACTTCATATTACTAGTTCCAACTTAAACCTATTGTCATTATTATTAGTCTTTAGCACACAAGAAATTCACCAAAACACTCTCCGGTTAACTAATATTATTGTTCATATTTAATCTATATAGTTTCTGAAAAATGATGATGATGATGCCTTTTGGTTACAGGCCTCTGCTATGCTTCTAAGGCCAAAAAGGGATCACAAGCACAGGATCTACTGGAACATTTACCACAGATCAGTTGGTTACTCAATTGTTGTTCTAGGAATCATCAACATATTCAAAGGCTTGAACATCTTGAAACCGGAGAAGAAATGGGAAACAGCTTATATTGCGACACTAGTTGGTCTAGGAATCATTGCTGCATTCTTGGAAGTTATCACATGGTATGTGGTTATAAAAAGGAATAAGTCTGTTAGTAGTACTGTTGAGAAGAATCCACAATGTCTTCATGAAGCAAATTGGTATAATGGTCATGGAAATGGAACAAATAGGACACATTACAGAGTTTAGTTTAATTTGTCTACATACTTGGACATGATGCCAGGGTAATATTTAGATTTAGAGTATCATGGGAACTTTGGTTTTCCCTTTTTTTTTTTTTTTTTTTTTTTTTTTTGGTTTGGGTTTTATTTGTTGTTGATAGTTACATATGTACTTCATTCCTCCTTATGTACTTTATATATAGCAGTGTTCTTTCTTCTCTTTGTATGTTCCTCGGTGTTTGTCTCATTCTCTAGGGCCAGTGATGCATGGTTCGAAAAATTCTGATGAATAACGGGGTCTTCCCTCTCCAGTTCACTTAAATACTAGGCTTGTGTCTACGGACGGGTTTGAACCTGTGACATATGTCTTACCCACACATCAAGGACTGGCTCTTACCACTAGACTTGGTCATTCTCCTATTCAGCTGCATTAGCCCAATGTTAGTGTCATTTCTAGGGTCAATGATGCATGGCTCGAAAAACTCGATGAATGATGAGTTCTTCTCTCTGTCATACTCCAGTTAGATACAAGGCTTTTGCCTACGAAAGGCTTCTGACATATGTCTTGATCACACATCACGAATTGCGCTCTTTCTCCTAAGACTGTCTCATTCTCCAATTCAGCTGCACTTCACAATATTGACTACATAGATAAAGGAAAAAGAAAATACTAGCAGAGTCTTTAACATTAGCACTACAAGTTACTGTATTATTGAGTCAAAAGATCGGTATAGTCAACCACTAAACGGAGTACAGGAACAACATATAACCTTTTGAAACTACTTCTGCAAGAGAAAATTACCAATGTTATTACTTATTAGTAGATTAATAATTCATCATATATTCTATTAACATAAAGCTAATCCGAAAAAAGAAAAAGGTTTCTCCAATAATGCATTTTTACAATGAGAACGTTCTCAGTTTGTCACTGGCTTGTATAATCAGTTTTCTACCAAATATATCATCAAGAATTAATTCATTACCAATCTCATCTCGGATTCTCAAAAGACACATTTAACTCATCAATGGTTCAAGATTACTTTCGGGCTCATACAGCTAATGTTAAGAACATATCAAAAGTAAAATCAAAGTAGTCAGAGCTCAAGTCTGCTGGCCTGAATTGATCGTACTCTAAAATATAAAACAATTCAAAATGTGCAGGGCCTATTATGCAAAAAAGTAAGTTTAATCTGAAACCATGAAAGCTAAAGAGTAAGGCAAAAGACAAAGGTGTAGCTATTTCATTGAAGTCCCTTTCGGTCAAACTAACAATGGGCCTTACAGGAAATCTTCCTATTATTTTTATCATTGAAGTCCCTTTCCATCAAACAAACTGACGTCTCTGATAGAAAATGGCCTTCCAGGAAGCTTCTTACACTAAAGAATCAAATCTATACCATTATCAGGTCTTTGAATATTAAAAAGAATAGTACAGTAGACTTGCCTAGTTAAATTAACAACCAGCCGTAAATGGAAAGAATTTGATTGTTGCTAGGTTAATTAATGCTTGAATCCAGAAGATGGAGTAAGGACTTGAGTAGCTTTATTGTCGTTTAATAATGAAAGAGAACCGGTTCTGAAGGTAGCTTCTTTCCATTTTCCATGATTCTCATTCTGATTCATTCAAGGCCTTGATAAATGCGTCCTTGAGATGAGCGTTTGTAGCAGCTACCCGTCGAGCTGTGAGGTCAAGTTCCGAACCAGATCTGATCAAGAAAAACTAATACACATCAGCGATATCAAACTACCGGTTTATTTCTATATTAATGAATCCATTAATCGACTTTGCCTCTATCCTAAAATATTTGGGGTTGGCTAGATGAATACATCTATTCCACTCCATGTAGGTGTATATCTAAATGGGTGGTTGAATAACTATTTCTCTTAGGATATGAGACTTCACTTCTTTTTCAATGTGGAAACAAGCTTGAACAATATCCAAAATCACCGGACATTGTAGCTCGTCAAGAGCACATCCATTCGACTCTAAAAACCTTTATTTTCATCAAAATGAGAAAGATGTTTTTTTCCCTCTAAATGAACATGGAAACTTCAACTCATACTATTTAATTATTTGGAAAGTTTTATGAGGAATAAAGTATGTTACTCACGGATCAAACACGAAACCTCCAGCTTCTTTCACTATCACAGCACCACCTGCCACGTCCCTGTATGTAGAAGCAAATTGTCACCAATATGTCACATGTTACAAGATAGAAAAGAAATTATGAGCCTCACCAAGGGCCACCAAATTCAAGTTCATAGAAGAGATCAAGCCTTCCACACGCCACTCCACAGAGATTTAGTGCACAAGAACCACACATCCGGAGGGACCTAACCTGTAATATAAAGATCAAATCAATTTTCTTTTTATAGTCGGAACATATTTTTAACTGATAAGTTGGATGCCTTGGCAGGTGCTGTGTAACCTTAAAAAGCAAACTATTGATTCTCCCTGTAGTAGCATCTACAGTTAACTTATCCCGCTTTGTTCCAGCCTGCTCCAGTAAAATAAAATGTCAGTAACTTTTCCTAGTATACCAAAGACGTAAACAGAATAAGTAAACCACCACGTAGATAGGCATAAATCCACCTAGGTCTGTGATAAATTTTCCCAATAAAATGTCACGGGAAAGAAAATCTTGTATACTTCATCATAGAAAATAACCATACTGCTTTGCAACAACTACTGTCGAGTGCCGTCTGATAACTTAAAAGCAAGTAAGAGTTTCAATATAATAGGAGGCTGCTAGAGATTTTCAGGGAAGAAAAATATATTGGCCAAGAATAAGCAAGTTCCCAGAATTGGACGAGCAACAGAACCTGGTTTCCGTATTCATTTAATGGACAGGTTTATCCTATTCACATCTTTGTAGAACTCAAGACGGGCAGTCTTGCTTGAAGTAAATTAATTGAAGGTATTCTAAAATATTGATCACACTACAACAACAACAAAAAAAAAAGAAGATGCATACTTCACCGGTTATATGTTATTTCCTAGTTTACAGAAACCACGATGGAAGTCCAATTAATTGTAGTTGAAAAATATTGTGGAAACAATTATCAAAATTTCATGTTCTTATCAACAATAATTACAGCAGAACAGATAAACTGAAGTTGTTCTTTGTGTGTCATGTTTCATTAAATGATTTCAGTGAGATTGCAATTGTAATCAATAATTGGGAGATGCTATTATATAGCAACAATAAGGAAGGTCAAGTACCTCTGTAGCAAGAAGAGCCTTCACAAGTTCAGACTGTGAAGATACTGCAGGTATTAAAACAATGCAGGAGATTTGTCAGATATCAATAGGTTATCGACACGATGTTCTACAAACTACACCATAAACATTATGCAACAACACCTTTGATAGGCTTCCCATTGAAGAAAGCACCTTTCCCGTCGATTGCAGTGAAAAGCTGCATGTCGAAAGCAAAAATCTTCTAATTAACTTAATCACTATTATGTATTGGGAAATTTATAGAGAACCTCTGGTTTATAGAGAATCTCTTTGTTAAAAAGATAAGGATTCATGCAGTGGAACTCAACTAATTTGGAATTTAGGCATCGGTGATTGAGATATCATACCTCATCAATAATTGGGTTGTAAACAACACCAACTGTTGGTTTCTTCCCAATTGTCAGACCAATAGAAACGCAGACAAAAGGGAACCTGAAGTCAGTCGAATTTCAAAATGATCAGCTTGAGCAGCTTCGTGAATCATATAAAACAGTTCTATCAAAATATGGAGAAATAAGAGTACCCGTGCACAAAGTTAGTGGTTCCGTCAAGTGGATCAACTATCCAAGTTGGTTCATCAGTCAGCTCAAAATTGCCACAAGCAGCAGTTGTTTCTTCACCAATGAACTAAAGCGAGGAAATATTACAGCAAAGATCCGGAAACAGATCAATACAATCTTTTCACGGTACAGCTAATGAAGTGATGGAACAAGGAATAGAAGAGCTGAAAGCTAACCTTATGGCTGGGGAAACATTGCTTGAGATGATTAAAAATGAGATCTTCACATGCCTTATCAGTCTCGGTGACTAAATCTACCTACATGGGATGAATAACATAGAGTTAAGTGTACAAAAGACGCATAAAATCAAATAAGAGACAGAAAAAGACCCATAAATTAAAACAAGAGACAGAAACAATCAAGATAGCTGTGTAATGTGAACTAAGCCTGGTTAAGTGGAGAAGGGTAGATGAGCAGGCAAATTATCCCCGAATTCCGGAGGATGAGGTCGGTCATCAAAACAAAGAAAATCAACCAAAATTCACATCTTCTGGTCAAAAACAAAAAGATGATATACTTTATGGCTTATGCAATTAAACCTCATTCTTAACTAATAATTCCTACATGATAATAAACCATAGATGATGCTCAAATACGCCATAAACATGGTTCATTCTCTAAGTAGTATCTCAATATCCAAAATTGATCTTCATAAAAGCAAGAACTGACTAGCAAATTAAGCTATAATAGCTCTTCAAGAAGATCACAGAGTGACAACAACATTTGTTTACGACAACAACAAACAACAACATACCTAGTGTAATCCTACAAGTGGTCTGGGGAGGATGGTTTATTTACAAGGAAAAGCCAAAACCTATGTCTCTTCAAAAATGTCTCCAGGTGCCTGTCCGATCCTCCAAAAGTAGTGCATTTTTGGAGGATCCGACACAGATACTGCAGCATTTTTGGAGAGCCAGAAGCAAATAAGCCAAAATACCAATGCCAAGACAAAAATTAAACAGACACTAACCACTCCTTTGTGCTCCACATACTTAGTCTTGTAGAATCCTTCACGAATTACCTGCAAAAACCCATACATGCCAAAATTAAAGCTAAAAATTGAATCTTTTTTTAATTATTCAAGCAAAAACCTGAATCTCTTTTTGATTATTCAAGATAAAAATTGGATCTTTTTTTATTATTCAAGCTAAAAATTCACTCTTTTTTTGATTATTCAAGCTAAAAATTGAATCTTTTTCCGATTATTCAATCTAAACATTCAATCTTTTTCTATTATTCAAGTTAAAAAATTGAATCTTTTTCTATCATCCAAGATAAAAATTGAATCTTTTTCCATTATTCAAGCTAAAAATTCAATCTTCACAATGTAAGTAATTAAATTATTCCAAAAAAAATAATATAAATAAATAAATAAATCAATTGGGTAAAATTAGATCTACCTCTCCAGCTTTCTTTGCTGCTTCAACTGCAACATCAAGAAACTCTTCAACTGAACCTGAATTTCAAAAATGACAATTAAAAAACAAACACTTTTTATACAAATTCTTAATAATACAATTAATTATAATTATATGGCATAAATTTAATAAACAGAGAATTATGGGCTCTACCATTTTGTGCCATCTTAAAAAAAATATTTTAATTGAGTGATGGGAGGAGAAAGTGAAAATATGATGTTGAATATATAGATAAATATTTCACGTATCACATGAAAGAATATTATAGACAACAATTATATATAGGTAAAAATTCGTTAACTTTGGAATAATAATTCAAACTTGAAGTAGGAAACGAAATTTGTTTATGATTGAATATTTATTTTATTCATCTCTAAGTAGAATTTTTAGTCCAATATATTTCCTAGTCCTAGTTAAATTAGGTGCTACCTATTTTCTATTGTGGATTTACATTAATTAGTCCGAAAAAACAATTCATAAAATGAATTAACCAAATCTTAATCTCAAATTAATTTATATCAACTAAATTGTATAGCATTTCATGTGTTTCAAATCGAATTTTATCGCAATAATAACCCGTTACAAAAAAAAATCCCACTACTATAATTTACTCCAGTATATAGTATAGCTTACAACAACAACCGTATTCAATACAATTTTATAAATTTCGTTTAGCTATGACTAAAAAGAAGAATCCCAAAAATACAAGTGAAGGTCATTTTGGTAAAAGTAATTAATAGAGGTTGATGGAATATGCCTATACAATGTGAGTATATGCTTTTTTTTTGCTTTTTTTTTTTTTTTTTTTTTTGTAATTTGAAGTAGAGTGTGCTTGTCCATATTAATATAAAACTACGTAATTACACGCGAATTAGATACTAATTGTGCACTATTAGTAGTAGTAGTAGTCATTACACAAACATTGCCAAACTATTAACACGCGATAGATTTTGAAGTTGAAATTTGAACTTTTGAAGTTGTAAGTTTTGAAACTTGTAATTATGTTTGGATATGCATTTTATATGAAAAAAAATAAATCAAGTTTTGTGAATAAAAGTCTCAAAATTTTGAAAATATTTGAAGATCAGTAGTAGTAGTCATTACACAAACATTGCCAAACTATTAACACGCGATAGATTTTGAAGTTGAAATTTGAACTTTTGAAGTTGTAAGTTTTGAAACTTGTAATTATGTTTGGATATGCATTTTATATGAAAAAAAATAAATCAAGTTTTGTGAATAAAAGTCTCAAAATTTTGAAAATATTTGAAGATCAGATTATTCAGAATTTGATTAAATTTTATAGCAAAACAGAAATTAGAAGATAAAATTTTAAAATCTAGTCCAAAATCTATGGTCAAACGCTAGCTAAGTTTGTTGATAAAGTTGGTGAAATTGTCATAGTAGTCAAATAATTATATATAGCTAGCTTAGTCCCTTCTTTTTTTGATAACGACGGTACCCGGATCAGATTTCGCGCACCTCGACTAAATATACGGAATATCTGTCACCTCTCACTAGCAACAAATATCAAGTAACTCCGTCCACCACCAGGAAGTCCCATGTTGAAGCGCCATGGAAGGTTATCACGTCTTCACAACTCTAGGTGTCGTCGCGTCTAAGTTAGTTATCGCGTCTTCACAACTCTAGGTGTCGTCGCGCCTAAGTTATCATTCTTTTTCCACTGTCTGATTGCAGTAGGGACATAGGATGGTTAAGCCAGGAACAGGACTGATACTTTGCTTAGCCAACACATCTTCGCATTTCCTTCCCTCCAAATATGTCGATTTTCTCTGTTAATTATTCATCTTCTTCCCTCATTTCCACGCTATCTTTACTTGCGCTTTGGATTTATTCCAGTTCATCTCTGTCACTGTTAGCAGTGCATTAATGCAGTGTTGAATCATAATTCATAATACGTTACAATACAGTCAAACTAAACTATAAAGATATTAGTAAACAACATATACAATTTATCCAAACACTGTATTCACAAAACAATACGTTATGAAACAATGGATAACAGTGATCCAAACAGTGTGTAAGAATACAAGATTGTACGTGATAACCTAAAGAAGAGAAAAGTGCCCCCGATCATACATAAGAAACTAATAAGTAAGTGATTTCGGAGAGATCAGTCTTTCTGTAAAAGCGATTCCTAAAAAATAACCTATTTGAGGCCATAGTATAAATGGTCCACGGGACGTCTTAAATCCAGTCTTACGAGATCCATCATAACAAAACCAGTATAACAATTTACCATCGGCAAACCTATGTTTTGGTATGAGATAACAAATCAAGGGATCATAAATAGTAAAAAATACATTTCAGAATTCCTCAACTCCGTAGTCTCTCAATACCCATAACTTAAAAGCTTTGTCCTGTTGCATAACAGGAGTAGAAAAAACACACAACATTTCATTCAATACAGAAACGCCAAGTCTGAAGTCCTGCGTCAAGCACAATACTTGCTCTGGCAATGGTATTTCTCCGTACACTTCATTCGAAATACTAAACGAAACAAGAGAATATTTTCTTGGAACCGCAGTATAATCTCCGATAACAACGATCCAATGAAATGCCTCGTGTACCAACGCCAAAGAATTCATACACAACAACTCATTGAAATTGTCAAGAGAATGTTTATCAAGATTTCTCCAGCGACCACTTTTCAACGCGAGAATTTCACCACATCCTTCAATGTCAATTTTAAAGATTTTGTAGTCACCACTAGTTGAGTCATAACCCAATCCCAAATGCCAATTTCTGACCTTTGGAAATTCTGGATCTGGAAGTACTATTGATTCTCTTGTGGAGGGGTTCCATAGCAAAAGTATGGAGCGTTTATCAGGAGTATTATCAATAAACTGGATAATAACCAAGCCATCACAACAACAATGGAGTGCGTAACTCGATGGTATAAACCTTGTAGGATAATCAAGCTTTTGTACATCCTCAACTAGTTGAACCAACGATAAAGGACAACAATAAACGAAAGATATACCATCTGGATGTAATTCTCTAATAAGAATTTTTTGGAAATTTTGGTCGTTCTTGGTATGATTGAGATTCTTTATTTTAAAGTAAGGCTCGGAGATTAGTGTTTTCCAAGATTTTGAAACACATTTGAATCGAAGAAGAGACAACAATATTTCCCCGTGAAAGCGAGTTGCCATTGGCTAGATAGAAAAGAAAACGCGATCAGACAATATTTTACAAAAGTAATCAAATATTAAACAAGAGCTTAGAAAAGATAAATCTGGAGAATTTCATGATTTCTTCAATCTACTATTTAAACACCACATCTGCATGTTCAGTTAAGTTTTCCCAGTAGGGTCTAAGTTGTTTGGCACCTCGATGTCGACTCATCACATCCTGGGGTTGAAGAAGGTCCCAAGGGTTCGGTTGTTTTAAGTAAATTAAACGCGGGAATATACCTCTTAGCCCCAGTTAAGTAGAATCTAAGTCCAAGCAACAACAATTAACACACTGAACTCAAAATTTTCAGTAATTTCTCAATCATGATACCAATTGATAAAAATAATAATAAAGCAGTCAATTTTTCAACGAGGATGAGATAGAATATACTGAACTGTTAGCTAGCAGTGTGTGAGTTTCCTATGTAAAATATCAGGTGTGTGAGTTTCGAAGAAGCTACACAGGGGTTTTCTCGGGCCTATTCATATTGTACCTAATGTAATTCTATGATACCGTGGGACTTTGGGGCTCTCAAGATCCATGGACCGACCCTATCATCTCCACCCCGTAGTAACTATGAGACCACCCCAAGGATGCTTTCGGCATCCAGGGGTCACGGATCGACCATAGAACCCTGTTCCAAAGATCTTTTCCTTCTCTTTGGGATCGAACATCAATTACAACGATATCTCTTACAAATAGGCGCATCTATTATATTGAATTTACCTGATAGTCCCCATTCAATGTACTCACTGATAGAGGAATACATAGAGTTGAGCATAGTAAAATAAGAAGTTGAAAGATTTTGTTGAGATTGTTTGTTTGGAAATTTCCTACATAAACTATCACCAATTATTTATCAAAACATGTATGCGATTCCTACCTGAAATATCACCATTAGGTAAGAAAAATGAAGAATTTATAGTTGATGTGTTTTTGATAAATAGTTGGCGATAGTTCACGTAGTTAACTCTCACACCATAGTTCAGATATGAAACTCAAAAAATCGAAATACTTTAGGTATGTTATAGTTAATCACAAGTTGGCAAAAGTCAAATAGAATCCAAGTCCAACAAGCAACTAACAGAACTGACCTGATCAACATCCATGTGCTGTGTAATGTATTATTAAGCTTTTGTGTAGCTTCATATCCATTGCCAATAATAGTAATTTGATTGAAAATATTAGCCTTTTCTGTGATTGAAATCAATTTCTTCTTCTGTTGAACTTTGAAAAGTTTATTATTTGCTAATAATTTTACCTCATGCTGCCCCTTCGACTTGTTCTTCTCTTCCTTTGCCACAACTATGCACTAACAAGTATAACAACTATTTACCAAGTTAGTGAATAATTATATATCTAAGTCACAAGTGATAACCCTAATCTGGTAAGGCAAGTTAGGGCCAAAAATAATTTTATTACTGCTCCGTCCCAATTTACGTGGCAACTTTTAACTTGGCGTACTAAAAAATATCGACATCATGAGGTCAATTTCCCAACGAAAATCACCTATCGAAGCAAAATGAAAGCTTCACAAAAGTAGGTAGAAGTCCAAAAATAGTCTTTTAATAGAAATGGGCATATAGTATAGCCTTACACAACCAATAAGGCAATATGCATAGATATCAGATTCGAAGCGATTTCAGAAAAGCAATAAAAACATGATGGATAATCGCCAGCAACTCCCGGACGATCCATGGGCTAACACACATGAAAAATCACCAAAAAACTATCGTTTTCGGTATTTTTGTGTCCCATGAGCAAAATACTAAAAACGACAGTTTTTTCGTTTTTTGGCGATTTCCTTCTGCGTTAGCCTATGGATCGGCCGGGGGGTACTGGCTTCGAAAATATTTTTGGGCCAAACCCCTAGGGGGCGTCCCTAACGAGCTGCTAAGTAGATCCATAGGCTCCGGGGGGTCGGGCGGAGGTTTTTAGGGCATCCCATGAGCGAAATACTGAAAACGACAGTTTTTTGGTGATTTTGCCTGTGTGTTAGCCCATAGATCGGTCGGGGGTGCTGGCTCCAGAAATATTTTTGGGGCTGAGCCCATCAGAGGCGTCCCTGACGAGTTGTTAAGCGGATCCATAGGCTCCGGGGGGTCGAGCGGAGCTTATTAGGGTGTCCCATGAGCGAAATACTAAAAACGGCAGTTTTTTGGTGATTTTTCGTGTGTGTTAGACCATGGATCGACCGGGAGTGCTGGTTCCGGAAATATTTTTGGGCCGAACCCCTCGAGGGAGTCCCTGACAAGCTTTTAAGCAGATCCATAGGCTCCGGGGGGTCGGGCGGAGGTTTTTAGGGCATTCCATGGGCGAAATACTGAAAACGGTAGTTTTTTTTAGGATTTTTTGTGTGTGTTAGCCCATGGATCGGCCGGGGGTTGCTGGCTCCAAAAATATTTTTGGACTGAGCCCCTCGGGGGGGTTCCTGACGAGCTGTTAAGCGGATTCATAGGCTCCGGGGGGACGGGCGGAGTTTTTTTGGGCATCCCATGAGCGAAATACTGAAAACGATAATTTTTTGGCAATTTTCCGTGTGTGTTAGCCCATGGATCGGCCTGGGGGTGCTGGCTCCGGAAATATTTTTGGGTCGAGCCCTTCGGAGGCGTCCATAAAGAGCTGTTAAACGGATCCATAGGCTCCGTGGGGTCGGGCAGAGGTTTCTAGGGCGTCCCATGAGGGAAATATTTTTGGACCGAGCCCCTCGAGGGAGTCCCTAACGAGCTTTTAAGCAGATCCATAGGCTCCGGGGGGTCGGGCGGAGGTTTTTAGGGCATTCCATGAGCGAAATACTGAAAACGGTAGTTTTTTTAGGATTTTTCGTGTGTGTTAGCCCATGGATCGGCCGGGGGTTGCTAGCTCCAAAAATATTTTTGGGATGAGCCCCTAGGGGGGGTCCCTGACCAGCTGTTAAGCGGATCCATAGGCTCCGGGGGGGTCAGGCGGAGGTTTTTTGGGCATCCCATGAGCGAAATACTGAAAACGACAATTGTTTAGTGATTTTTCGTGTGTGTTAGCCCATGGATCAGCCGGGGGTGTTGGCTCCAGAAATATTTTTGGGCCGAACCCCTCGTGGGCGTCCTTGACGAGTTGTTAAGTGGATCCATAGGCTTCGGGGGGTCGGGCGGAGGTTTTTAGGGCATCCCATGAGCGAAATACTGAAAACGGCAGTTTTTTAGCGATTTTCCGTGTGTGTTATCCCATGGATCAGCCGGGGGGTGCTGACTCCAAAAATATTTTTGGGATGAGCCCCTCGGGGGCGTCCCTGATGAGCTGTTAAGTGGATCCATTGGCTCCGAGGGGTCGGGCGGAGGTTTTTAGGGCATCCCACGAGTAAAATACTTAAAACGACAGTTTTTTGGCAATTTTCTGTTTGTGTTAGCCCATGGATCAGCTGGGGGGTGCTGACTCCAAAAATAGTTTTGGGCTTAGCCCCTCGGGGGTATCCCTGACGAGATGTTAAGCTGATCCATAGGCTCCGGGGGGTCGGACGGAGGTTTTTAGGGCATTCAATGAGCGAAATACTGAAAAGGACAGTTTTTTGAGGATTTTCCCTGTGTTAGCCCATGGATCGGCTGGGGGTTGCTGGCTCCGAAAATATTTTTGGACCGAGCCCCTTGGGGTGGGGGGGTCCCTGATGAGCTGGTAAGTGGATCCATAGGCTTCGAGGGGTTGGGCGGAGGATTTTAGGGCGTCCCATGAGCGAAATACTGAAAACGATAGTTTTTTGGCGATTTTGCCTGTGTGTTAGCCCATGGATCGGTCGGGGGTGCTGGCACTGAAAATATTTTTGGGGTCGAACCCTTTGGGGGAGTCCCTAACGAGCTGTTAAGTGGATCCATAGGCTCCGGGGGGTCGGGCGGAGGTTTTTAGGGCATCTCAGGAGAGAAATACCGAAAATAATAGTTTTTCGGCGATTTTTTGTGTGTGCTAGCCCATGGATCGATCAGGGGGTACTGGCTTCGAAACTATTTTTGGGTCGAGCCCCTCGAGGGCATCCCTGACAAGCTTTTAAGCAGATCCATAGGCTTCGGGGGGTCGGGCGAAGGTTTTTAGGGCGTCCCATAAGCGAAATACTGAAAATGGCAGTTTTTTGGTTTTTTTGCCTGTGTGTTAGCCCATGGATCGGCCTGGGGGTGCTTGCTCAGAAAATATTTTTGGGCCGAACCCCTCGGGGGCCTCCCTGACGAGTTGTTAAGCAGATCCATAGGCTCCGGGGGGTCGGGCGGAGGTTTTAGGGCGTCCCATGAGAGAAATACTGAAAACGACAGTTTTTTGGCAATATTTCGTGTGTGTTAGCCCATGGATAAGCCAAGGGGTGCTGGCTCCAGAAATATTTTTTGGCCGAACCCCTCGGGGGATTCCCTGACAAGCTGTTAAGCAGATCCATAGTCTCCGGGGTGTCGGGCGGAGGTTTTTAGGGCGCCCAATTAGTGAAATACTAAAAACGACAGTCTTTTGGCAATTTTCCGTGTGTGTTAGCCCATGGATCGGCCAGGGGATGCTGGCTCTGTAAATATTTTTGGATCGAGCCCCTCGGGGGCATCCCTGACAAGCTGGTAAGCAGATCCATACGCTCCAGGGCGTCAGGTGGTGGTTTTTAGGGATTCCCATGAGCGAAATACTGAAAACGGTAGTGTTTTAGCGATTTTTCGTGTGTGTTAGCCCATGGATCGGTCGGGGGTGCTGGCTCCAGAAATATTTTTGGGGCTGAGCCCATCAGAGGCGTCCCTGAAGAGCTGTTAAGCGGATCCATAGGCTCCGGGGGGTCGAGCGGAGCTTATTAGGGTGTCCCGTGAGCGAAATACTGAAAACGACAGTTTTTTGGTGATTTTCCGTGTGTGTTAGACCATGGATCGGCCGGGGGGTGCTGGCTCCAAAAATATTTTTGGGCCGAACCCCTAGAGGGCATCCCTGACAAGCTATTATGCTAATTCATAGGCTCCGGGGGGTCGGGCATAGGTTTATAGGGCGTCCCATTAGCGAAATATTGAAAACGACTGTTTTTTGATGATTTTTCGTGTGTGTTAGCCCATGGATCGGCAGGGGGCATGAGAAAAATACTGAAAACGACAGTTTTTTGGCAATTTTCCGTGTGTGTTAGACCATGGATCAGCCGGGGGGTGCTGACTCCAAAAATATTTTTGGGTTGAGCCCCTCGGGGGCGTCCCTGATGAGCTGTTAAGTGGATCCATTGGCTCCAAGTGGTCGGGCGGAGGTTTTTAGGGTATCCCACGAGCGAAATACTTAAAATGGCAGTTTTTTGGCAATTTTCTGTTTGTGTTAGCCCATAGATCAGCCGGGGGGTGCTGACTCCAAAAATAGTTTTGGACTTAGCCCCTTGGGGGTATCCCTGACGAGATGTTAAGCTGATCCATAGGCTCCGGGGGGTCGGGCGGAGGTTTTTAGGGCATTCAATGAGCGAAATACTGAAAAGGACAGTTTTTTGAGGATTTTCCCTGTGTTAGCCCATGGATCGGCTGGGGGTTGCTGGCTCCGAAAATATTTTTGGACCGAGCCCCTTGGGGTGGGGTGGGGGTCCCTGATGAGCTGGTAAGTGGATCCATAGGCTTCGGGGGGTTGGGCGGAGGATTTTAGGGCGTCCCATGAGCGAAATACTGAAGACGACAGTTTTTTGGCGATTTTGCCTGTGTGTTAGCCCATGGATCGGCCGGGGGTGCTGGCACCGAAAATATTTTTGGGGTCGAACCCTTTGGGGGAGTCCCTAACGAGCTGTTAAGTGGATCCATAGGCTCCGGGGGGTCGGGCGGAGGTTTTTAGGGCATCTCAGGAGAGAAATACCGAAAACAATAGTTTTTCGGCGATTTTTTTTGTGTGCTAGCTCATGGATCGATCGGGGGGTACTGACTCCGAAACTATTTTTGGGCCGAGCCCCTCGGGGGCATCCCTGACAAGCTTTTAAGCAGATCTATAGGCTTCGGGGGGTCGGGCGAAGGTTTTTAGGGCGTCCCATGAGCGAAATACTGAAAATGGCAGTTTTTTGGTTTTTTTGCCTGTGTGTTAACCCATGGATCGGCCTGGGGGTGCTTGCTCAGAAAATATTTTTGGGCTGAACCCCTCGGGGGCCTCCCTGACGAGTTGTTAAGCAGATCCATAGGCTCCGGGGGGTCGGGCGGAGGTTTTAGGGCGTCCCATGAGAGAAATACTGAAAACGACAGTTTTTTGGCAATATTTCGTGTGTGTTAGCCCATGGATAAGCCAAGGGGTGCTGGCTCCAGAAATATTTTTTGGCCGAACCCCTCGGGGGATTCCCTAACGAGCTGTTAAGCAGATCCATAGTCTCCGGGGTGTCGGGCGGAGGTTTTTAGGGCGTCCAATTAGTGAAATACTAAAAACGATAGTCTTTTGGCAATTTTCCGTGTGTGTTAGCCCATGGATCGGCCAGGGGATGCTGGCTTTGTAAATATTTTTGGACCGAGCCCCTCGGGGGCATCCCTGACAAGCTGGTAAGCAGATCCATAGGCTCCAGGGCGTCAGGTGGTGGTTTTTAGGGATTCCCATGAGCGAAATACTGAAAACGGTAGTGTTTTAGCGATTTTTCGTGTGTGTTAGCCCATGGATCGGTCGGGGGTGCTGGCTCCAGAAATATTTTTGGGGCTGAGCCCATCAGAGGCGTCCCTGAAGAGCTGTTAAGCGGATCCATAGGCTCCGGGGGGTCGAGCGGAGCTTATTAGGGTGTCCCGTGAGCGAAATACTGAAAACGACAGTTTTTTGGTGATTTTCCGTGTGTGTTAGACCATGGATCGGCCGAGGGGTGCTGGCTCCAAAAATATTTTTGGGCCGAACCCCTAGAGGGCATCCCTGACAAGCTATTATGCTAATTCATAGGCTCCGGGGGGTCGGGCATAGGTTTATAGGGCGTCCCATTAGCGAAATATTGAAAACGATTGTTTTTTGATGATTTTTCGTGTGTGTTAGCCCATGGATCGGCAGGGGGCATGAGAAAAATACTGAAAACGACAGTTTTTTGGCAATTTTCCGTGTGTGTTAGACCATGGATCAGCCGGGGGGTGCTGACTCCAAAAATATTTTTGGGTTGAGCCCCTCGGGGGCGTCCCTGATGAGCTGTTAAGTGGATCCATTGGCTCCAAGTGGTCGGGCGGAGGTTTTTAGGGTATCCCACGAGCGAAATACTTAAAATGGCAGTTTTTTGGCAATTTTCTGTTTGTGTTAGCCCATAGATCAGCCGGGGGGTGCTGACTCCAAAAATAGTTTTGGACTTAGCCCCTTGGGGGTATCCCTGACGAGATGTTAAGCTGATCCATAGGCTCCGGGGGGTCGGGCGGAGGTTTTTAGGGCATTCAATGAGCGAAATACTGAAAAGGACAGTTTTTTGAGGATTTTCCCTGTGTTAGCCCATGGATCGGCTGGGGGTTGCTGGCTCCGAAAATATTTTTGGACCGAGCCCCTTGGGGTGGGGTGGGGGTCCCTGATGAGCTGGTAAGTGGATCCATAGGCTTCGGGGGGTTGGGCGGAGGATTTTAGGGCGTCCCATGAGCGAAATACTGAAGACGACAGTTTTTTGGCGATTTTGCCTGTGTGTTAGCCCATGGATCGGCCGGGGGTGCTGGCACCGAAAATATTTTTGGGGTCGAACCCTTTGGGGGAGTCCCTAACGAGCTGTTAAGTGGATCCATAGGCTCCGGGGGGTCGGGCGGAGGTTTTTAGGGCATCTCAGGAGAGAAATACCGAAAACAATAGTTTTTCGGCGATTTTTTTTGTGTGCTAGCTCATGGATCGATCGGGGGGTACTGACTCCGAAACTATTTTTGGGCCGAGCCCCTCGGGGGCATCCCTGACAAGCTTTTAAGCAGATCTATAGGCTTCGGGGGGTCGGGCGAAGGTTTTTAGGGCGTCCCATGAGCGAAATACTGAAAATGGCAGTTTTTTGGTTTTTTTGCCTGTGTGTTAACCCATGGATCGGCCTGGGGGTGCTTGCTCAGAAAATATTTTTGGGCTGAACCCCTCGGGGGCCTCCCTGACGAGTTGTTAAGCAGATCCATAGGCTCCGGGGGGTCGGGCGGAGGTTTTAGGGCGTCCCATGAGAGAAATACTGAAAACGACAGTTTTTTGGCAATATTTCGTGTGTGTTAGCCCATGGATAAGCCAAGGGGTGCTGGCTCCAGAAATATTTTTTGGCCGAACCCCTCGGGGGATTCCCTAACGAGCTGTTAAGCAGATCCATAGTCTCCGGGGTGTCGGGCGGAGGTTTTTAGGGCGTCCAATTAGTGAAATACTAAAAACGATAGTCTTTTGGCAATTTTCCGTGTGTGTTAGCCCATGGATCGGCCAGGGGATGCTGGCTTTGTAAATATTTTTGGACCGAGCCCCTCGGGGGCATCCCTGACAAGCTGGTAAGCAGATCCATAGGCTCCAGGGCGTCAGGCGGTGGTTTTTAGGGATTCCCATGAGCGAAATACTGAAAACGGTAGTGTTTTAGCGATTTTTCGTGTGTGTTAGCCCATGGATCGGTCGGGGGTGCTGGCTCCAGAAATATTTTTGGGGCTGAGCCCATCAGAGGCGTCCCTGAAGAGCTGTTAAGCGGATCCATAGGCTCCGGGGGGTCGATCGGATCTTATTAGGGTGTCCCGTGAGCGAAATACTGAAAACGACAGTTTTTTGGTGATTTTCCGTGTGTGTTAGACCATGGATCGGCCGGGGGGTGCTGGCTCCAAAAATATTTTTGGGCCGAACCCCTAGAGGGCATCCCTGACAAGCTATTATGCTAATTCATAGGCTCCGGGGGGTCGGGCATAGGTTTATAGGGCGTCCCATTAGCGAAATATTGAAAACGACAGTTTTTTGATGATTTTCCGTGTGTGTTAGCACATGGATCGGCAGGGGGGTGCTGGCTTCGAAAATATTTTTGGGTCGAGCCCCTCGGAGGAGTCCGTAAAGAGCTGTTAAGCGGATCCATAGGCTCCGGGGGGTCGGGCGGAGGTTTTTATGGCATCCCATGAGCGAAATACTGAAAACGCCAGTTTTTGGCGATTTTCCGTGTGTGTTAGACCATGGATCAGCCCGGGGGGTGCTGACTCCAAAAATATTTTTGGAATGAGCCCCTCGGGGGCGTCCCTGATGAGCTGTTAAGTGGATCCATTGGATCCGAGGGATCGGGCGGAGGTTTTTAGGGCATCCCACGAGCGAAATACTTAAAACGGCAGTTTTTTGGCAATTTTCTGTTTGTGTTAGCCCATGGATCAGCCGGGGGGTGCTGACTCCAAAAATAGTTTTGGGCTTAGCCCCTCGGGGGTATCCCTGACGAGATGTTAAGTTGATACATAGGCTTAGGGGGTCGGGCGGAGGTTTTTAGGGCATTCAATGAGCGAAATACTGAAAAGGACAGTTTTTTGAGGATTTTCCCTGTGTTAGCCCATGGATCGGCTGGGGGTTGCTGGCTCCGAAAATATTTTTAGACCGAGCCCCTTGGGGTGGGGTGGGTCCCTAATGAGCTGGTAAGTGGATCCATAGGCTTCGGGGGGTTGGGCGGAGGATTTTAGGGCGTCCCATGAGCGAAATACTGAAAACGACAGTTTTTTGGCGATTTTGCCTGTGTGTTAGCCTATGGATCGGCCGGGGGTGCTGGCACCAAAAATATTTTTGGGCTCGAACCCTTTGGGGGAGTCCCTAACGAGCTGTTAAGTGGATCCATAGGCTCCGAGGGGTCGGGCGGAGGTTTTTAGGGCATCTCCGGAGAGAAATACCGAAAACAATAGTTTTTCGGCGATTTTTTGCGTGTGCTAGCCCATGGATCGATTGAGTGGTACTGGCTCCGAAACTATTTTTGGGCCAAGCCCCTCGGGGGCATCCCTGACAAGCTTTTAAGCAGATCCATAGGCTTCGGGGGGTCGGGCGAAGGTTTTTAGGGCGTCCCATGAGCGAAATACTGAAAATGGTAGTTTTTTGGTTTTTTTGCCTGTGTGTTAGCCCATGGATCGGCCTGGGGGTGCTTGCTCAGAAAATATTTTTGGGCTGAACCCCTCAGGGCCCTCCCTGATGAGTTGTTAAGCAGATCCATAGGCTCCGGGGGGTCGGGCGGAGGTTTTAGGGATTCCCATGAGCGAAATACTGAAAACGACAGTTTTTTGGCAATATTTCGTGTGTGTTAGCCCATGGATCAGCCAAGGGGTGCTGGCTCCAGAAATATTTTTTGCTCGAACCCCTCGGAGGATTCCCTGACGAGCTGTTAAGCAGATCCATAGTCTCCGGGGTGTCGGGCGGAGGTTTTTAGGGCGTCCAATTAGTGAAATACTAAAAACGACAGTCTTTTGGCAATTTTCCGTGTGTGTTAGCCGATGGATCGGCCAGGGGATGCTGGCTCTGTAAATATTTTTTGGCCGAGCCCCTCGGGGGCATCCCTGACAAGCTGGTAAGCAGATCCATAGGCTCCAGGGCGTCAGGCGATGGTTTTTAGGGATTCCCATGAGCGAAATACTAAAAACAGTAGTGTTTTAGCGATTTTTCGTGTGTGTTAGCCCATGGATCGGTCGGGGGTGCTGGCTCCAGAAATATTTTTGGGGCTGATCCCATCAGAGGCGTCCCTGAAGAGCTGTTAAGCGGATCCATAGGCTCCAAGGGGTCGAGCGGAGGTTATTAGGGTGTCCCATGAGCGAAATACTGAAAACGACAGTCTTTTGGCAATTTTCAGTGTGTGTTAGCCGATGGATCGGCCAGGGGATGCTGGCTCTGTAAATATTTTTGGGCCGAGCCCCTCAGGGGCATCCCTGACAAGCTGGTAAGCAGATCCATAGGCTCCAGGGGGTCGGGCGTAGGTTTATAGGGCGCCCCATTAGCGAAATATTGAAAACGACATTTTTTTGACGATTTTTCGTGTGTGTTAGACCATGGTCGGCATGGGGGTGCTTGCTCCGAATATATTTTTGGGTCGAGCCCCTCGGAGGCATCCATAACGAGCTGTTAAGCGGATCCATAGGCTCCAGGGGGTCGGGCAGAGGTTTTTAGGGCGTCCCATGAGCGAAATACTGAAAACGCCAGTTTTTCGGTGATTTTCCGTGTGTGTTAGACCATGGATCGGCCGGGGGTGCTGGTTTTGGAAATATTTTTGGTTTGAACCCCTCGAGGGACAACCTGACGAGCTTTTAAGCAGATCCATAGGCTCCGGGGGGTCGGGCGGAGGTTTTTAGGGCATTCCATGAGCGAAATACTGAAAACAGTAGCTTTTTTAGGATTTTTAGTGTGTGTTAGCCCATGGATCGGCCGGGGGTTGCTGGCTCCAAAAATATTTTTGGGCTGAGCCCCTCGGGGGGGTTCCTGACGAGCTGTTAAGCGGATCCTTAGGCTCCGGGGGTCGGGCGGAGGTTTTTTGGGCATCCCATGAGCGAAATACTGAAAACAGTAATTTTTTGGTGATTTTCCGTGTGTATAAGCCCATGGATCGGCATGGGGGTGCTGGCTCCGGAAATATTTTTGGGTCGAGCCCTTCGGAGGCATCCGTAAAGAGCTGTTAAGTGGATCCATAAGCTCCGGGGGGTCGGGCAGAGGTTTTTAGGGCGTCCCATGAGGGAAATATTTTTGGAACGAGCCCCTCGAGGGAGTCCCTGACGAGCATTTAAGCAGATCCATAGTCTCCGGGGGGTCGGGCGGAGGTTTTTAGGGAATTCCATTAGCGAAATACTGAAAACGGTAGTTTTTTTAGGATTTTTCGTGTGTGTTAGCCCATGAATCGTCCGGGGGTTGCTGGCTCCAAAAATATTTTTTGGATGAGCCCATAGGGGGGGTCCCTGACGAGCTGTTAAGCGGATCCATAGGCTCCGGGGGGGTCAGGCGGAGGTTTTTTGGGCATCCCATGAGTGAAATACTGAAAACAGCAATTATTTAGTGATTTTCCGTGTGTGTTAGCCCATGGATCAGCCGGGGGTGCTGGCTCCAGAAATATTTTTAGACCGAACCCCTCGGGGGCGTCCCTGACGAGTTGTTAAGCGGATCCATAGGCTTCGGGGGTTGGGCGGAGGTTTTTAGGGCATCCCATGAGCGAAATACTGAAAACGGCAGTTTTTTGGCGATTTTCCGTGTGTGTTATCCCATGGATCAGCCGGGGGGTGCTGACTCCAAAAATATTTTTGGGCTGAGCCCCTCGGGGGCATCCCTGACAAGCTGTTAAGTTGATCCATAGGCTCCGAGGGGTCGGGCGGAGGTTTTTAGGGCATCCCATGAGCGAAATACTTAAAACGACAGTTTTTTGGCAATTTTCCATTTGTGTTAGCCCATGGATCAGCGGGGGGGTGCTGACTCCGAAAATAGTTTTGGGCTGAGCCCCTCGGGGGTATCCCTGATGAGCTGTTAAGCTGATCCATAGGCTCCGGGGGGTAGGGCGGAGGTTTTTAGGGCATTCAATGAGCGAAATACTGAAAAGGATAATTTTTTGAGGATTTTCCCTATGTTAGCCCATGGATCGGCTGGGGGTTGCTGGCTCCGAAAATATTTTTGGACCGAGCCCCTTGGGGGGGTCCCTGAAGAGCTGTTAAGTGGATCCATAGGCTTCGGGGGGTTGGGCGGAGGTTTTTAGGGCATCCCATGAGCGAAATACTGAAAACGGCAGTTTTTTGGTTATTTTGCCTGTGTGTTAGCCCATGGATCGACCGGGGGTGCTGGCACCAAAAATATTTTTGGGGTCGAACCCTTTGGGGGAGTACCTAACGAGTTATTAAGTGGATCCGTAGGCTCCGGGGGTCGGGCGTAGGTTCTTAGGGCATCTCAGGAGAGAAATACCGAAAACAACAGTTTTTCGGCGATTTTTTGTGTGTGCTAGCCCATGGATCGATGGGGGGGTACTGTTTTCGAAACTATTTTTGGACCGAGCCCCTCGGGGGAATCCCTGACAAGGTTTTAAGCAGATCCATAGGCTTTGGGGTGTCGGGCGAAGGTTTTTAGGGCGTCCCATGAGCGAAATACTGAAAATGGCAGTTTTTTGGTTTTTTTGCCTGTGTGTTAGCCCATGGATCGGCCTGGGGGTGCTTGCTCAGAAAATATTTTTGGGCTGAACCCCTCGGGGGCCTCCCTGACAAGTTGTTAAGCAGATCCATAGGCTCCGGGGGGTCGGGCGGAGGTTTTAGGGCGTCCCATGAGCGAAATAGTGAAAACGACAGTTTTTTGGCAATATTTCGTATGTGTTAGCCCATGGATCAGCCAAGGGGTGCTGGCTCTAGAAATATTTTTTGGCCGAACCCCTCGGGGGATTCCCTGACGAGCTGTTAAGCAGATACATAGTCTCTGGGGTGTCGGGCGGAGGTTTTTAGGGCGGCCAATGAGCGAAATACTAAAAACGATAGTTTTTTAGCAATTTTTCGTGTGTGTTAGCCTATGGATCGGCCGGGGGATGCTGGCTCTGTAAATATTTTTGGGTCGAGCCCCTCGGGGGCATCCCTGACAAGCTGGTAAGCAGATCCATAGGCTCCAGGGTATCAGGCGGTGGTTTTTAGGGATTCCCATGAGCAAAATACTGAAAACGGTAGTTTTTTGGCCATTTTTTGTGTGTGTTAACCCATGGATTGGCCGGGGGGTGCTGGCTCCAGAAATATTTTAGGGTCTAGTCCCACGGGGGTGTCCCTGACGAGCTGTTAAACGGATCCATATGCTCCAGGGGATCGGGCGGAGGTTTTTAGGGCATCCCATGAGAGAAATACTGAAAACGACAGTTTTTTGGCGATTTTCCGTGTGTGTTAGCCCATGGATCGGCCAGGGGGTGATGGCTCCGAAAATATTTTTTGGCATAGCCCCTCGGGGCATCCCTGACGAGCTGTTAAGTGGATCCACAGGATCCGGGGGGTGGGGCGGAGGTTTTTAGGGCGTCCCATGAGCG
Source organism: Capsicum rhomboideum (assembly GCA_031232105.1). Taxonomy (NCBI): domain Eukaryota; kingdom Viridiplantae; phylum Streptophyta; class Magnoliopsida; order Solanales; family Solanaceae; genus Capsicum; species Capsicum rhomboideum. The sequence continues at coordinate 1,588,607 of CP124718.1, forward strand.
AAAAACAAAAAATAGTAGTTTTTTAGTGATTTTCAGTATGTGTTAGCCCATGGATCGGCCGGGGGGTGCTGGCTCCGAAAATATTTTTGGGCCTAGCCCCTTGGGGGCATCCCTGATGAGTTGTTAAGTGGATCCATAGGCAACGGGGTGTCGGGCAGAGGTTTTTAGGGATGCCCCAGAGAGCTTCGGCCAAATTCACGCCCAAATCCAGAACCCCCCATCGATAAGTGGGCTAACACACACGAAGAATCGCAAAAAAACTGTCGTTTTAAGTATTTCGCCCATGGGATGCCTTTAAAACCTCCTGAAGACCCCCAGAGCATATGGATCCGCTCAACAGCTCATTAGGGATGCCCTCGAGAGGTTCAACCCAATTATCGCCCCAGATCCAGAATCCCTCCATCGATCTGTGGGCTAACACACACGAAAAATCGCAAAAAAGCTTCGTTTTAAGTAATTCGCTCGTGGGACGCCCTCAAAACCTCCAGACGACCCACCAGAGCCCATGGATACTCTCAAAATCTCCTCAGGGACGGCCCTGACAGGTTCGGTCCAATTCCTACCACGGAGCCAGAATCCCCCCATCGATTCGTAGGCTAACACATACGGAAAATCGCAAAAAAGCTATCGTTTTCAGTATTTCTCCAGTGGGACTCCCTCAAAACTTCCAGATGACACCCCGGAACCCATGTATCCACTCAACAGCTCATCAGGGACACCTCCGAGAGGTTTGGCCCAATTCTTGCCCAGGAGCCAGAACCCCCCCATCGATCCGTAGGCTAGCACACACGGAAAATTGCAAAAAAGCTGTCGTTTTCAGTATTTCGCCAGTGGGATGCCCTCAAAACTTCTAGACGACCCCGCGGATCCCATGGATCCGCTCAACAGCTCATCAGGGATTCGCCCGAGAGGTTCAGCCCAATTCCCGCCCCGGAGCCAAAACTCCCCCATCGATCCGTGGGCTAACAAATACAAAAAATCACAAAAAAGCTGTCATTTTCAGTATTTCACCCGTGGGATTCCCTCCAAACGACCCCCAGAGCCCATGGATCCACTCAACAGCTCGTTAGAGACCCCCTCCCCCCCAGTGGTTTGGTACAATTCCCTCTCCGAAGCCAGAACCCCCCATCGATCCGTGGGCTACCACACACGAAAATTGCATAAAAGCTATCATTTTTTAGTATTTCGCCCGTGGGACGCCCTCAAAACCTCCAGACGACCCCCAGAGCCCATGGATCCACTCAACAGCTCATACGAGATGCTCCCAAGAGATTCGGCCCAATTTCACCCCATAGCCAGAACCCCTCCATCGATTCGTGGGCTAACACACACGAAAAATCACAAAAAAGCTGTTGTTTTCAGTATTTCACCCGTGGGATGCCCTCAAAACCTCCAGACGACCCCCCGGAGCCCATGGATCTGCTCAACAGCTCGTCAGGGACAACCCCGAGTGGTTAGGTCCAATTCCTTCCCCGAAACCAGAACCCCCCCATCAATCCGTGGGCTAACACACACGAAAAATTACAAATAAAACTGTCGTTTTAAGTATTTCGCCCGTGGGATGCCCTCAAAACCTCCAAACAACCTGCCGAAGCCCATGGATCCGCTCAATAGCTCTTCAGGGATGCCCCCGAGAGGTTCGGCCCAATTCCAGCCCCGGAGCCAGAACCCCCCATCGATCCTTTGGCTAACGCACACGAAAAATCTCAAAAAAGATGCCGTTTTCAGTAATTTACTCGTGGGACGCCATCAAAACCTCCGGACGAACCCCCGAAAGCCATGGATCTGCTCAAAAACTCGGTAGGGAAACCCCCGAGAGGTTCGACCTAATTACCGCCCTTGAGCCAGAACCCCCTCATCGATTCGTGGGCTAACACACACGAAAAATCCTAAAAAAGCTGCCATTTTCAGTTTTTCGCCCGTGGGATGCCCTTAAACCCTCCAAATGCCCCCCCCTCGGAGCCCATCGATCAGCTCAATAGCTTGTCAGGGATGCCCCCGAGAGGTTCAACCCAATTCCCGCCCCGGACCCAGAACCCCCCATCGATCCGTGGGCTAACACACACGAAAAATCGTAAAAAAATTATCGTTTTCTGTATTTCGCCCGTGGGACGCCCTCAAAACCTCCAGACGACCCTCCGAAGCCCATGGTTCCACTTAAAAGCTCGTCAGAGACTCCCCCAAGAGGCTTGGCCCAGATCCCGCCCCGTATCCAGAACCCCCCATCGATCCGTGGGCTAACACACACGAAAAATTACAAAAAAGTTGTCATTTTCAGTATTTCGCCCGTAAGATGCCCTCAAAACCAACAGACGACCCCTCGGAGCACATGGATCCACTCAAAAGCTCGTCAGAGATGCTCTTAAGAGGTTCGACCCAATTCCCACCCCGTAGCCAGAACCCATCAATCGATCCGTGGGCTAACACACATGGAAAATCACAAAAAAGCTGTCGTTTTCAGTATTTCATCCGTGAGACCCCCTCAAAACCTACAAACAACCCCCGGAGCCCATGGATCCACTCAACAGCTCATCAGGGACGACCTCGAGAGGTTCAGTCCAATTATTGCCACGGATCCAGAACCCCCCATCTATCCGTGGGCAAACACACACGAAAAATCGCAAAAACACTACCGTTTTCAGTATTTCGCCCATAGGACGCCCTCAAAACCTCCAGAAGACCCGCCGGAGCCCATGGATCTGTTAAACAGCTCTTTAGGGATGCCCCCGAGAGGTTCGGCCCAATTCCTTCCCCGGAGCCAGAACCCCCCATCTATCGGTGGGCTAACACACACGAAAAATTGCAATAAAGCTGCCGTTTTCAGTATTTCGCCTATGGGATGCCCTCAAAACCTCTAGACGAGCCCTCAGAGACCATGGATCCGCTCAACAGCACGTCAGGGACACCCCCGAGAGGTTCGAACCAATACCTGCCCTGGAGCCACAACTCCCCCATCTATCCGTGGGCTAACACACACGAAAAATCACAAAAAAGTTGACGTTTTCAGTATTTCGCCCGTGGGACGCCCTCAAAACCTCCAGACGATCCCCTGGAGCCTATGTATTTGCTCAAAATCTCATTAGGGAGGCCCCCGAGAGGTTCGGTCCAATTCCCGCCCTGGAACCAAGACCCCCCATCGATCTGTGGGTTAACACACACGAAAAATCTCAAAAGAGCTGTCGTTTTCAGTATTTCGCCAGTGGGACTCCCTCAAAACCTCCACAAGACCATACGAAACCCATGTATCAACTCAACATCTTGTTAGGGATGCCCCCGAGAGGTTTGGCCCAATTCTCGCTCCGGAGACAGAACCCCCCCATCGATCCGTGGGCTAACACACACGAAAAATCGCAAAAAAGTTGTCGTTTTTAGTATTTCGCCTGTGGGACGCCCTCAAAACCTCCAAACGACCCCCTGGAGGCCATGGTTCCTCTCAAAAGTTCGTTAGTCACTCCCCCGAGAGGTTCGGCCCAATTCCCGCCCCGAAGCCAGAACCCCCCCATCGATCCGTAGGCTAACTCACACGGAAAATCGTAAAAAAACTGTAGTTTTCAGTTTTTCGCCCATGGGATGCCCTCAAAACCTCTAGACGATCCGCTGGAGCCCATGGATTCGCTCAACAGCTCTTCAGGGATGCCCCCAAGATGTTCGGCCCAATACCCGTCCCGAAGCCAAAACCCCCCATCGATCCGTGGGCTAACACACACGGAAAGCTCAAAAAAGATGTCGTTTTCAGTATTTCGCGCGTGGGATGCCTAAAAAAACCTAGACGACTTCTTGGAGCCCATTGATCAGCTCAATAGCTCATCAGGGACACTCCCGAGAGGTTCAACCCAATTCCCGCACCGGTGCCTGAAACCCCTCATCGAACCATTGGCTAATACACACGGAAAATTGCAAAAAAGCTATCGTTTTCAGTATTTAGCCCGTGGGACGCCCTCAAAACCTCCAGACGACCCTCGAAGCCCATGGATCCGCTCAATAGCTTGTTAGGGACACACCCGAGAGGTTCGACCCAATTCCCGCTCTGTATCCAGAACCCCCCCATCGATCCTTGGGCTAACACATACGGAAAATCGCAAAAAAGGTGTCCTTTTCAGTATTTCTCCCTTGGGACGCCCTCAAAACATCCAGACGACCCCCTGGAGCCCATGGATCATCTCAAAACCTTGTCAGGGATGCCCCCGAGAGGTTCATCCCAATTGTCGCCCTGGAGCCAGAACCCTCCCATCGATCCGTGGTCTAACACACACGGAAAATCACAAAAAAGCTGTCGTTTTTAGTATTCCACCCGTTGGACGCCCTCAAAACCACTAGACGACCCCCCGGAGCCCATGGATCCGGTCAACAGCTTGTCAGGGACGCCCCCAAGAGGTTTGTCCTAATTCCTGCCCCGTAGCCAGAACCCCCCCATCGATCCTTGGGCTAACACACACGAAAAATTGCAAAAACGCTGTCGTCTTCAGTATTTTGCCCGTGGGATGCCCTCAAAACCACCAGATGACCCCCCTGGAGCCCATGGATCCGCTCAACAGCTCGTTACACTCCAGAGGTTTGGCCAAATTCCCACCCCGGAGACAGAAACCCCCATTAATCGGTGGGCTAACACAAATGGAAAATCGCAAAAAAGCTGCCATTTTCAGTATTTCACCTGTGGGATGCCCTCAAAACCTCCAGATGACCCCCTGGAGCCCATGGATCCACTCAAAAGCTCATCCGAGATGCTCCCGAGAGGTTCGGCCCAATTCCCACCCCATAGCCAGAACGCCTCCATCAATCCGTGGGCTAACACACACCGAAAATCGCTAAAAAGCTGTCGTTTTCATTATTTCACTCGTGGGACGCCCTCAAAACCTCCAGACGACCCCCAGAAGCCCATGGATCCTCAAAATACCTCGTTAGGGACGACGTCAAGAGGTTCGGTCCAATTCCTTCCCCGTAGCCAGACCCCCTCCCCCCCCATCGATCCGTGGGCTGACACACACGGAAAATAGCAAAAAAGCTGCCATTTTTAGTATTTCGCCAGTGGGAAGCCCTCAAAACTTCCAGATGACACTCCGGAGCCCATGGATTTGGTCAACAGCTTGTCAGGGACGCCCCTGATATGTTTAACCCAATTCCCGCCCCGGAGCCAGAACCCCCCATCGATCCGTGGGCTAACACACACAGAAAATCACAAAAAACTGCCTTTTTCAGTATTTCACCCGTGGGATGCCCTCAAATACTCCAGACGACCCCCAGAGCCCATGGATCCGCTCAAAAGCATATCAGGGTCTCCCAGAGAGGTTCGGCCCAATACCCGCCCCGTAGCCAGAACCCCCCCATCGATCCATGGGCTAACACACACGAAAAATTATAAAGAAGATGTCCTTTTAAGTATTTCGCCCGTGGGATGCCCTCAAAACCTCCAGAAGATCCCTAGAATCCCATGGATTAGCTAAAAATCTTGGTAGGGACACCCCCGAGTGGTTTGACCCAATTCTATCGATCCGTGGGCTAACACACACAAAATATTACAAAAAAGCTGTCATTTTCTATATTTTGCCCGTGGGACGGACTTAAAACCTCCTAACGACCCCCCGAAAGCCATAGATATGCTCAAAATCTTGTTAGGGACTCCCCCGAGAGGTTCAACCCAATTCCCGCCCCGGAGCCAGAACCCCCCCATCAATCCGTGGGCTAACACACACGAAAAATCACAAAAAAGCTGTCGTTTTCAGTATTTCGCCTGTGGGACGCCTTCAAAACCTCCAGACGACCCCCCGGAGGCAATGGATCTATTCAAAAGCTCGTAAGACAATCCCTCGAGAGGTTCATCCCAATTCTTACCTCGGATCCAGAACCCCACATCGATTCGTGGGCTAACTCACACGTAAAATTGCAAAAAAATACAGTTTTCAGTATTTCACCCGTGGGACGCCATCGAAACCTCCAGACAACCCACCGAAGCCCATAGATCCATTCAACAGCTCGTTAAGGATGCCTCCAAGAGGTTTGGACCAATTCCTGCCCCGAAGCCAGACCCACCCATCGATCTGTGGGCTAACACACACGAAAAATCTCAAAAAAAGTCGTTTTCAGTATTTCTCCCGTGGGATGCCCTCAAAACCCCCAGACGACCTCCTGGAGCCCATGGATCCACTCAACATCTCATCAAGGACACTCCCGAGAGGTTCGTCCTAATTTCCGCACTGGAGCCAGAAACCCCCATCTATCCGTGGGCTAACACACACGAAAAATCATAAAAAAGTTATCGTTTTAAGTATTTCGCCCGTGGGACGCCCTCAAAACATCCAGATGACCCCTCGGAGACCATGGCTCCACTCAAAGGTTTGTCAGGGAAGCCCCCGAGAGGTTTGGTCTAATTCCCTCCCCTGAGAAAGAACCCCCCATCGATCCGTGGGCTAACACACACTAAAAATCCCAAAAAAGCTGTCGTTTTCAGTATTTCGCCCTTGGGATGCCCTCAAAACATCCAGACGACCCCTTGGAGCCTAGAGATCATCTAAAAAGCTTGTCAGGGATGCCCCTGAGAGGTTCAATCCAATTACCGCCCCAGTGCCATAACCCCCCATCGATCCGTGGGCTAACACACACGAAAAAATAAAAAAAGATGTCGTTTTTAGTATTTCACGCGTGGGATGCCCAAAAAACCCAGACGACCTCTTGGAGCCCATTGATCCACTCAATAGCTCATCAGGGATGCTCCCGAGAGGTTCGACCCAATTCCCGCACCGGAGCCAGAAACCCCTCATCGAACCATGGGCTAATACATACGGAAAATTGCAAAAAAGCTATCATTTTCAGTATTTAGCCCGTGGGACGCCCTCAAAATCTCCAGAAGACCCTCGAAGCCCATGGATTCGCTCAATAGATTGTCAGGGACACCCTCGAGAGGTTCGACCCAATTCCCGCTCTGTAGCCAGAACCCCCCCATCGATCCTTGAGCTAACACACACAAAAATTCGCAAAAAAGGTGTCATTTTTAGTATTTGTCCCTTGGGACTCCCTCAAAACATCCAGACGACCCCCTGAAACCCATGGATCATCTCAACAGCTTGTCAGGCATGCCCCCGAGAGGTTCAGCCCAATTGCCGCCCCGGAGCCAGAACCCTTCCATCGATCCGTGGTCTAACACACACGAAAAATCACAAAAAAGCTGTCATTTTTAGTATTCCACCCGTTGGACGCCCTCAAAAGCTCCAGATGACCCCCCGGATCCCATGGATACGCTCAACAGCTTGTCAGGGACGCCCCCAAGAGGTTTGGACCAATTCCTGCCCCGTAGCCAGAACCCCCCATCGATCCTTGGGCTAACGCACACGGAAAATCACAAAAAAGCTGCCATTTTCAGTATTTAACCCGTGGGACGCCCTCAAAACCACCAGACAACCCCCCTGGAGCCTATGGATCTGATAAACAGCTTGTTAGGGATGCTCCCAGAGGTTCGGCCAAATTCCCCCCCGGAGCCAGAAACCCCCATTAATCAGTGGGCTAACACAAATGGAAAATCGCAAAAAAGCTGTCATTTTCAGTATTTCGCCTGTGGGATGCCCTCAAAACCTCCAGATGACCCCCCGAAGCCTATGGATCCACTCAAAAGCTCGTTCGAGATACTCCTGAAATGTTTGACCCAATTTCCACCCCGTAGCCCGAACCCTCCATCGATCCGTGGGCTAACACACACAAAAAATCATAAAAAAGCTGTCGTTTTCAGTATTTTGCTTGTGGGAAGCCCTCAAAACTTCAAGACGACCCCCAGAAGCCCATGGATCCATTCAACATCTCGTTAGGGACTCTCCCAGAGGTTCGGCCCAATCCCCGCCCCGAATCCAGAACCCCTCATCGATCGGTGGGCTAACACACATGGAAAATCACAAAAAAGCTGTCGTTTTCAGTATTTCACCCTTGGGACGCCCTCAAAACATCCAGATGACCCCTGGAGCCCATGGATCAGCTCAACAGCTTGTTAGGGATGCCTCCGAGAGGTTCAGCCTAATTCTCGCCCCGGAGGCAAAACCCCTATCGATCCGTGGTCCAACACCCACGAAAAATCGTAAAAAAGCTGCCATTTTTAGTATTTCACCCGTTGGACACCCTCAAAACCTCCAGACAACCCGTCGGAGCCCATGGATCCATTCAACATCTTGTAATGGATGCCCTCGAGAGGTTCGGTTCAATTCCTGCCCCGTAGCCCGAACCCCCCATTGATCCTTGGGCTAACACACACAAAAAATCACAAAAAAACTGTCGTTTTCAGTATTTTGCCCATGAGACGCACTCAAAACCTCTAGACGACCCCTCGAAGACCATGAATCTGCTCAAAAGCTCATCAAGGATGCCCCTGAGAGGTTTGGCCCAATAGCTGCCCCATAGCCAGAACCCTCCCATCGATCTGTGGGCTAACACACACGAAAAAATCACAAAAAAGCTGTCATTTCAGTATTTCATCCGTGGGACACCCTCAAAACCTCTAGAAGCCCATGGATCATCTCAACAGCTCGTTAGGGATGGCCCCGATAGGTTCGGCCTAATACCTGCCCCGGAGCCAGAACCCTCCCACCGATCCGTGGGCTAACACACACGGAAAAAAGCACAAAAAGGCTGTCGTTTTAGTATTTCATCCATGGGACACCCTCAAAACCTCCAGACGACCCCAGAAGCCCATAGATCAGCTCAACATCTCGTCAGGGATGGCCCCGAGAGGTTCAGTCCAGGAACAATTCCTGCCCCGGAGCCAGAACCCCCCATCGATCTGTGGGCTAACACACATGAAAAATTATAAAAAAGCTGTCATTTTCAGTATTTCACAGTGGGACGCCCTCAAAACCTCCAGAAGACCCCTGAAGCCAATGGATCCACTCAATAGCTAGTTAGGGACACCCCAGAGGTTTGTCCCAATTCCCGCCCCGTAAACAGAACCCCCCATCAATCCGTGGGTTAACACACACGAAAAATTACAAAAAAGCTATTGTTTTCAGTATTTCGCCCGTGGGATGCCCTTAAAACCAATAGAAAACCCCCCGGAGCCCATGTATCCACTCAACAGCTCATTTAAGATACTCCTGAGAGGTTCGCCCCAATTCCCACCCCGTATCCAGAACCCCTCCCTCGATCCGTGGGCTAACACACACGGAAAATCACAAAAAAGCTGTCGATTTCTATATTTCACCCGTGGGTCTCCCTCAAAACCTATAGACGACCCCTCGGAGGCCATGGATCAGATGAAAATCTCATCAGGCACTCCCCCGAGAGGTTTGGCCCAATTCCTGCCCTGGAGCCAGAAACCCCCTAACGATTCGTGGGCTAACTCACACAAAAAATCACAAAAAAACTACAGTTTTTAGTATTTCGCCCGTGGGACTCCCTCAAAACCTCTAGACGACCCTCTGGAGCCCATGGATCTACTTAACAGGTTGTCAGGAAGGCCTCCGAGAGGTTCGGCCCAATTCCTGACCCGAATCCAGAACCCCCCATCGATCTGTGGGCTAACCCACACAGAAAATCTCAAAAAAGATGTTGTTTTCAGTATTTCGCCCATGGGATTTCCTCAAAATCCCCAGATGACCTCCTGGAGCCCATGGATCTACTCAAAAGATCATCAGGGATTCTCTCGAGAGGTTCGACCTAATTCCCGTACCGAAGCCAGAAATCCCTCATCGATCCGTGGGCTAACACACACGAAAAATCGCAAAAAAGTTACAGTTTTAAGTATTTAGCCCATGGGATGCCCTCAAAAAATCCAGACGACCACTTGGAGCTCATGGATCCACTCAAAAACTCATCAGGGATGCCCCCGAGATGTTTGTCCTAATTACCGCCCCTGATACAAAACCCCCAATCGATTTGTTGGCTAACACACATGAAAAATTATAGAAAGTTGTCGTTTTCAGTATTTCGTCCTTGTGACGCCCTAAAAACATCCAAAAGATCCCTTGGAGCCCATGGATCAGCTCAATAGCTTGTTAGGGATGCCCCCGAGAGGTTCAGCCTAATTCCAGCCTCGGAGCCAGAACCCCCCCCCCCCATTAATCCGTGATCTAATACACACGAAAAATCACAAAAAAGCTATCGTTTTCAGTATTTTGCCCGTGGGACGCCCTCAAAACCTCCAGACGACCCCCCGAAGCCCATGGATCTGCTTAACAGCTTGTCATGGATGCCCCCAAGAGGTTTGGCCTAATTCCTGCCCCGTAGCTAGAACCACCTATCGATCCGTGGGCAAACACACACGAAAAATCGCAAAAAGCTGTCGTTTTCAGTATTTTGCCCATGGGATGCCCTCAAAACCTCAGACGATCCCCCGGAGCCCATGGATATGCTCAACAGCTCATTAGGGACGCTCCCAGAGGTTTGGCCTAATTCCCGCCCTGGATCCAGAATACCCTTTCGATCCAAGGGCTAACACACACGGAAAATTAGAAAAAAGCTATCGTTTTCAGTATTTCACCCGTGGGATGCCCTCAAAACCTCCAGAAGACCCCCCGAATCCCATGGATCTACTCAAAAACTTGTCTGAGATGCTCCCGAGAGGTTCGGCCCAATTCCCACCCCGTAGCCAGAACCACTCCATCGATCCGTGGGCTAACACACACCGAAAATTATAAAAAAGCTATCATTTTCATTATTTCTCTCGTGAGATGCCCTCAAAACCTCCAGACGACCCCCAGGAGCCCATGGATCCTCTCAACAGCTCTTCAGGGACGACCCCGAGAGGTTCGATCCAATTCCTGCCCCGGAGCCAGAACCCCCACATCGATCCGTGGGCTAACACACACGGAAAATCGCAAAAAATTTATCGTTTTCAGTATTTCGCCAGTGGGACGCCCTCAAAACTTACATACAACACCCCGGAGCCTATGGATCTGCTCAAATGCTTGTCAGGGACGCCCCCGATAGGTTCATCCCAATTCCCACCCCGGAGCCAGAACCCCCCTATCGATCCATGGGCTAACACACATGAAAAATCACAACAAAGCTGGCGTTTTCAGTATTTTACCTGTGGGATGCCCTAAAAACCTTCGACCGACCCCCCGAAGCCTATAGATCCACTTAACAGCTCTTCAGGGACGCCCCTGAGGGGTTTGGCCTAAAAATATTTTTGGAGCCAGTACCCCCCGGCCGATCCATGGGCTAACACACGAAAAATAGCCCAAAAACTGTCGTTTTTAGTATTTCACTCATGGGATGCCCTAAAGACCTCCGACCGACCCCCCGAAGCCTATAGATTTACTTAACAGCTCTTCAGGGATGCCTCCGAGGGGTTTGGCCCAAAAATATTTTCAAAGCCAGTACCCCCCGGCCGATCCATGGGCTAACACACACGAAAAATAGCCAAAAAACTGTTGTTTTTAGTATTTCGCTCATGGGATGCCATAAAAACCTCAGCCCGACCCCCCAAAGTTGATGGATCCACTTAAGAGCTCGTCAGAAACGTCCACGATGGGTTCGGTCTAAAGATATTTTCGGAGCCAGCACCCCTCGGCCGATCCATGGGCTAACACACACAAAAAATTACAAAAAAACTGTAGTTTTCAATATTTTGCTCATGGGACGCCCTAAATACCTTCGCCCCACCCCTCGGAGCCTATGGATCCACTTAACAGCTCATCATAAATGCCCTCGATGTGCTTGACCCAAAAATATTTTCGGATCCAGCACCCCCCGGCCGATCTATGGGCTAACACAAATGAAAAATCGCCAAAAAACTGTCGTTTTCAGTATTTCTCTCATGGGACGCCCTAAAAACTTCCGCCCAACCCCTCAGAGCCAATGGATTCTCTTAATAGCTCATCAATGATGCCCCCAAGGGGTTCGACCCAAATATATTTTCGGATTCAGCACCCCCCGACCGATCCATGGGCTAACACACGAAAAATCGCCAAAAAACTGTCGGTTTTAGTATTTCGCTCATGGGACGCCCTAAAAAGCTCCGCCCCACCCCCGAAGCCTATTGATCCGCTTAACAGCTCATCAGGGATGCTCCCGCGGGTCTATTCCCAAAAATTATTTCACAGCCAGCAGCCCCCTGCCGATCCATGGGATAACACATGCAGAAAATCGCCAAAAAACATCCATTTTCAGTATTTCGCTCATGGGACGCCCTAATAACCTTCGCCCGACTCTCCGGAGCCTATGGATCAACTTAACAATTCTTTAGGGATGCCCAAGAGGGCCTCGACCCAAAATTATTTTTGGAGCCAGCACCCCCCGACCGATCCATGGGCTAACACACACGGAAAATTGCCAAAAAACAACTTTTTTTAGTCTTTCGCTAATGGGATGCCCTATAAACCTCCGTCCGACCCCCCAGAGCCTATGGATCCGCTTAACAACTAATCTGGGATGCCCCCAAGGGGTCGGTCCAATAATAATTCTCGAGGCAGCACCTCCCGGCTGATCCATGTGCTAACACATACGGAAAATTGCCAAAAAACTGCCGTTTTCAGTCTTTCGCTCATGGGACGCCCTAAAAACCTTCGCCTGACCCCTCGAAGCCTATGGATCTACTTAACATCTTGTATGTAACGCCCCCGAGGGGCTCGGCCCAAAAATATTTCCAGAGCCAGCACCCCCCGGCCGTAGGGGTGTGCACAAATCGATTTAACTGATAAACCGAACCGATAAAAATGTTATTGGTTTATTGGTATCAAGTTATTGGGTTAACGATTTTATAAATTTTTTTATTGGTCTATCAATTAGGTTTCCGGTTTTAAGGTTTTAGTTTACGGTTAAACCGATAACCCAATAAGATTATATTTATTCGTAATTGTATAATAGGGGCTTTAGATTTTAAATACATGCCTTATTATCTTTTGTATTTTATAGTTGTTGTCTTAGTTCTTATAATTTGTATAGACTTAATACATTAAGTTAGTGTAGAACAAATGAAAATAAGAGAACATAAAAAAAATTAAGGGAGTATTTTCTTATCGGTTAAACCGAAAACCAAACCGATAAAGACCAAAAATCGATTAACCGAAAATCGATAATGAATATCTTATTGGTTTGGTTATCGGTTTAACATGTTTACAAACCGAAAATCAAAAACCCGAATCAATAATACACAAAACCAAACCGAACCGACCAATGCACACCCCTACCCGGCCGATCCATGGGCTAACACACACAGAAAATTGCCAAAAAATTGCCATTTTCAGTCTTTTGCTTATGGGACGCCCTAAAAACCTCTGTACGACCCCTTGGAGCCTATGGATCTGCTTAACAGCTCGTTTGGGACGCCCCTTTGGGGCTCGGCCAAAAAATATTTTTGGAGCCAGCACCCCCCGGCCGATACATGGGCTAACACACATGAAAAATCGCCAAAAAACAGCGGTTTTCAATCTTTCACTCATGGGATGCCCTAAAAACCTCCGCCCGGCCCCCCAGAGACTATGGATCCGCTTAACAGCTCATCTAGGATGCCCTCGAGGGGATTGGCCCAAAAATATTTTCGAAGCCAGCACCCCCCGGCCGATCCATTGGCTAACACACACGGAAAATCGTCAAAAAACTACTGTTTTCAGTTTTTCGCTTATGGGATGCCTTTAAAACCTCCGCCCGACCCCTTGGAGCCTATGGATCCGCTTAACAGCTTGGCTGGGATTCTCCCGAGAGGTTCGGCCCAAAAATATTTCAAAATCCAGCGCCCCCCGGCCGATCCATGGGCTAACACACATAGAAAATTGCCAAAACACTGCAGTTTTCAGTCTTTCGTTCATGGGACGCACTAAAAATCTCCGTCTGAACCCTGGGAGCCTTTGGATCCACTTAAAAACTTGTCTGGTACGCCCCCATAGGGATCGGGCCAAAAATATTTCAGGAGCCAGCCCCCCCCCCCCCGACCGATCCATGGGCTAACACACACGAAAAATCGCCAAAAAACTTTCATTTTCAGTCTTTTGCTTATGGGACACACTAAAAACCTCCGTCTGACCCCCCCGGAGCAAATGGATCCACTCAAAAGCTCGTCTGGGATGCCTCTGAGGGACTCGGCCTAAAAATATTTACGGAGCCAGCACCCTCCGGTCGATCCATAGGCTAACACACACAGAAAATTGCCCAAAAACTGCCGTTTTCAGTCTTTCATTCATGGGACGCACTAAAAACCTCCGTTCGACACCCCAGAGCCTATGGATCCACTTAATAGCTCATCTGGTATGCCCCCGTGGGGCTCAGTCCAAAAATATTTTCGGATCCAGGATCCCCGGCCGATCCATGGGCTAACACGCACGAAAAATCGCCAAGAACTGCCGTTTCCAGTCTTTCGCTCATGGGACACCTTAAAAACCTCCGCCCGACCCCCCGAAGCCTATGGATTCACTTAAAAGATCGTCTGGGACACCCCCAAGGGACTCGACCCAAAAATATTTACGGAGCCAGCACCCCCGGTTGATCCATAGGCTAACACACACGGAAAATTTCCAAAAAACTGCCGTTTTCAGTCTTTCGCTCATGGGACGCCCTAAAAACCTCCGCCCGACCCCTTGGAGCCTATGGATCCGCTTAACATCTTGTCTGTAATGCCCCCGAGGGGTTTGGCCCAAAAATATTTCCAGAGCCAGCACCCCCCGGCCGATCAATGGGCTAACACATACAAAAAATCGCCAAAAAACTGCCGTTTTCAGTCTTTCGCTCATGGGACGCCCTAAAAACCTCTGTACGACCCCCTGGAGCCTATGGATCCGCTTAACAGCTCATTTGGGACGCCTCTGTGGGGTTCGGCCCAAAAATATTTTCGGAGCCAGCACCCCCCGGCCGATACATGGGCTAACACACATGAAAAATCGCCAAAAAACTGCGGTTTTCAGTCTCTCACTCATGGGACTCCCTAAAAACCTCCGCCCGACCCCCCAGAGACTATGGATCCGCTTAAAAGCTCATCTGGGATTCCCTCGAGGGGATTGGCCCAAAAATATTTCTGGAGCCAGCACCCCCCGGCCGATCCATTGGCTAACACACACGAAAAATCGTAAAAAAACTACTGTTTTCAGTCTTTCGCTTATGGGATGCCCTAAAAACCTTCGATCGACCTCTCGGAGCCTATGTATCAGCTTAAAAGCTCATCTGGGATGCTCTAGAGGGGTTCGGTCCAAAAATATTTCCAAATCCAGCACCCCCCGGCCGATCCATGGGCTAACACACATAGAAAATTGCCAAAACACTGCAGTTTTAAGTCTTTCATTCATGGGACGCACTAAAAACCTCCGTACGAACCCTCGGAGCCTTTGGATCCACTTAAAAACTTGTCTGGTACGCCCCCATAGCGATCGGGCCAAAAATATTTCAGGAGCCAGCCCCCCCCTCCGGCCGATCCATGGGCTAACACACAGGGAAAATCGCCAAAAAACTTTCATTTTCAGTCTTTTGCTTATGGGACACACTAAAAACCTCTGTCCGACCCCCCGGAGCAAATGGATCCACTCAAAAGCTCGTCTGGGATGCCTCCAAGGGACTCGGCCTAAAAATATTTACGCAGCCAGCACCCTCCGGTCGATCCATAGGCTAACACACACAGAAAATTGCCCAAAAGCTGCCGTTTTCAGTCCTTCATTCATGGGACGCACTAAAAACCTCCGTCCGACACCCCAGAGCCTATGGATTCACTTAACAGCTCATCTGGTATGCCCCCGTGGGGTTCAGTCCAAAAATATTTTCGGATCCAGGACGCCCGGCCGATCCATGGGCTAACACGCACGAAAAATCGCCAAGAACTGCCGTTTCCAGTCTTTCGCTCATGGGACACCTTAAAAACCTCCGCCCGACCCCCCGAAGCCTATGGATTCACTTAAAAGATCGTCTGGGACACCCCCAAGGGACCCGACCCAAAAATATTTACGGAGCCAGCACCCCCGGTTGATCCATAGGCTAACACGTATGAAAAATTACCAAAAAACTGCCGTTTTCAGTCTTTCGCTCATGGGACGCCCTAAAAAACTCTGCCTGACCCCTCGAATCCTATGGATACACTTAACAGCTCGTCTGGGACACCCTCAAGGGGCTCAGTTTAAAAATATTTCCAGATCCAGCACCCCCCGATCGATCCATGGGCTAACACACACGGAAAATTGCCAAAAAACTGCCGTTTTCAGTCTTTCGCTCATGGGATGCCCTAAAAACCTCTGTACGACCCCCCGAAGCCATGGATATGCTTAACATCCCATCTGGGATGCCCTCGAGATGCTCGGCACAAAAATATTTTTGGAGCCAGCACCCCCCGGTCGATCCATAGGCTAACACACATGGAAAATTGCCAAAAAACTGCCGTTTTCAATCTTTTGCTCATGGGATGCCTTAAAAACCTCCGCCCGACCCCCCAAAGCCTATGGATCAGCTTAATAGCTTGTATGATACACCCCCGTAGGGCTTGGCCCAAAAATATTTATGGAGCCAGCACCCCCCGATCGATCCATAGGCTAACACACATGGAAAATTGCCAAAAAACTGCTGTTTTCAGTCTTTCGCTCATGGGACGCCGTAAAAACCTCCGCCCTACCCCTCGTAGCCTACAGATCTACTTAACATCTTGTATGTAATTCCCCCGAGGGTCTTGGCCCAAAAAAATTTCCAGAACCAGCACCCTCTGGCCGATCCATGGGCTAACAAACACGGAAAATCGCCAAAAAACTACAATTTTCAGTCTTTCGCTCATGGGAGGCCCTAAAAACCTCCGTACCACCCCCAGAATCCCATGGATCCGCTAAACCGCTCGTCAGGGATGCCCCCGAGGGACTCGGTCCAATAATTTTCTCGGATCCAGCACCCCCCAGCCGATCCATGGGCTAACACACACGAAAAATCGCCAAAAAACTGCCATTTTCACTCTTTCGCTCATGGAACACCCTAAAACCTCCGCCCCACCCCAGGAGCCTATGGATACGCTTAACCGCTCATCAGGGATGCCCCTGAGGGGCTCAGGCCAAAACTTTTCACGGAGCCAGTACCCCCCGGCCGATCCATGGGCTAACACACACGGAAAATCGCCAAAAAAATGCCGTTTTCACTCTTTCGCTCATGGGACGCCCTAAAAACCTCCGCACAACCCCCAGGAGCCAATGGATCCGCTTAACCACTAATCAGGTACGTCCCCGAGGGGCTCGGGCCAAAAATTTTCCTGGAGCCAGCACCCCCCGGCCGATCCATGGGCTAATACACACGGAAAATCGCCAAAAAACTGCCATTTTCACTCTTTCGCTCATGGGACGCCCTAAAAACCTTCGTCCCACCCCCAGGAGCCCATGGATCTGCTTAGACGATCGTAAGGGACTCCCCTGAGGGGTCGGCCCTAAACTTTTCCCGGAGCCAGTACCCACCGGCCGATCCATGGGCTAACACACACGGAAAATCGCGAAAAAACTACCGTTTTCACTCTTTCGCTCATGGGACGCCCTAAAAACCACCGCCCCACCCCCAGGAGCCCATGGATCCGCCTAACCACATGTCAGGGATGCCCCCGAGGGGCTATTCCCAAACCTTTTCCCAGAGCCAGCACCCCCCGGCCGATCCATGGGTTAACACACACGAAAAATTGCCAAAAAACTGCCGTTTTTACTCTTTAGCTCATGGGACGCCCTAAAAACCTTCGCCCCATCCCCAGGAGCCCATGGATCCGCTTAACCGCTCGTCAGGGATGCCACTGAGGGGCTTCACCCAAAACCTTTCCTAGATCCAGCACCCCCCGGCTGATCCATGGGCCAATACACGCGAAAAATCGCCAAAAAACTGCCGTTTTCACTCTTTCGCTCATGGGATGCCCTAAACACCTCCGCCCCACCCCCAGGATCCCATGGATCCACCTAACCACATGTAAGGGATGCCCCCGAGGGGCTCTGCCCAAAACTTTTCCTGGAGCCAGCACCCCCCGGCCGATCCATGGGCTAACACACACGGAAAATCGCCAAAAAACTACTGTTTTCACTCTTTCGCTCATGGGACGCCCTAAAAACCTCAGCCCCACCCCCAGAAGCCCATGTATCCGCTTAACCGCTCATTAGGGATTCCCCCGAGGGGCGGGGCTCTACCCAAAACCTTTCTCGGAGCCAGCACCCCCGGCCGATCCATGGGCTAACACACACGAAAAATGGCCAAAAAACTGCCATTTTAACTCTTTCGCTCATGGGTCATCCTAAAAACCTTCGCCCCACCCCAGGAGACCATGGATCCGATTAACCACTCATCAAGGATGCCAGTGAGGGGCTCGTCCCAAAACCTTTCCCGGAGCCAGCACCCCCCGGCCGATCCATGGGCTAACACACACAAAAAATTGCCAAAAAACTGCCGTTTTCACTCTTTCGCTCATGGGACGCCCTAAAAACCTCCAGCCCACCCCCAGGAGCCTATGGATCTGCTTAACCGCTCGTCAGGGATGCCCCCGAGGGGCTCGGCCCAAAACTTTTCCCGGAGCCAGCACCCACCGGCCGATCCATGGGCTAACACACACGAAAAATTGCCAAAAACTGCCGTTTTCACTCTTTCGCTCATGGGACGCCCTAAAAACCTCCGTCCAACCCCCAGGACCCCATGGATCTGCTTAAACGCTCGTCAGGGAAATCCCCGAGGGGCTTGGTCCAAAACTTTTCCTGGAGATAGCACCCCCCGGCCGATCCATGGGCTAACACACAAGGAAAATCGCCCAAAAACTGCTGTTTTCACTCTTTCGCTCATGGGACGCCCTAAAAACCTCCGTCCCATCCCCAGGACCCCATGGATAAGTTTAACCGCTCGTCAGGGAAACCCCCGAGGAGTTCGGGCCAAAACTTTTCCCGGAGCCAGCACCCCTCGGCCAATCCATGGGCTAACACACAAGGAAAATCGGCAAAAAACTGCCGTTTTAACTCTTTCGCTCATGGATGCCCTAAAAACCTTTTCCCCACCCCAGGAGCCCATGGATCTGCTTAACCACTCGTCAGGGATGCCACCGAGGGGCTCGGAAAACCTTTTCTCGGAGCCAGCACCCCCCGTCCGATCCATGGGCTAACACATAAGAAAAATCGCCAAAATATTGCCGTTTTCACTCTTTCGCTCATGAGACGCCCTAAAAACCTCTGCCCCACCCCCAGGAGCCCATGGATCCGCCTAACCACATGTCAGGGACGCCCCCGAGGGGCTCTTACCAAACCTTTTCCAAGATCCAGCACCCCCCGGCCGATCCATGGGTTAACACACACGAAAAATTGCCAAAAAACTGCCGTTTTTACTCTTTCGCTCATGGGATGCCGTAATAACCTTCGCCCCACCCCCAGGAGCCCATGGATCCGCTTAACCGCTCGTCAGGGACGCCCTTGAGGGGCTCTGCCCAAAACTCTTCTCGAAGTCAGCACCCCCGGGCTTATACATGGGCTAACACACACGGAAAATCGCTAAAAAACTGCCGTTTTCACTCTTTCGCTCATGGGACGCCCTAAAAACCTCCGCCCCACCCCCAGGAGCCCATGGATCCGCTTAACGGCTCTTCAGGGACCCCCCCGTGGGGCTAGGACCAAAACCTTTCCCGGAGCCAGCACCCCCTGGCCGATCCAAGGGCTAACACACACGGAAAATCGCCAAAAAACTGCCGTTTTCACAATTTTTCTCATGGGATGCCCTAAACACCTCTGACCCACCCCCAGAAGCCCATGGATCCACTTAACCACTCATCAGGGACGCCCCCGAGGGGCTCGGCCCAAAACTTTTCCCAGAGCCAGCACCCCCCGGCCGATCCAAGGGCTAACACACACGAAAAATCGCTAAAAAACTGCCGTTTTCACTCTTTCGCTCATGGGATGCCCTAAAAACCTCCGCCCTTCCCCCAGGAGCCCATGTATCTGTTTAAACGCTCGTCAGGGATGCCCCCGAGGGGATTAGCCTAAAACCTTTCCCGGATCCAGCACCCCCCAGCCGATCCATGGGCTAACACACAAGGAAAATCGCCAAAAAACTGCCGTTTGCACTCGTTCGCTCATGGGACGCCCTAAAAACCTCCGCCCCACCCCCAGGAGCCCATGGATCTGCTTAACCACTCGTCAGGCATGCCCCCGAGGGGGTCGGCCAAAAACTTTTCTCGGAGCCAGCACCCACCGACCGATCCATGGGCTAACACACATGAAAAATCGCCAAAAAACTGCCATTTTCACTCTTTCGCTCATAGTGCGTTCTAAAAACCTCCGCCCCACCCCCAGGAGCCCATGGATCCACTTAACCACTTGTCAGGGACGCCCCTAAGGGGCTCAGCCCAAAACTTTTTCCGGAGCCAGCACCCCCCGCCCGATCCATGGGCTAACACACACGAAAAATCACCAAAAAACTGCCGTTTTCACTCTTTCGCTCAAGGGATGCCCTAAAAACCTCTGTCCCACCCCCAGGAGCCCATGGATCCGCTTAACCGCTCAACAGGGATACCCTTGAGGGGATCGGCCCAAAACTTTTCCTCGATCCAGCACCCCCCGGCCGATTCATGCGCTAACACACACGGAAAATCGCCAAAAAACTGCCGTTTTCACTCTTCTGCTCATGGGACGCCCTAAAAACCTCCGCCCCACCCCCAGGAGCCCATGGATCCGCTTAACCACTCTTCAGGGATGCCCGTAGGGGCTCGACCCAAACTTTTCCCGGAGCCAGCACCCACCGGACGATCTATGGGCTAACACACACGGAAAATCGTCAAAAAACTGCCGTTTTCACTCTTTTGCTCATGGGACGCCCTAAAAACCTCCGCCCCTCCCCAGGAGCCTATGGATACGCTTAACCGCTCATCAGGGATGCCCCTGAGGGGCTCAGGCCAAAACTTTTCACGGAGCCAGTACCCCCCGGCCGATCCATGGGCTAACACACACGGAAAATCGCCAAAAAAATGCCGTTTTCACTCTTTCGCTCATGGGACGCCCTAAAAACCTCCGCACAACCCCCAGGAGCCAATGGATCCGCTTAACCACTAATCAGGTACGTCCCCGAGGGGCTCGGGCCAAAAATTTTCCTGGAGCCAGCACCCCCCGGCCGATCCATGGGCTAATACACACGGAAAATCGCCAAAAAACTGCCATTTTCACTCTTTCGCTCATGGGACGCCCTAAAAACCTTCGTCCCACCCCCAGGAGCCCATGGATCTGCTTAGACGATCGTAAGGGACTCCCCTGAGGGGTCGGCCCTAAACTTTTCCCGGAGCCAGTACCCACCGGCCGATCCATGGGCTAACACACACGGAAAATCGCGAAAAAACTACCGTTTTCACTCTTTCGCTCATGGGACGCCCTAAAAACCACCGCCCCACCCCCAGGAGCCCATGGATCCGCCTAACCACATGTCAGGGATGCCCCCGAGGGGCTATTCCCAAACCTTTTCCCAGAGCCAGCACCCCCCGGCCGATCCATGGGTTAACACACACGAAAAATTGCCAAAAAACTGCCGTTTTTACTCTTTAGCTCATGGGACGCCCTAAAAACCTTCGCCCCATCCCCAGGAGCCCATGGATCCGCTTAACCGCTCGTCAGGGATGCCACTGAGGGGCTTCACCCAAAACCTTTCCTAGATCCAGCACCCCCCGGCTGATCCATAGGCCAATACACGCGAAAAATCGCCAAAAAACTGCCGTTTTCACTCTTTCGCTCATGGGATGCCCTAAACACCTCCGCCCCACCCCCAGGATCCCATGGATCCACCTAACCACATGTAAGGGATGCCCCCGAGGGGCTGTGCCCAAAACTTTTCCTGGAGCCAGCACCCCCCGGCCGATCCATGGGCTAACACACACGGAAAATCGCCAAAAAACTACTGTTTTCACTCTTTCGCTCATGGGACGCCCTAAAAACCTCAGCCCCACCCCCAGAAGCCCATGTATCCGCTTAACCGCTCATTAGGGATTCCCCCGAGGGGCGGGGCTCTACCCAAAACCTTTCCCGGAGCCAGCACCCCCGGCCGATCCATGGGCTAACACACACGAAAAATGGCCAAAAAACTGCCATTTTAACTCTTTCGCTCATGGGTCATCCTAAAAACCTTCGCCCCACCCCAGGAGACCATGGATCCGATTAACCACTCATCAAGGATGCCAGTGAGGGGCTCGTCCCAAAACCTTTCCCGGAGCCAGCACCCCCCGGCCGATCCATGGGCTAACACACACAAAAAATTGCCAAAAAACTGCCGTTTTCACTCTTTCGCTCATGGGACGCCCTAAAAACCTCCAGCCCACCCCCAGGAGCCTATGGATCTGCTTAACCGCTCGTCAGGGATGCCCCCGAGGGGCTCGGCCCAAAACTTTTCCCGGAGCCAGCACCCACCGGCCGATCCATGGGCTAACACACACGAAAAATTGCCAAAAACTGCCGTTTTCACTCTTTCGCTCATGGGACGCCCTAAAAACCTCCGTCCAACCCCCAGGACCCCATGGATCTGCTTAAACGCTCGTCAGGGAAATCCCCGAGGGGCTCGGTCCAAAACTTTTCCTGGAGATAGCACCCCCCGGCCGATCCATGGGCTAACACACAAGGAAAATCGCCCAAAAACTGCCGTTTTCACTCTTTCGCTCATGGGACGCCCTAAAAACCTCCGTCCCATCCCCAGGACCCCATGGATAAGTTTAACCGCTCGTCAGGGAAACCCCCGAGGAGTTCGGGCCAAAACTTTTCCCGGAGCCAGCACCCCTCGGCCAATCCATGGGCTAACACACAAGGAAAATCGGCAAAAAACTGCCGTTTTAACTCTTTCGCTCATGGATGCCCTAAAAACCTTTTCCCCACCCCAGGAGCCCATGGATCTGCTTAACCACTCGTCAGGGATGCCACCGAGGGGCTCGGAAAACCTTTTCTCGGAGCCAGCACCCCCCGTCCGATCCATGGGCTAACACATAAGAAAAATCGCCAAAATATTGCCGTTTTCACTCTTTCGCTCATGAGACGCCCTAAAAACCTCTGCCCCACCCCCAGGAGCCCATGGATCCGCCTAACCACATGTCAGGGACGCCCCCGAGGGGCTCTTACCAAACTTTTTCCAAGATCCAGCACCCCCCGGCCGATCCATGGGTTAACACACACGAAAAATTGCCAAAAAACTGCCGTTTTTACTCTTTCGCTCATGGGATGCCGTAATAACCTTCGCCCCACCCCCAGGAGCCCATGGATCCGCTTAACCGCTCGTCAGGGACGCCCTTGAGGGGCTCTGCCCAAAACTCTTCTCGAAGTCAGCACCCCCGGGCTTATACATGGGCTAACACACACGGAAAATCGCTAAAAAACTGCCGTTTTCACTCTTTCGCTCATGGGACGCCCTAAAAACCTCCGCCCCACCCCCAGGAGCCCATGGATCCGCTTAACGGCTCTTCAGGGACCCCCTCGTGGGGCTAGGACCAAAACCTTTCCCGGAGCCAGCACCCCCTGGCCGATCCAAGGGCTAACACACACGGAAAATCGCCAAAAAACTGCCGTTTTCACAATTTTTCTCATGGGATGCCCTAAACACCTCTGCCCCACCCCCAGAAGCCCATGGATCCACTTAACCACTCATCAGGGACGCCCCCGAGGGGCTCGGCCCAAAACTTTTCCCAGAGCCAGCACCCCCCGGCCGATCCAAGGGCTAACACACACAAAAAATCGCTAAAAAACTGCCGTTTTCACTCTTTCGCTCATGGGATGCCCTAAAAACCTCCGCCCTTCCCCCAGGAGCCCATGTATCTGTTTAAACGCTCGTCAGGGATGCCCCCGAGGGGATTAGCCTAAAACCTTTCCCGGATCCAGCACCCCCCAGCCGATCCATGGGCTAACACACAAGGAAAATCGCCAAAAAACTGCCGTTTGCACTCGTTCGCTCATGGGACGCCCTAAAAACCTCCGCCCCACCCCCAGGAGCCCATGGATCTGCTTAACCACTCGTCAGGCATGCCCCCGAGGGGGTCGGCCAAAAACTTTTCTCGGAGCCAGCACCCACCGACCGATCCATGGGCTAACACACATGAAAAATCGCCAAAAAACTGCCATTTTCACTCTTTCGCTCATAGTGCGTTCTAAAAACCTCCGCCCCACCCCCAGGAGCCCATGGATCCACTTAACCGCTTGTCAGGGACGCCCCTAAGGGGCTCAGCCCAAAACTTTTTCCGGAGCCAGCACCCCCCGCCCGATCCATGGGCTAACACACACGAAAAATCACCAAAAAACTGCCGTTTTCACTCTTTCGCTCAAGGGATGCCCTAAAAACCTCTGTCCCACCCCCAGGAGCTCATGGATCCGCTTAACCGCTCAACAGGGATACCCTTGAGGGGATCGGCCCAAAACTTTTCCTCGATCCAGCACCCCCCGGCCGATTCATGCGCTAACACACACGGAAAATCGCCAAAAAACTGCCGTTTTCACTCTTCTGCTCATGGGACGCCCTAAAAACCTCCGCCCCACCCCCAGGAGCCCATGGATCCGCTTAACCACTCTTCAGGGATGCCCGTAGGGGCTCGACCCAAACTTTTCCCGGAGCCAGCACCCACCGGACGATCTATGGGCTAACACACACGGAAAATCGTCAAAAAACTGCCGTTTTCACTCTTTTGCTCATGGGACGCCCTAAAAACCTCCGCCCCTCCCCAGGAGACCATGGATCCGCCTAAACGCTCATAAGGGATTCCCCCGAGGGGCTCAACCCAAAACTTTTACCGGAGCCAGCACCCACCGGCGAATTCATGGGCTAACACACACGGAAAATCGCCAAAAAACTGCCGTTTTCTCTCTTTTTCTCATGGGACGCCCTAAAAACCTCCACCCCACCCCAGGATCCCATGGATACGCTTAAATGCTCTTCATGGATGCCCCCGAGGGGCTCGGTCCAAAACTTTTCCCAGAGCCAGCACCCCCCGGTTGATCCATGGGCTAACACACACGGAAAATCGCCAAAAAACTGTTGTTTTCACTCTTTTGCTCATGGGATGCCCTAAAAACATCCGCCCCACCCCAGGAGCCCATGGATCCGCTTAACCGCTCATCAAGGACGCCCTCGAGGGGCTCAGCCCAAAAATTTTCCCTGAGCCAGCACCCCCCGGCCGATCCATGGGCTAACACACATGGAAAATCGCCAAAAAACTGCCGTTTTCACTCTTTCGCTCATGGGATGCCCTAAAAACCTCCGCCCCACCCCAGGAGCCATGGATCCACTAAAACGCTCGTCAGGGACGCCCCCGAGGGGCTCGTCCCAAAACTTTTCCCGGAGCCAGCACCCCCCAACCAATCCATGGGCTAACATACACGAAAAATCTCCAAAAAACTGTCGTTTTCACTCTTTCGCTCATGGGACGCCCTAAAAACCCTCGCCCCACACCCAGGAGCCCATGGATCCGCTTAACCGCTCGTCAGGGATGCCACCGAGGGGCTCGGGATAAAAACTTTTCAACGAGCCAGCACCCCCCGGCCGATCCATGGGCTAACACACACAAAAAATTGCCAAAAAACTGCCGTTTTCACTCTTTCTCTCATGGGATGCATAAAAAAACCTCCGCCCCACCCCCAGGAGCCTATGGATCCGCTTAACCGCTCGTTAGGGACATCTTCGAGGGGCTCATCCCAAAAGTTTTCCCTGAGCCAGCACCCCCCGACCGATCCATGGGCTAACACACACGGAAAATCGCCAAAAAACTGCCGTTTTCACTCTTTCGCTCTTGGGATGCCCTAAAACCTCCGCCCCACCCCAGGAGCCCATGGATCCGCTTAACCACTCGTCAGGGACGCCCCCGAGGGGTTCGACCCAAAAATTTTCTCGGAGCCAGCACCCCCCGGCCAATCCATCGGTTAACACACACAAAAAATTGAAAAAAAACTGTTGTTTTCACTTTTTCGCTCATGGGACGCCCTAAAAACCTCCGCCCCACCACCAGGAGCCCATGGATCCTCTTAACCGCTCATCAGGGACTCCCCCGAGGGGATCGGCCCAAAAGTTTTCCCAGAGCCAGCACCCCCCAGCCGATCCATGGGCTAACACACACGAAAAATTGCTAAAAAACTGCCGTTTTCACTCTTTCACTCATGGGACGCCCTAAAAACCTCCACCCTACCCCAGGAGAACATGGATCCGCTTAACCGCTCATCAAGGATTCCCCCGAGGGGCTTGGCCCAAAATTTTTCCCGGAGCCAGCGCCCACCGGCCGATCCATGGGCTAACACACACCGAAAATCGCCAATAAACTGCCTTTTCACTCTTTCGCTCATGGGACACCCTAAAAACATCCGCCCCACCCCCAGGAGACCGTGGATCCACTTAACCGCTCATCAAGGATTCCCATGAGGGGCTTGGCCCAAAAATTTTCCCGGAGCCAGCACCCCCCGGCCAATCCATGGGTTAATACACAAAAAATCGCAGAAAAACTGTTGTTTTCACTCTTTCGCTCATGGGACGCCCTAAAAACCTCCGCCCCACCACCAGGAGCCCATGGATCCCCTTAACCGCTCATCAGGGATGCCCCTGAGGGGATCGGCCCAAAAGTTTTCCCAGAGCCAGAACCCCCCAGCCGATCCATGGGCTAACACACACGAAAAATTGCCAAAAAACTGCCGTTTTCACTCTTTCGCTCATGGGACGCCTTAAAAACCTCCGCCCCACACCAGGAGCCCATGGATCCGCTTAAACGTTCATCAGGGATGCCCCCGAGGGGCTCGGCCCAAAACTTTTCCCGGATCCAGCACACCCCGGCCGATCCATGGGCTAACAGACACGGAAAATCGCCAAAAAACTTCCGTTTTCACTCTTTCGCTCATGGGACGCCCCAAAAAACCTCTGCCCCACCCCCAGGAGCCCATGGATCCCCTTAACCGCTCTTCAGGGATGCCCCCGAGGGGATCGGACCAAAAATTTTCCCGGAGCCAGCACCCCCCGGTCGATCCATGGGCTAACACACACGGAAAATTGCCAAAAAACTGCCGTTTTCACTCTTTCGCTCATGGGACGCCCTAAAAACCTCCGCCCCACCCCCAGAAGCCCATGGATCCGCTTAACCGCTCGTCAGGGATGCCCCCGAGGGGCTTGGCCCAAAACTTTTCCCGGAGCCAGCACCCCCCGGCCGATCCATGGGTTAACACACATGGAAAATCGCCAAAAAACTGTCGTTTTCACTCTTTCGCTCATGGGACGCCCTAAAAACCTCCGCCCCACACCAGGATCCCATGGATCCGCTTAACCGCTCGTCAGGGATGCCCCCGAGGTGCTCGGCCCAAAACTTTT
This sequence comes from Capsicum rhomboideum, assembly GCA_031232105.1. Classification (NCBI taxonomy): domain Eukaryota; kingdom Viridiplantae; phylum Streptophyta; class Magnoliopsida; order Solanales; family Solanaceae; genus Capsicum; species Capsicum rhomboideum. The sequence continues at coordinate 1,615,763 of CP124718.1, forward strand.
CTCGAAGCCAGCACCCTCCGACAGATCAATGGGCTAACACCCACGGAAAATCGCCAGAAAACTGCCGTTTTCACTCTTTCGCCTCTGGGACGCCCTCAAAACCTCCCACAGGCCCCAGGAGCCCATGGATCCACTTAACCGCTCATCAGGGACGCTCCTGAGGGACTCGTCCCAAAACGTTTCACGGAGCTAGCACCCCCCGGCCGATCCATGGGCTAACACCCCCGGAAAATCGCCAAAAAACTGCCGTTTTCACACTTTCGCTCATGGGACGCCCTAAAATGCTCCGCCCCACCCAAGGAGCCCATAGATCCGCTTAACCGCTTGTTAGGGACGCCCCCTAGGGGATCGTCCCAAAAGTTTTCCCGGAGCCAGCACCCCCCGACCGATCCATGGGCTAACACACACGAAAAATCACCAAAAAATTGCCGTTTTCACTCTTTCGCTCTTGGGATGCCCTAAAAACCTCCGCCCCACCCCCAGGAGCCCATGGATCCACTTAACCACTCGTCAGGGATGCCCCCGAGGGGCTCGGACGAAAAATTTTCCCGGAGCCAGCACCCCCCGGCCAATCCATCGGCTAACACACACGAAAAATCGCAAAAAAACTGTTGTTTTCACTCTTTCGCTAATTGGACGCCCTAAAAACATCCGCCCCACCACCAGGAGCCCATGGATCCTCTTAACAGCTCGTCAGGGACGCCCCTGAGGGGATCTGCCCTAAAGTTTTCCTAGAGACAGCACCCCCCCGGCCTATCCATGTGCTAACACACACGAAAAATCGCCAAAAATTGCCGTTTTCACTCTTTCACTCATGGGACGCCCTAAAAACCTCCGCCCAACCACCAGGAGCCCATGGATCCTCTTAACCGCTCATCAGGGACGCCCCTGAGAGGTTCGACCCAAAACTTTTCCCGGAGCCAGCACCCCCCAGCCGATCCATGGGCTAACACACACGAAAAATTGCTAAAAAACTGTCGTTTTCACTCTTTCGCTCATGGGACGCCTTAAAAACCTCCGCCCCACCCCAGTAGCCCATGGATCCGCTTAAACGTTCATCAGGGACGCCTCCGAGGGTCTCGGCCCAAAACTTTTCCCGGAGCCAGCACCCACCGGCCGATCCATGGGATAACACACACGGAAAATCGCCAAAAAACTGCCGTTTTCACTCTTTCACTCATGGGATGCCCTAAAAACCTCCACCCTACCCCAGGAGCACATGGGTCCGCTTAACCGCTCGTCAAAGATGCCCCCGAGGGGCTTGGCCCAAAACATTTCCGGGAGCCAGCGCCCACCGGCCGATCCATGGGCTAACACACACCGAAAATCGCCAATAAACTGCCGTTTTCACTCTTTCGCTCATGGGACACCCTAAAAACATCCGCCCCACCCCCAGGAGCCTGTGGATCCACTTAACCGCTCATCAGGGATGCCACAGAAGGACTCGGCCCAAAACCTTTCCCGGAGCCAGCACCCACCGGCCGATCCATGGGCTAACACACACGAAAAATCGCCAAAAAACTGTTGTTTTCACTCTTTTGCTCATGGGATGCCCTGAAAACCTTTGCCTCACCCCATGAGCCCGTGGATACGCTAAACCGCTTGTCAAGGAAGCCCCCGAGGGGCTTGTTCCAAAAATTTTCTCGGATCCAGCACCCCCCGGCCGACCCATGGGCTAACACACATGAAAAATCGCCAAAAAACTGTCGTTTTAACTCTTTCGCTCATAGGACGCCCTAACAAACTCCTCCCCACCCCCAGGAGCCCATGGTTATTCTTATCCGCTCGTTAGGGTTGCCCCCGAGGGGCTCGGCCCAAAACTTTTCCCGTAGCCAGCACCCCCCGGCCGATCCATGGGCTAACACACACGGAAAATATAAAAAAAACTGCCGTGTTCACTCTTTCGCTCATGGGACGCCCTAAAAACCTCCTCCTCACCCCCAGGAGCCCATGGATCTGCTTAACCGCCCATCAAGGATTCCCCCGAGGGGTTCTTCCCAAAACTTTTCCCGGACCCAGCATCCACCGGCCGATCCATGGGCTAACACACACGAAAAATCGCCAAAAAACTGCCGTTTTCACTATTTCGCTCATGGGATGCACTAAAAACCTCCGCCCCACCCCCAGGAGCCCATGGATCCGCTTAACCACTAGTCAGGGACGCCCCCGAGCGGCTCTTCCAAAAAATTTTCCCAGAGCCAGCACCCCCCGGCCAATCCATGGGCTAACATACACGAAAAATCGCCAAAAAACTGCCGTTTTCACTCTTTCGCTCATGGGACGCCCTAAAAACATCCGCCTCACCCCCAGGAGCCCATGGATCCGCTTAACCGCTTGTTAGGGACGCCCCCTAGGGGCTCGTCCCAAAAGTTTTCCCAGAGCCAGCACCCCCCGGCCGATCCATGGGCTAACACCCACCGAAAATCGCAAAAAAAATGCCGTTTTCACTCTTTCGCTCATGGGACGCCCCAAAAACCTCTGCCCCACCCCCAGGATCCCATGTATCCACTTAACCGCTTGTAAGGGATGCTCCCGAGGGGCTCGGACCAAAAATTTTCTCGGAGCCAGCACCCCCCGGCTGATCCATGGGCTAACACACACGGAAAATCGCCAAAAAACTGTCGTTTTCACACTTTCGCTCATGGGACGCCCTAAAAATATCTGCCCCACCCCAGGAGCCCATGGATACGCTTAAACGCTTGCCAGGGATGCCCACGAGGGGCTCAGCCCAAAACTTTTCCTGGACCCAGCAACCCCCGATCGATCCATGTGTAACACACACGGAAAATCGCCAAAAAACTGCCGTTTTCACTCTTTTGCTCATGGGACGCCCTAAAAACCTATGACCCACCCCCAGGAGCCCATGGATCTGCTTAACCACTTGTCAGGGACGCCCCCGAGGGGCTCGGCCCAAAAATTTTCCCGGAGCCAGCACCCCCCGGCCGATCCATGGGCTAACACCCATGGAAAATCGCCAAAAAACTGTTGTTTCCACTCTTTCGCCTCTGGGACGCCCTCAAAACCTCCCACAGGCCCCCTGGAACCCATGGATCCGCTTAACCGCTCGTCAGGGAAGCCCCCGAGGGGATCGGCCCAAAACTTCTCCCGGAGCCAGCACCCCCCGGCCGATCCATGGGCTAACACCCACGGAAAATCGCCAAAAAACTGCCGTTTTCACTCTTTTGCTCATGGGACGCCCTAAAAACATCCTCCCCACCCCCCAGGAGCCCATAGATCTGCTTAACCGCTCGTCAGGGACGCCCCCGAGGGGCTCGGCCCAAAAATTTTCCAGGAGCCAGCACACCCCGGCCGATCCATCGGCTAACATACACGGAAAATCGCCAAAAAACTGCCGTTTTCACTCTTTCGCTCATGGGACGCCCCAAAAACCTCTGACCCACCCCAGGAGCCCATGGATTCGCTTAACCACTCGTCAGGGACGCCCCCGAGGGACTCGACCCAAAATGTTTCACGGAGCTAGCACCCCCCGGCCGATCCATGGGCTAACACCCCCGAAAAATCGCCAAAAAACTGCCGTTTTCACACTTTCGCTCATGGGACGCCCTAAAAACCTCCGCCCTACCCAGGAGCCCATGGATAAGCTTAACCGCTTGTTAGGGACTCCACCGAGGGGCTCGGCCCAAAACTTTTCTTGGAGCCAGCACCCCCCGGCCGATCCATGGGCTAACACACACGGAAAATCGCCAAAAAACTGCCGTTTTCACTCTTTTGCTCATGGGACGCCCTAAAAACATCCTCCCCACCCCCCAGGAGCCCATAGATCTGCTTAACCGCTCGTCAGGGACGCCCCCGAGGGGCTCGGCCCAAAAATTTTCCAGGAGCCAGCACACCCCGGCCGATCCATCGGCTAACACACACGGAAAATCGCCAAAAAACTGCCGTTTTCACTCTTTCGCTCATGGGACGCCCCAAAAACCTCTGACCCACCCCAGGAGCCCATGGATTCGCTTAACTGCTCGTCAGGGACACCTCCGAGGGACTCGACCCAAAATGTTTCACGGAGCTAGCACCCCCCGGCCGATCCATGGGCTAACACCCCCGGAAAATCGCCAAAAAACTGCCGTTTTCATACTTTCGCTCATGGGACGCCCTAAAAACCTCCGCCCTACCCCAGGAGCCCATGGATAAGCTTAACCGCTTGTTAGGGACTCCACCGAGGGGCTCGGCCCAAAACTTTTCTTGGAGCCAGCACCCCCCGGCCGATCCATGGGCTAACACACACGGAAAATCGCCAAAAAACTGCTGTTTTCACACTTTCGCTCATGGGACGCCCTAAAAACCTCCGCCCCACCCCCAGGAGCCCATGGATCCACTTAACCACTCGTCAGGGATGCCACCGAGGGGCTCGGCCCAAATATTTTCCCAGAGCTAGCACCCCCCGGCCAATCCATGGGCTAACACACACGAAAAATCGCCAAAAAACTGCTGTTTCACTCTTTTGCCTTTGGGACTCCCTCAAAACCTCCCACAGGCCCCCAGGAGCCCATGGATCCGCTTAACCGCTCATCAGGGATGCCCCCGAGGGACTCGGCCCAAAATGTTTCACGGAGCTAGCACCCCCCGGCTGATCCATGGGCTAACACCTACGGAAAATCGCCAAAAAACTGCTGTTTTTACTCTTTTGCTCATGGGACGCCCTAAAAACATCCGCCCCACCCACAGGAGCCCATTTATCCACTTAACCGCTTGTTAGGGACTCCCCCGAGGGGCTCGGCCCAAAACCTTTCCTGGAGCCAGCACCCCCCGGCCGATCCATGGGCTAACACACACGAAAAATCGCCAAAAAACAGTCGTTTTCACTCTTTCGATCATGGGATGCCCAAAAAACCTCCGCCCTACCCCCAGGAGCCCATGGATCCGCTTAACCGCTCGTCAGGAACATCTTTGAGGGGCTCGTCCCAAAAGTTTTCCCGGAGCCAGCACCCCCCGACCGATCCATGGGATAACACACACGGAAAATCGCCAAAAAACTGCCGTTTTCACTCTTTCGCTCTTGGGATGCCCTAAAAACCTCCGCCCCACCCCCAGGAGCCCATGTATCCGCTTAACCACTCATCAGGGACGCCCCTGAGGGGCTCGGTCCAAAAATTTTCCCGGAGCCAGCACCCCCCGGCCAATCCATGGGCTAACACACACGGAAAATAGCAAAAAACTACCGTTTTCGCTCTTTCGCTCATGGGATGCCCCAAAAACCTCTGCCACACCCCCAGGAGCCCATGGATCCGCTTAACCTCTCATCAGGGACGCCCCCGAGCGTCCCAAAAATTTTCCCAGAGCCAGCACCCCCCGGCCGATCCATGGGCTAACACACACGGAAAATCGCCAAAAAACTGCCGTTTTCACTCTTTCGCTCATGGGACGCCCTAAAAACCTCCGCCCCACCCCCAGGAGCCCATGGATCCACTTAACCGCTCTTCAGGGACTCTCCCGAGGCGCTCGGCCCAAAACTTTTCCCGAAGCCAGCACCCCACGACCGATCCATTGGCTAACACCCACGGAAAAGCGCCAAAAAACTATCGTTTTCACTCTTTCGCCTCTGGGATGCCCGAAAAAACTCCCACAGGCACCCAGGAGCCCATGGATCCGCTTAACCTCTCGTCAGGAACTCCCCAGAGGGGCTCATCCCAAAACTTTTCTCGGAGCCAGCACCCCCCGGCCGATCCATGGGCTAACACACACCGAAAATCGCCAATAAACTGCCTTTTCACTCTTTCGCTCATGGGACACCCTAAAAACATCCGCCCCACCCCCAGGAGCCTGTGGATCCACTTAACCGCTCATCAGGGATGCCACCGAGGAACTCGGCCCAAAACCTTTCCCGGAGCCAGCACCCACCGGCCGAAAACCTTTGCCTCACCCCATGAGCCTGTGGATACACTAAACCGCTCATCAAGGACGCCCCCGAGGGGCTTGTTCAAAAAATTTTCTCGGATCCAGCAACCCCCGACCGATCCATGGGCTAACACACACGAAAAATCGCCAAAAAACTGTCGTTTTAAGACTTTCGCTCATGGGACGCCCTAACAACCTCTGCCCCACCCCCAGGAGCCCATGGATCTTCTTAACCGCTCGTTACGGTTTCCCCCGAGGGGCTCGGACCAAAACTTTTCACGGAGCCAGCACCCCCCGGCCGATCCATGGGCTAACACACACGAAAAATATCCAAAAAACTGCCGTGTTCACTCTTTCGCTCATGGGACGCCCTAAAAACCTCCTCCTCACCCCCAGGAGCCCATGGATCTGCTTATCCGCCCATCAAGGATTCCCCTGAGGGGTTCTTCCCAAAACTTTTCCCAGAGCCAGCACCCACCGGCCGATCCATGGGCTAACACACATGAAAAATCGCCAAAAAACTGTCGTTTTCACTCTTTCGCTCATGGGACGCCCTAAAAACCTCCACCTCACCCCCAGGAGCCCATGGATCCACTTAACCACTCGTCAGGGATGCCCCCGAGGGGCTCGTCCCAAAACGTTTCTCGGAGCCAGCACCCCCCGGCCGATCCATGGGCTAACACCCACGGAAAATCGCAAAAAAAATGCCGTTCTCACTCTTTCGCTCATGGGACGCCCCAAAAACCTCTGCCCCACCCCCAGGATCCCATGTATCCACTTAACCGCTTGTCAGAGATGCCCCCGAGGGGCTCGGCCCAAAAATTTTCCCGGAGCCAGCAACCCCCGGCCGATCCATGGGCTAACACACACGGAAAATCGCCAAAAAACTGCCGGTTTCACTCTTTTGCTCATGGGAAGCCCTAAAAACCTATGACCCACCCCCAGGAGCCCATGGATCTGCTTAACCACTCGTCAGGGACGCCCCAGAGGGGCTCGGCCCAAAAATTTTCTCGGAGCCAGCACCCCCCGGCCGATCCATGGGCTAACACCCATGGAAAATCGTCAAAAAACTGCTGTTTCCACTTTTTCGCCTCTGGGACGCCCTCAAAACCTCCCACAGACCCCCAGGAACCCATGGATCCGCTTAACCGCTTGTCAGGGACGCCCCCGAGGGGCTCGGCCCAAAACTTCTCCCGGAGCCAGCACCCCCCGGCCGATCCATGGGCTAACACCCACGGAAAATAGCCAAAAAACTGCCGTTTTCACTCTTTTGCTCATGGGACGCCCTAAAAACATCCGCCCCACCCACAGGAGCCCATTTATCCACTTAACCGCTTGTTAGGGACTCCCCCGAGGGGCTCGGCCCAAAACCTTTCCTGGAGCCAGCACCCCCCGGCCGATCCATGGGCTAACACACACGAAAAATCGCCAAAAAACAGTCGTTTTCACTCTTTCGATCATGGGATGCCCAAAAAACCTCCGCCCTACCCCCAGGAGCCCATGGATCCGCTTAACCGCTCGTCAGGAACATCTTTGAGGGGCTCGTCCCAAAAGTTTTCCCGGAGCCAGCACCCCCCGACCGATCCATGGGATAACACACACGGAAAATCGCCAAAAAACTGCCGTTTTCACTCTTTCGCTCTTGGGATGCCCTAAAAACCTCCGCCCCACCCCCAGGAGCCCATGGATCCATATAACCGCTCGTCAGTGATGCCCCCGAGGGGCTTGGCCCAAAACTTCTCCCGGAGCCAGCACCCCCCGGCCGATCCATGGGCTAACACACATGGAAAATCGCCAAAAAACTGCTGTTTTCACTCTTTCGCTCATGGGACGCCCTAAAAACCTCCGCCCAACCCCAGGAGCCCATGGATACGCTTAACCGCTCGTCAGGGACGCCCTTGAGGCGCTCGTCCCAAAACCTTTCCCGAAGCCAGCACCCCCCGGCAGATTAATGGGCTAACACCCACGGAAAATCGCCAGAAAACTGCCGTTTTCACTCTTTCGCCTCTGGGACGCCCTCAAAACCTCCCACAGGCCCCCAGGACCCCATGGATCCGCTTAACCGCTCATCAGGGACGCCCCTGAGGGACTCGGCCCAAAACGTTTCACGGAGCTAGCACCCCCCGGCCGATCCATGGGCTAACACCCCCGAAAAATTGCCAAAAAACTGCCGTTTTCACACTTTCGCTCATGGGACGCCCTAAAATACTCTGCCCCACCCCAGGAGCCCATAGATCCGCTTAACCGCTTTTCAGGGATGCCTCCGAGGGGCTCGACCCAAAAATTTTCCCGGAGCCAGCACCCCCCGACCAATCCATGGGCTAACACACACGAAAAATATCCAAAAAACTGCCGTGTTCACTCTTTCGCTCATGGGACGCCCTAAAAACCTCCTCCTCACCCCCAGGATCCCATGGATACGCTTAACCGCTCGTAAGGGACGCCCCCGAGGGGATCGGGCCAAAATTTTTTCCGGAGCCAGCACCCCCCGGCCGATCCATGTTCTAACACACACGAAAAATCGCCAAAAAACTGCCGTTTTCACTCTTTCACTCATGGGATGCCCTAAAAACATCCGCCCCACCCTCGGCAACACATGGATCCGCTTAACCGCTCATCAGGGACGCCCCTGAGAGGTTCGACCCAAAACTTTTCCCGGAGCCAGCACCCCCCAGCCGATCCATGGGCTAACACACACGAAAAATTGCCAAAAAACTGTCGTTTTCACTCTTTCGCTCATGGGACGCCTTAAAAACCTCCGCCCCACCCCAGGAGCCTATGGATCTGATTAACCGCTCGTCAGGCATGCCCCCGAGGGGGTTGGCGAAAAACTTTTCTCGGAGCCAGCACCCACCGACCGATCCATGGGCTAACACACATGAAAAATCGCCAAAAAACTGCCGTTTTCACTCTTTCGCTCATAGTGCGTTCTAAAAATCTCTGCCCTACCCCCAGGAGCCCATGGATCCACTTAACCGCTCGTCAAGGATGCCCCTGAGGGGCTTGGCCCAAAACTTTTCCCGGAGCCAGCGCCCACCGGCCAATCCATGGGCTAACACACACCGAAAATCGCCAATAAACTGCCGTTTTCACTCTTTCGCTCATGGGACACCCTAAAAACATCTGCCCCACCCCCAGGAGATTGTGGATCCACTTAATCGCTCATCAGGGATGCCACCGAGGGACTCGGCCCAAAACCTTTCCCGGAGCCAGCACCCACCGGCCGATCCATGGGCTAACACACACGAAAAATCGCCAAAAAACTGTTGTTTTCACTCTTTTGCTCATGGGATGCCCTGAAAACCTTTGCCTCACCCCATGAGCCCGTGGATACGCTAAACCGCTTGTCAAGGACGCCCCCGAGGGGCTTGTTCCAAAATTTTTCTCGGATCTAGCACCCCCCGGCCGATCCATGGGCTAACACACACGAAAAATCGCCAAAAAACTGTCGTTTTAACTCTTTCGCTCATGGGATGCCCTAGCAAACTCCGCCCCACCCCCAGGAGCCCATGGTTCTTCTTAACCGCTTGTTAGGGTTGCCCCCGAGGGGCTCGACCCAAAACTTTTCACGGAGCTAGCACCCCCCGGCCGATCCATGGGCTAACACACACGGAAAATTTCCAAAAAACTGCCGTGTTCACTCTTTCGCTCATGGGACGCCCTAAAAACCTCCTCCTCACCCCCAGGAGCCCATAGATCTGCTTAACCGCCCATCAAGGATTCCCCTGAGGGGTTCTTCCCAAAACTTTTCCCGGACCCAGCATCCACCGGCCTATCCATGGGCTAACACACACGAAAAATCGCCAAAAAACTATCGTTTTCACTATTTTGCTCATGGGACGCCCTAAAAACCTCCGCCCCACCCCCAGGAGCCCATGGATCCGCTTAACCACTTGTCAGGGACGCCCCCGAGGGGCTCTTACCAAAAAATTTCCCAGAGCCAGCACCCCCCGGCCAATCCATGGGCTAACATACACGAAAAATTGCCAAAAAACTGTCGTTTTCACTCTTTCGCTCATGGGACGCCCTAAAAACCTCCGCCCCACCCCCAGGAGCCCATGGATCCACTTAACCGCTTGTCAGGGATGCCGCCGAGGGGCTTGGCCCAAAACTTTTCCCGGAGCCAGCACCCCCCGGCCGATCCATGGGCTAACACACATGGAAAATCGCCAAAAAACTGCTGTTTTCACTCTTTCGCTCATGGGACGCCCTAAAAACCTCCACACCACCCCAGGAGCCCATGGATACGCTTAACCGCTCGTCAGGGACGCCCCTGAGGCGCTCGGCCCAAAACTTTTCCCGAAGCCAGCACCCCCCGGCAGATCAATGGGCTAACACCCACGGAAAATCGCCAGAAAACTGCCGTTTTCACTCTTTCGCCTCTGAGACGCCCTCAAAACCTCCCACAGGCCCCCAGGACCCCATGGATCCGCTTAACCGCTCATCAGGGACGCCCCTGAGGGACTCGGCCCAAAACGTTTCACGGAGCTAGCACCCCCCGGCCGATCCATGGGCTAACACCCCCGAAAAATCGCCCAAAAACTGCCGTTTTCACACTTTCGCTCATGGGACGCCCTAAAATACTCTGCCCCACCCCAGGAGCCCATACATCCGCTTAAACGCTTGTCAGGGATGCCTCTGAGGGGCTCGACCCAAAAATTTTCCCGGAGCCAGCACCCCCCGGCCAATCCATGGGCTAACACACACGAAAAATATCCAAAAAACTGCCGTGTTCACTCTTTCGCTCATGGGATGCCCTAAAAACCTCCTCCTCACCCCCAGGAGCCCATGGATACGCTTAACCGCTCGTAAGGGATGCCCCCGAGGGGATCGACCCAAAATTTTTTCCGGAGCCAGCACCCCCCGGCCGATCCATGTTCTAACACACACGAAAAATCGCCAAAAAACTGCCGTTTTCACTCTTTCACTCATGGGATGCCCTAAAAACATCCGCCCCACCCTCGGCAACACATGGATCCGCTTAACCGCTCATCAGGGACGCCCCTGAGAGGTTCGACCCAAAACTTTTCCCGGAGCCAGCACCCCCCAGCCGATCCATGGGCTAACACACACGAAAAATTGCCAAAAAACTGTCGTTTTCACTCTTTCGCTCATGGGACGCCTTAAAAACCTCCGCCCTACCCCAGGAGCCTATGGATCTGCTTAACCGCTCGTCAGGCATGCCCCCGAGGGGGTTGGCGAAAAACGTTTCTCGGAGCCAGCACCCACCGACCGATCCATGGGCTAACACACATGAAAAATCGCCAAAAAACTGCCGTTTTCACTCTTTCGCTCATAGTGCGTTCTAAAAATCTCTGCCCTACCCCCAGGAGCCCATGGATCCACTTAACCGCTCGTCAAGGATGCCCCTGAGGGGCTTGGCCCAAAACTTTTCCCGGAGCCAGCGCCCACCGGCCAATCCATGGGCTAACACACACCGAAAATCGCCAATAAACTGCCGTTTTCACTCTTTCGCTCATGGGACACCCTAAAAACATCTGCCCCACCCCCAGGAGATTGTGGATCCACTTAATCGCTCATCAGGGATGCCACCGAGGGACTCGGCCCAAAACCTTTCCCGGAGCCAGCACCCACCGGCCGATCCATGGGCTAACATACACGAAAAATCGCCAAAAAAGCTGTTGTTTTCACTCTTTTGCTCATGGGATGCCCTGAAAACCTTTGCCTCACCCCATGAGCCCGTGGATACGCTAAACCGCTTGTCAAGGACGCCCCCGAGGGGCTTGTTCCAAAATTTTTCTCGGATCCAGCACCCCCCGGCCGATCCATGGGCTAACACACACGAAAAATCGTCAAAAAACTGCCGTTTTCACACTTTCGCTCATGGGACGCCCTAACAAACTCCGCCCCACCCCCAGGAGCCTATGGTTCTTCTTAACCGCTCGTTAGGGTTGCCCCCGAAGGGCTCTACCCAAAACTTTTCACGGAGCTAGCACCCCCCGGCCGATCCATGGGCTAACACACACGGAAAATTTCCAAAAAACTGCCGTGTTCACTCTTTCGCTCATGGGACGCCCTAAAAACCTCCTCCTCACCCCCAGGAGCCCATAGATCTGCTTAACCGCCCATCAAGGATTCCCCTGAGGGGTTCTTCCCAAAACTTTTCCCGTACCCAGCATCCACCGGCCGATCCATGGGCTAACACACACCAAAAATCGCCAAAAAACTATCATTTTCACTATTTTGCTCATGGGATGCCCTAAAAACCTCCGCCCCACCCCCAGGAGCCCATGGATCCGCTTAACCACTTGTCAGGGACGCCCCCGAGGGGCTCTTACCAAAAAATTTCCCAGAGCCAGCACCCCCCGGCCAATCCACGGGCTAACATACACGAAAAATTGCCAAAAAACTGTCGTTTTCACTCTTTCGCTCATGGGACGCCCTAAAAAAATCCGCCTCACCCCCAGGAGCCCATGGATCTGCTTAACCACTCGTCAGGGACGCCCCCGAGGGGCTCGTCCCTAAACTTTTCCCGGAGCCAGCACCCCCCGACCGATCCATGGGCTAACACCCACGGAAAATCGCAAAAAAAATGCCGTTTTCACTCTTTCGCTCATGGGACGCCCCAAAAACCTCTGCCCCACCCCCAGGAGCCCATGTATCCACTTAACCGCTTGTAAGGGATGCCCCCGAGGGGCTCGTACCAAAAATTTTCCCGGAGCCAGCACCCCCCGGCCCATCCATGGGCTAACACACACGAAAAATCGCCAAAAAACTGTCGTTTTCACACTTTCGCTCATGGGACGCCCTAAAAACCTCCGCCCCACCCCAGGAGCCCATGGATCCGCTTAACCGCTTGCCAGGGATGCCCCCGAGGGGCTTGGCCCAAAAATTTTACTGGAGCCAGCAACCCCCGGCCGATCCATGGGCTAACACACACGGAAAATCGCCAAAAAACTGCCGTTTTCACTCTTTTGCTCATGGGACGCCCTAAAAACCTACGACCCACCCCCAGGAGCCCATGGATCTACTTAACCACTCGTCAGGGATGCCCCCGAGGGGCTCGGCCCAAAACTTTTCCCGAAGCCAGCACACCCCGGCCGATCCATGGGCTAACACACACGGAAAATCGCCAAAAAACTGCTGTTTTCACTCTTTCGCTCATGGGACGCCCCAAAAACCTCTGACCCACCCCCAGAAGCCCATGGATCTGCTTAACCGCTCGTCAGGGACTCCCCCGAGGGGATCGACCCAAAAATTTTCCCGGAGCCAGCACCCCCCGATCGATTCATGGCCTAACACACACGGAAAATTGCCAAAAAACTGCCGTTTTCACTCTTTCCCTCATAGGACGCCCTAAAAACCTCCGCCCCACCCCCAGAAGCCCATGGATCCGCTTAACCGCTCGTCAGGGACGCCCCCAAGGGGCTTGGCCCAAAACTTTACCCATATCCAGCACCCCCTGGCCGATCCATGGGCTAACACACATGGAAAATCGCCAAAAAACTGTCGTTTTCACTCTTTCGCTCATGGGACGCCCTAAAAACCTCCGCCCCACCCCAGGAGCCCATGGATCCGCTTAATCGCTCGTTAGGGACGCCCCCGAGGTGCTCTGTCCAAAACTTTTCCCGGAGCCAGCACCCCCCGGCAGATCAATGGGCTAACACCCACGGAAAATCGCCAGAAAACTGCCGTTTTCACTCTTTCGCCTATGGGACGCCCTTAAAACCTCCCACAGGCCCCCAGGAGCCCATGGATCCGCTTAACCGCTCATCAGGGATGCCCCCGAGGGGCTTAGACCAAAACTTTTCCTGGAGCCAGCACCCCCCGACCGATCCATGGGCTAACACACAAGGAAAATTGCCAAAAAACTGCCGTTTTCACTCTTTCGCTCATGGGATGCCCTAAAAACCTCCGCCCCACCCCAGGAGCCTATGGATCCGCTTAACCACTCGTCAGGGATGCCCCCGAGGGGTTCGGCCTATAAATTTTCCCAGAGCCAGCACCCCCCGGCGGATCCATGGGCTAACACCCACAGAAAATCGCCAAAAAACTGTTGTTTCCACTCTTTTGCCTTTGGGACGCCCTCAAAACCTCCCACAGGCCCCCAGGAACCCATGGATCCGCTTAAACGCTCTTCAGGGACGCCCCTGAGGGGCTTGGCCCAAAACTTTTCCCGGATCCAGCACACCCCGGCCGATCCATGGGCTAACACACACGGAAAATAGCCAAAAAACTGCCGTTTTCACTCTTTCGCTCATGGGACGCCCCAAAAACCTCTGCCCCACCCCCAGGAGCCCATGGATCTGCTTAACCACTCGTCAGGGACGCCCCCGAGGGGATCGGCCCAAAAATTTTCCCAGAGCCAGCACCCCCCGGCCGATCCATGGGCTAACACACACGAAAAATCGTCAAAAAACTGCCGTTTTCACACTTTCGCTCATGGGACGCCCTAAAAACCTCCGCCCCACCCCCAGGAGCCCATGGATCCGCTTAACCACTAGTGAGGGATGCCCTCTAGGGGCTTGGCCCAAAACATTTTTCGGAGCTAGCACCCCCCGGCCGATCCATGGGCTAACACACACGGAAAATCGCCAAAAAACTGCCGTTTTCACTCTTTCGCTCATGGGACGCCCTAAAAACCTCCGCCCCACCCCCAGGAGCCCATGGATCTGCTTAACCACTCTTCAGGGACGCCCCCGAGGTGCTCGGCCCAAAACTATTCCCGAAGCCAGCACCCCCCGGCCGATCCATGGGCTAACACCCACGGAAAAGCGCCAAAAAACTGCCGTTTTCACTCTTTCGCCTCTGGGACGCCCGAAAAAACTCCCACAGGCACCCAGGAGCCCATGGATCCGCTTAAACGCTCGTCAGGAACTCTCCAGAGGGGCTCATCCCAAAACTTTTCTCGGAGCCAGCACCCCCCGGCCGATCCATGGGCTAACACCTACGGAAAATCGCCAAAAAACTGCCTTTTTCACTCTTTCGCTAATGGGACGCCCTAAAAACCTTTGCCCCACCCCCAGGAGCCCATGGATCCACTTAATCACTCGTCAGGGACGCCCCTGAGGGGCTCGGCCTAAAACCTTTCCCGGATCCAGCACCCCCCGGCCGATCGATGGGCTAACACACACGGGAAATCGCCAAAAAATTGCCGTTTTCACTATTTCGCTCATGGGATGCCCTAAAAACCTTCGCCCCACCCCAGGAGACCATGGATCCGCTTAACCTCTCGTCAGGGATGTCCCCAAGGGTCTTGGCCCAAAACTTTTCCCGGAGCCAGCACCCCCCGGCCGATCCAAGGGCTAACACACATGGAAAATCGCCAAAAAACTGTCGTTTTCACTCTTTCGCTCATGGGACGCCCTAAAAACCTCTGCCACACCCCAGGAGCCCATGGATCCGCTTAAACGCTCATCAGGGACGCCCCCGAGGGACTCGACCCAAAATGTTTCATGGAGCTAGCACCCCCCGGCCGATCCATGGGCTAACACCCCCGAAAAATCGCCAAAAAACTGCCGTTTTCACACTTTCGCTCATGGGACGCCCTAAAAACCTCCGCCCCACCCCAGGAGCCCATGGATCCACTTAAACGCTAGTTAGGGATGCCCCCTAGTGGCTCGGCCCAAAACTTCTCCCGGAGCCAGCACCCCCCGGCCGATCCATGGGCTAACACATACGGAAAATCGCCAAAAAACTGCCGTTTTCACTCTTTCGCTCATGGGATGCCCTAAAAACCTCCGCCCTACCCCCAGGAGCCCATGGATCTGCTTAACCACTCGTCAGGGATGCCCCTGAGGGGTTCGGCCCAAAAATTTTCCCAGAGCCAGCACCCCCCGGCCGATCCATGGGCTAACACCCACGGGAAATCGCCAAAAAATCGCTGTTTCCACTCTTTTGCCTTTGGGACGCCCTCAAAACCTCCCACAGGCCCCCAGGAACCCATGGATACACTTAAACGCTCTTCAGGGATGACCCCGAGGGGCTCGGTCCAAAACTTTTCCCGGAGCCAGCACCCCCCGACCGTACCATGGGCTAACACCCACGGAAAATCGCCAAAAAACTGCCATTTTTACTCTTTTGCTCATGGGACGCCCTAAAAACCTCTGCTCCACCCCAGGAGCCCATGGATCCACTTAACCGCTCGTCAGGGACGCCCCCGAGGCGCTCGGCCCAAAACTTTTCCCGAAGCCAGCACCCCCCGGCAGATCCATGGGCTAACACCCACGGAAAATCGCCAGAAAACTGCCGTTTTCACTCTTTCGCCTCTGGGACGCCCTCAAAACCTCCCACAGGCCCCCAGGAGCCTATGGATCCGCTTAACCGCTCGTCAGGGACGCACCCTAGGGACTCGGCCCAAAACGTTTCACGGATCTAGCACCCCCCGGCCGATCCATGGGCTAACACCCCCGCAAAATTGCCAAAAAACTGCCGTTTTCACACTTTCGCTCATGGGATGCCCTAAAAACCTCCGCCCCACCCCAGGAGCCCATGGATCCACTTAACCACTCGTCAGGGATTCCCCCGAGGGTCTCGGCCCAAAAATTTTCCCGGAGCCAGCACCCCCCGGCCGATCCATGGGCTAACACCCACGGAAAATCCCCAAAAAACTGCTGTTTCCACTCTTTTACCGTTGGGATGCCCTTAAAACCTCCCACAGGCCCCCAGGAACCCATGGATCTGCTTAAACGCTATTCAGGGATGCCCCCGAGGGGCTCGGACTAAAACTTTTCCCGGAGCCAGCATCCCCCGGCCGATCCATGGGCTAACACCCACGGAAAATCGCCAAAAAACTGTCGTTTTCACTCTTTTTCTCATGGGATGCCCTAAAAACAGCCGCCCCACCCCCAGGAGCCCATAGATCTGCTTAACCGCTCGTCAGGGATGCCTCTGAGGGGTTCGGCCCAAAACTTTTCCCGGAGCCAGCACACCCCTGAGGGGTTCAGCCGATCGATGGGCTAACACACACGGGAAATCGCCAAAAAATTGCCGTTTTCACTATTTCGCTCATGGGATGCCCTAAAAACCTTCGCCCCACCCCAGGAGCCCATGGATCCGCTTAACCTCTCGTCAGGGACGCCCCCAAGGGTCTTGGCCCAAAACTTTTCCCGGAGCCAGCACCCCCCGGCCGATCCATGGGCTAACACACATGGAAAATCGCCAAAAAACTGCCGTTTTCACTCTTTCGCTCATGGGACGCCCTAAAAACCTCTGCCCCACCCCAGGAGCCCATGGATCCGCTTAAAAGCTCATCAGGGACGCCCCCGAGGGACTCGACCCAAAACGTTTCATGGAGCTAGCACCCCCCGGCCGATCCATGGGCTAACACCCCCGAAAAATCGCCAAAAAACTGCCGTTTTCACACTTTCGCTCATGGGACGCCCTAAAAACCTACGCCCCACCCCAGGAGCCCATGGATCCACTTAAACGCTAGTTAGGGACGCCCCTTAGTGGCTCGGCCCAAAACTTCTCTCGGAGCCAGCACCCCCCGGCCGATCCATGGGCTAACACACACGGAAAATCGCCAAAAAACTGCCATTTTCACTCTTTCGCTTATGGGACGCCCCAAAAACCTCTGCCCTATCCCCACGAGCCCATGGATCCACTTAACCGCTCGTCAGGGATGACCCCGAGAGGATCGGTCAAAAAATTTACCCAGAGCCAGCACCCCCCGGCCAATCCATGGGCTAACACACACGGAAAATCGCCAAAAAACTGCCGTTTTCACTCTTTCTCTCATGGGACGCCCTAAAAACCTCCGCCCCACCCCAGGAGCCCATGGATCCGTTTAACCACTCGTCAGGGATGCCCCCGAGGTGCTCGGCCCAAAACTTTTCCCGAAGCCAGCACCCCCCGGCCGATCCATGGGCTAACACCAACGGAAAATCGCCAAAAAACTGCCGTTTTCACTCTTTCGCCTCTGGGATGCCCTCAAAACCTCCCACAGGCCCCCAGGAGCCCATGGATATGCTTAACCGCTCATCAGGGATGCCCCCGATAGACTCGGCCCAAAATGTTTCACGGATCTAGCACCCCCCGGCCAATCCATGGGCTAACACCCCCGGAAAATCGCCAAAAAACTGTCGTTTTCACACTTTCGCTCATGGGACGCCCTAAAAACCTCCGCCCCACCCCAGGCGCCCATGGATCCGCTTAAACGCTAGTTAGGGACGCCCCCTAGTGGCACGGCCCAAAACTTCTCCCGGAGCCAGCACCCCCCGGCCGATCCATGGGCTAACACATACGGAAAATCGCTAAAAAACTGTCGTTTTCACTCTTTTGCTCATGGGACGCCCTAAAAACCTCCGCCCCACCCCCAGGAGCCCATGGATCCACTCAACCACTCGTCAGGGACGCCCCAAAGGGGCTCGGCCCAAAAATTTTCCCGGAGCCAGCACCCCCCGGCCGATCCATGGGCTATTACCCACGGAAAATTGCCAAAAAACTGTTGTTTCCACTCTTTTGCCTTTGGGACGCCCTCAAAACCTCCCACAGGCCCCCAGGAACCCATGGATCCGCTTAATCGCTCTTCAGGGATGCCCCCGAGGTGTTCGGCCCAAAAATTTTCCCAGAGCCAGCACCCCCCGGCCGTTCCATGGGCTAACACCCACGGAAAATCGCCAAAAAATTGTTGTTTTCACTCTTTTGCTTTTGGGATGCCCTAAAAACATCCGCCCTACCCCAGGAGCCCATAGATCTGCTTAACTGCTCGTCAGGGATGCCCCTGAGGGGCTCGGCCCAAAATGTTTCCCGGAGCCAGCACACCCCGGCCGATCCATGGGCTAACACACACGAAAAATACCCAAAAAACTGCCGTTTTCACTCTTTCGCTCATGGGACGCCCCAAAAACCTCTGCCCCACCCCCAGGAGCCCATGGATCCGCTTAACCGCTCGTCAGGGAGGCCCTCGAGGGGATCGGCCCAAAAATTTTCCTAGAGATAGCACCCCCCGGCCGATCCATGGGGTAACACACACGGAAAATTGCCAAAAAACTGCCGTTTTCACTCTTTCGCACATGGGACGCCCTAAAAACCTCCGCCCCACCCCCAGGAGCCCATGGATCCGCTTAACCGCTCTTCAGGGATGCCCCCGAGGCGCTCGGCCCAAAACTTTTCTCGGAGCCAGCACCCCCCGGCCGATCCATGGGCTAACACACACGGAAAATCGCCAAAAAACTGCCGTTTTCACTCTTTCCCTCATGGGACGCCCTAAAAACCTCTGCCCCACCACCAGGAGCCCATGGATCCTCTTAACCGCTCGTTAGGGAATCCCCCGAGGGGCTCGGCCCAAAACTATTCCCTGAGCCAGCACCCCCCGACCGATCCATGGGCTAACACACATGGAAAATCGCACAAAAACTGTCGTTTTCACTCTTTCGCTTATGGGACGCCGTAAAAACCTCCGCCCCACTCCCAGGAGCCCATGGATCCACTTAACCGCTCGTCAGGGACGCTTCCGAGTGGCTTGACCCAAAACCTTTCCCGGAGCCAGCCCCCCCTGACCGATCCATTGGCTAACACACACGAAAAATCGCCAAAAAACTGCCGTTTTCACTCTCTCGCTCATGGGATGCCATAAAAACCTTTGCCCCACCCCCAGGAGCACATGGATCTGCTTAACCGCTCTTCAGGGACGCCCCCGAGGGGCTCGGCCAAAAAATTTTCCTGGAGCCAGCGCCCCCGGCCGATCCATGGGCTAACACCCACGGAAAATCGCCAAAAAACTGTCGTTTTCACTCTTTCGCCTTTGGGACGCCCTCAAAACCTCCCACAGGACCCCAGGAGCCCATGAATTTGCTTAGCCGCTCGTCAGGGACGCTCCCGAGGGGCTCGTCCCAAAACATTTCCCGGAGCCAGCCCCCCCGGCCGATCCATGGGCTAACACCCACGGAAAATCGCCAAAAAACTGCCGTTTTCACTCTTTCGCTCATGGGACGCCCTCAAAACCTATGCCCCACCCCCAGGAGCCCATGGATCCGCTTAACCGCTTGTCAAGGATTCCCCGGCGGTGCTCGGCCCAAAACATTTCCTGGAGCCAGCACCCCTCGGCCGATCCATGGGCTAACACCCACGGAAAATTGCCTAAAAACTGTCGTTTTCACTCTTTCGCCTCTAGGACGCCCTCAAAACCTCCAAAAGGCCCCCAGAAGCCCATGTATCCACTTAACCGCTCGTCAGGGACGCCCCCAAGGGGCTCGGCCCAAAACTTTTCCCGAAGCCAGTACCCCCCGACCGATCCATGGGCTAACACACACGGAAAATTGCCAAAAAACTGCCGTTTTCACTCATTCGCTCATGGGATGCCCTAAAAACCTCCGCCCCACCACGAGGAGCCAATGGATCCGCTTAAAAACTCGTCAAGGGCGCCCCAGAGGGGCTCGTCCCAAAACTTTTCCCAGAGCCAGCACCCCCCAGCCGATCCAAGGGCTAACACCCACGAAAAATTGCCAAAAATCTGCCGTTTTCACTCTTTCGCTCATGGGAGGCCCAAAAAACCTCCCACTGGACCCTAGTAGCCCATGGATCCACTTAACCGCTCGTCAGTGATGCCCCCGAGGGGTTCGGCCCCAAACCTTTCCCGAAGCCAGCACCCCCCGGCCGATCCATGGGCTAACACACACGGAAAATTGCCAAAAAACTGCCGTTTTCACTCTTTCGCTCATGGGATGCCCTAAAAACCTCCGCCCCACCACAAGGAGCCAATGGATCCGTTTAAAAGCTCGTCAAGGGCGCCCCAGAGGGGCTCGTCCCAAAACTTTTCCCAGAGCCAGCACCCCCCAGCCGATCCAAGGGCTAACACCCACGGAAAATTGCCAAAAATCTGCCGTTTTCACTCTTTCGCTCATGGGAGGCCCAAAAAACCTCCCACAGGACCCCAGTAGCCCATGGATCCACTTAACCGCTCGTCAGTGACTCCCCCAAGGGGTTCGGCCCCAAACCTTTCCCGAAGCCAGCACCCCCCGGCCGATCCATGGGCTAACACACACGGAAAATTGCCAAAAAACTGCCGTTTTCACTCTTTCGCCTCTAGGACGCCCTCAAAACCTCCAAAAGGCCCCCATAAGCCCATGTATCCACTTAACCGCTCGTCAGGGACGCCCCCAAGGGGCTCGTCCCAAAACTTTTCCCGAAGCCAGCACCCCCCGACCGATCCATGGGCTAACACACACGAAAAATTGCCAAAAAACTGCCGTTTTCACTCTTTCGCTCATGGGATGCCCTAAAAACCTCCGCCCCACCACGAGGAGCCAATGGATCCGCTTAAAAGCTCGTCAAGGGCGCCCCAGAGGGTCTCGTCCCAAAACTTTTCCCAGAGCCAGCACCCCCCAGCCGATCCAAGGGCTAACACCCACGGAAAATTGCCAAAAATCTGCCGTTTTCACTCTTTCGCTCATGGGAGGCCCAAAAAACCTCCCACAGGACCCCAGTAGCCCATGGATCAACTTAACCGCTCGTCAGTGACGCCCCCGAGGGGTTCGGCCCCAAACCTTTCCCGAAGCCAGCACCCCCCGGCCGATCCATGGGCTAACACACACGGAAAATTGCCAAAAAACTGCCGTTTTCACTCTTTCGCTCATGGGACGCCCTAAAAACCTACGCCCCATACTAGGAGCCCATGGATCTGCTTAACCGCTTGTCAGGGACACCCCGAGGGGCTCAGCCCAAAACTTTTCCCGGAGCCAGCACCCCCCGGCCGATCCATGGGCTAACACCCACGGAAAATCGCCAAAAAATTGCCGTTTTCAGTATTTCGCTCATGGGACTCCCTAAAAACCTTCGCCCCACCCCCAGGAGCCCATGGATCCGCTTAACCGCTCGTCAAGGATGCCCCCGAGGGGCTCGGCCAAAAACTTTTCTCGGAGCCAGCACCCCCCGGCCGATCAATGGGCTAACACACACGGAAAATCGCCAAAAAACTGCCGTTTTCACTCTTTCGCTCATGGGACTCCCTAAAAACCTCCACCCCACCCCAGGTGCCCATGGATCCGCTTAACCGCTCATCAGGGACACCCCCGAGTTGATCGACCCAAAACTTTTTTCGGAGCCAGCACCCCCCGGCCGATCCATGGGCTAACACACACGGAAAATCGCCAAAAAACTGCCGTTTTCACTCTTTCGCTCATGGGACGCCCTAAAAACCTACGCCCCACCCCTAGGAGCCCATGGATCCACTTAACCGCTCATCAGGGACGCCCTTGAGGGGCTCGGGCCAAAACTTTTCCCGGAGCCAGCATCCCCCGGCCGATCCATGGGCTAACACCCACGGAAAATCGCCAAAAAATTGCCGTTTTCACTCTTTCGCTCATGGGACGCCCTAAAAACATCCGCCCCACCCCAAGGAGCCCATGGATCCGCTTAACCGCTTGTTAGGGACGCCACCGAGTGGTTCGTCCCAAAACTTTTCCCAGAGCCAGCACCCCCCGGCCGATCCATGGGCTAACACCTACGAAAAATCGCCAAAAAACTGCCGTTTTCACTCTTTCGCTCATGGGACGCCCTAAAAACCTACGCCCCACCCCCAGGAGCCCATGGATCCACTTAAACGCTCATCAGGGACGCCCCTGAGGGGCTCGGGCCAAAACTTTTCCCGGAGCCAGCACCCCCCGGCCGATCCATGGGCTACCACCCACGGAAAATCGCCAAAAAATTGCCGTTTTCACTCTTTCGCTCATGGGACGCCCTAAAAACCTCCGCCCCACCCCAAGGAGCCCATGGATCCGCTTAACCGCTTGTTAGGGACTCCACCGAGTGGCTCGTCCCAAAAATTTTCCCGGAGCCAGCACCCCCCGGCCGATCCATGGGCTAACACACACGGAAAATCGCCAAGAAATTGCCGTTTTCACTCTTTCGCTCATGGGACGCCCTAAAAACCTCCGCCCCACCCCAAGGAGCCCATGGATCCGCTTAACCGCTTGTTAGGGTCGCCACCGAGTGGCTCGTCCCAAAACTTTTCCCAGAGCCAGCACCCCCCGGCCGATCCATGGGCTAACACCTACGGAAAATCGCCAAAAAACTGCCGTTTTCACTCTTTCGCTCATGGGACGCCCTAAAAACCTATGCCCCACCCCCAGGAGCCCATGGATCCACTTAAACGCTCATCAGGGAAGCCCCTGAGGGTCTCGGGCCAAAACTTTTCCCGGAGCCAGCACCCCCCGGCCGATCCATGGGCTACCACCCACGGAAAATCGCCAAAAAATTGCCGTTTTCACTCTTTCGCTCATGGGACGCCCTAAAAACCTCCGCCCCACCCCAAGGAGCCCATGGATCCGCTTAACCGCTTGTTAGGGACTCCACCGAGTGGCTCGTCCCAAAAATTTTCCCGGAGCCAGCACCCCTCGGCCGATCCATGGGCTAA
Source organism: Capsicum rhomboideum (assembly GCA_031232105.1). Lineage (NCBI taxonomy): Eukaryota > Viridiplantae > Streptophyta > Magnoliopsida > Solanales > Solanaceae > Capsicum > Capsicum rhomboideum. The sequence goes on from CP124718.1 coordinate 1,638,933, forward strand.
CACACACGGAAAATCGCCAAAAAATTGCCGTTTTCACTCTTTCGCTCATGGGACGCCCTAAAAACCTCCGCCCCAACCCAAGGAGCCCATGGATCCGCTTAACCGCTTGTTAGGGACGCCACCGAGTGGCTCGTCCCAAAACTTTTCCCAGAGCCAGCACCCCCCGGCCGATCCATGGGCTAACACACACGGAAAATCGCCAAAAAACTGCCTTTTTCACTCTTTCGCTCATGGGACGCCCTAAAAACCTACGCCCCACCCCCAGGAGCCCATGGATCCACTTAACCGCTCATCAGGGACGCCCCTGAGGGGCTCGTGCCAAAACTTTTCCCGGATCCAGCATCCCCCGGCCGATCCATGGGCTAACACCCACGGAAAATCGCCAAAAAATTGCCGTTTTCACTCTTTCGGTCATGGGACGCCCTAAAAACCTCCGCCCCACCCCCAGGAGCCCATGGATCCGCTTAACCGCTTGTTAGGGATGCCACCGAGTGGCTCGTCCCAAAAATTTTCCCGTAGCCAGCACCCCCCGGCCGATCCATGAGCTAACACACACGGAAAATCGCCAAAAAACTGCCGTTTTCACTCTTTCGCTCATGGGACGCCCTAAAAACCTACGCCCCACCCCCAGGAGCCCATGGATCCACTTAACCGCCCATCAGGGACTCCCCTGAGGGGCTCGGGCCAAAACTTTTCCCGGAGCCAGCACCCCCCGGCCGATCCATGGGCTACCACCCACGGAAAATCGCCAAAAAATTGCCGTTTTCACTCTTTCGCTCATGGGACGCCCTAAAAACCTCCGCCCCACCCCAAGGAGCCCATGGATCCGCTTAAAACGCTTGTTAGGGACGCCACCGAGTGGCTCGTCCCAAAACTTTTCCCGGAGCCAGCACCCCCCGGCCGATCCATGGGCTAACACACACGGAAAATCGCCAAAAAACTGCCGTTTTCACTCTTTCGCTCATGGGACGCCCTAAAAACCTACGCCCCACCCCCAGGAGCCCATGGATCCACTTAACCGCTCATCAGGGACGCCCCTGAGGGGCTCGGGCCAAAACTTTTCCCGGAGCCAGCACCCCCCGGCCGATCCATGGGCTAACACCCACGGAAAATCGCCAAAAAATTGCCGTTTTCACTCTTTCGCTCATGGGACGCCCTAAAAACCTCCACCCCACCACAAGGAGCCCATGGATCCGCTTAACCGCTTGTTAGGGACGCCACCGAGTGGCTCCTCCCAAAACTTTTCCCAGAGCCAGCACTCCCCGACCGATCCATGGGCTAACACCTACGAAAAATCGCCAAAAAACTGCCGTTTTCACTCTTTCGCTCTTGGGACGCCCTAAAAACCTACGCCCCACCCCCAGGAGACCATGGATCCACTTAACCGCTCATCAGGGACGCCCCTGAGGGTCTCGGGCCAAAACTTTTCCCGGAGCCAGCACCCCCCGGCCGATCCATGGGCTAACACCCACGGAAAATCGCCAAAAAATTGCCGTTTTCACTCTTTCGCTCATGGGATGCCCTAAAAACCTCCGCCCCACCCCAAGGAGCCCATGGATCCGCTTAAACGCTCGTTAGGGACTCCTCCGAGGGGCTCGACCCAAAACTTTTTTCGGAGCCAGCACCCCCCGGTCGATCAATGGGCTAACACACTCGGAAAATTGCCAAAAAACTGCCGTTTTCACTCTTTCGCTCATGAGACGCCCTAAAAACCTCCACCCCACCCCCAGGATCCCATGGATCCGATTAACCGCTCGTCAGGGACGCCCTCGAGGGGATCGTCCCAAAGCTCTTTTCGGAGCCAGCACCCCCCGGCCAATCCATTGGCTAACACAAACGGAAAATCGCCAAAAAACTGCCGTTTTCACTCTTTCGCTCATGGGACGCCCTAAAAACCTCCGCCCCACCCCAGGAGCCCATGGATCCGCTTAACCGCTCTTCAGGGACGCCCCCAAGGGACTCGACCCAAAACTTTTCCCGGAGCCAGCACCCCCCGGCCGATCCATGGGGCTAACACACACGGAAAATCGCCAAAAAACTACCGTTTTCAGTCTTTCGCTCATGGGACGCCAAAAAAACATCCTCCCCACCACCAGGAGCCCATGGATCTTCTTAACCGCTTGTCAGGGACGCACCCGAGGGTCTCGTCCCAAAACTTTTCTCGCAGCCAGCACCCCCCGGCCGATCCATGGGCTAACACCCACGAAAAATCACCAAAAATATGCCGTTTTCACTCTTTCGCTCATGGGACGCCCTAAAAACCTCCGCCCCACCCCCAGGAGCCCATTGATCCACTTAACCGCTCATCAGGGACGCCTCTGAGGGGCTCAGGCCAAAACTTTTCCCGGAGCCAGCACCCCCCGGCCGATCCATGGGCAAACACACACGGAAAATCGCCAAAAAACTGCAGTTTTCACTCTTTCGCTCATGGGACTCCCTAAAAACCTCCACACCACCCCCAGGAGCCCATGGATCCGCTTAACCGCTCGTCAGGGATTCCCCCGAGGGGATCGGCCCAAAACTTTTTTCGGAGCTAGCACCCCCCGGCCAATCCATGGGCTAACACACACGGAAAATCGCCAAAAAACTGCCGTTTTCACTCTTTCGCTCATGGGACGCCCTAAAAACCTCCCACAGGCCCCCTGGAGCCCACGTATATGCTTAACCGCTTGTCAGGGATGCCCCCGAGGGGCTTGGCCCAAAACTTTTCCCGGAGCCAACACCCCCCGACCGATCCATGGGCTAACACACACGGAAAATTGCCAAAAAACTGCCGTTTTCACTCTTTCGCTCATGGGACACCCTAAAAACCTCCACACCACCCCCAGGTGCCCATGGATCCACTTAACCGCTCGTCAGGGACGCCCCCGAGGGGATTGACCCAAAACTTTTTTTGGAGCCAGCACGCCCCGGCCAATCCATGGGCTAACACACACTAAAAATTGCCAAAAAACTGCCGTATTCACTCTTTCGCTCATGGGACGCCCTAAAAACCTCCCACAGGCCCCCTGGAGCACATGGATCCGCTTAACCGCTCGTCAGGGATGCCCCTGAGGGGCTCGGACCAAAACTTTTCCCGGATCCAGCACCCCCCGACCGATCCATGGGCTAACACCCACGGAAAATGGCCAAAAAACTGCCGTTTTCACTCTTTCGCTCATGGGACGCCCTAAAAACCTACGCCCCAACCCAGGTGCCCATGGATCCGATTAAACGCTCGTCAGGAATGCCTCCGAGGGGCTCGGCCCAAAACTTTTCCCGGAGCCAGCACCCCCCGACCGATCCATGGGCTAACACACACGAAAAATCGCCAAAAAACTGCCGTTTTTACTCTTTCGCTCATGAGACGCCCTAAAAACCTCCACCCCACCCCCAGGAGCCCATGGATCTGCTTAATCGCTCATCAGGGATGCCCCTGAGGGGATCGGCCCAAAACTTTTTTCGAGGCCAGCACCCCCCGGCCAATCCATGGGCTAACACACACGGAAAATCGCCAAAAAACTGCCGTTTTCACTCTTTCGCTCATGGGATGCCCTAAAAACCTCCGCCCCACCCCCAGGAGTCCATGGATCCGCTTAACCGCTCGTCAGGGATGCCCCCGAGGGGCTTAGCCCAAAACATTTTTCGGAGCCAGCACCCCCCGGCCAATCCATGGGCTAACACACACGGAAAATCGCAAAAAAACTGCCGTTTTCACTCTTTCGCTCATGGAACGCCCTAAAAACCTCCCGCAGGCCCCCTGGAGCCCACGTATATGCTTAACCGCTTGTCAGGGATGCCCCCGAGGGGCTTGCCCCAAAACCTTTCCCGGAGCCAGCACCCCCCGGCCGATCCATGGGCTAACACCCACGGAAAATCGCCAAAAAACTGCAGTTTTCACTCATTCGCTCATGGGACGCCCTAAAAACCTCCGCCCCACCCCCAGGAGCACATAGATCCACTTAACCGCTCGTACGGGTTGCCCCTGAGGGGTTTGGCCCAAAACTTTTCCTGGAGCCAGCACCCCCCGGCCGATCCATGGGCTAACACACACGGAAAATCGCCAAAAAACTGTCGTTTTCACTCTTTCGCCTCTGGGATGCCCTAAAAACCTCCCACAGGCCCCCAGGAGCCCATGGATCCGCTTAACCGCTCATCAGGGATGCCCCCGAGGGGCTCGGTCCAAAACTTTTCTCGGAGCCAGCACCCCCCGGCCGATCCATGGGCTAACACGCACGGAAAATCGCCAAAATACTTCCGTTTTCACTCTTTCACTCATGGGATGCCCTAAAAACCACCACCCCACCCCCAGGATACCATGGATCTGCTTAACCGCTCGTCAGGGATGCCCCCGAGGGGATCGTCCCAAAACTTTTTTCGGAGCCAGCAACCCCCGGCCAATCCATGGGCTAACAAACACGGAAAATCGCCAAAAAACTGCCGTTTTCACTCTTTCGCTCATGGGACGCCCTAAAAATCTCCGCCCCACCCCCAGGAGCCCATGGATCCGCTTAACTGCTCGTCAGGAACGCCCCCAAGGTGCTCGTCCCAAAACTTTTCTCGGAGCCAGCACCCCCCGGCCGATCCATGGGCTAACACACACGGAAAATCGCCAAAAAACTGCCGTTTTAACTCTTTCACTCATGGGACGCCCTAAAAACCTCCGCCCCACCCCCAGGAGCACATAGATCCACTTAACCGCTCGTACGGGTTGCCCCTGAGGGGTTTGGCCCAAAACTTTTCCTGGAGCCAGCACCCCCCGGCCGATCCATGGGCTAACACACACGGAAAATCGCCAAAAAACTGTCGTTTTCACTCTTTCGCCTCTGGGATGCCCTAAAAACCTCCCACAGGCCCCCAGGAGCCCATGGATCCGCTTAACCACTCATCAGGGATGCCCCCGAGGGGCTCGGTCCAAAACTTTTCTCGGAGCCAGCACCCCCCGGCCGATCCATGGGCTAACACGCACGGAAAATCGCCAAAAAACTTCCGTTTTCACTCTTTCACTCATGGGATGCCCTAAAAACCTCCACCCCACCCCCAGGAACCCATGTATCCGCTTAAGCGCTCGTCAGGGAAGCCCCTGAAGGGCTCGTCCCAAAACTTTTCCCGGAGCCAGCACCCCCCGGCCGATCCATGGGCTAACACCTACGGAAAATCGCAAAAAAACTGCCGTTTTCACTCTTTCGCTCATGGGATGCCCTAAAAACCTACGCCCCACCCCCAGGAGCCCATGGATCCACTTAACCGCTTGTCAGGGACGCCCCTGAGGGGGTCGGGCCAAAACTTTTCCCGGAGCCAGCACCCCCCGGCCGATCCATGGGCTAACACACACGGAAAATCGCCAAAAAACTGCCGTTTTCACTCTTTCGCTCTTGGGATGCCCTAAAAACCTCCGCCCCACCCCAAGGAGCCCATGGATCCCCTTAACCGCTCGTTAGGGATGCCACCGAGGGGCTCGTCCCAAAAATTTTCCCAGAGCCAGCACCCCCCGGCCGATCCATGGGCTAACACACACGGAAAATCGCCAAAAAACTGCCGTTTTCACTCTTTCGATCATGAGACGGCCTAAAAACCTCCACCCCACCACCAGGAGCACAGAGATCCGCTTAACCGCTCGTCAGGGACGCCCCTGAGGGGATCATCCCAAAAGTTTTTTCGGAGCCAGCACCCCCCGGCCAATCCATGGGCTAACACACACGGAAAATCGCCAAAAAACTGTCGTTTTCACTCTTTCGCTTAAGGGACGCCCTACAAACCTACGCCCCACCCAGGAGCCCATGGATCCGCTTAACCGCTCGTCAGGGAAGCCCCTGAAGGGCTCGTCCCAAAACTTTTCCCGGAGCCAGCACCCCCCGGCCGATCCATGGGCTAACACCTACGGAAAATCGCCAAAAAACTGCCGTTTTCACTCTTTCGCTCATGGGATGCCCTAAAAACCTCCGCCCCACCCCCAGGAGCCCATGGATCCACTTAACCGCTTGTCAGGGACGCCCCTGAGGGGGTCGGGCCAAAACTTTTCCCGGAGCCAGCACCCCCCGGCCGATCCATGGGCTAACACACACGGAAAATCGCCAAAAAACTGCCGTTTTCACTCTTTCGCTCTTGGGATGCCCTAAAAACCTCCGCCCCACCCCAAGGAGCCCATGGATCCCCTTAACCGCTCGTTAGGGATGCCACCGAGGGGCTCGTCCCAAAAATTTTCCCAGAGCCAGCACCCCCCGGCCGATCCATGGGCTAACACACACGGAAAATCGCCAAAAAACTGCCGTTTTCACTCTTTCGCTCATGAGACGGCCTAAAAACCTCCACCCCACCACCAGGAGCACAGAGATCCGCTTAACCGCTCGTCAGGGATGCCCCTGAGGGGATCATCCCAAAAGTTTTTTCGGAGCCAGCACCCCCCGACCAATCCATGGGCTAACACACACGGAAAATCGCCAAAAAACTGCCGTTTTCACTCTTTCGCTTAAGGGACGCCCTACAAACCTACGCCCCACCCAGGAGCCCATGGATCCGCTTAACCACTCATCAGGGACGCCCCCGAGGGGGTCTACCCAAAAATTTTCACGGAGCCAGCACCCCCCGGCCGATCCATGGGCTAACACACACGGAAAATCGCCAAAAAACTGCCGTTTTTAGTCTTTCGCTCATGGGACGCCCAAAAAACCTCCGCCCCACCACCAGGAGCCCATGGATCTGCTTAACCGCTCGTCAGGGACGCCCCCGAGGGGATCGGCCCAAAACATTTTTCGGAGCTACCACCCCCGGCCAATCCATGGGCTAATACACACGGAAAATCGCCAAAAAACTGCCATTTTCACTCTTTTGCTCATGGGACGCCCTAAAAACCTCCACAGGCCCCCTGGAGCCCACGTATATGCTTAACCGCTCGTCAGGGATTCCCCCGAGGGGCTCGGCCCAAAAATTTTCTCGGAGCCAGCACCCCCCAACCGATCCATAGGCTAACACACATGGAAAATCGCCAAAAAACTGCCGTTCTCACTCTTTCGCTCATGGGACGCCCTAAAAACCTACGCCCCACCCCCAGGAGCCCATGGATCCGCTTAAACGCTCTTCAGGGACGCCCCGAGGGGATCGTCCCAAAACCTTTCCTGGAGACCAGCACCCCCCGGTCGATCCATGGGCGAGCACCCACGGAAAATCGCCAAAAAACTGCCGTTTTCACTCTTTCGCTCATGGGACGCCCTCAAAACCTCCACCCCACCACCAGGAGCCCATGGATCCGCTTAACCGCTCGTTAGGGATTCCCCGAGGGGGTCTACCCAAAAATTTTCACGGAGCCAGCACCCCCCGGCCGATCCATGGGCTAACACCTATGAAAAATTGCCAAAAAACTACCGTTTTCACTCTTTCGCTCATGGGATGCCCTAAAAACCTCCACCCCACCCCCAGGAGCCCATGTATCTGCTTAACCGCTCGTCAGGGATGCCCTCGAGGGGCTCGGCCCAAAACTTTTCCCGGAGCCAGCACCCTTCGGCCGATCCATGGGCTAACACACATGGAAAATCGCCAAAAAACTGCCGTTTTCACTCTTTCGCTCATGGGACGCCTTAAAAACCTATGCCCCACCTCAGGAGACCGTGGATCTGCTTAACAGCTCGTCAGGGACGCCCTCGAGGGGCTCGGCCCAAAACTTTTGCCGGAGCCAGCACCCCCCGGCCGATCCATGGGCTAACACACACGGAAAATCGCCATAAACTGCCGTTTTCACTCTTTCGCTCATGGGACTCCCTAAAAACCACCCCCCACCCCCCAGGAGTCCATGGATCCGCTTAAACGCTCGTCAGGGACGTCCCGAGGGGATCGACCCAAAACTTTTCCTGGAGCCAGCACCCCCCGGCCGATCCATGGGCGAGCACCCACGGAAAATCGCCAAAAAACTGCCGTTTTCACTCTTTCGCTCATGGGACGCCCTAAAAACCTCCACCCCACCACCAGGAGCCCATGGATCCGCTTAACCGCTCGTCAGGGATTCCCCCGAGGGGGTCGACCCAAAACTTTTCACTGAGCCAGCACCCCCCGACCGATCCATGGGCTATTACCTACGAAAAATCGCCAAAAAACTGCCGTTTTCACTCTTTCGCTCATGGGATGCCCTAAAAACCTCCACCCCACCCCCAGGAGCCCATGTATCTGCTTAACCGCTCGTCAGGGACACCCTCGAGGTGCTCGGCCCAAAACTTTTCCCGGAGCCAGCACCCCTCGGCCGATCCATGGGCTAACACACATGGAAAATCGCCAAAAAACTGCCGTTTTCACTCTTTCGCTCATGGGACGCCTTAAAAACCTATGCCCCACCTCAGGAGGATGTGGATCCGCTTAACAGCTCGTCAGGGACGCCCTCGAGGGGCTTGGCCCAAAACTTTTCCCGGAGCCAGCACCCCCCGGCCGATCCATGGGCTAACACATACAGAAAATCGCCAAAAAACTGCCGTTTTCACTCTTTCGCTCATGGGACTCCGTAAAAACGACCACCCTACCCCCCAGGAGCCCATGGATCCGCTTAACCGCTCATCAGGGACGCCCCCAAGGGGATCGGCCCAAAACATTTTTCGGAGCTACCACCCCCGGCCAATCCATGGGCTAACACACACGGAAAATCGCCAAAAAACTGCCATTTTCACTCTTTCGCTCATGGGACGCCTTAAAAACCTCCCACAGGCCCCCTGGAGCCCACGTATATGCTTAACCGCTTGTCAGGGATACCCCCTAGGGGGTCGACCCAAAAATTTTCACGGAGCCAGCACCCCCCGGCCGATCCATGGGCTAACACCGATGAAAAATCGCCAAAAAACTGCCGTTTTCACTCTTTCGCTCATGGGATGCCCTAAAAACCTCCACCCCACCCCCAGGAGCCCATGTATCTGCTTAACCGCTCGTCAGGGACGCCCTCGAGGGGCTCGGCCCAAAAATTTTCCCGGAGCCAGCACCCCTCGGCCGATCCATGGGCTAACACACATGGAAAATCGCAAAAAAACTGCCGTTTTCACTCTTTCGCTCATGGGACGCCTTAAAAACCTATGCCCCAAATCAGGAGATCGTGGATCCGTTTAACAGCTCGTAAGGGACGCCCTCGAGGGGCTCGGCCCAAAACTTTTCCCAGAGCCAGCACCCCCCGGCCGATCCATGGGCTAAAACACACGAAAAATTGCCAAAAAACTGCCGTTTTCACTCTTTCACTCATGGGACGCCCTAAAAACCTCTGCCCCACCCCCAGGAGCCCATGGATCCGCTTAACCGCTCGTAAGGGACTCCCATGAGGGGCTCGTTCCAAAACTTTTCTCGAAGCCAGCACCCCCCGGCCGATCCATTGCCTAACACACACGGAAAATCGCCAAAAAACTGTCGTTTTCACTCTTTCGCTCATGGGACGCCCTAAAAACCTCCGCCCCACCCCCAGGAGCCCATCGATCCACTTAACCGCTCGTCAGGGATGCCCCCGAGGGGCTCGAACCAAAAAATTTCTCGGAGCCAGCACCCCCTGGCCGATCCATGGGCTAACACGCACGGAAAATCGCCAAAAAACTGTCGTTTTCACTCTTTCGCTCATGGGACGCCCTAAAACCCTCCGCCCCACCCCCAGGAGTCCATGGATCGGCTTAACCGCTCGTCAGGGATGACCCCGAGGGGCTCAGCCCAAAACTTTATTCGGAGCCAGCAACCACCGGCCAATCCATGGGCTAACACACACGGAAAATCGCCAAAAAACTGTCGTTTTCACTCTTTCGCTTAAGGGACGCCCTACAAACCTACGCCCCACCCCAGGAGCCCATGGATCCGCTTAACCACTCGTCAGGGATTCCCCCGAGGGGATCGACCCAAAACTTTTCCCGGAGCCAGCACCCCCCGGCCGATCCATGGGCTAACACACACGGAAAATCGCCAAAAAACTGCCGTTTTCAGTCTTTCGCACATGGGACGCCCAAAAAACCTCTGCCCCACCACCAGGAGCCCATGGATCCGCTTAACCGCTAGTCAGGGATGCCCCCGAGGGGATCGGCCCAAAACATTTTTCGGAGCTACCACCCCCGGCCAATCCATGGGCTAATACACACGGAAAATCGCCAAAAAACTGCCATTTTCACTCTTTCGCTCATGGGATGCCCTAAAAACCTCCCACAGGCCCCCTGGAGCCCACGTATATGCTTAACCGCTCGTCAGGGATGCCCCCGAGGGGCTCGGCCCAAAAACTTTCCCGGAGCCAGCACCCCCCGACCGATCCATAGGCTAACACAAATGGAAAATCGCCAAAAAACTGCAGTTTTCACTCTTTCGCTCATGGGACGCTCTAAAAACCTACGCCCCACCCCCAAGAGCCCATGGATCCGCTTAAATGCTCGTCAGGGACGCCCCGAGGGGATCGGCCCAAAACTTTTCCTGGAGCCAGCACCCCCCGGCCGATCCATGGGCGAGCACCCACGGAAAATCGCCAAAAAACTTCCGTTTTCACTCTTTCGCTCATGGGACTCCCTAAAACCCCCCCACCCCCCAGGAGCCCATGGATCCGCTTAAACGCTCGTCAGGGATGCCCCGAGGGGATCGGCCCAAAACTTTTCCTAGAGCCAGCACCCCCCGGCCAATCCATGGGCGAGCACCCATGAAAAATCGCCAAAAAACTGCCGTTTTCACTCTTTCGCTCATGGGACGCCCTCAAAACCTCCACCCCACCACCAGGAGCCCATGGATCCGCTTAACCGCTCGTAAGGGATTCCCCCGAGGGGGTCGAACCAAAACTTTTCACGGAGCCAGCACCCCCCGGCCGATCCATGGGCTAACACCTACGAAAAATCGCCAAAAAACTGCCGTTTTCACTCTTTCGCTCATGGGATGCCCTAAAAACCTCCACCCCACCCCCAGGAGCCCATGTATCTGCTTAACCGCTCGTCAGGGACGCCCTCGAGGGGCTCGACCCAAAACTTTTCCTGGGGCCAGCACCCCCCGGCCGATCCATTGGCTAACACACACGGAAAATCGCCAAAAAACTGCCGTTTTTACTCTTTCGCTCATGGGACTCCCTAAAAACCACCCACACCCCCCAGGAGCCCATGGATCCGCTTAACCGCTCGTCAGGGATGCCCCCGAGGGGATCGGCCAAAAACATTTTTCGGAGCTACCACCCCCGGCCAATCCATGGGCTAACACACACGGAAAATCGCCAAAAAATTGCCATTTTCACTCTTTCGCTCATGGGACGCCCTAAAAACCTCCCACAGGCCCCCTGGAGCCCACGTATATGCTTAACCGCTCGTCAGGGATTCCCCCTAGGGGGTCGACCCAAAAATTTTCACGGAGCCAGCACCCCCCGGCCGATCCATGGGCTAACACACATGGAAAATCGCCAAAAAACTGCTGTTTTCACTCTTTCGCTCATGGGATGCCCTAAAAACCTCCACCCCACCCCCAGGAACCCATGTATCTGCTTAACCGCTCGTCAGGGACACCCTCGAGGGGATCGGCCCAAAACTTTTCCCGGAGCCAGCACCCCTCGGCCGATCCATGGGCTAACACACATGGAAAATCGCCAAAAAACTGCCGTTTTCACTCTTTCGCTCATGGGACGCCTTAAAAACCTATGCCCCACCTCAGGAGACCGTGGATCCGCTTAACAGCTCGTCAGGGACGCCCTCGAGGGGCTCGGCCCAAAACTTTTCCCGGAGCCAGCACCCCCCGGCCGATCCATGGGCTAAAACACACGGAAAATCGCCAAAAAACTGTCGTTTTCACTCTTTCGCTCATGGGATGCCCTAAAAACCTCCGCCCCACCCCCAGGAGCCCATGGATCCGCTTAACCGCTCGTAAGGGACTCCCATGAGGGGCTCGGTCCAAAAATTTTCTCGAAGCCAGCACCCCCCGGCCGATCCATGGGCTAACACACACGGAAAATCGCCAAAAAACTGCCGTTTTCACTCTTTCGCTTAAGGGACGCACTAAAAACCTACGCCCCACCCCAGGAGCCCATGGATCCGCTTAAACGATCATCAGGTACGCCCTCGAGGGGCTCGGCCCAAAACTTTTCCCGGAGCCAGCACCCCCCGGTCGATCCATGGGCTAACACACACGAAAAATCGCCAAAAAACTGTCGTTTTCACTCTTTCGCTCATGGGACGCCCTAAAAACCTCCGCCCCACCCCCAGGAGCCCATCGATCCGCTTAACCGCTCGTCAGGGATGCCCCCGAGGGGCTCGAACCAAAACATTTCTCGGAGCCAGCACCCCCCGGTCGATCCATGGGCTAACACGCACGGAAAATCGCCAAAAAACTTCCGTTTTCACTCTTTCGCTCATGGGATGCACTAAAAACCTCCACCCCACCCCCAGGAGCCCATGTATCTGCTTAACCGCTCATCAGGGACACCCCCGAGGGGCTCGGGCCAAAACTTTTCCTGGAGCCAGCACCCCCCGGCCGATCCATGGGCTAACACACACGGAAAATCGCCAAAAAACTGCCGTTTTCACTCTTTCGCTCATGGGAAGCCCTAAAAACCTACGCCCCACCCCAGGAGCCCATGGATCCGCTTAACCACTCGTCAGGGACGCCCCCGAGGGGCTCAGCCCAAAACTTTTCTCGGAGCAAGCACCCCCCGACCGATCCATGGGCTAACACACACAGAAAATCCCCAAAAAAATGTCGTTTTCACTCTTTTGCTTAAGGGACGCCCTAAAAACCTCCGACCTACCCCCAGGAGCCGATGGATCCGCTTAACCGCTCGTTAGGGATGCCCCCGAGGGGCTCGGCCCAAAACATTTCCCGGAGCCACCACCCCTCGGCCGATCCATGGGCTAACACCCACGAAAAATCACCAAAAATATGCCGTTTTCACTCTGTCGCTCATGGGACGCCCTAAAAACCTTCGCCGCACCCCAGGAACCCATGGATCCGCTTAACCGCTCGTCAGGGATGCCCCCGAGGGTCTCGGCCCAAAACTTTTCCCGGAGCCAGCACCCCCCGACCGATCCATGGGCTAACACACACGGAAAATCGCCAAAAAACTGACGTTTTCACTCTTTCGCTCATGGGACGCCCTAAAAACCTCTGCCCCACCCCCAGGAGCCCATGGATCAACTTAAACGCTCGTCAAGGATGCCCCCGAGGGGCTAAAACAAAAACTTTTCTCGGAGCCAGCACCCCCCGGCCGATCCATGGGCTAACACCCACAGAATATCGCCAAAAAACTGACATTTTCACTATTTCGCCTCTGGGACGCCCTAGAAACCTCCGCCCAGCCCTCCAGAACCTATGGATCCGCTTAAAAGCTTGTCTAGGATGCCCCCGAGGGGCTCGGTCCAAAAACATTACCGGATCCAACACCCCCCCAACAATCCATGGGCTAACACCCACGGAAAATAGCCAAAAAACTGAAGTTTTCACTATTTCACATCTGGGATGCCCTAGAAACCTCCGCCCCGCCCCCCGGAGCCTATGGATCCACTTAACAGCTCATCTGGGACGCCCCCGAGGGGCTCGGGCCAAATAAATTTTTGGAGCCATCACCCCCCCAGCGATCCATGGGCTAACACCCACGGAAAATTGCCAAAAAACTGACGTTTTCACTATTTCACATCTGGGACGCCCTAGAAACCTCCGTCCAGCCCCCCGGAGCATATGGATCTTCTTAACAGCTCATATGGGATGTCCCTAAGGGGCTCGGCCCAAATAAATTTCCAGATCCAGCACCCCCCCAGCGATCCATGGGCTAACACCCACGGAAAATCGCCAAAAAACTGACGTTTTCACTATTTCACCTCTGGGACGCCCTAGAAACCTCCGCCCCGCCCCCCGGAACCTATGGTTCCTCTTAACAGCTCTTCTGGGATGTCCCTGAGGGGCTCGGTCTAAATAAATTTTTGGAGCCAGCACCCCCCCAGCGATCCATGGGCTAACACCCACGGAAAATCGCCAAAAAACTGATGTTTTCACTATTTCACCTCTGGGACGCCCTAGAAACCTCCGCCCCGCCCCCAGATCCTATTGATCCACTTAAAAGATTGTCTGGGATGCCCCCGAGGGGCTCGGTCCAAAAACATTTCCGAATCCAGCACCCCCCCAGCGATCCATGGGCTAACACCCACGGAAAATTGCCAAAAAACTGACGTTTTCACTATTTCGCCTCTGGGATGCCCTAGAAACCTCCGCCCAGCCCCCCGGAGCCTATGGATCTACTTAACAGCTCATCTGGGATTCCCCCGAGGGGTTCGGCCCAAAAAATTTCTGGAGCCAGCACCCCCCCAGCGATCCATGGGCTAACACCCACGGAAAATCGCCAAAAAACTGATGTTTTCACTATTTCACATCTGGGATGCCCTAGAAACCTCCGCCCCACCCCCCGGAGCCAATGGATTCGCTTAAAAGCTCATATGGGATGTCCCTAAGGGGCTCGTCCCAAATAAATTTCAGGAGCCAGCACCCCCCCCAGCGATCCATGGGCTAACACCCACGGAAAATCGCCAAAAAACTGACGTTTTCACTATTTTGCCTCTGGGACGCCTTAGAAACCTCCGCCCAGCCCCCCGGAGCCTATGGATCTTCTTAACAGCTCTTATGGGATGCCCCCGAGGGGATCGACCCAAATAAATTTTTGGAGCCAGCACCCCCCCAGCGATCCATGGGCTAACACCCACGGAAAATCGCCAAAAAATTGACGTTTTCAGTATTTCTCCTCTGGGATGCCCTAGAAACCTCCGCCCAGCCCCCCGGAGCCTATGGATCTGCTTAACAGCTCATCTTGGATGCCCCCGAGGGGCTCGGCCCAAAAAAATTTCCGAAGCCAGCACCCCCAAGCGATCCATGGGCTAACACCCACGAAAAATAGCCCAAAAACTGATGTTTTCACTATTTCACATCTGGGATGCCCTAGAAACCTCTGACCCGCCCCACGGAGCCTATGGATCTGCTAAAAAACTCGTTTGGGACACCCCCGAGGGGCTCGTTCCAAAAAAATTTCTGGATCCAGCACCCCCCCAGCGATCCATAGGCTAACACCCACGGAAAATCGCCCAAAAACTGACGTTTTCACTATTTTGCCTCTGGGACGCCCTAGAAACCTCTGCCCTGCCCCCCGGAGCCTATGGATATGCTTAACAGCTCATTTGGGATGCCCCCGAGGGACTCAGCCCAAAATAATTTTTGGATCCAGCACCCCCCCAGCGATCGATGGGCTAACACCCACGGGAAATCGCCAAAAAACTGACGTTTTTACTATTTTGCCTCTGGGATGCCCTAGAAACCTCCGCCCAGCCCCCCGGAGCCTATGGATCCGCTTAACAACTTGAATGGGATGCTCCCGAGGGGCTCAGCCCAAAAAAATTTCTGGAGCCAGCACCCCCCCAGCGATCCATGGGCTAACACCCACGGAAAATCGCCAAAAAACTGACGTTTTCACTATTTCGCCTCTGGGATGCGCTAGAAACCTCCGTCCAGCCCCCCGGAGCATTTGGATCCGCTTAACAGCTTGTTTGGGACGCCCCTGAGGGGCTTGGGCCAAAGAAATTTCTGGATCCAGCACCCCCCCAGCGATCCATGGGCTAACACCCACGGAAAATCTCCAAAAAACTGACGTTTTCACTATTTCGCCTCTGGGATGCCTTACAAACCTCCGCCCAGCCCCCCGAAGCCTATGTATCCACTTAACATCTCATCTGGGATGCCCCCGAGGGGTTCGGCCCAAAAATATTTCCGAAGCCAGCACCCCCCCAGCGATCCATGGGCTAACACCCACGGAAAATCGCCAAAAAACTAACGTTTTCACTATTTTGCCTCTGGGACGCCCTAGAAACCTCCGCCCAGCCCCACAGGAGCCAATGGATCCACTTAACAGCTCATTTGGGACTCCCCCGAGGGGCTCGGCCCAAAAAAATTTCCGTATCCAGCACCCCCCCAGCGATCCATGGGCTAACACCCACGGAAAATCGCCAAAAAACTGACGTTTTCACTATTTCGCCTCTGGGATGCCCTAGAAACCTCCACCCAACCCCCCAGAGCCTATGGATCCGCTTAACAACTCATATGGGACGCCCCCGAGGGCTCGGCCCAAAAACATTTCTGGATCCAGCACCCCCCCAGCGATCCGTGGGCTAACACCCACGGAAAATCGCCAAAAAACTGACGTTTTCACTATTTTGCCTCTGGGACGCCCTAGAAACCTCCGCCCAGCCCCCCGGAGCCTATGGATCTGCTTAAAATCTCATTTGGGATGCCCCCGAGGGGCTCGGCCCAAAAAAATTTCGGAGCCAGCACCCCCCCGGCTATCCATGGGCTAACACCCACGGAAAATTGCCAAAAAACTGACGTTTTCACTATTTCACATCTGGGACGCCCTAGAAACCTCCGCCCAGCCCCCCGGAGCCTATGGATCCTCTTAACAGCTCGTCTGGGATTTCCCTGAGGGGCTCGGTCCAAATAAATTTTTGGATCCAGCACCCCTCCAGTGATCCATGGGCTAACACCCACGGAAAATCGCCCAAAAACTGACGTTTTCACTACTTTGCCTCTGGGACACCCTAGCAGCCTCCGCCCAGCCCCGCAGAGCCTATGGATCCTCTTAAAAGCTCGTTTGGGACGCCCCCAAGGGGCTCGTTCCGAAAAAATTTCTGGAGCCAGCACCCCCCCAGCGATCCATAGGCTAACACCCACGGAAAATCGCCTAAAAACTGACGTTTTCACTATTTCGCCTCTGGGACGCCCTAGAAACCTCTGCCCAGCCCCCCGGAGCCTATGGATATGCTTAACAGCTCATTTGGGACGCCCCCGAGGGACTCAGCCCAAAATAATTTTCGGATCCAGCACCCCCCCAGCGATCGATGGGCTAACACCCACGGGAAATCGCCAAAAAACTGACGTTTTTACTATTTTGCCTCTGGGATGCCCTAGAAACCTCTGACCAGCCCCCCGGAGCCTATGGATCTGCTTAACAACTTGAATGGGATGCTCCCGAGGGGCTCAGCCCAAAAAAATTTCTGGAGCCAGCACCCCCCCAGCGATCCATGGGCTAACACCCATGGAAAATCGCCAAAAAACTGACGTTTTCACTATTTCGCCTCTGGGATGCGCTAGAAACCTCCGCCCAGCCCCCCAGAACCTATGGATCCGCTTAACAGCTTGTTTGGGACGCCCCCGAGGGGCTTGGCCCAAAGAAATTTCTGGATCCAGCACCCCCCCAGCGATTCATGGGCTAACACCCACGGAAAATCTCCAAAAAACTGACGTTTTCACTATTTCGCCTCTGGGATGCCCTAGAAACCTCCGCCCAGCCCCCCGAAGCCTATGTATCCACTTAACATCTCATCTGGGATGCCCCCGAGGGGTTTGGCCCAAAAACATTTCTGGAGCCAGCACCCCCCCAGCGATCCATGGGCTAACACCCACGGAAAATCGCCAAAAAACTAACGTTTTCACTATTTTGCCTCTGGGACGCCCTAGAAACCTCCGCCCAGCCCCACCGGAGCCTATGGATCCACTTAACAGATCATTTGGGACTCCCTCGAGGGGCTCGGCCCAAAAAAATTTCCGTATCCAGCACCCCCCCAGCGATCCATGGGCTAACACCCATGGAAAATCGCCGAAAAACTGACGTTTTCACTATTTCACCTCTGGGATGCCCTAGAAACCTCCACCCAGCCCCCCAGAGCCTATGGATCCGCTTAAAAACTCATCTGGGATGCCCCCGAGGGGCTCGGTCCAAAAAAATTTCTGGATCCAGCACCCCCCTAGCGATCCGTGGGCTAACACCCACGGAAAATGGCCAAAAAACTGATGTTTTCACTATTTCGCCTCTGGGACGCCGTAGAAACCTCCGCCCAGCCCCCCGGAGCCTATGGATCTGCTTAAAAGCTCTTCTGGGATTCCACCGAGGGGCTCGTTCCAAAAAAATTTCCTGATCCAGCACCCCCCCAGCGATCCATGGGCTAACACCCACGAAAAATCGCAAAAAAACTGACATTTTCACTATTTCACCTCTGGGATGCCCTAGAAAGCTCCGCCCAGCCCCCCAGAGCCTATGGATACACTTAACAGCTCATATGGGACGCCCCCAAGGGGCGCTACCAAAAAATATTTTCGGAGCCAGCACCCCCCCAGCGATCCATGGGCTAACACCCACGGAAAATCGCCAAAAAACTGACGTTTTCTCTATTTCACCTCTGGGATGACCTAGAAACCTCCGCCCCACCCCTCGGAGCCAATGGATCCGTTTAGTAGCTCATATGGGATGTCCCTAAGGGGCTCGGTCCAAATAAATTTTCGGATCCCGCACCCCCCCAGCGATCCATGGGCTAACACCCACGAAAAATCGCCAAAAAACCTGACGTTTTCACTATTTCACCTCTGGGATGCCCTAGAAACCTCCACCCAGCCCCCCAGAGCCTATGGATCCATTTAAAAGCTCGTCTGGGACTCCCCCGAGGGGTTCGGCCCAAAAAAATTTCTGGAGCCAGCACCCCCCCAGCGATCCATGGGCTAACACCCACGGAAAATCGCCAAAAAACTGACGTTTTCACTATTTTGCCTCTGGGACGCCCTAGAAACCTCCGTCCAGCCCCCCGGAGCCTATGCATCTGCTTAACAGCTCGTTTGGGACTCCCCCGGGGGAGTCGTCCGAAAAAAATTTCCGGAGCGAGCACCCCCCCAGCGATCCATGGGCTAACACCCACGGAAAATCGCCAACAAACTGACGTTTTCACTATTTCACCTCTGGGACGCCCTAGAAACCTCCGCCCAGCCCCTCGGAGCCTATGGATCCGCTTAACAACTCATATGGGAGGCTCCCGAGGGGCTCAGTCCAAAAATATTTCTGGAGCCAGCACCCCCCCAGCGATCCATGGGCTAACACCCACGGAAAATTGCCAAAAAACTGATGTTTTCACTATTTCACCTCTGGGATGCCCTAGAAACCTCCGCCCAGCCCCACGGAGCCTATGGATATGCTTAACAGCTCATTTGGGACGCCCCCGAGGGGTCCGGCCCAAAAATATTTCCGGATCCAGCACCCCCCCAGCGATCCATGGGCTAACACCCACGAAAAATCGCCAACAAACTGACGTTTTCACTATTTTGCCTCTGGGACGCCCTAGAAACCTCCGCCCAGCCCCTAGGAACCTATGGATCCGCTTAAAAACTCATATGGGAGGCTCCCGAGGGGCTCAGTCCAAAAATATTTCTGGAGCCAGCACCCCCCCAGCGATCCATGGGCTAACACCCACGGAAAATTGCCAAAAAACTGATGTTTTCACTATTTCACCTCTGGGATGCCCTAGAAACCTCCGTCCAGCCCCACGGAGCCTATGGATATGCTTAACAGCTCATTTGGGACGCCCCCGAGGGGTCCGGCCCAAAAAAATTTCCGGATCCAGCACCCCCCCAGCGATTCATGGGCTAACACCCACGGAAAATCGCCAAAAAACTGACGTTTTCACTATTTAGCCTCTGGGACGCCCTAGAAACTTCCGCACAGCCCCCCGGAGCCTATGGATCCACTTAACAGCTCGTATGGGATGCCCCTGAGAGGCTTGTCCCAAAAAAATTTTCGGATCCAGCACCCCCCCAGCGATCCATGGACCCACGAAAAATCGCCAAAAAACTGATGTTTTCACTATTTTGCCTCTGGGACGCCGTAGAAACCTCCGCCCAGCCCCCCAGAGCCTATGGATCCTCTTAACAGCTTGTTTGAGACGCCCCCGAGGGGTTTGGCCCAAAGGAATTTCCGGATCCAGCACCCCCCCAGCGATCCATGTGCTAACACCCACGGAAAATTGCCAAAAAACTGACATTTTCACTATTTCGCCTCTGGGATGCCCTAGAAACCTCCTCCCAGCCCCCCGGAGCCTATGGATCCGCTTAACAGCTCGTCTGGGACACCCCTGATGGGCTCGGCCCAAAAAAATTTCCAGAGCCAGCACCCCCCCAGCGATCCATGGGCTAACACCCACGGAAAATCGCCAAAAAATTGACGTTTTCACTATTTTGCCTCTGGGACGCCCTAGAAACCTCCGCCCAGCCCCCCAGAGCCTATGGATCCGCTTAACATCTCGTCTTGGATGCCCTCGAGGAGCTCGACCCAAAAATATTTCCAGAGCCAGCACCCCCCCAGCGATCCATGGGCTAACACCCACGGAAAATCGCCAAAAAACTGACGTTTTTACTATTTCGCCTCTGGGACGCCCTAGAAACCTCCGCCCAGCCCCCCAGAACCTATGGATCCTCTTAAAAGCTTGTTTGAGATGCCCCCGAGGGGTTCAGCCCAAAGGAATTTCCGAATCCAGCACCCCCCCAGCGATCCATGTGCTAACACCCACGGAAAATCGCCAAAAAACTGACGTTTTCTCTATTTCACCTCTGGGATGCCCTAGAAACCTCCGCCCCGCCCCTCGGAGCCAATGGATCCGCTTAGCAGCTCATATGGGATGCCCCTAAGGGGCTCGGCCCAAATAAATTTTTGGATCCAGCACCCCCCCAGCGATCCATGGGCTAACACCCACGGAAAATCGCCAAAAAACTGACGTTTTCACTATTTCACCTCTGGGACGACCTAGAAACCTCCGCCCCGCCACCTGGAGCCTATGGATCTACTTAAAAGCTCATCTGGGATGCCCCCGAGGGGCTTGGTCCAAATAAATTTTTGGAGCCAGCACCCCCCCAGCGATCCATGGGCTAACACCCAAGGAAAATCGCCAAAAAACTGACGTTTTCACTATTTCGCCTCTGGTACGCCCTAGAAACCTCCGCCCCGCCCCCCGGATCCTATGGAACTGCTTAACATCTCGTCTAGGATGCCCTCGAGGGGGTCGTCCCAAAAAAATTTTTGGAGCCAGCACCCCCCCCAGCGATCCATGGGCTAACACCCACGGAAAATAGCCAAAAAACTGACGTTTTCACTATTTCACCTCTGGGACGCCCTAGAAACCTCCGCCCAGCCCCCCGGAGCCTATGGATCCGCTTAACATCTCGTCTGGGAATCCCCCGAGGGACTCGTCCCAAAAAAAATTTCGGAGCGAGCACCCCCCCAGCGATCCATGTGCTAACACCCACGAAAAATCGCCAAAAAACTGACATTTTCACTATTTTGCCTCTGGGACGCCCTAGAAACCTCCGCCCAACCCCTCGGAGCCTATGGATCCGCTTAAAACGTCATCTGGGACGCTCCCGAGGGGCTCAGGCCAAAAATATTTCTGGAGCCAGCACCCCCCCAGCGATCCATGGGCTAACACCCACGGAAAATTGCCAAAAAACTGACGTTTTCACTATTTCACCTCTGGGATGCCCTAGAAACCTCCGCCCAGCCCCACGGAGCCTATGGATATGCTTAACAGCTCGTTTGGGATGACCCCGAGGGGTTCGGTCCAAAAGAATTTCCGAAGCCAGCACCCCCCCCAGCGATCCATGGGCTAACACCCACGGAAAATAGCCAAAAAACTGACATTTTCACTATTTCGCCTCTGGGATGCCCTAGAAACCTCCACCCAGCCCCCCGGAGCCTATGGATCCTCTTAACATCTCGTCTGGGACTCCCCCGAGGGGTTCGGCCCAAAAAAATTTCTGGTGCCAGCACCCCCCCAGCGATCAATGGACCCACGAAAAATCGCCAAAAAACTGATGTTTTCACTATTTTGCCTCTGGGACGCCCTAGAAACCTCCGCCCAGCCCCCCAGATCCTATGGATCCACTTAAAAGCTCGTTTGGGACACCCCCGAGGGGCTCGGCCCAAAAAAATTTCCAGAGCCAGCACCCCCCCAGCGATCCATGGGCTAACACCCACGGAAAATTGCCAAAAAACTGACGTTTTCACTATTTCGCCTCTGGGATGCCCTAGAAACCTCCGCCCAGCCCCCTGGAGCCTATGGATTCGCTTAAAATCTCGTCTAAGATGGCCCTGAGGGGTTAGGCCCAAAAAAAATTTCGGAGCCAGCACCCCCCCAGCGATCCATGGGCTAACACCCACGAAAAATCGCCAAAAAACTGACGTTTTCACTATTTCGCCTCTGGGACGCCCTAGAAACCTCCGCCCAGCCCCCCGGAGCCTATGGATCCGCTTAACAGCTCATTTGGGATGCCCTCGATGTGCTCGGCCCAAAAAAATTTTCGGAGCCAGCACCCCCCCAGCGATCCATGGGCTAACACCCACGAAAAATCGCCAAAAAACTGACGTTTTCACTATTTCACCTCTGGGACGCCCTAGAAACCTCCGCCCAGCCCCCCAGAGCCTATGTATACACTTAACAGCTTGTATGGGACACCCCCAAGGGGCTCGGCCCAAAAATATTTTTGGAGCCAGCACTCCCCCAGCGATCCATGGTCTAACACCCACGGAAAATAGCCAAAAAACTGACATTTTCACTATTTCGCCTCTGGGATGCCCTAGAAACCTCCACCCAGCCCCCCGGAGCCTATGGATCCTCTTAACATCTCGTCTGGGACTCCCCCGAGGGGTTCGGCCCAAAAAAATTTTTGGTGCCAGCACCCCCCCAGCGATCAATGGACCCACGAAAAATCGCCAAAAAACAGATGTTTTCACTATTTTGCCTCTGGGACGCCGTAGAAACCTCCGCCCAGCACCCCAGAGCCCATGGATCCGCTTAAAAGCTCGTCTGTGATGCCCCCGAGGGGCTCCAACCAAAAAAATTTCCGGATCCAGCACCCCCCCAGCGATCCATGGGCTAACACCCACGGAAAATCGCCAAAAAACTGACGTTTTTACTATTTCACCTCTGGGACGCCCTAGAAACCTTCGCCCAGCCCCTCGGAGCCTATGGATCCTGTTAACAGCTCGTCTGGGATGCCCTCGAGGGGCAAGGCCCAAAAAAATTTCCGGAGCCAGCACCCCCCCAGCGATCCATGGGCTAACACCCATGGAAAATTGCCAAAAAACTGACATTTTCACTATTTCTCCTCTGGGATGCCCTAGAAACCTCCGCCCAGCCCCTCGGAGCCTATGGATCCACTTATAAGATCGTATGGGATACCCCCGAGGGGCTCGGCCCAAAATAATTTCTGTATCCAGCACCCCCCCAGCGAACCATGGGCTAACACCCACGAAAAATCGCCAAAAAACTGATGTTTTCACTATTTCGCCTCTGGGATGCCCTAGAAACCTCCGCCAAGCCCCCTGGAGCCTATGGATCTACTTAACAGCTTGTCTGGGACTCCCCCGAGGGGCTCGGTCCAAAAATATTTTTGGATCCAGCACCCCCCCAGCGATCCATGGGCTAACAGCCACGAAAAATCGCTAAAAAACTGACGTTTTCACTATTTTTCCGTTGGGATGCCCTATAAACCTCCGCCCAGCCCCTCGGAGCCTATGGATCCACTTAACAGCTCATCTGGGATTCCCCCGAGGGGTTCGGACCAAAAAAATATCCGGATCCAGCAACCCCCCAGCGATCCATGGGCTAACACCCACGGAAAATCGCCAAAAAATTGATGTTTTCACTATTTTGCCTCTGGGACACCCTAGAAACCTCCGCCCAGCCCCCCGGAGCCTATGGATCCACTTAACAGCTTGTATGGGATGCCCCCAAGTGGATCGGTCCAAAAAAATTTCTGGATCCAGCACCCCCCCAGCGATCCGTGGGCTAACACCCACGGAAAATCGCCAAAAGCTGACGTTTTCACTATTTTGCCTCTGGGACGCCCTAGAAACCTCCGCCCAGCCCCCCATATCCTATGGATCCACTTAAAAGCTCGTTTGGGACACCCCCGAGGGGCTCGGCCCAAAAAAATTTCCAGAGCCACCACCCCCCCAGCGATCCATGGGCTAACACCCACGGAAAATTGCCAAAAAACTGACGTTTTCACTATTTCGCCTCTGGGATGCCCTAGAAACCTCCGCCCAGCCCCCTGGAGCCTATGGATTCGCATAACATCTCGTCTAAGATGGACCTGAGGGGTTAGGCCCAAAAACAATTTCGGAGCCAGCACCCCCCCAGCGATCCATGGGCTAACACCCACGAAAAATCGCCAAAAAACTGACGTTTTCACTATTTCACCTCTGGGACGCCCTAGAAACCTCCGCCCAGCCCCCCAGAGCCTATGTATACACTTAACAGCTTGTATGGGACACCCCCAAGGGGCTCGGCCCAAAAATAATTTTGGAGCCAGCACTCCCCCAGCGATCCATGGGCTAACACCCACGGAAAATCGCCAAAAAACTGACGTTTTCACTAATTCGCCTCTGGGATACCCTAGAAACCTCCGCCCAGCCCCCCGGAGCCTATGTATTCGCTTAACAGCTCGTATGGGACTCCCCCGAGGGGTTCGGCCCAAAACAATTTCCGGAGCCAGCACCCCACCAGCGATCCATGGGCTAACACCCATGGAAAATTGCCAAAAAACTGACGTTTTCACTATTTTGCCTCTGGGATGCCCTAGAAACCTCCCCCCAGCCCCAAGGAGCATATGGATCCTCTTAACAGCTCGTATGAGACTCCCTCGAGAGGCTCAGCCCAAACAAAATTCCGGATCCAGCACCCCACCAGCGATCCATGGGCTAACACCCACGGAAAATTGTCAAAAAACTGACGTTTTCACTATTTTGCCTCTGGGACGCCCTAGAAATCTTCACCCAGCCCCCCGGAGCCTATGGATCCACTTAACAGCTCATCTGGGATTCCCCCGAGGGGTTCGGACCAAAAAAATTTCCGGATCCAGCACCCCCCCAGCGATCCATGGGATAACACCCAAGGAAAATCGCCAAAAAATGATGTTTTCACTATTTTGCCTCTGGGACGCCCTAGAAACCTCCGCCCAGCCCCCCAGAGCCTATGGATCCACTTAATAGCTTGTCTAGGATGCCCCCGTAGGGATCGTCCCAAAAAAAATTCTGGATCCAGCACCCCCCCAACGATCCATGGGCTAACACCCACGAAAAATCGCCAAAAAACTGATGTTTTCACTATTTCGCCTCTGGGACGCCCTAGAAACCTCCGCCCAGCCCCCTGGAGCCTATGGATGCGCTTAAAATCTCCTCAGGGATGCCTCTGATGGGCTTGGCCAAAAAAAATTTTTGGATCCAGCACCCCCCCAGCGATCCATGGGCTAACACCCACGGAAAATCGCCAAAAAACTGACGTTTTCACTATTTCGCCTCTGGGACACCCTAGAAACCTCCGCCCAGCCCCCCGGAGACTATGGATACGCTTAATAGCTCGTATGGGATGCCCCTGAGGGTCTCGGCCCAAAAATATTTCCAGATCTAGCACCCCCCCAGCGATCCATGGGATAACACCCAAGGAAAATCGCCAAAAAACTGATGTTTTCACTATTTCGCCTCTGGGACACCCTAGCAACCTCAGACCAGCCCCCCAGAGACTATGGAACCGCTTAATAGCTTGTATGGGATGCCCCCGTGGGGCTCGTCCCAAAAAAAATTCTGGATCCAGCACCCCCCCAGCGATCCATGGGCTAACACCCACGGAAAATCGCCAAAAAACTGACGTTTTCACTATTTCGCCTCTGGGACACCCTAGAAACCTCCGCCCAGCCCCCCGGAGACTATGGATACGCTTAATAGCTCGTATGGGATGCCCCTGAGGGTCTCGGCCCAAAAATATTTCCAGATCTAGCACCCCCTCAGCGATCCATGGGATAACACCCAAGGAAAATCGCCAAAAAACTGATGTTTTCACTATTTCGCCTCTGGGACGCCCTAGCAACCTCAGACCAGCCCCCCAGAGCCTATGGAACCGCTTAATAGCTTGTATGGTATGCCCCCGTGGGGCTCGTCCCAAAAAAAATTCTGGATCCAGCACCACCCCAGCGATCCATGGGATAACACCCAAGGAAAATCGCCAAAAAACTGATGTTTTCACTATTTCGCCTCTGGGACGCCCTAGCAACCTCAGACCAGCCCCCCAGAGCCTATGGAACCGCTTAATAGCTTGTATGGGATGCCCCCGTGGGGCTCGTCCCAAAAAAAATTCTGGATCCAGCACCACCCCAGCGATCCATGGGCTAACACCCACGGAAAATCGCCAAAAAACTGACGTTTTCACTATTTCGCCTCTGGGACACCCTAGAAACCTCCGGCCAGCCCCCCGGAGACTATGGATACGCTAAATAGCTCGTATGGGATGCCCCCGAGGGTCTCGGCCCAAAAAAATTTTTGGAGCCAGCACCCCCCCAACGATCCATGGGCTAACACCCACGAAAAATCGCCAAAAAACAGATGTTTTCACTATTTCACCTCTGGGACGCCCTAGAAACCTCCGCCTAGCCCCCCGGACCCTATGGAAATACTTAACAGCTCGTATGGGACACCCCCAATGGGCTCGGGCCAAAAACATTTCCGGAGCCAGCACCCCCCCAGCGATCCATGGGCTAACACCCACGGAAAATCGCCAAAAAACTGACGGTTTCACTATTTTGCCTCTGGGACGCCCTAGAAACCTTTGACCAGCCCCCCGGAGCCTATGGATACGCTCAAAAGCTCATATAGGATTCCCCCGAGTGGCTCGGCCCAAAAAAATTTTCGGAGCCAGTACCCCCCCAGCGATCCATGGTCTAACACCCACGAAATATCGCCAAAAAACTGACGTTTTCACTATTTTGCCTCTGGGACGCCCTAGAAACCTCCGCCCAGACCCCCAGAGCCTATGGATCTACTTAAAATCTTGTCTGGGATGCCCCTGAGGGGCTCGTCCCAAAAAAATTTCCGGAGCCAGCACCCCCCCAGCGATCCATGGGCTAACACACACGGAAAATCGCCAAAAAACTGATGTTTTCACTATTTCACCTCTGGGACGCCCTAGAAACCTCCGCCCAGCCCCCCAGAGCCTATGGATCTGCTTAACAGCTTGTCTGGGATGCCCCTGAGGGGCTCTTCCCAAAAAAAGTTTTGGATCCAGCACCCCCCCAGCGATCCATGGGCTAACACCCACGGAAAATCGCCAAAAAACTGATGTTTTAACTATTTCACCTCTGGGACGCCCTAGAAACCTCGGCCCATCCCCCTGGAGCCTATGGATCCGCTTAACAGCTCGTCTAGGTTGCCCCCGAGGGGCTCGTCCCAAAAAAATTTCTGAGCCAGCACCCCCCCAGCAATACATGGGCTAACACCCACGGAAAATCGCCAAAAAACTGACGTTTTCACTATTTTACCTCTGGGACACCCTAGAAACTTCCGCCCAGCCCCCCGGATCCTATGGATCCACTTAACAGCTCGTCTGGGACGCCTCTGAGGGGTTCGGCCCAAAAAAATTTCCGGAGCCAGCATCCCCCCAGCAATCCATGGGCTAACACCAACGGAAAATCGCCAAAAAACTGACGTTTTTACTATTTTGCCTCTGGGACGCCCTAGAAACCACCGTCCAGCACCCCGTAGCCTATGGATCTGCTTAACAGCTCGTCTAGGTTGCCCTCGAGGGGCTCGTCCCAAAAAAATTTTCGGAGCCAGCACCCCCCCAGCAATCCATGGGCTAACACCCACGGAAAATCGCCAAAAAACTGACGTTTTCACTATTTTACCTCTGGGACACCCTAGAAACTTCCGCCCAGCCCCCCGGATCCTATGGATCCACTTAACAGCTCGTCTGGGATGCCCCTGAGGGGTTCGGCCCAAAAAAATTTCCGGAGCCAGCATCCCCCCAGCAATCCATGGGCTAACACCCACGGAAAATCGCCAAAAAACTGACGTTTTTACTATTTTGCCTCTGGGACGCCCTAGAAACCACCGTCCAGCACCCCGTAGCCTATGGATCTGCTTAACAGCTCGTCTAGGTTGCCCCCGAGGGGCTCGTCCCAAAAAAATTTTCGGAGCCAGCACCCCCCCAGCAATCCATGGGCTAACACCCACGGAAAATCGCCAAAAAACTGACGTTTTCACTATTTTACCTCTGGGACACCCTAGAAACTTCCGCCCAGCACCCCGGATCCTATGGATCCACTTAACAGCTCGTCTGGGACGCCCCTGAGGGGCTCGGCCCAAAAACATTTCCGGAGCCAGCATTCCCCCAGCAATCCATGGGCTAACACCTACGGAAAATCGCCAAAAAACTGACGTTTTCACTATTTTGCCTCTGGGACGCCCTAGAAACCACCGTCCAGCACCCCGGATC
Organism: Capsicum rhomboideum; assembly: GCA_031232105.1. Classification (NCBI taxonomy): domain Eukaryota; kingdom Viridiplantae; phylum Streptophyta; class Magnoliopsida; order Solanales; family Solanaceae; genus Capsicum; species Capsicum rhomboideum. The sequence continues at coordinate 1,666,973 of CP124718.1, forward strand.
CTATGGATCCACTTATAAGCTCGTCTGGGACTCCCCCATGGGGCTCGGTCCAAAAATATTTCCAGAGCCAGCACCCCCCCAGCGATCCATGGGCTAAACCCCACGGAAAATCGCCAAAAAAATGACGTTTTCACTATTTTGCCTCTGGGACGCCCTAGAAACCTCCACCCAGCCCCCCGTAGCCTATGGATACGCTTAACAGCTCATCTGGGATGCCCCCGAGGGGCTCGTCCCAAAAAAATTTTTGGAGCCAGCACCCCCCCAGCGATCCATGGGCTAACACCCACGAAAAATCGCCAAAAAACTGACGTTTTCACTAATTCGCATTTGGGACGCCCTAGAAACCTCCGCCCAGCCCCCCGGAGCCTATGGATCTGCTTAACAGCTCGTCTAGGTTGCCCCCGAGGGGCTCGTCCCAAAAAAATTTTCGGAGCCAGCACCCCCCCAGCAATCCATGGGCTAACACCCACGGAAAATCGCCAAAAAACTGACGTTTTCACTATTTTGCCTATGGGACACCCTAGAAACATCCGCCCAGCCCCCCTAATCCTATGTATCCACTTAACAGCTCGTTTGGGACGCCCCCGAGGGGTTCGGCCCAAAAAAATTTTCGGAGCCAGCACCCCCCCGGTGATCCATGGGCTAAAACCCACGAAAAATCGCCAAAAAACTGATGTTTTCACTATTTTGCCTATGGGACACCCTAGAAACATCCGCCCAGCCCCCCGAATCCTATGGATCCACTTAACAGCTCGTCTGGGACGCCCCCGAGGGGTTCGGTCCAAAAAAATTTTCGGAGCCAGCACCCCCCCGGTGATCCATGGGCTAAAACCCACGAAAAATTGCCAAAAAACTGACGTTTTCACTATTTTGCCTCTGGGACGCCCTAGAAACCTCCGACCAACCCCCCGTAGCCTATGGATACGCTTAACAGCTCATCTGGGATGCCCCCGAGGGGCTCGTCCGAAAAACATTTTTGGAGCCAGCACCCCCCCAACGATCCATGGGCTAACACCCACGAAAAATCGCCAAAAAACTGACGTTTTCACTAATTCGCCTCTGGGATGCCCTAGAAACCTCCGCCGAGCCCCCCGGAGCCTATGGATCCGCTTAACAGCTCGTCTGGGATGCCCCCGAGGGGCTCGTCCCAAAAATATTTTTGGAGCCAGCATCCCCCCAGCGATCCATGGGCTAACACCCACGAAAAATCGCCAAAAAACTGACGTTTTCACTATTTTGCCTCTGGGACGCACTAGAAACCTCCGCCCAGCCCCCTGGAGCCTATGGATCCATTTAAAAGCTCATCTGGGATGCCCCCGAGGGGCTCGGCCCAAAAAAATTTCCGGAACCAGCACCCCCCAGCGATCCATGGGCTAACACCCACGGAAAATCGCCAAAAAACTGACGTTTTCAATATTTAACCTCTGGGACACCCTAGAAACCTTTGCCCAGCACACCGGAGCCTATGGATACGCTTAACAGCTCATATGGGATGCCCCCGAGGGGCTCGTCCCAAAAAAATTTTTGGAGCCAGCACCCCCCCAGCGATCCATGGGCTAACACCTACGGAAAATCGCCAAAAAACTGACGTTTTCACTATTTTGCCTCTGGGACGCCCTAGAAACCTCCGTCCGGCCCCCCGGAGCCTATGGATCCACTTAAAAGCTCATCTGGGACGCCCCCGAGGGGCTCGGCCCAAAAATATTTCCTGAGCCAGCACCCCCCTAGCGATCCATGGGCTAACACCCACGGAAAATCGCCAAAAAACTGACATTTTCACTATTTCGCCTTTAGGACGCCCTAGAAACCACCGTCCAGCACCCCGTAGCCTATGGATCTGCTTAACAGCTCGTCTAGGTTGCCCTCGAGGGGCTCGTCCCAAAAAAATTTTCGGAGCCAGCACCCCCCCAGCAATCCATGGGCTAACACCCACGGAAAATCGCCAAAAAACTGACGTTTTCACTATTTTACCTCTGGGACACCCTAGAAACTTCCGCCCAGCCCCCCGGATCCTATGGATCCACTTAACAGCTCGTCTGGGATGCCCCTGAGGGGTTCGGCCCAAAAAAATTTCCGGAGCCAGCATCCCCCCAGCAATCCATGGGCTAACACCCACGGAAAATCGCCAAAAAACTGACGTTTTTACTATTTTGCCTCTGGGACGCCCTAGAAACCACCGTCCAGCACCCCGTAGCCTATGGATCTGCTTAACAGCTCGTCTAGGTTGCCCCCGAGGGGCTCGTCCCAAAAAAATTTTCGGAGCCAGCACCCCCCCAGCAATCCATGGGCTAACACCCACGGAAAATCGCCAAAAAACTGACGTTTTCACTATTTTACCTCTGGGACACCCTAGAAACTTCCGCCCAGCACCCCGGATCCTATGGATCCACTTAACAGCTCGTCTGGGACGCCCCTGAGGGGCTCGGCCCAAAAACATTTCCGGAGCCAGCATTCCCCCAGCAATCCATGGGCTAACACCTACGGAAAATCGCCAAAAAACTGACGTTTTCACTATTTTGCCTCTGGGACGCCCTAGAAACCACCGTCCAGCACCCCGGATCCTATGGATCCACTTATAAGCTCGTCTGGGACTCCCCCATGGGGCTCGGTCCAAAAATATTTCCAGAGCCAGCACCCCCCCAGCGATCCATGGGCTAAACCCCACGGAAAATCGCCAAAAAAATGACGTTTTCACTATTTTGCCTCTGGGACGCCCTAGAAACCTCCACCCAGCCCCCCGTAGCCTATGGATACGCTTAACAGCTCATCTGGGATGCCCCCGAGGGGCTCGTCCCAAAAAAATTTTTGGAGCCAGCACCCCCCCAGCGATCCATGGGCTAACACCCACGAAAAATCGCCAAAAAACTGACGTTTTCACTAATTCGCATTTGGGACGCCCTAGAAACCTCCGCCCAGCCCCCCGGAGCCTATGGATCTGCTTAACAGCTCGTCTAGGTTGCCCCCGAGGGGCTCGTCCCAAAAAAATTTTCGGAGCCAGCACCCCCCCAGCAATCCATGGGCTAACACCCACGGAAAATCGCCAAAAAACTGACGTTTTCACTATTTTGCCTATGGGACACCCTAGAAACATCCGCCCAGCCCCCCTAATCCTATGTATCCACTTAACAGCTCGTTTGGGACGCCCCCGAGGGGTTCGGCCCAAAAAAATTTTCGGAGCCAGCACCCCCCCGGTGATCCATGGGCTAAAACCCACGAAAAATCGCCAAAAAACTGATGTTTTCACTATTTTGCCTATGGGACACCCTAGAAACATCCGCCCAGCCCCCCGAATCCTATGGATCCACTTAACAGCTCGTCTGGGACGCCCCCGAGGGGTTCGGTCCAAAAAAATTTTCGGAGCCAGCACCCCCCCGGTGATCCATGGGCTAAAACCCACGAAAAATTGCCAAAAAACTGACGTTTTCACTATTTTGCCTCTGGGACGCCCTAGAAACCTCCGACCAACCCCCCGTAGCCTATGGATACGCTTAACAGCTCATCTGGGATGCCCCCGAGGGGCTCGTCCGAAAAACATTTTTGGAGCCAGCACCCCCCCAACGATCCATGGGCTAACACCCACGAAAAATCGCCAAAAAACTGACGTTTTCACTAATTCGCCTCTGGGATGCCCTAGAAACCTCCGCCGAGCCCCCCGGAGCCTATGGATCCGCTTAACAGCTCGTCTGGGATGCCCCCGAGGGGCTCGTCCCAAAAATATTTTTGGAGCCAGCATCCCCCCAGCGATCCATGGGCTAACACCCACGAAAAATCGCCAAAAAACTGACGTTTTCACTATTTTGCCTCTGGGACGCACTAGAAACCTCCGCCCAGCCCCCTGGAGCCTATGGATCCATTTAAAAGCTCATCTGGGATGCCCCCGAGGGGCTCGGCCCAAAAAAATTTCCGGAACCAGCACCCCCCAGCGATCCATGGGCTAACACCCACGGAAAATCGCCAAAAAACTGACGTTTTCAATATTTAACCTCTGGGACACCCTAGAAACCTTTGCCCAGCACACCGGAGCCTATGGATACGCTTAACAGCTCATATGGGATGCCCCCGAGGGGCTCGTCCCAAAAAAATTTTTGGAGCCAGCACCCCCCCAGCGATCCATGGGCTAACACCTACGGAAAATCGCCAAAAAACTGACGTTTTCACTATTTTGCCTCTGGGACGCCCTAGAAACCTCCGTCCGGCCCCCCGGAGCCTATGGATCCACTTAAAAGCTCATCTGGGACGCCCCCGAGGGGCTCGGCCCAAAAATATTTCCTGAGCCAGCACCCCCCTAGCGATCCATGGGCTAACACCCACGGAAAATCGCCAAAAAACTGACATTTTCACTATTTCGCCTTTAGGACGCCCTAGAAACCTCCGCCCAGCCCCCCGGAGCCTATGGATCCGCTTAACAGCTCATCTGGGACGTCCCCGAGGGGCTTGTCCCAAAAATATTTTTGGAGCCAGCACCCCCCAGCGATCCATGGGCTAACACCCATGGAAAATCGCCAAAAAATTGACGTTTTCACTATTTTGCCTCTGGGAAGCCCTAGAAACCTCCGCTCAGCCCCCCGTAGCCTATGGATCCACTTAACAGCTCATTTGGGACGCCCGCGAGGGTCTCATCCAAAAGAAATTTTTGGAGCCAGCACCCCCCAGGGATCCATGGGCTAACACCCACGAAAAATCGCAAAAAAAATGACGTTTTCACTATTTTGCCTCTGGGATGCCCTAGAAACCTCCGCCCAGCCCCCCAGAGCCTATGTATCTGCTTAACAGCTCGTCTGGGATGCCCCCGAGTGGATCGGTCCAAAAAAAATTTCGGAGCCAGCACCCCCCCAGCTATCCATGGGCTAACACCCACGGAAAATCCCAAAAAAACTGATGTTTTCACTATTTTGCCTCTGGGATGCCCTAGAAACCTCCGCCCAGCCCCCCGGAGCCTATGGATCCGCTTAAAAGCTCATCTTGGGTGCCTCGAAGGGGCTCGGTCCAAAAAAATTTCTGGATCCAGCACCCCCCCAGTGATCCATGGGCTAACACCCACGGAAAATCGCCACAAAATTGACGTTTTCACTATTTCGCCTCTGGGATGCCCTAGAAACCTCCGCCCAGCCCCCCGTAGCCTATGGATCCACATAAAAGCTTATCTGGGATGCCCCCGAGGGGCCCGTCCAAAAGAAATTTTTGGAGCCAGCACCCCCCAGTGATCCATAGGCTAACACCCACGGAAAATTGCCAAAAAACTGAAGTTTTTACTATTTCATCTCTGGGACGCCCTAGAAATCTCTGCCCAGCCCCCCGGAGCCTATGGATCTGCTTAAAAGCTCGTATGGGACACCCCCGATGGGCTCGGCCCAAAAAAATTACCGAATCCATACCCCCCAGCGATCCATGGGGTAACACCCACGGAAAATCGCCAAAAAACTTATGTTTTCACTATTTTGCCTCTGGGACGCCCTAGAAACCTCCGCCCAGCCCCCCGGAGCCTATGGATCCGCTTAAAAGCTCATCTGCGACGCCCCCGAGGGGCTCGGCCCAAAAAAATTTTCGGAGCCAGCACCCCCCCTACGATCCATTGGATAACACCCACGAAAAATCGCCAAAAAACTGACGTTTTCACTATTTCGCCTTTGGGACACCCTAAAACCTCCGCCCAGCCCCCCGGAGCCTATGTATCCGCTTAAAAACTCGTATGGGACACCCCCGAGGGGCTCTTACCAAAAATATTTCCGGAGCCAGCACCCCCCCAGCGATCCATGGGCTAACACCCACGGAAAATCGCCAAAAAACTGACGTTTTCCCTATTTCGCCTTTGGGACGCCCTAGAAACCTCCGCCCAACCTCCCAGAGCCTATGTATACACTTAACAGCTCGTCTGGGGCGCCCTCGAGGGGCTCGGCCGAAAAAAATTTCCGTATCCAGCACCCCCCCAGCGATCCATGGGCTAACACCCACGAAAAATCGCCAAAAAACTGATGGTTTCACTATTTTGCCTCTGGGACGCCCTAGAAACCTCCGCCCAGCCACCCAGAGCCTATCCATCCGCTTAACAGCTCGTCTGGGATGCCCCCGAGGGGCTCGTACCAAAAACATTTCCGTATCCAGCACCCCCTTAGCGATCCATGGGCTAACACCCACGGAAAATCGTCAAAAAACTAACGTTTTCACTATTTTGCCTCTGGGATGCCCTAGAAACCTCCGCCCAGCCCCTCGGAGCCTATGGATCCGCTTAAAAGCTCATCTGGAGTTCCCCGAAGGGGCTCGTCCCAAAAAAATTTCTGGATCCAGCACCCCCCCAGCGATCCATGGGCTAACACCTACGGAAAATCGCCAAAAAATTGACATTTTCACTATTTCGCCTCTGGGACGCCCTAGAAACCTCCGCCCAGCCCCCCGTAGCCTATGGATCCACTTAACAGCTCATCTGGGATGCCCCCTAGGGGATCGGCCAAAAGAAATTTTTGGAGCCAGCACCCCCCCAGCGATCCATGGGCTAACACCCACGGAAAATTGCCAAAAAACTGACGTTTTTACTTTTTCATCTCTGGGACGCCCTAGAAATCTCCGTACAGCCCCCCAGAGCCTATGGATCTGCTTAAAAGCTTGTTTGGGACTCCCCCGAGGGGCTCATCCCAAAAAAAATTTTGGATCCAGCACCCCCCCAGCGATCCATGGGCTAACACCCACGAAAAATCGCCACAAAACTGACGTTTTCACTATTTCACCTCTGGGACGCCCTAGAAACGTCCGCCCAGCCCCCCAGATCCTATAGATCTGTATAACAGCTCATTTGGGATGCCCCCGAGGGGATCGTCTCCCAAAAAATTTCGGAGCCAGCACCCCCCCAGCGATCCATGGGCTAACACCCACGGAAAATAGACAAAAAACTGACGTTTTCACTATTTCACCTCTGGGACGCCCTAGAAATCTTCGCCCAGCCCCCCGGAGCCAATGGGTCCACTTAACAGCTCGTCTGGGACACCCCCCGAAGGGCTTGTCCCAAAAAAATTTTCAGATCCAGCACCCCCCAACGATCCATGGGGTAACACCCACGGAAAATCATCAAAAAACTGACGTTTTCACTACTTCACCTCTGGGACGCCCTAGAAACCTCTGCCCAGCCCCTCGAAGCCTATGGATCCGCTTGAAAGCTCGTATGGGACACCCTCGAGGGGCTCGGCCCAAAAAAATTTTTGGATCCAGCACCCCCCTAGCAATCCATGGGCTAACACCCACGGAAAATCGGAAAAAAACTGACGTTTTCACTATTTTGCCTCTGGGACGCACTAGAAACCTACGCCCAGCCCCCCGGAGCCTATGGATCCGCTTAACAGCTCGTCTGGGACGCCTCCGAGGGGCTCGTCCCCAAAATATTTCCTGAGCCAGCACCCCCCCAGCGATCCATGGGCTAACACCCACGGAAAATCGCCAAAAAAACTGACGTTTTCACTATTTCGCCTCTGGGACGCCCTAGAAACCTCCGCCCAGCCCCCTGGAGCCTATGGATCTGCTTAACAGCTCGTCTGGGATGCCCCAGAGGGCTCGGCCAAAAAAATTTTTCGGAGCCAGCACCCCCCCAGCGATCTACGGGCTAACACCCACGGAAAATAGCCAAAAAACTGACGTTTTCACTATTTCGCCTCTGGGACGCCCTAGAAACCTCCTCCCAGCCCCACGGAGCCAATGTATCCACTTAACAGCTTTCCTGGATACCCTCGAGGGTCTCTGCCCAAAAAAATTTTTGGAGCCAGCACCCCCCCGGCGATCCATGGGCTAACACCCACGGAAAATCGCCAAAAAACTGACGTTTTCACTATTTTGCCTCTGGGACGCCCTAGAAACCTCCGCCCAGCCCCTCGTAGCCTATGGATCCGCTTAACAGCTCGTATGGGATACCCCCAAGAGGCTCGGCCCAAAAAAATTTCCGGATCCAGCACCCCCCCAGCGATCCATGGGCTAACACCCACGGAAAATCGCCAAAAAACTGACATTTTCACTATTTTGCCTCTGGGATGCCCTAGAAACCTCCGCCCAGCCCCTCGTAGTGTATGGATCCGCTTAACAGCTCGTATGGGATACCCCCAAAGGGCTTGGCCCAAAAAAATTTCCGGATCCAGCACCCCCCCAGCGATCCATGGGCTAACACCCAAGGAAAATCGCCAAAAAACTGACATTTTCACTATTTCGCCTCTGGGACGCCCTAGAAACCTCCTCCCAGCCCCCCGGAGCCTATGGATCCGCTTAAAAGCTTGTATGGGATACCCCCGAGGGGTTTGGGCCAAAAAATTTTCCGGAGCCAGCACCCCCCCAATGATCCATGGGCTAACACCCACGGAAAATCGCCAAAAAACTGACGTTTTCACTATTTCGCCTCTGGGACGCCCTAGAAACCTCCGCCTAGCCCCACGGAGCCAATGTATCCATTTAACAGCTTGCCTGGGATACCCTCGAGGGTCTCTGCCCAAAAAAATATTCGGAGCCAGCACCCCCCCGGTGATCCATGGGCTAACCCCAACGGAAAAAATCGCAAAAAAACTGACGTTTTCACTATTTTGCCTCTAGGACGCCCTAGAAACCTCCGCCCAGCCCCTCGTAGCCTATGGATCCGCTTAACAGCTCGTATGGGATACCCCCAAGGGGCTCGGCCCAAAAAAATTTCCGGATCCAGCACCCCCCCAGCTATCCATGTGCTAACACCCACGGAAAATTGCCAAAAAACTGACATTTTCACTATTTTGCCTCTGGGATGCCCTAGAAACCTCCGCCCAGCCCCTCGTAGCCTATGGATCCGCTTAACAGCTCGTATGGGATACCCCCAAGGGGTTCGGCCCAAAAAAATTTCCGGATCCAGCACCCCCCCAGCGATCCATGGGCTAACACCCACGGAAAATCACCCAAAAAACTGACGTTTTCACTATTTCGCCTCTGGGACGCCCTAGAAACCTCCGCCCAGCCCCTCGTAGCCTATGGATCCGCTTAACAGCTCGTATGGGATACCCCCAAGGGGCTCGGCCCAAAAAAATTTCCGGATCCAGCACCCCCCCAGCTATCCATGTGCTAACACCCACGGAAAATTGCCAAAAAACTGACATTTTCACTATTTTGCCTCTGGGATGCCCTAGAAACCTCCGCCCAGCCCCTCGTAGCCTATGGATCCGCTTAACAGCTCGTATGGGATACCCCCAAGGGGTTCGGCCCAAAAAAATTTCCGGATCCAGCACCCCCCCAGCGATCCATGGGCTAACACCCACGGAAAATCACCCAAAAAACTGACGTTTTCACTATTTCGCCTCTGGGACGCCCTAGAAACCTCCGCCCAGCCCCTCGTAGCCTATGGATCCGCTTAACAGCTCGTATGGGATACCCCCAAGGGGCTCGGCCCAAAAAAATTTCCGGATCCAGCACCCCCCCAGCTATCCATGTGCTAACACCCACGGAAAATTGCCAAAAAACTGACATTTTCACTATTTTGCCTCTGGGATGCCCTAGAAACCTCCGCCCAGCCCCTCGTAGCCTATGGATCCGCTTAACAGCTCGTATGGGATACCCCCAAGGGGTTCGGCCCAAAAAAATTTCCGGATCCAGCACCCCCCCAGCGATCCATGGGCTAACACCCACGGAAAATCACCCAAAAAACTGACGTTTTCACTATTTCGCCTCTGGGACGCCCTAGAAACCTCCGCCCAGCCCCCCGGAGCCTAAGGATCTGCTTAACAGCTCGTCTGGGATGCCCCAGAGGGCTCGGTCAAAAATAATTTTCGGAGCCAGCACCCCCCCAGCGATCTATGGGCTAACACCCACGGAAAATAGCCAAAAAACTGACGTTTTCACTATTTCGCCTCTGGGACGCCCTAGAAACCTCCTCCCAGCCCCCCGGAGCCTATGGATCCGCTTAAAAGCTTGTATGGGATACCCCCGAGGGGTTTGGTCCAAAAAAGTTTCCGGAGCCAGCACCCCTCCAACGATCCATGGGCTAACACCCACGGAAAATCGGCAAAAAACTGACGGTTTCACTATTTCGCCTCTGGGACGCCCTAGAAACCTCCGCCTAGCCCCACGGAGCCAATGTATCCACTTAACAGCTTTCCTGGGATACCCTCGAGGGTCTCTGCCCAAAAAAATTTTCGGAGCCAGCACCCCCCCGGCGATCCATGGGCTAACACCCACGGAAAATCGCCAAAAAACTGACCTCGTAGCCTATGGATCCACTTAACAGCTCATATGGGATACCCCCAAGGGGCTCGGCCCAAAAGAATTTCCGGATCCAGCACCCCCCCAGCGATCCATGGGCTAACACCCACGGAAAATCGCCAAAAAACTGACATTTTCACTATTTCGCCTCTGGGATGCCCTAGAAACCTCCGCCCAGCCCCTCGTAGTGTATGGATCTGCTTAACAGCTCGTATGGGATACCCCCAAGGGGCTCGGCCCAAAAAAATTTCCGGATCCAGCACCCCCCCAGCGATCCATGGGCTAACACCCACGGAAAATCGCCAAAAAAACTGACGTTTTCACTATTTTGCCTCTGGGACGCCCTAGAAACCTCCGCCCAGCCCCTCGGAACCAATGGATCTGCTTAACAGCTCGTCTGAGATGCCCCCGAGGGGATCGGCCCAAAATTATTTCCAGAGCCAGTACCCCCCCAGCGATCCATGGGCTAACACCCACAGAAAATCGCCAAAAAACTGACGTTTTCACTATTTCGCCTCTGGGACACCCTAGAAACCTCCGCCCAGCCCCCCAGAGCCTATGGATCCTCTTAACAGCTCGTCTGGGACGCCCCTGAGGGGCTCGGCCCAAAAAAATTTCCGGAGCCAGCACCCCCCCAGTGATCCATGGGCTAACACCCACGGAAAATTCCCAAAAAACTGACGTTTAAACTATTTTGCCTCTGGGATGCCCTAGAAACCTCCGCCAAGCCCCCCGGAGCTTATGGATCTGCTTAAAAGTTCGTCTGGGATGCCCCTGAGGGACTCGGCCCAAAAAATATTTACAGATCCAGCACCCCCCCAGCGATCCATGGGCTAACACCCACGGAAAATCGCCAAAAAACTGACATTTTCACTATTTAACCTATGGGACGCCCTAGAAACCTCCGCCCAGCCCCCCGGAGCCTATGGATCCACTTAACATCTTTTGTTGGATGCCCCCGAGGGGATCGGCCCAAAAAAATTTTTGGATCCAGCACCCCCCTAGCGATCCATGGGCTAACACCCACGGAAAATTGCCAAAAAACTAACGTTTTCACTATTTCACCTCTGGGACGCCCTAGAAACCCCCCCCCAGCGATCCATGGGCTAACACCCACGGAAAATCGCCAAAAAATTGACGTTTTCACTATTTCTCCTCTGGGACGCCCTAGAAACCTCCGTCCAGCCCCCCGTAGCCTATGAATTCGCTTAAAAGATCGTCAGGGATTCCCTCGAGGGGCTCGGCCCAAAAAACTTTCTGGAGCCAGCACCCCCCCAGCGATCTATGGGCTAACACCCACGGAAAATAGCCAAAAAACTGACGTTTTCACTATTTTGCCTCTGGGATGCCCTAGAAACCTCCTCCCAGCCCCCCGGAGCCTATGGATCCGCTTAAAAGCTTGTCTGGGATGCCCCCGAGGGGTTCGGTCCAAAAAACTTTTCGGAGCCAGCACCCCCCCAGCGATGCATGGGCTAACACCTACGGAAAATCGACAAAAAACTGATATTTTCACTATTTCGCCTCTGGGACGCCCTAGAAACCTCCGCCCAGCCCCCCGGAGCCTATAGATATGCTTAAAAGCTTGTCTGGAATGCCCCCGAGGGGCTCATCCCAAAAATATTTTCGGATCCAGCACCCCCCCCAGCGATCCATGGGCTAACTCCCACGAAAAATCGCCAAAAAACTGACTTTTTCACTATTTCGCCTATGGGATGCCCTAGAAACCTCCGCCCAGCCCCCCGAAGCCTATGGATCCGCTTAACAGCTTGTCTGGGATGCCCTCGGGGGCTCGGCCAAAAAAAATTTCTGGAGCCATCACCCCACCCCCCCAGCGATCCATGGGCTAACACCCACGGAAAATCGCCAAAAAACTGACGTTTTCACTATTTCTCCTCTGGGACGCCCTAGAAACCTCCGTCCAGCCCCCCGTAGCCTATGAATTCGCTTAAAAGATCGTCAGGGATTCCCTCGAGGGGCTCGGCCCAAAAAACTTTCTGGAGCCAGCACCCCCCCAGCGATCTATGGGCTAACACCCACGAAAAATAGCCAAAAAACTGACGTTTTCACTATTTTGCCTCTGGGACGCCCTAGAAACCTCCTCCCAGCCCCCCGGAGCCTATGGATCCGCTTAAAAGCTTGTCTGGGATGCCCCCGAGGGGTTCGGTCCAAAAAACTTTTCGGAGCCAGCACCCCCCCAATGATCCATGGGCTAACACCCACGGAAAATCGCCAAAAAACTGACGTTTTCACTATTTCGCCTCTGGGACGCCCTAGAAACCTCCGCCTAGCCCCACGGAGCCAATGTATCCATTTAACAGCTTGCCTGGGATACCCTCGAGGGTCTCTGCCCAAAAAAATATTCGGAGCCAGCACCCCCCCGGTGATCCATGGGCTAACCCCCACGGAAAAAATCGCAAAAAAACTGACGTTTTCACTATTTTGCCTCTAGGACGCCCTAGAAACCTCCGCCCAGCCCCTCGTAGCCTATGGATCCGCTTAACAGCTCGTATGGGATACCCCCAAGGGGCTCGGCCCAAAAAAATTTCCGGATCCAGCACCCCCCCAGCTATCCATGGGCTAACACCCACGGAAAATTGCCAAAAAACTGATATTTTCACTATTTCGCCTCTGGGATGCCCTAGAAACCTCCGCCCAGCCCCTCGTAGCCTATGGATCCGCTTAACAGCTCGTATGGGATACCCCCAAGGGGTTCGGCCCAAAAAAATTTCCGGATCCAGCACCCCCCCAGCGATCCATGGGCTAACACCCACGGAAAATCGCCCAAAAAACTGACGTTTTCACTATTTCGCCTCTGGGACGCCCTAGAAACCTCCGCCCAGCCCCCCGGAGCCTAAGGATCTGCTTAACAGCTCGTCTGGGATGCCCCAGAGGGCTCGGTCAAAAATAATTTTCGGAGCCAGCACCCCCCCAGCGATCTATGGGCTAACACCCACGGAAAATAGCCAAAAAACTGACGTTTTCACTATTTCGCCTCTGGGACGCCCTAGAAACCTCCTCCCAGCCCCCCGGAGCCTATGGATCCGCTTAAAAGCTTGTATGGGATACCCCCGAGGGGTTTGGTCCAAAAAAGTTTCCGGAGCCAGCACCCCTCCAACGATCCATGGGCTAACACCCACGGAAAATCGGCAAAAAACTGACGGTTTCACTATTTCGCCTCTGGGACGCCCTAGAAACCTCCGCCTAGCCCCACGGAGCCAATGTATCCACTTAACAGCTTTCCTGGGATACCCTCGAGGGTCTCTGCCCAAAAAAATTTTCGGAGCCAGCACCCCCCCGGCGATCCATGGGCTAACACCCACGGAAAATCGCCAAAAAACTGACCTCGTAGCCTATGGATCCACTTAACAGCTCATATGGGATACCCCCAAGGGGCTCGGCCCAAAAGAATTTCCGGATCCAGCACCCCCCCAGCGATCCATGGGCTAACACCCACGGAAAATCGCCAAAAAACTGACATTTTCACTATTTCGCCTCTGGGATGCCCTAGAAACCTCCGCCCAGCCCCTCGTAGTGTATGGATCTGCTTAACAGCTCGTATGGGATACCCCCAAGGGGCTCGGCCCAAAAAAATTTCCGGATCCAGCACCCCCCCAGCGATCCATGGGCTAACACCCACGGAAAATCGCCAAAAAAACTGACGTTTTCACTATTTTGCCTCTGGGACGCCCTAGAAACCTCCGCCCAGCCCCTCGGAACCAATGGATCTGCTTAACAGCTCGTCTGGGATGCCCCCGAGGGGATCGGCCCAAAATTATTTCCAGAGCCAGTACCCCCCCAGCGATCCATGGGCTAACACCCACAGAAAATCGCCAAAAAACTGACGTTTTCACTATTTCGCCTCTGGGACACCCTAGAAACCTCCGCCCAGCCCCCCAGAGCCTATGGATCCTCTTAACAGCTCGTCTGGGACGCTCCTGAGGGGCTCGGCCCAAAAAAATTTCCGGAGCCAGCACCCCCCCAGTGATCCATGGGCTAACACCCACGGAAAATTCCCAAAAAACTGACGTTTAAACTATTTTGCCTCTGGGATGCCCTAGAAACCTCCGCCAAGCCCCCCGGAGCTTATGGATCTGCTTAAAAGTTCGTCTGGGATGCCCCTGAGGGACTCGGCCCAAAAAATATTTACAGATCCAGCACCCCCCCAGCGATCCATGGGCTAACACCCACGGAAAATCGCCAAAAAACTGACATTTTCACTATTTAACCTATGGGACGCCCTAGAAACCTCCGCCCAGCCCCCCGGAGCCTATGGATCCACTTAACATCTTTTGTTGGATGCCCCCGAGGGGATCGGCCCAAAAAAATTTTTGGATCCAGCACCCCCCCAGCGATCCATGGGCTAACACCCACGGAAAATTGCCAAAAAACTAACGTTTTCACTATTTCACCTCTGGGACGCCCTAGAAACCCCCCCCCAGCGATCCATGGGCTAACACCCACGGAAAATCGCCAAAAAATTGACGTTTTCACTATTTCTCCTCTGGGACGCCCTAGAAACCTCCGTCCAGCCCCCCGTAGCCTATGAATTCGCTTAAAAGATCGTCAGGGATTCCCTCGAGGGGCTCGGCCCAAAAAACTTTCTGGAGCCAGCACCCCCCCAGCGATCTATGGGCTAACACCCACGGAAAATAGCCAAAAAACTGACGTTTTCACTATTTTGCCTCTGGGATGCCCTAGAAACCTCCTCCCAGCCCCCCGGAGCCTATGGATCCGCTTAAAAGCTTGTCTGGGATGCCCCCGAGGGGTTCGGTCCAAAAAACTTTTCGGAGCCAGCACCCCCCCAGCGATGCATGGGCTAACACCTACGGAAAATCGACAAAAAACTGATGTTTTCACTATTTCGCCTCTGGGACGCCCTAGAAACCTCCGCCCAGCCCCCCGGAGCCTATAGATATGCTTAAAAGCTTGTCTGGAATGCCCCCGAGGGGCTCATCCCAAAAATATTTTCGGATCCAGCACCCCCCCAGCGATCCATGGGCTAACTCCCACGAAAAATCGCCAAAAAACTGACTTTTTCACTATTTCGCCTATGGGATGCCCTAGAAACCTCCGCCCAGCCCCCCGAAGCCTATGGATCCGCTTAACAGCTTGTCTGGGATGCCCTCGGGGGCTCGGCCAAAAAAAATTTCTGGAGCCATCACCCCACCCCCCCAGCGATCCATGGGCTAACACCCACGGAAAATCGCCAAAAAACTGACGTTTTCACTATTTCTCCTCTGGGACGCCCTAGAAACCTCCGTCCAGCCCCCCGTAGCCTATGAATTCGCTTAAAAGATCGTCAGGGATTCCCTCGAGGGGCTCGGCCCAAAAAACTTTCTGGAGCCAGCACCCCCCCAGCGATCTATGGGCTAACACCCACGAAAAATAGCCAAAAAACTGACGTTTTCACTATTTTGCCTCTGGGACGCCCTAGAAACCTCCTCCCAGCCCCCCGGAGCCTATGGATCCGCTTAAAAGCTTGTCTGGGATGCCCCCGAGGGGTTCGGTCCAAAAAACTTTTCGGAGCCAGCACCCCCCCAATGATCCATGGGCTAACACCCACGGAAAATCGCCAAAAAACTGACGTTTTCACTATTTCGCCTCTGGGACGCCCTAGAAACCTCCGCCTAGCCCCACGGAGCCAATGTATCCATTTAACAGCTTGCCTGGGATACCCTCGAGGGTCTCTGCCCAAAAAAATATTCGGAGCCAGCACCCCCCCGGTGATCCATGGGCTAACCCCCACGGAAAAAATCGCAAAAAAACTGACGTTTTCACTATTTTGCCTCTAGGACGCCCTAGAAACCTCCGCCCAGCCCCTCGTAGCCTATGGATCCGCTTAACAGCTCGTATGGGATACCCCCAAGGGGCTCGGCCCAAAAAAATTTCCGGATCCAGCACCCCCCCAGCTATCCATGGGCTAACACCCACGGAAAATTGCCAAAAAACTGATATTTTCACTATTTCGCCTCTGGGATGCCCTAGAAACCTCCGCCCAGCCCCTCGTAGCCTATGGATCCGCTTAACAGCTCGTATGGGATGCCCCCAAGGGGTTCAGCCCAAAAAAATTTCCGGATCCAGCACCCCCCCAGCGATCCATGGGCTAACACCCACGGAAAATCGCCCAAAAAACTGTCGTTTTCACTATTTCGCCTCTGGGACGCCCTAGAAACCTCCGCCTAGCCCCCCGGAACCTAAGGATCTGCTTAACAGCTCGTCTGGGATGCCCCAGAGGGCTCGGCCAAAAATAATTTTCGGAGCCAGCACCCCCCCAGCGATCTATGGGCTAACACCCACGGAAAATAGCCAAAAAACTGACGTTTTCACTATTTCGCCTCTGGGACTCCCTAGAAACCTCCTCCCAGCCCCCCGGAGCCTATGGATCCGCTTAAAAGCTTGTATGGGATACCACCGAGGGGTTTGGTCCAAAAAAGTTTCCGGAGCCAGCACCCCTCCAACGATCCATGGGCTAACACCCACGGAAAATCGGCAAAAAACTGACGGTTTCACTATTTCGCCTCTGGGACGCCCTAGAAACCTCCGCCTAGCCCCACGGAGCCAATGTATCCACTTAACAGCTTTCCTGGGATACCCTCGAGGGTCTCTGCCCAAAAAAATTTTCGGAGCCAGCACCCCCCCGGCGATCCATGGGCTAACACCCACGGAAAATCGCCAAAAAACTGACCTCGTAGCCTATGGATCCACTTAACAGCTCGTATGGGATACCCCCAAGGGGCTCGGCCCAAAAGAATTTCCGGATCCAGCACCCCCCCAGCGATCCATGGGCTAACACCCACGGAAAATCGCCAAAAAACTGACATTTTCACTATTTCGCCTCTGGGATGCCCTAGAAACCTCCGCCCAGCCCCTCGTAGTGTATGGATCTGCTTAACAGCTCGTATGGGATACCCCCAAGGGGCTCGGCCCAAAAAAATTTCCGGATCCAGCACCCCCCCAGCGATCCATGGGCTAACACCCACGGAAAATCGCCAAAAAAACTGACGTTTTCACTATTTTGATTCTGGGACGCCCTAGAAACCTCCGCCCAGCCCCTCGGAACCAATGGATCTGCTTAACAGCTCGTCTGGGATGCCCCCGAGGGGATCGGCCCAAAATTATTTCCAGAGCCAGCACCCCCCCAGCGATCCATGGGCTAACACCCACAGAAAATCGCCAAAAAACTGACGTTTTCACTATTTCGCCTCTGGGACACCCTAGAAACCTCCGCCCAGCCCCCCAGAGCCTATGGATCCTCTTAACAGCTCGTCTGGGACGCCCCTGAGGGGCTCGGCCCAAAAAAATTTTCGGAGCCAGCACCCCCCCAGTGATCCATGGGCTAACACCCACGGAAAATTCCCAAGAAACTGACGTTTAAACTATTTTGCCTCTGGGATGCCCTAGAAACCTCCGCCAAGCCCCCCGGAGCTTATGGATCTGCTTAAAAGTTCGTCTGGGATGCCCCTGAGGGACTCGGCCCAAAAAATATTTACAGATCCAGCACCCCCCCAGCGATCCATGGGCTAACACCCACGGAAAATCGCCAAAAAACTGACATTTTCACTATTTAACCTATGGGACGCCCTAGAAACCACCGCCCAGCCCCCCGGAGCCTATGGATCCACTTAACATCTTTTGTTGGATGCCCCCGAGGGGATCGGCCCAAAAAAATTTTTGGATCCAGCACCCCCCCAGCGATCCATGGGCTAACACCCACGGAAAATTGCCAAAAAACTAACGTTTTCACTATTTCACCTCTGGGACGCCATAGAAACCTCCGCCCAGCCCCCAGAGCCTATGGATCTACTTAAAAGCTCGTCTGGGATGCCCCCGAGGGGATTGGCCCAAAAAAATTTTCGGAGCCAGCACCCCCCCAGCGATCCATGGGCTAACACCCACGGAAAATAGCCAAAAAACTGACGTTTTCACTATTTCACCTCTGGGACGCCCTAGAAACCTCCGCCCAGCCCCCAGAGCCTATTGATCCACTTAACAGCTCATCTGGGACGTCCCTGAGGGGCTCGGTCCAAAAAAATTTTCGGAGCCAGCACCCCCCCAGCGATCCATGGGCTAACACCCACGAAAAATAGCCAAAAAATTGACGTTTTCACTATTTTGCCTCTGGGACGCCCTAAAAACCTCCGCCCAGCCCCCCGGAGCCTATGGATCCATATAACAGAACTTCTGGGATGCCCTCGAGGGGCTCTTCCCAAAAAATTTCCGGATCCAGCACCCCCCCAGCGATCCATGGGCGAACACCCACGGAAAATCGCCAAAAAACTGAGGTTTTCACTATTTCGCCTCTGGATGCCCTAGAAACCTCTGCCCAGCCCCCCGGATCCTATGTATCCGCTTAACAGCTCGTCTGGAATACCCCCGAGGGGCTCGGCCCAAAAAAATTTTCGGAGCCAGCACCCCCCCATCGATCCATGGCCTAACACCCACGGAAAATCGCCAATTAACTGACGTTTTCACTATTTCACCTCTGGGACGCCCTAGAAACCTCCGCCCAGCCCCCCGGAGCCTATGTATCCGCTTAACATCTTTTATGGGACTCCCCCGAGGGGATCAGCCCAAAAAAATTTTTGGATCCAGCACCCCCCAGCGATCCATGGGCTAACACCCACGGAAAATTGCCAAAAAACTGACGTTTTCACTATTTCGCCTCTGGGACGCCCTAGAAACCTCCGCCCAGCCCCCCGGAGCCTATGGATCCACTTAACAGCTCATCTGGGACGTCCCTGAGGGGCTCGGCCCAAAAAAATTTTTGGAGCCAGCACCCCCCCAGCGATCCATGGGCTAACACCCACGGAAAATAGCCAAAAAACTTACGTTTTCACTATTTTGACTCTGGGACGCCCTAGAAACCTCCGCCCAGCCCCCCGGAGCCTATGGATCTGCTTAACAGCTCTTCTGGGATGCCCTGGAGGGGATCGGCCCAAAAAAAATTCCAGATCCAGCACACACACACACACACCCGCGATCCATGGGATAACACCCACGGAAAATCGCCAAAAAACTGACGTTTTCACTATTTTGCCTCTGGGATGCCCTAGAAACCTCCGCCCAGCCCCCCGGAGCCTATGGGTCTGCTTAACAGCTCGTCTGCCATGCCCCCGAGGGGCTCGTCCCCAAAAAATTTCCGGATCCAGCACCCCCCCAGCGATCCATGGGCTAACACCCACGGAAAATCGCCAATTAACTGACGTTTTCACTATTCCACCTGTGGGATGCCCTAGAAACCTCCGCCCAGCCCCCCGTAGCCTATGGATCCGCTTAACATCTTTTATAGGACGCCCCCGAGGGGATCAGCCCCAAAAAATTTTTGGATCCAGCACCCCCCAGCGATCCATGGGCTAACACCCACGGAAAATCGCCAAAAAACTGACGTTTTCACTATTTTGCCTCTGGGACGCCCTTGAAACCTTCGCCCAGCCCCCCGGAGCCTATGAATCCACTTAACAGCTCATCTGGGACGTCCCTGAGAGGCTTGGCTCGAAAAAATTTTTGGAGCCAGCACTCCCCCAGCGATCCATGGGCTAACACCCACGGAAAATAGCCAAAAAACTGACGTTTTCACTATTTTGCCTCTGGGACTCCCTAGAAACCTCCGCCCAGCCCCCCGGAGCCTATGGATCCACTTAAAAGCTCTTCTGGGATTCCCCCGAGGGGCTCGTCCCAAAAAAATTTCCGGATCCATCACCCCCCCAGCGATCCATGGGCGAACACCCACGGAAAATCGCCAAAAAACTGAGGTTTTCACTATTTCGCCTCTGGGACGGCCTAGAAACCTCCGCCCAGCCCCCCGGAGCCTATGGATCTGCTTAACAGCTTGTTTGGGATGCCCCCGAGGGGCTCATCCCAAAAAAAGTTTTGGATCCAGCACCCCCCCAGCGATCCATGGGCTAACACCCACGGAAAATAGCCAAAAAACTGACGTTTTCACTATTTTGCCTCTGGATGCCCTAGAAACCTCATCCCAGCCCCCCGGAGCCTATGTATCCGCTTAACATCTCATCTGGCACGCCCCCGTGGGTCTCGGCCTAAAAAAATTTCTGGAGCCAGCACCCCCCCAGCGATCCATGGGCTAACACCCACGAAAAATTGCCAAAAAACTGATGTTTTCACTATTTCACCTCTGGGACGCCCTAAAAAACTCTGCCCAGCCCCCTGGAGCCTATGTATCCGCTTAAAAGCTCATCAAGAGTGCCCCCGAGGGGCTCGGCCCAAAAAAATTTCCGAAGCCAGCACCGCCCCAGCGATCCATGGGCTAACACCCGCAGAAAATAGCCAAAAAACTTACGTTTTCATTATTTTGCCTCTGGGACGCCCTAGAAACCTCCGCCCAGCCCCCCGGAGCCTATGGATCCGCTTAACAGATCTTCTGGGATGCCCCGTAGGGGATCGGCCCAAAAAAAATTTCGGATCTAGCCCCCCCCCCTCCCCCGAGATCCATGCGATAACACCCACGGAAAATTGCCAAAAAACTGATGTTTTCACTATTTCAACTCTAAGACGCCCTACAAACCTCCGCCCAGCCCCCCGGAGCCTATGGGTCTACTTAACAGTTCGTCTGGGACGCCCCCTAGGGGCTCGTCCCCAAAAAATTTCCATATCCAGCACCCCCCCAGCGATCCATGGGCTAACACCCACGGAAAATCGCCAAACAACTGACGTTTTCACTATTTCACATCTGGGACGCCCTAGAAACCTCCGCCCAGCCCCCCGAAGCCTATGGATCCACTTAACATCTTTTCTGGGACGCACCCGAGGGGATCGGCCCAAAAAAATTTTGGATCCAACACCCCGCCAGCGATCCATGGGCTAACACCCACGGCAAATCGCCAAAAAACTGACGTTTTCACTATTTTGCCTCTGGGACACCCTAGAAACCTCCGCCCAGCCCCCCGGAGCCTATGGATATGCTTAAAAGCTTGTCTGGAATGCCCCCGAGGGGCTCATCCCAAAAAAAATTCCGGATCCAGCACCCCCCCCCAGCGATCCATGGGCTAACTCCCACGAAAAATCGCCAAAAAACTGACTTTTTCTCTATTTCGCCTATGGGATGCCCTAGAAACCTCCGCCCAGCCCCCCGGAGCCTATGGATCCGCTTAACAGCTTGTCTGGGATGCCCTCGGGGGCTCGTCCAAAAAAAGTTTCTGGAGCCAGCACCACCCCCCAGCGATCCATGGGCTAACACCCACGGAAAATCGCCAAAAAATTGACGTTTTCACTATTTCTCCTCTGGGACGCCCTAGAAACCTCCGTCCAGCCCCCCGTAGCCTATGAATTCGCATAAAAGATCGTCAGGGATTCCCTCGAGGGGCTCGGCCCAAAAAACTTTCTGGAGCCAGCACCCCCCCAGCGATCTATGGGCTAACACCCACGGAAAATAGCCAAAAAACTGACGTTTTCACTATTTTGCCTCTGGGACGCCCTAGAAACCTCCTCCCAGCCCCCCGGAGCCTATGGATCCGCTTAAAAGCTTGTCTGGGATGCCCCCGAGGGGTTCGGTCCAAAAAACTTTTCGGAGCCAGCACCCCCCCAGCGATGCATGGGCTAACACCTACGGAAAATCGACAAAAAACTGATGTTTTCACTATTTCGCCTCTGGGACGCCCTAGAAACCTCCGCCCAGCCCCCCGGAGCCTATAGATATGCTTAAAAGCTTGTCTGGAATGCCCCCGAGGGGCTCATCCCAAAAATATTTTCGGATCCAGCACCCCCCCCAGCGATCCATGGGCTAACTCCTACGAAAAATCGCCAAAAAACTGACTTTTTCACTATTTCGCCTATGGGATGCCCTAGAAACCTCCGCCCAGCCCCCCGAAGCCTATGGATCCGCTTAACAGCTTGTCTGGGATGCCCTCGGGGGCTCGGCCAAAAAAAATTTCTGGAGCCATCACCCCACCCCCCCAGCGATCCATGGGCTAACACCCACGGAAAATCGCCAAAAAACTGACGTTTTCACTATTTCTCCTCTGGGACGCCCTAGAAACCTCCGTCCAGCCCCCCGTAGCCTATGAATTCGCTTAAAAGATCGTTAGGGATTCCCTCGAGGGGCTCGGCCCAAAAAACTTTCTGGAGCCAGCACCCCCCCAGCGATCTATGGGCTAACACCCACGAAAAATAGCCAAAAAACTGACGTTTTCACTATTTTGCCTCTGGGACGCCCTAGAAACCTCCTCCCAGCCCCCCGGAGCCTATGGATCCGCTTAAAAGCTTGTCTGGGATGCCCCCGAGGGGTTCGGTCCAAAAAACTTTTCGGAGCCAGCACCCCCCCAATGATCCATGGGCTAACACCCACGGAAAATCGCCAAAAAACTGACGTTTTCACTATTTTGCCTCTGGGACGCCCTAGAAACCTCCGCCTAGCCCCACGGAGCCAATGTATCCATTTAACAGCTTGCCTGGGATACCCTCGAGGGTCTCTGCCCAAAAAAATATTCGGAGCCAGCACCCCCCCGGTGATCCATGGGCTAACCCCCACGGAAAAAATCGCAAAAAAAACTGACGTTTTCACTATTTTGCCTCTAGGACGCCCTAGAAACCTCCGCCCAGCCCCTCGTAGCCTATGGATCCGCTTAACAGCTCGTATGGGATACCCCCAAGGGGCTCGGCCCAAAAAAATTTCCGGATCCAGCACCCCCCCAGCTATCCATGGGCTAACACCCACGGAAAATTGCCAAAAAACTGACATTTTCACTATTTCGCCTCTGGGATGCCCTAGAAACCTCCGCCCAGCCCCTCGTAGCCTATGGATCCGCTTAACAGCTCGTATGGGATACCCCCAAGGGGTTCGGCCCAAAAAAATTTCCGGATCCAGCACCCCCCCAGCGATCCATGGGCTAACACCCACGGAAAATCGCCAAAAAAACTGACGTTTTCACTATTTCACCTCTGGGACGCCCTAGAAACCTCCGCCCAGCCCCCCGGAGCCTAAGGATCTGCTTAACAGCTCGTCTGGGATGCCCCAGAGGGCTCGGCCAAAAATAATTTTCGGAGCCAGCACCCCCCTAGCGATCTATGGGCTAACACCCACGGAAAATAGCCAAAAAACTGACGTTTTCACTATTTCGCCTCTGGGACGCCCTAGAAACCTCCTCCCAGCCCCCCGGAGCCTATGGATCCGCTTAAAAGCTTGTATGGGATACCCCCGAGGGGTTTGGTCCAAAAAAGTTTCCGGAGCCAGCACCCCTCCAACGATCCATGGGCTAACACCCACGGAAAATCGGCAAAAAACTGACGGTTTCACTATTTCGCCTCTGGGACGCCCTAGAAACCTCCGCCTAGCCCCACGGAGCCAATGTATCCACTTAACAGCTTTCCTGGGATACCCTCGAGGGTCTCTGCCCAAAAAAATTTTCGGAGCCAGCACCCCCCCGGCGATCCATGGGCTAACACCCACAGAAAATCGCCAAAAAACTGACCTCGTAGCCTATGGATCCACTTAACAGCTCGTATGGGATACCCCCAAGGGGCTCGGCCCAAAAGAATTTCCGGATCCAGCACCCCCCCAGCGATCCATGGGCTAACACCCACGGAAAATCGCCAAAAAACTGACATTTTCACTATTTTGCCTCTGGGATGCCCTAGAAACCTCCGCCCAGCCCCTCGTAGTGTATGGATCTGCTTAACAGCTCGTATGGGATACCCCCAAGGGGCTCGGCCCAAAAAAATTTCCAGATCCAGCACCCCCCCAGCGATCCATGGGCTAACACCCACGAAAAATCGCCAAAAAAACTGACGTTTTCACTATTTTGCCTCTGGGACGCCCTAGAAACCTCCGCCCAGCCCCTCGGAACCAATGGATCTGCTTAACAGCTCGTCTGGGATGCCCCCGAGGGGATCGGCCCAAAATTATTTCCAGAGCCAGCACCCCCCCAGCGATCCATGGGCTAACACCCACAGAAAATTGCCAAAAAACTGACGTTTTCACTATTTCGCCTCTGGGACACCCTAGAAACCTCCGCCCAGCCCCCCAGAGCCTATGGATCCTCTTAACAGCTCGTATGGGACGCCCCTGAGGGGCTCGGCCCAAAAAAATTTCCGGAGCCAGCACCCCCCCAGTGATCCATGGGCTAACACCCACGGAAAATTCCCAAAAAACTGACGTTTAAACTATTTTGCCTCTGGGATGCCCTAGAAACCTCCGCCAAGCCCCCCGGAGCTTATGGATCTGCTTAAAAGTTCGTCTGGGATGCCCCTGAGGGACTCGGCCCAAAAAATATTTACAGATCCAGCACCCCCCCAGCGATCCATGGGCTAACACCCACGGAAAATCGCCAAAAAACTGACATTTTCACTATTTAACCTATGGGACGCCCTAGAAACCTCCGCCCAGCCCCCCGGAGCCTATGGATCCACTTAACATCTTTTGTTGGATGCCCCCGAGGGGATCGGCCCAAAAAAATTTTTGGATCCAGCACCCCCCCAGCGATCCATGGGCTAACACCCACGGAAAATTACCAAAAAACTAACGTTTTCACTATTTCACCTCTGGGACGCCCTAGAAACCTCCGCCCAGCCCCCAGAGCCTATGGATCTACTTAAAAGCTCGTCTGGGATGCCCCCGAGGGGATTGGCCCAAAAAAATTTTCGGAGCCAGCACCCCCCCAGCGATCCATGGGCTAACACCCACGGAAAATAGCCAAAAAACTGACGTTTTCACTATTTCACCTCTGGGACGCCCTAGAAACCTCCGCCCAGCCCCCCAGAGCCTATGAATCCACTTAACAGCTCATCTGGGACGTCCCTGAGGGGCTCGGTCCAAAAAAATTTTCGGAGCCAGCACCCCCCCAGCGATCCATGGGCTAACACCCACGAAAAATAGCCAAAAAACTGACGTTTTCACTATTTTGCCTCTGGGACGCCCTAAAAACCTCCGCCCAGCCCCCCGGAGCCTATGGATCCATATAACAGAACTTCTGGGATGCCCTCGAGGGGCTCTTCCCAAAAAATTTCCGGATCCAGCGCCCCCCCAGCGATCCATGGGCGAACACCCACTGAAAATCGCCAAAAAACTGAGGTTTTCACTATTTCGCCTCTGGATGCCCTAGAAACCTCCGCCCAGCCCCCCGGATCCTATGTATCCGCTTAACAGCTCGTCTGGAATACCCCCGAGGGGCTCGGCCCAAAAAAATTTTCGGAGCCAGCACCCCCCCATCGATCCATGGGCTAACACCCACGGAAAATCGCCAATTAACTGACGTTTTCACTATTTCACCTCTGGGACGCCCTAGAAACCTCCGCCCAGCCCCCCGGAGCCTATGTATCCGCTTAACATCTTTTATGGGACTCCCCCGAGGGGATCAGCCCAAAAAATTTTTTGGATCCAGCACCCCCCAGCGATCCATGGGCTAACACCCACGGAAAATTGCCAAAAAACTGACGTTTTCACTATTTCGCCTCTGGGACGCCCTAGAAACCTCCGCCCAGCCCCCCGGAGCCTATGGATCCACTTAACAGCTCATCTGGGACGTCCCTGAGGGGCTCGGCCCAAAAAAATTTTTGGAGCCAGCACCCCCCCAGCGATCCATGGGCTAACACCCACGGAAAATAGCCAAAAAACTTACGTTTTCACTATTTTGCCTCTGGGACGCCCTAGAAACCTCCGCCCAGCCCCCCGGAGCCTATGGATCTGCTTAACAGCTCTTCTGGGATGCACTGGAGGGGATCGGCCCAAAAAAAATTCCAGATCCAGCACACACACACACACACCCGCGATCCATGGGATAACACCCACGGAAAATCGCCAAAAAACTGTCGTTTTCACTATTTTGCCTCTGGGATGCCCTAGAAACCTCCGCCCAGCCCCCCGGAGCCTATGGGTCTGCTTACCAGCTCGTCTGCCACGCCCCCGAGGGGCTCGTCCCCAAAAAATTTCCGGATCCAGCACCCCCCCAGCGATCCATGGGCTAACACCCACGGAAAATCGCCAATTAACTGACGTTTTCACTATTCCACCTGTGGGATGCCCTAGAAACCTCCGCCCAGCCCCCCGTAGCCTATGGATCCGCTTAACATCTTTTATAGGACGCCCCCGAGGGGATCAGCCCCAAAAAATTTTTGGATCCAGCACCCCCCAGCGATCCATGGGCTAACACCCACGGAAAATCGCCAAAAAACTGACGTTTTCACTATTTTGCCTCTGGGACGCCCTAGAAACCTTCGCCCAGCCCCCCGGAGCCTATGAATCCACTTAACAGCTCATCTGGGACGTCCCTGAGAGGCTTGGCCCGAAAAAATTTTTGGAGCCAGCACCCCCCCAGCGATCCATGGGCTAACACCCACGGAAAATAGCCAAAAAACTGACGTTTTCACTATTTTGCCTCTGGGACTCCCTAGAAACCTCCGCCCAGCCCCCCGGAGCCTATGGATCCACTTAAAAGCTCTTCTGGGATTCCCCCGAGGGGCTCGGCCCAAAAAAATTTTCGGATCCAGCACCCCCCCAGCTATCCATGGGCTAACACCCACGGAAAATTGCCAAAAAACTGACATTTTCACTATTTCGCCTCTGGGATGCCCTAGAAACCTCCGCCCAGCCCCTCGTAGCCTATGGATCCGCTTAACAGCTCGTATGGGATACCCCCAAGGGGTTCGGCCCAAAAAAATTTCCGGATCCAGCACCCCCCCAGCGATCCATGGGCTAACACCCACGGAAAATCGCCCAAAAAACTGACGTTTTCACTATTTCGCCTCTGGGACGCCCTAGAAACCTCCGCCCAGCCCCCCGGAGCCTAAGGATCTGCTTAACAGCTCGTCTGGGATGCCCCAGAGGGCTCGGCCAAAAATAATTTTCGGAGCCAGCACCCCCCCAGCGATCTATGGGCTAACACCCACGGAAAATAGCCAAAAAACTGACGTTTTCACTATTTCACCTCTGGGACGCCCTAGAAACCTCCTCCCAGCCCCCCGGAGCCTATGGATCCGCTTAAAAGCTTGTATGGGATACCCCCGAGGGGTTTGGTCCAAAAAAGTTTCCGGAGCCAGCACCCCTCCAACGATCCATGGGCTAACACCCACGGAAAATCGGCAAAAAACTGACGGTTTCACTATTTCGCCTCTGGGACGCCCTAGAAACCTCCGCCTAGCCCCACGGAGCCAATGTATCCACTTAACAGCTTTCCTGGGATACCCTCGAGGGTCTCTGCCCAAAAAAATTTTCGGAGCCAGCACCCCCCCGGCGATCCATGGGCTAACACCCACGGAAAATCGCCAAAAAACTGACCTCGTAGCCTATGGATCCACTTAACAGCTCGTATGGGATACCCCCAAGGGGCTCGGCCCAAAAGAATTTCCGGATCCAGCACCCCCCCAGCGATCCATGGGCTAACACCCACGGAAAATCGCCAAAAAACTGACATTTTCACTATTTCGCCTCTGGGATGCCCTAGAAACCTCCGCCCAGCCCCTCGTAGTGTATGGATCTGCTTAACAGCTCGTATGGGATACCCCCAAGGGGCTCGGCCCAAAAAAATTTCCGGATCCAGCACCCCCCCAGCGATCCATGGGCTAACACCCACGGAAAATCGCCAAAAAAACTGACGTTTTCACTATTTTGCCTCTGGGACGCCCTAGAAACCTCCGCCCAGCCCCTCGGAACCAATGGATCTGCTTAACAGCTCGTCTGGGATGCCCCCGAGGGGATCGGCCCAAAATTATTTCCAGAGCCAGCACCCCCCCAGCGATCCATGGGCTAACACCCACAGAAAATTGCCAAAAAACTGACGTTTTCACTATTTCGCCTCTGGGACACCCTAGAAACCTCCGCCCAGCCCCCCAGAGCCTATGGATCCTCTTAACAGCTCGTCTGGGACGCCCCTGAGGGGCTCGGCCCAAAAAAATTTCCGGAGCCAGCACCCCCCCAGTGATCCATGGGCTAACACCCACGGAAAATTCCCAAAAAACTGACGTTTAAACTATTTTGCCTCTGGGATGCCCTAGAAACCTCCGCCAAGCCCCCCGGAGCTTATGGATCTGCTTAAAAGTTCGTCTGGGATGCCCCTGAGGGACTCGGCCCAAAAAATATTTACAGATCCAGCACCCCCCCAGCGATCCATGGGCTAACACCCACGGAAAATCGCCAAAAAACTGACATTTTCACTATTTAACCTATGGGACGCCCTAGAAACCTCCGCCCAGCCCCCCGGAGCCTATGGATCCACTTAACATCTGTTGTTGGATGCCCCCGAGGGGATCGGCCCAAAAAAATTTTTGGATCCAGCACCCCCCCAGCGATCCATGGGCTAACACCCACGGAAAATTGCCAAAAAACTAACGTTTTCACTATTTCACCTCTGGGACGCCCTAGAAACCTCCGCCCAGCCCCCCGGAGCCTAAGGATCTGCTTAACAGCTCGTCTGGGATGCCCCAGAGGGCTCGGCCAAAAATAATTTTCGGAGCCAGCACCCCCCCAGCGATCTATGGGCTAACACCCACGGAAAATAGCCAAAAAACTGACGTTTTCACTATTTCACCTCTGGGACGCCCTAGAAACCTCCTCCCAGCCCCCCGGAGCCTATGGATCCGCTTAAAAGCTTGTATGGGATACCCCCGAGGGGTTTGGTCCAAAAAAGTTTCCGGAGCCAGCACCCCTCCAACGATCCATGGGCTAACACCCACGGAAAATCGGCAAAAAACTGACGGTTTCACTATTTCGCCTCTGGGACGCCCTAGAAACCTCCGCCTAGCCCCACGGAGCCAATGTATCCACTTAACAGCTTTCCTGGGATACCCTCGAGGGTCTCTGCCCAAAAAAATTTTCGGAGCCAGCACCCCCCCGGCGATCCATGGGCTAACACCCACGGAAAATCGCCAAAAAACTGACCTCGTAGCCTATGGATCCACTTAACAGCTCGTATGGGATACCCCCAAGGGGCTCGGCCCAAAAGAATTTCCGGATCCAGCACCCCCCCAGCGATCCATGGGCTAACACCCACGGAAAATCGCCAAAAAACTGACATTTTCACTATTTCGCCTCTGGGATGCCCTAGAAACCTCCGCCCAGCCCCTCGTAGTGTATGGATCTGCTTAACAGCTCGTATGGGATACCCCCAAGGGGCTCGGCCCAAAAAAATTTCCGGATCCAGCACCCCCCCAGCGATCCATGGGCTAACACCCACGGAAAATCGCCAAAAAAACTGACGTTTTCACTATTTTGCCTCTGGGACGCCCTAGAAACCTCCGCCCAGCCCCTCGGAACCAATGGATCTGCTTAACAGCTCGTCTGGGATGCCCCCGAGGGGATCGGCCCAAAATTATTTCCAGAGCCAGCACCCCCCCAGCGATCCATGGGTTAACACCCACAGAAAATTGCCAAAAAACTGACGTTTTCACTATTTCGCCTCTGGGACACCCTAGAAACCTCCGCCCAGCCCCCCAGAGCCTATGGATCCTCTTAACAGCTCGTCTGGGACGCCCCTGAGGGGCTCGGCCCAAAAAAATTTCCGGAGCCAGCACCCCCCCAGTGATCCATGGGCTAACACCCACGGAAAATTCCCAAAAAACTGACGTTTAAACTATTTTGCCTCTGGGATGCCCTAGAAACCTCCGCCAAGCCCCCCGGAGCTTATGGATCTGCTTAAAAGTTCGTCTGGGATGCCCCTGAGGGACTCGGCCCAAAAAATATTTACAGATCCAGCACCCCCCCAGCGATCCATGGGCTAACACCCACGGAAAATCGCCAAAAAACTGACATTTTCACTATTTAACCTATGGGACGCCCTAGAAACCTCCGCCCAGCCCCCCGGAGCCTATGGATCCACTTAACATCTTTTGTTGGATGCCCCCGAGGGGATCGGCCCAAAAAATTTTTTGGATCCAGCACCCCCCCAGCGATCCATGGGCTAACACCCACGGAAAATTGCCAAAAAACTAACGTTTTCACTATTTCACCTCTGGGACGCCCTAGAAACCTCCGCCCAGCCCCCAGAGCCTATGGATCTACTTAAAAGCTCGTCTGGGATGCCCCCGAGGGGATTGGCCCAAAAAAATTTTCGGAGCCAGCACCCCCCCAGCGATCCATGGGCTAACACCCACGGAAAATAGCCAAAAAACTGACGTTTTCACTATTTCACCTCTGGGACGCCCTAGAAACCTCCGCCCAGCCCCCCAGAGCCTATGGATCCACTTAACAGCTCATCTGGGACGTCCCTGAGGGGCTCGGTCCAAAAAAATTTTCGGAGCCAGCACCCCCCCAGCGATCCATGGGCTAACACCCACGGAAAATAGCCAAAAAACTTACGTTTTCACTATTTTGCCTCTGGGACGCCCTAGAAACCTCCGCCCAGCCCCCCGGAGCCTATGGATCTGCTTAACAGCTCTTCTGGGATGCCCTGGAGGGGATCGGCCCAAAAAAAATTCCAGATCCAGCACACACACACACACACCCGCGATCCATGGGATAACACCCACGGAAAATCGCCAAAAAACTGACGTTTTCACTATTTTGCCTCTGGGACGCCCTAAAAACCTCCTCCCAGCCCCCCGGAGCCTATGGATCCATATAACAGAACTTCTGGGATGCCCTCGAGTGGCTCTTCCCAAAAAATTTCCGGATCCAGCACCCCCCCAGCGATCCATGGGCGAACACCCACGGAAAAT
Source organism: Capsicum rhomboideum (assembly GCA_031232105.1). Taxonomy (NCBI): domain Eukaryota; kingdom Viridiplantae; phylum Streptophyta; class Magnoliopsida; order Solanales; family Solanaceae; genus Capsicum; species Capsicum rhomboideum. The sequence goes on from CP124718.1 coordinate 1,697,762, forward strand.
CGCCAAAAAACTGAGGTTTTCACTATTTCGCCTCTGGATGCCCTAGAAACCTCCGCCCAGCCCCCCGGATCCTATGTATCCGCTTAACAGCTCGTCTGGAATACCCCCGAGGGGCTCGGCCCAAAAAAATTTTCGGAGCCAGCACCCCCCCATCGATCCATGGGCTAACACCCACGGAAAATCGCCAATTAACTGACGTTTTCACTATTTCACCTCTGGGACGCCCTAGAAACCTCCGCCCAGCCCCCCGGAGCCTATGTATCCGCTTAACATCTTTTATGGGACTCCCCCGAGGGGATCAGCCCAAAAAAAATTTTGGATCCAGCACCCCCCAGCGATCCATGGGCTAACACCCACGGAAAATTGCCAAAAAACTGACGTTTTCACTATTTCGCCTCTGGGACGCCCTAGAAACCTCCGCCCAGCCCCCCGGAGCCTATGGATCCACTTAACAGCTCATCTGGGACGTCCCTGAGGGGCTCGGCCCAAAAAAATTTTTGGAGCCAGCACCCCCCCAGCGATCCATGGGCTAACACCCACGGAAAATAGCCAAAAAACTTACGTTTTCACTATTTTGCCTCTGGGACGCCCTAGAAACCTCCGCCCAGCCCCCCGGAGCCTATGGATCTGCTTAACAGCTCTTCTGGGATGCACTGGAGGGGATCGGCCCAAAAAAAATTCCAGATCCAGCACACACACACACACACCCGCGATCCATGGGATAACACCCACGGAAAATCGCCAAAAAACTGTCGTTTTCACTATTTTGCCTCTGGGATGCCCTAGAAACCTCCGCCCAGCCCCCCGGAGCCTATGGGTCTGCTTAACAGCTCGTCTTCCACGCCCCCGAGGGGCTCGTCCCCAAAAAATTTCCGGATCCAGCACCCCCCCAGCGATCCATGGGCTAACACCCACGGAAAATCGCCAATTAACTGACGTTTTCACTATTCCACCTGTGGGATGCCCTAGAAACCTCCGCCCAGCCCCCCGTAGCCTATGGATCCGCTTAACATCTTTTATAGGACGCCCCCGAGGGGATCAGCCCCAAAAAATTTTTGGATCCAGCACCCCCCAGCGATCCATGGGCTAACACCCACGGAAAATCGCCAAAAAACTGACGTTTTCACTATTTTGCCTCTGGGACGCCCTAGAAACCTTCGCCCAGCCCCCCGGAGCCTATGAATCCACTTAACAGCTCATCTGGGACGTCCCTGAGAGGCTTGGCCCAAAAAAATTTTTGGAGCCAGCACCCCCCCAGCAATCCATAGGCTAACACCCACGGAAAATAGCCAAAAAACTGACGTTTTCACTATTTTGCCTCTGGGACTCCCTAGAAACCTCCGCCCAGCCCCCCGGAGCCTATGGATCCACTTAAAAGCTCTTCTGGGATTCCCCCGAGGGGCTCGTCCCAAAAAAATTTCCGGATCCATCACCCCCCCAGCGATCCATGGGCGAACACCCACGGAAAATCGCCAAAAAACTGAGGTTTTCACTATTTCGCCTCTGGGACGCCCTAGAAACCTCCGCCCAGCCCCCCGGAGCCTATGGATCTGCTTAACAGCTTGTTTGGGATGCCCCCGAGGGGCTCATCCCAAAAAAAGTTTTGGATCCAGCACCCCCCCAGCGATCCATGGGCTAACACCCACGGAAAATAGCCAAAAAACTGACGTTTTCACTATTTTGCCTCTGGATGCCCTAGAAACCTCATCCCAGCCCCCCGGAGCTTATGTATCCGCTTAACATCTCATCTGGCACGCCCCCGAGGGGCTCGGCCTAAAAAAATTTCTGGAGCCAGCACCCCCCCAGCGATCCATGGGCTAACACCCACGAAAAATTGCCAAAAAACTGATGTTTTCACTATTTCACCTCTGGGACGCCCTAAAAAACTCTGCCCAGCCCCCTGGAGCCTATGTATCTGCTTAAAAGCTCATCAAGAGTGCCCCCGAGGGGCTCGGCCCAAAAAAATTTCCGAAGCCAGCACCGCCCCAGCGATCCATGGGCTAACACCCGCGGAAAATAGCCAAAAAACTTACGTTTTCATTATTTTGCCTCTGGGACGCCCTAGAAACCTCCGCCCAGCCCCCCGGAGCCTATGGATCCGCTTAACAGATCTTCTGGGATGCCCCGTAGGGGATCGGCCCAAAAAAAATTTCGGATCTAGCCCCCCCCCTCCCCCGAGATCCATGCGATAACACCCACGGAAAATTGCCAAAAAACTGATGTTTTCACTATTTCAACTCTAAGACGCCCTACAAACCTCCGCCCAGCCCCCCGGAGCCTATGGGTCTACTTAACAGTTCGTCTGGGACGCCCCCTAGGGGCTCGTCCCCAAAAAATTTCCATATCCAGCACCCCCCCAGCGATCCATGGGCTAACACCCACGGAAAATCGCCAAACAACTGACGTTTTCACTATTTCACATCTGGGACGCCCTAGAAACCTCCGCCCAGCCCCCCGAAGCCTATGGATCCACTTAACATCTTTTCTGGGACGCACCCGAGGGGATCGGCCCAAAAAAATTTTTGGATCCAGCACCCCGCCAGCGATCCATGGGCTAACACCCACGGCAAATCGCCAAAAAACTGACGTTTTCACTATTTTGCCTCTGGGACACCCTAGAAACCTCCGCCCAGCCCCCCGGAGCCTATGGATATGCTTAAAAGCTTGTCTGGAATGCCCCCGAGGGGCTCATCCCAAAAAAATTTCCGGATCCAGCACCACCCCCCCCAGCGATCCATGGGCTAACTCCCACGAAAAATCGCCAAAAAACTGACTTTTTCTCTATTTCGCCTATGGGATGCCCTAGAAACCTCCGCCCAGCCCCCCGGAGCCTATGGATCCGCTTAACAGCTTGTCTGGGATGCCCTCGGGGGCTCGTCCAAAAAAAGTTTCTGGAGCCAGCACCCCCCCCCCCAGCGATCCATGGGCTAACACCCACGGAAAATCGCCAAAAAATTGACGTTTTCACTATTTCTCCTCTGGGACGCCCTAGAAACCTCCGTCCAGCCCCCCGTAGCCTATGAATTCGCTTAAAAGATCGTCAGGGATTCCCTCGAGGGGCTCGGCCCAAAAAACTTTCTGGAGCCAGCACCCCCCCAGCGATCTATGGGCTAACACCCATGGAAAATAGCCAAGAAACTGACGTTTTCACTATTTTGCCTCTGGGACGCCCTAGAAACCTCCTCCCAGCCCCCCGGAGCCTATGGATCCGCTTAAAAGCTTGTCTGGGATGCCCCCGAGGGGTTCGGTCCAAAAAACTTTTCGGAGCCAGCACCCCCCCAGCGATGCATGGGCTAACACCTACGGAAAATCGACAAAAAACTGATGTTTTCACTATTTCGCCTCTGGGACGCCCTAGAAACCTCCGCCCAGCCCCCCGGAGCCTATAGATATGCTTAAAAGCTTGTCTGGAATGCCCCCGAGGGGCTCATCCCAAAAATATTTTCGGATCCAGCACCCCCCCTAGCGATCCATGGGCTAACTCCCACGAAAAATCGCCAAAAAACTGACTTTTTCACTATTTCGCCTATGGGATGCCCTAGAAACCTCCGCCCAGCCCCCCGAAGCCTATGGATCCGCTTAACAGCTTGTCTGGGATGCCCTCGGGGGCTCGGCCAAAAAAAATTTCTGGAGCCATCACCCCACCCCCCAGCGATCCATGGGCTAACACCCACGGAAAATCGCCAAAAAACTGAGGTTTTCACTATCTCTCCTCTGGGACGCCCTAGAAACCTCCGTCCAGCCCCCCGTAGCCTATGAATTCGCTTAAAAGATCGTCAGGGATTCCCTCGAGGGGCTCGGCCCAAAAAACTTTCTGGAGCCAGCACCCCCCCAGCGATCTATGGGCTAACACCCACGAAAAATAGCCAAAAAACTGACGTTTTCACTATTTTGCCTCTGGGACGCCCTAGAAACCTCCTCCCAGCCCCCCGGAGCCTATGGATCAGCTTAAAAGCTTGTCTGGGATGCCCCCGAGGGGTTCGGTCCAAAAAACTTTTCGGAGCCAGCACCCCCCCAGCGATGCATGGGCTAACACCCACGGAAAATCGACAAAAAACTGACGTTTTCACTATTTCGCCTCTGGGACGCCCTAGAAACCTCCGCCCAGCCCCACGGAGCCTATGTATCCGCTTAACAGCTCGTCTGGGACGCCCTCGAGGGGCTCGGCCCAAAAAACTTTTCAGAGCCAGCACACCCCCGGCGATCCATGGGCTAACACCCACAGAAAATCGCCAAAAAACTGACATTTTCACTATTTCGCCTCTGGGACGCCCTAGAAACCTTTGACCAGCCCCCTGGAGCCTATGGATCCGCTTAATAGCTCATCTGGGATGCCCCTGAGGGGATCGGCCCAAAAATATTTTCGGATCCAGCACCCCCCCAGCGATCCATGGGATAACACCCACGGAAAATCGCCAAAAAACTGACATTTTCACTATTTTGCCTCTGGGACGCCCTAGAAGCCTCCGCCCAACCCCTCGTAGCCTATGGATCCACTTAAAAGCTCGTATGGGATACCCCCAAGGGGCTCGGCCCAAAAAAATTTCCGGATCCAGCACCCCCCCAGCAATCCATGGGCAAACACCCACGGAAAATCGCCAAAGAAACTGATGTTTTCACTATTTTGCCTCTGGGACGCCCTAGAAACCTCCGCCCAGCCCCCCGGAGCCAATGGATCTTCTTAACAGCTCGTTGTGGACGCCCCTGAGGGACTCGGCCCAAAAAATATTTCCGGATCCAGCACCCCCCCAGCGATCCATGGGCTAACACCCATGGAAAATCGCCAAAAAACTGACATTTTCACTATTTCGCCTCTGGGACGCCCTAGAAACCTCCGCCCAGCCCCTCGGAGCCTATAGATCAACTTAACAGCTCATATGGGATGCCCCCGAGGGGTTCTGCACAAAAATATTTCCAGATCCAGCACCCCCCAGCCATCCATGGGCTAACACCCACGGAAAATAGCCAAAAAACTGACGTTTTCTCTATTTTGCCTCTGGGACGCCCTAGAAACCTCCGCCCAGCCCCCCAGAGCCTATGGATCCACTTAACAGCTCATCTGGGACGTCCCTGAGGGGCTCGGTCCAAAAAAATTTTCGGAGCCAACACCCCCCCAGCGATCCATGGGCTGACACCCACGGAATATAGCCAAAAAACTGACGTTTTCACTATTTTGCCTCTGGGACGCCCTAGAAACCTCCGCCCAACCCCCCGGAGCCTATGGATCCATATAACAGCACTTCTGGGATGCCCTCGAGGGGATCGTCCGAAAAAAATTTCCGGATCCATCACCCCCCCAGCGATCCATGGGCGAACACCCACGGAAAATCGCCAAGAAAAAGAGGTTTTCACTATTTTGCCTCTGGGACGCCCTAGAAACCTCCGCCCAGCCCCCCGGAGTCTATGGATATGCTTAACAACTTGTTTGGGATGCCCCCGAGGGGCTCATCCCAAAAAAAGTTTTGGATCCAGCATCCCCCCAGCGATCCATGGGCTAACACCCACGGAAAATAGCCAAAAAACTGACGTTTTCACTATTTTGCCTCTGGGATGCCCTAGAAACCTCATCCCAGCCCCCCGGAGCCTATGTATCCGCTTAACAGCTCGTCTGCCACGCCCTCGAGGGGCTCGGCCCAAAAAAATTTCTGGAGCCAGCACCCCCCCAGCGATCCATGGGCTAACACCCACGAAAAATCGCCAAAAAACTGATGTTTTCACTATTTCACCTCTGGGACGCCCTAGAAACCTCTGCCCAGCCCCCTGGAGCCTATGTATCCACTTAAAAGCTCATCTGGAGTGCCCCCGAGGGGTTCGGCCCAAAAAAATTTCCAAAGCCAGCACCGCCCCAGCCATCCATGGGCTAACACCCACGGAAAATAGCCAAAAAACTTACGTTTTCATTATTTTGCCTCTGGAACGCCCTAGAAATCTTCGCCCAGCCCCCCGGAGCCTATGGGTCCGCTTAACAGATCTTCTGGGATGCCCCGGAGGGGATCGACCCAAAAAAATTTCCGGATCCAGCCCCCCCCCCTCCCCCCCCCCCCCGCGATCCGTGCGATAACACCCACGGAAAATTGCCAAAAAACTGATGTTTTAACTATTTCAACTCTGAGACGCCCTAGAAACCTCCGCCCAGCCCCCCGGAGCCTATGGGTCTACTTAACAGCTCATCTGGGACGCCCCCTAGGGGCTCGTCCCCAAAAAATTTCCATAGCCAGCACCCCCCCAGCGATCCATGGGCTAACACCCATGGAAAATCGCCAAACAACTGACGTTTTCACTATTTCACATCTGGGACGCCCTAGAAACCTCTGCCCAGCCCCCCGGAGCCTATGGATCCGCTTAACATCTTTTATGGGACGCACCCGAGGGGATCGGCCCAAAAATATTTTTGGATCCAGCACCCCGCCAGCGATCCATGAGCTAACACCCACGGCAAATCGCCAAAAAACTGACGTTTTCACTATTTCGCCTCTGGGACGCCCTAGAAACCTCCGCCCAGCCCCCCGGAGCCTATGGATATGCTTAAAAGCTTGTCTGGAATGCCCCCGAGGGGCTCATCCCAAAAAAATTTCTGGATCCAGCACCCCCCCAGCGATCCATGGGCTAACACCCACGAAAAATCGCCAAAAAATTGACTTTTTCACTATTTCGCCTATGGGATGCCCTAGAAACCACCGCCCAGCCCCCCGGAGACTATGGATCCGCTTAACAGCTTGTCTGGGATGCCCTCGGGGGCTCGGCCAAAAAAAATTTCTGGAGCCAGCACCCCACCCCCCCAGCGATCCATGGGCTAACACCCACGGAAAATCGCCAAAAAACTGACGTTTTCACTATTTCTCCTTTGGGACGCCCTAGAAACCTCCGTCCAGCCCCCCGTAGCCTATGAATTCGCTTAAAAGATCGTCAGGGATTCCCTCGAGGGGCTCGGCCCAAAAAATTTTCTGGAACCAGCACCCCCCCAGCGATCTATGGGCTAACACCCACGAAAAATCGCCAAAAAACTGACGTTTTCAATATTTTGCCTCTGGGACGCCCTAGAAACCTCCGCCCAGCCCCCCGGAGCCTATGGATCCACTTAAAAGCTCGTCTAGGATGCCCCCAAGGGGCTCGGCCCAAAAAAATTTCCGAATCCAGCACCCCCCCAGCGATCCATGGGCTAACACCCACGGAAAATCGCCAAAAAACTGACGTTTTCACTATTTTGCCTCTGGGACGCCCTAGAAACCTCCTCCCAGCCCCCCGGAGCCTATGGATCCGCTTAAAAGCTTGTCTGGGATGCCCCCGAGGGGTTCGGTCCAAAAAAGCTTTCGGAGCCAGCGCCCCCCCAGCGATCCATGGGCTAACACCCACGGAAAATCGCCAAAAAACTGACGTTTTCACTATTTTGCCTCTGGGACGCCCTAGAAACCTCCGCCCAGCCCCACGGAGCCTATGTATCCACTTAACAGCTCGTCTAGGACGCCCTCGAGCGGCTCGGCCCAAAAAACTTTTCGGAGCCAGCACCCCCCCAGCGATCCATGGGCTAACACCCACGGAAAATCGCCAAAAAACTGACGTTTTCACTATTTCTCCTTTGGGACGCCCTAGAAACCTCCGTCCAGCCCCCCGTAGCCTATGAATTCGCTTAAAAGATCGTCAGGGATTCCCTCGAGGGGCTCGGCCCAAAAAATTTTCTGGAACCAGCACCCCCCCAGCGATCTATGGGCTAACACCCACGAAAAATCGCCAAAAAACTGACGTTTTCAATATTTTGCCTCTGGGACGCCCTAGAAACCTCCGCCCAGCCCCCCGGAGCCTATGGATCCACTTAAAAGCTCGTCTAGGATGCCCCCAAGGGGCTCGGCCCAAAAAAATTTCCGAATCCAGCACCCCCCCAGCGATCCATGGGCTAACACCCACGGAAAATCGCCAAAAAACTGACGTTTTCACTATTTTGCCTCTGGGACGCCCTAGAAACCTCCTCCCAGCCCCCCGGAGCCTATGGATCCGCTTAAAAGCTTGTCTGGGATGCCCCCGAGGGGTTCGGTCCAAAAAAGTTTTCGGAGCCAGCGCCCCCCCAGCGATCCATGGGCTAACACCCACGGAAAATCGCCAAAAAACTGACGTTTTCACTATTTTGCCTCTGGGACGCCCTAGAAACCTCCGCCCAGCCCCACGGAGCCTATGTATCCACTTAACAGCTCGTCTAGGACGCCCTCGAGCGGCTCGGCCCAAAAAACTTTTCGGAGCCAGCACCCCCCCGGCGATCCATGGGCTAACACCCACAGAAAATCGCCAAAAAACTGACATTTTCACTATTTCGCCTCTGGGACACCCTAGAAACCTCCGACCAGCCCCCCAGAGCCTATGGATCCTCTTAACAGCTCGTCTGGGTCGCCCCCTAGAGGATCGGCCCAAAAAAATTTTCGGAGCTAGCACCCCCCCAGCAATCCATGGGCTAACACCCACGGAAAATTCCCAAAAAACTGACGTTTACACTATTTTGCCTCTTAGACGCCCTAGAAACTTCTGCCCAGCCCCCCGGAGCCTATGGATCCACTTAACAGCTCGTATGGGATGCCCCCGAGGGTCTCGGCCCAAAAATATTTTCGGAGCCAGCACCCCCCCAACGATCCATGGGCTAACACCCACGGAAAATCGTCAAAAAATTGACTTTTCACTATTTCACCTCTAAGACGCCCTATAAACCTCCGCCCAGCCCCCCGGAGCCTATGGATCTGCCTAACAGCTCGTATGGGACGCCCCCGAGGGGCTTGGCCCAAAAATATTTGCTTAGCCAGCACCCCCCCAGCGATCCATGGGCTAACACCCACGAAAAATCGCCAAACAACTGACGTTTTACCTATTTTGCCTCTGAGACGCCCTAGAAACCTCCGCCCAGCCCCACGGAGCCTATGGATCCACTTAAACGATCGTAGGGGATGACTCCGAGGGGCTCGGCCCAAAAAAATTTCCAGAGCCAGCACCCCCCCAGCGATCCATGGCTAACACCCACGGAAAATAGCCAAAAAACTTTAGTTTTCATTATTTTGCCTCTGGGACGCCCTAGAAACCTCCGCCCAGCCCCCCGGAGCCTATGGATCCGCTTAACAGATCTTCTGGGATGCCCCGTAGGGGATCGGCCCAAAAAAATTTTCGGATCTAGCCCCCCCCCCTCCCCCGAGATCCATGCGATAACACCCACGGAAAATTGCCAAAAAACTGATGTTTTCACTATTTCAACTCTAAGACGCCCTACAAACCTCCGCCCAGCCCCCCGGAGCCTATGGGTCTACTTAACAGTTCGTCTGGGACGCCCCCTAGGGGCTCTGCCCCAAAAAATTTCCATATCCAGCACCCCCCCAGCGATCCATGGGCTAACACCCACGGAAAATCGCCAAACAACTGACGTTTTCACTATTTCACATCTGGGACGCCCTAGAAACCTTCGCCCAGCCCCCCGAAGCCTATGGATCCACTTAACATCTTTTCTGGGACGCACCCGAGGGGATCGGCCCAAAAAAATTTTTGGATCCAGCACCCCGCCAGCGATCCATGGGCTAACACCCACGGCAAATCGCCAAAAAACTGACGTTTTCACTATTTTGCCTCTGGGACACCCTAGAAACCTCCGCCCAGCCCCCCGGAGCCTATGGATATGCTTAAAAGCTTGTCTGGAATGCCCCCGAGGGGCTCATCCCAAAAAAATTTTCGGATCCAGCACCCCCCCCCAGCGATCCATGGGCTAACTCCTACGAAAAATCGCCAAAAAACTGACTTTTTCTCTATTTCGCCTATGGGATGCCCTAGAAACCTCCGCCCAGCCCCCCGGAGCCTATGGATCCGCTTAACAGCTTGTCTGGGATGCCCTCGGGGGCTCGTCCAAAAAAAGTTTCTGGAGCCAGCACCCCCCCCCCAGCGATCCATGGGCTAACACCCACGGAAAATCGCCAAAAAATTGACGTTTTCACTATTTCTCCTCTGGGACGCCCTAGAAACCTCCGTCCAGCCCCCCGTAGCCTATGAATTCGCTTAAAAGATCGTCAGGGATTCCCTCGAGGGGCTCGGCCCAAAAAACTTTCTGGAGCCAGCACCCCCCCAGCGATCTATGGGCTAACACCCACGGAAAATAGCCAAAAAACTGACGTTTTCACTATTTTGCCTCTGGGACGCCCTAGAAACCTCCTCCCAGCCCCCCGGAGCCTATGGATCCGCTTAAAAGCTTGTCTGGGATGCCCCCGAGGGGTTCGGTCCAAAAAAATTTTCGGAGCCAGCACCCCCCCAGCGATGCATGGGCTAACACCCACGGAAAATCGACAAAAAACTGATGTTTTCACTATTTCGCCTCTGGGACGCCCTAGAAACCTCCGCCCAGCCCCCCGGAGCCTATAGATATGCTTAAAAGCTTGTCTGGAATGCCCCCGAGGGGCTCATCCCAAAAATATTTCCGGATCCAGCACCCCCCCCAGCGATCCATGGGCTAACTCCCACGAAAAATCGCCAAAAAACTGACTTTTTCACTATTTCGCCTATGGGATGCCCTAGAAACCTCCGCCCAGCCCCCCGAAGCCTATGGATTCGCTTAACAGCTTGTCTGGGATGCCCTCGGGGGCTCGGCCAAAAAAAATTTCTGGAGCCATCACCCCACCCCCCCAGCGATCCATGGGCTAACACCCACGGAAAATCGCCAAAAAACTGACGTTTTCACTATTTCTCCTCTGGGACGCCCTAGAAACCTCCGTCCAGCCCCCTGTAGCCTATGAATTCGCTTAAAAGATCGTCAGGGATTCCCTCGAGGGGCTCGGCCCAAAAAACTTTCTGGAGCCAGCACCCCCCCAGCGATCTATGGGCTAACACCCACGAAAAATAGCCAAAAAACTGACGTTTTCACTATTTTGCCTCTGGGACGCCCTAGAAACCTCCTCCCAGCCCCCCGGAGCCTATGGATCCGCTTAAAAGCTTGTATGGGATGCCCCCGAGGGGTTCGGTCCAAAAAACTTTTCGGAGCCAGCACCCCCCCAGCGATGCATGGGCTAACACCCACGGAAAATCGACAAAAAACTGACGTTTTCACTATTTCGCCTCTGGGACGCCCTAGAAACCTCCGCCCAGCCCCCCTGAGCCTATGGATCCACTTAACAGCTCATCTAGGATGCCCCCGAGGTGCTCGGCCCAAAAAAATTTCTGGATCCAGCACCCCCCCAGCGATCCATGGGCTAACACCCACGGAAAATCGCCAAAAAACTGACGTTTTCACTATTTTGCCTCTGGGATGCCCTAGAAACCTCCGCCCAGCCCCCCGGAGCCTATGTATCAGCTTAACATCTCATATGGGATGCCCCCGAGGGGATCGGCCCAAAAATATTTCTGGATCCAGCAACCCCCAGCGATCCATGGGCTAACACCCACGAAAAATTGCCAAAAAACTGATTGTTTCACTATTTCAACTATGGGACGCCCTAGAAACCTCCGCCCAGCCCCCCAGAGCCTATGGGTCTACTTAACAGCTTGTCTGCTACGTCCCCTAGGGGCTCGCCCCCAAAAAATTTCCAGAGCCAGCACCCCCCCAGCGATCCATGGGCTAACACCCACGGAAAATCGCCAAACAACTGACGTTTTCACTATTTCACATCTGGGACGCCCTAGAAACCTCCGCCCAGCCCCCCGGAGCCTATGGATCCACTTAACATCTTTTCTGGGACGCACCCAAGGGGATCGACCCAAAAAAATTTTTGGAACCAGCACCCCCCCAGCGATCCATGGGCTAACACCCACAGAAAATCGCCAAAAAACTGACGTTTTCACTATTTTGCCTCTGGGATGCCCTAGAAACCTTTGACCAGCCCCCTGTAGCCTATGGATCCGCTTAATAGCTCATTTGGGATACCCCTGAGGGGCTCGGCCCAAAAATATTTTCGGATCCAGCACCCCCCCAGCGATCCATGGGATAACACCCACGGAAAATTGCCAAAAAACTGACATTTTCACTATTTTTCCTCTGGGACGCCCTAGAAACCTCCGCCCAGCCCCCTGGAGCCTATGTATCTACTTAAAAGCTCATCTGGAGTGCCACCGAGGGGCTCGGTCCAAAAAAAATTCCGAAGCCAGCACCGCCCCAGCGATCCATGGGCTAACACCCACGGAAAATAGCCAAAAAACTTACGTTTTCATTATTTTGCCTCTGGGATGCCCTAGAAACCTCCGCCCAGCCCCCCGTAGCCTATGGATCCGCTTAACAGATCTTCCGGGATGCCCTGGAGGGGATCGGCCCCAAAAAATTTCCGGATCCATCCCCCCCCCCCCCCCGCGATCCATGCGATAACACCCACGGAAAATTGCCAAAAAACTGATGTTTTCACTATTTCAACTCTGGGACGCCCTAGAAACCTCTGCCCAGCCCCCCGGAGCCTATGGGTCTACTTAACAGCTCGTATGGGATGCCCCCTAGGGGCTCGTCCCCAAAAAATTTCCAGAGCCAGCACCCCCCCCAGCGATCCATGGGCTAACACCCACGGAAAATCGCCAAACAACTGACGTTTTCACTATTTCATATCTGGGACGCCCTAGAAACCTCCGCCCAACCCCCCGGAGCCTATGGATATGCTTAACAGCTCGTCTGGAATGCGCCCGAGGGGCTCATCCCAAAAAAATTTCCGGATCCAGCACCCCCCAAGCGATCCATGGGCTAACACCCACGAAAAATCGCAAAAAAACTGACTTTTTAACTATTTCTCCTCTGGGATGCCCTAGAAACCTCCGTCCAGCCCCCCGTAGCCTATGAATTCGCTTAAAAGATCGTCAGGGATTCCCTCGAGGGCCTCGGCCCAAAAATGTTTCTTGAGCCAGCACCCCCCCAGCGATCTATGGGCTAACACCCACGGAAAATAGCCAAAAAACTGACGTTTTCACTATTTTGCCTCTGGGACGCCCTAGAAACCTCCTCCCAGCCCCCCGGAGCCTATGGATCTGCTTAAAAGCTTGTATGGGATGCCCCTGAGGGGTTCGGTCCAAAAAACTTTTCGGAGCCAACAACCCCCCAGCGATCCATGGGCTAACACCCACGGAAAATCGCCAAAAAACTGATGTTTTCACTATTTCGCCTCTGGGACGCCCTAGAAACCTCCGTCCAGCCCCACGGAGCCTATGTATCCGCTTAAAAGCTCGTATGGGATGCCCTCGAGGGGCTCGGCCCAAAAAACTTTTCGGAGCCAGCAACCCCCCGGCGATCCATGGGCTAACACCCACAGAAAATCGCCAAAAAACTGACGTTTTCACTATTTCGCCTCTGGGATGCCCTAGAAACCTTTGACCAGCCCCCTGGAGCCTATGGATCCGCTTAATAGCTCATCTGGGACGCCCCTGAGGGGCTCGGCCCAAAAATATTTCCGGATCCAGCACCCCCCCAGCGATCCATGGGATAACACCCACGGAAAATCGCCAAAAAATTGACATTTTCACTATTTTGCCTCTGGGACGCCCTAGAAACCTCTGCCCAACCCCTCGTAGCCTATGGATCCACTTAACAGCTCGTCTGGGATGCCCCCAAGGGGCTCGGCCCAAAAAAATTTCCGGATCCAGCACCCCCCCAGCGATCCATGGGCAAACACCCACGAAAAATCGCCAAAAAAACTGATGTTTTCACTATTTTGCCTCTGGGACGCCCTAGAAACCTCCGCCCAGCCCCCCGGAGCAAATGGATCTGCTTAATAGCTCGTTTGGGACGCCCCCAAGGGGCTCGGCCCAAAAATATTTCCGGATCCAGCACCCCCCCAGCGATCCATGGGCTAACACCCACGGAAAATCGCCAAAAAACTGATGTTTTTACTATTTCGCCTCTGGGACACCCTAGAAACCTCCGACCAGCCCCCCAGAGCCTATGGATCCTCTTAACAGCTCGTCTGGGACGCCCCCTAGGGGCTCGGCCCAAAAAAATTTTCGGAGCTAGCACCCCCCCAGCGATCCATGGGCTAACACCCACGGAAAATTCCCAAAGAACTAACGTTTACACTATTTTGCCTCTGGGATGCCCTAAAAACCTCTGCCCAGCCCCCCAGAGCTTTTGGATCCGCTTAAAAGCTCGTCTGGGATGCCCCTGAGGTACTCGGCCCAAAAAATATTTCCGGATCCAGCACCCCCCCAGCGATCCATGGGCTAACACCCATGGAAAATCGCCAAAAAACTGACATTTTCACTATTTCACCTCTGGGACGCCCTAGAAACCTCCGCCCAGCCCCTCGGAGCCTATGGATCAACTTAACAGCTCGTATGGGACACCCCCGAGGGGCTCTAGCCAAAAATATTTCCGGATCCAGCACCCCCCAGCGATCCATGGGCTAACACCCACGAAAAATCGCCAAAAAACTGACGTTTTCACTATTTTGCCTCTGGGATGCCCTAGAAACTTCTGCCCAGCCCCCCGGAGCCTATGGATCCACTTAACAGCTCGTCTGGGATGATCCAGAGGGGCTTGGTCCAAAAAAAATTCCAGATCCAGCACTCCCCCCCCAGCGATCCATGGGCTAACACCCACGGAAAATTGCCAAAAAACTGATGTTTTCACTTTTTCAACTCTGAGACGCCCTAGAAACCTCCGCACAGCCCCCCGGAGGCTATGGATATGCTTAACAGCTTGTCTGGGACGCCCCCGAGGGGTCATCGCAAAAAAAATTCCGGAGCCAGCACCCCACCAGCGATCCTTGGGCTAACACCCACGGAAAATGGCCAAAAAACTGACTTTTCACTATTTCACCTCTAAGACGCCCTAGAAACCTCCGCTCAGCCCCCCGGAGCCTATGGATCTGCTTAACAGCTTGTATGGGACGCCCCCTGAGGGGCTCTGCACAAAAATATTTCCAGATCCAGCACCCCCCAGCGATCCATGGGCTAACACCCACGGAAAATAGCCAAAAAACTGACGTTTTCTCTATTTTGCCTCTGGGACGCCCTAGAAACCTCCGCCCAGCCCCCCGGAGCCTATGGATCCATATAACAGCACTTCTGGGATGCCCTCGAGGGGATCGTCCCAAAAAAATTTTCGGATCCATCACCCCCCCAGCGATCCATGGGCGAACACCCACGGAAAATCGCCAAGAAAAAGAGGTTTTCACTATTTTGCCTCTGGGACGCCCTAGAAACCTCCGCCCAGCCCCCCGGAGTCTATGGATATGCTTAACAGCTTGTTTGGGATGCCCCCGAGGGGCTTATCCCCAAAAAAGTTTTGGATCCAGCATCCCCCCAGCGATCCATGGGCTAACACCCACGGAAAATAGCCAAAAAACTGACGTTTTCACTATTTCGCCTCTGGGATGCCCTAGAAACCTCATCCCAGCCCCCCGGAGCCTATGTATACGCTTAACAGCTCGTCTGGCACGCCCTCGAGGGGCTCGGCCTAAAAAAATTTCTGGAGCCAGCACCCCCCCAGCGATCCATGGGCTAACACCCACGAAAAATCGCCAAACAACTGACGTTTTACCTATTTTGCCTCTGGGACGCCCTAGAAACCTCCGCTCAGCCCCCAGAGCCTATGGATCCACTTAAAAGATCGTAGGGGATGACGCCGAGGGGCTCGGTCCAAAAAAATTTCCAGAGCCAGCACCCCCCCAGCGATCCATGGCTAACACCCACGGAAAATAGCCAAAAAACTGATGTTTTCACTATTTTGCCTCTAGGATGCCCTAGAAACCTCTGCCCATGGATCCGCTTAACAGCTCGTATGGGATGCCCCCGAGGTGCTCTGTCCAAAAAAATTTTCGGAGCCAGCACCCCTCCAGCGATCCATGGGCTAACACCCATGGAAAATCGCCAAAAAACTGACGCTTTCACTATTTAGCCTCTGGGACGCCCTAGAAACCTCTGCCCAGCCCCCCTGAGCCTATGGATCCGCTTAACAGCTCATCTGGGATGCCCCCGAGGTGCTCGGCCCAAAAAAATTTTTGGATCCAGCACCCCCCCAGCGATCCATGGGCTAACACCCACGGAAAATAGCCAAAAAACTGACGTTTTCACTATTTTGCCTCTGGGATGCCCTAGAAACCTCCGCCCAGCCCCCCGGAGCCTATGTATCAGCTTAACATCTCATATGGGATGCCCCCTAGGGGATCGGCCCAAAAATATTTTTGGATCCAGCAACCCCCAGCGATCCATGGGCTAACACCCACGAAAAATTGCCAAAAAACTGATGTTTTCACTATTTCAACTCTGGGACGCCCTAGAAACCTCCGCCCAGCCCCCCGGAGCCTATGGGTCTACTTAACAACTCATATGGTACGCCCCCTAGGGGCTCGTCCCCAAAAAATTTCTAGAGCCAGCACCCCCCCAGCGATCCATGGGCTAACACCCACGGAAAATCGCCAAACAACTGATGTTTTCACTATTTCACATCTGGGACGCCCTAGAAACCTCCGCCCAGCCCCCCGGAGCCTATGGATCCGCTTAACATCTTTTCTGGGATGCACCCGAGGGGATCGGCCCAAAAAAATTTTTGGATCCAGCACCCCCCCAGCGATCCATGGGCTAACACCCACGGAAAATCGCCAAAAAACTGACATTTTCACTATTTCGCCTCTAGGACGCCCTAGAAACCTCCGCCCAGCCCCACGGAGCCTATGGATCTGTTTAACAGCTCGTCTGGGATGCCCCCGAGGGGCTCGGCCCAAAAAACTTTTCGGAGCCAGCACCCCCCCAGCGATCCATGGGCTAACACCCACGAAAAATCGCCAAAAAACAGACGTTTTCAATATTTTGCCTCTGGGACGCCCTAGAAACCTCCGCCCAGCCCCCCGGAGCCTATGGATCCACTTAAAAGCTCGTCTAGGATGCCCCCAAGGGGCTCGGCCCAAAAAAATTTCCGAATCCAGCACCCCCCCAGCGATCCATGGGCTAACACCCACGGAACATCGCCAAAAAACTGACGTTTTCACTATTTCGCCTCTGGGATGCCCTAGAAACCTCCGCCCAGCCTCCTCGGAGCCTATAGATCTGCTTAACAGCTCTTCTGGGATGCCCTCGAGGGACTCGGCCCAAAAAACTTTTCGGAGCCAGCACCCCCCCAGCGATCCATGGGCTAACACCCACGTAAAATCGCCAAAAAACTGACGTTTTCACTATTTTGCCTCTGGGACGCCCTAGAAACCTCCGCCCAGCCCCCCGGAGCCTATGGATCCGCTTAACAGCTCGTCTAGGATGCCCCCAAGGGGTTCGGCCCAAAAAAATTTCCGGATCCAGCACCCCCCCACCGATCCATGGGCTAACACCCACGGAAAATCGCCAAAAAACTGACGTTTTCACTATTTTGCCTCTGGGATGCCCTAGAAACCTCCGCCCAACCCCCCGGTGCCTATGGATACACTTAACAGCTCGTCTCGGGCGCCCCCAGCGATCCATGGGCTAACACCCACGAAAAAATCTGATGTTTTCACTATTTCGCCTCTGGGACGCCCTAGAAAACTCCGCTCAGCCCCCAGAGCCTATGGATCCGCTTAACACCTCGTTTGGGATGCCCCTGAGGGGCTCGGTCAAAAAAAAATTTAGGATCCAGCACCCCCCTAGCGATCCATGGGCTAACACCCACGGAAAATCACCAAAAAACTGACGTTTTCACTATTTCGCCTTTGGGACGCCCTTGAAACCTCCGCCCAGCCCCCTCGGAGCCTATGGATCTGCTTAACAGCTCGACTGGGATTCCCTCGAGGGCTCGGTCCAAAAAAAATTCCGGATCCAGCACCCCCCCAACGATCCATGGGCTAACACCCACGGAAAATTTCCAAAAAACTAACGTTTTCACTATTTCGCCTCTGGGACGCCCGAGAAACCTCCGCCCAGCCCCTCGAAGCCTATGGATCCGCTTAACAGCTCGTCTGGGACACCCTTGAGGGGCTTGGCCCAAAAACATTTCCGGATCCAGCACCCCCCTAGCAATCCATGGGCTAACACCCACGAAAAATCGCCAAAAAACTGTGGTTTTCATTATTTCGCCTTTGGGACGCCCTAGACACCTCCGCCCAGCCCCCTCGGAGCCTATGGATACGCTTAACGGCTCATCTGGGATGCCCCCAAGGGGCTCGGTCCAAAAAAATTTCCGGATCCAGCACCCCCCCAGCGATCCATGGGCTAACACCCACGGAAAATCGTCAAAAAACTGACGTTTTCACTATTTCGCCTTTGGGACACCCTAGAAACCTCCGCCCAGCACCCCGGAGCCTATGGATCTGCTTAACAGCTCGTCTGGGATGCCCCCGAGGGACTCGACCCAAACATATTTCTGGAACGAACACCCCCCCAGCGATCCATGGGCTAACACCCACGGAAAATCGCCAAAACACTGACGTTTTCACTATTTTTCATCTGGGATGCCCTAGAAACCTCTGCCAAGGCCCCCCGAGCCTATGGATTCACTTAACAGCTTGTATGGGATGCCCCCGAGTGGCTCCGTCCAAAAAAATTTTCGGAGCCAGCACCCCCCAGCGATCCATGGGTTAACACCCACGGAAAATCGCCAAAAAACTGACGTTTTCACTATTTGCCTCTGGGACGCCCTAGAAACCTCTGCCCACCCCCACGGAGCCTATGGATCAGCTTAAAAGCTCGTTCGAGACGCCCCCGAGGGTCTCGACCCAAAAATATTTCCGTAACGAACACCCCCCCAGCGGTCCATGGGCTAACACCCACGGAAAATCGCCAAAAAACTGATGTTTTCACTATTTCGCCTCTGGGATGCCCTAGAAACCTCCGCGTAGCCCCCCGTAGCCTATGGATCTGCTTAACAGCTCGTCTGGGATGCCCTCGAGGGGCTCATCGCAAAAAAAATTTCGGAGCCAGCACCCCCCAGCGATCCATGGGCTAGCACCCACGGAAAATCGCCAAAAACTGATGTTTTCACTATTTCGCCTCTGGGACGCCCTAGAAACCTCCGCCCAGCCCCCCGGAGCCTATCGATCCACTTAACAGCTTGTCTGGGATGCCCCCGAGGGTATCAGCCCAAAAAACGTTTTGGAGCCAGCACCCCCCCAGCGATCCATGGGCTAACGCCCACGAAAAATCGCTAAAAAACTGACGTTTTCACTATTTTGCCTCTGGGATGCCTTAAAAACCTCCTCCCAGCCCCCCGGAGCCTATGGATCCGCTTAACAGATTGTATGGGACTCCCCCATGGAGCTCAGCCCAAAAACATTTCCTAAGCCAGCACCCCCCCAGTGATCCATGGGCTAACACCCACGGAAAATCGCCAAAAAACTGACGATTTCAATATTTTGCCTCTGGGATGCCCTATAAACCTCTGCCCAACCCACCGGAGTCTATGGATACGCTTAATAGCTCGTCTGGGACGTCCCCGAGGGGCTCGGCCTAAAAAAATTTCCGGATCCAACCCCCCCCAGCGATCCATGGGAAAACACCCACGGAAAATCGCCAAAAACTTGACGTTTTCACTATTTCACCTCTGGGACGCCCTAAAAACCTCCGGCCAGCCCCCCGGAGCCTATGGATCCGCTTAACAGCTCTTCTAGGATGCCCCCAAGGGGATCGGTCCAAAACAATTTCTAGATCCAGCACCCCCCCAGCGATCCATGGGCTAACACCCACGGAAAATCGCCAAAAAACTGATGTTTTCACTATTTTGCCTTTGAGACGCCCTAGAAACCTCCGCCCAGCCCCCCGGAGATTATGGATCCGCTTAACAGCTCGTCTGGGATGCCCTTGAGTTGCTCAGCCCAAAAAAATTTCCGGATCCAGCACCCCGCCACCGATCCATGGGCTAACACCCACGAAAAATCGCCAAAAAACTGAAGTTTTCAGTATTTTGCCTCTGGGATGCCCTAGAAACCTCCGACCAGCCCCCCAGAGCCTATGGATCTGCTTAACAGCTCATCTAGGATGACCCCGAGTTTCTCGGCCCAAAAAAATTTCCGGATCCATCACCCCCCCCACCGATCCATGGGCTAACACTCACGAAAAATCGCCAAAAAACTGACGTTTTCACTATTTTGCCTCTGGGATGCCCTAGAAACCTCCGCCCAGCCCCTCGGAGCCTATGGATCCACTTAACAGCTCGTCTGGGATTCACCCGAGGGGCTCAGCCCAAAAAAATTTCCGGAGCCAGCACCCCCCCAATGATCCATGGGCTAACACCCACGGAAAATCGCCAAAAAATTGATGTTTTCACTATTTTGCATCTGGGACGCCCTAGAAACCTCTGCCCAGGCCACCCGAGCCTATGGATCCACTTAACAGCTCGTCTGGGATTCCCCCGAGGGGCTTGGTATAAAAAAATTTCTGGATCCAGCCCCCCCCAGCGATCCATGGGCTAACACCCACGAAAAATCGCCAAAAAACTGACGTTTTCACTATTTCGCCTTTGGGACGCCCTAGAAACCTCCGTCCAGCACCCCGGAGCCTATGGATCTGCTTAAAAGCTCGTATGGGATGCCCCCGAGGCGGTCGGCGCAAAAAAAATTTTGGAGCCAGCACCCCCCCAGCGATCCATGGGCTAACACCCACGGAAAATCGCCAAAAAACTGACGTTTTCACTATTCGCCTCTGGGACGCCCTAGAAACCTCTGCCCAGCCCCCCGGAGCCTATGGATCCACTTAACAGCTCGTTCGGGATGCCCACAAGGGTCTCGACCCAAAAATATTTCCGGATCGAACACCCCCCCAGCGATCCATGGGCTAACACCCACGGAAAATCGCCAAAAAACTGACGTTTTCTCTATTTTGCCTCTGGGATGCCCTAGAAACCTCCGCCCAGCCCCCCGGAGCCTATGGATCCGCTTAACAGCTTCTCTGGGATTCCCCCGTGGTGCTCGGCCCAAAAAAATTTCCTGAGCCAGCACCCCCCAGTGATCCATGGGCTAACTCCCACGGAAAATCGCTAAAAAACTGACGTTATCACTATTTTGCCTCTGGGATGCCCTAGAAACCTCCTCCCAGGCCCTCGGAGCCTATGGATCCGCTTAACAGCTTGTTTGGGACGCCCCCGTGGTGCTCGGCCCAAAACAATTTCCTGAGCCAGCACCCCCCAGTGATCCATGGGCTAACACCCACGGAAAATCGCCAATAAACTGACGTTTTCAATATTTTGCCTCTGGGACGCCCTATAAACCTCTGCCCAACACCCCGGAGTCTATGGATACGCTTAATAGCTCATTGGGGACGTCCCCAAGGGGCTCGGCCCAAAAAAAATTCCGGATCCAATCCCCCCCAGCAATCCATGGGCAAACACCTACGGAAAATCGCCAAAAAACTGACGTTTTCGCCATTTCGCCTCTGGGACGCCCTAGAAACCTCCGCCCAGCCCCCCGGAGCCTATGGATCCGCTTA
Source organism: Capsicum rhomboideum (assembly GCA_031232105.1). Taxonomy (NCBI): domain Eukaryota; kingdom Viridiplantae; phylum Streptophyta; class Magnoliopsida; order Solanales; family Solanaceae; genus Capsicum; species Capsicum rhomboideum. The sequence continues at coordinate 1,719,059 of CP124718.1, forward strand.
ACAGCTCTTCTGGGACGCCCCCGAGGGGCTCGACCCAAAAAAATTTTCGGATCCAGCACCCCCCCAGCGATCCATGGGCTAACACCCACGGAAAATCGCCAAAAAACTGACGTTTTCACTATTTTGCCTCTGGGACGCCCTAGAAACCTCCGGCCAGCCCCCCGGAGCCTATGGATCCACTTAACAGCTCGTCTAGGATGCCCCCAAGGGGCTCGGCCCAAAAAAATTTCTGTATCCAGCACCCCCCAGCGATCCATGGGCTAACACCCACGGAAAATCGCCAAAAAACTGACGTTTTCACTATTTCGCCTCTGAGACGCCCTAGAAACCTCCGCCCAACCCCCCGGAGCTTATGGATCCGCTTAACAGCTCGTATATGATGTCCCCGAGTTGCTCAGCCCAAAAAAATTTCCTGATGCAGCACCCCCCCCACCGATCCATGGGCTAACACTCACGGAAAATCGCTAAAAAACTGACGTTTTCACTATTTTGCCTCTGGGATGCCCTAGAAACCTCCTCCCAGCCCCTCGGAGCCTATGGATCCGCTTAAAGAATTGTCTGGGACTCCCCCATGGGGCTCGGTCCAAAAACATTTCCTAAGCCAGCACCCCCCCAGTGATCCATGGGCTAACACCCACGGAAAATCGCCAAAAAACTGACGTTTTCAATATTTTGCCTCTGGGACGCCCTATAAACCTCTGCCCAACTCACCGGAGTCTATGGATACGCTTAATAGCTCGTCTGGGATGTCCCCGAGGGGCTCGGCCTAAAAAAATTTCCGGATCCAACCCCCCCCCAGCGATCCATGGGAAAACACCCACGGAAAATCGCCAAAAAATTGACGTTTTCACTATTTCACCTCTGGGACGCCCTAGAAACCTCCAGCCAGCCCCCCGGAGCCTATGGATCCGCTTAACAGCTCGTCTAGGATGCCCCCAAGGGGATCGGCCCAAAAAAATTTCTGGATCCAGCACCCCCCCAGCGATCCATGGGCTAACACCCACGGAAAATCGCCAAAAAACTGATGTTTTCACTATTTCGCCTCTGAGACGCCCTAGAAACCTCCGCCCTGCCCCCCGGAGATTATGGATCCGCTTAACAGCTCATCTGGGATGCCCTTGAGTTGCTCAGCCCAAAAAAATTTCCGGATCCAGCACCCCCCCACCGATCCATGGGCTAACACCCACGAAAAATCGCCAAAAAACTGAAGTTTTCACTATTTTGCCTCTGGGATGCCCTAGAAACCTCCGACCAGCCCCCCAGAGCCTATGGATCTGCTTAACAGCTCGTCTAGGATGACCCCGAGTTTCTCGGCCCAAAAAATTTCCGGATCCATCACCCCCCCCACCGATCCATGGGCTAACACTCACGAAAAATCGCCAAAAAACTGACGTTTTCACTATTTTGCCTCTGGGATGCCCTAGAAACCTCCGCCCAGCCCCCCGGAGCCTATGGATCCACTTAACAGCTCGTCTGGGATTCACCCGAGGGGCTCAGCCCAAAAAAATTTCCGGAGCCAGCACCCCCCCAATGATCCATGGGCTAACACCTACGGAAAATCGCCAAAAAATTGATGTTTTCACTATTTTGCATCTGGGACGCCCTAGAAACCTCTGCCCAGGCTACCCGAGCCTATGGATCCACTTAACAACTCATCTGGGATGCCCCCGAGGGGCTTGGTATAAAAAAATTTCTGGATCCAGCACCCCCCAGCGATCCATGGGCTAACACCCACGAAAAATCGCCAAAAAACTGACGTTTTCACTATTTCGCCTTTGGGACGCCCTAGAAACCTCCGTCCAGCACCCCGGAGCCTATGGATCTGCTTAACAGCTCGTATGGGATGCCCCCGAGGGGATCGGCGCAAAAAATTTTTTGGATCCAGCACCCCCCCAGCGATCCATGGGCTAACACCCACGGAAAATCGCCAAAAAACTGACGTTTTTACTATTTGCCTCTGGGACGCCCTAGAAACCTCTGGCCAGCCCCGTGGAGCCTATGGATCCACTTAACAGCTCGTTCGAGATGCCCCCAAGGGTCTCGACCCAAAAATATTTTCGGATCGAACACCCCCCCAGCGATCCATGGGCTAACACCCACGGAAAATCGCCAAAAAACTGACGTTTTCTCTATTTTGCCTCTGGGATGCCCTAGAAACCTCCGCCCAGCCCCCCGGAGCCTGTGGATCCACTTAACAGCTTTTCTGGGATGCCCCCGTGGTGCTCGGCCCAAAAAAATTTCCTGAGCCAGCACCCCCCAGTGATCCATGGGCTAACGCCCACGGAAAATCGCTAAAAAACTGACGTTATCACTATTTTGCCTCTGGGATGCCCTAGAAACCTCCTCCCAGGCCCTCGGAGCCTATGGATCCACTTAACAGTTTGTTTGGGACGCCCCCGTGGTGCTCGGCCCAAAAAAATTTCCTGAGCAAGCACCCCCCAGTGATCCATGGGCTAACACCCACGGAAAATCGCCAATAAACTGACGTTTTCAATATTTTGCCTCTGGGACGCTCTATAAACCTCTGCCCAACCCCCCGGAGTCTATGGATACACTTAATAGCTCATCGGGGACGTCCCCAAGGGGTTCGGCCCAAAAAAAATTCCGGATCCAATCCCCCCCAGCAATCCATGGGCAAACACCCACGGAAAATCTCCAAAAAACTGACGTTTTCGCCATTTCGCCACTGGGACGCCCTAGAAACCTCCGCCCAGCCCCCCGGAGCCTATTGATCCGCTTAAAAGCTCTTATGGGACGCCCCCGAGGGGCTCGACCCAAAAAAATTTCCGGAGCCAGCACCCCCCCAGCGATCCATGGGCTAACACCCACGGAAAATCGCCAAAAAACTGACGTTTTCACTATTTCGCCTCTGGGACGCCCTAGAAACCTCCGGCCAGCCCCCCGGAGCCTATGGATCCACTTAACAGCTCGTCTAGGATGCCCCCAAGGGGCTCGGCCCAAAAAAATTTCTGGATCCAGCCCCCCCCAGCGATCCATGGGCTAACACCCACGGAAAATCGCCAAAAAACTAACGTTTTCACTATTTCGCCTCTGAGACGCCCTAGAAACCTCCGCCCAGCCCCCCGGAGCTTATGGATCCGCTTAACAGCTCGTCTATGATGCCCCCGAGTTGCTCAGCCCGAAAAAATTTCCTGATGCAGCACCCCCCCCACCGATCCATGGGCTAACATTCACGAAAAATCGCCAAAAAACTGACGTTTTTACTATTTTGCCTCTGGGACGCCCTAGAAACCTCTGCCCAGCCCCCCAGAGCCTATGGATATGCTTAACAGCTTGTCCGGGATGCCCCTGAGGGTCTCGATCCAAAAATATTTTTGGATCGAACACCCCCCCAGCGATCCATGGGCTAACACCCACGGAAAATCGCCAAAAAACTGACGTTTCCACTATTTCGCCTCTGGGATGCCCTAGAAACCTCTGCCCAGCCCCCCGTAGCCTATGGATCCACTTAACAGCTCGTCTGGGACTCCCCCGAGGGGCTCATCGCAAAAAAATTTTCGGAGCCAGCACCCCCTCTGCGATCCATGGGCCAACACCCACGGAAAATTGCCAAAAAACTGACGTTTTCACTATTTTACCTCTAGGACGCCCTAGAAACCTCCGCCCAGCCCTCCGGAGCCTATAGATATGCTTAACAACTTGTATGGGATGCCCCCGTGGTGCTCGGCCCAAAAAAATTTTCTGAGCCAGCACCCCCCAAGTGATCCATGGGCTAACACCCACGGAAAATCGCCAAAAAACTGACGTTTTCACTATTTGCCTCTGGGACACCCTAGAAACCTCCGCCCAGCCCCCCAGAGCCTATGGATCCTCTTAACAGCTCTTCTGGGATGCCACCGAGGGGCTTGGTACAAAAGAATTTCCGGATCCAGCAACCCCAGCGATCCATGGGCTAACAACCACGAAAAATCGCCAAAAAACTGACGTTTTCACTATTTTGCCTTTGGGACGTCCTAGAAACCTCCACCCAGCACCCCGGAGCCCATGGATCTGCTTAAAAGCTCATCTGGGATGCCCCCGAGGGGATCGGCGCAAAAAAAAATTCGGAGACAGCACCCCCCCAGCGATCCATGGGCTAACACCCACGAAAAATCGCCAAAAAACTGACGTTTTCACTATTTCGCCTTTGGGACGCCTTAGAAACCTCCGCCCAGCACCCCGGAGCCCATGGATCTACTTAAAATCTCATCTGGGATGCCCCCGAGGGGGTCGGCCCAAAATAATTTCCGGATCGAACACCCCCCCAGCGATCCATGGGCTAACACCCACGGAAAATCGCCAAAAAACTGACGTTTTCACTATTTCGCCTCTGGGACGCCCTAGAAACCTCCGCCCAACACCCCGGAGCCAATGGAACCACTTAACAGCTCGTCTGGGATCCCCCCTAGGGGCTCGGTCCAAAAGAATTTTCAGAGCCAGCACCCCCCCAGCGATCCATGGGCTAACGCCCATGGAAAATTGCCAAAAAACTGACGTTTTCACTATTTCGTCTCTGGGATGCCCTAGAAACCTCCGCCCAGCCCCCCGGAGCCTATGGATCCGCTTAACAGCTTTTCTGGGACGCCCCCGTGGTGTTCGGCCCAAAAAAATTTCCTGAGCCAGCACCCCCCCAGTGATCCATGGGATAACGCCCATGGAAAATCGCTAAAAAACTGACGTTTTCACTATTTTGCCTCTGGGATGCCCTAGAAACCTCCTCCCAGGCCCTCGAAGCTTATGGATCCACTTAACAGCTTGTCTGGGATGCCCCCGTGGTGCTCGGCCCAAAAAAATTTCCTGAGCCAGCACCCCCCCAGTGATCCATGGGCTAACACCCACGGAAAATCGCCAAAAAACTGACGTTTTCACTATTTCACCTCTGGGACGCGCTAGAAACCTCCGCCCATCCCCCCGGATCCAATGGATCCTCTTAACAGCTTGTATGGGACGCCCCCGAGGGCCTCGGTCCAAAAAAATTTCCTAATCCAGGACCCCCCCAGCGATCCATGGGCTAACACCCACGAAAAATCGCCAAAAAACTGACGTTTTCACTATTTTGCCTCTGGGATGCCCTAGAAACCTCCGCCCAGCCCCCCAGAGCCTATGGATCCACTTAACAGCTTTTCTGGGACGCCCCCGTGGTGCTCGGCCCAAAAAAATTTCCTGAGCCAGCACCCCCCCAGTGATCCATGGGCTAACGCCCACGGAAAATCGCTAAAAAACTGACGTTTTCACTATTTTGCCTCTGGGATGCCCTAGAAACCTCCTCCCAGGCCCTCGAAGCTTATGGATCCACTTAACAGCTTGTCTGGGATGCCCCCGTGGTGCTCGGGCCAAAAAAATTTCCTGAGCCAGCACCCCCCCAGTGATCCATGGGCTAACACCCACGGAAAATCGCCAAAAAACTGACGTTTTCACTATTTCACCTCTGGGATGCGCTAGAAACCTCCGCCCATCCCCCTGGATCCAATGGATCTACTTAATAGCTTGTCTGGGATGCCCCCGAGGAGCTCAGCCCAAAAAAATTTGCGGAGCCAGCACCCCCCAGCGATGCATGGGCTAACGCCCACGGAAAATCTTCAGAAAACTGACGTTTTCACTGTTTCGCCTCTGGGATGCCCTAGAAACCTCCTCCCAGCCCCCCGGGGTTAATGGATCGGCTTAAAAACTTGTATGGGATGCCCCCGAGGGGCTCGGCCCAAAAAAATTTCCTGAGCCAGCACCCCCCCAGTGATCCATGGGATAACGCCCATGGAAAATCGCTAAAAAACTGACGTTTTCACTATTTTGCCTCTGGGATGCCCTAGAAACCTCCTCCCAGGCCCTCGAAGCTTATGGATCCACTTAACAGCTTGTCTGGGATGCCCCCGTGGTGCTCGGCCCAAAAAAATTTCCTGAGCCAGCACCCCCCCAGTGATCCATGGGCTAACACCCACGGAAAATCGCCAAAAAACTGACGTTTTCACTATTTCACCTCTGGGACGCGCTAGAAACCTCCGCCCATCCCCCCGGATCCAATGGATCCTCTTAACAGCTTGTATGGGACGCCCCCGAGGGCCTCGGTCCAAAAAAATTTCCTAATCCAGGACCCCCCCAGCGATCCATGGGCTAACACCCACGGAAAATCGCCAAAAAACTGACGTTTTCACTATTTTGCCTCTGGGATGCCCTAGAAACCTCCGCCCAGCCCCCCAGAGCCTATGGATCCACTTAACAGCTTTTCTGGGACGCCCCCGTGGTGCTCGGTCCAAAAAAATTTCCTGAGCCAGCACCCCCCCAGTGATCCATGGGCTAACGCCCACGGAAAATCGCTAAAAAATTGACGTTTTCACTATTTTGCCTCTGGGATGCCCTAGAAACCTCCTCCCAGGCCCTCGAAGCTTATGGATCCACTTAACAGCTTGTCTGGGATGCCCCCGTGGTGCTCGGGCCAAAAAAATTTCCTGAGCCAGCACCCCCCCAGTGATCCATGGGCTAACACCCACGGAAAATCGCCAAAAAACTGACGTTTTCACTATTTCACCTCTGGGATGCGCTAGAAACCTCCGCCCATCCCTCTGGATCCAATGGATCTACTTAATAGCTTGTCTGGGATGCCCCCGAGGAGCTCAGCCCAAAAAAATTTGCGGAGCCAGCACCCCCCAGCGATGCATGGGCTAACGCCCACGGAAAATCTCCAGAAAACTGACGTTTTCACTGTTTCGCCTCTGGGATGCCCTAGAAACCTCCTCCCAGCCCCCCGGGGTTAATGGATCGGCTTAAAAACTTGTATGGGATGCCCCCGAGGGGCTCGGCCCAAAAAAATTTCCTGAACCAGCCCCCCCCCCCAGAGATCCATGGGCTAACACCCACGGAAAATCGCCAAAAAACTGACTTTTTCACTATTTTGCCTCTGGGACGCCCTAGAAACCTCCGCCCATCCCCCCGGAGCATATGGATCCTCGTAACAGCTTGTATGGGACGCCCCCGAGGGCCTCGGCCCAAAAAAATTTCCTAATCCAGGACCCCCCAGCGATCCATGGGCTAACACCCACGGAAAATCGCCAAAAAACAGACGTTTTCACTATTTTGCCTCTGGGATGTCCTAGAAACCTCCGCCCAGCCCCCTCGAGCCTATGGATCTGCTTAAAAGCTCGTCTAGGATTCCCCCGAGGGGTTCGTCCTAAAAAAATTTTTGGAGCCAGCACCCCCCCACCGATCCATGGGCTAACACCCACGGAAAATCGCCAAAAAACTGACGTTTTCACTATTTCTCCTCTGGGACGCCCTAGAAACCTCCGCCCAGCCCCCTGGAACCTATTGATCCGCTTAACAGCATGTATGGGACGCCCCCGAGGGGCTCATCCCAAAAAAATTTCCGGAGACAGCACCCCCCCGCGATCCATGGGCTAACACCCACGGAAAATCGCCAAAAAACTGACTTTTTCACTATTTCGCCTCTGGGACGCCCTAGAAACCTCCGTCCAGCCCCCCGGAGCATATGGATCCTCTTAACAGCTTGTATGGGATGCCACCGAGGGCCTCGGCCCAAAAACATTTCCTAATCCAGGACCCTCCCAGCGATCCATGGGCTAACACCCACGGAAAATCGCCAAAAAACAGATGTTTTCACTATTTCGCCTCTGGGATGCCCTAGAAACCTCCGTCCAGCCCCCTCGAGCCTATGGATCCGCTTAAAAGCTCGTCTGGGATGCCCCCGAGGGGCTCGTCCTAAAAAAATTTCCGGAGACAGCACCCCCCCGCGATCCATGGGCTAACACCCACGGAAAATCGCCAAAAAACTGACTTTTTCACTATTTCGCCTCTGGGACGCCCTAGAAACCTCCGTCCAGCCCCCCGGAGCATATGGATCCTCTTAACAGCTTGTATGGGATACCACCGAGGGCCTCGGCCCAAAAAAATTTCCTAATCCAGGACCCCCCCAGCGATCCATGGGCTAACACCCACGGAAAATTGCCAAAAAACTGACGTTTTCACTATTTTGCCTCTGGGATGCCCTAGAAACCTCCGCCCAGCCCCCCGGAGCCTATGGATCCGCTTAAAAGCTCATCTGGGATGCCCCCGAGGGGCTCGTCCTAAAAAAATTTTCGGAGCCAGCACCCCCCCAGCGATCCAAGGGCTAACACCCACGGAAAATCGCCAAAAAACTGACTTTTTCACTATTTTGCCTCTGGGATGCCCTAGAAACCTCCGCCCAGCCCCCCGGAGCATATGGATCCTCTTAACAGCTTGTATGGGACGCCCCCGAGGGCCTCGTCCCCAAAAAATTTCCTAATCCAGGACCCCCCCCAGGGATCCATGGGCTAACACCCACTTAAAATCGCCAAAAAACTGACGTTTTCACTATTTGCCTTTGGGACGCCCTAGAAACCTCTGTCCAACCCCACCGAGCCTATGTATCCACTTAACAGCTCGTCTGGGATGCCCCCGAGGGGCTCGGTCCAAAAATATTTTCGGAACGAGCACGGCCCCAGCGATCCATGGGCTAACACCCACGGAAAATCGCCAAAAACTGACGTTTTCACTATTTCACCTCTGGGATACCCTAGAAACCTCCGTCCAACCCCCTGGAACCTATTGATCCGCTTAACAGCTTGTATTGGACGCCCCCGAGGGGCTCGTCCCAAAAAAATTTCCGGAGACAGCACCCCCCCTGCGATCCATGGGCTAACACCCACGGAAAATCGCCAAAAAACTGACTTTTTCACTATTTCGCCTCTGGGACGCCCTAGAAACCTCCGCCCAGCCCCCCGGAGCATATAGATCCTCTTAACAGCTTGTATGGGATGCCCCCGAGGGCCTAGGCCCAAAAATATTTCCTAATCCAGGACCCCCCCAGCGATCCATGGGCTAACACCCACGGAAAATCGCCAAAAAACTGATGTTTTCACTATTTCGCCTCTGGGATGCCCTAGAAACCTCCGCCCAGCCCCCCGGAGCCTATGGATCCGCTTAAAAGCTCATCTGGGATGCCCCCGAGGGGCTCATCCTAAAAAAATTTCCGAGGCCAGCACCCCCCCAGCGATCCAAGGGCTAACACCCACGGAAAATCGCCAAAAAACTGACGTTTTCACTATTTCGCCTCTGGGATGCCCTAGAAACCTCCGCCCAGCCCCCCGGAGCATATGGATCCTCTTAACAGCTTGTATGGGACGCCCCCGAGGGCCTCGGCCCCAAAATATTTCCTAATCTAGGACCCCCCCAGCGATCCATGGGCTAACACCCACTGAAAATCGCCAAAAAACTGACGTTTTCACTATTTGCCTTTGGGACGCCCTAGAAACCTCTGTCCAGCCCCACCGAGCCTATGTATCCACTTAACAGCTCATCTGGGATGCCCCCGAGGGGCTCGGTCCAAAAATATTTTCGGAACGAGCACGCCCCCAGCGATCCATGGGCTAACACCCATGGAAAATCGCCAAAAACTGACATTTTCACTATTTCACCTCTGGGATACCCTAGAAACCTCCGTCCAACCCCCTGGAACCTATTGATCCGCTTAACAGCTTGTATTGGACGCCCCCGAGGGGCTCGTCCCAAAAAAATTTCCGGAGACAGCACCCCCCCTGCGATCCATGGGCTAACACCCACTGAAAATCGCCAAAAAACTGACTTTTTCACTATTTTGCCTCTGGGACGCCCTAGAAACCTCCGCCCAGCCCCCTGGAGCATATGGATACTCTTAACAGCTTGTATGGGATGCCCCCGAGGGCCTCGGCCCAAAAAAATTTCCTAATCCAGGACCCCCCCAGCGATCCATGGGCTAACACCCACGAAAAATCGCCAAAAAACTGACGTTTTCACTATTTCGCCTCTGGGATGCCTTAGAAACCTCCGCCCAGCCCCCCGGAGCCTATGGATCCGCTTAAAAGCTCATCTGGGATGCCCCCGAGGGGCTCGTCCTAAAAAAATTTCCGGAGCCAGCACCCACCCAGCGATCCATGGGCTAACACCCACGGAAAATCACCAAAAAACTAACGTTTTCACTATTTGGCCTCTGGCATGCCCTAGAAACCTCCGCCCAGCCCCCCGGAGTCTATGGATACTCTTAATAGCTCGTATGGGACGTCCCCGAGGGGCTCGGTCCAAAAAAATTTCCTAATCCATCACCCCCCCAGCGATCCATGGGCAAACACCCACGAAAAATCGCCAAAAAATTAACGTTTTCACTATTTCACCTCTGGGACGCCCTAGAAACCTCCGCCCAGCCCCCAAGAGCCTATGGATCTACTTAACAGATCGTATGGGATGCCCTCGAGGGGCTAGGCCCAAAAAAATTTCCAGAGCCAGCACCCCCCCAGCGATCCAAGGGCTAACACCCACGGAAAATCGCCAAAAAATTGACGTTTTCACTATTTCGCCTCTGGGATGCCCTAGAAACCTCCGACCAGCCCCCCGGAGCATATGGATCCTCTTAACAGCTTGTATGGGACACCCCGAGGGCCTCGGCCCAAAAACATTTCCTAATCCAGGACCCCCCCAGCGATCCATGGGCTAACACCCACGGAAAATCGCCAAAAAACTGACGTTTTCACTATTTCGCCTTTGGGACGCCCTAGAAATCTCCGCCCAGCACCCCGGAGCCTTTGGATCTGCTTAAAAACTCATCTGGGATGCCCCCGAGGGGATCGACGCAAAAAAATTTTCGGAGCCAGCACCCCCAGCGATCCATGGGCTAACACCCACGGAAAATAGCCAAAAAACTGACGTTTTCACTATTTGCCTCTGGAACGCCCTAGAAACCTCTGTCCAGCCCCCTCAAGCCTATGTATCCACTTAACAGCTCGTCTGGGACGCCCCCGAGGGGCTCGGTCCAAAAATATTTCAGGATCGAGCACCCCCCCAGCGATCCATGCGCTAACACCCACGGAAAATCGCCAAAAAACTGAAGTTTTCACTATTTCACCTCAGGGGCGCCCTAGAAACCTCCGCCCAGCCCCCCGGATTCTATGGATACACTTAATAGCTCGTATGGGACGTCCTCGAGGGGCTCTGCCCAAAAAAATTTCCTAATCCAGGACCCCCCCAGCGATCCATGGGCTAACACCCACGAAAAATCGCCAAAAAACTGACGTTTTCACTATTTCGCCTCTGGGATGCCTTAGAAACCTCCGCCCAGCCCCCCGGAGCCTATGGATCCGCTTAAAAGCTCATCTGGGATGCCCCCGAGGGGCTCGTCCTAAAAAAATTTCCGGAGCCAGCACCCACCCAGCGATCCATGGGCTAACACCCACGGAAAATCACCAAAAAACTAACGTTTTCACTATTTGGCCTCTGGCATGCCCTAGAAACCTCCGCCCAGCCCCCCGGAGTCTATGGATACTCTTAATAGCTCGTATGGGACGTCCCCGAGGGGCTCGGTCCAAAAAAATTTCCGAATCCATCACCCCCCCAGCGATCCATGGGCAAACACCCACGAAAAATCGCCAAAAAATTAACGTTTTCACTATTTCACCTCTGGGACGCCCTAGAAACCTCCGCCCAGCCCCCAAGAGCCTATGGATCTACTTAACAGATCGTATGGGATGCCCTCGAGGGGCTAGGCCCAAAAAAATTTCCAGAGCCAGCACCCCCCCAGCGATCCAAGGGCTAACACCCACGGAAAATCGCCAAAAAATTGACGTTTTCACTATTTCGCCTCTGGGATGCCCTAGAAACCTCCGCCCAGCCCCCCGGAGCATATGGATCCTCTTAACAGCTTGTATGGGACACCCCGAGGGCCTCGGCCCAAAAACATTTCCTAATCCAGGACCCCCCCAGCGATCCATGGGCTAACACCCACGGAAAATCGCCAAAAAACTGACGTTTTCACTATTTCGCCTTTGGGACGCCCTAGAAATCTCCGCCCAGCACCCCGGAGCCTTTGGATCTGCTTAAAAACTCATCTGGGATGCCCCCGAGGGGATCGACGCAAAAAAATTTTCGGAGCCAGCACCCCCAGCGATCCATGGGCTAACACCCACGGAAAATAGCCAAAAAACTGACGTTTTCACTATTTGCCTCTGGGACGCCCTAGAAACCTCTGTCCAGCCCCCTCAAGCCTATGTATCCACTTAACAGCTCGTCTGGGATGCCCCCGAGGGGCTCGGTCCAAAAATATTTCAGGATCGAGCACCCCCCCAGCGATCCATGCGCTAACACCCACGGAAAATCGCCAAAAAACTGACGTTTTCACTATTTCACCTCAGGGGCGCCCTAGAAACCTCCGCCCAGCCCCCCGGATTCTATGGATACACTTAATAGCTCGTATGGGACGTCCTCGAGGGGCTCTGCCCAAAAAAAATTCCGGATCCATCACCCCCCAAGCGATCCATGGGCAAACACCCACGGAAAATCGCCAAAAAACTGACGTTTTCACTATTTTGCCTCTGGGACGCCCTAGAAACCTCCGCCAAGCCCCCCGGAGCCTATGGATCTACTTAACAGCTCGTATGGGATGCCCTCGAGGGGCTCGGCCCAAAAATATTTCCGAAGCCAGCACCCCCCCAGCGATCCAAGGGCTAACACCCACGGAAAATCGCCAAAAAACTGACGTTTTAACTATTTCGCCTTTGGGACGCCCTAGAAACCTCCGCCCAGCACCCCGGAGCCTATGGATCTTCTTAACAACTCGTCTGAGATTCCCCTAAGGGGATTGACGCAAAAAAATTTTCGGAGCCAGCACCCCCCCAGCGATCCATAGGCTACACCCACGGAAAATTGCCAAAAAACTGACGTTTTCACTATTTGCCTCTGGGACGCCCTAGAAACCTCTGTCCAGCCCCCCCGAGCCTATGTATCCACTTAACAGCTCGTCTGGGATGCCCCCGAGGGGCTCGGTCCAAAAATATTTTTGGATCGAGCACCCCCCCAGCGATCCATGGGCTAACACCCACGGAAAATCGCCAAAAAACTGACGTTTTCACTATTTCACCTCTGGGACGCCCTAGAAACCTCCGCCCAGCCCCCCGGAGCCTATGGATATGCATAACAGCTCGTATGGGATACCCCCGAGGGGCTCAGCCCAAAACAATTTCCGAAGACAGCACCCCCCCGCGATCCATGGGCTAACACCCACGGAAAATCGCCAAAAAACTGACTTTTTCACTATTTCGCCTCTGGGACGCCCTAGAAACCTCCGCCCAGCCCCCCGGAGCATATGGATCCTCTTAACAGCTTGTATGGGATGCCCCCGAGGGCCTCGGCCCAAAAATATTTCCTAATCCAGGATCCCCCCAGCGATCCATGGGCTAACACCCACGGAAAATCGCCAAAAAAATGACGTTTTCACTATTTCACCTCTGGCATGCCCTAGAAACCTCCGCCCAGCCCCCTCGAGCCTATGGATCCGCTTTAAAGCTTGTCTGGGATTCCCCCGAGGGGTTCGTCCTAAAAAAATTTCCGGATCCAGCACCCCCCCAGCGATCCAAGGGCTAACACCCACGGAAAATCGCCAAAAAACTGACGTTTTCACTATTTTGCCTTTGGGACGCCCTAGAAACCTCCGCCCAGCACCCCGGAGCCTATGGATCTGCTTAACAACTCGTCTGGGATGCCCCCGAGGGTATCGACGCAAAAAAATTTTCGGAGCCAGCACCCCCCCAGCGATCCATGGGCTAACACCCACGGAAAATCGCCAAAAAACTGATGTTTTCACTATTTGCCTCTGGGACACCCTAGAAACCTCTGTCCAGCCCCCCCTGAGCCTATGTATCCACTTAACATCTCGTATGGGACGCCCCCGAGGGGCTCGGTCCAAAAATATTTCCGAATCGAGCACCCCCCCAGCGATCCATGGGCTAACACCCACGGAAAATCGCCAAAAAACTGACGTTTTCACTATTCCGCCTCTGGGATGCCCTAGAAACCTCCGCCCAGCCCCCCGAAGCATATGGATTCTCTTAGCAGCTTGTATGGGATGCCCCTGAGGGCCTCAGCCCAAAAAAATTTCCTAATCCAGGACCCCCCCAGCGATCCATGGGCTAACACCCACGGAAAATCGCCAAAAAACTGACGTTTTCACTATTTTGCCTCTGGGATGCCCTAGAAACCTCCGCCCAGGCCCCCGGAGCCTATGGATCCACTTAAAAGCTCGTCTGGGATGCCCCCGAGGGGATCGTCCTAAAAAAATTTCTGGCCCCCCAGCGATCCATGGGCTAACACCCACGGAAAATCGCCAAAAAACTGTCGTTTTCACTATTTGGCCTCTGGGACGCCCTAGAAACCTCCGCCCAGCCCCCCGGAGTCTATGGATACTCTTAATAGCTCATATGGGATGTCATCGAGGGGCTCGGCCCAAAAAAATTTCCGGATCCATCACCCCCCCAGCGATCCATGGGCAAACACCCACGGAAAATCGCCAAAAAACTGTCGTTTTCACTATTTCACCTCTGGGACACCCTAGAAACCTCCGCGCAGCCCCCTGGAGCCTATAGATCTACTTAACAGCTTGTATGGGATGCCCTCGAGGGGCTTGTCCCAAAAAAATTTTCGGAGCCAGCACCCCCCCAGCGATCCAAGGGCTAACACCCACGGAAAATCGCCAAAAAACTGACGTTTTCACTATTTCGCCTTTGGGACGCCCTAGAAACCTCCGGCCAGCCCCCTGGAGCCTATGGATACTCTTAACAGCTCATCTGGGATGCCCCCGAGGGGCTCGTCCCAAAAAAATTTCCGGAGACAGCACCCCCCCTGCGATCCATGGGCTAACACCCACGGAAAATCGCCAAAAAACTGACTTTTTCACTATTTCGCCTCTGGGACGCCCTAGTAACCTCCGCCCAGCCCCCCGGAGCATATGGATCCTCTTAACAGCTTGTATGGGATGCCTCTGAGGGCCTCGGTCCAAAAAGATTTCCTAATCCAGGACCCCCCAGCGATCCATGGGCTAACACCCACGGAAAATCGCAAAAAAACTGACGTTTTCACTATTTTGCCTCTGGGATGCCCTAGAAACCTCCGCACAGCCCACCGAAGCATATGGATCCTTTTAAAAACTTGTCTGGGATGCCCACGAGGGTCTCGTCCTAAAAAATTTTCGGAGCCAGCACCCCCCAGCGATCCATGGGCTAACACCCACGGAAAATCGCCAAAAAACTGACGTTTTCACTATTTGGCCTCTAGGACGCCCTAGAAACCTCCGCCCAGCCCCCCGGAGTCTATGTATACTCTTAATAGCTCGTATGGGATGTCCCCGAGGGGCTCGGCCCAAAAAGATTTTTGGATCCATTACCCCTCCCAGCGATCCATGGGCAAACACCCACGGAAAATCGCCAAAAAACTGACGTTTTCACTATTTGCCTCTGGGATGCCCTAGAAACCTCTGTCCAGCCCCCCCGAGCCTATGTATCCACTTAACAGCTCATATGGGACGCCCCCGAGGGGCTCGTTCCAAAAATATTTCCGGATCGAGCACCCCCCCAGCGATCCATGGGCTAACACCCACGGAAAATCGCCAAAAAACTGACGTTTTCACTATTTTGCCTCTGGGACGCCCTAAAAACCTCCGCCCAGCCCCCTGGAACCTATGGATACTCTTAACAGCTCATCTGGGATGCCCCTGAGGGGCTCGTCCCAAAAAAATTTCCGGAGACAGCACCCCCCCGCGATCCATGGGCTAACACCCACGGAAAATCGCCAAAAAACTGACTTTTTCACTATTTCGCCTCTGGGACGCCCTAGTAACCTCCGCCCAGCCCCCCGGAGCATATGGATCCTCTTAACAGCTTGTATGGGATGCCTCTTAGGGCCTCGGTCCAAAAAGATTTCCTAATCCAGGACCCCCCCAGCGATCCATGGGCTAACACCCACGGAAAATCGCCAAAAAACTGACGTTTTCACTATTTTGCCTCTGGGATGCCCTAGAAACCTCCGCACAGCCCCCCGGAGCACATGGATCCTTTTAAAAACTTGTCTGGGATGCCCACGAGGGGCTCGTCCTAAAAAAATTTCCGGAGCCAGCACCTCCCAGCGATCCATGGGCTAACACCCACGGAAAATCGCCAAAAAACTGACGTTTTCACTATTTGGCCTCTAGGACGCCCTAGAAACCTCCGCCCAGCCCCCCGGAGTCTATGTATACTCTTAATAGCTTGTATGGGATGTCCCCGAGGGGCTCGGCCCAAAAAGATTTCCGGATCCATCACCCCTCCCAGCGATCCATGGGCAAACACCCACGGAAAATCACCAAAAAACTGACGTTTTCACTATTTGCCTCTGGGACGCCCTAGACACATCCGCCCATCCCCCCGGAGCCAATGGATCCACTTAACAGCTCGTCTGGGATGCCCCCGAGGGGCTCGGTCCAAAAAAATTTCCGGAGCCAGCCCCCCCCCAGCGATCCATGGGCTAACACCCACGGAAAATCGCCATAAAACTGACGTTTTCACTGTTTCGCCTCTGGGATGCCCTAGAAACCTCCTCCCAGCCCCCCGGGGCCAATGGATCCGCTTAAAAGCTTGTATGGGATGCCCCCGAGGGGCTCGGCCCAAAAAAATTTCCTGAACCAGCACCCCCCAGCGTTCCATGGGCTAACACCCACGGAAAATCGCCAAAAAACTGACTTTTTCACTATTTCGCCTCTGGGACGCCCTAGAAATCTCTGCCCAGCCCCCCGGAGCATATGGATCCTCTTAACAGCTTGTATGGGACTCCCCCGAGGGCCTCTGCCCAAAAACATTTCCGAATCCAGGAGCCCCCCAGCGATCCATGGGCTAACACCCACGGAAAATCGCCAAAAAATTGACGTTTTCACTATTTTGCCTCTGGGATGCCCTAGAAACCTCCACCCAGCCCCACGGAGCCTATGGATCCACTTAACAGCTTGTTTGGGACGCCCCCAAGGGGTTCGGCCCAAAAAAATTTCCGGATCCAGCACCCCCCCAGCGATCCATGGGCTAACACCCACAGAAAATCGCCAAAAAACTGAAGTTTTCACTATTTCACCTCGGGGACGACCTATAAACCTCCTCCCAGCCCCTCGGAATCTATGGATACTCTTAATAGCTCGTCTGGGATTTCCCCCAGGGGCACGACCCAAAAAAATTTTCGGATCCATCAACCCCCCAGCGATCCATGGGCAAACACCCACGGAAAATCGCCAAAAAACTGACATTTTCACTATTTTGCCTCTGGGACGCCCTAGAACCTCCGCCCAGCCCCCCGGAGCTTATGGATCTGCATAACAGCTCGTATGGGATGCCCCCGAGGGGCTCAGCCCAAAACAATTTCCGGAGCCAGCACCCCCCCAGCGATCCATGGGCTAACACCCACGGAAAATCGCCAAAAAACTGACATTTTCACTACTTTGCCTCTGGGATGCCCTAGAAACCTCCGCCCAGCCCCCTGGAGCCTATGGATCTTCTTAACAGCTCGTCTGGGATGCCCCCGAGGAACTCGGCCCAAAAAATTTCCGGAGCCAGCAGCCCCCCAGCGATCCATGGGCTAACACCCACGGAAAATCGCCAAAAAACTGACGTTTTCACTATTTTGCCTCTTGGATGCACTAGAAACCTCCGCCCAGCCCACCGGAGACTATGGATCCACTTAACAGCTCATCTGGGACTCCCCCGAGGGGCTCGTCCCAAAAAAATTTGCGGAGCCAGCACCCCCCCAGCGATCCATGGGCTAACACCCATAGAAAATTGCCAAAAAACTGATGTTTTCACTATTTCGCCTCTGGGACGCCCTAGAAACCTCCGCCCAGCCCCCCGGAGCCTATGGATCTACTTAACAGCTCGTATGGGATGCCCTCGAGGGGCTCGGCCCAAAAAAATTGTCGGAGCCAGCACCCCCCCAGCGATCCAAGGGCTAACACCCACGGAAAATCGCCAAAAACCTGACGTTTTCACTATTTCGCCTTTGGGATGCCCTAGAAACCTCCGCCCAGCACCCCGGAGCCATTAGATCTGCTTAAAAACTCATCTGGGATGCCCCCGAGGGGATCGACGCAAAAAAATTTTCGGAGCCAGCACCCCCCAGCGATCCATGGGCTAACACCCACGGAAAATCGCCAAAAAACTGACGTTTTCACTATTTGCCTCTGGGATGCCCTAGAAACCTCTGTACAGCCCCCCCGAGCCTATGTATCCACTTAACAGCTCGTCTGGGACGCCCCCGAGGGGCTCGGTCCAAAAATATTTCAGGATCGAGCACCCCCCCAGCGATCCATGGGCTAACACCCACGGAAAATCGCCAAAAAACTGACTTTTTCACTATTTCGCCTCTGGGATGCCCTAGAAATCTCCGCCCAGCCCCCCGAAGCATATGGATCCTCTTAACAGCTTGTATGGGATGCCCCCGAGGGCCTCGGCCCAAAAAAAGTTCCTAATCCAGGACCCCCCCAGCGATCAATGGGCAAACACCCACGGCAAATCGCCAAAAAACTGACGTTTTCACTATTTTGCCTCTGGGATGCCCTAAAAATCTTCGCCTAGCCCCCCGGAGCCTATGGATCCGCTTAAAAGCTTGTATGGGATGCCCCTGAGGGGCTCGTCCTAAAAAAATTTCCGAAGCCAGCACCCCCCAGCGATCCATGGGCTAACACCCACGGAAAATCGCCAAAAAACTGACGTTTTCACTATTTGGCCTCTGGGATGCCCTAGAAACCTCCGCCCAGCCCCCCGGAGTCTATGGATACTCTTAATAGCTCATATGGGACGTCCCCGAGGGGCTCGACCCAAAAAAATTCCGTATCCATCACCCCCCCAGCGATCAATGGGCAAACACCCACGGAAAATCGCCAAAAAACTGACGTTTTCACTATTTCACCTCTGGGACGCCCTAGAAACCTCCGCCCAGCCCCCCGGAGCCTATGGATCTACTTAACAGCTCGTATGGGATGCCCTCGAGGGGCTCGACCAAAAAATATTTCCGGAGCCAGCACCCCCCCAGCGATCCATGGGCTAACACCCACGGAAAATCGCCAAAAAACTGATGTTTTCACTATTTGCCTCTGGGACGCCCTAGAAACCTCTGTCCAGCCCCCTCGAGCCTATGTATCCACTTAAAAGCTCATCTGGGATGCCCCCGAGGGGCTCAGTTCAAAAATATTTCCAGATCGAGCACCCCCCCAGCGATCCATGGGCTAACACCCACGGAAAATCGCCAAAAAACTGACGTTTTCACTATTTTGCCTCTGGGATGCCCTAGAAACCTCCACCCAGCCCCCTGGAACCTATTGATCTGCTTAACAGCTTGTATGGGACACCCCCGAGGGGCTCGTCCCAAAAATATTTCCGGAGACAGCACCCCCCCTGCGATCCATGGGCTAACACCCACGGAAAATCGCCAAAAAACTGACGTTTTCACTATTTGCCTCTGGGACGCCCTAGAAACCTCTGTACAGCCCCCTCGAGCCTATGTATCCACTTAAAAGCTCGTCTGAGATGCCCCCGAGGGGCTCAGTCCAAAAATATTTCCGGATCGAACACCCCCCCAGCGATCCATGGGCTAACACCCACGGAAAATCGCCAAAAAACTGACGTTTTCACTATTTTGCCTCTCGGATGCCCTAGAAACCTCCACCCAGCCTCCTGGAACCTATTGATCCACTTAACAGCTTGTATGGGACGCCCCCGAGGGGCTCGGCCCAAAAATATTTCCGGAGACAGCACCCCCCCTGCGATCCATGGGCTAACACCCACGGAAAATCGCCAAAAAACTGACGTTTTAACTATTTTGCCTCTGGGACGCCCTAGACACATCTGCCCATCCCCCCGGAGCCAATGGATCCACTTAACAGCTCGTCTTGGATGCCCCCGAGGGGCTCGGCCCAAAAAAATTTCCGGAGCCAGCACCCCCCCAGCGATCCATGGGCTAACACCCACAGAAAAAATCGCCAAAAAACTGACGTTTTCACTGTTTCGCCTCTGGGATGCCCTAGAAACCTCCTCCCAGCCCCCCGGGGCCAATGGATCCGCTTAAAAGCTTGTCTGGGATTCCCCCGAGGGGCTCGGCCCAAAAAAATTTCCTGAACCAGAACCCCCCAGCGTTCCATGGGCTAACACCCACAGAAAATCGCCAAAAAACTGACTTTTTCACTATTTCGCCTCTGGGACGCCCTAGAAACCTCCGCCCAGCCCCCCGGAGCTTATGGATCCTCTTAACAGCTTGTATGGGACTCCACCGAGGGCCTCTGCCCAAAAATATTTCCGAATCCAGAAGCCCCCCAGCGATCCATGGGCTAACACCCACGGAAAATCGCCAAAAAACTGACTTTTTCATTATTTTGCCTCTGGGATGCCCTAGAAACCTCCGCCCAACCCCCCGGAGCCTATGGATCCTCTTAAAAGTTTGTCTGGGATGCCCGCGAGGGGTTCGTCCCAAAAAAATTTCCGGAGCCAGCACCCCCCCAGCGATCCATGGGCTAACACCCACGGAAAATCGCCAAAAAACTGACGTTTTCACTATTTCACCTCTGGGATGCCCTAGAAACCTCCGCCCAGCCCCCCGGAGCCTATGGATCTGCTTAACAGCTCGTCTGGGATGCCCCCAAGGGGTTCGGCCCAAAAAAATTTTCGTATCCAGCACCCCCCAGCGATCCATGGGCTAACACCCACGGAAAATCGCCAAAAAACTGACGTTTTCACTATTTTGCCTCTGGGCCGCCCTAGAAACCTCCGCCCAGCCCCCCGGAGCCTATGGATCTACTTAACAGCTTGTCTGGGATGCCCCCAAGGGGTTCGGCCCAAAAAAATTTTCGTATCCAGCACCCCCCAGCGATCCATAGGCTAACACCCATGGAAAATAGCCAAAAAACTGACGTTTTCACTATTTCACCTCTGGGCCGCCCTAGAAACCTCCGCCCAGCCCCTCGGAGCCTATGGATCCTCTTAAAAGCTCGTTTGGGATGCAGCCAAGGTGCTCTACCCAAAAAAAATTCCGGAGCCAGCACCCCCCAGCGATCCATGGGCTAACACCCACGGAAAATCGCCAAAAAACTGACATTTTCATTATTTTGCCTCTGGGACGCCCTAGAAACCTCCGCCCAACCCCCCGGAGCCTATGGATACACTTAACAGCTCGTCTAGGATGCCCCTGAGGGGCTCGGCCCAAAAAAATTCCGGATCCAGCACCCCCCCAGCAATCCATGGGCTAACACCCACGGAAAATCGCCAAAAAACTGATGTTTTCACTATTTCGCCTCTGGGATGCCCTAGAAACCTACGCCCAGCCCCCTGGAGCCTATGGATCGGCTTAAAAGCTCATCTGGGACTCCCCCGAGGGGCTCGTCCCAAAAAAATTTTCGGAGCCAGCACCCCCTAGCGATCCATGGGCTAACACCCACGGAAAATCGCCAAAAAACTGATGTTTTCACTATTTTGCCTCTGGGACGCCCTAGAAACCTCCGCCCAGCCCCCCGGAGCCTATGGATCCATTTAACAGCTCGTTTGGGATGCCCCCCCTTCAGCCCAAAAAAATTTCCAGATCCAGCACCCCCCCAGCGATCCTTGGGCTAACACCCACGAAAAATCGCCAAAAAACTAACGTTTTCACTATTTCGCCTCTGGGATGCCCTAGAAACCTCCGCCCAGCCCCCCGTAGCCTATGGATCCACTTAACAGCTCGTCTGGGACTCCCCCGAGGGGCTAGGCCCAAAAAAAATTTCGGATCCAGCACCCCCCCAATGATCCATGGGCTAACACCCACAAAAAATCGCCAAAAAACTGACGTTTTCACTATTTCGCCTCTGGGACGCCCTAGAAACCTCCGCCCAGCCCCCCGGAGCCTATGGATATACTTAACAGCTCGTCTAGGATGCCCCTAAGGGGCTTGACCCAAAATAATTTCCGGATCCAGCAACCCTTCAGCAATCCATGGGCTAACACCCACGAAAAATTGCCAAAAAACTGACATTTTCATTATTTTGCCTCTGGGACGCCCTAGAATCCTCCGCCCAGCACCCCCCCAGCGATCCATGGGCTAACACCCACGGAAAATCGCCAAAAAACTGATGCTTTAACTATTTTGCCTCTGGGACGCCCTAGTAACCTCCGCCCAGGCCCCCGGAGCTTATGGATCCGCTTAATAGCTCGTATGGGACTCTCTCGAGGGGCTCGGCCCAAAAAAATTTCTGGATCCAGCACCCCCCCAGCGATCCATGGGCTAACACCCACGGAAAATCGCCAAAAAACTGACGTTTTCACTATTTCGCCTCTGGGATGCCCTAGAAACCTCCGGCCAGCCCCCCGGAGCCTATGGATACTCTTAACAGCTCATCTGGGATGCCCCCGAGGGGCTCGTCCCAAAAACATTTCTGGAGACAGCACCCCCCCAGCAATCCATGGGCTAACACCCACGGAAAATCGCAAAAAAACTGACGTTTTCACTATTTTGCCTCTGGGACGCCCTAGAAACCTCTGCCCAGCCCCCCGGATCCTATGGATCTGCTTAAAAGCTTGTCTGGGATGCCCCCGAGGGGCTCGACCCAAAAAAATTTCCGGAGCCAGCACCCCCCCAGCGATCCATGGGCTAACACCCACGGAAAATAGCCAAAAAACTTACATTTTCACTATTTCGCCTCTGGGATGCCCTAGAAACCTCCGCCTAGCCCCCCGGAGCCTATGGATCTGCTTAACAGCTCGTATAGGACACCTTGAGGTTCTCGTCCCAAAAAAATTTCCGAAGCCAGCACCCCCCCAGCGATCCATTAGGCTAACACCCACGGAAAATCGCCAAAAAACTGACGTTTTCACTATTTTGCCTCTGGGCCGCCCTAGAAACCTCCGCCCAACCCCTCGGAGCCTATGGATCCTCTTAACAGCTCGTTTGGGATGCACCCAAGGTGCTCTACCCCAAAAAAATTCCGGAGCCAGCACCCCCCAGCGATCCATGGGCTAACACCCACGGAAAATCGCCAAAAAACTGACTTTTTCATTATTTTGCCTCTGGGACGCCCTAGAAACCTCCGCCCAACCCCCCGGAGCCTATGTATATGCTTAACAGCTCGTCTAGGATGCCCCTGAGGGGCTCGACCCAAAAAAATTCCGGATCCAGCACCCCCCCAGCAATCCATGGGCTAACACCCACGGAAAATCGCCAAAAAACTGATGTTTTCACTATTTTGCCTCTGGGATGCCCTAGAAACCTACGCCCAGCCCCCTGGAGCCTATGGATCGGCTTAACAGCTCATCTGTGACACCTTCGAGGGGTTCGGCCCAAAAAAATTTCTGGAGCCAGCACCCCCCCAGCGATCCATGGGCTAACACCCACGGAAAATAGCCAAAAAACTGACATTTTCACTATTTTGCCTCTGGGATGCCCTAGAAACCTCCGCCCAGCCCCCCGGAGCCTATGGATCTGCTTAAAAGCTCGTATAGGACACCCTGAGGTTCTCGTCCCAAAAAAATTTCCGGAGCCAGCACCCCCCCAGCGATCCATTAGGCTAACACCCACGGAAAATCGCCAAAAAACTGACGTTTTCACTATTTTGCCTCTGGGCCGCCCTAGAAACCTCCGTCCAACCCCTCGGAGCCTATGGATCCTCTTAACAGCTCGTTTGGGATGCACCCAAGGTGCTCTACCCCAAAAAAATTCCGGAGCCAGCACCCCCCAGCGATCCATGGGCTAACACCCACGGAAAATCGCCAAAAAACTGACTTTTTCATTATTTTGCCTTTGGGACGCCCTAGAAACCTCCGCCCAACCCCCCGGAGCCTATGTATATGCTTAACAGCTCATCTAGGATGCCCCTGAGGGGCTCGGCCCAAAAAAATTCCGGATCCAGCACCCCCCCAGCAATCCATGGGCTAACACCCACGGAAAATCGCCAAAAAACTGATGTTTTCACTATTTTGCCTCTGGGATGCCCTAGAAACCTACGCCCAGCCCCCTGGAGCCTATGGATCGGCTTAACAGCTCATCTGTGACACCTCCGAGGGGCTCGGCCCAAAAAAATTTCTGGAGCCAGCACCCCCCAAGCGATCCATGGGCTAACACCCACGGAAAATAGCCAAAAAACTGACATTTTCACTATTTCGCCTCTGGGATGCCCTAGAAACCTCCGCCCAGCCCCCCGGAGCCTATGGATCTGCTTAACAGCTCGTATAGGACACCCTGAGGTTCTCGTCCCAAAAAAATTTCCGGAGCCAGCACCCCCCCAGCGATCCATTAGGCTAACACCCACGGAAAATCGCCAAAAAACTGACGTTTTCACTATTTTGCCTCTGGGCCGCCCTAGAAACCTCCGCCCAACCCCTCGGAGCCTATGGATCCTCTTAACAGCTCGTTTGGGATGCACCCAAGGTGCTCTACCCCAAAAAAATTCCGGAGCCAGCACCCCCCAGCGATCCATGGGCTAACACCCACGGAAAATCGCCAAAAAACTGACTTTTTCATTATTTTGCCTCTGGGACGCCCTAGAAACCTCCGCCCAACCCCCCGGAGCCTATGGATATGCTTAACAGCTCGTCTAGGATGCCCCTGAGGGGCTCGGGCCAAAAAAATTCCGGATCCAGCACCCCCCCAGCAATCCATGGGCTAACACCCACGGAAAATCGCCAAAAAACTGATGTTTTCACTATTTCGCCTCTGGGATGCCCTAGAAGCCTCCGCCCAGCCCCCTGGAGCCTATGGATCTGCTTAACAGCTCATCTGGGACACCTCCGAGGGTTTCGGCCCAAAAAGATTTTTGGAGCCAGCACCCCCCCAGCGATCCATGGGCTAACACCCACGGAAAATCACCAAAAAACTGACGTTTTCACTATTTTGCCTCTGGGACGCCCTAGAAACCTCCGCCCAGCCCCCCGAAGCCTATGGATCCGCTTAACAGCTCATATGCGATTCCCCCAAGGGGATTAGCCCAAAAATATTCCCGTATCCAGCACCCCCCCAGCGATCCATGGGCTAACACCCACGGAAAATCGCCAAAAAACTGATGCTTTAACTATTTTGCCTCTGGGACGCCCTAGTAACCTCCGCCCAGCCCCCCGGAGCCTATGGATCCACTTAATAGCTCGTCTGTGACACTTCTGAGGTTCTCGTCCCAAAAAAATTTCCAGAGCTAGTACCACCCCAGCGATCCATGAGCTAACACCCACGGAAAATCGCCAAAAAACTGACGTTTTAACTATTTCGCCTCTGGGATGCCCTAGAAACCTCCGCCCAGCCCCCCCGATCCTATGTATCCGCTTAACAGCTCATCTGGGATGCCTCCAAGGGGCTCAGCCCAAAAAAAATTTCGGAGCCAGCACCCCTCCAGCGATCGATGGGCTAACACCCACGGAAAATCGCCAAAAAATTGACGTTTTCACTATTTTGCCTCTGAGACGCCCTAGAAACCTTAGCCCAGCCCCCTGGAGCCTATGGATTCACTTAACAGATCGTCTGGGATGCCCCCTAGGGGCTCGTCCCAAAAAAATTTCCAGATCCAGCACCCCACAGCGATCCATGGGCTAACACCCACGGAAAATCGCCAAAAAACTAACGTTTTCACTATTTTGCCTCTGGGATCCCCTAGAAACCTCCGCCCATCCCCCCGGAGCCTATGGATCCACTTAACAGCTCGTATGGGATGCCCCCGAGGGGCTCGTCCCAAAAAAATTTCCGGAGCCAGCACCCCTCCAGCGATCCATGGGCTAACACCCACGGAAAATCGCCAAAAAACTGTCGTTTTCACTATTTTGCCTCTGGGACGCCCTAGAAACCTCCGGCCAGCCTCCCGGAGCCTATGTATCCGCTTAACAGCTCGTCTGGGATGCCTCCAAGGGGCTCAGCCCAAAAAAAATTCCGGAGCCAGCACCCCTCCAGCGATCCATGGGCTACCACCCACGGAAAATCGCCAAAAAACTAACGTTTTCACTATTTTGCCTCTGGGACGCCCTAGAAACCCTTGCCCAGCCCCCTGGAGCCTATGTATCCGCTTAACAGCTCAACTGGGATGCCTCCAAGGGGCTCAGCCCAAAAAAAATTCCGGAGCCAGCACCCCTCCAGCGATCGATGGGCTAACACCCACGGAAAATCGCCAAAAAATTGACGTTTTCACTATTTTGCCTCTGAGACGCCCTAGAAACCTCAGCCCAGCCCCCTGGAGCCTATGTATTCACTTAACAGCTCATCTGGGATGCCCCCAAGGGGCTCGGTCCAAAACAATTTTCGGAGCCAGCACCCCCCCGGCGATCCATGGGCTAACACCCACGGAAAATCGCAAAAAAACTGACGTTTTCACTATTTTATCTCTAGGACGCCCTAGAAACCTCTGCCCAGCCCCTCGGAGCCTATGTATCTGCTTAACAGCTCGTCTGAGAAACCCCCGAGGGGCTCGGCCCAAAAATATATCCGGAGCCAGCACCCCCCCAGCAATCCATGGGCTAACACCCACTGAAAATTGCCAAAAAACTGACGTTTTCACTATTTTAGCTTTGGGATGCCCTAGAAACCTCCGCCCAGCCCCCCGGAGCCTATAGATATATTTAACAGCTCGTCTGGGATGCCCCCGAGGGGCTTGGCCCAAAAAAATTTCCGGAGCCAGCACCCCCCCAGCGATCCATGGGCTAACACCCACGGAAAATCGCCAAAAAACTGACGTTTTCACTATTTTGCCTATGGGATGCACTAGAAACCTCCGCCCAGCCCCTCGGAGCCTATGGATCCGCTAAAAAGCTCATCTGGGACTCCCCCGAGTGGCTCGGCCAAAAAAAATTTTCGGAGCCAGCACCCCCCCAGCGATCCATGGGCTAACACCCATGGAAAACCGCCAAAAAACTGACGTTTTTCACTATTTCGCCTCTGGGATGCCCTAGAAACCTCCGCCCAGCCCCCCGGAGCCTATGGATCCGCTTAACAGCTCATATGGGACGCCCCCGAGGGGCTCGACCCAAAAAAATTTTCGGAGCCAGCACCCCCCTAGCAATCCATGGGCTAACAACCACGGGAAATCGCCAAAAAACTAACGTTTTCACTATTTTGCCTCTGGGATCCCCTAGAAACCTCCGCCCATCCCCCCGGAGCCTATGGATCCACTTAACAGCTCGTATGGGATGCCCCCGAGGGGCTCGTCCCAAAAAAATTTCCGGAGCCAGCACCCCTCCAGCGATCCATGGGCTAACACCCACGGAAAATCGCCAAAAAACTGTCGTTTTCACTATTTTGCCTCTGGGACGCCCTAGAAACCTCCGGCCAGCCTCCCGGAGCCTATGTATCCGCTTAACAGCTCGTCTGGGATGCCTCCAAGGGGCTCAGCCCAAAAAAAATTCCGGAGCCAGCACCCCTCCAGCGATCCATGGGCTACCACCCACGGAAAATCGCCAAAAAACTAACGTTTTCACTATTTTGCCTCTGGGACGCCCTAGAAACCCTTGCCCAGCCCCCTGGAGCCTATGTATCCGCTTAACAGCTCAACTGGGATGCCTCCAAGGGGCTCAGCCCAAAAAAAATTCCGGAGCCAGCACCCCTCCAGCGATCGATGGGCTAACACCCACGGAAAATCGCCAAAAAATTGACGTTTTCACTATTTTGCCTCTGAGACGCCCTAGAAACCTCAGCCCAGCCCCCTGGAGCCTATGTATTCACTTAACAGCTCATCTGGGATGCCCCCAAGGGGCTCGGTCCAAAACAATTTTCGGAGCCAGCACCCCCCCGGCGATCCATGGGCTAACACCCACGGAAAATCGCAAAAAAACTGACGTTTTCACTATTTTATCTCTAGGACGCCCTAGAAACCTCTGCCCAGCCCCTCGGAGCCTATGTATCTGCTTAACAGCTCGTCTGAGAAACCCCCGAGGGGCTCGGCCCAAAAATATATCCGGAGCCAGCACCCCCCCAGCAATCCATGGGCTAACACCCACTGAAAATTGCCAAAAAACTGACGTTTTCACTATTTTAGCTTTGGGATGCCCTAGAAACCTCCGCCCAGCCCCCCGGAGCCTATAGATATATTTAACAGCTCGTCTGGGATGCCCCCGAGGGGCTTGGCCCAAAAAAATTTCCGGAGCCAGCACCCCCCCAGCGATCCATGGGCTAACACCCACGGAAAATCGCCAAAAAACTGACGTTTTCACTATTTTGCCTATGGGATGCACTAGAAACCTCCGCCCAGCCCCTCGGAGCCTATGGATCCGCTAAAAAGCTCATCTGGGACTCCCCCGAGTGGCTCGGCCAAAAAAAATTTTCGGAGCCAGCACCCCCCCAGCGATCCATGGGCTAACACCCATGGAAAACCGCCAAAAAACTGACGTTTTTCACTATTTCGCCTCTGGGATGCCCTAGAAACCTCCGCCCAGCCCCCCGGAGCCTATGGATCCGCTTAACAGCTCATATGGGACGCCCCCGAGGGGCTCGACCCAAAAAAATTTTCGGAGCCAGCACCCCCCTAGCAATCCATGGGCTAACAACCACGGGAAATCGCCAAAAAACTGACGTTTTCAATATTTCGCCTCTGGGATGCCCTAGAAACCTCCGCCCAGCCCCTCGGAGCCTATGGATTTGCTTAAAAGCTCATCTGGATGCCCCCGAGCGGCTCGGCCAAAAAAAATTTTCGGAGCCAGCACCCCCCCAGCGATTCATGGGCTAACACCCATGGAAAATCGCCAAAAAACTGACGTTTTCACTATTTTGCCTCTGGGATGCCCTAAAAACCTCCGCCCAGCCCCCTGGAGCCTATGGATCCGCTTAACAGCTCCTCTGGGACGCCTCCAAGGGGCTCGGAGCAAAAAAATTTCCGGAGCCAGCACCCCCCCAGCGATCCATGGGCTAACACCCACGGAAAATCGCCAAAAAACTGACGTTTTCACAATTTCACCTCTGGGACGCCCTAGAAACCTCCTCCCAGCCCCCCGGAGCCTATGGATCCATTTAACAGCTCGTTTGGGATGCCCCCCCTTCAGCCCAAAAAAATTTCCAGATCCAGCACCCCCCCAGCGATCCATGGGCTAACACCCACGGAAAATCGCCAAAAAACTGACGTTTTCACTATTTTGCCTCTGGGACACCCTAGAAACCTCCGCCCAGCCCCCCGGAGCCTATGGATCTGCTTAACAGCTCGTATAGGACGCCCTGAGGTTCTCGTCCCAAAAAAATTTTTGGAGCCAGCACCCCCCCAGCGATCCATTAGGCTAACACCCACGGAAAATCGCCAAAAAACTTACGTTTTCACTATTTTGCCTCTGCGCCACCCTAGAAACCTCCGCCCAACCCCTCGGAGCCTATGGATCCTCTTAACAGCTCGTTTGGGATGCACCCAAGGTGCTCTACCCAAAAAAAATTCCGGAGCCAGCACCCCCCAGCGATCCATGGGCTAACACCCACGGAAAATCGCCAAAAAACTGACTTTTTCATTATTTTGCCTCTGGGATGCCCTAGAAACCTCCGCCCAACCCCCCGGAGCCTATGGATACGCTTAACAGCTCGTCTAGGATTCCCCTGAGGGGCTCGGTCCAAAAAAATTCTGGATCCAGCACCCCCCCAGCAATCCATGGGCTAACACCCACGGAAAATCGCCAAAAAACTGATGTTTTCACAATTTCGCCTCTGGGATGCCCTAGAAACCTCCGCCCAGCCCCCTGGAGCCTATGGATCCGCTTAACAGCTCATCTGGGACACCTCTGAGGGGCTCGGCCCAAAAAAATTTCTGGAGCCAGCACCCCCCCAGCGATCCATGGGCTAACACCCACGGAAAATAGCCAAAAAACTGACGTTTTAACTATTTCGCATCTGGGACGCCCTAGAAACCTCCGCCCAGCCCCCCCGATCCTATGTATCCGCTTAACAGCTCGTCTGGGATGCCTCCAAGGGGCTCAGCCCAAAAAAAATTTCGGAGCCAGCACCCCTCCAGCGATCGATGGGCTAACACCCACGGAAAATCGCCCAAAAAATTGACGTTTTCACTATTTTGCCTCTGAGACGCCCTAGAAACCTTAGCCCAGCCCCCTGGAGCCTATGGATTCACTTAACAGATCGTCTGGGATGCCCCCTAGGGGCTCGTCCCAAAAAAATTTCCAGATCCAGCACCCCCCAGCGATCCATGGGCTAACACCCACGGAAAATCGCCAAAAAACTAACGTTTTCACTATTTTGCCTCTGGGATCCCCTAGAAACCTCCGCCCATCCCCCCGGAGCCTATGGATCCACTTAACAGCTCGTATGGGATGCCCCCGAGGGGCTCGTCCCAAAAAAATTTCCGGAGCCAGCACCCCTCCAGCGATCCATGGGCTAACACCCACGGAAAATCGCCAAAAAACTGTCGTTTTCACTATTTTGCCTCTGGGACGCCCTAGAAACCTCCGGCCAGCCTCTCGGAGCCTATGTATCCGTTTAACAGCTCGTCTGGGATGCCTCCAAGGGGCTCAGCCCAAAAAAAATTCCGGAGCCAGC
This sequence comes from Capsicum rhomboideum, assembly GCA_031232105.1. Classification (NCBI taxonomy): domain Eukaryota; kingdom Viridiplantae; phylum Streptophyta; class Magnoliopsida; order Solanales; family Solanaceae; genus Capsicum; species Capsicum rhomboideum. Next base: position 1,749,344 of record CP124718.1, read on the forward strand.
ACCCCTCCAGCGATCCATGGGCTACCACCCACGGAAAATCGCCAAAAAACTAACGTTTTCACTATTTTGCCTCAGGGACGCCCTAGAAACCTTTGCCCAGCCCCCTGGAGCCTATGTATCCGCTTAACAGCTCATCTGGGATGCCTCCAAGGGGCTCAGCCCAAAAAAAATTCCGGAGCCAGCACCCCTCCAGCGATCGATGGGCTAACACCCACGGAAAATCGCCAAAAAATTGACGTTTTCACTATTTTGCCTCTGAGACGCCCTAGAAACCTCAGCCCAGCCCCCTGGAGCCTATGTATTCACTTAACAGCTCATCTGGGATGCCCCCGAGGGGCTCGGTCCAAAACAATTTTCGGAGCCAGCACCCCCCCGGCGATCCATGGGCTAACACCCACGGAAAATCGCAAAAAAACTGACGTTTTCACTATTTTATCTCTAGGACGCCCTAGAAACCTCTGCCCAGCCCCCCGGAGCCTATGTATCTGCTTAACAGCTCGTCTGAGACACCCCCGAGGGGCTCGGCCCAAAAAAATATCCGGAGCCAGCACCCCCCCAGCAATCCATGGGCTAACACCCACGGAAAATCGCCAAAAAACTGACGTTTTCACTATTTGGCCTCTGGGACGCCCTAGAAACCTCCGCCCAGCCCCCCGGAGCCTATAGATATATTTAACAACTCGTCTGGGATGCCCCCGAGGGGCTTGGCCCAAAAATATTTCCGGAGCCAGCACCCCCCCAGCGATCCATGGGCTAACACCCACGGAAAATCGCCAAAAAATTGACGTTTTCACTATTTTGCCTATGGGATGCACTAGAAACCTCCGCCCAGCCCCTCGGAGCCTATGGATCCGCTAAACAGCTCATCTGGGACTCCCCCGAGTGGCTCGGCCAAAAAAAATTTTCGGAGCCAGCACCCCCCCAGCGATCCATGGGCTAACACCCATGAAAAACCGCCAAAAAACTGACGTTTTTCACTATTTCGCCTCTGGGATGCCCTAGAAACCTCCGCCCAGCCCCCCGGAGCCTATGTATCCGCTTAACAGCTCATCTGGGATGCCCCCGAGGGGCTCGACCCAAAAAAATTTTCGGAGCCAGCACCCCCTAGCAATCCATGGGCTAACAACCACGGGAAATCGCCAAAAAACTGACGTTTTCAATATTTCGCCTCTGGGATGCCCTAGAAACCTCCGCCCAACCCCTCGGAGCCTATGGATCCTCTTAACAGCTCGTTTGGGATGCACCCAAGGTGCTCTACCCAAAAAAAATTCCGGAGCCAGCACCCCCCAGCGATCCATGGGCTAACACCCACGGAAAATCGCCAAAAAACTGACTTTTTCATTATTTTGCCTCTGGGATGCCCTAGAAACCTCCGCCCAACCCCCCGGAGCCTATGGATACGCTTAACAGCTCGTCTAGGATTCCCCTGAGGGGCTCGGTCCAAAAAAATTCCGGATCCAGCACCCCCCCAGCAATCCATGGGCTAACACCCACGGAAAATCGCCAAAAAACTGATGTTTTCACTATTTCGCCTCTGGGATGCCCTAGAAACCTCCGCCCAGCCCCCTGGAGCCTAAGGATCCGCTTAACAGCTCATCTGGGACACCTCTGAGGGGCTCGGCCCAAAAAAATTTCTGGAGCCAGCACCCCCCCAGCGATCCATGGGCTAACACCCACGGAAAATCACCAAAAAACTGACGTTTTCACTATTTTGCCTCTGGGACGCCCTAGAAACCTCCGCCCAGCCCCCCGAAGCCTATGGATCCACTTAACAGCTCATATGCGATTCCCCCAAGGGGATCAGCCCAAAAATATTCCCGGATCCAGCACCCCCACAGCGATCCATGGGCTAACACCCACGAAAAATCGCCAAAAAATTGATGTTTTCACTATTTTGCCTCTGGGATTCCCTAGAAACCTCCGCCCAGCCCCCTGGAGCCTATGGATCCGCTTAAAAGCTCATCTGGGATGCCTCCGAGGGGCTCGACCCAAAAAAATTTCTTTAGCCAGCACCCCCCCAGCGATCCATGGGCTAACACCCACGGAAAATCGCCAAAAAAATGACGTTTTCACTATTTCGCCTCTGGGATGCCCTAAAAACCTCCGCCCAGCCCCCCGTAGCTGATGGATCCGCTTAACAGGTCGTTTGGGATGCCCCCGAGGGGCTCGTCCCAAAATAATTTCCGTATCCAGCACCCCCCCAGCGATCCATGGGCTAACACCCACGGAAAATCGCCAAAAAACTGACGTTTTCACTATTTTGCCTCTGGGATGCCCTAGAAACCTCCGCCCAACCCCCCGGAGTGTATGGATCTGCTTAATAGCTCGTCTGTGACACTTCTGAGGTTCTCGTCCCAAAAAAATTTCCAGAGCCAGTACCACCCCAGCGATCCATGAGCTAACACCCACGGAAAATCGCCAAAAAACTGACGTTTTAACTATTTTGCCTCTGGGACGCCCTAGAAACCTCCGTCCAGCCCCCCCGATCCTATGTATCCGCTTAACAGCTCGTCTGGGATGCCTCCAAGGGGCTCAGCCCAAAAAAAATTTCGGAGCCAGCACCCCTCCAGCGATCGATGGGCTAACACCCACGGAAAATCGCCAAAAAATTGACGTTTTCACTATTTTGCCTCTGAGACGCCCTAGAAACCTCAGCCCAGCCCCCTGGAGCCTATGGATTCACTTAATAGATCGTCTAGGATGCCCCCTAGGGGCTCGTTCCAAAAAAATTTCCAGATCCAGCACCCCCCAGCGATCCATGGGCTAACACACACGGAAAATCGCCAAAAAACTGACGTTTTCACTATTTTGCCTCTGGGATCCCCTAGAAACCTCCGGCCAGCCCCCCGGAACCTATGTATCCGCTTAACAGCTCGTCTGGGATGCCCCTGTGGGGCTCGGCCCAAAATAATTTCCTTATCCAGCACCCCCCCAGCGATCCATGGGCTAACACCCACGGAAAATCGCCAAAAAACTAACGTTTTCACTATTTTGCCTCTGGGACGCCCTAGAAACCTTTGTCCAGCCCCCTGGAGCCTATGTATCCGCTTAACAGCTCGTCTGGGATGCCTCCAAGGGGCTCAACCCAAAAAAAATTCCGGAGCCAGCACCCCTCCAGCGATCGATGGGCTAACACCCACGGAAAATCGCCAAAAAAATTGACGTTTTCACTATTTTGCCTCTGAGACGCCCTAGAAACCTCAGCCCAGCCCCCTGGAGCCTATGTATTCACTTAACAGCTCATCTGGGATGCCCTCGAGGGGCTCGGCCCAAAACAATTTTCGGAGCCAGCACCCCCCCGGCGATCCATGGGCTAACACCCACGGAAAATCGCAAAAAAACTGACGTTTTCACTATTTTATCTCTAGGACGCCCTAGAAACCTCTGCACAGCCCCCCGGAGCCTATGTATCTGCTTAACTGCTCGTCTGAGAAACCCCCGAGGGGCTCGGCCCAAAAAAATATCCGGAGCCAGCACCCCCCCAGCAATCCATGGGCTAACACCCACGGAAAATCTCCAAAAAACTAACGTTTTCACTATTTTAGCTCTGGGACGCCCTAGAAACCTCCGCCCAGCCCCCGGGAGCCTATAGATCTATTTAACAGCTCGTCTGGGATGCCCCCGAGGGGCTTGGCCCAAAAAAAATTCCGGAGCCAGCACCCCCCCAGCGATCCATGGGCTAACACCCACGAAAAATCACCAAAAAACTGACGTTTTCACTATTTTGCCTATGGGAGGCACTAGAAACCTCCGCCCAGCCCCTCGGAGCCTATGGATCCGCTAAACAGCTCATCTGGGACTCCCCCGAGCGGCTAGGCCAAAAAAATTTTTCGGAGCCAGCACCCCCCAGCGATCCATGGGCTAACACCCATGGAAAACCGCCAAAAAACTGACGTTTTCACTATTTCGCCTCTGGGATGCCCTAGAAACCTCCGCCCAGCCCCCCGGAGCCTATGGATCCGCTTAACAGCTTTTCTGGGACGCCCCCGTGGTGCTCGGCCCAAAAAAATTTCCTGAGCCAGCACCCCCCCAGTGATCCATGGGATAACGCCCATGGAAAATCGCTAAAAAACTGACGTTTTCACTATTTTGCCTCTGGGATGCCCTAGAAACCTCCTCCCAGGCCCTCGAAGCTTATGGATCCACTTAACAGCTTGTCTGGGATGCCCCCGTGGTGCTCGTCCCAAAAAAATTTCCTGAGCCAGCACCCCCCCAGTGATCCATGGGCTAACACCCACAGAAAATCGCAAAAAAACTGACGTTTTCACTATTTTTCCTCTGGGACGCCCTAGAAACCTCGGCCCCGCCCACCGGAGCCTATGGATCCGCTTAACAGCTCGTCTGGGATGCCCCCGAAGGGCTCAGCCAAAAATAATTTCCGGAGCTAGCACCCCCCAGCGATCCATGGGCTAACGCCCACGGAAAATCGCAAAAAAACTGACGTTTTCACTATTTTGACTCTGGGATGCCCTAGAAACCTCCGCCAAGCCCCTCGGAGCCTATGGATCTGCTTAACAGCTCCTCTGGGATGCCCCCGAGGGGTTCGTCCCAAAAAAATTTTCGGAGCCAGCACCCCCCCAGTGATCCATGGGCTAACACCCACAAAAAATTGCCAAAAAACTGACGTTTTCACTATTTTGACTCTGGGATGCCCTAGAAACCTCCGCCAAGCCCCTCGGAGCCTATGGATCTGCTTAACAGCTCCTATGGGATGCCCCCGAGGGGCTCGGCCCAAAAAAATTTCCGGAGTCAGCACCCCCCCAGCGATCCATGGGCTAACACCCGCGAAAAATCACCAAAAACCTGACGTTTTCACTATTTTGCCTCTGGGACGCCCTAGAAACCTCCGCCCAGCCCCACGGAGCCTATGGATCTACTTAACAGCTCGTCTGGGATTCCCCCGATGGGCTCGGCCCAAAAAAATTTCCAAAGTCAGCACCCCCCCAGCGATCCATGGGCTAACACCCACGAAAAATCGCCAAAAAACAGACATTTTCACTATTTCACCTCTAGGACGCCCTAGTAACCTCGGCCCCGCCCACCGGAGCCTATGGATCCGCTTAACAGCTCGTCTGGGACTCCCTCGAGGGGCTCGTCCCAAAAAAATTTCTGGAGCCAGCACACCCCCAGCGATCCATGGGCTAACACCCACGGAAAATCTCCAAAAAACTGACATTTTCACTATTTTGCCTCTGGGACGCCCTAGAACCCTCCGCCCAGCCCCCCGGAGCCTATGGATCCGCTTAAATGCTCGTCTGGGATAACCCCGAGGGGCTCGGCCCAAAAAAATTTCTGGAGCCAGCACCCCCCCAGCAATCCATGGGCTAACACCCACGGAAAATCGCCAAAAAACTGACGTTTTCACTATTTTACCTCTGGGACGTCCTAGAAACCTCCGCCCAACCCCCCGGAGCCTATGGATACACTTTATAGCTCGTCTAGGATGCCCCTGAGGGGCTCGGCCCAAAACAATTTTCGGAGCCAGCACCCCCCCGGCGATCCATGGGCTAACACGCACGGAAAATCGCAAAAAAACTGACGTTTTCACTATTTTATCTCTAGGACGCCCTAGAAACCTCCGCCCAGCCCCCCGGAGCCTATGTATCTGCTTAACTGCTCGTCTGAGAAACCCCCGAGGGGCTCGGCCCAAAAAAATATCCGGAGCCAGCACCCCCCCAGCAATCCATGGGCTAACACCCACGGAAAATCGCCAAAAAACTGACGTTTTCACTATTTTAGCTCTGGGACGCCCTAGAAACCTCCGCCCAGCCCCCCGGAGCCTATAGATCTATTTAACAGCTCGTCTGGGATGCCCCTGAGTGGCTTGGCCCAAAAAAATTTCCGGAGCCAGCACCCCCCCAGCGATCCATGGGCTAACACCCACGGAAAATCGCCAAAAAACTGACGTTTTCACTATTTTGCCTATGGGATGCACTAGAAACCTCCGTCCAGCCCCTCGGAGCCTATGGATCCGCTAAACAGCTCATCTGGGACTCCCCCGAGCGGCTCGGCCAAAAAAAATTTTCGGAGCCAGCACCCCCCAGCGATCCATGGGCTAACACCCATGGAAAACCGCCAAAAAACTGACGTTTTCACTATTTCACCTCTGGGATGCCCTAGAAACCTCCGCCCAGCCCCCCGGAGCCTATGTATCCGCTTAACAGCTCGTCTGAGACGCCCCCGAGGGGCTCTACCCAAAAAAATTTTCGGAGCCAGCACCCCCCTAGCAATCCATGGGCTAACACCCACGGGAAATCGCCAAAAAACTGACGTTTTCACTATTTCGCATCTGGGATGCCCTAGAAACCTTTGCCCAGCCCCTCGGAGCCTATGGATCTGCTTAAAAGCTCATCTGGATGCCCCCAAGCGGCTGGGCCAAAAAAAATTTTCGGAGCCAGCACCCCCCCAGCGATTCATGGGCTAACACCCATGGAAAATCGCCAAAAAACTGACGTTTTCACTATTTTGCCTCTGGGATGCCCTAAAAACCTCCGCCCAGCCCCCTGGAACCTATTGATCCGCTTAACAGCTTGTCTGGGATGCCCCCGAGGGGATCGTCCCAAAAAAATTTTTGGAGCCAACACCCCCCCAGCGATCCATGGGCTAACACCCACAGAAAATCGCCAAAAAACTGACGTTTTCACTATTTTTCCTCTGGGACGCCCTAGAAACCTCCGCCCAGCCCCCCGGAGCCTATGGATCTGCATAAAAGCTTGTATGGGATGCACCCAAGGGGATCGACCCAAAAAAATTTCCGGATCCAGCACCCCCCCAGCGATCCATGGGCTAACACCCACGGAAAATTGCCAAAAAACTGACGTTTTCACAATTTCGCCTCTGGGACGCCCTAGAAACCTCCGCCCATCCCCCCGAAGCCTATGGATCTGCTTAACAGCTCGTATGGGATGCCTCCGAGGGGCTCAGCCAAAAATAATTTTCGGAGCCAGCACCCCCCAGCGATCCATGGGCTAACGCCCACGGAAAATCGCTAAAAAACTGACGTTTTCACTATTTTTCCTCTGGGACGCCCTAGAAACCTCCGCCCAGCCCCCCGGAGCCTATGGATCTGCATAAAAGCTTGTATGGGATGCACCCAAGGGGATCGACCCAAAAAAATTTCCGGATCCAGCACCCCCCCAGCGATCCATGGGCTAACACCCACGGAAAATTGCCAAAAAACTGACGTTTTCACAATTTCGCCTCTGGGACGCCCTAGAAACCTCCGCCCATCCCCCCGAAGCCTATGGATCTGCTTAACAGCTCGTATGGGATGCCTCCGAGGGGCTCAGCCAAAAATAATTTTCGGAGCCAGCACCCCCCAGCGATCCATGGGCTAACGCCCACGGAAAATCGCTAAAAAACTGACGTTTTCACTATTTTGCCTCTGGGACGCCCTAGAAACCTCCGCCCAGCCCCTCGGAGCCTATGGATCCATTTAACAGCTCGTCTGGGATGCCCCCAAGGGGCTCGGCCTAAAAAAATTTCGGAGCCAGCACCCCCCCAGCGATCCATGGGCTAACACCCACGGAAAATCGCCAAAAAACTGACGTTTTCACTATTTTGCCTTTGGGACGCCCTAGAAACCTCCGCCCAGCCCACCAGAGCCTATGGATCTACTTAACATCTTATCTGGGACACCCCCGAGGGGCTTGTCCCAAAAGTATTTCCGGAGCCAGCACCCCCCCAGCGATCCATGGGCTAACACCCACGGAAAATCGCCAAAAAACTAACGTTTTCACTATTTTGCCTCTGGGACGCCCTAGAAACCTCTGCCCAGACCCCCGGAGCCTATGTATCTGCTTAACAGCTCCTCTGGGACGCCCCCGAGGGGCTCGGCCCAAAAAAATTTCCGTAGTCAGCACCCCCCAGCGATCCATTGGCTAACACCCACGTAAAATCGCCAAAAAACTGACGTTTTCACTATTTTGCCTCTGGGACGCCCTAGAAACCTTCGCCCAGCCCCCCGGAGCCTATGGATCCGCTTAAAAGCTCGTATGGGACTCCCTCGAGGGGCTCGGCCCAAAAACATTTCCGGAGCCAGCACCCCCCCAGCGATTCATTGGCTAACACCCACGTAAAATCGCCAAAAAATTGACGTTTTCACTATTTTGCCTCTGGGACGACCTAGAAACCTCCGCCCAGCCCCCCGGAGCCTATGGATCTGTTTAACAGCTAGTATGGGAAGCCCCTGAGGGGTTCGACCGAAAAAAATTTGCGGATCCAGCACCCCCCCAGCGATCCATGGGCTAACACCCACGGAAAATCGCCAAAAAACTGACGTTTTCACTATTTCGCCTCTGGGATGCCCTAGAAACCTACGCACAGCCCCCCGGAGCCTATGGATCTGCTTAACAGCTCATCTGGGATGCCCCTGAGGGGATCAGCCCAAAAACATTTCCGAAGTCAGCACCCCCCTAGCGATCCATGGGCTAACACCCACGAAAAATCGCCAAAAAACTGACGTTTTCACTATTTCACCTCTGGGACGCCCTAGAAACCTCTGCCCCGCCCCTCAGAGCCTATGGATCCGCTTAACAGCTCGTCTGGGACTCACTCAATGGGCTCGGCCCCAAAAAATTTCTGGAGCCAGCACCCCCCCAGCGATCCATGGGCTAACACCCACGGAAAATCTCCAAAAAACTGACGTTTTCACTATTTTGCCTCTGGGATGCCCTAGAAACCTCCGCCCAGCCCACTGGATCCTATGGATATGCTTAAAATCTCCTCTGGGATGTCCCCGAGGGGCTCGGCCTAGAAACATTTCCGGAGTCAGCACCCTCCCAGCGATACATTGGCTAAGACCCACGAAAAATCGCCAAAAAACTAACGTTTTCAGTATTTTGCCTCTGGGATGCCCTAGAAACCTCCGCCCAGCCCCCCGGAGCCTATGGATCCGCTTAACAGCGCGTCTGGGACACCCCCGAGGGTCTCGGCCCAAAAAAATTTTCGGAGCCAGCACCCCCCTAGCGATCCATTGGCTAAAACCCACGTAAAATTGCCAAAAAACTGACGTTTTCACTATTTTGCCTCTGGCACGCCCTAGAAACCTTCGCCCAGCCCCCCAGAGCCTATGGATCTGCTTAACAGCTCGTATGGGACGCCCCCGAGGGGCTCGGTCCAGAAAAATTTCCGGATCCAGCACCCCCCTAGCGATCCATGGGCTAACACCCACGGAAAATCGCCAAAAAACTGACGTTTTCACTATTTTGCCTCTGGGATGCCCTAGAAACCTCCGCCCAGCCCCCTGGAGCCAATCGATCCACTTAATAGCTCATCTGGGATGCCCCATAGGGGATAGGCCCAAAAATATTTGAGGAGCCCGCAGCCCCCCAGCGATCCATGGGCTAACACCCACGAAAAATCGCCAAAAAACTGATGTTTTCACTATTTCGCCTCTGTGATGCCCTAGAAACCTCCGCCAAGCCCCCCGGAGCCTATGGATCCGCTTAACAGCTCATCTAGGATGCCCCTGAGGGGCTCGACCCAAAAAAATTTCCAAATCCAGCACCCCCCCAGCGATCCATGGGCTAACACCCACGAAAAATCGCCAAAAAACTGACGTTTTCACTATTTTGCCTTTGGGACGCCCTTGAAACCTTCGCCCAGCCCACCGGAGCCTATGGATCTTCTTAACAGCTTGTATGGGACGCCCCCGAGGGGCTCGTCCCAAAAAGATTTCCGGAGCCAGCACCCCCCCAGCGATCCATGGGCTAACACCCACGGAAAATCGCCAAAAAACTGACGTTTTCACTATTTCCCCTCTGGGATGCCCTAGAAACCTCCGCACAGCCCCCCGGAGCCTATGGATCTGCTTAACAGCTAGTCTGGGAAGCCCCTGAGGGGCTCGGCCGAAAAAAATTTGCAGAGCCAGCACCCCCCCAGCGATCCATGGGCTAACACACACGGAAAATCGCCAAAAAACTGACGTTTTCACTATTTTGCCTCTGGGATGCCCTAGAAACCTACGCACAGCCCCCCGGAGCCTATGGATCCGCTTAACAGCTCATATGGGATGCCCCTGAGGGGATCAGCCCAAAAATATTTTCGAAGTCAGCACCCCCCTAGCGATCCATGGGCTAACACCCACGAAAAATCGCCAAAAAATCGACGTTTCCACTATTTCACCTCTGGGACGCCCTAGAAACCTCTGCCCCGCCCCTCGGAGCCTATGGATCCGCTTAACAGCTCATCTGGGACTCCCTCAATGGGCTCGGTCCCAAAAAATTTCTGGAGCCAGCACCCCCCCAGCGATCCATTGGCTAAGACCCACGTAAAATCGCCAAAAAACTGACGTTTTCACTATTTCGCCTCTGGGATGCCCTAGAAACCTCCGCCCAGCCCCCCGGATCCTATGGATCCGCTTAACAGCGCGTCTGGGACACCCCTGAGGGGCTCGGCCCAAAAAAATTTTCGGAGCCAGCACCCCCCCAGCGATCCATTGGGTAACACCCACGTAAAATCGCCAAAAAACTGACGTTTTCACTATTTTGCCTCTGGGACGCCCTAGAAACCTCCGCCCAGCCCCCCGGAGCCTATGGATCTGCTTAACAGCTCGTATGGGATGCCCCCGAGGGGCTCGACCCAAAAAAATTTCCGGATCCAGCACCCCCCTAGCGATCCATGGGCTAACACCCACGGAAAATCGCCAAAACACTGACGTTTTCACTATTTTGCCTTTGGGACGCCCTAGAAACCTCCGCCCAGCCCACCAGAGCCTATGGATCTACTTAACAGCTTGTCTGGGATGCCCCCGAGGGGCTTGTCCCAAAAGTATTTCCGGAGCCAGCACCCCCCAGCGATCCATGGGCTAACACCCACGGAAAATCGCCAAAAAACTAACGTTTTCACTATTTTGCCTCTGGGACGCCCTAGAAACCTCTGCCCAGACCCCCGGAGCCTATGTATCTGCTTAACAGCTCCTCTGGGACGCCCCCGAGGGGCTCGGCCCAAAAAAATTTCCGTAGTCAGCACCCCCCAGCGATCCATTGGCTAACACCCACGTAAAATCGCCAAAAAACTGACGTTTTCACTATTTTGCCTCTGGGACGCCCTCGATACCTTCGCCCAGTCCCCCGGAGCCTATGGATCCGCTTAAAAGCTCGTATGGTACTCCCTCGAGGGGCTCGGCCCAAAAACATTTCCGGAGCCAGCACCCCCCCAGCGATTCATTGGCTAACACCCACGTAAAATCGCCAAAAAACTGACGTTTTCACTATTTTGCCTCTGGGACGACCTAGAAACCTCCGCCCAGCCCCCCGGAGCCTATGGATCTGTTTAACAGCTAGTATGGGAAGCCCCTGAGGGGCTCGACCGAAAAAAATTTGCGGATCCAGCACCCCCCCAGCGATCCATGGGCTAACACCCACGGAAAATCGCCAAAAAACTGACGTTTTCACTATTTTGCCTCTGGGATGCCCTAGAAACCTACGCACAGCCCCCCGGAGCCTATGGATCTGCTTAACAGCTCATCTGGGATGCCCCTGAGGGGATCAGCCCAAAAACATTTCCGAAGTCAGCACCCCCCTAGCGATCCATGGGCTAACACCCACGAAAAATCGCCAAAAAACTGACGTTTTCACTATTTCACCTCTGGGACGCCCTAGAAACCTCTGCCCCGCCCCTCAGAGCCTATGGATCCATTTAACAGCTCGTCTGGGACTCACTCAATGGGCTCGGCCCCAAAAAATTTCTGGAGCCAGCACCCCCCCAGCGATCCATGGGCTAACACCCACGGAAAATCTCCAAAAAACTGACGTTTTCACTATTTTGCCTCTGGGACGCCCTAGAAACCTCCGCCCAGCCCACCGGATCCTATGGATATGCTTAAAATCTCCTCTGGGATGCCCCCGAGGGGCTCGGCCCAGAAACATTTCCGGAGTCAGCACCCTCCCAGCGATACATGGGCTAAGACCCACGAAAAATCGCCAAAAAACTGACGTTTTCAGTATTTTGCCTCTGGGATGCCCTAGAAACCTCCGCCCAGCCCCCCGGAGCCTATGGATCCGCTTAACAGCGCGTCTGGGACACCCCCGAGGGTCTCGGCCCAAAAAAATTTTCGGAGCCAGCACCCCCCCAGCGATCCATTGGCTAACACCCACGTAAAATTGCCAAAAAACTGACGTTTTCACTATTTCGCCTCTGGGACGCCCTTGAAACCTTCGCCCAGCCCCCCGGAGCCTATGGATCTGCTTAACAGCTCGTATGGGACGCCCCCGAGTGGCTCGGTCCAGAAAAATTTCCGGATCCAGCACCCCCCTAGCGATCCATGGGCTAACACCCACGAAAAATCGCCAAAAAACTGACGTTTTCACTATTTCGCCTCTGGGACGCCCTAGAAACCTCCGCCCAGCCCCCTGGAGCCAATGGATCAACTTAACAGCTCATCTGGGATGCCCCATAGGGGATAGGCCCAAAAAAATTTGAGGAGCCCGCAGCCCCCCAGCGATCCATGGGCTAACACCCACGAAAAATCGCCAAAAAACTGATGTTTTCACTATTTTGCCTCTGTGATGCCCTAGAAACCTCCGCCCAGCCCCCCGGAGCCTATGGATCCGCTTAACAGCTTGTCTAGGATGCCCCTGAGGGGCTCGACCCAAAAAAATTTCCAAATCCAGCACCCCCCCAGCGATCCATGGGCTAACACCCACGAAAAATCGCCAAAAAACTGACGTTTTCACTATTTTGCCTTTGGGACGCCCTAGAAACCTTCGCCCATCCCACCGGAGCCTCTGGATATGCTTAACAGCTTGTATGGGACGCCCCCAAGGGGCTCGTCCCAAAAAGATTTCCGGAGCCAGCACCCCCCCAGCGATCCATGGGCTAACACCCACGGAAAATCGCCAAAAAACTGACGTTTTCACTATTTCACCTCTGGGACGCCCTAGAAACCTCTGCCCAGCCCCCCGGAGCCTATGGAACCACTTAACAGCTCGTCTGGGACTCCCCTGAGGGGCTCGTCCCAAAACAATCTGCGGAGCCAGCACCCCCCCAGCGATCCATGGGCTAACACCCACGGAAAATCGCCAAAAAACTGACGTTTTCACTATTTCGCCTCTGGGATGCCCTAGAAACCTCCGCCCAGCCCCCCGGAGCCTATGGATCTGCTTAACAGCTAGTCTGGGAAGCCCCTGAGGGGATCGGCCGAAAAAAATTTGCAGAGCCAGCACCCCCCCAGCGATCCATGGGCTAACACACACGAAAAATCGCCAAAAAACTGACGTTTTCACTATTTTGCCTCTGGGATGCCCTAGAAACCTGCGCACAGCCCCCCGGAGCCTATGGATCCGCTTAACAGCTCATCTGGGATGCCCCTGAGGGGATCAGCCCAAAAACATTTCCGAAGTCAGCACCCCCCTAGCGATCCATGGGCTAACACCCACGAAAAATCGCCAAAAAATCGACGTTTTCACTATTTCACCTCTGGGATGCCCTAGAAACCTCTGCCCCGCCCCTCGGAGCCTATGGATCCGCTTAACAGCTCATATGGGACTCCCTCAATGGGCTCGGCCCCAAAAAATTTCTGGAGCCAGCACCCCCCCAGCGATCCATTGGCTAAGACCCACGGAAAATCGCCAAAAAACTGACGTTTTCACTATTTCGCCTCTGGGATGCCCTAGAAACCTCCGCCCAGCCCCCCGGATCCTATGGATCCGCTTAACAGCGCGTCTGGGACACCCCTGAGGGGCTCGGCCCAAAAAAATTTCCGGAGCCAGCACCCCCCCAGCGATCCATTGGCTAACACCCACGTAAAATCGCCAAAAAACTGATGTTTTCACTATTTTGCCTCTGGGATGCCCTAGAAACCTCCGCCCAGCCCCCCGGAGCCTATGGATCTGCTTAACAGCTCGTATGGGATGCCCCCGAGGGGCTCGGCCCAAAAACATTTCCGGATCCAGCACCCCCCTAGCGATCCATGGGCTAACACCCACGGAAAATCGCCAAAAAACTGACGTTTTCACTATTTCACCTCTGGGACGCCCTAGAAACCTCCGCCCAGCCCCCTGGAGCCAATGGATCCACTTAACAGCTCATCTGGGACACCCCATAGGGGCTCGGCCCAAAAAAATTTTCGGAGTCCGCAGCCCCCCAGCGATCCATGGGTTAACACCCACGAAAAATCGCCAAAAAACTGATGTTTTCACTATTTCGCCTCTGTGATGCCCTAGAAACCTCCGCCCAGCCCCCCGGAGCCTATGGATCCGCTTAACAGCTCGTCTAGGATGCCCCCGAGGGGCTCGACCCAAAAAAATTTCCAAATCCAGCACCCCCCCAGCGATCCATGGGCTAACATCCACGGAAAATCGCCAAAAAACTGACGCTTTCACTATTTTGCCTTTGGGACGCCCTAGTAACCTCCGCCCAGCCCACCGGAGCCTATGGATCTGCTTAACAGCTTGTCTGGGATGCCCCCGAGGGGTTCGTCCCAAAAAGATTTCCGGAGCCAGCACCCCCCCAGCGATCCATGGGCTAACACCCACGAAAAATCGCCAAAAAACTAACGTTTTCACTATTTCACCTCTGGGACGCCCTAGAAACCTCTGCCCAGCCCCCCGAAGCCTATGGAACCACTTAACAGCTCATATGGAACTCCCCTGAGGGGCTCGTCCCAAAACAATCTGCGGAGCCAGCACCCCCCAGCGATCCATGGGCTAACACCCACGGAAAATCGCCAAAAAACTGACGTTTTCACTATTTCGCCTCTGGGATGCCCTAGAAACCTCCGCCCAGCCCCCCGGAGCCTATGGATCTGCTTAAAAGCTAGTCTGGGAAGCCCCTGAGGGGCTCGGCCGAAAAAAATTTGCGGAGCCAGCACCCCCCCACCGATCCATGGGCTAACACCCACGGAAAATCGCCAAAAAACTGACGTTTTCACTATTTTGCCTCTGGGATGCCCTAGAAACCTCCGCCCAGCCCCCCGGAGCCTATGGATCCGCTTAACAGCTCATCTAGGATGCCCACGAGGGGCTCGACCCAAAAAAATTTCCAAATCCAGCACCCCCCCAGCGATCCATGGGCTAACACCCATGGAAAATCGCCAAAAAACTGACGTTTTAACTATTTTGCCTTTGGGACGCCCTAGAAACCTCCGCCCAGCCCACCGGATCCTATGGATCTGCTTAAAAGCTTGTCTGGGATGCCCCTGAGGGGCTCGTCCCAAAAATATTTCCGGAGCCAGCACCCCCCCAGCGATCCATGGGCTAACACCCACGGAAAATCTCCAAAAAACTGACGTTTTCACTATTTTGCCTCTGGGACGCCCTAGAAACCTCTGCCCAGACCCCCGGAGCCTATGTATCGACTTAACAGCTCCTCTGGGACGCCCCCAAGGGGCTCGGTCCAAAAAAATTTCCGTAGTCAGCACCCCCCAGCGATCCATTGGCTAACACCCACGTAAAATCGCCAAAAAACTGACGTTTTCAATATTTCACCTCTGGGACGCCCTAGAAACCTCCGCCCAGCCCCCCAGAGCCTATGGATCTGCTTAACAGCTAGTTTGGGAAGCCCCTGAGGGGCTCAGCCGAAAAAAATTTGCGGAGCCAGCACCCCCCCAGCGATCCATGGGCTAACACCCACGGAAAATCGCCAAAAAACTGACTTTTTCACTATTTTGCCTCTGGGATGCCCTAGAAACCTACGCACAGCCCCCCGGAGCCTATGGATCTACTTAAAAGCTCATCTGGGATGCCCCTGAGGGGATCATCCCAAAAACATTTCCGAAGTCAGCACCCCCCTAGCGATCCATGGGCTAACACCCACGAAAAATCGCCAAAAAACTGACGTTTTCACTATTTCACCTCAGGGACGCCCTAGAAACCTCTGCCCCGCCCCTCGGAGCCTATGGATCTGCTTAACAGCTCGTATGGGACTCCCTCAATGGGCTCGACCCCAAAAAATTTCTGGAGCCAGCACACCCCCAGCGATCCATGGGCTAACACCCATGGAAAATCTCCAAAAAACTGACGTTTTCACTATTTTGCCTCTGGGATGCCCTAGAAACCTACGCACAGCCCCCCGTAGCCTATGGATACGCTTAACAACTCATCTGGGATGCCCCTGAGGGGATCAGCCCAAAAACATTTCCGAAGTCAGCACCCCCCTAGCGATCCATGGGCTAACACCCACGAAAAATCGCCAAAAAATCGACGTTTTCACTATTTCACCTCTGGGACGCCCTAGAAACCTCTGCCCCGCCCCTCGGAGCCTATGGATCCGCTTAACAGCTCATCTGGGACTCCCTCAATGGGCTCGGCCCCAAAAAATTTCTGGAGCCAGCACCCCCCCAGCGATCCATTGGCTAAGACCCACGTAAAATCGCCAAAAAACTGACGTTTTCACTATTTCGCCTCTGGGATGCCCTAGAAACCTCCGCCCAGCCCCCTGGATCCTATGGATCCGCTTAACAGCGCGTCTGGGACACCCCTGAGGGGCTCGGCCCAAAAAAATTTCCGGAGCCAGCACCCCCCCAGCGATCCATTGGCTAACACCCACGTAAAATCGCCAAAAAACTGATGTTTTCACTATTTTGCCTCTGGGACGCCCTAGAAACCTCCGCCCAGCCCCCCCGGAGCCTATGGATCTGCTTAACAGCTCGTATGGGATGCCCCCGAGGGGCTCGGCCAAAAAAAATTTCCGGATCCAGCACCCCCCTAGCGATCCATGGGCTAACACCCACGGAAAATCGCCAAAAAACTGACGTTTTCACTATTTCGCCTCTGGGACGCCCTAGAAACCTCCGCCCAGCCCCCTGGAGCCAATGGATCCACTTAATAGCTCATCTGGGATGCCCCATAGGGGCTCGGCCCAAAAAAATTTTCGGAGTCCGCAGCCCCCCAGCGATCCATGGGTTAACACCCACGAAAAATCGCCAAAAAACTGATGTTTTCACTATTTCGCCTCTGTGATGCCCTAGAAACCTCCGCCCAGCCCCCCGGAGCCTATGGATCCGCTTAACAGCTCGTCTAGGATGCCCCCGAGGGGCTCGACCCAAAAATATTTCCAAATCCAGCACCCCCCCAGCGATCCATGGGCTAACACCCACGGAAAATCGCCAAAAAACTGACGCTTTCACTATTTTGCCTTTGGGACGCCCTAGTAACCTCCGCCCAGCCCACCGGAGCCTATGGATCTGCTTAACAGCTTGTCTGGGATGCCCCCGAGGGGTTCGTCCCAAAAAGATTTCCGGAGCCAGCACCCCCCCAGCGATCCATGGGCTAACACCCACGAAAAATCGCCAAAAAACTGACGTTTTCACTATTTCACCTCTGGGATGCCCTAGAAACCTCCGCCTAGCCCCCCGGAGCCTATGGAACCACTTAACAGCTCGTATAGGACTCCCCTGAGGGGCTCGTCCCAAAACAATCTGAGGAGGCAGCACCCCCCAGCGATCCATGGGCTAACACCCACGGAAAATCGCCAAAAAATTGACGTTTTCACTATTTCGCCTCTGGGATGCCCTAGAAACCTCCGCCCAGCCCCCCGGAGCCTATGGATCTGCTTAAAAGCTAGTCTGGGAAGCCCCTGAGGGGCTCGGCCAAAAAAAATTTGCGGAGCCAGCACCCCCCCACCGATCCATGGGCTAACACCCACGGAAAATCGCCAAAAAACTGACGTTTTCACTATTTTGCCTCTGGGATGCCCTAGAAACCTCCGCCCAGCCCCCCGGAGCCTATGGATCCGCTTAACAGCTCATCTAGGATGCCCACGAGGGGCTCAACCCAAAAAAATTTCCAAATCCAGCACCCCCCCAGCGATCCATGGGCTAACACCCACGGAAAATCGCCAAAAAACTGACGTTTTAACTATTTTGCCTTTGGGACGCCCTAGAAACCTCCGCCCAGCCCACCGGATCCTATGGATCTGCTTAAAAGCTTGTCTGGGATGCCCCTGAGGGGCTCGTCCCAAAAATATTTCCGGAGCCAGCACCCCCCCAGCGATCCATGGGCTAACACCCACGGAAAATCGCCAAAAAACTGACGTTTTCACTATTTTGCCTCTGGGACGCCCTAGAAACCTCTGCCCAGACCCCCGGAGCCTATGTATCGACTTAACAGCTCCTCTGGGATGCCCCCAAGGGGCTCAGTCCAAAAAAATTTCCGTAGTCAGCACCCCCCAGCGATCCATTGGCTAACACCCACGTAAAATCGCCAAAAAACTGACGTTTTCAATATTTCACCTCTGGGACGCCCTAGAAACCTCCGCCCAGCCCCCCAGAGCCTATGGATCTGCTTAACAGCTAGTTTGGTAAGCCCCTGAGGGGCTCAGCCGAAAAAAATTTGCGGAGCCAGCACCCCCCCAGCGATCCATGGGCTAACACCCACGGAAAATCGCCAAAAAACTGACTTTTTCACTATTTTGCCTCTGGGATGCCCTAGAAACCTACGCACAGCCCCCCGGAGCCTATGGATCTGCTTAAAAGCTCATCTGGGATGCCCCTGAGGGGATCATCCCAAAAACATTTCCGAAGTCAGCACCCCCCTAGCGATCCATGGGCTAACACCCACGAAAAATCGCCAAAAAACTGACGTTTTCACTATTTCACCTCAGGGACGCCCTAGAAAGCTCTGCCCCGCCCCTCGGAGCCTATGGATCTGCTTAACAGCTCGTCTGGGACTCCCTCAATGGGCTCGGCCCCAAAAAATTTCTGGAGCCAGCACACCCCCAGCGATCCATGGGCTAACACCCACGGAAAATCTCCAAAAAACTGACGTTTTCACTATTTCGCCTCTGGGATGCCCTAGAAACCTACGCACAGCCCCCCGTAGCCTATGGATACGCTTAACAGCTCATCTGGGATGCCCCTGAGGGGATCATCCCAAAAACATTTCCGAAGTCAGCACCCCCCCAGCGATCCATGGGCTAACACCCACGGAAAATCTCCAAAAAACTGACATTTTCACTATTTCGCCTCTGGGATGCCCTAGAAACCTACGCACAGCCCCCCGGAGCGTATGGATCCGCTTAACAGCTCATCTGGGATGCCCCTGAGGGGATCAGCCCAAAAACATTTCCGAAGTCAGCACCCCCCCAGCGATCCATGGGCTAACACCCACGAAAAATCGCCAAAAAACTGATGTTTTCACTATTTCACCTCTGGGATGCCCTAGAAACCTCTGTCCCGCCCCTCGGAGCCTATGGATCTGCTTAAAAGCTCGTATGGGACTCCCTCAATAGGCTCAGCCCCAAAAAATTTCTGGATCCAGCACCCCACCAGCGATCCATGGGCTAACACCCACGGAAAATCTCCAAAACACTGACGTTTTCACTATTTTGCCTCTGGGATGCCCTAGAAACCTCCGCCCAGCCCCCCGGAGCCTATGGATCTGCTTAAAAGCTAGTCTGGGATGCCCCTGAGGGGCTCGGCCGAAAAAAAATTGCGGAGCCAGCACCCCCCCAGCGATCCATGGGCTAACACCAACGGAAAATCGCCAAAAAACTGACGTTTTCACTATTTTGCCTCTGGGACGCCCTAGAAACCTCCGCCCAGCCCACCGGAGCCTATGGATATGCTTAACAGCTCCTATGGGATGCCCCCTAGGGGCTCGGCCCAAAAAAATTTCTGGAGCCAGCACCCCCCAGCGATCCATGGGCTAACACCCACGGAAAATCGCCAAAAAACTGACGTTTTCACTATTTTGACTCTGGGACGCCCTAGAAACCTCTGCCCAGCCCCCCGGAGCCTATGGATCTGCTTAAAAGTGCGTATTGGATGCCCCCGAGGGGCTCATCCCAAAAAAATTTTCGGAGCCAGCACCCCCCCAGCGATCCATTGGCTAACACCCATGTAAAATCGCCAAAAAACTGACGTTTTCACTATTTCGCCTCTGGGACGCCCTAGAAACCTCAACCCAGCCCCTCGGAGCCTATGGATCCGCTTAAAAGCTCGTCTGGGATGCCCCAGAGGGGCTCGGCCCAAAACAATTTCTGGAGCCAGCACCCCCCCAGCAATCCATGGGCTAACACCCACGGAAAATCTCCAAAAAACTGACGTTTTCAATATTTTTCCTCTGGGATGCCCTAGAAACCTCCGCCCAGCCCCCCGGAGCCTATGGATCCACTTAAAAGATCGTCTGGGATGCCCCTGAGGGGCTCGGCCCAAAAAAATTTCCAAATCCAGCATCCCCCAGCGATCCATGGGCTAACACCCACGGAAAATCGCGAAAAAACTGACGTTTTCACTATTTTGCCTCTGGGATGCCCTAGAAACCTCCGCCCAGCCCCCCGGAGCCTATGTATCTGCTTAACAGCTCGTCTGGGATGCCCCCGAGTGGTTCGTCCCAAAAAAATTTCTGGAGCCAGCACCCCCCCAGCGATCCATGGGCTAACACCCACAGAAAATTGCCAAAAAACTGACGTTTTCACTATTTTGACTCTGGGACGCCCTAGAAACCTCCGCCCAGCCCCCTGGAGCCTATGGATCTGCTTAACAGCTAGTTTGGGAAGCCCCCGAGGGGCTCGGCAAAAAAAATTTGCGGAGCCAGCACCCCCCCTGCGATCCATGGGCTAACACCCACGGAAAATCGCCAAAAAACTGACGTTTTCACTATTTTGCCTCTGGGATGCACTAGAAACCTCCGCCCAGCCCCTCAGAGCCTATGAATCCGCTTAACAGCTCGTCTGGGAGGCCCCCGAGGGGCTCGTCCCAAAAAAATTTCCAGGGCCAGCACCCCCCCAGCGATCCATGGGCTAACACCCACGGAAAATTGCCAAAAAACTGAAGTTTTCACTATTTCGCCTCTGGGATGCACTAGAAACCTCCGCCCAGCCCCCCGGATCCTATGGATCTGCTTAACAGCTCATCTGGGATGCCCCCGAGGGGCTCGGTCCAAAAAAATTTCTGAAGTCAGCACCCCCCCAGCGATCCATGGGCTAACACCCACGAAAAATCGCCAAAAAACTGACATTTTCACTATTTCACCTCTGGGACGCCCTAGAAACCTCTGCCCCGCCCCTCGGAGCCTATGGATCCGCTTAACAGCTCGTATGGGACTCCCTCACTGGGCTCGGCCCCAAAATATTTCTGGAGCCAGCACCCCCCCAGCGATCCATGGGCTAACACCCACGGAAAATCTCCAAAAAACTGACATTTTCACTATTTCGCCTCTGGGATGCCCTAGAAACCTACGCACAGCCCCCCGGAGCGTATGGATCCGCTTAACAGCTCATCTGGGATGCCCCTGAGGGGATCATCCCAAAAACATTTCCGAAGTCAGCACCCCCCCAGCGATCCATGGGCTAACACCCACGAAAAATCGCCAAAAAACTAACGTTTTCACTATTTCACCTCTGGGATGCCCTAGAAACCTCTGCCCCAGCCCTCGGAGCCTACGGATCCGCTTAAAAGCTCGTCTGGGACTCCATCAATTAGCTCGGCCCCAAAAAATTTCTGGAGCCAGCACCCCACCAGCGATCCATGGGCTAACACCCACGGAAAATTGCCAAAAAACTGACGTTTTCACTATTTTGCCTCTGGGATGCCCTAGAAACCTCCGCCCAGCCCCCCGGAGCCTATGGATCTGCATAAAAGCTAGTGTGGGATGCCCCTGAGGGGCTCGGCCGAAAAAAAATTGCGGAGCCAGCACCCCCCCAGCGATCCATGGGCTAACACCAACGGAAAATCGCCAAAAAACTGACGTTTTCACTATTTTGCCTCTGGGACGCCCTAGAAACCTCCGCCCAGCCCACCGGAGCCTATGGATATGCTTAACAGCTCCTATGGGATGCCCCTGAGGGGCTCGGCCCAAAAACATTTCTGGAGCCAGCACCCCCCAGCGATCCATGGGCTAACACCCACGGAAAATCGCCAAAAAATTGACGTTTTCACTATTTCACCTCTGGGATGCCCTAGAAACCTCCGCCCAGCCCCCCAGAGCCTCTGGATCCGCTTAACAGCTCGTCTGGGATGCCCCTGAGGGGCTCGTCCCAAAAAAATTTCCAAAGCCAGCACCCCCCCAGCGATTCATGGGCTAACACCCACGGAAAATCGCGAAAAAACTGACGTTTTCACTATTTTGCCTCTGGGACGCCCTAGAAACCTCCACCCAGCACCTCGGAGCCTATGGATCCGCTTAAAAGCTCGTCTGGGATGCCCCCGAGTGGTTCGTCCCAAAAAAATTTCCGGAGCCAGCACCCCCCCAGCGATCCATGGGCTAACACCCACAGAAAATTGCCAAAAAACTAATGTTTTCACTATTTTGACTCTGGGACGCCCTAGAAACCTCCGCCCAGCCCCCCGGAGCCTATGGATCTACTTAACAGCTCATCTGGGATGCCCCTGAGGGGATCAGCCCAAAAACATTTCCGAAGTCAGCACCCCCCCAGCGATCCATAGGCTAACACCCACGAAAAATCGCCAAAAAACTGACGTTTTCACTATTTCACCTCTGGGATGCCCTAGAAACCTCTGCCCCGCCCCTCGGAGCCTATGGATCTGCTTAAAAGCTCGTCTGGGACTCCCTCAATTGGCTCAGGCCCAAAAAATTTCTGTATCCAGCACCCCACCAGCGATCCATGGGCTAACACCCAGGGAAAATCTCCAAAACACTGACGTTTTCACTATTTTGCCTCTGGGATGCCCTAGAAACCTCCGCCCAGCCCCCCGGAGCCTATGGATCTGCTTAAAAGCTAGTCTGGGATGCCCCTGAGGGGCTCGGCCGAAAAAAAATTGCGGAGCCAGCACCCCCCCAGCGATCCATGGGCTAACACCAACGGAAAATCGCCAAAAAACTAACGTTTTCACTATTTTGCCTCTGGGACGCCCTAGAAACCTCCGCCCAGCCCACCGGAGCCTATGGATATGCTTAACAGCTCCTCTGGGATGCCCCGTAGGGGCTCGGCCCAAAAAAATTTCAGGAGCCAGCACCCCCCAGCGATCCATGGGCTAACACCCACGAAAAATCGCCAAAAAACTGACGTTTTCACTATTTTGACTCTGGGACGCCCTAGAAACCTCTGCCCAGCCCCCCGGAGCCTATGGATCTGCTTAAAAGTGCGTATTGGATGCCCCCGAGGGGCTCAGCCCAAAAAAATTTTCGGAGCCAGCACCCCCCCAGCGATCCATTGGCTAACACCCATGTAAAATCGCCAAAAAACTGACGTTTTCACTATTTCGCCTCTGGGACGCCCTAGAAACCTCAACCCAGCCCCTCGGAGCCTATGGATCCGCTTAAAAGCTCGTCTGGGATTCCACAGAGGGGCTCGGCCCAAAACAATTTCTGGAGCCAGCACCCCCCCAGCAATCCATGGGCTAACACCCACGGAAAATCTCCAAACAACTGACGTTTTCAATATTTTTCCTCCGGGATGCCCTAGAAACCTCCGCCCAGCCCCCCGGAGCCAATGGATCCACTTAAAAAATCGTCTGGGATGCCCCTGAGGGGTTCGGCCCAAAAAAAATTCCAAATCCAGCACCCCCCCAGCGATCCATGGGCTAACACCCACGGAAAATCGCGAAAAAACTGACGTTTTCACTATTTTGCCTCTGGGACGCCCTAGAAACCTCCGCCCAGCCCCCCGGAGCCTATGGATCTGCTTAACAGCTCATCTGGGATGCCACCGAGTGGTTCGTCCCAAAAAAATTTTCGGAGCCAGCACCCCCCCAGCGATCCATGGGCTAACACCCACAGAAAATTGCCAAAAAACTGACGTTTTCACTATTTTGACTCTGGGACGCCCTAGAAACCTCCGCCCAGCCCCCCGGAGCCTATGGATCTGCTTAACAGCTAGTCTGGGAAGCCCCCGAGGGGCTCGGCCAAAAAAAATTTGCGGATCCAGCACCCCCCCAGCGATCCATGGGCTAACACCCACGGAAAATCGCCAAAAAACTGACGTTTTCACTATTTTGCCTCTGGGATGCACTAGAAACCTCCGCCCAGCCCCTCAGATCCTATGAATTCGCTTAACAGCTTGTCTGGGAGGCCCCCGAGGGGCTCGTCCCAAAAAAATTTCCAAAGCCAGCACCCCCCCAGCGATCCATGGGCTAACACCCACGAAAAATTGCCAAAAAACTGACGTTTTCACTATTTTGCCTCTGGGATGCGCTAGAATCCTCCGCCCAGCCCCCCGGATCCTATGGATCTGCTTAACAGCTCATCTGGGATGCCCCCGAGGGGCTCGGTCCAAAAAAATTTCTGAAGTCAGCACCCCCCCAGCTATCCATGGGCTAACACCCACGAAAAATCGCCAAAAAACTGACATTTTCACTATTTCACCTCTGGGACGCCCTAGAAACCTCTGCCCCGCCCCTC
Organism: Capsicum rhomboideum; assembly: GCA_031232105.1. NCBI lineage: Eukaryota > Viridiplantae > Streptophyta > Magnoliopsida > Solanales > Solanaceae > Capsicum > Capsicum rhomboideum. The sequence goes on from CP124718.1 coordinate 1,773,586, forward strand.
AAGGCCTATGGATCCGCTTAACAGCTCGTATGGGACTCCCTCAATGGGCTCGGACCCAAAAAATTTCTGGAGCCAGCACCCCCCCAGCGATCCATGGGCTAACACCCACGGAAAATCTCCAAAAAACTGACATTTTCACTATTTCGCCTCTGGGATGCCCTAGAAACCTACGCACAGCCCCCCGGAGCCTATGGATCCGCTTAACAGCTCATCTGGGATGCCCCTGAGGGGATCATCCCAAAAACATTTCCGAAGTCAGCACCCCCCCAGCGATCCATGGGCTAACACCCACGAAAAATCGCCAAAAAACTGACGTTTTCACTATTTTGCCTCTGGGATGCACTAGAAACCTCCGGCCAGCCCCTCAGAGCCTATGAATCTGCTTAACAGCTCGTCTGGGAGGCCCCCGAGGGGCTCGTCCCAAAAATATTTCCAAAGCCAGCACCCCCCCAGCGATCCATGGGCTAACACCCACGAAAAATTGCCAAAAAACTGATGTTTTCACTATTTCGCCTCTGGGATGCGCTAGAAACCTCCGCCCAGCCCCCCGGATCCTATGGATCTGCTTAACAGCTCATCTAGGATGCCCCCGAGGGGCTCGGTCCAAAAAAATTTCTGAAGTCAGCACCCCCCAGCGATCCATGGGCTAACACCCACGAAAAATCGCCAAAAAACTGACATTTTCACTATTTCACCTCTGGGACGCCCTAGAAACCTCTGCCCCGCCCCTCAAGGCCTATGGATCCGCTTAACAGCTCGTATGGGACTCCCTCAATGGGCTCGGCCCCAAAAAATTTCTGGAGCCAGCATCCCCCCAGCGATCCATGGGCTAACACCCACGGAAAATCTCCAAAAAACTGACATTTTCACTATTTCGCCTCTGGGATGCCCTAGAAACCTACGCACAGCCCCCCGGAGCCTATGGATCCGCTTAACAGCTCATCTGGGATGCCCCTGAGGGGATCATCCCAAAAACATTTCCGAAGTCAGCACCCCCCCAGCGATCCATGGGCTAACACCCACGAAAAATCGCCAAAAAACTGACGTTTTCACTATTTCACCTCTGGGATGCCCTAGAAACCTCTGCCCCACCCCTCGGAGCCTATGGATCCTCTTAAAAGCTCGTCTGGGATTCCCTCAATTGGCTCGGCCCCAAAAAATTTCTGGAGCCAGCACCCCACCAGCGATCCATGGGCTAACACCCACGGAAAATCTCCAAAAAACTGACGTTTTCACAATTTTACCTCTGGGATGCCCTAGAAACCTCCGCCCAGCCCCCCGGAGCCTATGGATCTGCATAAAAGCTAGTATGGGATGCCCCTGAGGGGCTCGGCCGAAAAAAAATTGCGGAGCCAGCACCCCCCCAGCGATCCATGGGCTAACACCAACGGAAAATCGCCAAAAAACTGACGTTTTCACTATTTTGCCTCTGGGACGCCCTAGAAACCTCCGCCCAGCCCACCGGAGCCTATGGATATGCTTAACAGCTCCTATGGGATGCCCCCGAGGGGCTCGGCCCAAAAATATTTCTGGAGCCAGCACCCCCCAGCGATCCATGGGCTAACACCCACGGAAAATCGCCAAAAAACTGACGTTTTCACTATTTCACCTCTGGGACGCCCTAGAAACCTCCGCCCAGCCCCCTAGAGCCTCTGGATACACTTAACAGCTCGTCTGGGATGCCCCTGAGGGGCTCGTCCCAAAAAAATTTCCAAAGCCAGCACCCCCCTAGCGATTCATGGGCTAACACCCACGGAAAATCGCGAAAAAACTGACGTTTTCACTATTTTGCCTCTGGGACGCCCTAGAAACCTCCGCCCAGCCCCCCGAATCCTATGGATCTGCTTCACAGCTCATCTGGGATGCCCCCAAGGGGTTCGTCCCAAAAAAATTTCCGGAGCCAGCAGCCCCCCAACGATCCATGGGCTAACACCCACAGAAAATTGCCAAAAAACTGACGTTTTTACTATTTTGACTCTGGGACGCCCTAGAAACCTCCGCCCAGCCCCCCGGAGCCTATGGATCTGCTTAACAGTGCGTATGGGATGCCCCCGAGGGGCTCAGCCCAAAAACATTTTCGGAGCCAGCACCCCCCCAGCGATCCATTGGCTAACACCCATGTAAAATCGCCAAAAAACTGATGTTTTCACTATTTCGCCTCTGGGACGCCCTAGAAACCTCCACCCAGCACCTCGGAGCCTATGGATCCGCTTAAAATCTCGTCTGGGATGCCCCCGAGTGGTTCTTCCCAAAAAAATTTTCGGAGCCAGCACCCCCCCAGCGATCCATGGGCTAACACCCACAGAAAATTGCCAAAAAACTGACGTTTTCACTATTTTGCCTCTGGGACGCCCTAGAAACCTCCGCCCAGCCCCTCGGAGCCTATGAATCTGCTTAACATCTCTTCTGGGAGGCCCCCGAGGGGCTCGTCCCAAAAAAATTTCCGGATCCAGCACCTCCCCAGCGATCCATGGGCTAACACCCACGGAAAATTGCCTAAAAACTGACGTTTTCACTATTTCGCCTCTGGGATGCGCTAGAAACCTCCGCCCAGCCCCCCGGAGCCAATGGATCTGCCTAACAGCTCATCTGGGATGCCTCCGAGGGGCTCGGCCCAAAAAAATTTCTGAAGTCAGCACCCCCCCAGCGATCCATGGGCTAACACCCACGAAAAATCGCCAAAAAACTGACATTTTCACTATTTCACCTCTGGGATGCCCTAGAAACCTCTGCCCCACCCCTCGGAGCCTATGGATCCGCTTAACAGCTCGTCTGGGACTCCCTCGAGGGGCTCGACCCCAAAAAATTTCAGGAGCCAGCACCCCCCCAGCGATCCAGGGGCTAACACCCACGGAAAATTTCCAAAAAACTTACGTTTTCACTATTTTGCCTCTAGGACGCCCTAGAAACCTCCGTCCAGCCCCCCGGAGCCTGTGGATCCGCTAAAAAGCTCGTCTGAGATGCCCTCGAGGGGATCGGCCCAAAAAAATTTCCAAAGCCAGCATCCCCCCAGCGATCCATGGGCTAACACCCACGGAAAATCGCCAAAAAACTGACGTTTTCACTATTTTTCCTCTGGGACGCCCTAGAAACCTCCGCCCAGCCCCCAGAGCCTATGGATATGCTTAACAGCTCCTCTGGGATGCCCCCGAGGGGCTCGTCCCAAAAAAATTTCCGGAGTCAGCACCCCCCCAGCGATGCTTGGGCTAACACCCACGAAAAATCGCCAAAAAACTGACGTTTTCAGTATTTTGCCTCTGGGATGCCCAAGAAACCTCCACCCAGCCCCCCGGAGCCTATGGATCCGCTTAAAAGCGCATCTGGGATGCCCCCGAGGGGATCGGTCGAAAAAAATTTCTGGAGCCAGCACCCCCCCAGCGATCCATTGGCTAACACCCACGTAAAATCGCCAAAAAACTGACGTTTTCACTATTTCACCTCTGGGATGCCCTAGAAACCTCCGCCCAGCCGCCCGGAGCCTATGGATCTGCTTTACAGCTCGTATGGGACGCCCCCGAGGGACTCGACCCAAAATAATTTTCGGAGCCAGCACCCCCCTAGCGATCCATGGGCTAACACCCACGGAAAATCGCCAAAAAACTGACGTTTTCACTATTTTGCCTCTGGGACGCCCTAGAAACCTCCGCCCAGCCCCCCGGAGCCTATGGATCCGCTTAAAAGCTCATCTGGGATGCCCCCGAGGGGCTCGGCCCAAAAAAATTTACAAAGCCAGCACCCCCCCAGCGATCCATGGGCTAACACCCACGAAAAATTGCCAAAAAACTGACGTTTTCACTATTTTGCCTCTGGGACGCCCTAGAAACCTCCGCCCAGCCCCCCGGAGCCTATGGATCTGCTTAACAGCTAGTCTGGGATGCCCTTGAGGGGCTCGGCCAAAAAAAAATTGCGGAGCCAGCACCCCCCCAGCGATCCATGGGCTAACACCCACGGAAAATCGCCAAAAAACTGACGTTTTCACTATTTCACCTCTGGAACGCCCTAGAAACCTCCCCCAGCCCCCCAGAGCCTCTGGATCCACTTAAAAACTCGTCTGGGATGCCCCTGAGGGGCTCTTCCCAAAAAAATTTCCAAAGCCAGCACCCCCCCAGCGATTCATGGGCTAACACCCACGGAAAATCGCGAAAAAACTGACGTTTTCACTATTTTGCCTCTGGGACGCCCTAGAAACCTCCGCCCAGCCCCCCGAATCCTATGGATCTGCTTCACAGCTCATTTGGGATGCCCCCAAGGGGTTCGTCCCAAAAAAATTTCCGGAGCCAGCAGCCCCCCAGCGATCCATGGGCTAACACCCACAGAAAATTGCCAAAAAACTGACGTTTTCACTATTTTGACTCTGGGATGCCCTAGAAACCTCCGCCCAGCCCCCCGGAGCCTATGGATCTGCTTAACAGTGCGTATGGGATGCCTCCGAGGGGCTCAGCCCAAAAAAATTTTCAGAGCCAGCACCCCCCCAGCGATCCATTGGCTAACACCCCTGTAAAATCGCCAAAAAACTGACGTTTTCACTATTTCACCTCTGGGACGCCCTAGAAACCTCCACCCAGCACCTCGGAGCCTATGTTTCCGCTTAAAAGCTCATCTGGGATGCCCCCGAGTGGTTCGTCCCAAAAAAATTTCCGGAGCCAGCACCCCCCCAGCGATCCATGGGCTAACACCCACAGAAAATTGCCAAAAAACTGACGTTTTCACTATTTTGACTCTGGGACGCCCTAGAAACCTCCGCCCAGCCCCCCGGAGCCTATGGATCTGCTTAACAGCTAGTCTGGGAAGCCCTCGAGGAGCTCGGCCGAAAAAAATTTGCGGAGCCAGCACCCCCCCAGCGATCCATGGGCTAACACCCACGGAAAATCGCCAAAAAACTGACGTTTTCACTATTTTGCCTCTGGGACGCCCTAGAAACCTCCGCCCAGCCCCTCGGAGCCTATGAATCTGCTTAACAGCTCGTCTGGGAGGCCCCAGAGGGGCTCGTCCCAAAAAAATTTTCGGAGCCAGCACCCCCCCAGCGATCCATGGGCTAACACCCACGGAAAATTGCCAAAAAACTGAAATTTTCACTATTTCGCCTCTGGGATGCGCTAGAAACCTCCGCCCAGCCCCCCGGAGCCAATGGATCTGCTTAACAGCTCATCTGGGATGCCCCCGAGGGGCTCGGCCCAAAAAAATTTCTGAAGTCAGCACCCCCCCAGCGATCCATGGGCTAACACCCACGAAAAATCGCCAAAAAACTGACATTTTCACTATTTCACCTCTGGGACGCCCTAGAAACCTCTGCCCCACCCCTCGGAGCCTATGGATCCGCTTAACAGCTCGTCTGGGACTCCCTCGAGGGGCTTGACCCCAAAAAATTTCCGGAGCCAGCACCCCCCCAGCGATCCAGGGGCTAACACCCACGGAAAATTTCCAAAAAACTTACGTTTTCACTATTTTGCCTCTAGGACGCCCTAGAAACCTCCGTCCAGCCCCCCGGAGCCTGTGGATCTGCTAAAAAGCTCGTCTGAGATGCCCTCGAGGGGCTCGGCCCAAAAAAATTTCCAAATCCAGCATCCCCCCAGCGATCCATGGGCTAACACCCACGGAAAATCGCCAAAAAACTGACGTTTTCACTATTTTGCCTCTGGGATGCCCTAGAAACCTCTGCCCAGCTCCCCGGAGCCTATGGATATGCTTAACAGCTAGTCTGGGATGCCCCTGAGGGGCTCGGCCCAAAAAAATTTCCAAAGCCAGCACCCCCCCAGCGATCCATGGGCTAACACCCACGGAAAATCGCCAAAAAACTGACGTTTTCACTATTTTGCCTCTGGGATGCCCTAGAAACCTCCGCCCAGCCCCCCAAAGCCTATGGATATGCTTAACAGCTCCTCTGGGATGCCCCCGAGGGGCTCGGCCCAAAAAATTTCCGGAGTCAGCACCCCCCCAGCGATGCTTGGGCTAACACCCACGAAAAATCGCCAAAAAACTGACGTTTTCAGTATTTTGCCTCTGGGATGCCCAAGAAACCTCCACCCAGCCCCCCGGAGCCTATGGATCCGCTTAAAAGCGCATCTGGGATGCTCCCGAGGGGCTCGGTCCAAAAAAATTTCTGGAGCCAGCACCCCCCCAGTGATCCATTGGCTAACACCCACGTAAAATCGCCAAAAAACTGACGTTTTCACTATTTCACCTCTGGGATGCCCTAGAAACCTCCGCCCAGCCGCCCGGAGCCTATGGATCTGCTTTACAGCTTGTATGGGACGCCCCCGAGGGGCTCGACCCAAAAAAATTTCCGGAGCCAGCACCCCCCTAGCGATCCATGGGCTAACACCCACGGAAAATCGCCAAAAAACTGACGTTTTCACTATTTCGCCTCTGGGACGCCCTAAAAACCTCCGCCCAACCCCCTGGAGACTATGGATCCACTTAACAACTCATATGGGACGCCCCCTAGGGGCTCGGCCCAAAAAAATTTCCGGAGCCAGCAGCCCCCCAGCGATCCATGGGCTAACACCCACGGAAAATCGCCAAAAAACTGACGGTTTCACTATTTCGCCTCTGGGATGCCCTAGAAACCTAAGCACAGCCCCCCGGAGCCTATGGATCCGCTTAACAGCTCATCTGGGATGCCCCCGAGGGGCTCTGCCCAAAAAAATTTTCGGATCCAGCACCCCCCAGCGATCCATGGGCTAACACCCACGGCAAATCGCCAAAAAACTGATGTTTTCACTATTTCACCTCTGGGACGCCCTAGAAACCTTCGCCCCGCCCCCCGGAGCCTATGGATCCTCTTAACAGCTCTTCTGAGATGCTCCCGAGGGGTTATGCCCAAAATAATTTCCAGAGCCAGCACCCCCCCAGCGATCCATGGGCTAACACCCACGGAAAATCGCCAAAAAACTGACGTTTTCACTATTTCACCTCTGGGACGCCCTAGAAACCTCCGCCCAGCCCCCCGGAGCCTATGGATATGTTTAAAAGCTCGTTTGAGATGCTCCCGATGGGCTCGGTCCAAAATAATTTCCAGATCCAGCACCCCCCCAGCGATCCATGGGCTAACACCAACGGAAAATCACCAAAAAACTGACGTTTTCACTATTTTGCCTCTGGGACGCCCTAGAAACCTTCGCCCAGCCCCACGGAGCCTATGGATTTGATTAGAATCTCGTATGGGACGCCCTCGAGGGGCTCGACCCAAAAAATTTTTTGGATCCAGCACCCCCCCAGCGATCCATGGGCTAACACCCACGAAAAATCGCCAAAAAACTGACGTTTTCACTATTTTGCAGCTGGGACACCCTAGAAACCTCCGCCCAGCCCCCAAGAGCCTATGGATCCACTTAACAGCTTGACTGGGACACCCCCCGAGGGGCTCGACCCAAAAAAATTTCCGGAGCCAGTCCCCCCCCCAGCGATCCATGGGCTAACACCCACGAAAAATTGCCAAAAAACTGACGTTTTCACTATTTTGCAGCTGGGACGCCCTAGAAACCTCCGCCCAGCCCCCCGGAGCCTATGGATATGCTTAAAAGCTCGACTGGGATGCCCCCGAGGGACTCAACCCAAAAATATTTTTGGAGCCAGCACCCCCCCAGCGAGCCATTGGCTAACACCCACGGAAAAATGCCAAAAAACTGACATTTTCACTATATTGCCTCTGGGACGCCCTAGAAACCTCCGCCCAGCTCCCCGGAGCCTATGGATCCGCTTAACAGCTCGTCTGGGATGCCCCCAAGGGGCTCAGCCCAAAAAAATTTCCGGAGCCAACACCCCTCAGCGATCCATGGGCTAACACCCACGGAAAATCGCCAAAAAACTGACGTTTTCACTATTTTGCCTCTGGGACGCCCTAGAAACCTCCGGCCAGCCCCCCGTAGCCTATGGATCCACTTAACAGCTCATCTGGTATGCCCCTGAGGGGCTCGTCCCAAAATAATTTTCGGAGCCAGCACCCCCCCAGCGATCCATGGGCTAATACCCACGGAAAATCGCCAAAAAACCAACGTTTTCACTATTTTGCCTCTGGGATGCCCTAAAAACCTCCGCCCAGCCACCCGGAGCCTATGGATCCGCTTAACAGCTCATCTGGGACGCCCCCGAGGGACTCGGTCTAAAAATATTTTTGGATCCAGCACCCCCCCATCGATCCATGGGCTAACACCCACGGAAAATCTCCAAAAAACTGATGTTTTCACTATTTCGCCTCTGGGACGCCCTAGAAACCTCCGCCCAGCCCCCCGGAGCCTATGGATCCGCTTAACAGCTCATCTGGGACACCCCCGAGGTGCACAACCCAAAAAAATTTGCGGAGCCAGCCCCCCCCCCCAGCGATCCATGGGCTAACACCCACGGAAAATTGCCAAAAAACTAACGTTTTCACTATTTTGCCTCTGGGACGCCCTAGAAACCTCCGCCCAGCCCCCCGGAGCCTATGGATCCGCTTAAAAGCTCATATGGGATGCCCCCGAGGGGCTCGGCCTAAAAAAATTTACAAATCCAGCACCCCCCCAGCGATCCATGGGCTAACACCCACGGAAAATTGCCAAAAAACTGACGTTTTCACTATTTTGCCTCTGGGACGCCCTATAAACCTTCGCCCAGCCCACCGGAGCCTATGGATATGCTTAACAGCTCCTCTGGGATGCCCCTGAGGGGCTCATCCCAAAAAAATTTCCGGAGTCATCACCCCCCCAGCGATCCATGGGCTAACACCCCCGAAAAATCGCCCAAAAACTGACGTTTTCAGTATTTTGCCTCTGGGACGCCCTAGAAACCTCCACCCAGCTCCCCGGAGCCTATGGATCCGCTTAAAAGCGCGTCTGGGATGCCCCCGAGGGGCTCGGTCCAAAAAAATTTCTGGATCCAGCACCCCCCCAGCGATCCATTGGCTAACACCCACGTAAAATCGCCAAAAAACTAAAGTTTTCACTATTTCACCTCTGGGACGCCCTAGAAACCTCCGCCCAGCCTCTCGGAGCCTATGGATCCTCTTAAAAGCTCTTCTGAGATGCTCCCGAGGGGCTCTGCCCAAAATAATTTCCAGAGCCAGCACCCCCCCAGCGATCCATGGGCTAACACCAACGGAAAATTACCAAAAACTGACGTTTTCACTATTTCGCCTCTGGGATGCCCTAGAAACCTTCGCCCAGCCCCCCGGAGCCTATGGATCTGCTTATAAGCTCATATGGGACGCCCTCGAGGGGCTCTACCCAAAAAAAATTTCGGAGCCAGCACCCCCCCAGCGATCCATGGGCTAACACCCACGGAAAATCGCCAAAAAATTGACGTTTTCACTATTTTGCAGCTGGGACACCCTAGAAACCTCCTCCCAGCCCCCCAGAGCCTATGGATCCGCTTAACAGCTCGACTGGTACACCCCCGAGGGGCTCGACCCAAAAAAATTTCCGGATTCAGTCCCCCCATCCCAGCGATCCATGGGCTAACACCCACGGAAAATCGCCAAAAAACTGACGTTTTCACTATTTTACAGCTGGGACGCCCTAGAAACCTCCGCCCAGCCCCCCGGAGCCTATGGATATGCTTAAAAGCTCGACTGGGATGCCCCCGAGCGGCTCAACCCAAAAATATTTTTGGATCCCGCACCCCCCCAGCGATCCATGGGCTAACACCCACGGAAAATCGCCAAAAAACTAACGTTTTCACTATTTTGCCTCTGGGATGCCCTAGAAACCTCCGTCCAGCCCCCCGTAGCCTATGGATCCACTTAACAGCTCATCTGGGATGCCCCCGAGGGGCTCATCCCAAAATAATTTTCGGAGCCAGCACCCCCCCAGCGATCCATGGGCTAACACCCACGGAAAATCGCCAAAAAACTGACTTTTCAGTATTTTGACTCTGGGACGCCCTAGAAACCTCCGCCCAGCCCCTCGTAGCCTACGAATCCACTTAAAAGCTCATCTGGGATGCCCCCGAGAGGCTCATCCCAAAATTATTTTCGGAGCCAGCACCCCCCAGCGATCCATGGGCTAACACCCACGGAAAATCGCCAAAAAACTGATGTTTTCACTATTTCGCCTCTGGGATGCCCTAGAAACCTCCGCCCAGCCCCCCGGAGCCTATGGATCCGCTTAACATCTCGACTGGGATGCCCCCGAGGGGCTCGGACCAAACAAATTTCCGGAGCCAGCACCCTCCCAGCGATCCATGGGCTAACACCCACGGAAAATCACAAAAAAACTGACGTTTTCACTATTTCACCTCTGGGACGCACTAGAAAACTCTTCCCAGCCCCCCGGAGCCTATGTATCCGCTTAACAGCTCATCTGGGACGCCCCTGAGGGGCTCGTCCCAAAAAAATTTTCGTAGCCAGCTCCCCCCAGCGATCCATGGGCTAACACCCATGGAAAATCGCCAAAAAACTGATGTTTTCACTATTTCGCCTCTGGGACGCCCTAGAAACCTCCGCCCAGCCCCCCGAAACCTATGGATCCGCTTAACAGCTCGTATGGGACTCCCCCGAGGTGCTTGGCCAAAAAATATTTTCTGAGCCAGCACCCCCCCAGCGATCCATGGGCTAACACCCACGGAAAATTGCCAAAAAACTGATGTTTTCACTATTTCGCCTCACGCCCTAGAAACCTCCGCCCAGCCCCCCGGAGCCTATGGATCCGCTTAACAGCTCGTCTGGGATGCCCCCGAGTGGCTTGGACCAAACAAATTTCTGGATCCAGCACCCTCCCAGCGATTCATGGGCTAACACCCACGGAAAATCACCAAAAAACTGACGTTTTCACTATTTCAGCTCTGGGACGCCCTAGAAAACTCCTCCCAGCCCCCCGGAGCCTATGGATCCGCTTAACAGCTCATATGGGACGCCCCTGAGGGGCTCGTCCCAAAAATATTTCCGGAGCCAGCACCCCCCAGCGATCCATGGGCTAACACCCACGGAAAATCGCCAAAAACCTGATGTTTTCACTATTTTTCCTCTGGGATGCCCTAGAAACCTCCGCCCAGCCCCCCGAAACCTATGGATCCTCTTAACAGCTCGTATGGGACTCCCCCGAGGGGCTTGTCCCAAAAATATTTCCTGAGCCAGCACCCCCCCAGCGATCCATGGGCTAACACCCACGAAAAATTGCCAAAAAACTAACGTTTTCACTATTTTGCCTCTGGGATGCCCTAGAAACCTCCACCCAGCCCCCCGAAGCCTATGTATCCTCTTAACAGCTCATATGGGAAATATTTCCGGAGCCAGCACCCCCCCAGCGATCCATGGGCTAACACCCACGGAAAATCTCCAAAAAACTGACGTTTTCACTATTTGGCCTTTGGGACACCCTAGAAACATCCGCCCAGCCCCTCGGAGCCTATGGAAACACTTAACAGCTCATCTGGGATGCCCCCGAGTGGCTTTGCCCAAAAACATTTCCTGAGCCAGCACCCCCCCAGCGATCCATGGGCTAACACCCACGAAAAATCGCCAAAAAACTGATATTTTCACTATTTTGCCTCTTGGGACCCCATAGAAACCTCCGCCCATCCCCCCATAGCCTATTGATCCGCTTAAAAGCTCGTCTAAGATTCCCCCGAGGGACTCGGCCAAAAAAATTTTCGGAGCCAGCACCCTCCCAGCGATTCATGAGCTAACACCCACGGAAAATCACCAAAAAACTGACGTTTTCACTATTTCGCCTCTGGGACGCCATAGAAAACTCCTCCCAGCCCCTGGAGCCTATGGATCCGCTTAACAGCTCATATGGGACACCCCCGAGGGGCTTGGCCCAAAAATATTTCCTGAGCCAGCACCCCCCCAGCGATCCATGGGCTAACACCCACGGAAAATTGCCAAAAAACTAACGTTTTCACTATTTCGCCTCTGGGATGCCCTAGAAACCTCCACCCAGCCCCCCGGAGCCTATGGATCCTATTAACAGCTCGTCTGGGATGCCCCCGAGGGGCTCAGCCCAAAAATATTTCCGGAGCTAGCACCCCCCCAGCGATCCATGGGCTAACACCCACGGAAAATCTCCAAAAAACTGACGTTTTCACTATTTGGCCTCTGGGACGCCCTAGAAACATCCGCCCAGCCCCCCAGAGCCTATGGAAACACTTAAAAGCTCATCTAGGATGCCCCCGAGTGGCTCGGCCCAAAAAGATTTCCGGAGCCAGCACCCCCCCAGCGATCCATGGGCTAACAACCACGGAAAATCACCAAAAAACTGATGTTTTCACTATTTTGCCTCTGGGACGCCGTAGAAACCTCCGCCCAGCCCCCCGTAGCCAATGGATCCACTTAACAGTTCATCTGGGATGCCCCCGAGGGGCTCGTCCCAAAATAATTTTCGGAGCCAGCACCGCCCCAGCGATCCGTGGGCTAACACCCACGAAAAATCGCCAAAAAACTGACGTTTTCACTATTTCGCCTCTGGGATGCCCTAGAAACCTCCGCCAAGCCCCCTGGAGCCTATGGATCTGCTTAACAACTCATCTGGGACGCCCTCGAGGGGCTCAGCCTAAAAAAAATTTTGGATCCAGCACCCCCCCATCGATCCATGGGCTAACACCCACGGAAAATCGCCAAAAAACTGACGTTTTCACTATTTCGCCTCTGGGATGCCCTAGAAACCTCCGCCCAGCCCCCCGGAGCCTATGGATCCGCTTAACATCTCATCTGGGACGCCCCCGAGGGGTTCGACCCAAAAAAATTTCTGGAGCCAGCCCCCCCCAGTGATCCATGGGCTAACACCCACGGAAAATCGCAAAAAAACTGACGTTTTCACTATTTTGCCTCTGGGATGCCCTAGAAACCTCCGCCCAGCTCCCCGGAGCCCATGGATCCGCTTAACAGCTCGTCTGGGACGCCTCCGAGGGGCTCGTCCCAAAAAAATTTCCGGAGCCAGCACCCCCCCAGCGATCCATGGGCTAACACCCACGGAAAATCGCCAAAAAACTGACGTTTTCACTATTTTGACTCTGGGACGCCCTAGAAACCTCCGCCCAGCCCCCCGTAGCCTATGGATCCACTTAACACCTCATCTGGGATACCCCCGAGAGGCTCGTCCCAAAATTATTTTCGGAGCCAGCACCCCCCCAGCGATCCATGGGCTAACACCCACGGAAAATCGCCAAAAAACTGACGTTATCACTATTTCACCTCTGGGAAGCCCTGGAAACCTCCGCCCAGCCCCCCGTAGCCTATGGATCCGCTTAACAGCTCATCTGGGATGCCCTCGAGGGGATCGGACCAAACAAATTTCCGGAGCCAGCACCCTCCCAGCGATCCATGGGCTAACACCCACGGAAAATCACCAAAAAACTGACGTTTTCACTATTTCGCCTCTGGGACGCCCTAGAAAACTCCTCCCAGCCCCCCGGAGCCTATGGATCCAGTTAACCCCTCGTCTGGGACACCCATGAGGGGCTCTTCCCAAAAAAATTTCCGGAGCCAGCCCCCCCAGCGATCCATGGGCTAACACCCACGAAAAATTGCCAAAAAACTGATGTTTTCTCTATTTCGCCTCTGGGACGCCCTAGAAACCTCCGCCCAGCCCCCCGAAACCTATGGATCCGCTTAACAGCTCGTATGGGATGCCCCCGAGGGGCTCGGCCCAAAAATATTTCCTGAGCCAACACCCCCCCAGCGATCCATGGGCTAACACCCACGGAAAATTGCCAAAAAACTAACGTTTTCACTATTACGCCTCTGGGATGCCCTAGAAACATCCACCCAGCCCCCCGGAGCCTATGGATCCTCTTAACAGCTCGTCTGGGATGCCCTTGAGGGGTTCTTCCCAAAAAAAGTTTCGGAGCCAGCACCCCCCCAGCGATCCATGGGCTAACACCCACGGAAAATTGCCAAAAAACTAATGTTTTCACTATTTCGCCTCTGGGATGCCCTAGAAACCTCCGCTCAGCCCCCTGGAGCCTATGGATCCGCTTAACAGCTCGTATGGGATGCCCCCGAGGGGTTCGGCCCTAAAAAATTTTTGGATCCAGCACACCTCCAGCGATCCATGGGCTAACACCCACTGAAAATCGCCAAAAAACTGACGTTTTTATTATTTTGCCTCTAGGATGCCCTAGAAACCTCCGCCCAGCCCCAAGGAGCCTATGGATCCACTTAATAGCTCATTTGGGATCCCCCCGAGGGGTTCGGCCCAAAAATATTTTCGGAGCCAGCACCCCCCCAGCGATCCATGGGCTAACACCCACGGAAAATTGCCAAAAAACTGACGTTATCACTATTTCGCCTCTGGGAAGCCCTAGAAACCTCCGCCCAGCCCCCCGGAGCCTATGGATCTGCTTAACAGCTCATCTGGGATGCCCTCGAGGGGCTCAGACCAAACAAATTTCCGGAGCCAGCACCCTCCCAGCGATCCATGGGCTAACACCCACGGAAAATCACCAAAAAACTGACGTTTTCACTATTTCGCCTCTGGGACGCCCTAGAAAACTCCTCCCAGCCCCCCAGAGCCTATGGATCCAGTTAACCCCTCATCTGGGACACCCCTGAGGGGCTCTTCCCAAAAAAATTTTCGGAGCCAGCCCCCCCAGCGATCCATGGGCTAACACCCACGGAAAATTGCCAAAAAACTGATGTTTTCTCTATTTCTCCTCTGGGACGCCCTAGAAACCCCCGCCCAGCCCCCCTAAACCTATTGATCCGCTTAACAGCTCGTATGGGATGCCCCCGCGGGGCTCGGCCCAAAAATATTTCCTGAGCCAGCACCCCCCCAGCGATCCATGGGCTAACACCCACGGAAAATTGCCAAAAAACTAACGTTTTCACTATTACGCCTCTGGGATGCCCTAGAAACCTCCACCCAGCCCCCCGGAGCCTATGGATCCTCTTAACAGCTCGTATGGGATGCCCTTGAGGTGCTCGTCCCAAAAAAAGTTCCGGAGCCAGCACCCCCCCAGCGATCCATGGGCTAACACCCACGGAAAATTGCCAAAAAACTAATGTTTTCACTATTTCGCCTCTGGGATGCCCTAGAAACCTCCGTCCAGCCCCCTGGAGCCTATGGATCTGCTTAACAGCTCGTCTGGGATGCCCCCGAGGGGTTCGGCCCTAAAAAATTTTCGGAGCCAGCACACCTCCAGCGATCCATGGGCTAACACCCACTGAAAATCGCCAAAAAACTGACGTTTTTATTATTTCGCCTCTAGGATGCCCTAGAAACCTCCGCCCAGCCCCCTGGAGCCTATGTATCTGCTTAACATCTTGTCTGGGATGCTCCCGAGGGGCTCGGCCTACAAAAATTTCCGGATCCAGCACCCCCCAGCGATCCATGGGCTAACACCCACGGAAAATCGCCAAAAAACTGATGTTTTCACTATTTCACCTCTGGGATACCCTAGAAACCGCCGCCCAGCCCCTCGGAGCCTATGGATCCACTTAACAGCTTATCTGAGATTCCCCCGAGGGGCTCGGCCCAAAAAAAATTCCAGATCCAGCACCCCCCAGCGATCCATGGGCTAACACCCACGGAAAATCGCCAAAAAACTGACGTGTTCACTATTTCACCTCTACGATGCCCTAGAAACCTCCGCGCAGCCCCCCGGAGCCTATGGATCCGCTTAACAGCTCATATGGGATGCCCCTGAGGGGCTCAGCCCAAAAAAAATTCCGGATCCAGCACCCCCGAATTGATCCACACCCACGGAAAATCGCCAAAAAACTGATGTTTTCACTATTTCGCTTCTGGGATGCCCTAGAAACCTCCGCCCAGCCCCCCTAAGCCTATGGATCAGCTTAAAAGCTTGTCTGGGACGCCCCCAAGGGGCTCGGTCCAAAAAACTTTCCGAATACAGCACCCCCAGTGATCCATGGCTAACACCCACGAAAAATCGCCAAAAAACTGACGTTTTAACTATTTTGCCTCTGGGACGCCCTAGAAACCTCCGCCCAGCCCCCCGGAGCCTATGGATCAGCTTAAAAGCTTGTATGGGATGCCCCCGAGGGGCTCGATCCAAAAAAAATTTCGTATCCAGCTCCCCCCCAGCGATCCATGGGCTAACACCCACGAAAAATCGCCAAAAACTGACGTTTTCACTCTTTCGCCTCTGGGACGCCCTAGAAACCTCCGCCCAGCCCCCTGGAGCCTGTGGATCCGCTTAAAAGCTCATCTGGGATTCCCCCGAGGGGCTCGGCCCAAAAACTTTCTGGATCCAGCACCCCCCAGCGATCCATGGGCTAACACCCACGGAAAATAGCCAAAAAACTGACTATTTCACTATTTCTCCTCTAGGACGCCCTAGGAACCTCCGCCCAGCCCCCCGGAGCCTATGGATCCGCTTAAAAGCTCATTTGGGATGCCCCCGAAGGGCTCGGCTCAAAAAAATTTTCGGAGCCTGCACCCCCCAGCGATCCATGGGCTAACACCCACGAAAAATCGCCAAAAAACTGACGTTTTCACTCTTTCGCCTCTAGGACGCCCAAGAAACCTCCGCCCAGCCCCCCGGAGCCTATGGATCTGCTTAAAAGCTTGTATGGAATGCCCCCGAGGGGCTCGGCCCAAAAAATTTTCCGGAGCCAGCACCCCCCAGCGATCCATGGGCTAACACCCACGGAAAATCGCCAAAAAACTGACGTTTTCACTATTTTGCCTCTGGGATGCCCTAGGAACCTCCGCCCAGCCCCTCGGACCCTATGGATCCACTTAACAGCTCGTATGGGATGCCCCCGAGGGGCTCGGCCTAAAAAAATTTTCGAAGCCAGCACCCCCCAGCGATCCATGGGCTAACACCCACGAAAAATCGCCAAAAAACTGACGTTTTCTCTATTTTGCCTCTAGGACACCCTAGAAACCTCCGCCCAGCCCCCCGGAGCCTATGGATCCGCTTAACAGCTCGTCTGGTACGCCTCCGAGGGGCTCGGCCCAAAAAAATTTTTGGATCCAGCACCCCCCCAGCCATCCATGGGCTAACACCCACGAAAAATCGCCAAAAATTGACGTTTTCACTATTTTGCCTCTGGGACGCCCTAGAAACCTCCGCCCAGCCCCTCGGAGCCTATGTATCCGCTTAACTGCTTGTCTGGGACTACCCCGAGTGGCTCGGCCCAAATAAATTTCCAAATCCAGCACCCCCCCAGCGATCCATGGGCTAACACCCACGGAAAATCGCCAAAAAACTGATGTTTTCACTATTTCGCCTCTGGGACACCCTAGAAACCTCCGCCCAGCCCCCCAGATCCTATGGATCCACTTAACAGCTCATCTGGGATGCCACCGAGGGGCTCTGCCCAAAAAAATTTTCGAAGCCATCACCCCTCCAGCGATCCATGGGCTAACACCCACGGAAAATCGCCAAAAAACTGACGTTTTCACTATTTTGCCTCTGGGATGCCCTAGAAACCTCCGCCCAGCCCCACGGAGCCTATGGATCCACTTAACAGCTCGTCTGGGATGCCTCCTAGGTGCTAGTACCAAAAAATTTCCAGAGCTAGGACCCCCCCAGCGATCCATGGGCTAACACCCACGGAAAATCGCCAAAAAACTGACGTTTTCACTATTTTGCCTCTGGGACCCCCTAGAAACCTCCGCCCAGCCCCCAGGAGCTTATGGATCCGCTTAACAGCTCGTCTGGGATGCCCCTAAAGGGCTCGGCCCAAAAAAATTTCCGGAGCCAGCACCCCCCCTAGCGATCCATGGGCTAACACCCACGGAAAATAGCCAAAAAACTGACGTTTTCACTATTTTGCCTCTGGGACGCCCTAGAAACCTTCGCACATCCCCCCAGATCCTATGGATCCGCTTAACAGATCGTCTGGGATGCCCTTGAGGTGTTCAGCCCAAAAAAATTTCGGATCCAGCACCCCGCGATCCATGGGCTAACACCCACGGAAAATCTCCAAAAAACTGACGTTTTCACTATTTTGCCTCTGGGACGCCCTAGAAACCTCCGCCCATCCCCCCAGATCCTATGGATTCGTTTAACAGATCGTCTGGGATGCCCTTGAGGTGCTCAGCCCAAAAAAAATTTTGGATCCAGCACCCCGCGATCCATGGGCTAACACCCACGGAAAATCTCCAAAAAACTGACGTTTTCACTATTTCGCCTTTGGGACGCCCTAGAAACCTCCGCCCAGCTCCCCAGAGCCTATTGATCCTCTTAACATCTCGTCTGGGATGCCCCCGAGGGGCTCAGCCCAAAAAAATTTCCAGAGCCAGCACCCCCCCAGCGATCCATGGGCTAACACCCACGGAAAATTGCCAAAAAACTGACGTTTTCACTATTTGGCCTCTGGGACACCCTAGAAACCAACGCCCAGCCCCCCAGAGCCTATGGATCCGCTTAAAATCTCGTGACTCCCATGAGGGGCTCGGCCCAAAAAATTTTCGAAGCCAGTACCCCTCCAGCAATCCATGGGCTAACACCCACGGAAAATCGCCAAAAAACTGACGTTTTCACTATTTTGCCTCTGGGACACCCTAGAAACCTCCGCCCAGCCCCTCGGAGCCTATGGATCCGCTTAACAGATTTTATTGGACGCCCCCGAGGGGCTCGGCCCAAAAAAATTTCCGGAGCCAGCACCCCTCCAACGGTCCATGGGCTAACACCCACGGAAAATCGCCAAAAAACTGACGTTTTCACTATTTTGCCTCTGGGACGCCCTAAAAACCTCCGTCCAGCCCTCCGGAGCCTATGGATCCGCTTAACAGCTCATCTGGGATGCCCCCGAGGGGTCGTCCCAAAAATATTTTTGGATCCAGCACCCCCCAGCGATCCATCGTCTAACACCCACGGAAAATTGCCAAAAAACTGACGTTTTCACTATTTCGCCTCTGGGATACCCTAGAAACCTCCGCCCAGCCCCCCGGAGCCTATGGATCCGCTTAACAGCTCATCTGGGATGCCCCCGAGGGGCTCTGTCCAAAAAAATTTTTGGATCCAGCACCCCCCCAACAATCCATGGGCTAACACCCACGGAAAATCGCCAAAAAACTGACGTTTTCACTATTTCACCTCTAGGAAGCCCTAGAAACCTCCACCCAGCCCCCCCGGAGCCTATGGATACGCTTAACAGCTCATCTGGTATGCCCCCAAGGGGCTCGACCCAAAAAAATTTCCGGAGCCAGCATCCCCCCAGCGATCCATGGGCTAACACCCACGGAAAATCGGCAAAAAACTGACATTTTCACTATTTCACCTCTGGGACGCCCTAGAAACCTCCGCCCAGCCCCTCGGAGCCTATGGATCCGCTTAACAGCTCGTATGGGATGCCCCCGAGGGGCTCGTCCCAAAAAAATTTTCAGAGCCAGCACCCCCCCAGCGATCCATGGGCTAACACCCACGGAAAATCGCCAAGAAACTGATGTTTTCAGTATTTCGCCTCTGGTACGCCCTAGAAACCTCAGCCCAGCACCCCGGAGCCTATGGATCCGCTTAACAGCTCATCTGGGATACCCCCGAGGGGATCGACCAAAAAAAATTTTCGGAGCCAGCACCCCCCCAGCGATCCATGGGCTAACACCCACGAAAAATAGCCCAAAAACTGACGTTTTCACTATTTCGCCTCTGGGACGCCCTAGAAACCTCCGCCCATCCCCCCAGAGCCTATGGATCCGTTTAACAGATCGTCTGGGATGCCCTTGAGGTGCTCAGCTCAAAAAAAATTTCGGAGCCAGCACCCCGCGATCCATTGGCTAACACCCACGAAAAATCTCCAAAAAACTGACGTTTTTACTATTTCGCCTTTGGGACGCCCTAGAAACCTCCGCCCAGCTCCCCAGAGCCTATTGATCCTCTTAACATCTCGTCTGGGATGCCCCCGAGGGGCTCAGCCCAAAAAAATTTCCAGAGCCAGCACCCCCCCAGCGATCCATGGGCTAACACCCACGGAAAATTGCCAAAAAACTGACGTTTTCACTATTTGGCCTCTGGGACACCCTAGAAACCAACGCCCAGCCCCCCAGAGCCTATGGATCCGCTTAAAATCTCGTGACTCCCATGAGGGGCTCGGCCCAAAAAATTTTCGAAGCCAGTACCCCTCCAGCAATCCATGGGCTAACACCCACGGAAAATCGCCAAAAAACTGACGTTTTCACTATTTTGCCTCTGGGACACCCTAGAAACCTCCGCCCAGCCCCTCGGAGCCTATGGATCCGCTTAACAGATTTTATTGGACGCCCCCGAGGGGCTCGGCCCAAAAAAATTTCCGGAGCCAGCACCCCTCCAACGGTCCATGGGCTAACACCCACGGAAAATCGCCAAAAAACTGACGTTTTCACTATTTTGCCTCTGGGACGCCCTAAAAACCTCCGTCCAGCCCTCCGGAGCCTATGGATCCGCTTAACAGCTCATCTGGGATGCCCCCGAGGGGTCGTCCCAAAAATATTTTTGGATCCAGCACCCCCCAGCGATCCATCGTCTAACACCCACGGAAAATTGCCAAAAAACTGACGTTTTCACTATTTCGCCTCTGGGATACCCTAGAAACCTCCGCCCAGCCCCCCGGAGCCTATGGATCCGCTTAACAGCTCATCTGGGATGCCCCCGAGGGGCTCTGTCCAAAAAAATTTTTGGATCCAGCACCCCCCCAACAATCCATGGGCTAACACCCACGGAAAATCGCCAAAAAACTGACGTTTTCACTATTTCACCTCTAGGAAGCCCTAGAAACCTCCACCCAGCCCCCCCGGAGCCTATGGATACGCTTAACAGCTCATCTGGTATGCCCCCAAGGGGCTCGACCCAAAAAAATTTCCGGAGCCAGCATCCCCCCAGCGATCCATGGGCTAACACCCACGGAAAATCGGCAAAAAACTGACATTTTCACTATTTCACCTCTGGGACGCCCTAGAAACCTCCGCCCAGCCCCTCGGAGCCTATGGATCCGCTTAACAGCTCGTATGGGATGCCCCCGAGGGGCTCGTCCCAAAAAAATTTTCAGAGCCAGCACCCCCCCAGCGATCCATGGGCTAACACCCACGGAAAATCGCCAAGAAACTGATGTTTTCAGTATTTCGCCTCTGGTACGCCCTAGAAACCTCAGCCCAGCACCCCGGAGCCTATGGATCCGCTTAACAGCTCATCTGGGATACCCCCGAGGGGATCGACCAAAAAAAATTTTCGGAGCCAGCACCCCCCCAGCGATCCATGGGCTAACACCCACGAAAAATAGCCCAAAAACTGACGTTTTCACTATTTCGCCTCTGGGACGCCCTAGAAACCTCCGCCCATCCCCCCAGAGCCTATGGATCCGTTTAACAGATCGTCTGGGATGCCCTTGAGGTGCTCAGCTCAAAAAAAATTTCGGAGCCAGCACCCCGCGATCCATTGGCTAACACCCACGAAAAATCTCCAAAAAACTGACGTTTTTACTATTTCGCCTTTGGGACGCCCTAGAAACCTCCGCCCAGCTCCCCAGAGCCTATTGATCCTCTTAACATCTCGTATGGGATGCCCCCGAGGGGCTCGTCCCAAAAAAATTTCCAGAGCCAGCACCCCCCCAGCGATCCATGGTCTAACACCCACGGAAAATAGCCAAAAAACTGACGTTTTCACTATTTGGCCTCTGGGACACCCTAGAAACCTACGCCCAGCCCCCCGGAGCTTATGGATCCGCTTAAAAGCTCGTGACGCCCATGAGGGGCTCGGCCCAAAAAAATTTCCGAAGCCATCACCCCTCCAGCGATCCATGGGCTAACACCCACGAAAAATTGCCAAAAAACTGACGTTTTCACTATTTTGAATCTGGGAAGCCCTAGAAACCTCCGCCCAGCCCCACGGAGCCTATGGATCCGCTTAAAAGATCGTCGGGGACGCCCCCTAGGTTCTAGGCCCAAAAAAGTTTCGGAGCAAGCACCCCCCTAGCGATCCATGGGCTAACACCCACGGAAAATCGCCAAAAAACTGAAGTTTTCACTATTTTTCCTCTGGGACCCCCTAGAAACCTCCGCCCAGCCCCCAAGAGCCTATGGATCCGCTTAACAGCTCGTCTGGGATGCCCCTGAGGGGCTCGGCCCAAAAACATTTCCGGAGCCAGCACCCCTCCAGCGATCCATGGGCTAACACCCACGGAAAATCGCCAAAAAACTGACGTTTTCATAATTTTCCTTCTGGTATGCCCTAGAAACCTCCGCCCAGCCCCCCGGAGCCTATGGATCCGTTTAACAGCTCGTCTGGGACACCCCCGAGGGGATCGACCAAAAAAAATTTCCGGAGCCAGCACCCCCCCAGCGATCCATGGGCTAACACCCACGGAAAATCTCCAAAAAACTGACGTTTTCGCTATTTCACCTTTGGGACGCCCTAGAAACCTCCGCCCAGCTCCCCAGAGACTATTGATCCTCTTAACATCTCGTCTGGGATGCCCCCGAGGGGTTCGGTCCAAAAAAATTTCCAGAGCCAGCACCCCCCCAGCGATCCATGGGCTAACACCCACGAAAAATCTCCAAAAAACTGACGTTTTCACTATTTGGCCTCTGGGACACCCTAGAAACCTACGCCCAGCCCCCGGAGCCTATGGATCCGCTTAAAACCTCGTGACTCCCATAAGGGGCTCGGCCCAAAAAAATTTCCGAAGCCAGCACCCCTCCAGCGATCCATGGGCTAACACCCACGGAAAATTGCCAAAAAACTTACGTTTTCACTATTTTGCCTCTGGGATGCCCTAGAAACCTCCGCCCAGCCCCACGGAGCCTATGGATCCGCTTAAAAGATCGTCTAGGACGCCCCCTAGGTGCTAGGCCCAAAAAATTTCCGGAGCTAGCACCCCCCTAGCGATCCAAGGGCTAACACCCACGGAAAATCGCCAAAAAACTGACGTTTTCACTATTTTGACTCCGGGATGCCCTAGAAACCTCCGCCCAGCCCCCCAGAGCCTATGGATCCTCTTAACAGCTCATATGGGATGCCCCCGAGGGGCTCGGCCCAAAAAAATTTTCGGAGCCAGCACCCCCCCAACGATCCATGGGCTAACACCCACGGAAAATTGCCAAAAAACTGATGTTTTCACTATTTTGCCTCTGGGATGTCCTAGAAACCTCCGCCCAGCCCCTCGGAGCCTATGGATCCGATTAACAGCTCGTATGGGAAGCCTACGAGGGGCTCGGTCCAAAAAAATTTTCGGAGCCAGCACCCCCCAGTGATCCATGATCTAACACCCACGAAAAATCGCCAAAAAACTAACGTTTTCACTATTTCGCCTCTGGGATGCCCTAGAAACCTCCGCCCAGCCCCCTGGAGCCTATGGATCCATTTAACAGCTCGTCTGGGATTCCCCCGAGGGGTTCGACCCAAAAAAATTTCCGGATCCAGCACCCCCCAGCGATCCATGGGCTAACACCCACGGAAGATCTCCAAAAAACTAACGTTTTCACTATTTCGCCTCTGGGATGCCCTAGAAACCTCCGCCCAGCCCTCCGGAGCCTATGGATCCATTTAACATATCGTCTGGGATTCCCCCGAGGGGCTCGGCCTAAAAAAATTTCCGTATCCAGCACCCCCCAGCGATCCATGGGCTAACACCCTCGGAAAATCGCCAAAAAAATGACGTTTTCACTATTTTGCCTCTGGGATGCCCTAGAAACCTCCGCCCAGCCCCATGGAGCCTATGGATCCGCTTAACAGCTCGTCTGGGATTCCCTGAGGGGCTCGGCCCAAAAATATTTCCAGAGCCAGCACCCCCCCAGCGATCCATGGGCTAACACCCACGGAAAATCGCCAAAAAACTGATGTTTTCCCTCTTTCGCCTCTGGGACGCCCTAGAAACCTCCGCCCAACCCCCTGGAGCCTATGGATCCACTTAACAGCTCGTATTGGATGCCCTCGAGGGGTTCGGCCCAAAAATATTTTCGAAGCCAGCACCCCCCCAGCGATCCATGGGCTAACACCCACGGAAAATCGCCAAAAAACTGACGTTTTCACAATTTTGCCTCTGGGACGCCCTAGAAACCTCCGCCCAGCCCCCCGGACCCTATGGATCCACTTAACAGCTCATCTAGGATGCTCCGAGGGGCTCGACCCAAAAATATTTCTGGAGCCAGCACCCCCCCAGCGATCCATGGGCTAACACCCACGAAAAATCGCCAAAAAACTGACGTTTTCACTATTTTGCCTCTGGGACGCCCTAGAAACCTCCGCCCAGCCCCCCGGAGCCTATGGATCCGCTTAACAGCTCATCTGGGATGCCCCCGAGGGGCTCAGCCCAAAAAAATTTCCGGAGCCAGCACCCCCCCAGCGATCCATGGGCTAACACCCAAGGAAAATCGCCAAAAAATTAACGTTTTCACTATTTCGCCTCTGGGATGCCCTTGAAACCTCCGCCCAGCCCCTCGGAGCCTATGGATACACTTAGAAGCTCGTCTGGGAAGCCCACGAGGGGCTCGGCCCAAAAAAATTTCCAGAGCCAGCACCCGCCCAACGATCCATGGGCTAACACCCACGGAAAATCGCTAAAAAACTGACGTTTTCACTATTTTGCATCTGGGACGCCCTAGAAACCTCCGCCCAGCCCCCCGGAGCCTATGGATCCACTTAACAGCTCGTCTGGGATGCCGCCGAGGGGCTCGGCCCAAAAATATTTCCGGAGCCAGCACCCCCCCAGCGATCCATGGGCTAACACCCACGAAAAATCGCCAAAAAACTGATGTTTTCACTATTTTGCCTCTGGGACGCCCTAGAAACCTCCGCCCAGCCACCTGGAGCCTATGGATCCACTTAACAGCTCGTCTGGGCCTCCCCCGAAGGGCTCGGCCGAAAAAAATTTCCGGAGCCAGCACCCCCCCAGCGATCCATGGGCTAACACCCACGGAAAATGGCCAAAAAACTGACGTTTTCACTATTTCGCCTCTGGGATGCCCTAGAAACCTCCGCCCAGCCCCTTGGAGACTATGGATTCACTTAGCAGCTCGTCTGGGAAGCCCACGAGGGGCTCGACCCAAAAAAATTTCCAGAGCCCCCCCCCCCCCCCTAGCGATCCATGATCTAACACCCTCGAAAAATCGCCAAAAAACTGACATTTTCACTATTTCGCCTCTGGGATGCCCTAGAAACCTCCGCCCAGCCCCTCGGAGCCTATGGATCCACTTAACAGCTCGTCTGGGAAGACCACGAGGGGCTCGACCCAAAAAATTTTTGGATCCAGCACCCCCCCAGCGATCCATGGGCTAACACCCACGAAAAATTGCCAAAAAACTGACGTTTTTACTATTTCACCTCTGGAACGCCCTAGAAACCTCCGCACAGCCTCCCGGAGCCTATGGATCCACTTAACAGCTCGTCTGGGACGCCCCCGAGGGGCTCGGCCCAAAAAAATTTCCGGAGCCAGCACCCCCCCAACGATCCATGGGCTAACACCCACGGAAAATCGCCAAAAAACTGATGTTTTCACTATTTTGCCTCTGGGACGCCCTAGAAACCTCCGCCCAACCCCCCGGAGCCTATGGATCCACTTAACAACTCGTATGGGATGCCCTCGAGGGGTTCGGCCCAAAAATATTTTCGAAGCCAGCACCCCCCCAGCGATCCATGGGCTAACACCCACGGAAAATCGCTAAAAAACTGACGTTTTCACTATTTTGCCTTTGGGACGCCCTAGAAACCTCCGCCCAGCCCCTCGGAGCCTATGGATCCGCTTAACAGCTCGTCTGGGATGCCGCCGAGGGGCTCGGCCCAAAAATATTTCCGGAGCCAGCACCCCCCCAGCGATCCATGGGCAAACACCCACGAAAAATCGCAAAAAAACTGATGTTTTCACTATTTTGCCTCTGGGACGCCCTAGAAGCCTCCGCCCAGCCCCCTGGAGCCTATGGATCCACTTAACAGCTTGTCTGGGCCTCCCCCGAAGGGCTCGGCCGAAAAAAATTTCCGGAGCCAGCACCACCCCCCCAGCGATCCATGGGATAACACCCTCGGAAAATGGCCAAAAAACTGACGTTTTCACTATTTTGCCTCTGGGACGCCATAGAAACCTCCGCCCAGCCCCCCGAAGCCTATGGATCTGCTTAACAGCTTGTATGGGACGCCCCCGAGGGGATTGGCCCAAAAAAATTTCAGGATCCAGCACTCCCCCCTAGCGATCCATGGGCTAACACCCACGAAAAATAGCCAAAAAACTGACGTTTTCACTATTTTGCCTCTGGGACGCCCTAGAAACCTCCTCCCAGCCTCCCGGAGCCAATGGATCTGCTTAAAAGCTCGTCAGGGATGCCCACGAGGGTCTCTGGCCAAAAAAATTTCCGAAGGGAGCACCCCCCAGTGATCCATGGGCTAACACCCACGGAAAATCGCCAAAAAACTGACGTTTTCACTATTTCACCTCTGGGACGCTCTAGAAACCTCCGCCCAACCCCCTGGAGCCTACGGATCCGCTTAAAAGCTCTTCTGGGATGCCCCTGAGGGGTTCGTCCCAAAAAAAATTCCGGAGCCAGCACCCCCCCAGCGATCCATGGGCTAACACCTACGGAAAATAGCCAAAAAACTGACGTTTTCACTATTTCTCCTCTGGGACGCCCTAGAAACCTCCGCCCAGCCCCCCTGAGCCTATGGATCCGCTTAAAAGCTCGTATAGGACTCCCCCTAGGGGCTCGGCCCAAAAAAATTTTCGGAGCCAGCAATCCAAGGGCTAACACCCACGGAAAATCGCCAAAAAACTGACGTTTTCACTATTTTGCCTCTGGGATGCCCTAGAAACCTCCGCCCAGCCCCCCAGAGCCTATGGATCCTCTTAACAGCTCATATGGGATGCCCCCGAGGGGCTCGGCCCAAAAAAATTTTCGGAGCCAGCACCCCCCCAACGATCCATGGGCTAACACCCACGGAAAATTGCCAAAAAACTGATGTTTTCACTATTTTGCCTCTGGGATGTCCTAGAAACCTCCGCCCAGCCCCTCGGAGCCTATGGATCCGATTAAAAGCTCGTGACGCCCATGAGGGGCTCGGCCCAAAAAAATTTCCGAAGCCATCACCCCTCCAGCGATCCATGGGCTAAAACCCACGGAAAATTGCCAAAAAACTGACGTTTTCACTATTTTGAATCTGGGAAGCCCTAGAAACCTCCGCCCAGCCCCACGGAGCCTATGGATCCGCTTAAAAGATCGTCGGGGACGCCCCCTAGGTTCTAGGCCCAAAAAAGTTTCGGAGCAAGCACCCCCCTAGCGATCCATGGGCTAACACCCACGGAAAATCGCCAAAAAACTGAAGTTTTCACTATTTTTCCTCTGGGACCCCCTAGAAACCTCCGCCCAGCCCCCAAGAGCCTATGGATCCGCTTAACAGCTCGTCTGGGATGCCCCTGAGGGGCTCGGCCCAAAAACATTTCCGGAGCCAGCACCCCTCCAGCGATCCATGGGCTAACACCCACGGAAAATCGCCAAAAAACTGACGTTTTCATAATTTTCCTTCTGGTATGCCCTAGAAACCTCCGCCCAGCCCCCCGGAGCCTATGGATCCGTTTAACAGCTCGTCTGGGACACCCCCGAGGGGATCGACCAAAAAAAATTTCCGGAGCCAGCACCCCCCCAGCGATCCATGGGCTAACACCCACGGAAAATCTCCAAAAAACTGACGTTTTCGCTATTTCACCTTTGGGACGCCCTAGAAACCTCCGCCCAGCTCCCCAGAGACTATTGATCCTCTTAACATCTCGTCTGGGATGCCCCTGAGGGGTTCGGTCCAAAAAAATTTCCAGAGCCAGCACCCCCCCAGCGATCCATGGGCTAACACCCACGAAAAATCTCCAAAAAACTGACGTTTTCACTATTTGGCCTCTGGGACACCCTAGAAACCTACGCCCAGCCCCCGGAGCCTATGGATCCGCTTAAAACCTCGTGACTCCCATAAGGGGCTCGGCCCAAAAAAATTTCCGAAGCCAGCACCCCTCCAGCGATCCATGGGCTAACACCCACGGAAAATTGCCAAAAAACTTACGTTTTCACTATTTTGCCTCTGGGATGCCCTAGAAACCTCCGCCCAGCCCCACGGAGCCTATGGATCCGCTTAAAAGATCGTCTAGGACGCCCCCTAGGTGCTAGGCCCAAAAAATTTCCGGAGCTAGCACCCCCCTAGCGATCCAAGGGCTAACACCCACGGAAAATCGCCAAAAAACTGACGTTTTCACTATTTTGACTCCGGGATGCCCTAGAAACCTCCGCCCAGCCCCCCAGAGCCTATGGATCCTCTTAACAGCTCATATGGGATGCCCCCGAGGGGCTCGGCCCAAAAAAATTTTCGGAGCCAGCACCCCCCCAACGATCCATGGGCTAACACCCACGGAAAATTGCCAAAAAACTGATGTTTTCACTATTTTGCCTCTGGGATGTCCTAGAAACCTCCGCCCAGCCCCTCGGAGCCTATGGATCCGATTAACAGCTCGTATGGGAAGCCTACGAGGGGCTCGGTCCAAAAAAATTTTCGGAGCCAGCACCCCCCAGTGATCCATGATCTAACACCCACGAAAAATCGCCAAAAAACTAACGTTTTCACTATTTCGCCTCTGGGATGCCCTAGAAACCTCCGCCCAGCCCCCTGGAGCCTATGGATCCATTTAACAGCTCGTCTGGGATTCCCCCGAGGGGTTCGACCCAAAAAAATTTCCGGATCCAGCACCCCCCAGCGATCCATGGGCTAACACCCACGGAAGATCTCCAAAAAACTAACGTTTTCACTATTTCGCCTCTGGGATGCCCTAGAAACCTCCGCCCAGCCCTTCGGAGCCTATGGATCCATTTAACATATCGTCTGGGATTCCCCCGAGGGGCTCGGCCTAAAAAAATTTCCGTATCCAGCACCCCCCAGCGATCCATGGGCTAACACCCTCGGAAAATCGCCAAAAAAATGACGTTTTCACTATTTTGCCTCTGGCATGCCCTAGAAACCTCCGCCCAGCCCCATGGAGCCTATGGATCCGCTTAACAGCTCGTCTGGGATTCCCTGAGGGGCTCGGCCCAAAAATATTTCCAGAGCCAGCACCCCCCCAGCGATCCATGGGCTAACACCCACGGAAAATCGCCAAAAAACTGATGTTTTCCCTCTTTCGCCTCTGGGACGCCCTAGAAACCTCCGTCCAACCCCCCGGAGCCTATGGATCCACTTAACAGCTCGTATTGGATGCCCTCGAGGGGTTCGGCCCAAAAATATTTTCGAAGCCAGCACCCCCCCAGCGATCCATGGGCTAACACCCACGGAAAATCGCCAAAAAACTGACGTTTTCACAATTTTGCCTTTGGGACGCCCTAGAAACCTCCGCCCAGCCCCTCGGACCCTATGGATCCACTTAACAGCTCATCTAGGATGCTCCGAGGGGCTCGACCCAAAAATATTTCTGGAGCCAGCACCCCCCCAGCGATCCATGGGCTAACACCCACGAAAAATCGCCAAAAAACTGACGTTTTCACTATTTTGCCTCTGGGACGCCCTAGAAACCTCCGCCCAGCCCCCCGGAGCCTATGGATCCACTTAACAGCTCATCTGGGATGCCCCCGAGGGGCTCAGCCCAAACAAATTTCCGGAGCCAGCACCCCCCCAGCGATCCATGGGCTAACACCCAAGGAAAATCGCCAAAAAATTAACGTTTTCACTATTTCGCCTCTGGGATGCCCTAGAAACCTCCGCCCAGCCCCTCGGAGCCTATGGATACACTTAGAAGCTCGTCTGGGAAGCCCACGAGGGGCTCGGCCCAAAAAAATTTCCAGAGCCAGCACCCGCCCAACGATCCATGGGCTAACACCCACGGAAAATCGCTAAAAAACTGACGTTTTCACTATTTTGCATCTGGGACGCCCTAGAAACCTCCGCCCAGCCCCCCGGAGCCTATGGATCCACTTAACAGCTCGTCTGGGATGCCGCCGAGGGGCTCGGCCCAAAAATATTTCCGGAGCCAGCACCCCCCCAGCGATCCATGGGCTAACACCCACGAAAAATCGCCAAAAAACTGATGTTTTCACTATTTTGCCTCTGGGACACCCTAGAAACCTCCGCCCAGCCACCTGGAGCCTATGGATCCACTTAACAGCTCGTCTGGGCCTCCCCCGAAGGGCTCGGCCGAAAAAAATTTTCGGAGCCAGCACCCCCCCAACGATCCATGGGCTAACACCCACGGAAAATTGCCAAAAAACTGATGTTTTCACTATTTTGCCTCTGGGATGTCCTAGAAACCTCCGCCCAGCCCCTCGGAGCCTATGGATCCGATTAACAGCTCGTATGGGAAGCCTACGAGGGGCTCGGTCCAAAAAAATTTTCGGAGCCAGCACCCCCCAGTGATCCATGATCTAACACCCACGAAAAATCGCCAAAAAACTAACGTTTTCACTATTTCGCCTCTGGGATGCCCTAGAAACCTCCGCCCAGCCCCCTGGAGCCTATGGATCCATTTAACAGCTCGTCTGGGATTCCCCCGAGGGGTTCGACCCAAAAAAATTTCCGGATCCAGCACCCCCCAGCGATCCATGGGCTAACACCCACGGAAGATCTCCAAAAAACTAACGTTTTCACTATTTCGCCTCTGGGATGCCCTAGAAACCTCCGCCCAGCCCTTCGGAGCCTATGGATCCATTTAACATATCGTCTGGGATTCCCCCGAGGGGCTCGGCCTAAAAAAATTTCCGTATCCAGCACCCCCCAGCGATCCATGGGCTAACACCCTCGGAAAATCGCCAAAAAAATGACGTTTTCACTATTTTGCCTCTGGGATGCCCTAGAAACCTCCGCCCAGCCCCATGGAGCCTATGGATCCGCTTAACAGCTCGTCTGGGATTCCCTGAGGGGCTCGGCCCAAAAATATTTCCAGAGCCAGCACCCCCCCAGCGATCCATGGGCTAACACCCACGGAAAATCGCCAAAAAACTGATGTTTTCCCTCTTTCGCCTCTGGGACGCCCTAGAAACCTCCGTCCAACCCCCCGGAGCCTATGGATCCACTTAACAGCTCGTATTGGATGCCCTCGAGGGGTTCGGCCCAAAAATATTTTCGAAGCCAGCACCCCCCCAGCGATCCATGGGCTAACACCCACGGAAAATCGCCAAAAAACTGACGTTTTCACAATTTTGCCTTTGGGACGCCCTAGAAACCTCCGCCCAGCCCCTCGGACCCTATGGATCCACTTAACAGCTCATCTAGGATGCTTCGAGGGGCTCGACCCAAAAATATTTCTGGAGCCAGCACCCCCCCAGCGATCCATGGGCTAACACCCACGAAAAATCGCCAAAAAACTGACGTTTTCACTATTTTGCCTCTGGGACGCCCTAGAAACCTCCGCCCAGCCCCCCGGAGCCTATGGATCCGCTTAACAGCTCATCTGGGATGCCCCCGAGGGGCTCAGCCCAAACAAATTTCCGGAGCCAGCACCCCCCCAGCGATCCATGGGCTAACACCCAAGGAAAATCGCCAAAAAATTAACGTTTTCACTATTTCGCCTCTGGGATGCCCTAGAAACCTCCGCCCAGCCCCTCGGAGCCTATGGATACACTTAGAAGCTCGTCTGGGAAGCCCACGAGGGGCTCGGCCCAAAAAAATTTCCAGAGCCAGCACCCGCCCAACGATCCATGGGCTAACACCCACGGAAAATCGCTAAAAAACTGACGTTTTCACTATTTTGCATCTGGGACGCCCTAGAAACCTCCGCCCAGCCCCCCGGAGCCTATGGATCCACTTAACAGCTCGTCTGGGATGCCGCCGAGGGGCTCGGCCCAAAAATATTTCCGGAGCCAGCACCCCCCCAGCGATCCATGGGCTAACACCCACGAAAAATCGCCAAAAAACTGATGTTTTCACTATTTTGCCTCTGGGACACCCTAGAAACCTCCGCCCAGCCACCTGGAGCCTATGGATCCACTTAACAGCTCGTCTGGGCCTCCCCCGAAGGGCTCGGCCGAAAAAAATTTCCGGAGCCAGCACCCCCCCAGCGATCCATGGGCTAACACCCACGGAAAATGGCCAAAAAACTGACGTTTTCACTATTTCGCCTCTGGGATGCCCTAGAAACCTCCGCCCAGCCCCTTGGAGACTATGGATTCACTTAGCAGCTCGTCTGGGAAGCCCACGAGGGGCTCGACCCAAAAAAATTTCCAGAGCCAGCCCCCCCCCCTAGCGATCCATGATCTAACACCCTCGAAAAATCGCCAAAAAACTGACATTTTCACTATTTCGCCTCTGGGATGCCCTAGAAACCTCCGCCCAGCCCCTCGGAGCCTATGGATCCACTTAACAGCTCGTCTGGGAAGACCACGAGGGGCTCGGCCCAAAAAATTTTTGGATCCAGCACCCCCCCAGCGATCCATGGGCTAACACCCACGAAAAATTGCCAAAAAACTGACGTTTTTACTATTTCACCTCTGGAACGCCCTAGAAACCTCCGCACAGCCTCCCGGAGCCTATGGATCCACTTAACAGCTCGTCTGGGACGCCCCCGAGGGGCTCGGCCCAAAAAAATTTCCGGAGCCAGCACCCCCCCAACGATCCATGGGATAACACCCACGGAAAATCGCCAAAAAACTGATGTTTTCACTATTTTGCCTCTGGGACGCCCTAGAAACCTCCGCCCAACCCCCCGGAGCCTATGGATCCACTTAACAACTCGTATGGGATGCCCTCGAGGGGTTCGGCCCAAAAATATTTTCGAAGCCAGCACCCCCCCAGCGATCCATGGGCTAACACCCACGGAAAATCGCTAAAAAACTGACGTTTTCACTATTTTGCCTTTGGGACGCCCTAGAAACCTCCGCCCAGCCCCTCGGAGCCTATGGATCCGCTTAACAGCTCGTCTGGGATGCCGCCGAGGGGCTCGGCCCAAAAATATTTCCGGAGCCAGCACCCCCCCAGCGATCCATGGGCAAACACCCACGAAAAATCGCAAAAAAACTGATGTTTTCACTATTTTGCCTCTGGGACGCCCTAGAAGCCTCCGCCCAGCCCCCTGGAGCCTATGGATCCACTTAACAGCTTGTCTGGGCCTCCCCCGAAGGGATCGGCCGAAAAAAATTTCCGGAGCCAGCACCACCCCCCCAGCGATCCATGGGATAACACCCTCGGAAAATGGCCAAAAAACTGACGTTTTCACTATTTTGCCTCTGGGACGCCATAGAAACCTCCGCCCAGCCCCCCGAAGCCTATGGATCTGCTTAACAGCTTGTATGGGACGCCCCCGAGGGGATTGGCCCAAAAAAATTTCAGGATCCAGCACTCCCCCCTAGCGATCCATGGGCTAACACCCACGAAAAATAGCCAAAAAACTGACGTTTTCACTATTTTGCCTCTGGGACGCCCTAGAAACCTCCTCCCAGCCTCCCGGAGCCAATGGATCTGCTTAAAAGCTCGTCAGGGATGCCCACGAGGGTCTCTGGCCAAAAAAATTTCCGAAGGGAGCACCCCCCAGTGATCCATGGGCTAACACCCACGGAAAATCGCCAAAAAACTGACGTTTTCACTATTTCACCTCTGGGACGCTCTAGAAACCTCCGCCCAACCCCCTGGAGCCTACGGATCCGCTTAAAAGCTCTTCTGGGATGCCCCTGAGGGGTTCGTCCCAAAAAAAATTCCGGAGCCAGCACCCCCCCAGCGATCCATGGGCTAACACCCACGGAAAATAGCCAAAAAACTGACGTTTTCACTATTTCTCCTCTGGGACGCCCTAGAAACCTCCGCCCAGCCCCCCTGAGCCTATGGATCCGCTTAAAAGCTCGTATAGGACTCCCCCTAGGGGCTCGGCCCAAAAAAATTTTCGGAGCCAGCAATCCAAGGGCTAACACCCACGGAAAATCGCCAAAAAACTGACGTTTTCACTATTTTGCCTCTGGGATGCCCTAGAAACCTCCGCCCAGCCCCCCAGAGCCTATGGATCCATTTAA
Source organism: Capsicum rhomboideum (assembly GCA_031232105.1). Taxonomy (NCBI): domain Eukaryota; kingdom Viridiplantae; phylum Streptophyta; class Magnoliopsida; order Solanales; family Solanaceae; genus Capsicum; species Capsicum rhomboideum. Next base: position 1,807,326 of record CP124718.1, read on the forward strand.
CAGCTCATCTGGGATTCCCCTGAGGGGCTCGGCCCAAAAAAATTTCCGGATCCAGCACCTCCCAGCGATCCATGGGCTAACACCCACGGAAAATCGCCAAAAAACTAACGTTTTCACTATTTCGCCTCTGGGATGCCCTAGAAACCTCCGCCTAGCCCCCCAAAGCCTATGGATCCATTTACAAGCTCGTCTGGGATTCCCCCGAGGGACTCGGCCCAAAAAAATTTTCGGATCCAGCACCCCCCAGCGATCCATGGGCTAACACCCACGGAAAATCGCCAAAAAACTGACGTTTTCACTATTTTACCTCTGGGATGCCCTAGAAACCTCCGCCCAGCCCCCTGGAGCCTATGGATCCGCTTAACAGCTCGTCTGGGATGCCCTGAGGGGCTCTGCCCAAAAATATTTCCGGAGCCAGCACCCCCCCAGCGATCCATGGGCTAACACCCACGGAAAATTGCCAAAAAACTGATGTTTTCACTATTTTGCCTCTGGGACGCCCTAGAAACCTCCGCCCAACCCCCCGGAGCCTATGGATACGCTTAAAAGCTCATCTGGGACGCCCTCGAGGAGTTCGGAACAAAAATATTTTCGGAGCCAGCACCCCCCCAGCGATCCATGGGCTAACACCCACGGAAAATCGCTATAAAACTGACGTTTACACTATTTTGCCTCTGGGACGCCCTAGAAACCTCCGCCCATCCCCCCTGAGCCTATGGATCCGCTTAAAAGTTCGTCTGGGACGCCCCCTAGGGGCTCAGCCCAAAAAAATTTTCGGAGCCAGCACCCCCCCAGCAATCCATGGGCTAACACCCACGGAAAATCGCCAAAAAACTGACGTTTTCACTATTTTGCCTCTGGGATGCCCTAGAAACCTCCACCCAGCCCCCCGGAGCCTATGGATCCTCTTAATAGCTCGTCTGGGATGCCCCCAAGGGGCTCGTCCTAAAAAAATTTCCGGAGCCAGCACCCCCCCAACGATCCATGGGCTAACACCCACGGAAAATCGCCAAAAAACTGACGTTTTCACTATTTTGCCTCTAGGACGCCCTAGAAACCTCCGCCCAGCCCCCCGGAGCCTATGAATCCTCTTAACAGCTCGTCTGGGATGCCCCCGAGGGGCTCGGCCCAAAAATATTTCCAGATCCAGCACCCCCCCCAGCGATCCATGGGCTAACACCCACGGAAAATCGCCTAAAAACTGACGTTTTCACTATATTGCCTCTGGGACGCCCTAGAAACCTCTGCCCAGCCCCACGGAGTCTATGGATCCGCTTAAAAGCTTTTATGGGATGCCCTCGAGGGGCTCGGCCCAAAAATATTTCCAGAGCCAGCACCCCCCAGCGATCCATGGGCAAACACCCACGGAAAATCGCCAAAAAACTCACGTTTTCACTATTTCACCTCTGGGATGCCCTAGAAACCTCCGCCCAGCCCCCCGGAGCCTATGTATCCACTTAACAGCTCGTCTGGAATGCCCTCAAGGGGCTCGGCCCAAAAAAATTTTCGGAGCCAGCACCCCCCCAGCGATCCATGGGCTAACACCCACGAAAAATCGCCAAAAAACTGACGTTTTCACTATTTCACCTCTGGGACGCTCTAGAAACCTCCGCCCAACCCCCCGGAGACTACGGATCCGCTTAAAATCTCATCTGGGATGCCCCTGAGGGGTTCAGCCCAAAAAAAATTCCGGAGCCAGAACCCCCCTAGCGATACATGAGCTAACACCCACGGAAAATAGCCAAAAAACTGACGTTTTCACTATTTCTCCTCTGGGACGCCCTAGAAACCTACGCCCAGCCCCCCTGAGTCTATGGATCCACTTAAAAGCTCGTATGGGACGCCCCCTAGGGGCTCGGCCCAAAAAAAATTTCGGAGCCAGCACCCCCCCAGCAATCCATGGGCTAACACCCACGGAAAATCGCCAAAAAACTGACGTTTTCACTATTTCTCCTCTGGGACGCCCTAGAAACCTCCGCACAGCCTCCCGGAGCCTATGGATCCATTTAAAAGATCGTCAGAGACGCCCCCGAGGGGTTCTGTCCAAAAAAATTTTCTGATCCAGCACCCTCCAGCGATCCATGGGCTAACACCCACGGAAAATTGCCAAAAAATTGATGTTTTCACTATTTCGCCTCTGGGACGCCCTAGAAACCTCCGTCCAGCCCCCCAGAGCCTATGGATCTGCTTAACAGCTCATCTGGGATGCCCTCGAGGGGCTCAGCCCAAAAAAATTTCCGGATCCAGCACCTCCCCAGCGATCCATGGGCTAACACCCACGGAAAATCGCCAAAAAACTGATGTTTTCACTATTTCGCCTCTGGGATGCCCTAGAAACCTCCGCCCAACCCCCCGGAGCTTATGGATCCGTTTAACAGTTTGTCTGGGATGCCGCCGAGGGGTTCGGCCAAAAAATATTTCCGGAGCCAGCACCACCCCAGCGATCCATGGGCTAACACCCACGAAAAATCGCCAAAAAACTGACGTTTTAACTATTTTGCCTCTGGGACGCCCTAGAAACCTCCCCCAGCCCCCTGGAGCCTATGGATCCGCTTAACAGCTCGTCTGGGATGCCCCCAAAGGGCTCGGCCCAAAAATATTTCCGAAGCCAGCAGCCCCCAGCGATCCATAGGCTAACACCCACGGAAAATCGCCAAAAAACTGACGTTTTCACTATTTCGCCTCTGGGATGCCCTAGAAACCTCCGCCCAGCCCCCCGGAGCCTATGGATTTGCTTAACAGCTTGTTTGGGACGCCCCCGAGGGGCTCGGACCAAAAAAATTTTCGGAGCCAGCACCCCCCCAGCGATCCATGGGCTAACACCCACGGAAAATCTCCAAAAAACTGATGTTTTCACTATTTTACCTCTGGGATGCCTTAGAAACCTCCGCCCAGCCCCCCGGAACCTATGGATCCGCTTAACAGCTTGTATGGGATGCCCCCGAGGGGATTGGCCCAAAAAATGTTTCGTAGCCAGCACCCCCCCAGCGATGCATGGGCTAACACCCACGAAAAATCGCCAAAAAACTGACGTTTTTACTATTTCGCCTCTGGGATGCCCTTGAAACCTCCGCCCAGCACCCCGGAGCCTATGGATCCGCTTAACAGCTCGTATGGGATTCCCCCGAGGGGCTCGGTCAAAAAAAATTTCCGGAGCCAGCACCCCCCCAGCGATCCATTGGCTAACACCCACGGAAAATTGCCAAAAAACTGACGTTTTCACTATTTTGCCTCTGGGACGCTCTAGAAACCTCCGCCCAGCCCCCTGGAGCCTACGGATCCACTTAACAGCTCGTCTGGGACGCCCCCAAGGGGCTCGACACAAAAAAATTTCCTGAGCCGGCACCCCCCAGCGATCCATGGGCTAACACCCACGGAAAATAGCCAAAAAAATGACGTTTTCACTATTTCTGCTCTGGGACGCCCTAGAAACCTCCGACCAACCCCCCTGAGCCTATGGATACGCTTAAAAGCTCATATGGGATGCCCCCGAGGGGCTCGGTCCAAAAAAATTTTTGGAGCCAGCACCCCCCCAGCGATCCATGGGCTAACACCCACGGAAAATCGCCAAAAAATTGATGTTTTCACTATTTTGCCTCTGGGATGCCCTAGAAACCTCCGCCAAGCCCCTCGGAGCCTATGCATCCACTTAACAGCTCGTCTGGGATGCCCTCGAGGGGCTCGGCCCAAAAAAAATTCTGGCTCCAGCACCCCCCCAGCAATCCATGGGCTAACACCCACGGAAAATCGCCAAAAAATTGACGTTTTCACTATTTTCCTCTGGGACGCCCTAGAAACCTCCGCCCAGCCCCCCGGAGCAATGGATCCTCTTAACAGCTCATCTGGGACGCCCCCGAGGGGCTCGGCCCAAAAAAATTTCCGAAGCCAGCACCCCCCCAACGATCCATGTGCTAACACCCACGGAAAATCGCCAAAAAACTGACGTTTTCACTATTTTGCCTCTGGGACGCCCTAGAAACCTCCGCCCAGCCCCTCGGAGCCTATGGATCCACTCAACAGCTCGTCTGGGACGCCCCCAAGGGGCTCGACACAAAAAAATTTCCGGAGCCAGCACCCCCCAGCGATCCATGGGCTAACACCCACGGAAAATAGCCAAAAAACTGACGTTTTCACTATTTCTGCTCTGGGACGCCCTAGAAACCTCCGACCAACCCCCCTGAGCCTATGGATACGCTTAAAAGCTCATATGGGACGCCCCTGAGGGGCTCGGCCCAAAAAAATTTTTGGAGCCAGCACCCCCTCAGCGATCCATGGGCTAACACCCACGGAAAATCGCCAAAAAACTGATGTTTTCACTATTTTGCCTCTGGGATGCCCTAGAAACCTCCGCCCAACCCCTAGGAGCCTATGTATCGCCTTAAAAGCTCGTCTGGGATGCCCCCGAGGGGCTCGGCCCAAAAAAATTTCTGGCTCCAGCACCCCCCCAGCAATCCATGGGCTAACACCCACGGAAAATCGCCAAAAAATTGACGTTTTCACTATTTTCCTCTGGGACGCCCTAGAAACCTCCGCCCAGCCCCCCGGAGCAATGGATCCTCTTAACAGCTCATCTGGGACGCCCCCGAGGGGCTCGGCCCAAAAAAATTTCCGAAGCCAGCACCCCCCAACGATCCATGTGCTAACACCCACGGAAAATCGCCAAAAAACTGACGTTTTCACTATTTCGCCTCTGGGACGCCCTAGAAACCTCCGCCCAGCCCCTCGGAGCCTATGGATCTGATTAGAAGCTCGTATGGGAATCCCACGATGGGCTCGTCCCAAAAAAATTTCCTAAGCCAGCACCCCCCCAGCGATCCATGATCTAAGACCCACGAAAAATTGCCAAAAAACTGATGTTTTCACTATTTCGCCTCTGGGATGCCCTAGAAACCTCTGCCCAGCCCCCCGGAGCCTATGGATCCACTCAAAAGCTCGTCTGGGATTCCCCCGAGGGGCTTGGCCCAAAAAAATTTTCGGAGACAGCACCCCCCCAGCAATCCATGGGCTAACACCCACGGAAAATAGCCAAAAAACTGACGATTTCACTATTTTGCCTCTGGGACGCCCTTGAAACCTCCGCCCAGCCCCCTGGAGCCTATGGATCTGCTTAAAAGATTGTCTGGGATGCCCCCGAGGGGCTCGTCCCAAAAAAATTTCCGGAGCCACCCCCCCCCCCAGCGATCCATGGGCTAACACCCACGGAAAATAGCCAAAAAACTGATGTTTTCACTATTTCGCCTCTTAGAAGCTCTAGAAACCTCCGCCAAGCCCCCCGGAGCATACGGATCCACTTAACAGCTCGTCTGGGACGCCCCTAAGGGGCTCGACCCAAAAAAATTTCCTGAGCCAGCACCCCCCAAGCGATCCATGGGCTAACACCCACGAAAAATAACCAAAAAACTGACGTTTTCACTATTTCTCCTTTGGGACGCCCTAGAAACCTCCGTCCAACCCCCTGAGCCTATGGATCCGCTTAAAGGATCGTCTAGGAAGCCCCCGAGGGGCTCGACCCAAAAATATTTTCGGAGCCAGCACCCCCCCAGCGATCCATGGGCTAACACCCACGGAAAATGGCCAAAAAACTGACATTTTCACTATTTTGCCTCTGGGACGCCCTAAAAACCTCCGCCCAGCCCCCCAGAGCCTATGTATCCGCTTAACAGCTCATCTGGGAGGGGCTCAGTCCAAAAAGATTTCTGGAGCCAGCACCCCCCAGCAATCCATGGGTTAACACCCACGGAAAATCGCCAAAAAACTGACGTTTTCACTATTTTGCCTATGGGACGCCCTAGAAACCTCCGCCCAGCCCTCTGAAGCCTATGGATCCTCTTAACAGCTCGTATGAGACGCCCCCGAGGGGCTCGGCCCAAAAAAATTTCTGGAGCCAGCACCCCCCCAGCAATCCATGGGCTATCACTTATGGAAAATCGCCAAAAAACTGACGTTTTCACTATTTCGCCTCTGGGACGCCCTAGAAACCTCCGTCCAGGCCCCTGGAGCCTATGGATCCACTTAACAGCTCGTCTGGGCCTCCCCCGAAGGGCTCGGCCAAAAAAAAATTTCGGATCCAGCACCCCCCCAGCGATCCATGGGATAACACCCTCGGAAAATCTCCAAAAAACTGACGTTTTAACTATTTTGCCTTTGGGACGCCCTAGAAACCTCCGACCAGCCCCTCGGAGCCTATGGATCCGCTTAACAGCTCATCTTGGAAGCCCACAAGGGGCTCGGCCCAAAAAAATTTCCGGAGCCAGCACCCCCCCAACGATCCATGGGCTAACACCCACGGAAAATCGCCAAAAAACTGACGTTTTCACTATTTTGCCTCTGGGACGCCCTAGAAACCTCCGCCCAGCCCCTCGGAGCCCATGGATCCGATTAGCAGCTCGTATGGGAATCCCACGAGGAGCTCGTCCCAAAAAATTTCCAGAGCCAGCACCCCCTTAGCGATCCATGATCTAACACCCACAAAAAATTGCCAAAAAACTAACGTTTTTACTATTTTGCCTCTGGGATGCCCTAGAAACCTCCGCCCAGCCCACCGGAGCCTATGGATCCACTCAACAGCTCGTCCGGGATTCCCCCGAGGGGCTTGGCCCAAAAAAATTTTCGGAGCCAGCACCCCCCCAGCGATCCATGGGCTAACACCCACGGAAAATAGCCAAAAAACTGACGTTTTCACTATTTTGCCTCTGGGACGCCCTTGAAACCTCCGTCCAGCCCCCCGGAGCCTATGGATCCGCTTAAAAGATTGTCTGGGATGCCCCCGAGGGGCTCGTCCCAAAAACATTTCCGGAGCCAGCACCCCCCCAGCGATCCATGGGCTAACACCCAAGGAAAATCACCAAAAAACTGACGTTTTCACTATTTCGCCTCTGAGACGCTCTAGAAACCTCCGCCAAGCCCCCCGGAGCATACGGATCCACTTAACAGCTCGTCTGGGACGCCCCTGAGGGGCTCAACCCAAAAAAATTTCTTGAGCCAGCACCCCCCAAGCGATCCATGGGCTAACACCCACAGAAAATAACCAAAAAACTGACGTTTTCACTATTTCTCCTCTGGGACGCCCTAGAAACCTCCGCCCAGCCCCCCTGAGCCTATGGATCCGCTTAAAGGATCGTCTAGGAAGCCCCCGAGGGGCTCGACCCAAAAAGATTTTCGGAGCCAGCACCCCCCCAGCGATCCATGGGCTAACACCCACGGAAAATGGCCAAAAAACTGATGTTTTCACTATTTTGCCTCTGGGACGCCCTAGAAACCTCCGCCCAGCCCCCCGGAGCCTATGTATCCGCTTAACAACTCATCTGGGATGCCCCCAAGGGGATCGGTCCAAAATAATTTCTGGAGCCAGCACCCCCCCAGCAATCCATGGGTTAACACCCACGGAAAATCGCCAAAAAACTGACGTTTTCACTATTTTGCCAATGGGACGCCCTAGAAACCTCCGCCCAGCCCTCTGGAGCCTATGGATCCTCTTAACAGCTCGTATGATACGCCCCCGAGGGGCTCGGCCCAAAAAGATTTCTGGAGCCAGCACCCCCCCAGCGATCCATGGGCTAACACTCATGGAAAATCGCCAAAAAACTGATGTTTTCACTATTTCGCCTCTGGGACGCCCTAGAAACCTCCGCCCAGCCCCTCGGAGCCTATGGATCCGCTTAACAGCTTGTCTGGGATTCCCTCGAGGGGCTTGGCCCAAAAACATTTTCGGAGCCAGCACCCCCCAGCGATCCATGGGCTAACACCCACGGAAAATTGCCAAAAAACTGACGTTTTCACTATTTTTCCTCTGGGACGCCCTTGAAACCTCCGCCCAGCCCCCCGGAGCCTATGGATCTGCTTAAAAGCTTGTATGGGATGCCCCCGAGGGGCTCGTCCCAAAAAAATTTCCGGAGCCAGCACTCCCCCAGCGATCCATGGGCTAACACCCACGGAAAATCGCCAAAAAACTGACGTTTTCACTATTTTGCCTCTGAGACGCTCTAGAAACCTCCGCCCAGCCCCCCGGATCATACGGATCCACTTAAAAGCTCGTCTGGGACGCCCCTGAGGGGCTCGACCCAAAAACATTTCCTGAACCAGCACCCCCCAAGCGATCCATGGGCTAACACCCACGGAAAATAACCAAAAAACTGACGTTTTCACTATTTCGCCTCTAGGACGCCCTAGAAACCTCCACCCAGCCTCCCGGATATTATGGATCTACTTAAAAACTCGTCAGGGGTGCCCTGAGGGGCTCTGGCCAAAAAAAATTTTGGATCCAGCACCCCCCAGCGATCCATGGGCTAACACCCACGGAAAATCGCCAAAAAACTGACGTTTTCACTATTTCGCCTCTAAGATGCTCTAGAAACCTCCTTCCAGCCCCCCGGAGAATACGGATCCACTTAACAGCTCGTGTGGGATGCCCCCGAGGGGCTCGACCCAAAAATATTTCCGGACCCAGCACCCCCCCAGCGGTCCATGGGCTAACACCCACGAAAAATCGCCAAAAAACTGACGTTTTCACTATTTCGCCTCTGGGATGCCCTAGAAACCTCCGTCCAGCCCCCCTGAGCCTATGGATCCACTTAAAAGCTCGTCTGGGACACCCCAGAGGGACTCGGCCCAAAAAAATATCCGGAGCCAGCACCCCCCCAGCGATCCATGGGCTAACACCCACGGAAAATCGCCAAAAAACTGATATTTTCACTATTTCGCCTCTAGGACACCCTAGAAACCTCCGCCCAGCCCCCCGGAGCCTATGGATCTGCTTAACAGCTCGTATGGGATGCCCCCAAGGGGCTTGGCCCAAAAAAATTTTCGGAGCCAGCACCCCCCCAGCGATCCATGGGCTAACACCCACGGAAAATGGCCAAAAAACTGACGTTTTCACTATTTTGCCTCTGGGACATCCTAAAAACCTCCGCCTAGCCCCCCGGAGCCTATGTATCCGCTTAAAAGCTCATCTGGGATGCCTCCGAGGGGCTCGGTCCCAAAAAATTTCTGGAGCCAGCACCCCCCAGCAATCCATGGGTTAACACCCACGGAAAATCGCCAAAAAACTGACGTTTTCACTATTTTGCCAATGGGACGCCCTAGAAACCTCCGCCCAGCCCTCTGGAGCCTATGGATCCTCTTAAAAGCTCGTATGAGACGCCCCCGAGGGGCTCGGCCCAAAAAAATTTCTGGAGCCAGCACCCCCCCAGCGATCCATGGGCTAACACTCATGGAAAATCGCCAAAAAACTGACGTTTTCACTATTTCGCCTCTGGGACTCCCTAGAAACCTCTGTCCAGACCCCTGGAGCCTATGGATCCACTTAACAGCTCGTCTTGGCCTCCCCCGAAGGGCTCGGCCAAAAAAAAATTTCGGATCCAGCACCCCCCCAGCGATCCATGGGATAACACCCTCGGAAAATCGCCAAAAAACTGACGTTTTAACTATTTTGCCTTTGGGACGCCCTAGAAACCTCCGACCAGCCCCTCGGAGCCTATGGATCCGCTTAACAGCTCGTCTTGGAAGCCCACGAGGGGCTCGGCCCAAAAAAATTTCCGGAGCCAGCACCCCCCCAACGATCCATGGGCTAACACCCACGGAAAATCGCCAAAAAACTAAAATTTTCACTATTTTGCCTCTGGGACGCCCTAGAAACCTCCGCCCAGCCCCTTGGAGCCTATGGATCCGATTAGCAGCTCGTATGGGAATCCCACGAGGAGCTCGTCCCAAAAAATTTCCAGAGCCAGCACCCCCTTAGCGATCCATGATCTAACACCCACGAAAAATTGCCAAAAAACTGACGTTTTCACTATTTTGCCTCTGGGATGCCCTAGAAACCTCCGCCCAGCCCCCCGGAGCCTATGGATCCACTCAACAGCTCGTCTGGGATTCCCCCGAGGGGCTTGGCCCAAAAAAATTTTTGGAGCCAGCACCCCCCCAGCGATCCATGGGCTAACACCCACGGAAAATAGCCAAAAAACTGACGTTTTCACTATTTTGCCTCTGGGACGCCCTTGAAACCTCCGTCCAGCCCCCCGGAGCCTATGGATCCGCTTAAAAGATTGTCTGGGATGCCCCCGAGGGGCTCGTCCCAAAAAAATTTCCGGAGCCAGCACCCCTCCAGCGATCCATGGGCTAACACCCACGGAAAATCGCCAAAAAACTGATGTTTTCACTATTTCGCCTCTGAGACGCTCTAGAAACCTCCGCCAAGCCCCCCGGAGCATACGGATCCACTTAACAGCTCGTCTGGGACGCCCCTGAGGGGCTCAACCCAAAAAAATTTCCTGAGCCAGCACCCCCCAAGCGATCCATGGGCTAACACCCACGGAAAATAACCAAAAAACTGACGTTTTCACTATTTCTCCTCTGGGACGCCCTAGAAACCTCCGTCCAGCCCCCCTGAGCCTATGGATCCGCTTAAAGGATCGTCTAGGAAGCCCCCGAGGGGCTCGACCCAAAAAGATTTTCGGAGCCAGCACCCCCCCAGCGATCCATGGGCTAACACCCACGGAAAATGGCCAAAAAACTAATGTTTTCACTATTTTGCCTCTGGGACGCCCTAGAAACCTCCGCCCAGCCCCCCGGAGCCTATGTATCCGCTTAACAGCTCATCTGGGATGCCCCCGAGGGGCTCGGTCCAAAAAAATTTTCGGAGCCAGCACCCCCCAGCGATCCATGGGCTAACACCCACGGAAAATTGCCAAAAAACTGACGTTTTCACTATTTTTCCTCTGGGACGCCCTTGAAACCTCCGCCCAGCCCCCCGGAGCCTATGGATCCGCTTAAAAGCTTGTAGTGTATGCCCCCGAGGGGATCGTCCCAAAAAAATTTCCGGAGCCAGCACCCCCCCAGCGATCCATGGGCTAACACCCACGGAAAATCGCCAAAAAACTGACGTTTTCACTATTTCGCCTCTGAGACGCTCTAGAAACCTCCGCCCAGCCCCCTGGATCATACGGATCCACTTAACAGCTCGTCTGGGACGCCCCTGAGGGGCTCGACCCAAAAATATTTCCTGAGACAGCACCCCCCAAGCGATCCATGGGCTAACACCCACGGAAAAGAACCAAAAAACTGACGTTTTCACTATTTTGCCTCTGGGACGCCCTAGAAACCTCCACCCAGCCTCCCGGATATTATGGATCTACTTAAAAACTCGTCAGGGGAGCCCCTGAGGGGCTCTGGCCAAAAAAAATTTTGGATCCAGCACCCCCCAGCGATCCATGGGCTAACACCCACGGAAAATTGCAAAAAAATTGACGTTTTCACTATTTCGCCTCTGGGAAACCCTAGAAACCTCTGCCCAGCCCCCTGGAGCCTATGGATCTGCTTAACATCTTGTCTGTGATGCCCTCGAGGGGCTCAGCCCAAAAAAAATTTCGGATCCAGCACCCCCCCAGCGATCCATGGGCTAACACCCACGAAAAATTGCCAAAAAACTGATGTTTTCACTATTTCGCCTTTGGGATGCCCTAGAAACCTCCGGCCTGCCCCCCGGAGCCTATGGATCCACTTAAAAGCTCATCTGGGATGCCCCCGAGGGGCTTGGCCCAAAAAAATTTCCGGAGCCAGCACCCCCCCAGCGATCCATGGGCTAACACCCACGGAAAATCGCCAAAAAACTGACGTTTTCACTATTTTGCCTCTGGGACGCCCTTGAAACCTCCGCCCAGCCCCCCGGAGCCTATGGATCCGCTTAAAAGCTTGTATGGGATGCCCCCGAGGGGTTCGTCCCAAAAAAATTTCCGGAGCCAGCACCCCCCAGCGATCCATGGGCTAACACCCACGAAAAATCGCCAACAAACTGACGTTTTCACTATTTCGCCTCTAAGATGCTCTAGAAACCTCCTTCCAGCCCCCCGGAGAATACGGATCCACTTAACAGCTCGTGTGGGATGCCCTCGAGGGGCTCGACCCAAAAATATTTCCGGACCCAGCACCCCCCCAGCGATCCATGGGCTAACACCTACGAAAAATCGCCAAAAAACTGACGTTTTCACTATTTCGCCTCTGGGATGCCCTAGAAACCTCCGTACAGCCCCCCTGAGCCTATGGATCCACTTAAAAGCTTGTCTGGGACACCCCAGAGGGACTCGGCCCAAAAAAATATCCGGAGCCAGCACCCCCCCAGCGATCCATGGGCTAACACCCACGGAAAATCGCCAAAAAACTGATGTTTTCACTATTTCACCTCTGGGACGCCCTAGAAACCTCCGCCCAGCCCCCCGGAGCCTATGGATCTGCTAAACAGCTCGTCTGGGATGCCCCCGAGGGGCTTGGCCCAAAAAAATTTCGGAGCCAGCACCCCCCCAGCGATCCATGGGCTAACACCCACGGAAAATCGCCAAAAAACTGACGTTTTCACTATTTTGCCTCTGGGACGCCCTTGAAACCTCCGCCCAGCCCCCCGGAGCCTATGGATCCGCTTAAAAGCTTGTATGGGATGCCCCCGAGGGGTTCGTCCCAAAACAATTTCCGGAGCCAGCACCCCCCAGCGATCCATGGGCTAACACCCACGGAAAATCGCCAAAAAACTGACGTTTTCACTATTTCGCCTCTGAGATGCTCTAGAAACCTCCTTCCAGCCCCCCGGAGAATACGGATCCACTTAACAGCTCGTGTGGGATGCCCCCGAGGGGCTCGACCCAAAAATATTTACGGACCCAGCACCCCCCCAGCGATCCATGGGCTAACACCCACGAAAAATCGCCAAAAAACTGATGTTTTCACTATTTTGCCTCTGGGACGCCCTAGAAACCTCCGCCCAGCCCCCCGAAGCCTATGGATCTGCTTAACAGCTCGTCTGGGACGCCCCCGAGGGGATCGGTCCAAAAAAAGTTTCGGAGCCAGCACCCCCCTAGCGATCCATGGGCAAACACCCACAAAAAATCGCCAAAAAACTGACGTTTTCACTATTTCGCCTGTGGGACGCCCTAGAAACCTCCGCCCAGCCCCCCGGAGCCTATGTATCAACTTAACAGCTTTTCTGGGATTCCCCCGAGGGGCTCGTCCCAAAAAAAATTTCGGAGCCAGCACCGCCCCAGTGATCCATGGGCTAACACCCACGGAAAAGCGCCAAAAAACTGACGTTTTCACTATTTCGCCTCTGGGACGCCCTATAAAACTCCGCCCAGCCCCCTGGAGCATATGGATTCGCTTAACAACTTGTCTGTGACGCCCCCGAGGGGCTCGGCCCAAAAAAATTTCAGGAGCCAGCACCCCCCAGCGATCCATGGGCTAACACCCACGGAAAATCGCCAAAAAACTGACGTTTTCACTATTTTGCCTCTGGGATGCCCTAGAAACCTCCGCCCAGCCCCCCGGAGCCAATGTATCTACTTAAAAGCTCGTCTTGGACGCCCCCGAGGGGCTTGGCCCAAAAAAATTTCCGGAGGCAGCACCCCCCCAGCGATCCATGGGCTAACACTGACGGAAAATTGCCAAAAAACTGACGTTTTCACTATTTTGCCTGTGGGACGCCCTAGAAACCTCCGCCCAGCCCCCCGGAGCCTATCTATCCACTTAACAGCTTGTCTGGGATGCCCCCGATGGGCTCGTCCCAAAAAAAATTTCGAGCCAGCACCCCCCCAGTGATCCATGGGCTAACACCCACGGAAAATCGCCAAAAAATTGACGTTTTCACTATTTTGCCTCTAGGACGCCCTAGAAACCTCTGCCTAGCCCCCCGGAGCCTATGGATCCGCTTAACAGCTCGTCTGTGATGCCATCGAGGGGCTCAGCCCAAAAAAATTTTCGAATCCAGCACCCCCCCAGCGATCCATGGGCTAACACCCACGGAAAATCGTCAAAAAACTAACGTTTTCACTATTTCGCCTCTGGGACGCCCTAGAAAACTCCGCCCAGCCCCCTGGAGCATATGGATTCGCTTAACATCTCGTCTGGGATGCCCCCGAGGGGCTTGGCCCAAAAAAATTTCTGGCGCCAGCACCCCCCCAGCGATCCATGGGCTAACAGCCACTGAAAATCGCCAAAATACTGACGTTTTCACTATTTCGCCTCTAGGACACCCTAGAAACCACCGCCTAGACCCCGGAGCCTATGGATCCGCTTAACATCTCGTATGGGATGCCCCCAAGGGGCTCGGTCCAAAAAAATTTTCGGAGCCAGCACCCCCCAGCGTTCCATTTGCTAACACCCACGGAAAATCGCCAAAAAACTGAAGTTTTCACTATTTTGCCTCTGGGACGCCCTAGAAACCTCCGCCCAGCCTCTAGAGCCTATGTATCCGCTTAACAGCTCGTATGGGACGCCCCCAAGGGGCTCGGCCCAAAAATATTTCCGGATCCAGCACCCCCCCAGCGATCCATGGGCTAACACCCACGGAAAATCGCTAAAAAACTGATGTTTTCACTAATTCACCTCTGGGATTCCCTAGAAACCTCCTCCCTGCCCCCCGTAGACTATGGATCTGTTTAACAGCTCGTTTGGGATGCCCCTGATAGGCTCGTCCCCAAAAAAATTTCAGAGCCAGCACCCCCCCAGCGATCTATGGGCTAACACCCATGGAAATCGCCAAAAAACTGACGTTTTCACTATTTCGCCTTTGGGACACCCTAGAAACCTCCGCCCAGCCCCTCGGAACCTATGGATCCGCTTAAAACCTCGTATGGGATGCCCCCGAGGGGCTCGGACAAAAAAAATTTCCGGAGCCAGCACCCCCCCAGCGATCCATGGGCTAACACCTTCGGAAAATCGCCAAAAAACTGACATTTTCACTATTTTGCCTCTGGGACACCCTAGAAACCTCCTCCCAGCCCCCCGGAGCCTATGGATCCGCTTAACAGCTCGTCTGGGATGCCCCCGAGGGGCTCGGTCCAAAAAAAATTTTGGAGCCAGCACCCCCCCAGCGATCCATGGGCAAACACCCGCGGAAAATCGCGAAAAAACTGACGTTTTCACTATTTCGCCTCTGGTTCGCCCTAGAAACCTCCGCCCAGCCCCCCGGAGCCTATGGATCCGCTTAAAAGCTCGTTTGAGATGCCCCTGAGGGTCTCGGACCAAAAAAATTTCCGGAGCCAGCACCACCCCCCAGCGATCCATGGGCTAACACCCACGGAAAATCGCCAAAAAACTGACGTTTCCACTATTTCCCCTCTGGGACGCCCTAGAAACCTCCGCCCAGCCCCTCGGAGCCTATGGATTCGCTTAATAGCTCGTCTGGGACTCCCTCGAGGGGCTCAGTCAAAAGAATTTTTGGAGCCAGCACCCCCCTAGCTATCCATGGGCTACACCCACGGAAAATCGCCAAAAAACTGACGTTTCCACTATTTCGCCTCTGGGACACCCTAGAAACCTCCTCCCAGCCCCCCGGAGCCTATGGATCCGCTTAATAGCTCATCTGTGACACCCCTGAGGGGCTCAGCCCAAAAAAATTTCCGGAGCCAGCACCCCCCAGCGATCCATGGGCAAACACCCACGAAAAATCGCCAAAAAACTGATGTTTTCACTATTACGCCTCTGGGACGCCCAAGAAACCTCCTCCCAGCCCCCCGGAGCCTATGGATCCTCTTAATAGCTCATATGTGACACCCCTGAGGGACTCAGCCCAAAAAAAATTTCAGAGCCAGCACCCCCCCAGCGATCCATGAGTAAACACCCGCGGAAAATCGCCAAAAAACTGACGTTTTCACTATTTCACCTCTGGTTAGCCCTAGAAACCTCCGCCCAGCCCCCCGGAGCCTATGGATCCGCTTAAAAGCTCGTTTGAGATTCCCCCGAGGGTCTCGGACCAAAAAAATTTTCGGAGTCAGCACCACCCCCTAGCGATCCATGGGCTAACACCCACGGAAAATCGCCAAAAAACTGACGTTTCCACTATTTCCCCTCTGGGATGCCCTAGAAACCTTCGCCCAGCCCTCGGAGCCTATGGATCGGCTAAACAGCTCATCTGGGATGCCCCGAGGGGCTCAGACCAAAAACATTTTCGGATCCAGGACCCCCCCAGCGATCGATGGGCTAACACCCACGAAAAATCGCTAAAAAACTGATGTTTTCACTATTTCGCCTCTGGGATTCCCTAGAAACCTCCTCCCTGCCCCCCTGTAGACTATGGATCTGTTTAACAGCTCGTTTGGGATGCCCCTGATGGGCTCGTCCCCAAAAAAATTTCAGAGCCAGCACCCCCCCAGCGATCTATGGGCTAACACCCATGGAAATCGCCAAAAAACTGACGTTTTCACTATTTCGCCTCTGGGACACCCTAGAAACCTCCGCCCAGCCCCTCGGAACCTATGGATCCGCTTAAAACCTCGTATGGGATGCCCCCGAGGGGCTCGGACCAAAAAAATTTTTGGAGCCAGCACCCCCCCAGCGATCCATAGGCTAACACCCACGGAAAATCGCCAAAAAACTAAAATTTTCACTATTTTGCCTCTGGGACACCCTAGAAACCTCCGCCCAGCCCCTCGGAGACTATGGATCCGCTTAACAGCTCGTCTGGGATGCCCCCGAGGGGCTCGGCCCAAAAAAAATTTCGGAGCCAGCACCCCCCCAGCGATCCATGGGCAAACACCCGCAGAAAATCGCCAAAAAACTGACGTTTTCACTATTTTGCCTCTGGTTCGCCCTAGAAACCTCCGCCCAGCCCCCCGGAGCCTATGGATCCGCTTAAAAGCTCGTTTGAGATGCCCCCGAGGGTATTGGACCAAAAAAATTTCCGGAGCCAGCACCACCCCCCAGCGATCCATGGGCTAACACCCACGGAAAATCGCCAAAAAACTGACGTTTCCACTATTTCCCCTCTGGGACGCCCTAGAAACCTCCGCCCAGCCCCCCGGAGCCTATGGATCCGCTTAATAGCTCGTCTGGGACTCCCCCGAGGGGCTCAGTCAAAAAAAATTTCGGAGCCAGCACCCCCCCAGCGATCCATGGGCTACACCCACGGAAAATCGCCAAAAAACTGACGTTTCCACTATTTCGCCTCTGGGACACCCTAGAAACCTCCTCCCAGCCCCCCGGAGCCTATGGATCTGCTTAATAGCTCATCTGGGACACCCCCGAGGGGCTCAGCCAAAAAAAATTTTCGGAGCCAGCACCCCCCAGCGATCCGTGGGCTAACACCCACGGAAAATCGCCAAAAAACTGACGTTTTCACTATTACGCCTCTGGGACGCCCTAGAAACCTCCGCCCAGCAAATTGGAGCCTATGGATCCGCTTAACAGCTTGTATGGGAATCCACCGAGGGGCTCGGCTTAAAAAAGTTTTTGGAGCCAGCACCCACCAGCGATCCATGGGCTAACACCCACGGAAAATCGCCAAAAAACTGATGTTTTCACTATTTTGCCTCTGGGACGCCCTAGAAACCTCCGCCCAGCCCCCTGGAGCCTATGGATCCTCTTAACAGATCATCTGGGATGCCGCCGAGGGGCTAGGCCCAAAAAAATTTCCGAAGCCAGCACCCCCCAAGCGATCCATGGGCTAACACCCAAGAAAAATCGCCAAAAAACTGACGTTTTCACTATATCGCCTCTGGGACGCCCTAGAAACCTTCGCCCAGTCCCCCGGAGCCTATGGATACGCTTAAGAGATCGTCTGGGACTCCCCTGAGGGGCTCGGCCCAAAAAGATTTCCAGATCCAGCACCCCCCCAGCGATCCATGGGCTAACACCCACGGAAAATCACCAAAAAACTAATGTTTTCACTATTTCGCCTCTGGGACACCCTAGAAACCTCCGCCCAGCCCCCCGGAGCCTATGTATCAGCTTAACAGCTTGTCTGGGATGCCCCCGAGGGGCTCGACCTAAAAAAATTTCGGATCCAGCACCCCCCAGCGATCCATGGGCTAACACCCACGGAAAATCGCCAAAAAACTGATGTTTTCACTATTTTGCCTTTGGGATGCCCTAGAAACCTCCGCCCAGCCCCTCGGAGCCTATGGATCCTCTTAACAACTCGTCTGGGATGCCCTCGAGGGGCTTGTCCCAAAAATATTTCATGATCCTGCACCCCCCAAGCGATCCATGGGCTAACACCAACGGAAAATCGCCAAAAAACTGACGTTTTCACTATTTTGCCTCTGGGATGCCCTAGAAACCTCCGCCCAGCCCCTTGGAGCCTATGGATCCGATTAGCAGCTCGTATGGGAATCCCACGAGGAGCTCGTCCCAAAAAATTTCCAGAGCCAGCACCCCCTTAGCGATCCATGATCTAACACCCACGAAAAATTGCCAAAAAACTGACGTTTTCACTATTTTGCCTCTGGGATGCCCTAGAAACCTCCGCCCAGCCCCCCGGAGCCTATGGATCCTCTTAATAGCTCATATGTGACACCCCTGAGGGACTCAGCCCAAAAAAAATTTCAGAGCCAGCACCCCCCCAGCGATCCATGAGTAAACACCCGCGGAAAATCGCCAAAAAACTGACGTTTTCACTATTTCACCTCTGGTTAGCCCTAGAAACCTCCGCCCAGCCCCCCGGAGCCTATGGATCCGCTTAAAAGCTCGTTTGAGATTCCCCCGAGGGTCTCGGACCAAAAAAATTTTCGGAGTCAGCACCACCCCCTAGCGATCCATGGGCTAACACCCACGGAAAATCGCCAAAAAACTGACGTTTCCACTATTTCCCCTCTGGGATGCCCTAGAAACCTTCGCCCAGCCCTCGGAGCCTATGGATCGGCTAAACAGCTCATCTGGGATGCCCCGAGGGGCTCAGACCAAAAACATTTTCGGATCCAGGACCCCCCCAGCGATCGATGGGCTAACACCCACGAAAAATCGCTAAAAAACTGATGTTTTCACTATTTCGCCTCTGGGATTCCCTAGAAACCTCCTCCCTGCCCCCCTGTAGACTATGGATCTGTTTAACAGCTCGTTTGGGATGCCCCTGATGGGCTCGTCCCCAAAAAAATTTCAGAGCCAGCACCCCCACAGCGATCTATGGGCTAACACCCATGGAAATCGCCAAAAAACTGACGTTTTCACTATTTCGCCTCTGGGACACCCTAGAAACCTCCGCCCAGCCCCTCGGAACCTATGGATCCGCTTAAAACCTCGTATGGGATGCCCCCGAGGGGCTCGGACCAAAAAAATTTTTGGAGCCAGCACCCCCCCAGCGATCCATAGGCTAACACCCACGGAAAATCGCCAAAAAACTAAAATTTTCACTATTTTGCCTCTGGGACACCCTAGAAACCTCCGCCCAGCCCCTCGGAGACTATGGATCCGCTTAACAGCTCGTCTGGGATGCCCCCGAGGGGCTCGGCCCAAAAAAAATTTCGGAGCCAGCACCCCCCCAGCGATCCATGGGCAAACACCCGCAGAAAATCGCCAAAAAACTGACGTTTTCACTATTTTGCCTCTGGTTCGCCCTAGAAACCTCCGCCCAGCCCCCCGGAGCCTATGGATCCGCTTAAAAGCTCGTTTGAGATGCCCCCGAGGGTATTGGACCAAAAAAATTTCCGGAGCCAGCACCACCCCCCAGCGATCCATGGGCTAACACCCACGGAAAATCGCCAAAAAACTGACGTTTCCACTATTTCCCCTCTGGGACGCCCTAGAAACCTCCGCCCAGCCCCCCGGAGCCTATGGATCCGCTTAATAGCTCGTCTGGGACTCCCCCGAGGGGCTCAGTCAAAAAAAATTTCGGAGCCAGCACCCCCCCAGCGATCCATGGGCTACACCCACGGAAAATCGCCAAAAAACTGACGTTTCCACTATTTCGCCTCTGGGACACCCTAGAAACCTCCTCCCAGCCCCCCGGAGCCTATGGATCTGCTTAATAGCTCATCTGGGACACCCCCGAGGGGCTCAGCCAAAAAAAATTTTCGGAGCCAGCACCCCCCAGCGATCCGTGGGCTAACACCCACGGAAAATCGCCAAAAAACTGACGTTTTCACTATTACGCCTCTGGGACGCCCTAGAAACCTCCGCCCAGCAAATTGGAGCCTATGGATCCGCTTAACAGCTTGTATGGGAATCCACCGAGGGGCTCGGCTTAAAAAAGTTTTTGGAGCCAGCACCCACCAGCGATCCATGGGCTAACACCCACGGAAAATCGCCAAAAAACTGATGTTTTCACTATTTTGCCTCTGGGACGCCCTAGAAACCTCCGCCCAGCCCCCTGGAGCCTATGGATCCTCTTAACAGATCATCTGGGATGCCGCCGAGGGGCTAGGCCCAAAAAAATTTCCGAAGCCAGCACCCCCCAAGCGATCCATGGGCTAACACCCAAGAAAAATCGCCAAAAAACTGACGTTTTCACTATATCGCCTCTGGGACGCCCTAGAAACCTTCGCCCAGTCCCCCGGAGCCTATGGATACGCTTAAGAGATCGTCTGGGACTCCCCTGAGGGGCTCGGCCCAAAAAGATTTCCAGATCCAGCACCCCCCCAGCGATCCATGGGCTAACACCCACGGAAAATCACCAAAAAACTAATGTTTTCACTATTTCGCCTCTGGGACACCCTAGAAACCTCCGCCCAGCCCCCCGGAGCCTATGTATCAGCTTAACAGCTTGTCTGGGATGCCCCCGAGGGGCTCGACCTAAAAAAATTTCGGATCCAGCACCCCCCAGCGATCCATGGGCTAACACCCACGGAAAATCGCCAAAAAACTGATGTTTTCACTATTTTGCCTTTGGGATGCCCTAGAAACCTCCGCCCAGCCCCTCGGAGCCTATGGATCCTCTTAACAACTCGTCTGGGATGCCCTCGAGGGGCTTGTCCCAAAAATATTTCATGATCCTGCACCCCCCAAGCGATCCATGGGCTAACACCAACGGAAAATCGCCAAAAAACTGACGTTTTCACTATTTTGCCTCTGGGATGCCCTAGAAACCTCCGCCAAGCCCCCCGGAGCCTATGGATCCGCTTAAAAACTTGTATGGGATGCCCCCGAGGGGTTCTAACCAAATAAATTTTCGGATCCAGCACCCCCAAGTGATCCATGGGCTAACACCCACGAAAAATCGCCAAAAAATTGACTTTTTCACTATGTCACCTCTGAGACGCCCTAGAAACCTCCGCCCAGCCCCCCGGAGCCTATGAATTCGCTTAACAGCTCGTCAGGGATTCCCCCGAGGGGCTCGGCCCAAAAAAATTCCGGAGCCAGCACCCCCCCAGCGATCCATGGGCTAACACCCACGGAAAATCGCCAAAAAACTGACGTTTTCACTATTTTGCCTCTGGGTCGCCCTAGAAACCTCCGCCCAGCCCCCCGGAGCCTATGGATCCACATAACAGCTCATCTGGGAAGCCCCCGAGGGGCTCGTCCCAAAAAAATTTTCGGAGCCAGCACCACCTTAGCGATCCATGGGATAACACCCACGGAAAATCGCCAAGAAACTGACGTTTTCACTATTTTGCCTCTGGGACGCCCTAGAAACCTACGCCCAGCCCCCCGTAACCTATGGATCTGTTTAAAAGCTCATCTGGGATGCCCCCGAGGGGCTCGGCCCAAAAAAATTTCTGGAGCCAGCACCCCCCCAGCGATCCATGGGCTAACACCCACGGAAAATCGCCAAAAAACTGATGTTTTCACTATTTTGCCTCTGGGATGCCCTAGAAACCTCCGCCCAGCCCCCCGGAGCCTATGGATCCTCTTAACAGCTCGTCTAGGATGCCTCCGAGGGGCTTGGCCCAAAAATATTTCATGAGCCAGCCCCCCCCAAGCGATCCATGGGCTAACACCAACGGAAAATCGCCAAAAAACTAACGTTTTCCCTATTTTGCCTCTGGGATGCCCTAGAAACCTCCGCCCAGCCCCCCGGAGCCTATGGATCCGCTTAACAGCTCATATGGGATGCCCCCGAGGGGTTCTAACCAAATAAATTTCCGGATCTATCACCCCCCAGTGATCCATGGGCTAACACCCACGGAAAATCGCCAAAAAATTGACTTTTTCACTATTTCACCTCTGGGACGCCCTAGAAACCTCCGCCCAGCCCCCCGGAGCCTATGGATTCACTTAACAGCTCATCTGGGATGCCCCCGAGGGGCTCGGCCCAGAAAAATTTCCGGAGCCAGCACCCCCCAGCGATCCATGGGCTAACACCCACAGAAAATCGCCAAAAAACTGACGTTTTCACTATTTTGCCTCTGGGACGCCCTAGAAACCTCCGCCCAGCCCCCCGGAGCCTATGGATCCGCTTAACAGCTCATCTGGGAAGCCCCCGAGGGGGTTGGACCAAAAAAATTTTCGGAGCCAGCACCCCCTCAGCGATCCATGGGCTAACACCCACGGAAAATCGCCAAGAAACTGACGTTTTCACTATTTTGCCTCTGGGACGCCCTAGAAACCTCCGTCCAGCCCCCCGGAACCTATGGATCTACTTAAAAGCTCATCTGGGATGCCCTCGAGGGGCTCGGCCCAAAAATATTTCTGGAGCCAGCACCCCCCCAGCGATCCATGGGCTAACACCCACGGAAAATCGCCAAAAAACTGACGTTTTCACTATTTTACCTCTGGGACACCCTAGAAACCTCCGCCCCGCCCCCCAGAGCCTATGGATAGGCTCAACAGCTCGTATGGGACGCCCCCGAGGGGCTCGGCCCAGAAACATTTTCGGACCCAGCACCCCCTCAGCGATCCATGGGCTAACACCCACGGAAAATCGCCAAGAAACTGACGTTTTCACTATTTTGCCTATGGGACGCCCTAGAAACCTTCGCCCAGTCCCCCGGAACCTATGGATCTGCTTAAAAGCTCATCTGGGATGCCCCCGAGGGGCTCGGCCCAAAAAAATTTCTGGAGCCAGCACCCCCCCAGCGATCCATGGGCTAACACCCACGGAAAATCGCCAAAAAACTGAAGTTTTCACTATTTTGCCTCTGGGACGCCCTAGAAACCTCCGCCCAGCCCCCCCAAAGCCTATGGATCCGCTCAATAGCTCGTATGGGACGCCCCCGAGGGGTTCAGACCAAAAACATTTTCGGAGCTAGCACCCCCCCAGCGATCCATGGGCTAACACCCACGGAAAATCGCCAAAAAACTGACATTTTAACTATTTCTCCTTTGGGATGCCCTAGAAACCTCCACCCAGCCCCCCGGAGCCTATGGATCCACATAACAGCTCATCTGGGAAGCCCCCGAGGGGCTCGTCCCAAAAAAATTTTCGGAGCCAGCACCACCTTAGCGATCCATGGGATAACACCCACGGAAAATCGCCAAGAAACTGACGTTTTCACTATTTTGCCTCTGGGACGCCCTAGAAACCTACGCCCAGCCCCCCGTAACCTATGGATCTGTTTAAAAGCTCATCTGGGATGCCCCCGAGGGGCTCGGCCCAAAAAAATTTCTGGAGCCAGCACCCCCCCAGCGATCCATGGGCTAACACCCACGGAAAATCGCCAAAAAACTGATGTTTTCACTATTTTGCCTCTGGGATGCCCTAGAAACCTCCGCCCAGCCCCCCAGAGCCTATGGATCCTCTTAACAGCTCGTCTAGGATGCCTCCGAGGGGCTTGGCCCAAAAATATTTCATGAGCCAGCCCCCCCCAAGCGATCCATGGGCTAACACCAACGGAAAATCGCCAAAAAACTAACGTTTTCCCTATTTTGCCTCTGGGATGCCCTAGAAACCTCCGCCCAGCCCCCCGGAGCCTATGGATCCGCTTAACAGCTCATATGGGATGCCCCCGAGGGGTTCTAACCAAATAAATTTCCGGATCTATCACCCCCCAGTGATCCATGGGCTAACACCCACGGAAAATCGCCAAAAAATTGACTTTTTCACTATTTCACCTCTGGGACGCCCTAGAAACCTCCGCCCAGCCCCCCGGAGCCTATGGATTCACTTAACAGCTCATCTGGGATGCCCCCGAGGGGCTCGGCCCAGAAAAATTTCCGGAGCCAGCACCCCCCAGCGATCCATGGGCTAACACCCACAGAAAATCGCCAAAAAACTGACGTTTTCACTATTTTGCCTCTGGGACGCCCTAGAAACCTCCGCCCAGCCCCCCGGAGCCTATGGATCCGCTTAACAGCTCATCTGGGAAGCCCCCGAGGGGGTTGGACCAAAAAAATTTTCGGAGCCAGCACCCCCTCAGCGATCCATGGGCTAACACCCACGGAAAATCGCCAAGAAACTGACGTTTTCACTATTTTGCCTCTGGGACGCCCTAGAAACCTCCGTCCAGCCCCCCGGAACCTATGGATCTACTTAAAAGCTCATCTGGGATGCCCTCGAGGGGCTCGGCCCAAAAATATTTCTGGAGCCAGCACCCCCCCAGCGATCCATGGGCTAACACCCACGGAAAATCGCCAAAAAACTGACGTTTTCACTATTTTACCTCTGGGACACCCTAGAAACCTCCGCCCCGCCCCCCAGAGCCTATGGATAGGCTCAACAGCTCGTATGGGACGCCCCCGAGGGGCTCGGCCCAGAAACATTTTCGGACCCAGCACCCCCTCAGCGATCCATGGACTAACACCCACGGAAAATCGCCAAGAAACTGACGTTTTCACTATTTTGCCTATGGGACGCCCTAGAAACCTTCGCCCAGTCCCCCGGAACCTATGGATCTGCTTAAAAGCTCATCTGGGATGCCCCCGAGGGGCTCGGCCCAAAAAAATTTCTGGAGCCAGCACCCCCCCAGCGATCCATGGGCTAACACCCACGGAAAATCGCCAAAAAACTGAAGTTTTCACTATTTTGCCTCTGGGACGCCCTAGAAACCTCCGCCCAGCCCCCCCAAAGCCTATGGATCCGCTCAATAGCTCGTATGGGACGCCCCCGAGGGGTTCAGACCAAAAACATTTTCGGAGCTAGCACCCCCCCAGCGATCCATGGGCTAACACCCACGGAAAATCGCCAAAAAACTGACATTTTAACTATTTCTCCTTTGGGATGCCCTAGAAACCTCCACCCAGCCCCCCGGAGCCTATGGATCCGCTTAACAGCTCATCTGGGATGCCCCCGAGGGGCTCGGCCCAAAAAAATTTCCGGAGCCAGCACCCCCCCAGCGATCCATGAGCTAACACCCACGGAAAATCGCCAAAAAACTGACGTTTTCACTATTTTGCCTCTGGGATGCCCTAGAAACCTCCGCCCAGCCCCCAGAAGCCTATGGATCCGCTTAACAGCTCGTATGGGACGCCCCCGAGGGTTTTGAACCAAATAAATTTTCGGATCCAGCACCCCCCAAGTGATCCATGGGCTAACACCCACGGAAAATCGCCAAAAAATTGACGTTTTTACTATTTCACCTCTGGGACGCCCTACAAACCTCTGCCCAACCCCTCGGAGCCTATGGATCTGCCTAACAGCTCGTGTGGGATACCCCCTAGGGGCTCGGCCCAAAAAAATTTCCGGAGCCCCCCCCCCCAGCGATCCATGGGCTAACACCGACGGAAAATCGCCAAAAAACTGACGTTTTCACTATTTTGCCTCTGGGATGCCCTTAAAACCTCCGCCTACCCCCCGGAGCCTATGGATCCGCTTAAAAGCTCGTATGGGACTCCCCCGAGGGGCTCGGTCCAAAAAAAATTTCGGAGCCAGCACCCCCCCAGCGATCCATGGGCTAACACCCACGAAAAATCGCTAAAAAACTGATGTTTTCACTATTTCGCCTCTGGGACGCCCTAGAATCCTCCGCCCAGCCCCCCGGAGCCTATGGATCCGCTTAACCACTTGTCAGGGACGCCCTCGAGGGGTTCGTCCCAAAACTTTTCTCGGATCCAGCACCCCCCGGCCGATCCATGGGCTAACACCCACGGAAAATCGCTAAAAAACTGTCGTTTTCACTCGTTCGCCTCTGGGACGCCCTCAAAACCTCCCACAGTCCCACAGGAGCCCATGTATCTGCTTAACCGCTCTTCAGGGACACCCCCGAGGGGCTCAACCCAAAACTTTTCCCGGAGCCAGCACCCCCCGGCCGATCCATGGGCTAGCACACAGGGAAAATTGCCAAAAAACTGCCGTTTTCAGTCTTTCGCTCATGGGACGACCTAAAAACCTCCGCCGCCCCCCCCCCCCCCAGGAGCCCATGGATCCTCTTAACCGCTCATCAGGGAAGTCCCCGAGGGGCTCGGTCCAAAACTTTTCCCGGAGCCAGCACCCCCCGGCCGATCCATGGGCTAACACACACGGAAAATCGCAAAAAAACTGCCGTTTTCACTCTTTCGCTCCTGGGACGCCCTAAAAACTCTGCCCCACCCCCAGGAGCTTATTGATCCGCTTAACTGCTCGTCAGGGATACCCCCGAGGGGCTCGACCCAAAACTTTTCACGGAGCCAGCACCCCCCGGCCGATCCATGGGCTAACACACACGAAATATTGCCAAAAAACTGCCGTTTTCACTCTTTCGCTCCTGGTACACCCTAAAAACCGTCGCCCCACCCCCAGGATCCCATGGATCCACTTAACCGCTCATCGGGGACTCCCTCAAGGGGCTCGACCCAAAACTTTTCCCGGAGCCAGCACCCCCCGACCGATCAATGGGCTAACACCCACGGAAAATCGCCAAAAACTGTCGTTTTTACTCTTTCGCTCATGGGACGCCCTAAAAACCTCCGCCCCATCCCCCGGAGCCAATGGATCAGCTTCAACGCTCGTCAGGGATTCCCCCGAGGGGCTCGGTCAGAACTTTTCCCGGAGCCAGCACCCCCCGGCCGATCCATGGGCTAACACTTACGGAAAATTGCCAAAAAACTGCCGTTTTCACTCTTTCACCTCTGGTACCACCTAAAAACCTCCCACATGCCCCCAGGAGCCCATGGATCCGCTTAATCGCTCGTCAGAGATGCCCCCGAGGGGATCGGCCAAAAACTTTTCCCGGAGACAGCACCCCCCGGTCGATCCATGGGCTAACACCCACGGAAAATTGCCAAAAAACTACCGTTTTCACTCTTTCGCCTCTAGGACACCCTCAAATCCTCCCACAGGCCCCCAGGAGCCCATGGATCCGCTTAAGCACTCATCAGGGACGCCCCCGAAGGGCTCGTCCCAAAACTTTTCCCGGTGCCAGCACCCCCCGGCTGATCCATGGGCTAACACCCACGGAAAATTGCAAAAAAACTGCCGTTTTCACTCTTTCGCCTCTTGGACGCC
This sequence comes from Capsicum rhomboideum, assembly GCA_031232105.1. Classification (NCBI taxonomy): domain Eukaryota; kingdom Viridiplantae; phylum Streptophyta; class Magnoliopsida; order Solanales; family Solanaceae; genus Capsicum; species Capsicum rhomboideum. The sequence goes on from CP124718.1 coordinate 1,834,312, forward strand.
CTCAAAACCTCCCACAGGCCCCCAGGAGCCAATGGATCTTCTTAATCGCTCGTCAGGGATGCCCCCGAGGGGATCAGTCCAAAACATTTCCCGGAGCCAGCACACCCCGGCCGATCCATGGGCTAACACACACAGAAAATCGATAAAAAACTTCCGTTTTCACTCTTTTGCTCATGGGACGCCCTAAAAACCAACGCCCCACCCCCAGGAGCCCATGGATCCGCTTAACCGTTTGTCAGGGATACCCCTGAGCGGCTCGGCCCAAAACTTTTCCCGGAGCTAGCACCCCCCGGCCGATCCATGGGCTAACACACACGAAAAATCGCCAAAAAACTGCTGTTTTCACTCTTTCGCCTCTGGGACGCCCTCAAAACCTCCCACAGGCCCCCAAGAGCCAATGGATCTGCTTAATCGCTCGTCAGGGATGCCCCCGAGGGGATCAGCCCAAAAACTTTTCCCAGAGCCAGCACCCCCCGGTCGATCCATGGGCTAACACCCACGGAAAATCGCCAAAAAACTGCCGTTTTCACTCTTTTGCCTCTTGGACGCCCTCAAAACCTCCCACAGGCCCCCAGGAGCCAATGGATCTGCTTAATCGCTTGTCAGGGATGCCCCAGAGGGGATCAGCCCAAAACATTTCCCGGAGCCAGCACACCCCGGCCGATCCATGGGCTAACACACACGGAAAATCGCCAAAAAACTTCCGTTTTCACTCTTTCGCTCATGGGACGCCCTAAAACCTACGCCCCACCCCCAGGAGCCCATGGATCCGCTTAACCTTTTGTCAGGGATACCCCTGAGTGGCTCGGCCCAAAACTTTTCTCGGAGCTAGCACCCCCCGGCCGATCCATGGGCTAACACACACGGAAAATCGCCAAAAAACTACCGTTTTCACTCTTTCGCCTCTGGGACGCCCTCAAAACCTCCCACAGGCCCCCAGGAGCCAATGGATCTGCTTAATCGCTCGTCAGGGATGCCCCCGAGGGGATCAGCCCAAAATATTTCCCGGAGCCAGCACACCCCGACCGATCCATGGGCTAACACACACGGAAAATCGACAAAAAACTTCTGTTTTCACTCTTTCGCTCATGGGACGCCCTAAAAACCTACGCCCCACCCCAGGAGCCCATGGATCCGCTTAACCGTTTGTCAGGGATACCCCTGAGGGGCTCGGCCCAAAACTTTTCTCGGAGCTAGCACCCCCCGGCCGATCCATGGGCTAACACACACGGAAAATTGCCAAAAAACTACCGTTTTCACTCTTTCGCTCATGGGACGCCCTAAAAACCTCCGCCCCATCCCCAGGAGCCACTGGATCCGCTTAAACGCTCATCAGGGATGCCCCCGTGGGGCTCTGCCAAAAATTTTTCTCGGAGCCAGCACCCCCCGGCCGATCCATGGGCTAACACACACGGAAAATCGCCAAAAAACTGCCGTTTTCACTCTTTAGCTCATGGGATGCCCTAAAAATCTATGCCCCACCCCCAGGAGCCCATGGGTCCGCTTAAACGCTCATCAGGGACACCCCCAAGGTGGTCGGCTAAACACTTTTCCCAGAGCCAGCACCCCCCGGTCGATCAATGGGCTAACACCCACGGAAAATTGCCAAAAAACTACCGTTTTCACTCTTTCGCCTATGGGACACCCTCAAAACCTCCCACAGGCCCCCAGGAGCCCATGGATCCGCTTAACCGCTCGTCAGGGACACCCCCGAGGGGCTCATCCCAAAACTTTTCTCGGAGCCAGCACCCCCCGGCCGATCCATGGGCTAACACCCACGGAAAATCGCCAAAAAACTGCCGTTTTCCCTCTTTCACTCATGGGATACCCTAAAAACCTCCGCCCCACCCCAGGAGCCCATGGATCTGCTTAACCGCTCATCAGGGACGCCCTCGAAGGGCTCTGCCCAAAACTTTTCCCGGAGCCAGCACCCCCCGACCTATCCATGGGCAAACATACACGAAAAATCCCCAAAAAACTGTCGTTTTCACTCTTTCGCTCATGGGATGCCCTAAAAACCTCCAACCCACCCCCAGGAGCCCATGGATCCACTTAACCGCTCGTCAGGGATGCCTCCAAGGGGGTCGGACCAAAACTTTTCCCGGAGCCAGCACCCCCCGGCCGATCCATGGGCTAACACACACGGAAAATTGCCAAAAAACTGTCGTTTTCACTCTTTCGCTCATGGGACGCCTTAAAAACCTCCGCCCCACCCCCAGGATCCCATGGATCCACTTAACCGCTCGTCAGGGATGCCCCCGAGGGGCTCGTCCCAAAACTTTTTGCGGAGCCAGCACCCCCCGGCCGATCCATGGGCTAACACACACGAAAAATCGCCAAAAAACTGCCGTTTTCACTCTTTCGCTCATGGGACGCCCTAAAAATCTATGCCCCACCCCCAGGAGCCTATGGGTCCGCTTAAATGCTCATCAGGGACGCCCCCAAGGCGCTCGGTCAAAAACTTTTCCCAGAGCCAGCACCCCCTGGTCGATCCATGGGCTAACACCCACGGAAAATTGCCAAAAAACTATCGTTTTCACTCTTTCGCCTCTGGGACACCCTCAAAACCTCCCACAGGCCCCCAGGAGCCCATGGATCCGCTTAACCGCTCGTCAGGGACGCCCCCGAGGGGCTCGTCCCAAAACTTTTCCCGGAGCCAGCCCCCCCCGGCCGATCCATGGGCTAACACCCACGGAAAATCGCCAAAAAACTGTCGTTTTCCCTCTTTCACTCATGGGACGCCCTAAAAACCTCCGCCCCACCCCAGGAGCCCATGGATCTGCTCAACCGCTCGTCACGGACGCCCTCGAGGGGGTCGGCCCAAAACTTTTCCCGGAGCCAGCACCCCCCGACCTATCCATGGGCAAACATACACGGAAAATCGCCAAAAAACTGCCGTTTTCACTCTTTCGCTCATAGGATGCCCTAAAAACCTCCGACCCACCCCCAGGAGCCCAAATATCCACTTAACCGCTCGTCAGGGATGCCCCCGAGGGGGTCGGACCAAAACTATTCCCAGAGCCAGCACCCCCCGGGCGATCCATGGGCTAACACACACGAAAAATTGCCAAAAAACTGCCGTTTTCACTCTTTCGCTCATGGGACGCCTTAAAAACCTCCGCCCCACCCCCAGGAGCCCATGGATCCACTTAACCGCTTGTCAGGGATGCCCCCGAGGGGCTCGATCCAAAACTTTTTGCGGAGCCAGCACCCCCCGGCCGATCCATGGGCTAACACACACGAAAAATTGCCAAAAAACTGCCGTTTTCACTCTTTCGCTCATGGGACGCCCTAAAAATCTATGCCCCACCCCCACGAGCCCATGGGTCCGCTTAAACGCTCATCATGGACGACCCCAAGGTGCTCGGCCAAAAACTTTTCCCAGATCCAGCACCCCCCGGTCTATCCATGGGCTAACACCCACGGAAAATTGCCAAAAAGCTGCCGTTTTCACTCTTTCGCCTCTGGGACACCCTCAAAACCTCCCACAGGCCCCCAGGAGCCCATGGATCCGCTTAACCGCTCGTCAGGGACGCCCCTGAGGGGCTCGTCCCAAAACTTTTCCCGGAGCCAGCACCCCCCGGCCGATCCATGGGTTAACACCCACGGAAAATCGCCAAAAAACTGCCGTTTTCCCTCTTTCACTCATGGGACGCCCTAAAAACCTCCGCCCCACCCCAGGAGCCCATGGATATGCTTAACCACTCGTCAGGGACGCCCTCGAGGGGTTCGGCCCAAAACTTTTACCGGAGCCAGCACCCCCCGACCTATCCATGGGCAAACATACACGGAAAATCCCCAAAAAACTGCCGTTTTCACTCTTTCGCTCATGGGATGCCCTAAAAACCTCTGACAGCCCATGGATCCACTTAACCCCTCGTCAGGGATGCCCCCGAGGGGGTCGGACCAAAACTTTTCCCAGAGCCAGCACCCCCCGGCCGATCCATGGGCTAACACACATGGAAAATCGCCAAAAAACTATCGTTTTCACTCTTTCGCTCATGGGATGCCCTAAAAACCTTCGCCCCACCCCCAGGAGCCCATGCATCTTCTTAAACGCTCGTTAGGGATGCCCCTGAGGGGCTCAGCCCAAAACTTTTCCCGGAGCCAGCACCCCCCCACCGATCCATGGGCTAACACCAGCAGAAAATTGCCAAAAAACTGCCGTTTTCACTCTTTCGCTCATGGGACACCCTAAAAACCTCTGCCCCACCCCAGGAGCCCATGGATCCACTTAAAATCTCGTCAGGGATTCCCCCGAGGGGCTCGGCCCTAAACGTTTCTCGGATCCAGCACCCCCCGGCCGATCCATGGGCAAACAGCCACGGAAAATTGCCAAAAAACTGTCGTTTTCACTCTTTCGCCTCTGGGACGCCCTCAAAACCTCCCAAAGGCCCCAGGAGCCCATGGATCAGCTTAACCGCTCGTCAGGGACGCCTCCGAGGGGCTCGAACCAAAAATTTTCCCGGAGCCAGCACCCCCCGGCCGATCCATGGGCTAACACACACGGAAAATCGCCAAAAAACTGCCGTTTTCACTCTTTCGCTCATGGGATGCCCTAAAAACCTTTGTCCCACCCCCAGGAGCCCATGGATCTAATTAACCACACGTCAGGGACGCCGCCAAGGGGGTTCGGCCCAAACTTTTCCCAGAGCCAGCACCCTCCGGCCGATTCATGGGCTAACACCCACGGCAAATCGCCAAAAAACTGCCGTTTTCAGTCTTTCGCTCATGGAATGCCCTAAAAACGGCCGACCCAACCCCAGGAGCCCATGGATCTGCTTAACCGCTCGTTAGGGACGCCCCTGAGGAGCTCGGCCCAAAACTTTTCCCGGAGCCAGCACCCCCCGGCCGATCCATGGGCTAACACACACGGAAAATCGCCAAAAAACTGTCGTTTTCACTCTTTCGCCTCTGGGACGCCCTCAAAACCTCCCACAGGACCCCATTAGCCCATGGATCCGCTTAACCGCTCGTCAGGGACGCCCCCGAGGGGCTCGGCCCAAAACTTTTCCACGAGACAGCACCCCCAGGCCGATCCATGGGCTAACACACACGGAAAATCGCCAAAAAACTGCCGTTTTCACTCTTTTGCCTCTGGGTCGCCCTCAAAACCTCCCACAGGCCCCCATTATCCCATGGATCCACTTAAACGCTCGTCAGGGATGTCGCCGAGGGGCTTTTCCCAAAACCATTCCTAGAGACAGCACCCCCCGGCCGATCCATAGGCTAACACCCACGGAAAATAGCCAAAAAACTGTCGTTTTCACTCTATCGCTCATGGGACGCCCCAAAAACCTCCGACCCACCCCCAGGAGCACATGGATCCACTTAACCACTCGTCAAAGACGCCCACGAGGGGCTCGGCCCAAAACTTTTCACGGAGCCAGCACCCCTCGGCCGATCCATCGGCTAACACACACGGAAAATAGCCAAAAAATAATCGTTTTCACTCTTTCGCTCATGGGACACCCTAAAAACCTCCGCCCCACCTCTAGGAGCCCATGGATCTGCTTAACCGCTCGTCAGGGACGCCCCCGAGGGGTTCATCCCAAAACTTTTCCCTGATCCAGCACCCCCGGCCGATCCATGGGCTCACCCCCCCGAAAAATCGCCAAAAAACTGTCGTTTTCACTCTTTCACTCAGGGGACGCCCTAAAAACCTCCGCCCCACCCCCAGGAGACCATGGATCTACTTAACCGCTCGTCAGGTATGCCCCCGAGGGGCATGGCCAAAAACTTTTCCCGGAGCCAGCACCCCCCGGCCGATCCATGGGCTAACACCCACGGAAAATCGCCAAAAAACTGCCGTTTTCACTCTTTCGCCTCTGGGACGCCCTCAAAACCTCCCACAAACCCCCATTAGCCCATGGATCTTCTTAAACGCTCGTCAGGGACGCCCCCGAGGGGCTCGACCCATAACTTTTCCCGGAGCCAACACCCCCCGGCCGATCCATGGGCTAACACACACGGAAAATCGCCAAAAAACTGTCGTTTTCACTCATTCACTCATGGGACGCCCTAAAAACCTCTGCCCCACCCCCAGGAGCCCATGGATCCGCTTAACCACTTGTCAGGGATGCCCTCGAGTGGCTCGGACCAAAACTTTTTGCAGAGCCAGCCCCCCCCCCCCCCCCGACCGATCCATGGGCTAACACCCACAGAAAATAGCCAAAAAACTGCCGTTTCCACTCTTTCGCCTCTGGGACGCCCTCAAAACCTCCCACAAACCCCAATTAGCCCATGGATCCGCTTAACCGCTTGTCAGGGATGCCCCCGAGGGGCTCGGCCCAAAACTTTTCCCGGAGCCAGCACCCCTCGGCCGATCCATGGGCTAACACCCACGGCAAATCGCCAAAAAACTGCCATTTTCACACTTTCGATCATGGGACGCCCTAAAAACCTCCGCCCCACCCCCAGGAGCCCATGGATCCGCTTAACCGCTCATTAAAGACGCCCCCAAGGGGTTCGGCCCAAAACTTTTCCCGGAGCCAGCTTCCCCCGGCCGATCCATGGGCTAACACCCATGGAAAATCGCCAAAAAACTACCGTTTTCAGTCTTTCGCTCATGGGACGCCCTAAAAACCTCAGCCCCACCCCTAGAAGCCTATGGATCCACTTAACCGCTTGTCAGGGATGCCCCCGAGGGGCTCGGCCCAAAACTTTTTCCGGAGCCAGCACCCCCCGGCAGATCCATGGGCTAACACACACGAAAAATCACCAAAAAAATGTCGTTATCACTCTTTCGCTCATGGGATGCCCTCAAAACTACCCACAGGACCCCAAGAGCCCAAGGATCCCCTTAACCGCTTGTCAGGGACGGCCCCGAGGGGTTCGGCCCAAAACTTTTCCCGAAGCCAGCACCCCCCGACCGATCCATGGGCTAACACCCACGGAAAATCCCCAAAAAACTGTCGTTTTCACTCTTTCGCTCATGGGATGCCCTAAAAAGCTCCGCCCAACCCCCAGGAGCCCATGCATCCGCTTAAGCACTTGTCAGGGACGCCCCGGAGGGACTCGACCCAAAACTTTTCCCGGAGCCAGCACCGCCCGGCCGATCCATGGGCTAACAAACACGAAAAATCGCCAAAAAACTGCCGTTTTCACTCTTTCGCTCAAGGGACGCCCTAAAAACCTCCGTCCCTCCCCAGGAGCCGATGGATCCGCTTAACCGCTCGTCAGGGATTCCCCCGAGGGGCTCAACCGAAAACTTTTCCCGGAACCAGCACCCCCCGACCGATCCATGGGCTAACACACACGGAAAATTGCCAAAAAACTGCCGTTTTCACTCTTTCGCTCATGGGATGCCCTAAAAACCTCCGCCCCACCCCCAGGAACCCATGGTACCGCTTAACCGCTCGTCAAGGACGTCCCCGAGGGGCTCGGCCCAAAACCTTTCCCGGAGCCAGCACCCCCCGGCAGATCCATGGGCTAACACACACGAAAAATCACCAAAAAAATGTCGTTATCACTCTTTCGCTCATGGGATGCCCTCAAAACTACCCACAGGACCCCAAGAGCCCAAGGATCCCCTTAACCACTTGTCAGGGACGCCCCCGAGGGGTTCGGCCCAAAACGTTTCCCGAAGCCAGCACCCCCCGACCGATCCATGGGCTAACACCCACGGAAAATCCCCAAAAAACTGTCGTTTTCACTCTTTCGCTCATGGGATGCCCTAAAAAGCTCCGCCCAACCCCCAGGAGCCCATGCATCCGCTTAAGCACTTGTCAGGGACGCCCCGGAGGGACTCGACCCAAAACTTTTCCCGGAGCCAGCACCGCCCGGCCGATCCATGGGCTAACAAACACGAAAAATCGCCAAAAAACTGCCGTTTTCACTCTTTCGCTCATGGGACGCCCTAAAAACCTCCGCCCCTCCCCCAGGAGCTGATGGATCCGCTTAACCGCTCTTCAGGGATTCCCCCGAGGGGCTCAACCGAAAACTTTTCCCAGAACCAGCACCCCCCGGCCGATCCATGGGCTAACACACACGAAAAATTGCCAAAAAACTGCCGTTTTCACTCTTTCGCTCATGGGATGCCCTAAAAACCTCCGCCCCACCCCCAGGAACCCATGGTACCGCTTAACCGCTCGTCAAGGACGCCCCCGAGGGGCTCGGCCCAAAACCTTTCCCGGAGCCAGCACCCCCCGGCCGATCCATGGGTTAACACCCACGGAAAATTGCCAAAAAACTGCCGTTTTCACTCTTTCGCTCATGGGACGCCCTAAAAACCTCTGCCCCACCCCCAGGAGCCCATGGATCCGCTTAAACGCTTGTCAGGGATGCCCTCGAGGGGCTCGGATCAAAACTATTCCCAGAGCCAGCCCCCCCCCCCCCCCCGGCCGATCCATGGGCTAACACCCATGGAAAATCGCCAAAACACTGTCGTTTTCACTCTTTCGATCATGGGATGCCCTAAAAACATCCGCCCCACCCCCAGGAGCCCATGGATCCACTTAATCGCTCGTCAGGGACGCCCCCGAGGGGCTCGGCCCAAAACTTTTCCCGGAGCCAGCATCCCCCGGTCGATCCATGGGCTAACACACACGGAAAATCGCCAAAAAACTGCCGTTTTCACTCTTTCGCTCATGGGATGCCCTAAAAACCTCCGCCCCACCCCAAGGAGCCCATGGATCTGCTTAACTGATCGTCAGGATGCCCCCGAGGGGCTCGGCCCAAAACTTTTCCCGGAGCCAGCACCCCCCGGCCGATCCATGGGTTAACACACACGGAAAATAGCCAAAAAACTGCCTTTTTCATTCTTTCGCTCATGGGACGCCCTAAAAACCTCCGCCCCACCACCAGAAGCTCATGGATCCGCTTAAACGCTCGTCAAGGACGCCCCTGAGGGGCTCGGCTCAAAACTTTTCCCGAAACCAGCACCACCCGGCCGATCCATGGGCTAACACATTCGGAAAATTGCCAAAAAACTACCGTTTTCACTCTTTCGCTCATGGGATGCCCTAAAAACCTTCGCCCCACCCCCAGGAGCCCATACATCCGCTTAACCACTCATCGGGGACTCCCTCAAGGGGCTCGGCCCAAAACTTTTCCCGGAGCCAGCACCCCCCGGCAGATCCATGGGCTAACACCCACGAAAAATCGCCAAAAAACTGTCGGTTTCACTCTTTCGCCTCTGGGACGCCCTCAAAACCTCCCACAAACCCCCAGTAGCCCATGGATCCGCTTAAACGCTCATCAAGGACACCCCAGAGGGGCTCGACCCGAAACTTTTCCCGGAGCATGCACCCCCCGGCCGATCCATGGCCTAACACACACGGAAAATCGCCAAAAAACTGTCGTTTTTACTCATTCACTCATGGGACGCCCTAAAAACATCTGCCCTACCCCCAGGAGCCCATGGATCCGCTTAACCGCTTGTAAGGGACGCCCTCGAGGGGGTCGGACCAAAACTTTTCCCAGAGCCAGCCCCCCCGGGCCGATCCATGGGCTAACACCCACGGAAAATCGCCAAAAAACTGTCGTTTTCACTCTTTCGCTCATGGGACGCCCTAAACACCTCCGCCCCACCCCCAGGAGCCCATGAATCCGCTTAACCGCTCATTAGGGATGCCCCCGAGGGGCTTAGCCCAAAATTTTTCCCGGAGCCAGCATCCCCCGGCCGATCCATGGGCTAACACACACGAAAAATCGCCAAAAAACTGCCGTTCTCAATCTTTCGCTCATGGGATGCCCTAAAAACCTCCGACCCACCCCAAGGAACCCATGGATCCGCTTAAACGCTAGTTAAGGACGCCCCCTAGTGGATCGGCCCAAAACTTTTCCTGGAACCAGCACCCCCCGGCCGATCCATGGGCTAACACCCACGGAAAATAGCCAAAAAACTGCCTTTTTCACTCTTTCGCTCATGGGACGCCCTATAAACCTCCGCCCCACCACCAGAAGCTCATGGATCCGCTTAACCGCTCGTCAGGGATGCCCCCGAGGGGCTCGACCCAAAACTTTTCCCGAAGCCAGCACCACCCGGCCGATCCATGGGCTTACACATACGGAAAATCGCCAAAAAACTGCCGTTTTCACTCTTTCTCTCATGGGACACCCTAAAAACCTCCGCCCCACCCCCAGGAGCACATGGATCCACTTAACCGCTCATCAGGGATGCCCATGAGGGTCTCAGTTCAAAACTTTTCCCGGAGCCAGCACCCCCCGGCCGATCCATGGGCTAACACACACGGAAAATCGCCAAAAAACTGCCGTTTTCACTCTTTCGCTCATGGGACGCCCTAAAAATCTCTGCCCCACCCCAGGAGACCATGGATCCACTTAACCGCTCTTTAGGGATGCCCCCGAGGGGCTCGGCGCAAAACTTTTCCCGGAGCCAGCACCCCCCGGCCGATCCGTGGGCTAACATACACAGAAAATAGCCAAAAAACTGTCGTTTTCACTCTTTCGCTCATGGGACGCCCTAAAAACCTCTTCCCCACCCCCAGGAGCCCATGGATCTGCTTAACCGCTCATCAGGGATGCCCCTGAGCGGCTCGGCCCAAAAATTTTCCCGGAGCCAGCACCCCCCGGCCGATCCATGGGCTAACACTCACGGAAAATAGCCAAAAAACTACCGTTTTCACTCTTTCGCTAATGGGATGCCCTAAAACCTCTGCCCCACCTTCAGGAGCCCATGGATATGCTTAACCGCTCATCAGAGACGCCCCCGAGGGGATCGGCCCAAAACTTTTCCCGGAGCCAGCACCCCCCGGCCGAATCATGGGCTAACACACACGAAAAATCGCCAAAAAACTGCCGTTTTCACTCTTTCTCTCATGGGACACCCTAAAAACCTCCGCCCCACCCCCAGGAGCACATGGATCCACTTAACCGCTCATCAGGGATGCCCATGAGGGTCTCAGTTCAAAACTTTTCCCGGAGCCAGCACCCCCCGGCCGATCCATGGGCTAACACACACGGAAAATCGCCAAAAAACTGCCGTTTTCACTCTTTCGCTCATGGGACGCCCTAAAAATCTCTGCCCCACCCCAGGAGACCATGGATCCACTTAACCGCTCTTTAGGGATGCCCCCGAGGGGCTCGGCGCAAAACTTTTCCCGGAGCCAGCACCCCCCGGCCGATCCGTGGGCTAACATACACAGAAAATAGCCAAAAAACTATCGTTTTCACTCTTTCGCTCATGGGACGCCCTAAAAACCTCCGCCCCACCCACAGGAGCCCATGGATCTGCTTAACCACTCATCAGGGATGCCCCTGAGCGGCTCGGCCCAAAAAGTTTCCCGGAGCCAGCACCCCCCGGCCGATCCATGGGCTAACACTCACGGAAAATAGCCAAAAAACTACCGTTTTCACTCTTTCGCTAATGGGATGCCCTAAAACCTCTGCCCCACCTTCAGGAGCCCATGGATATGCTTAACCGCTCATCAGAGACGCCCCCGAGGGGATCGGCCCAAAACTTTTCCCGGAGCCAGCACCCCCCGGCTGATCCATGGGCTAACACACACGGAAAATTGCCAAAAAACCGCCGTTTTCACTCTTTCGCTCATGGGATGCCCTAAAAACCTCCGCCCCACCCCCAGGAACCCATGGATCCGCTTAACCGCTCGTCAAGGACGCCCTCGAGGGGCTCAAACCAAAACTTTTCCCAGAGCCAGCCCCCCCCCCCCCCGGTCGATCCATGGGCTAACACCCTCGAAAAATCGCCAAAAAACTGCCGTTTTCACTCTTACGCTCATGGGACGCCCTAAAAACCTCCGCCCCACCCCAAGGAGCCCATGGATCCACTTAATCACTCGTCAGGGACGCCCCTGAGGGGCTCGGCCCAAAACTTTTCCCGGATCCAGCATCCCCCGGCCGATCCATGGGCTAACACACACGAAAAATCGCCAAAAAACTGCCGTTTTCACTCTTTCGCTCATGGGACGCCCTAAAAACCTCCGCCCCACCCCAGGAGCTCATGGATCCACTTAACCGCTCATCAGGGATGCTCCTGAGGGTCTCAGTCCAAAACTTTTCTTGGAGCCAGCACCCCCCGGCCGATCCATGGGCTAACACACACGGAAAATTACCAAAAACTGCCGTTTTCACTCTTTCGCTCATGGGACGCCCTAAAAACATCCGCCCCACACCCAAGAGCCCATGGATACGCTTAACCACTCGTCAGGGATTCCCCCGAGGGGCTTGTCCCAAAGCTTTTCTCGGAGCCAGCACCCCCCGGCCGATCCATGGGCTAACACACACGAAAAATCGCCAAAAAACTGCCGTTTTCACTCTTTCACTCTTGGGACGCCCTAAAAACCTCCACCCCACCCCCAGAAGCCCATGGATCAGCTTAACCGCTCATCAGGGATGCCCCCGAGGGGCTCAGCCTAAGACTTTTCCTGGAACCAGCACCCCCCGGCCGATCCATGGGCTAACACTCACGAAAAATCGTCAAAAAACTTCCGTTTTCACTCTATCGCTCATGGGACACCCTAAAAACCTCCGACAGACCCCTAGGAGAGCATGGACCCGCTTAACCGCTTGTTAGGTACGCCCTCGAGGGGGTCGGTCCAAAACTTTTCCCGAAGCCAGCACCCCCCGGCCGATCCATGGGCTAACGCCCACGAAAAATCGCCAAAAAACTGCAGTTTTCACTCTTTCGCTAATGGGGCGCCCTAAAAACCTCCGCCCCACCCCCAGGAGCCCATGGATCCGCTTAACCACTCATCAAGGATGCCCTTGAGGGGATCGGCCCAAAACTTTTCCCGGAGCCAGCACCCCCCGGCCGATCCATGGGCTAACACACAGGAAAATGTCCAAAAAACTGCCGTTTTCACTCTTTTGCTCATGGGACGCCCTAAAAACCTCCGCCCCACCCCCAGGATCCCATGGATATGCTTAAACACTCGTCAGTGATGCCCCCAAGTGGCTCGGCCCAAAAATTTTCCCGAAGCCAGCACCCCCCGGCCGATCCATGGGATAACACAAACGGAAAATCGCGAAAAAACTGTCGTTTTCACTCTTTCGCTCATGGGACGCCCTAAAAACCTCCACCCCACCCCCAGGAGCCCATGGATCTGCTTAAACACTCGTCAGGTATGCCCCCGAGGGGCTCGGCCCAAAACTTTTCCCAGAGCCAGCACCCCCCGACCGATCCATGGGCTAACACCCACGGAAAATCGCCAAAAAACTGTCGTTTTCACTCTTTCGATCATGGGACACCCTATAAACCTCCGCCCCACCCCCAGGAGCCCATGGATCCGCTTAAACGCTCGTCAGGGACGTCCCCGAGGGGCTCGACCCAAAACTTTTCCCGGAGCCAGCACCCCCCGACCGATCCATGGGCTAACACACACGGAAAATCGCCAAAAAACTGTCGTTTTCACTCATTCACTCATGGGACGCCATAAAAACCTCTGTCCCACCCCCAGGAGCACATGGATCCACTTAAACTCTTGTCAGGGACGCCCTCGAGGGGCTCGTACCAAAACTTTTCCCAGAGCCAGCCCCCCCCCCCCCCCGGCCGATCCATGGGCTAACACCCATGGAAAATCGCCAAAAAACTGTCGTTTTCACTCTTTCGATCATGGGATGCCCTAAAAACATCGGCCCCACCCCCAGGAGCCCATGGATCCACTTAATCGCTCGTCAGGGACGCCCCCGAGGGGCTCGGCCCAAAACTTTTCCCGGAGCCAGCATCCCCCGGTCGATCCATGGGCTAACACACACGGAAAATCGCCAAAAAACTGTCGTTTTCACTCTTTCGCTCATGGGATGCCCTAAAAACCTCCGCCACACCCCAAGGAGCCCATGGATCCGCTTAACTGCTCGTCAGGATGCCCCCGAAGGGCTCGGCCCAAACCTTTTCCCAGAGCCAGCACCCCCCGGCCGATCCATGGGCTAACACACACGGAAAATAGCCAAAAAACTGCCTTTTTCATTCTTTCGCTCATGGGAGGCCCTAAAAACCTCCGCCCCACCACCAGAAGCTCATGGATCCGCTTAATCGCTCGTCAAGGACGCCCCTGAGGGGATCTACCCAAAACTTTTCCCGAAACCAGCACCACCCGGCCGATCCATGGGCTAACACATTCGGAAAATCGCCAAAAAACTACCGTTTCACTCTTTCGCTCATGGGATGCCCTAAAAACCTCCGCCCCACCCCCAGGAGCCCATGAATCCACTTAACCGCTCGTCAGGGATGCCCCCGAGTGGCTCTACCCAATACTTTTCCCGGAGCCAGCACTCCCCGGCCGATCCATGGGCTAACACACACGGAAAATTGCCAAAAAACTGCCGTTTTCACTCTTTCGCTCCTGGGACGCCTTAAAAACCGCCGCCCCACCCCCAGGATCCCATGGATCCGCTTAACCGCTCATCGGGGACTCCCTCAAGGGGCTCGGCCCAAAACTTTTCCCGGAGCCAGCCCCCCCGGCTGATCCATGGGCTAACACCCACGAAAAATCGCCAAAAAACTGTCGGTTTCACTCTTTCGCCTCTGGGACGCCCTCACAACCTCCCACAAACCCCCATTAGCCCATGGATCCGCTTAAACGCTCATCAAGGACGCCCCCGAGGGGCTCGACCCAATACTTTTCCCAGAGCCAGCACCCCCCGGCCGATCCATGGGCTAACACACACGGAAAATTGCCAAAAAACTGTCGTTTTCACTCTTTCGCTCCTGGACGCCCTAAAAACTGCCGCCCCACCCCCAGGATCCCATGGATCCGCTTAACCACTCATCAAGGACTCCCTCAAGGGGCTCGGCCCAAAACGTTTCCCGGAGCAAGCACCCCCCGGCCGATCCTGGGCTAACACCCACGGAAAATCGCCAAAAAACTGTCGGTTTCACTCTTTCGCCTCTGGGACGCCCTCAAAACCTCCCACAAACCCCGAGTAGCCTATGGATCCGCTTAAACGCTCATCAAGGACGCCCACGAGGGGATCGACCCAAAACTTTTCCCGGAGCCAGCACCCCCCGGCCAATCCATGGCCTAACACACACGGAAAATCGACAAAAAAATATCGTTTTCACTCATTCACTCATGGGACGCCCTAAAAACCTCTGCCCTACCCCCAGGAGCCCATGGATCCGCTTAACCGCTTGTAAGGGACGCCCTCGAGGGGGTCGGACCAAAACATTTCCCAGAGCCAGCCCCCCCGGGCCGATCCATGGGCTAACACCCATGGAAAATCGCCAAAACACTGTCGTTTTCACTCTTTCGATCATGGGATGCCCTAAAAACATCCGCCCCACCCCCAGGAGCCCATGGATCCACTTAATCGCTCGTCAGGGACGCCCCCGAGGGGCTCGGCCCAAAACTTTTCCCGGAGCCAGCATCCCCCGGTCTATCCATGGGCTAACACACACGGAAAATCGCCAAAAAACTGCCGTTTTCACTCTTTCGCTCATGGGATGCCCTAAAAACCTCCGCCCCACCCCAAGGAGCCCATGGATCTGCTTAACTGATCGTCAGGATGCCCCCGAGGGGCTCGGCCCAAAACTTTTCCCGGAGCCAGCACCCCCCGGCCGATCCATGGGCTAACACACACGGAAAATAGCCAAAAAACTGCCTTTTTCATTCTTTCGCTCATGGGACGCCCTAAAAACCTCCGCCCCACCACCAGAAGCTCATGGATCCGCTTAAACGTTCGTCAAGGACGCCCCTGAGGGGCTCGGCCCAAAACTTTTCCCGAAACCAGCACCCCCTGGCCGATCCATGGGCTAACACACACGGAAAATAGCCAAAAAACTGCCGTTTTCACTCTTTCGCTCATGGGACGCCCTAAAAACCTCCGCCCCATACCCAGGAGCCCATGGATACGCTTAACCACTCGTCAGGGATTCCCCCGAGGGGCTTGGCCCCAAACCTTTCCCGGAGCCAGCACCCCCCGGCCGATCCATGGCCTAACACACATGGAATATCGCCAAAAAACTGTCGTTTTCACTCTTCGCCTATGGGACGCCCTCAAAACCTCCCACAGGCCCCCAGGAGCCCATGGATCCACTTAACCGCTCGTCAGGGACTCCCCTGAGGGGTTCGGATCAAAACTTTTCTCGAAGCCAGCACCTCCCGTCCGATCCATGGGCTAACACACACGAAAAATCACCAAAAAACTGCCGTTTTCACTCTTTCGCTCTTGGGATGCCCTAAAAACCTCCTCCCCACCCCCAGGAGCCCATGGATCCGCTTAACCGCTCGTCAGGGACGCCCCCGAGGAGCTCAGCCCAAAACTTTTCCTGGAACCAGCACCCCCCGGCGGATCCATGGGCTAACACCCACGAAAAATCGCCAAAAAACTTCCGTTTTCACTCTTTCGCTCATGGGACACCCTAAAAACCTCTGACCGACCCTCAGGAGCGCATGGATCCGCTTAATCGCTCGTTAGTGACACCCCCGAGGGGCTTAGCCTAAACCTTTTCCCGGAGCCAGCACCCCCCGGCCGATCCATGGGCTAACACACACGGAAAATAGCTAAAAAACTGCCTTTTTCACTCTTTCGCTCATGGGATGCCCTAAAAACCTCCGACCCACCACCAGAAGCTCATGGATCCGCTTAAACGCTTGTCAGGGACGCCCCCGAGGGGCTCGACCCAAAACTTTTCCCAAAGCCAGCACTACCCGGCCGATCCATGGGCTTACACATACGGAAAATCGCCAAAAAACTACCGTTTTAACTCTTTCGCTCATGGGACGCCCTAAAAACCTCCGACCGACCCCCAGGAGGCCATGGATCCGCTTAACCGCTCGTCAGGGACGCCCCCGAGGGGCTCGGCCCAAAAATTTTATCGGAGCCAGCACCCCACGGCCGATGCATCGGCTAACACACATAGAAAATCGCGAAAAAACTACCGTTTTCACTCTTTCGCTCATGGGACGCCCTAAAAACCTCTGCCTCACCCCCAAGAGCCCATGGATCCACTTAACCGCTCGTCAGGGACGCCCCCGAGGGGTTCGGCCCAAAACTTTTCCCGGAGCCAGCACCCCCCGGTCGATCCATGGGCTAACACACACGAAAAATCACCAAAAAAATATCGTTTTCACTCTTTCGCTCATGGGATGCCCTCAAAACCATCCACAGGACCCCAGGAGCCCAATGATCCCCTTAACCGCTCTTCAGGGACGCCCCCGAGGGGTTCGGCCCAAAACTTTTCCCGGAGCTAGCACCCCCCGGCCGATCCATGGGCTAACACACACGGAAAATCGCCAAAAAACTGTCGTTTTCACTCTTTCGCTCATGGGACGCCCTAAAAACCTCCGCCCAACCCCCAGGAGCCCATGAATCCGCTTAAACGCTTGTCAGGGACACCCCCGATGGACTCGGCCCAAAACTTTTCCCGGAGCCAGCACCGCTCGGCCGATCCATGGGCTAACACACACGAAAAATCGCCAAAAAACATCCGTTTTCACTCTTTCGCTCATGGGACGCCCTAAAAACCTCCGCCCCACCCCTAGGAGCCCATGGATCCGCTTAAACGATCTTCAGGGACACCCCATAGGGGCTCGGTCCAAAACTTTTCCCGGAGCCAGCACCCCTCGACCGATCCATGGGCTAACACACACGAAAAATCGCCAAAAAACTTTCGTTTTCACTCTTTCGCTCATGGGACGCCCTAAAAACCTCCGCCCCACCCCTAGGAGCCCATGGATCCGCTTAACCGATCTTCAGGGACACCCCATAGGGGCTCGGCCCAAAACTTTTCCTGGAGCCAGCACCCCCCAGCCGATCCATGGGCTAACACCCACTGAAAATCGCCAAAAAACTTCCGTTTTCACTCTTTCGCTCATGGGACACCCTAAAAACCTCCGACCGACCCCCAGGAGGCCATGGATCAGCTTAACTGCTCGTCAGTGATGCCCCCGAGAGGCTCGGCCTAAACCTTTTCCCGGAGCCAGCACCCCCCGGCCGATCCATGGGCTAACACACACGGAAAATCGCCAAAAAACTGTCGTTTTCACTCTTTCGCTCATGGGATGCCCTAAAAACCTCCGCCCAGCCCCAGGAGCCCATGGATCCGCTTAAATGCTAGTTAGGGACGCCTCCTAGTGGCTCGGGCCAAAACTTTTCCTGAAACCAGCACCCCCCGGCCGATCCATGGGCTAACACCCACGGAAAATCGCCAAAAAACTTCCGTTTTCACTCTTTCGCTCATGGGACGCCCTAAAAACCTCCGACCGACCCCCAGGAGGCCATGGATCCGCTTAACCACTCGTCAGTGATGCCCCCGAGGGGCTCGGCCTAAACCTTTTCCCGGAGCCAGCACCCCCCGGCCGATCCATGGGCTAACACACACGAAAAATCGCCAAAAAACTGCCGTTTTTACTCTTTCGCTCATGGGATGCCCTAAAAACCTCCGCCCCACCCGCAGGAGCCCATGGATCCGCTTAGCCGCTCATCAGGGACTCCCCTGGGGGGCTCGGCCCAAAACGTTTCTCGGAGCCAGCACCTCCCGGCCGATCCATGGGCTAAAACACACGGAAAATCGCCAAAAAACTGTCGTTTTCACTCTTTCGCTCATGGGATGCCCTAAAAACCTCCCACAGTCCCCTAGGAGCCCATGGATCCGCTTAACCGCTCGTCAGGGACGCCCCCGAGGGGCTCGACCCAAAAATTTTCCCGGAGCCAGCACCCCACGGCCGATGCATGGGCTAACACACATAGAAAATCGCGAAAAAACTACCGTTTTCACTCTTTCGCTCATGGGACGCCCTAAAAACCTCCGCCCCACCCCCAAGAGCCCATGGATACGCTTAACCGCTCGTCAGGGACGTCCCCGAGGGGTTCGGCCCAAAACTTTTCCCGGAGCCAACACCCCCCGGTCGATCCATGGGCTAACACACACGAAAAATCACCAAAAAAATGTCGTTTTCACTCTTTCGCTCATGGGACGCCCTAAAAACCTCCGCCCAACCCCCAGGATCCCATGCATCCGCTTAAACGCTTGTCAGGGACTCACCCGAGGGACTCGGCCCAAAACTTTTCCCGGAGCCAGCACCGTTCGGTCGATCCATGGGCTAACACACACGATAAATCGCCAAAAAACTTTCGTTTTCACTCTTTCGCTCATGGGACGCCCTAAAAACCTCCGCCCCACCCCTAGGAGCCCATGGATCCGCTTAACCGATCTTCAGGGACACCCCATATGGGCTCAGCCCAAAACTTTTCCCGGAGCCAGCACCCCCCGACAGATCCATGGGCTAACACCCAAGGAAAATCCCCAAAAAACTGCCGTTTTCACTCTTTCGCCTCTGGGACGCCCTCAAAACCTCCCAAAGGCCCCCATTAGCCCATGGACCCACTTAAACGCTCGTCAGGTACTCTCTCGAGGGGCTCGACCCAAAACGTTTCCCAAAGCCAGCACCCCCCGGCCGATCCATGGGCTAACGCCCACGGAAAATCGCCAAAAAACTGCCGTTTTTACTCTTTTGCTCATGGGACGCCCTAAAAACCTCCGTCCTACCCCAAGGAGCCCATGGACCCGCTTAACCGCTCATCAGGGACGCCCCTGAGGGGATCGGCCCAAAACTTTTCTCGGAGCCAACAACCACCGATCGATCCATGGGCTAACACACACGGAAAATCGCCAAAACACTGCCGTTTCCATTCTTTCGCTCATGGGACGCCCTAAAAACCTCCGCCCCACACCCAGGAGCCCATGGATACGCTTAACCACTCGTCAGGGATTCCCCCGAGGGGCTTGGCCCAAAACTTTTCCCGGAGCCAGCACCCCCCGGCCGATCCATGGGCTAACACACACGGAAAATCGCCAAAAAACTGTCGTTTTCACTCTTTCGCCTCTGGGACGCCCTCAAAACCTCCCACAGGCCCCCAGGATCCCATGGATCTGCTTAACCGCTCGTCAGGGATGCCCCCGATGGACTCGGCCCAAAATGTTTCACGGAGCTAGCACCCCTTGGCCGATCCATGGGCTAACACCCCCGGAAAATCGCCAAAAAACTGTCGTTTTCACACTTTCGCTCATGGGACGCCCTAAAAACCTCCGCCCCACCCCAGGAGCCCATGGATCCGCTTAAACGCTAGTTAAGGACGCCCCCTAGTGGCTCGGCCCAAAACTTTTCCTGGAGCCAGCACCCCCCGGCCGATCCATGGGCTAACACCCACGGAAAATCGCCAAAAAACTTGCGTTTTCACTCTTTCGCTCATGGGACACCCTAACAACCTCCGACCGACCCTCAGGAGTGCATGGATCAGCTTAACCGCACGTCAGTGATGCCCCCGAGGGGCTCGGCCTAAACCTTTTCCCAGAGCCAGCACCCCCCGGCCGATCCATGGGCTAACACCCCCGGAAAATCGCCAAAAAACTGTCGATTTCACACTTTCGCTCATGGGACGCCCTAAAAACCTCCGCCCCACCCCAGGAGCCCATGGATCCGCTTAAACACTAGTTAAGGACACCCCCTAGTGGCTTGGCCCAAAACTTTTCCTGGAGCCAGCACCCCCCGGCCGATCCATGGGCTAACACCCACGGAAAATCGCCAAAAAACTGTCGATTTCACACTTTCGTTTATGGGATGCCCTAAAAACCTCCCACAGGCCCCTAGGAACCCATGGATCAACTTAACCGCTCGTCAGGGATGCCCCCGAGGGGCTCGGCCCAAAAATTTTCCCGGATCCAGCACCCCACGGCCGATGCATGGGCTAACACACACAGAAAATCGCCAAAAAACTACCATTTTCACTTTTTCGCTCATGGGGCGCCCTAAAAACCTCCGCCCCACCCCCAAGAGCCCATGGATACGCTTAACCACTCGTCAGGGATGCTCCCGAGGGACTCGGCCCAAAACTTTTCCCGGAGCCAGCACCGCCCGGCCGATCCATGGGCTAACACACACGGAAAATTGCCAAAAAACTGCCGTTTTCACTCTTTCGCTCATGGGACGCCCTAAAAACCTCTGTCCCACCCCTAGGAGCCCATGGATCCACTTAACCGCTCTTCAGGGACGCCCCAGAGGGGCTCGGCCCAAAACTTTTCCCAGAGCCAGCACCCCCCGACCGATCCATGGGCTAACACCCACGGAAAATCGCCAAAAAACTGCCGTTTTAACTCTTTCGCCTCTGGGACGCCCTCAAAACCTCCCAAAGGCCCCCATTAGCCCATGGACCCACTTAACTGCTCGTCAGGTACGCCCTCGAGGGGCTCATCCCTAAACTTTTCCCGAAGCCAGCACCCCCCGGCCAATCCATGGGCTAACGCCCACGAAAAATCGCCAAAAAATTGCCGTTTTCACTCTTTCGCTCATGGGACGCCCTAAAAACCTTTGCCCCACCCCCAGGCGCCCATGGATCCACTTAACCGCTCATCAGGGACGCCCCTGAGGGGATCGGCCAAAAACTTTTTCCGGAGCCAGCACCCCCCGGCCGATCCATGGGCTAACACACAGGAAAATTGCCAAAAAATTGCCATTTTCACTGTTTTGCTCATGGGATGCCCTAAAAACCTCCGCCCCACACCCAGGAGCCCATGGATACGCTTAAACACTCGTCAAGGATGCCCCCAAGGGGCTCGGCCCAAACTTTTCCCGGAGCCAGCACCCCCCGGCCGATCCATGGGATAACACACACTGAAAATCGCCAAAAAACTGCCGTTTTCACTCTTTCGCTCATTGGACGCCCTAAAAACCTCCGCCCCACCCCCAGGAGCCCATGGATCTGCTTAAACGCTCGTCAGGGACACCACGGAGGGGATCAGCCCAAAAATTTTCCCAGAGCCAGCACCCCCCGACCGATCCATGGGCTAACACCCACGGAAAATCGCCAAAAAACTGCCGTTTTCACTCTTTCGCTCATTGGACGCCCTAAAAACCTCCGCCCCACCACCAGAAGCTCATGGATCCGCTTAACCGCTCGTCAGGGACTCCACCGAGGGGATCGGACCAATACTTTTCCCGAAGCCAGCACCACCCGGCCGATCCATGGGCTAACACATACGAAAAATCGCCAAAAAACTACTGTTTTCACTCTTTCGCTCATGGGATGCCCGAAAAACCTCCGCCCCACCCCCAGGAGCCAATGGATCCGCATAATCGCTTGTTAGGGACACCCCCGAGGGGCTCGGCCCAATACTTATCCTAGAGCCAGCCCCCCCCCCCCCCCGGCCGATCCATGGGCTAACACACATGGAAAATCGCCAAAAAACTGCCGTTTTCACTCTTTCGCTCATGGGACACCCTAAAAACCTCTGCCCTACCCCCAGGAGCCCATGGATCCGCTTAACCGCTTGTCAGGGATACCCCCGAGGGGCTCAGCCCAAAACTTTTCGTGGAACCAGCACCCCCCGGCCGATCCATGGGCTAACACCCACGAAAAATTGCCAAAAAACTTCTGTTTTCACTCTTTCGCTCATGGGACGCCCTAAAAACCTCTGGCCCACCCCCAGGAGCCCATGGATCCGCTTAACCGCTCGTCAGGGACGCCCCCGAGGGGCTCGGCCCAAAACTTTTCCCAGAGCCAGAACCCCTGACCGATCCATGGGCTAACACCCACGAAAAATCGCAAAAAAGCTGCCTTTTTCACTCTTTCGCTCATGGGACTCCCTAAAAACCTCCGCCCCACCCTCAGGAGCCCATGGATCCGCTTAACCGCTTGTCAGAGACGCCCCCGAGGGGCTCGGTCCAAAACATTTCCCAGAGCCAGCACCGCCCGGCCGATCCATGGGCTAACACCCACGGAAAATCGCCAAAAAACTGCCGTTTTCACTCTTTCGCTCATTGGTCGCCCTAAAAACCTCCGCCCCACCCCCAGGAGCCCATGGATCCGCTTAACCGCTCGTCAGGGACGTCCCCAAGGGGCTCAGCCCAAAACTTTTCCTGGAACCAGCACCCCCCGGCCGATCCATGGGCTAACACCCACGAAAAATCGCCAAAAAACTTCCGTTTTCACTCTTTCGCTCATGGGACACCCTAAAAACCTCCGACCGACCCTCAGGAGCGCATGGATCTGCTTAACCGCTCATCAGTGATGCCCCCGAGGGGCTTGGCCTAAACCTTTTCCCGGAGCCAGCACCCCCAGGCCTATCCATGGGCTAACACACACGGAAAATCGCCAAAAAACTGTCATTTTCACTCTTTCGCTCATGGGATGCCCTAAAAACCTCCGCCCCACCCGCAGGAGCCCATGGATCCGCTTAACCGCTCGTCAGGGACTCCCCTGAGGGGCTCGGCCCAAAAATTTTCTCGGAGCCAGCACCCCCCGGCCGATCCATGGGCTAACACACACGGAAAATCGCCAAAAAACTGTCGTTTTCACTCTTTCGCTCATGGGATGCCTTAAAAACCTCCCACAGGACCCTAGGAGCCCATGGATCCGCTTAACCGCTCGTCAGGGACGCCCCCGAGGGACTCGGCCCAAAAATTTTCCCGGATCCAGCACCCCACGGCCGATGCATGGGCTAACACACACAGAAAATCGCCAAAAAACTACCGTTTTCACTTTTTCGCTCATGGGGCGCCCTAAAAACCTTCGCCCCACCCCCAAGAGCACATGGATCCGCTTAACCACTCGTCAGGGATGCCCCCGAGGGGCTCGGCCTAAACCTTTTCTCGGAGCCAGCACCCCCTGGCCGATCCATGGGCTAACACACACGAAAAATCACCAAAAAAATGTCGTTTTCACTCTTTCGCTCATGGGATGCCCTCAAAACCATCCACAGGACCCCAGGAGCCCAAGGATCCCCTTAACCGCTCGTAAGGGACGCCCCCGAGGTATTTGGCCCAAAACTTTTCCCGGAGCCAGCACCCCCCGACCGATCCATGGGCTAACACACACGAAAAATCCCCAAAAAACTGTCGTTTTCACTCTTTCGCTCATGGGACGCCCTAAAAACCTCCGCCCAACCCCCAAGAGCCCATGCATCTGCTTAACCGCTTGTCAGGGTCGGCCCAGAGGGACTCGGCCCAAAACTTTTCCCGGAGCCAGCACCGCCCGGCCGATCCATGGGCTAAAACACACGGAAAATCGCCAAAAAACTGCCGTTTTCACTCTTTCGCTCATGGGACGCCCTAAAAACCTCCGCCCCACCCCCAGGAGCCCATGGATCCGCTTAACCGCTCGTCAGGGACATCCCCGAGGGGCTCCACCCAAAACTTTTCCCGGAGCCAGCACCCCCGGCCGATCCATGGGCTAAAACACACGGAAAATCGCCAAAAAACTGTCGTTTTCACTCTTTCTCTCATGGAATGCCCTAAAAACCTCTGCCCCACCCCTAGGAGCCCATGGATCCGCTTAACCGCTCATCAGTGAAGCCACCGAGGGGCTCGGCCTAAACCTTTTCCCGAAGCCAGCACCCCCCTGTCGATCCATGGGCTAACACACACGAAAAATCGCCAAAAACTGCCGTTTTCACTTTTTCTCTCATGGGACGCCCTAAAAATCTCCGCCCCACCCCTAGGAGCCCATGGATCCGCTTAATCGCTCATCAGGAACGCCCCCGAGGGGCTCGTCCCAAAACTTTTCCCAAAGCCAGCACCACCCGGCCGATCCATGGGCTAACACACACGAAAAATCGCCAAAAAACTGTCGTTTTCACTTTTTCGCTCATGGGCGCCCTAAAAACCTCTGCCCCACCCCCAGGAGACCATGGATCCGCTTAACCGCTCGTCAGGGACGCCCCCGAGGGGCTCGGCCCAAAACTATTCCCGGAGCCAGCCCCCCCGGCCGATCCATGGGCTAACACACACGAAAAATCGCCAAAAAACTGCCGTTTTCACTCTTTCGCTCATGGGACGCCCTAAAAACCTCTGCCCCACCCCCAATAGCCCATGGATCCACTTAAATGCTCGTCAGGGACGTCCTGGAGGGGCTCTGCCCAAAACTTTTCCCGGAACCAGCACCCCCCGGCCGATCCATGGGCTAACACCCACGGAAAATTACCAAAAAACTGCCGTTTTCACTCTTTCGCTCATGGGATGCCCTAAAAAGCTCCGCCCCACCCACAGGAGCCCATGGAACCGCTTAACCGCTCGTGAGGGACGCACCCGAGGGGCTCGACCCAAAACTTTTCCCGTAGCCAGCACCCCCCGGCCGATCCATGGGCTAACACCCATAAAAAATCGCCAAAAAATTGTCGTTTTCACTCTTTCGCTCATGGGACGCCCTAAATACCTCCGCCCCACCCCCAGGAGCCCATGTATATGCTTAAACGCTCTTCAGGGAAGCCCCCGAGGGGCTCGGTCCAAAACTTTTCCCGGAGCCAGCCCCCCCCGGCCGATCCATGGGCTAACACACACGGAAAATCGCCAAAAAATTACCGTTTTCACTCTTTCGCTCATGGGATGCCCTAAAAACCTCCGCCCCACCCCCACGGCCGATGCATGGGCTAACACACACAGAAAATCGGCAAAAAACTACCGTTTTCACTTTTTCGCTCATGGGGCGCCCTAAAAACCTTCGCCCCACCCCCAAGAGCACATGGATCCGCTTAACCACTCGTCAGGGATGCCCCCGAGGGACTCGGCCTAAACCTTTTCCCAGAGTCAGCACCCCCTGGCCGATCCATGGGCTAACACACACGAAAAATCACCAAAAAAATGTCGTTTTCACTCTTTCGCTCATGGGATGCCCTCAAAACCACCCACAGGACCCCAGGAGCCCAAGGATCCCCTTAACCGCTCGTAAGGGACGCCCCCGAGGTATTTGGCCCAAAACTTTTCCCGGAGCCAGCACCCCCCGACCGATCCATGGGCTAACACACACGAAAAATCCCCAAAAAACTGTCGTTTTCACTCTTTCGCTCATGGGACGCCCTAAAAACCTCCGCCCAACCCCCAAGAGCCCATGCATCTGCTTAACCGCTTGTCAGGGACGGCCCAGAGGGACTCGGCCCAAAACTTTTCTCGGAGCCAGCACCGCCCGGCCGATCCATGGGCTAAAACACACGGAAAATCGCCAAAAAACTGCCGTTTTCACTCTTTCGCTCATGGGATGCCCTAAAAACCTCTGCCCCACCCCCAGGAGCCCATGGATCCGCTTAACCGCTCGTCAGGGACATCCCTGAGGGGCTCCACCCAAAACTTTTCCCGGAGCCAGCACCCCCGGCCGATCCATGGGCTAAAACACACGGAAAATCGCCAAAAAACTGTCGTTTTCACTCTTTCTCTCATGGAATGCCCTAAAAACCTCCGCCCCACCCCTAGGAGCCCATGGATCCACTTAACCGCTCATCAGTAAAGCCCCCGAGGGGCTCGGCCTAAACCTTTTCCCGGAGCCAGCACCCCCCTGTCGATCCATGGGCTAACACACACGAAAAATCGCCAAAAACTGCCGTTTTCACTTTTTCGCTCATGGGACGCCCTAAAAATCTCCGCCCCACCCCTAGGAGCCCATGGATCCGCTTAATCACTCATCAGGAATGCCCCCGAGGGGCTCGTCCCAAAACTTTTCCCAAAGCCAGCACCACCCGGCCGATCCATGGGCTAACACACACGAAAAATCGCCAAAAAACTGTCGTTTTCACTTTTTCGCTCATGGGCGCCCTAAAAACCTCCGCCCCACCCCCAGGAGACCATGGATCCGCTTAACCGCTCGTCAGGTACGCCCCCGAGGGGCTCGGCCCAAAACTATTCCCGGAGCCAGCCCCCCCGGCCGATCCATGGGCTAACACCCACGGAAAATTGCCAAAAAACTACCGTTTTCACTCTTTCTCTCATGGGACGCCCTAAAAAGCTCCGCCCCACCCCCAGGAGCCCATGGAACCGCTTAACCGCTCGTGAGGGACGCCCCCGAGGGGCTCGACCCAAAACTTTTCCCGTAGCCAGCACCCCCCGGCCGATCCATGGGCTAACACCCATGAAAAATCGCCAAAAAACTGCCGTTTTCACTCTTTCGCTCATGGGACGCCCTAAATACCTCCGCCCCACCCCCAGGAGCCCATGTATACGCTTAAAAGCTCTTCAGGGAAGCCCCCGAGGGGCTGGGTCCAAAACTTTTCCCGGAGCCAGCCCCCCCCGGCCGATCCATGGGCTAACACACACGGAAAATCGCCAAAAAATTACCGTTTTCACTCTTTTGCTCATGGGATGCCCTAAAAACCTCCGCCCCACCCCCAAGAGCCCATGAATCGGCTTAAATGCTCGTCAAGGACGCCCCCGAGGGGCTCGGCCCAAAACTTTTCCCGGAGCCAGCACCCCACGGCCGATCCATAGGCTAACGCACACGGAAAATCGCCAAAAAACTGCCGTTTTCACTCTTTCGCTCATGGGACGTCCTAAAAATCTCCGCCCCACCCCAAGGAGCCCATGGATCTGCTTAAACGCTCGTCAGGGACGTCCCCAAGGGGCTCAGCCCAAAAATTTTCCCAGAGCCAGCACCCCCCGACCGATCCATGGGATAACACACACGGAAAATTGCCAAAAAACTGCCGTTTTCACACTTTCAGTCATGGGATGCCCTAAAAACCTCCGCCCCACCCCCAGGAGCCCATGGATCTGCTTAACCGCTCGTCAGGGACCCCTCCGAGGGGTTCGGCCCAAAACTTTTCCCGGAGCCAGCACCGCCCGAACGATCCATGGGCTAACACACACGGAAAATCGCCAAAAAACTACCGTTTTCACTCTTTTGCTCACGGGATGCCCTAAAAACCTCCGCCCCACCCCCAGGAGCCCATGGATCTGCTTAAACACTCGTCAGGGACACCCCCGAGGGGCTCGGCCCAAAATTTTTCCCTGAGCCAGCACCCCCCGGCCGATCCATGGGATAACACACACTGTAAATCGCCAAAAAACTATCGTTTTCACTCTTTCGCTCATGGGACGCCCTAAAAACCTCCGCCCCACCCCCAGGAGCCCATGGATCTGCTTAAACGCTCGTCAGGGACGCCCCCGAGGGGCTCAGCCCAAAAATTTTCCCAGAGCAAGCACCCCCCGACCGATCCATGGGCTAACACCCACGGAAAATCGCCAAAAAACTGCCGTTTTCACTCTTTCCCTCATGGGACGCCCTAAAAACCTCCGCCCCACCCCCAGGAGCCCATGGATCCTCTTAACAGCTCGTCAGGGACGCCCCCAAGGGGTTCGGGCCAAAATAATTTTCGGAGCCAGCGCCCCCCAAGCGATCCGTGGACTAACACCCACGGAAAACCGCCAAAAAACTTCCGTTTTCACTCTTTCGCCTCTGGGACGCCCTTAAAACCTCCCACCGGCCCCACGGAGCCCATGGATCCGCTTAACAGCTCGTCAGGGATGCCCCTGAGGGGCTCGTCCCAAAATAATTTCCGGAGCCAGCGCCCCCCAAGCGATCCGTGGGCTAACACCCACGGAAAATCGCCAAAAAACTGCCGTTTTCACTCTTTCACCTCTGGGACGCCCTTAAAACCTCCCACCGGCCCCACGGAGCCCATGGATCCTCTTAACAGCTCGTCAGGGACACCCCCGATGGGCTCGGCCCAAAATAATTTCCGGAGCCAGAGCCCCCCAAGCGATCCGTGGGCTAACACCCACGGAAAATCGCCAAAAAACTGCCGTTTTCACTCTTTCGCCTCTGGGACGCCCTTAAAACCTCCCACCGGCCCCACGGAGCCCATGGATCCGCTTAACAGCTCATCAGGGATGCCCCCGATGGGCTCAGCCCAAAATAATTTCCGGAGCCAGCGCCCCCCCAAGCGATCCGTGGGCTAACACCCACGGAAAATCGCCAAAAAACTGCCGTTTTCACTCTTTTGCCTCTGGGACGCCCTTAAAACCTCCCACCGGCCCCATGGAGCCCATGAATCCGCTTAACAGCTCGTCAGGGACGCCCCCTAGGGGCTCGGCCCAAAATAATTTCCGGAGCCAGCGCCCCCCAAGCGATCCGTGGGCTAACACCCACGGAAAATCGCCAAAAAACTGCCGTTTTCACTCTTTCGCCTCTGGGACGCCCTTAAAACCTCCCACCGGCCCCACAGATCCCATGGATCCGCTTAACAGCTCGTCAGGGACCCCCCCGAGGGGCTCGGCCCAAAAAAATTTCCGGAGCCAGCGCCCCCCAAGCGATCCGTGGGCTAACACCCACGGAAAATCGCCAAAAAACTGCCGTTTTCACTCTTTCGCCTCTGGGATGCCCTTAAAACCTCCCACCGGCCCCACGGAGCCCATGGATCCGCTTAACAGCTCGTCAGGGAAGCCCCCGAGGGGCTCGGCCCAAAAAAATTTTCGGAGCCAGCGCCCCCCAAGCGATCCGTGGGCTAACACCCACGGAAAATCGCCAAAAAACTGCCGTTTTCACTCTTTCGCCTCTGGGACGCCCTTAAAACCTCCCACCGGCCCCACGGAGCCCATGGATCCGCTTAACAGCTCGTCAGGGACTCTCCCGAGGGCTTGGTCCAAAACTTTTCTCGGAGCCAGCACCCCCCGCCCGATCCATGGGCTAACACACACGGAAAATCGCCAAAAAACTGCCGTTTTCACTCTTTCGCTCATGAGACGCCCTAAAAACATCCGCCCCACCACCAGGAGCCCATGGATCCACTTAAACGCTCGTCAGGGATACCCCTGAGGGGCTCGGCCCAAAACTTTTCCCGGAACCAGCAC
The DNA here is from genome assembly GCA_031232105.1 of Capsicum rhomboideum. Taxonomy (NCBI): domain Eukaryota; kingdom Viridiplantae; phylum Streptophyta; class Magnoliopsida; order Solanales; family Solanaceae; genus Capsicum; species Capsicum rhomboideum. Next base: position 1,863,783 of record CP124718.1, read on the forward strand.
CTCCCGCCCGATCCATGGGCTAACACACACGGAAAATCGCAAAAAAACTGCATTTTTCACTCTTTCGCTCATGGGACGCCCTAAAAACCTCCGCCCCACCCCAAGGAGCCCATGGATCCACTTAAACGCTTGTCAGGGATACCCCTGAGGGGCTCTACCCAATACTTTTCTCGGAGCCAGCAACCCCCGGCCGATCCATGGGATAACACACACGGAAAATTGCCAAAAAACTGCCGTTTTCACTCTTTCGCTCATGGGACGCCCTAAAAACCTACGCCCCACCCCCAGGATCCCATGGATCCGCTTAACTGCTCGTGAGGGACGCCCTCGAGGGGCTCGACCCAAAACTTTTCCCGTAACCAGCACCCCCCGGCCGATCCATGGGCTAACACCCATGAAAAATCGCCAAAAAACTGTCGTTTTCACTCTTTCGCTCATGGGACGCCCTAAACACCTCCGCCCCACCCCCAGGAGCCCATGTATACGCTTATACGCTCTTCAGGGAATCCCCCAAGGGGCTCGGTCCAAAACCTTTCCCAGAGCGAGCACCCCCGGCCGATCCATGGGCTAACACCCACGAAAAATCGCCAAAAAACTGTCGTTTTCATTCTTTCGCCTCTGGGACACCCTCAAAACCTCCCACAGGCCCCCAGAAGCCCATGGATCCACTTAACCGCTCGTCAGGGACGCCCCCGAGGGGCTCTGCCCAAAACGTTTCCCAGAGCCAACACCCCCCGGCCGATCCATAGGCTAACACACACGAAAAACTGCCAAAAAACTGCCGTTTTCACTTTTTCGCTCTTGGGACGCCCTAAAAACCTCCGCCCCACCCCCAGGAGCCCATGGATCCGCTTAACCGCTCGTCAGGGATTCCCCCTAGGGGCTCAGCCCAAAACTTTTCCCGGAGCCAGCACCGCCCGAACGATCCATGGGCTAACACACACGGAAAATCGCCAAAAAACTACCGTTTTCACTCTTTCGCTCATGGGATGCCCTAAAAACCTCCGCCCCACCCCCAGGAGCCCATGGATCTGCTTAAACGCTCGTCAGGGACACCCCCGAGGGGTTCGGCCCAAAACTTTTCCCTGAGCCAGCACCCCCCGGCCGATCCATGGGATAACACACACTGTAAATTGCCAAAAAACTGTCGTTTTCACTCTTTCGCTCATGGGACGCCCTAAAAACCTCCGCCCCACCCCCAGGATCCCATGGATCTGCTTAAACGCTCGTCAGGGACGCCCCCGAGGGGCTCAGCCCAAAAATTTTCCCAGAGCCAGCACCCCCCGCCCGATCCATGGGCTAACACACACGGAAAATCGCCAAAAAACTGCAGTTTTCACTCTTTCACTCATGGGACGCCCTAAAAAACTCTGCCCCACCCCCAATAGCCCATGGATCCACTTAAACGCTCGTCAGGGACGTCCTAGAGGGGCTCTGCCCAAAACTTTTCCCGGAACCAGCACCCCCCGGCCGATCCATGGGCTAACACCCACGAAAAATCGCCAAAAAACTGTCGTTTTCATTCTTTCGCCTCTGGGACGCCCTCAAAACCTCCCACAGGCCCCCATAAGCCCATGGATCCACTTAACCGCTTGTCAGGGACGCCCCCGAGGGGCTCTGACCAAAACTTTTCCCAGAGCCAACACCCCCCGGCCGATCCATAGGCTAACACACACGAAAAACTGCCAAAAAACTGCCGTTTTCACTTTTTCGCTCTTGGGACGCCCTAAAAACCTCCGCCCCACCCCCAGGAGCCCATGGATCCGCTTAACCGCTCGTCAGGGATGCCCCCGAGGGGCTCAGCCCAAAACTTTTCCCGGAGCCAGCACCGCCTGAACGATCCATGGGCTAACACACACGGAAAATCGCCAAAAAACTACCGTTTTCACTCTTTCGCTCATGGGATGCCCTAAAAACCTCCGCCCCACTGCCAGGAGCCCATGGATCTGCTTAAACGCTCGTCAGGGACACCCCCGAGGGGCTCGGCCCAAAACTTTTCCCTGAGCCAGCACCCCCCGGCCGATCCATGGGATAACACACACTGTAAATTGCCAAAAAACTGCCGTTTTCACTCTTTCGCTCATGGGATGCCCTAAAAACCTCCGCCCCACCCCCAGGAGCCCCTGCATCCTCTTAACCTCTCGTCAGGGACGCCCCCGAGGGGATCCGTCCAAAATTTTTCTCGGAGCCAGCACCCCCCGGCCGATCCATGGGCTAACACACACGGAAAATCGCCAAAAAACTGCCGTTTTCACTCTTTCGCTCATGGGACGCCCTAATAACCTCCGCCCCACACCCAGAATCCCATGGATCCGCTTAAACGCTCGTCAGGGACGCCCCCGAGGGGCTCGGACCAAAACTTTTCTCTGAGCCAGCACCCCCCGGCCAATCCATGGGCTAACACACACGAAAAATTTCCAAAAAACTACCGTTTTAACTTTTTCGCTCATGGGATGCCCTAAAAACCTCCGCCCCACCCCTAGAAGCCCATGGATCCGCTTAACTGCTCGTCAGGAATGCCCCCAAGGGGCTCGGCCCAAAACTTTTCTCGGAGCCAGCACCCCCCGGCCGATCCATGGGCTAACACACACGAAAAATCGCCAAAAAACTGCAGTTTTCACTCTTTCACTCATGGGACGCCCTAAAAAACTCTGCCCCACCCCCAATAGCCCATGGATCCACTTAACTGCTCGTCATGGACGTCTCGGAGGGGCTCTGCCCAAAAATTTTCCCGGAACCAGCACCCCCCGGCCGATCCATGGGATAACACCCGCGGAAAATCGCCAAAAAACTGTCATTTTCACTCTTTCGCTCATAGGATGCCCTAAAAACCTCAACCCCACCCCTAGGAGCCCATGGATACGCTTAACCGCTCGTCAGGAACGCCCCTGAGGGGCTCGTCCCAAAAGTTTTCCCTGAGCCAGCACCCCCCGACCGATCCATGGGCTAACACACACGGAAAATTTCCAAAAAACTGCCGTTTTCACTTTTTTTCTCATGGGACCCCCTAAAAACCTCTGCCCCACCCCCAATAGCCCATGGATACACTTAACCGCTCGTCATGGACGTCCCGGAGGGGCTCTGCCCAAAACTTTTCCCGAAACCAGCACCCCCCGGCCGATCCATGGGCTAACACTCGCGGAAAATCGCCAAAAAATTGTCGTTTTCACTCTTTCGCTCATGGGATGCCCTAAAAACCTCAACCCCACCCCCAGGAGCCCATTGATCCGCTTAACCGCTCGTCAGGGATGCCCCTGAGGGGCTCAGCCCAAAGCTTTTCTCGGAGCCAGTACCCCCCAGCCGATCCATGGGCTAACACCCACGGAATATCGCCAAGAAACTGCCGTTTTCATTCTTTCGCCTCTGGGACGCCCTCAAAACCTCCCACAAGCCCCCAGGATCACATGGATCCGCTTAACCGCTCGTCAGGGACCCCCCCGAGGGGCTCGGCCCAAAAATTTTCCCGTAGCCAGCACCCCCCGGTCGATCCATGGGCTAACACACACGGAAAATTGCCAAAAAACTGCCGTTTTCACTTTTTCGCTCATTGGACGCCCTAAAAACCTCCGCCCCACCCCTAGGAGCCCATGGATCCGCTTAACCGCTCGTTAGGGATGCCCCCGAGGGGCTATACCTAAAACTTTTCCCGGAGCCAGCACCCCCCGGCCAATCCATGGGCTAACACACACGGAAAATCGCCAAAAAACTGCCGTTTTCACTCTTTAGCTCATGGGACGCCATAAAAACCTCCGCCCCACTCCCAGGAGCCCATGTATCCTCTTAACCGCTCGTCAGGGATGCCCCCGAGGGGCTCTGCCCAAAACTTTTCTCGGAGCCAGCACCCCCCGGCCGATCCGTGGGCTAACACACACGAAAAATCACCAAAAAATTGCCGTTTTCACTTTTCGCTCATAGGACGCCCTAAAAACATCTGCCCCACCCCCAGGATCCCATGGATCCACTTAACCGCTCATCAGGGATGCCCTCGAGGGGCTCGGCCCAAAACTTTTCCCGGAGCCAGCACCCCCCGGCCGATCCATGGGCTAACACACACGGAAAATCGCCAAAAAACTGCCGTTTTCACTCTTTCGCTCATGGGATGCCCTAAAAACCTCCGCCCCACCCCCAGGAGCCCATGGATCAGCTTAACCGCACGTCAGGGATGGCCCCATGGGGCTCGGCCCAAAACTTTTCCCTGAGCCAGCACCGCCCGGACGATCCATGGGATAACACACACGGAAAATCGCCAAAAAACTACCGTTTTCACTATTTCGCTCATAGGATGCCCTAAAAACCTCCGCCCCACCCCCAGGAGCCCATGGATCCGCTTAACAGCTCGTCAGGGACGCCCCCGAGGGGCTCGGCCCAAAACTTTTATCGGAGCCAGCACCCCCCGGTCGATCCATGGGCTAACACACACGGAAAATCGCCAAAAAACTATCGTTTTCACTCTTTTGCTCATGGGACGCCCTAAAAATGTCCGCCCCACCCCCAGGAGCCTATGGATCCGCTTAACCGCTCATCAGGGATGCCCCCGAGGGGCTCGGCCCAAACTTTTTCCCGTAGCCAGCACCCCCCGACCGATCCATGGGCTAACACACACGGAAAATCGCCAAAAAAAAGCCGTTTTCACTCTTTCGCTCATGGGACGCCCTAAAAACCTCTGCCCCACCCCCAGGTTCCTATGGATACGCTTAACTGCTCGTTAGGGATGCCCCCGAGGGGCTCGTCCCAAAACCTTTCCCGGAGCCAGCACCCCTCGGCCGATCCATGTGCTAACACACACGGAAAAATCCTAAAAAACTGCCGTTTTCACTCTTTCGCTCATAGGACGCCCTAAAAAAATCTGCCCCACCCCCAGGAGCCCATGGATACGCTTAACCTCTCGTCAGGGATTCCCCCGAGGAGATCGGCCAAAAACTTTTCCCGGAGCCAGCATCTCCCGGCCGATCCATGGGCTAACACACACGGAAAATCGCTAAAAAGCTGTCGTTTTCACTCTCTCGCTCATGGGACGCCCCAAAAACCTCTGCCCCACCCCCAATAGCCCATGGATCCACTTAACCGCTCGTAAGGGATGTCCCCGAGGGGCTCGGTCCAAAACTTTTCCCGGAGCCAGCACCCCCCGGCCGATCCATGGGCTAACACACACGAAAAATCGCCAAAAAACTGCCATTTTCACTCTTTCGCTCATGGGATGCCCTAAAAACCTTCGCCCCACCCCCAGGAGCCCATGGATCAGGTTAACCGCTCGTTAGAGATGCCCCCGAGGGGCTCGGCCCAAAACTTTTCCTGGAGCCAGCACCCCCCGACCGATCCATGGGCTAACACACACGGAAAATCGCCAAAAAACTGCCGTTTTCACTCTTTCGCTCATGGGACGCCCTAAAAACCTCCGCCCCACCTCCAGGAGCCCAAGTATCTGCTTAACCGCTCATCAGGGACGCCCCCGAGGGTTTCGGCCCAAAACTTTTCCCGGAGCCAGCACCCCCCGGCCGATCCATGGGCTAACACACAAGGAAAATCGCCAAAAAACTGTCGTTTTCACTCTTTCGCTCATGGGACGCCCTAAAAACCTCCGCCCCACCCCTAAGAGCCCATGGATCTGCTTAACCTCTCGTTAGGGATGCCCCTGAGGGGCTCGGTCCAAAACTTTTCCCGGAGCCAGCACCCCCCGGCCGATCCATGGGCTAACACACACGGAAAATCGCCAAAAAACTGCCGTTTTCACTCTATCGCTCATGGGACGCCCTAAAAACCTCCGCCCCACCCCCAGGAGCCCATGGATCTGCTTAACCTCTCGTTAGGGATGCCCCCGAGGGGCTCGGCCCAAAACCTTTCCCGGAGCCAGCACCCCCCGGCCGATCCATGGGCTAACACGCACGGAAAATCGTAAAAAACTACCGTTTTCAGTCTTTCGCTCATGGGACGCCAAAAAAACCTTTGCCCGACCCCTCGGAGCCTATGGATCCACTGAACAACTCATATGGAATGGCCTCGAGGGGCTTGGCCCAAAAATATTTCCGATGCCAGCACCCCCCGGCCGATCCACGGGCTAACACACACGGAAAATAGCCAAAAAACTGCCGTTTTCAGTCTTTGGCTCCTGAAATGTCCTAAAAACCTCCGCCGGACCCCCCGGACCCTATGGATCCTCTTAACAGCTTGTGTGAGATGCCCCCGAGGGGGTCGGCCCAGAAATATTTTCAGGGACAGCACCCCCCGGCCTATCCATGGGCTAACACACATGGAAAATCACAAAGAAACTGTCGTTATCAGTCTTCCGCTCATGGGAGGCCCTAAAAACCTCCGTCTGACCCCCCGGGCCCTATGGATCCACTTAACAGCTCGTTTGGGATGCCCCCGTGGGGCTCGACCCAGAAACATTTTCGGAGCCAGCACCCCTCGGCCGATCCATGAGCTAACACACACGAAAAATCGCCAAAAAACTACCATTTTCAGTCCTTCGCTCATGTGACGACCTAAAAACCTCTGCATGACAATTCGATGCCTATGGATCCACTTAACAGCTCGTATGGGACGTCGCCGAGGGGCTCGACCCAAAAATATTTTTGGAGCCAGCACCCCCGACCGATCCATGGGCTAACACACATGGAAAATCGCCAAAAAACTACCGTTTTCAGTCTTCCGCTCATGGGACGCCCTAAAAATCTCCGTACGACCCCCTGGAGCCTATGGATACTCATGAACAGCACATCTAGGATGGCCTCGAGGGGTTCGGCCCAAAAATATTTCCAGCCCCAGCACCCCCCGGCCGATCCATGGGCTAACACACACGAAATATCGCCAAAAAACTACCGTTTTCAGTCTTTCGCTCATGGGACGCCCTAAAAACCTTCGCCCGACCCCTCGGAGCCTATGGATCCACTTAACAGCTCATCTAGGATGGCCTCGAGGGGTTCGGCCAAAAAATATTTCCGGAGCCAGCACCCCCCGGCCGATCCATGGGCTAACACACACGGAAAATCGCCAAAAAAACTGTCTTTTTCAGTCTTTCGCTCCTGAAACGTCCTAAAAATATCCGCCGGACCCTATGGATCGTCTTAACAGCTCATGTGAGATGTCCCCGAGGGGTTTGGCCCAGAAATATTTTCAGGGACAGCACCCCCCAGCCTATCTATGGGCTAACACACATGGAAAATCACAAAAAAAACTGTTGTTTTCAGTCTTCCGCTCATAGGACGCCCTAAAAACCTCCGTCTGACCCCCTGTGCCCTATGGATCCACTTAACAGCTCATTTGGGATGCCCCCGTGGGGCTCGACCCAGAAACATTTTCGGAGCCAGCACCCCCACCTGATCCACGGGCTAACACACACGGAAAATCGCCAAAAATCTATCGTTTTAAGTCTTTCGCTCATGGGATGCCCTAAAAACCACTGCCAGACCCCCAGGAGACCATTGATCCGCTTAAAAGCTCGTCTAGGACGCCCCGAGGGGCTCGGCCCAAAAATATTTTCGAAGCCAGCTCCCTCGACCGATCCATGTGCTAAGACACATGGAAAATCGCCAAAAAACTACCGTTTTCAGTCTTCCGCTCTTGGGAAGCCCTAAAAATCTTCGTACGACCCCCCGAAGCCTATGGATCCGCTTAACAGCACATCTAGGATGGCCTCGAGGGGCTCGGCCCAAAAATATTTCAGATCCAGCACCCCCCGACTGATCCATGGGCTAACACACACGGAAAATCGTAAAAAACTACCGTTTTCAGACTTTCGCTCATGGGACGCCAAAAAAACCTTCGCCCGACCCCTTGGAGCCTATGGATCCACTGAACAACTCATATGGAATGGCCTCGAGGGGCTTGGCCCAAAAATATTTGCGATGCCAGCACCCCCCGGCCGATCCACGGGCTAACACACACGGAAAATAGCCAAAAAACTGCCGTTTTCAGTCTTTCGCTCCTGAAACGTCCTAAAAACCTCCGCCGGACCCCCCGGACCCTATGGATCCTCTTAACAGCTCGTGTGAGATTCCCTTGATGGTGTCGGGCCAGAAATATTTTCAGGGCCAGCACCCTCCGGCCTATCTATGGGCTAACACACATGGAAAATCACAAAAAAAACTGTTGTTTTCAGTCTCTCGCTCATGGGACGCCCAAAAAACCTCCGTCTGACCCCCTGTCCCCTATGGATCCACTTAACAGCTTGTTTGGGATGCCCCCATGGGGCTCGACCCAGAAACATTTTCGGAGCCAGCACCCCCCGGCCGATCCATGGGCTAACATACACAAAAAATCACCAAAAAACTGTCGTTTTCAGCCTTCCACTCATGGGATGCCCTAAAAACCTCCGCCCGACCCCCCGGACCCTATAGAACCACTTAACAGCTCATCTGGGACACCCCTGAGGGGCTCAGCCCAAAAATATTTTTGGAGCCAGCAGCCCCCGACCGATCCATGGGCTAACACACATGGAAAATCGCCAAAAAACTACCGTTTTCAGTCTTTAGCTCATGGGACGCCCTAAAAATCTCCGTACGACCCCTCGGAGCCTATGGATCTGCTTAACAGCTCATCTAGGATGGCCTCATGGGGTTCGGCCCAAAAAACTTTTTGGATCCAGCAACCCCGGCCAATCCATGGGCTAACACACACGGAAAATCGCCAAAAAAATGTCGTTTTTAGTCTTTCGCACATGGGACGCCCTAAAAACCTTCGCCCGACCCCTCGGAGCCTATGGATCCGCTTAACAGCTCATCTAGGATGGCCTCGAGGGGCTCGTTCCAAAAATATTTTCGGAGCAAGCACCCCTCGGCCGATCCAGGGGCTAACACACACGGAAAATCGCCAAAAAACTGTTGTTTTCAGTCTTTCGCTCATGGGACACCCTAAAAACCTTCGCCCGACCCCTCGGATCCTATGTTTCCACTAAACAACTCATCTGGGACGGCCTCGAAGGGCTTGGCCCAAAAATATTTCCAATGCCAACACCCCACAGCCGATCCACGGGCTAACAAACACGGAAAATAGCCAAAAAACTTTCGTTTTCAGTCTTTCGCTCATGAAGCGCCCTAAAAACCTCCGCCGAGCCCCCAAATCTTATGGATCCGCTTAACAGCTCATGTGAGATGCCCCTAAGGGGGTCGGTCCAGAAATATTTTCAGGGCCAGCACCCCCCGGCCTATCCATGGGCTAACACACAGGGAAAATCACAAAAAAACTGTCGTTTTCAGTCTTTCGCTCATGGGACGCCCTAAAAACCTCCGTCTGACCCCCCGGGCCCTATGGATCCACTTAATAGCTCATTTAGGATGCCCCCATAGGGCTCGACCGAGAAACATTTTCAGAACCAGCACCCCCCGGCCGATCCATGGGCTAACATACACGAAAAATCGTCAAACAACTGCCGTTTTCAACCTTTCGCTCATGGGATGCCTTAAAACCTCTGCCCGACCCCCCGGACCCTATAAAACCACTTAACAGCTCATGAGGAATGCCCCCGAGGGCTCGGCCCAAAAATATTTCCGGAGCCAGCACCCCCCGAGCGATCCATGGGCTAACACACACGGAAAATCACCAAAAAACAATCATTTTCAGTATTTCACTCATGGGATTCCCTAAAAACCTCCGCCCGACCCCCCGGAGTCTATGGATCAGCTTAATAGCTCGTCAGGGATGCCCCTGAGGGGCTCGGTCCAAAAATATTTTCGGAACCAGCACCCCCCGGTCGATCCATGGGCTAACACACACGGAAAATCGCCAAAAAATAGCCGTTTTCAGTCTTTCTCTCAAGTGACGCCCTAAAAATCTTCGCCCGACCCATCGGAGCGTATGGATTCGCTTAACAGCTCATCTAGGATGGCCTCGAGGGGCTCGGACCAAAAATATTTTCGGAGCCAGCACCCCCCGGCCGATCCACGGGCTAACACACACGAAAAATCGCCAAAAAACTGCCATTTTTAGTCTTTCGCTAATGGGACGCCCTAAAAACCTTTGCCCGACCCCTCGGATCCTATGGATCTGCTTAACAGCTCGTGTGAGATGCTCCCAAGGGGGTCGGCCAGAAATATTTTCAGGGCCAACACCCCCCGGCCTATCCATGGGCTAACACATGGAAAATCACAAAATAACTGTCGTTTTCAGTCTTTCGCTCATGGGACGCCCTAAAAACCTCCGTCTGACCCCCCGGGCCCTATGGATCCACTTAACAGCTCGTTTGGGATGCCCCTATGGGGCTCAACCCAGAAACATTTACGGAGCCAGCACCCCCTGGCCGATCCATGGGCTAACATACACGAAAAATCACCAAAAAACTACCGTTTTCAGCCTTTCGCTCATGGGATGCCCTAAAAACCTCCTCCCGACCCCCCGAACCCTATAGAACCACTTAACAACTCCTCTGGGACACCCCCGAGGGGCTCGACCCAAAAATATTTTCGGAGCCAGCACCCCCGACCGATCCATGGACTAACACACATGGAAAATCGCCAAAAAACTACCGTTTTCAAACTTTCGCTCATGGGATGCCCTAAAAATCTCCGTACGACCCCCCGGAGCCTATGGATCTGCTTAACAACTCATCTAGGATGGCCTCAAGGGGTTCGGCCCAAAAATATTTTTGGAGCCAGCACCCCCCGGCCGATCCATAGGCTAACACACACGGAAAATCGCCAAAAAAATGTCGTTTTCAGTCTTTCTCTCAAGGGACGCCCTAAAAACCTTTGCCCGACCCCTCGGAGCCTATGAATCCACTTAACAGCTCATCTAGGATGGCCTCTAGGGGTTCGGCCCAAATATATTTCTGAATCCAGCACCCCCCGGCCGATCCATGGGCTAACACTCACGGAAAATCGCTAAAAAACTGTTGTTTTCAATCTTTCGCTCATGGGACGCCCTAAAAACCTTTGCCCGACCCCTCGGAGCCTATGTTTCCACTAAACAACTCATCTGGGACGGCCTCGAGGGACTTGGCTCAAAAATATTTTCGATGCCAGCACCCCCCGGCCGATCCACGGGCTAACACACACGAAAAATAGCCAAAAAACTATCGTTTTCAGTCTTTCGTTCATGAAATGCCCTAAAAACTTTCGCCGGACCCCCAAACCCTATGGATCCGCTTAAAAGCTCATGTGAGATGCCCCCGAGAAGGTCAGCCCAGAAATATTTTCAGGGCCAGCACCCCCCGGCCTATCCATTGGCTAACACACATGGAAAATCACAAAAAAACTGTCGTTTTCAGTCTTTCGCTCATGGGACGCCCTAAAAACCTCCGTCTGACCCCCCGGGCCCTATGGATCCACTTAACAGCTCATTTGGGATGCCCCTATGGGGCTCGACCCAGAAACATTTTCGGAGCCAGCACCCCCTGGCCGATCCATGGGCTAACATACAAGAAAAATCACCAAAAAACTACTGTTTTCAGCCTTTCGCTCATGGGATGCCCTAAAAACCTCCTCCCGACCCCCCGAACCCTATAGAACCACTTAACAGCTCCTCTGGGACACCCCCGAAGGGCTCGACCCAAAAATATTTTTTGAGCCAGCACCCCCGACCGATCCATGGGCTAACACACATGAAAAATTGCCAAAAAACTACCGTTTTCAAACTTTCGCTCATGGGATGCCCTAAAAATCTCCGTACGACCCCCCGGAGCCTATGGATCCGCTTAACAACTCATCTAGGATGGCCTCAAGGGGTTCGGCCCAAAAATATTTTCGGAGCCAGCACCCCCCGGCCGATCCATGGGCTAACACACACGGAAAATCGCCAAAAAAATGTCGTTTTCAGCCATTCTCTCAAGGGACGCCCTAAAAACGTTTGCCCGACCCCTCGGAGCCTATGGATCCACTAAACAGCTCATCTAGGATGGCCTCGAGGGGCTCGGCCCAAAAATATTTTCGAAGCCAGCACCCCCCGGCCGATCCGTGGGCTAACACTCACGGAAAATCGCCAAAAAACTGTTGTTTTCAATCTTTCGCTCATGGGACGCCCTAAAAACCTTCGCCCGACCCCTCGGAGCCTATGTTTCCACTAAACAACTCATCTGGGACGGCCTCGAGGGGCTTGGCCCAAAAATATTTTCTATGCCAGTACCCCCCGGCCGATCCACGGGCTAACACACACGAAAAATAGCCAAAAAACTGCCGTTTTCAGTCTTTCGTTCATGAAACGCCCTAAAAACTTCCGCCGGACCACCAAACCCTATGGATCCGCTTAAAATCTCATATGAGATGCCCCCGAGGAGGTCAGCCCAGAAATATTTTCAGGGCCAGCACCCCCCGGCCTATCCATTGGCTAACACACATGAAAAATCACAAAAAAACTGTCGTTCTAAGTCTTTCGCTCATGGGACGCCCTAAAAACCTCCGTCTGACCCCCCGGGCCCTATGGATCCACTTAACAACTCATTTGGGATGACCCTATAGGGCTCGACCCAGAAACATTTCCGGAGCCAGCGCCCCCCGGCCGATCCATGGGCTAACACACACGAAAAATCGCCAAAACAATGTCGTTTTCAGTCTTTTGCTCAAGGGACGCCCTAAAAACCTTCGCCCGACCCCTAGGAGCCTATGGATACGCTTAACAACTCATCTAGGATGGCCTTGAGGGGCTCGGCCCAAAAATATTTCCGAAGCCAGCACCCCCCGGCCGATCTATGGGCTAACACTCACGAAAAATCGCCAAAAAACTGTTGTTTTCAGTCTTCCGCTCATGGGACGCCCTAAAAACCTTCGCCCGACCCCTCGGAGCCTATGGATCCGCTGAACAACTCATCTGGGACGGCCTCGAGGGGCTTGGCCCAAAAATATTTTTGATGCCAGCACCACCCGGCCGATCCACGGGCTAACACACACGAAAAATAGCCAAAAAACTGTCGTTTTCAGTCTTTCGCTAATGAAACGCCCTAAAAACTTCCACCGGACCCCCAAACCCTATGGATTCGCTTAACAGCTCGTGTGAGATGCCCCCGAGGGAGTCGTCCCAGAAATATTTTCAGGGCCAGCACCCCTCGGCCTATCCATGGGCTAACACACATGGAAAATCACAAAAAAACTGTCGTTTTCAGTCTTTCGCTCATGGGACGCCCTAAAAACCTCCGTCTGACCCCCTTGGCCCTATGGATCCACTTAACAGCTCGTTTGGGATTCCCTCATGGGGCTCGACCCAGAAACATTTTTGGAGCCAGCACCACCCAGCCGATCCATGGGCTAACATACACGAAAAATCATAAAAAAACTGTCGTTTTCAGCCTTTCGCTCATGGGATGCCCTAAAAACCTTCACCCGACCCCCCGGACCCTATAGAACCACTTAATAGCTCCTCTGGGACACCCCAGAGGGGTTCGGCCTAAAAATATTTTTGGAACCAGTACCCCCCGGCCGATCCATGAGCTAACACACACGAAAAATTGCCAAAAAACTGTGGTTTTCAGTCTTTCGCTCATGGGACGCCCTGAAAACCTCCGCCTAACCCCCCGGAGCCTATGGATCTGCTTAACAGCTCGTATGGGATGCCCCCAATTGGCTCGGCCCAAAAATATTTTCGGAGCCTGCACCCCCCAACCGATCCATGGGCTAACACACACGAAAAATCGCCAAAATACTATCGTTCTAAGTATTTTGCTCATGGGACGCCCTAAAAACTTTCGTACGACCCCCTGGAGCCTATGGATCCTCTTAACAGCTCGTCTAGGAAGCCCCCAAGGGGCTCGGCCCAAAAAAAATTTTGGGGCCAGCACCCCCCGGCCGATCCATTGGCTAACACACACGAAAAATTGCCAAAAAACTGCCGCTTTCAGTCTTCCGCTCATGTGACGCCCTAAAAACCTTCGCCTTACAACTCGGTGCCTGTGGATCCACTTAACAGCTCATCTGGGACGCCCCCGAGGGGCTCGGCCCAAAATTATTTTCGGAGCAGCCACCCCCCGACCGATCAATGGGCTAACACACACAAAAAATCACCAAAAAACTATCGTTTTTAGTCTTTCGCTCAGGGGACGCCCTAAAAACCACCGCACACACACCCTTCCCCCCCTCCCCCCCCCCCCTCCGCGTAGCATATGGATCCACTTTAAAGCTTTTCTGGGACGCCTTCGAGGGGCTCGACCCAAAAATATTTTTGGAGCCAGCACCTCCCGGCCGATCCATGGGCTAAGACACACGAAAAATCGCCAAAAAACTATTGGTTTCAGTCTTTCGCTCATGGGACGCCCTAAAAACCCTCACCCGACCCCTCAGAGCCTATGGATCTGTTGAATAGCTCATCTGGGACAGCCTCGAGGGGGTCGGCCCAAAAATATTTCCGAAGCAAGCACCTTTCGGCCGATCGATGGGCTAACACACACGAAAAATAGCCAAAAAACTGCCGTTTTCAGTCTTTCGCTCATGGGACGCCCTAAAAAATCCGCCCGACCCCCCGGACCCTATAGATCCACTTAATAGTTAGTTTGGGATGCCCCCGTGGGGCTCTACCCAGAAACATTTCCGGAGCCAGCACCCCTCTGCCGATCCATGGGCTAACATACACGAAAAATCACAAAAAAAATGTCGTTTTTAGCCTTTCGCTCATGGGACGCCCGAAAAACCTTCGTACGACCCCCCGGAGCCTATGGATCCGCTTAACAGCTCATCTGGGATGCCCCCAAGGGGCTCGGCCAAAAAGTATTTCCAGAGCCAGCACCCTTGACCAATCCATGGGCTAACCCACACGAAAAATAGCCAAAAAAACTGCCGTTTTCAGTCTTTCGCTCATGGGACGCACTAAAAACATCCGCCCGACCCCCCGGACCCTATGGATACGCTTAACAGCTCATCTGGGATACCCCCGAGGGGGTTGTCCCAGAAATATTTTCAGGGCCAGCACCCCCCGCCCGATCCTTGGGCTAATACACATGGAAAAATGCAAAAAAACTATCGTTTTCAGTCTTTCGCTCATGGGACGCCCGAAACACCTCCGCCCGACTCCCCGGACCCTATGGATTCGCTTAACAACTCATCTGGGATGCCCCCAAGGGGGTCGGCCCAGAAATATTTTTAGGGCCAGCAACCCCCGTCCGATCCATGGGCTAACACACACGAAAAATTGCCAAAAAACTGCGATTTTCAGTCTTTCGCTCATATAACGCCCTAAAAACCTCCGCATGACAACTAGGAGCCGATGGATCCGCTTAACAGCTCATCTGGGATGCCCCCGAGGGGCTCTTCCCAAAAATATTTTGGAGCCAACACCCCCCGGCCGATCAATGGGCTAACACACACGAAAAATCACCAAAAAAACTGTCGCTTTCAGTCTTTCGCTCCTGGGACGCCCTAAAAACCTCTGCCCGACCCCCCGAAGCCTAAGGATCATCTTTACAGCTCTTCTCAGACGCCCTTGAGGGGCTCGGCACAGAAATATTTCCAGAGCCAGCACCCCCTGGCAGATCCATGGGCTAACACACATGGAAAATTGCCAAAAAATTGTTGTTTTCAGTCTTTCGCTCATGGGACGCACTAAAAATCTCCGCCCGCCCCCCTTGACCCTATGGATCCATTTAAAAGCTCATCTGGGATGCCCCCGAGGGTGTCAGCCCAGAAATATTTTCAAGGCCAGCACCCCCCAGTTGATCCATCGGCTAACACACATGGAAAATCGCCAAAAAACTTTGCTTTTCAGTCTTTCGCTCATGGGACCCCCTAAAAACCTCCGCCCGACCCCCCGGAGCCTATGGATCTGCTTAACAGCTTGTTTGGGATGCCCCCGAGGGGCTCAACCCAAAAATATTTTCTTAGCCAGCACCCCCTGGCCGATCCATGGGCTAACACACACGAAAAATCGCGAAAAAACTGTCGTTTCCATTCTTTCGCTCATGGGACGCCCTAAAAACCTCCAACCGACCCCTCGGAGCCTATGGATCCGCTTAACAGCTCGTACGGGACGCCGTTGAGTGGCTCAGACCAAAAATATTTTTGGAGCCTGCACCCCCCCTCGGCCGATCCATGAGCTAACACGCACGGGAAATCGCCAAAAAACTACCATTTTCAGTCTTTCGCTCATGTGACGCCCTAAAAGCCTCCGCCTCACAACTCGGTGCCTATGGATTCACTTAACAGCTCGTCTAGGATGCCTCCGAGGGGCTCTCCCCAAAAATATTTTTGGAGCCAGCACCCCCCAGCCGATGCTAACACACACGAAAAATCACCAAAAAACAATCGTTTTCAGTCTTTCGCTCATGGGATGCCCTAAAAATCTCCGCCCGACCCCCCGGAGCCTATGGATCCGCTTAACAGCTCGTCTGGGACGCCCTCGAGGGTCTTGGTCCAAAAAAATTTCAGAGCCAGCACCCCCCAGCCGATCAATGGGCTAACACACACGAAAAATCACCAAAAAATAATCGTTTTCAGTCTTTCGCTCATGGGATGCCCTAAAAACCTCCGCCCGACCCCCCGGAGCCTATGGATCCGCTTAACAGCTCGTCTGGGACGCCCTCGAGGGTCTTGGTCCAAAAAAAATTTCAGAGCCAGCACCCCCCGGCCGATCCATGGGTTAACATAGACGAAAAATCGCCAAAAAACTGTCGATTTCAGTCTTTCACTCATGGGACGCCCTAAAAACCTTCGCCCGACCCCTCAGAGCCTATGGATCCACTGAAAAGCTCATCGGGGACGGCCTCGAGGGACTCGGCCCAAAAAAAATTTCGGAGCCAGCACGCCCCGACTGATCCATGGGCTAACACATACGGAATATAGCCAAACAAACTACCGTTTTCAGTCTTTCGCTCATGAGAGGCCCTAAAAACCTCCGTCTGACCCCCCGTACCCTATGGATCCGCTTAACAGCTCATTTGGGATGTCCCTGAGGGGGTCGGCCTAGAAATATTTTCAGGGCCAGCACCGCCCGGCCGATCCATGGGCTAACACACATGGAAAATCGCAAAAAAACTACCGTTTTCAGTCTTTAGCTCATGGGACGCCCTAAAACCTCCGCCCGACCATCCGGAGCCTATGGATCCGCTTAACAACTCGTATGGGATGCCCCCGAGGGGCTCGGCCCAGAAATATTTTTTGGGACAGCACCCCCCGGTCGATCCTTGGGCTAACACACATGGAAAATCGTTAAAAAACTGTCGTTTTCAGTCTTTCGCTCATGGGACTCCCTAAAAACATCCGTCCAACCCCCCGGAGCCTATGGATCCGCTTAACAGCTAGTCTGGGATAAACCCGTGGGGCTCGGCCCAAAAATATTTCCGGAGCCAGCACCCACCGGCCGATCCATGGGCTAACACACAAGGAAAATCGCCAAAAAAAATGTCGTTTTCAGTATTTCGCTCATGGGACGCCCTAAAAACCTTCGCCCCTGGAGCCTATGGATCCGCTTAACAGCTCGTCAGGGACTCTCCTGAGGGGCTCGGCTCAAAAATATTTCTGGAGCCAGCACCCCCCGATCGATCCATGGGCTAACACACACGGAAAATAGCCAAAAAACTTCCGTTTTCAGTCTTTCGCTCATGGGACGCCCTAAAAACCTCTGCTCGACCCACCGAAGTCTATGGATCCGCTTAACAGCTCGTTTGGGACGCTCCTAAGGGGCTCGACCCAGAAATATTTTCGGAGCCAGCACCCCCCGGTCGATCCATGGGCTAACACACATGGAAAATCGCCAAAATACTGCCATTTTCAGTCTTTCGCTCATGGGACGCCCTAAAAACCTTCTCCCGACTCCTCGAAGCCTATGGATCCGTTGAACAGCTCAACTAGGACAGCCTCGAGGGGCTCGACCCAAAAATATTTTCGGAGCCAGCACCCCCCGGTCGATGGATGGGCTAACACACACGGAAAATAGCCAAAAAACTTCCGTTTTCAGTCTTTCGCTCATGGGACGCCCTAAAAACATCCGCCCGACCCCCCGGAGACTATGGATCCGCTTAACAGCTCGTCTGGGACGCTCCTGAGGGGTTCGGCCCAGAAATATTTTCGAAGCCAGCACCCCCCGGCCGATCCATGGGCTAACACACATGGAAAATCGCCAAAATACTGCCATTTTCAGCCTTTCGCTTATGGGACGCCCTAAAATCCTCCGCCCGACCCCCCGAACCCTATGGATCCGCTTAACAGCTCATCTGGGATGCCCCCGAGGGTGTCGGCCAAGAAATATTTTCTGGGCCAGCACCCCCCGATCGATCCATGGGCTAACACACATGAAAAATCGTAAAAAACTGTCGTTTTCAGTCTTTCGCACATGGGACGCCCTAAAAACCTCTGCCCGATCCCCCAGACCCTATGGATCCGCTTAACAGCTCGTATGGGACTCCCCCGTGGGGCTCGGCCCCGAAAATTTTTCAGAGCCAGCAACCCCCGGCCGATCCATGGGCTAACACACACGAAAAATCCCCAAAAAGCTGTCGTTTTCAGCCTTTCGCTCATGGGACGCCCTAAAAACCTCCGCCCGACCCCCCGGATCCTATGGATCCGCTTAACAGCTCGTATGGGACGCTCCTGAGGGGCTCGGCCCAGAAATATTTCCGGAGCCAGCACCCCACGGCCGATCCATGGGCTAACACACATGGAAAATCGCCAAAATACTGCCATTTTTAGTCTTTCGCTCATGGGACACCCTAAAATCCTCCGCCCGACCCCCCGGACCCTATGGATCCGTTTAACAGCTCATCTGGGATGCCCCCGAGGGTGTCGGGCCAGAAATATTTTCTGGGCCAGCACCCCCCGGTCGATCCATGGGCTAACACACATGGAAAATCGTAAAAAAATTGTCGTTTTCAGTCTTTCGCTTATGTGACGCCCTAAAAACCTCCGCCCGACCCCCCGAACCCTATGGATCCGCTTAACAACTCGCCTGGGACTCCCCCGTGGGGCTCGGCCCAGAAACATTTTTGGGGCCAGCACCCCCCGGCCGATCCATGGGCTAACACACACGGAAAATCCCCAAAAAACTGTCGTTTTCAGCCTTTCGCTCATGGGACGCCCTAAAAACCTCCGCCCGACCCCCCGAAGCCTATGGATCCGATAAACAGCTCGTCTGGGATGCCCCCGAGAGGCTCGGTCCAAAAATATTTCCGGAGCCAGCACCCCCCGGCCGATCCATAGGCTAATACACACGAAAAATCGCCAAAAAACTATTGCTTTCAGTCTTTCGCTCATGGGACGCCCTAAAAACCTCCGCCCGCCCCCCCTCGGAGCCTATGGATCCACTTACCAGCTCATATGGAACACCATCGAGAGGCTCGGACCAAAAATATTTTTGAAGCCAGCCCCCCCGGCGGATCCACGGGCTAAAACACACGAAAAATCATTAAAAAACTGTCGTTTTCAGTCTTTCGCTCATGGGACGCCCTAAAAACCTCCGCCCGACCCCCCGGAGCCTATGGATCCGCTTAACAGCTCATCAGGGACGCCCCCAAGGGGTTCGGCCCAAAAGAATTTCTGGCGTCAGCACCCCTCGGCCGATCTATGGGCTAACATATACGGAAAATCGCTAAAAAACTGCCATTTTCAGTATTTCGCTCATGGGACGCCCTAAAAACTTTCGCCCGACCCCCTAGAGTCTATGGATCCGCTTAACAGCTCATCATGGACGCCCCCGAGGGGCTCGACCCAAAAGTATTTCTGGCGTCAGCACCCCCCGGACGATTTATGGGCTAACACACACGAAAAATTGCTAAAAAACTATCGTTTTCAGTAATTCGCTCATGGGATGCCCTAAAAACTTTCGCCCGACCCCCCGGAGCCTATGGATCCGCTTAACTGCTCGTCAGGGACTCCTCCGAGGGGATCATCCCAAAAATATTTCTGGCCGATCCATGGGCTAACACACACGAAAAATCGCCAAAAAAAAATGTCGTTTTCAGTATTTCGCTCATGGGACGCCCTAAAAACCTCCGCCCAGCCCCCCAGAGCCTATGGATCCGCTTAACAGCTCGTCAGGGACTCCCCTGAGGGACTCGACCCAAAAATATTTCTGGAGCCAGCACCCCCCGATCGATCCATGGGCTAACACACACGGAAAATTGCCAAAAAACTACCGTTTTCAGTATTTCGCTCATGAGACGCTCTAAAAACCTCCAGCCGACCCCCCGGAGCCTATGGATCTGCTTAACACCTCGTCAGGGACTCCCCCGAGGGCTCGGCCCAAAAATATTTTCGGAGCCACCAACCCCCAGCCGATCCATGGGCTAACAGACACGGAAAATCGCCAAAAAACTGTCGTTTTCAATATTTTGCTCATGGGACGCCCTAAAAACCTCCACCAGACCCCCCGGAGCCTATGAATCCGCTTAACAGCTCGTGAGGAATGCCCCCGAGGGCTCGGCCCAAAAATATTTTCGGAGCCAGCACCCCCCGGGCGATCCATGGGCTAACACACATGGAAAATCACCAAAAAACTATCATTTTCAGTATTTCGCTCATGGGATTCCCTAAAAACCTCCGCCCGACCCCCCGGAGTCTATGGATCAGCTTAATAGCTCGTCAGGACGCCCTGAGGGGCTCGGTCCAAAAATATTTTCGGAACCAGCAACCCCCGGCCGATCCATGGGCTAACACACACGGAAAGTCGCCGAAAAACTGTCGTTTTAAGTATTTCGCTCATGGGATGCCCTAAAAATCTCCGACCGACCCCCCGGAGCCTATGGATCTACTTAACAGCTCGTCAGGGACGCCCCCGAGGGGCTCGGTCCAAGAATATTTCCTGAGCCAGGACCCCCCGGCCGATCCATGGGCTAGCACACACGGAAAATCGCCTAAAAACTGTCGTTTTCAGTATTTCGCTCGTACGAAAATACTAACTTATCCACCAACAACTGAAAAAATCAACAAAATCTCAATCGCAACAACGCTTGAACAAAATTCTAAACAACATACTACTAAGTATAATCCCAGACGTGGAGTCTGGAAAAGGCCAAAGACATAGCAGTTTCCCCGTCTCCATGCCCGTCTGGACGTGCTCGTTCAACTCCTCAATCTTGTTGCAGTTGATCACTGGTTCCCACTTGAATGAACTAGCCATTCTTACAACCAAACAAGTCCTTAGCAGCTCCTGTAAAATACTGCTTAATGCACAACATCTTCCCTTTGGCAGAGACTTTATACAGGAAGGAAAGGGGTATTTATGTCATAATGTTACGTTTGCTGCATGGTAAAATTACAAAAATGTAACGGGGTAAGTTTACTATATCACCCTTGAATATAATAAATTTAATAAAAATGTATTGGATAATAAATAGTAATATTTAATAACAAGGGTAAAATGGGCACAAATGGGTAAAATATCAATTAGTTTTTCAAACTGGACATCTATTTTTAGTAACATGGACACGTAAATTATTCATTGGAGTTTCTTGAAATATGCATGTACATGGTAATACCAAGTCTTATGTAGAATTTCAGATTTTTTTTCTCTCCTCTTTTAATGGGTTAATTAAGGGATAAAGCATATTTTCCTTCCTTAAGTTGGGGTAGTTTTTTCTTTAAGGGGCTATTAGTGTCAATATGTTAATTAAATTAACTAATTAGTGTTGGTTAATAACAAGAAATTAACCCTTAAATTCGGATGGTTTTTTTAGGCTACTTCGTGCCATTTCTTAGGGGAAAATTACATATGGAAAAACACTCCTTAAGATTTAACTACATAAATAATAATATGTGACATCCTATGTGGCGATATATTATATTCATGTGAAACACGTCAGGTAGGACGCATGTGTCTACTTGTTCAATATTATGATAATTTAAGTATCTACTTATGCACATACATAAATGACATATTTATGTGTTATCTCGAGTTAAAATAAAGCAAGATGATGTCTTTTTGCCATGTCACAGTGAAGTATCTTGGGATTTACTGTCTGTAATTATTTGAGCGACTTTTTTTTTTTAACTTAAAATTTGTTTATCCCTTTTATTTAATTGAAAACTTGAGAGGGACCCTCAACTCATTTTTCTCCAATATCTTTCACTCACGAAGATGCACAAACTAATTCAAAAAGTAAAACACCACCTAAACTGGTCAAATGTATGAGAGCATTGTTCAAACGAGACACTTTATATTTCATACTGTGAAATACCAGGAAATTAATGAGAAGAAATGGCACTGACAAAAGCAGGTGAAGATTCAACAAAAATATTGCTCAGTAAAGAAACACCATTTTTTTTTCTCAACAACTCAGAAAAATGACACATTTATCGAGTTCAAGTGCGCTCCTCGGGCTGCATTTTATTTGTTTTCCTTCGGTTCAAGGGCTGCGATTTCTTTGACAACTTGCGCTTTGTCAGCCTCAAACTGTTCATCCTCTGCAGATAGGAAAAGACGAGAGTAAGGACAATGATGAAGCATGCTTTCACACGACATGGTGTGTTTTCGTACCTTTTTCAGTCTTAAAATCGGCAAAGAGGCGTAGAAGTTTGCTTCTGTTTGCAACAAGGATGCTAACAATATCGGGAGGCTTGTTGTGGTTTGCCGCAAATAGCTGCAAAGCTTTAAAAGGTCAGAGACAACGCATTTGAAAATGGAGTTAAATGAGTAGATAGATGAAATAATGGCGAAACAAATAGGGTACCGTACCTTGAAGACATGAAACGCTTCTATCTGGATACTCTTGCTCGACTCCTGCCAAAGAGGAACTCAGCAATCAATATTGGGTAAAAGCGAATACTATTTTAAGAACATTTGCTAACGACTCGCTGATGTTAGGCTCCTACTTTCCCATATTAACAGGTTAGATTATAATCCAAAATCAACTCATAGACATCCCAAAATCAAGACTATAATCATGTTGAAACATCCAAATTTAATCCAATACTCATTTTCCATCCACTTATGCATGTCTGACCCTAAACTAACCACATAAAGGGTGGATTTAGAAAAGCATAGTAAAGCCCTAGAGAATCGAAAGAAGATGGAAGTAACTGCACCAAAAGAACACGGACATGGAAAGAGACACGAGGAAAGGAAAAAAAAAAGTGATAGTACCCTGAGCAGATTCATGAGAATCCTCAAGTTGTCTCTTGAACAAACATAACGAGTCATTACAGCAGAATTTGAGCGGTCCAACAACATATCTGCCAAGAGCTGCAACAGTGAAGCAGATAATTTTAAGGATTTGAAAAGTTTAGAAATTTTTTATTCCTCCAACATTGTGAAAGTTCTAAATATATGTACATTTAAATAAAAGTCATTTCCGCACATCATAGAATTCAAACATTGAGATATGAGGAAACCGATTAAAGGTTCTAAGTCATATATATTTGCTACGACGCGGAAAAGCCAAAAAAGACCTCCATTTTTATGTAAGCCTGTGTAATAGTTCAGCTTTTCCTTCAAGAATCTCACATACCTTTCATTAATAATAACCCAAAATATACGTGCAGGAACGACATTCCATATGCTTTTATTATCTTTTTCACCCTCCCGCCTGACCACCATAACAAAGTGTTATTTACAAACATTGACACAACCCAGTTCAATCCACATGGATTTAGTAATAAACTTCACAGCATCGCCACCAAACAGAGTGCAGCAACAAATAAGCAATATATTCATCATGCCTCTCGACACAATTAACAAAAAAAAAAATCCGCTTCTTTGAAGTTTTCTTTTATATCAAACGAGCTTCATAGGTAGGTAGCCAGCCAGCAGAAACTAGCCACCTTTCTATATAATCTTCCACAGCCGTAGTTTACTGCAATGGCTGATGATACCACCTTGTGGAACAGACTTAAATCCTTAACAGTTACATTCCATTCCTTCGGGTTTTCCACCTCAGAGTATCTGGTGTGCCTTGTACAGATTACAATTTCCGCCTAGTTTCTCCTTAATATGAATGGATTCCCTCCCAATACTCAACCTAAAATATACATTACTATGTACCAGTGTTGTCAAAGGCGTGCTTAAGCCCTAAAGGGAGGCTCCAAACGTGTTGACTGCTTCGCGTGGCTTAATGTGAGGTTCAATGTCGTCATCAAGGTTCTGAGGCATACTTTTCCTTGCTTATGAGCCTCTTCTAAAGAGGCGACACTAAACAATTGATATTTCACTTTATCGTAAATGTTTTTTCAATTTCTCTGTTCATATATTTGTCATTTACGCTTATAATTATTAGTCTTGGACAAAACATATATATTTTTATTTTTTCTTCCTTTGCGCCTTTGTTCATTAAAACCCACGCTTTATTTGCGCTTTGCACTTAAAGCCCCAACGGACCTTAGAGCTTTTTTGCTTTTGATAACACTGCTATGTATTTTCTAAAGAGTTCTTAACAGAACTACAAATGAACATCCCTGAGAGGAAAAAAAAAAAAAGGTGCAAAAAGAAGAGAAAAAGATTCTTCCACAAAATGCAGATCAGCATTCAAGTCAGCGAAACATCTCACTTGTGTAAGATCTGGAGGATTTAATAAAAGAAATGCACTTCGTACGTTAATGATTCATAATGTAACGTCCTAAAATTACACTGAGATTCTTTGCAAAACATCAGAGATTCCAAAGAAACAAAACTCATGCCAGAATTAACAGAACTATACTATTCAACCGAATATATCCACATCGAAGAGGGCACATATCCGTTACCTTGACAGCTTGTCTTCTGGTGATGTAGTTACTAGACTCAAGCAGCTTCGAGTTATACTCCATGAAAAACTGAAACCAGAACCAGAAGACGGTGTATGAGTTAACACTACTGCCCATGGGGTTAACACATCGTCACGAACACTCAAGAATGAAAAGGATGACTTCACAATCATGTAATCATAACAAATAACTTAATAGTGTAAGCAGAACCAGTAGAAGTAGCTTGAGAGCATTATGTACATTTACAAAATAAAGTCACAAGCAGCATAGTTCTACGAAAGAAATAATATATGGTTCAAACAATATGCTTGCACACGTTCAATACAAACGCTAATCCAAAATAATTAACTTTCATTACCCAGTCATAATTCTTTGAAAGAAATTCAGCTACTGTTGATTTGTGCCTTGTCAAGAGTTCCTGATCAAGAATTACAAGCCGGTCAGGATAATCTCATAGTAGTCATGATAAGCTTGTTCTTACGGAATAGGAAAAGCTATATATTTCCAGAGCCACTTTGTGCAACAAGTGCTAGCTTCTAGGATAAACAAATCACCCCATTCCACAATAATTTTCTAGTATAAACATGGATGACAGCAAATTCCCATGAAACTAATGCTTCTTACTGAATATTTTCTAATTTAAAGTAACAAAAAAGCTTCATTTTCTTGCTTTTTCTCCCAACATAATCAGGTGTGATAGGCAAAGGAGAAGCACACAGTGATAAATCATTCCAGAATCATGACCAAGAGTGTTTAACCTTAAAAGTGGCAGCAGCATCAGCAGCAATGTCAAAATTTGGCAGCTGAATATAATTGAAAAACTTCTTCATATGCTCAGACTCCAAGACATACCTAAAAACAAAGAGCAAATGCAAGTTATCAGAAAAAAGATCCACTTAGTAGCATGGAGATACTTTTTTATGTTCCTATCCAAGCCATAATCAGGGGCTAGAAAGAGATCACTCAAAGAAACTAGTAATTATTTCACCAGCAGGTCAGATAAATAAATCTCCTAACACCAATAAACTTATAAGGATTAAGGAAAAAAACCCATCAAATACGTTCATGTGGCTTACTTTGCAACACTTTGGTGGCGAATGCATTCCCTCAACATTGCACCATAATGCAAAGCCATATCTGTATTCTCATATCTAGATGACATGGAAAAAGGATCATCAGAAATCAGCAAACACACAGTCAGGAGATTAGCAACAGCAATCCTCAGAAACATCTTTTGCCCCAAGAAAATAAGTTCCTAGAAGCTATCTGACAAAATGGTTGCAAAAATGCATGGAAAAATACTATCTCGTCCCTTTTATGTGATAACATTTGACTAATCATGCAGATGACATTATAAAGGTTCAGCAAATACTTACATTTGGACTAATAAGGAAAATAAGGTTTGAGCTTAATCTCAAGTTAATTTAAGCTATCCGACAAAATGCTTGCAAAAATGCAGCGGCAAAATACTACCTCTGTCCCGTTATGTGATAAAATTTGACTAGCCATGCCAGATGACATTATAAAGGTCCAGTAAATACTCAAATTTGGAGTAATAAAGAAAATTAGGTCTGCGCTTAATCTCAATTTAATTTTGCATTGTCATGGTGTAGAGCTGGAATTTCTAGAGGACCAGAAAGGAAAGTGTTTCAAGCAAAAGAAAATCTTGATGACATGGATTAGACACAAAATAAAGAACAGAAAATAAGGAATACAAGAACTTATTTTTTACCAGTACAAGGAAAACAAGAACCTCGAGTCTAAAAGTCCATATCTAAAAAATGATTTCTTTCATCCAAATAATCTAACCTAGCTTTCACATGGATACAGAGTAGAAACGTCTGTCAGAAAGTAAAGATAAGAAAAAACTAAAGCATATGGAAAACTAGTAAACATGACACATTTGACAATGCCGGACAAAGCATCATACTAGCAAGCCACCACATTTTTGAACATCTTGTTTACTATAGCTTACCCTAATATTAATTTGTCCATCAGATCAATGTTTGCTTCCAAGTAATCACAAGCAATCAGCCGTGACTGAACCTGCTGTCTCTGCAGATTTGCTACTACTTGAGTAGCATCTTTACGGGTCTGTGAAATAGAAACATTATTTTAATAGGAAAATAAGGAGAAGACACAAACAAGATAACAGGCTTAACAAAAGTGAAACCCCAATTCAAAATGATCCAATTATGTAGTAGAATCATCAAAAAGATCGAGAACGAAAACCAGATCACACTCTCTCCAAAATAGAAAACATAAATGAGACCCTCCTGACGTGACAAGAGCGAGACAATCTGACCGTAAGCAACTTTCTGAACTCACAGAAGATGTTAACTTACCTCTAAATTCAAATTTGGAAGACAATTAATTATCAGCCGAAGTGTGTTCTCTCTGAAGAATTCTTGGGTCAACTGAGCACAAGCCTCAGCGACAGGTTCGGATTCACCATTCCCATAAAGAATAATCTTTAATTCCCGGATCGACTTGCTTAACTCCATCATCTGCAGGTATGCATTTAAGAATAAAAAAGTGTGTAACTTCATAAAAAAGATGCATAACAAACACTATACTGAACATAGTCAAACGAAATAATAGTTCATATAACAGTACTGTCATATATATATATATATATATATATCCAATTATTAAGAATCTATATCAGCGACATTCAAAATAGTGGCATTGTCACTGATTCACTGTTGATTCAATCACAATATTCCAGAACATACAAAACAAATCAAGTCTACTGCATATCACTAGAAAGAACATATCCACCACTTTCATTCTTTGTTTAGCAATTAGTGTTCCACCTAACAAAATAAAATTTTGATAACGCGCAAACGACCAGACCGGGATCCAAATTGCGCTAACTAAAGCTATTATATTCCTAAAAAAATCACAAAGCAATCTAATTCAAAAACATTCATTCAAACATATTTAACCAAATCAATCAACTGCTATTGTCCCTCACTTCCATAGCTTGTTTAGCAATCTATAGAATTAAAAATTAAATTTTGATCAAAAGCAACTGAACCAGATCCAAATTGGACCAATTAAGGCTATCCCATTTCTGAAAATTTCTACAAAGCAAGTTAGTTCAAAAGCATTGATTCAGACAAATTGATCCAAATCAGTCGATTTCAGTGCCAAACCGCTATATGAATTTTCTATATCCATTCTGCTAAATTTAGATCAAAAGACTCACTCCAACAATCAATCAATCAATCATCAACTATGCCTCAAATCCAAACTAGTTAGGCTCGAATATGTAATTCCTTATATATTTTGCCTTATTCGTGTTCCACTTTTCTTCCAATACAAGCTATGACAAGGCAACAATTTTGCAATATTAAAAATACAAGTCAAACCTTCTCTTCTCGTCTGCTCTCATGAGTGTCAAGAACCCGCTCAACATACATAAGAATCTCACAAAACAAGCTACTTAAAAAGCACTGACTCAAACAAATCAATCAACATCAGTCTCGAACCAAATTCGTTGACGTTCGCTATATGAATCCTCTATATCCATTTCTGCCCAATTCAGCTCACTAATTCACAAACTAAGCCAACTTCAAAAGTCTCGCCCCACCAAAATTGAAACGTAACGCAAATTAGACAATGTAACAATCAATCATCAACTAAGAAATTGAAAATTTCAAACCTTTTCTTCTTGTTTGCTCTCACGAGTGTCAAGAACCGGCTCAACATACATAAGAAAATCACAAAACAAACATTCACTCAAAACAGTTTCAAACCAAATTACTTGACGTCGGCTATATGAATCCTCTATAACCATTTCTGCTCAATTTAGCTCACTAATTCACAAACTAAACCAATTACAAAAGTCTCACCCAAACAAACAAAACAGAAAGACAAATTAGACAATGTAACAGTCAATAATTTCAACTAAAAAATTAAAAATTCCAAAACCTTTTCTTCTCGTTTGCCCTCACGAGTGTCATTAACCCACTCAACATACATTAGAAGATCACAACACAAGCTAATTCAAAAGCATTGACTCAAACAAATTAGTTGAGGTCGGCTATATAAAAGGCAGCCCGGTGCACTGAAGCTCCCTTATACGCGGGTCCAGGGAAGGGCCGGACCACAAGGGTTTATTGTATACAATCTTACCTGGCATTTCTGTCGGGGGCTATTTCCACGGCTTGAACCCATAACCTCCTGGTCACATGGGAGGTCGGGTATATGAATCCTCTATATTCATTTCTACTCAATTCAGCTCACTAATTCACAAACTAAAGCCAATTTCAAAAGCAAGACAAATTAGACAATGTGGCAATCAATCAATCATCAACTAAAAAACCAAAAATTTCAAACCTTTTCTTCTCGTTTTCCCTCGTGAGTGTCATTAACTCCCTCAAAAGACATAAGAAGACCACAAAACAAGCTAATTCAAAAGCATTGACTCAAAAAAATTGAACCAAATCAATCAACTTCAATGTCAAACAAAATTAGTTGAAGTCGGCTATATGAATCCTCCATATCCATTTCTACTCAATTCAGCTCACAAATTCACAAACTAAGCCAATTTCAAAAGTCTCAACCCAATAAAATTGAAGCTACCAAACAAAAAAGCAAGGCAAATTAGACAATGTAACAATCAATCATCAATCAGGAAAACATGAAAATTTTCAAACCTTTTCTTCTCGTTTTCCCATCACGAGTGCCAGGAACCCGATCAACATACATAAGAAGATCACAAAACAAGCTAATTCAAAAGCATTGATTCAAACAAATTAGTTGAGGTCGGCTATATAAAAGGCAGCTTGGTGCTCAAAAGCTCCCTTTATACAAACCTTTTCTTCTCATTTTCCCACCACGAGTGCCAGGAGCCCGATCAACATACATAAGAAGATCACAAAACAAGCTAATTCAAAAGCATTGATTCAAACAAATTAGTTGAGGTTGGCTATATAAAAGGCAGCTCGATGCACTAAAGCTCCCTTTATACACGGGGTCCGGGAAAGGACAAGACCACAAGGGTCTATTGAACGCAGCATTACCTTGCATTTCTGCAAGAGATTGTTTCCACGGCTTGAACCCCTGACCTCCTGGTCACATGGGAGGTTGGTTATATGAATCCTCTATATCCATTTCTACTCAATTCACCTCACTAATTCACAAACTAAAGCCAATTCAAATTACACAATGTAACAATCAATCAATCAATCATCAACTAAAAGAATTCAAAACTTTCAAACCTTTTCTTCTCGTTTCCCTTCACGAGTATCATTAACCCGTTCAACATACATAAGAAGCTCACGAGTTTGACGAACAATGTCAACAGGAGTCTTTGGTTTAGTCTTAAACAACCCCTTCATCTTTGCACCATCACCAGCACCAAAACTATTCTCTCTAAACGACGTCGCAGCAGCAGCCACTGCTGGAATTGGGGATGAGAGCCTCTGTACCACATTTTGTTGTGGCTCAGAAGCTCTCCCCCCTTTCTGCCCTGATAAACAGATTCCTATTTTGCTTGATTTTCCTTCACACAACAATAAAAATCAAACTTTTTTGCTTGATTTTCCCTCACACCAATAAAAATCAAAACTTTTTGCTTGATTTTCCCTTCACACTAATAAAAATCATAAATTTTTGCTTGATTTCCCTCACACACCAATAAAAGTCAAAACTTTTTGCTTGATTTTCCCTTTACACACCAATAAAAATAATAACTTTTTGCTTGATTTTCCCCTCACACTAATAACAATCAAATCTTTTTGCTTGATTTTCCCTCACACACTAATAAAAACCAATAAAAATCAAACCTTTTGCTTGATTTTCCCTTATATACTAATAAAAATCAAAACTTTTTGCTTGATTTTCCCCTCACACTAATAAAAATCAAACCTTTTTGTTGAATTCTTGATTTCACAGTTGTTCAATGCCTGTTACACTTCATGGGGTGCCATTTTTACTCATTTTTTGGCCAAGATTTGGTTAGATTTTTGTGGGGGTTTTGAGTTTGGTCCTGATAAACAGATTCCTATTTTGCTTGATTGTTCCAGTCACACCAATAAAAATCAAATCTTGAATGTACCAATTAAATTCTTGAATTGTTTAGAGTGGTTTAATGGTTGTTACACTTCATGGGGTTGGATTTTTACTCATTTTTTCGCCAAGATTTGGTGAGGATTTTTGTGGGCTTTTGGAGAAGATTTAGTATGGAGTTGAATCTTGATTTGATCTATGGTGGTTCAGGTGAGTAGTTCAAATTGTATACTAGTATTTGTAGTTTTCTCCTATGGCAAAAATTCTTATTACACATCACTTTACATTTTCCTCTTTTATTTACCCTTAGACATTTGAGTTTATCGCACTAGACTTGTCTAATTCTCACTTTGAGTTTGTTGGATTGAACTTGTCTACTGTTATTTTGAGTTCATCGAACAAAACTTGTCTATTTTCACTCTGAGCTTGTCGGACCGAACTTGTTTAATTCTTACTCTGAGCTTCTCGAATCGGACTTATTTATTCTCATTCTGAGTTCTTCGTATCAGATTTGTCTATTCTCACTCTGAGCTCGTCGGACTGGATTTATCTATTTTCATTCTGAGCTCGTTGGACCGGACTTACCTATTCTCACTCTGAGCTCGTCGCACTGGAGTTGCCTAATGTTGCTAGTGTTTTCTAATTCTATATTGTTTACGAGTTATTATACAAGAACGAAGTTATTCAATGGGCACTCAAAGAATAGTGTGCGGATTTTATGAGGGTTCTAAAAAAAAAAAAAGCTTAAAATATTCTTTTTTCTTCATCTAACTAATTATACTCCTACATTTTATAATATTGTATATTTATTTTTAAATGTTGTGTTAGCGTGATAAGTATTTTTCATGTAATTTATTATTATGGTGAGTATTTATTCATCAATGTTGCTAGTGTTTTCTAATTCTATATTGTTTACGAGTTATTATACAAGAACGAAGTTATTCAATGGGCACTCAAAGAATAGTGTGCTGATTTTATGAGGGTTCTAAAAAAAAAAAAAAGCTTAAAATATTCTTTTTTCTTCATCTAACTAATTATACTCCTACATTTTATAATATTGTATATTTATTTTTAAATGTTGTGTTAGCGTGATAAGTATTTTTCATGTAATTTATTATTATGGTGAGTATTTATTCATCTTTGATTTAAGTTATCATGTTTGATTCAAGATATGATATCTTTCTTCTTTTTTTTTTTTAATTTCTATGCATTTTACCATCTCATCAAAAAAATTCCTCTTCCCTTATTATATTTCAGCTCGGTAGTTCAACCGCTTGTCCATGGTTGAGCCTTGAATTTGATGGTGCACTCAAAAAACTACCTACATGACACTTTACGCTCAATCATTTTGGATAATGCTCACATTTTTTGTGACAACTATTCGCCTTTTCGAGAGAAGAAGTTCACGACCCCTAGCCCTTCTACCTCGCTCCGTTAGGCTTTCGCCCAGTAAGAAAGATTCTTCTTTATTGCCTTCCGTAGGATTTTAGTGTGATTGATCATTCTTTCAAATCAATTATTTATTTTTGATAAGAACATTTTCTCTTTCCGTTATAAATTCAAATATATCAAAACCTCAAATTAAATAACGTACATCGAAAAAACAAAAAAAAAGGAAATGTGTACTCGTCAAAAATGTGTTGATCAGATAACAAAATTGGAAGATTACAAAATAAATTGACATGTCATATATAAAAAAGAATATACTAGTATATATTTTTGATGATTTTGGTAAATAATAGTTAATTACCATTTACTACTTTCAGTCCTTCCTACTATGAACACTGGTTAGAAATCTTTAATTCTAAAATATTGTAGCAACCAAATTTACTATGATCAATTTTTCTTCCATTCGATACTTGGTAATCTTCATTGGTGATTGATCAAATCTGAATTCGCACATTAAAAAAAATATTTTTTGGACCGGCAGTCTTAAATTAGAGTTTTCTCATTTCAGAAATTCGAGAACTCTAAGTTTTTTTTGGAACCCCAGTGAAATCCACAATCTCTGTCATAACCTCTACCTTTCGGGTAAACACTTTGTGGTAACCTGCTAACTGTGCAATAGCTCGCAAATCACACAGAATATGTAAACTGAACTAACCAAGTCTCATGTGACGAACTCATGACAAAACGACAGAAGAAGACTGGATTCGATTCCAGATCTC
This sequence comes from Capsicum rhomboideum, assembly GCA_031232105.1. Taxonomy (NCBI): domain Eukaryota; kingdom Viridiplantae; phylum Streptophyta; class Magnoliopsida; order Solanales; family Solanaceae; genus Capsicum; species Capsicum rhomboideum. The sequence continues at coordinate 1,896,484 of CP124718.1, forward strand.
CCACATGGGAGACTCACCTCCCAAGTACTCATGACCACGCCTTTGCGAGCAAGATCTCAAGTTAAAAGTGGAGAAGTCTCAACTATCTCAGTATCACTCATGTTGATGCTACTACTACTTGATATTTGATTATGTCCTAGTAAATTTCAAGTTTATATGGAATTTTTAAGCAAGTAACTGACAATAACTAACTACTCTTAAAAAACAAAGAAAAGAAGAAAAAGTAAAAAAGTTGATTTCATTAAAATAATTATATGCTTAAAAGATGGGGCCAATTTATGAGTATTACAATGGAAAATCAAGCATAAAGAACTGTTTGTCAAACCTTTGTTGATTTGTTTAACAATTGTTGTATGTCAATGATCACAATATAGAATTTGTGCAAGTCATTTTCAATAGATAAACTTTTTTTTTTCAAGTGATAACCCTAAGATGGCACGTTGCAGCACTAATGAAACTTTTTATTAGAACCATATATATGTATGTTTATTTTTATATTCTTAGTGTTTACGTCAAATAAATAAATGTAATATATATATATTTTTTTGTGCACACAATCAGTAAGCTATGGGTATTAGGTAAGTGTATTCATTTTAATTTGTAATTGTTAAGTTAAATTATATTCTTTGATTTGATAAATTTCTTCTTCAAGCAGTTGTTCGAGCAACAAGTAGCAACTTGGGACCACCAAAAAATATGTTGAAATGGAAGGGATTCTTCTATCTTTGACGGAAAGTTTTAATTTTGAGTTTTATTAACGAAAGAACTTTTAATACGAGAGTGCTTCTCTTTAAGTGGACTAGAAGTGCGATGAATCTAAATTAATTAGATCGATTGAATTCTAAATCTCGGATAATTAAAAAAAGTATCTTACTATGAATATTCGGTTTTGATTCTTATTAGAAAAGTATGTGTATAGAGAAAAATCAAAGGGAAGAATAATATTACAAAAGCTATAATAATCTATAAATACTAGGATCATTAGCACTTTATTATTTTGTTCAAGTCAACTAGTATCATTTTTTTTTATATTGTTTTGAGACGTGATTTCTTTTGAAAATCTCAAGGGACACAAACTCTTCAAAATAATATTCAAAGGACTTTAGCTTTTGTTTGTTTAATTTTTATCAAGCAGCTTTGAAAGAAAGAAAAAACACTTTCGATAAATTGAAAGGGCTACTAGAAAAAACTCTAGCTTTTTCCGCTGGTAAAACCAATATATTAAGTGTAATCTCGTAAGTCAAGTATGGGGAGAATTTAAAAATTAACATATATTTAGAAAATTCCATGCATCAATTTTCAAAATATTGACATTTCTAAGATTACCATGTTTTAGAAAACTCAATTTTCTACTCTTTTTTTTTTCCTAATTAAAATAATCGCGTGGTAATACAGTTATTTTGCGATATATACTGAAGCGAGATTTACCCTATGCACATCTAATAGCCAACTGTGGGGTGTCCGTATCAACAAAAATGCTATTTTTTGATGTCACCCTTGGAACTTTCCATTTTACTCTACTAAATTCTTAGAAGAAAAAAATGGAAATGTGGGGATATCCAATACAAAATGTCCTTTTAGTGAAGAACAGTTGTGTCTATTCCTACCATTGCTTTACATTAATTTCGTGCATCATTTTTCTTTCTTTCCGAAGGTTTTAGGTTCGAGTTCTAGGAAAGAAGTCATTTTGCATCTTCTTTTATGACCAATGTTTGATATCTCTATGGGTCCTGACTAGTCTGAATTTGTGCCGCATAAAATTCATAAAAGGGAGAAGTACATCCCTATCAAGATTTTCTCCGCACTCAAAGTTTGAACTCGAGATCTTTGATAAATGGTGGAACAATCTTATTTATGCTTTCAAAACCCCCTCATATCAAAATTTGTATGATGTATTCAGATTCAAATTAGTCAGATCAATAAATTCTGAATACCGAATGATTAAATCAAAAGAAGTTAAGAGGTATATGGAGTTGTTGAGCCCACTTGTAACATTGGGTACAAATACAACCAATTAACCAAAACACCTTTCCACCTTGAAGGTCACATGAATAATCTATAGCCTGGCCACTCATTTTTTGGGCCTTACCACCTATTTCCATAACACATCTCATTTAATCAATCCATCTTTTTTTCTTCCATTCATTATTACAATCTTTGAATTTTGAAATTAAAATGAAAGAGGTCCTTTTCAACTAAATTAGCTAGAAAAGTCCTTGGATTTATTGCATTGTCATCTGGCTACTAACTTTTCTAGTGAGGATATACTATGGAATATTGACTTTGCTTTGTGTTTCTCATAATGTTTTCCTTTTATTAATCGTGATGTACGAGTCAGCTTGCGCGCACATTAATTAATTTCACATAATATCTGTCACCTTTTATCAGCAACATGTATCGGATATAGGGGTGGACGTTCGGTTCTTCGGTTTTCGATTTTGGAAAAGTGTGCACCAAACACCCAACCAAACTAATTCGGTTCGGGTCGGGTCGATTTTTTCAACTTTGGTTCGGTTTGATTCAGTGATTTTAAATCGGTTTTTCCGTGCAAAATAAAAAATAAAATGAGAATCGAATCAAAATATAAGACGCTAAAAAATCTAAAACATTGTAAATAAACTATCAAGTGAAGACAACTTCAAATACATATCATTGTAGTGCTCCATTTTTCATATCACAATACGGTGGTAGTATTTGTGTGAAATTTTTTAGGAATTACCGTTAGAAATTAGGAGTATTTGTGAGAATTTTTTTAGAAATTACAATTAGAAATATAAGTATATTAGGAATTAAAACTAAAAATTAGGAAAATGTAAAAGTAATAAGGATGGAAGGTAAATGTTGATGGGGTAATTAGGTATGGGTTTTGAGGCTTGGTTTTAAAATGTTTTGGGCCAAACATGAGCTAAATGAAATTTTTTTAAAAAAATTTTTTTAATAAAACTTCGATTCTTCGGTGCACCGAAGAACCGTTATCCCTAAACCGAACACCGAACTATCAGAAAAAAAATCAAAACCGAACCGAATCAGTACGTTTTTCGGTTTTCCGATTTTTATGCCCACCCCTAATCAGATAACTCTATCCACCAAAACTAGAAAAGATGGAAAGAGATCATCTAGTGTTATTTGTTATGTCTTTGTCTCTCTTGTTAGTTAAATTATAGATGACTTCTACATGTGGGGATATTTCTCAAATTTAGATTCTAAAAATTGCAAATCACTTGATCTATGAAATATGTAGCTTCTAAATCATATAGTGGGAGCTTAATAGACCCTATGATTCGAGACCCTTTCCAGAACTCCATGCATAGCGGGAGCTTAATGCACTTAGTCTATACTTATATTTCCGTAGATTACTACAATGTCATCTGCAAGTAACATATATCATGTATTTTAACAATTATATTCAATATAAATTAACTAATTTTATGCTGAATCATTGACAAATCAACAATAACGTCCAAACGACTCGATGTCGATTTAGACTCCAAATTGAAAGCTTTGTCCAAAACGAAAGAGACCAATAATTTCAAATAATGTAAACAAGAAAAAATAAATATCCATAAGTTACAATACATACAATGAAACAAACACCATATTCTTTACGTTTATTACAAGACGTTAAACGTTTGCATATCCTAATTACCAGAAAATTCAAACAAGTACAACCCTACAAATTGTCTAGTTAGAATATTTCCTCTGCGAATTTAGGGTGGGTTTTGCGACTTCAACTGAATAGTAGTTTGGTATTTGAACCAGGGCAGTAAGCGAGGTAGGATAAAATGATATTCGAACCAGGGTGGCCGCGGCCCTATGTATAGTCTGTCTTTTCATGGGTGGTGGACAGAGAAAAATGTCATTCATTAAACCTTTTGGAATTGGAGACGAAGAGTCGTTTAAAGACCTTTTCAAAGACAACTGTGTAGAGGACGGGTATCACACTCAATAGAACCAGACTTTTCTATGTCAATTGTCAATAGCAGCGAGAAAGAAAGAGGAAATGATCTCTCCAACGCATAAATGGTTGTGACTTCACATTCTCATCATCTTTGGTAAAATTAAGTTCACTGCAAAGACATTCATAAACAGCTCTTCCGTAGTTTTTAGCAGATAATCCCAATTTAGGTTTAATAGTACATCCCAACAGGGGACGACCATACTTGTTCAATTTATCTCTTTCAACTTGGAGTTGTAAGAGGAGGCCTTTTTCTTCATATTTATATATTTCAGAAATTGAATCATGATGCACTTTAGGCCCTTTTGAAAGCCATGAGGCAGGATCACACATACTCAATATATATATTTTTTGGACCTTACCACCTATCTCCAAACACATCTCATTTAATCAATCCATCTTTTTTCTTTCATTAATTATTGGAGGAATAACATAAATACCAGTAGTTTACTAGCTAATTACACTCTCTCCCGACATTTTTAAAAATTACAGTAAATCCCGTATCTTTTCACGGCATATACATAACTAGAAGACCCTATACATCACTGACATATACATAAGTAATAAAACTGATTAACGATATAAAAGGAAAAAAAACAGCTTTAACGTGATTTAAGCGCAATCAACGTGATATTTATTGTCTGTTGAATCCCTTGAATTCAGTAACAACTTCAAATTTTGAAGTTTTGAATTACCAAATCATCTTCCTTTGTTCAAATCATCCAAATTCCTCCGATAAAAAATTAACAACTTCGAGTAGCTCTGTTTTTTTGCTTTTTGTTTTTTCAGTTCCGATACAAGATGAATATCTCCATTCTTTGTCTTAGAAAAAACAAATACACTACAATATCTTGTTTCCGCGATCATATACATCACCAAAACATTAGATCTATCTATTAGAATAAACAAATACAATACAATATCTTGGTTCCGCGATCATATACATCACAAAAATTGTATATGTAGTGCAGCACCAGAAACCCACATATACATTAGATCTAAGTATGTGCAATACCAGAAACCCACATACATATACATCACTAACATTGTATATGTATGTACCGCGAGCGTATACATCACCATGATTGTATATGTATGTGCAGTACCAGAAACCCACATACATTATATGTATATGTATGTGCAATACGAGAAACCCACATATACATTAGATCTATGTATATTAATAACCAAATACACTACAATATGTTTTTCCCGCGAGCATATACATCACCAAAAACAAAGCAAAATACCTTTAGTAGACGGGGTATGATGTATCTTCTAATTTCTTCCTCCTTGAAGATGACGCAACAGCTTTTTTATTTCAAGTACCAGCAATTTCCCTTAACTTCTTCATCGTAGAGGGATCGTTTTGATGTTTAGATCTATTTTCACGAAAATCAGGATCATCCTTATCAAAATCTCCAGGAACAAACCCAACAACAATATTTGTTGTTTGAGGATTATTCTCTAATTGAGTTAGTCCAACACTAAACGAAGGGCCAAACTCCATTAATATGCTTTTTTTTTTCACTGAACACTAACTCAACAATGATGATTTTTTATTTAGTAAAGTGAAAAGTTTATTAAATTATACTAACCTCCAAAAGAAATTCAAGAAGAAAGAAAATGGAGTTTGTGGAGTTTGTCAGTTGATGTTGAAGAATTGGAGAAGAAGATGTTGATAATTTAAAATTGGTACCCGCTGAATAGTTGCCTTGAAAATAGCCTTTGTTTGTGGAGCAAAAAGCTTAAAAGAGGGGAGGATAAAAAGTTGAGTTATGTATCAGATAAATGGAGAGAGAAAGTGAGATATGGGATGTTTGTAATTAGTTTGGGGATTTGGGATTTTAAGTAATATCAATAAATTAAGTTGTAATTTTGTGTAATATTCGCTTAATTATTACAATCTTTGAATTTTAAATGAAAATGAAAGAGGTCCTTTTCAACTAAATTAGTTAGAAAAGTCCTCAGATTTATTGCATTGTCATCTGGCTACTAACTTTTCTAGTGAGGATAAACTATGGAATATTGACTTTACTTTGCGTTTCTCATAATGTATTTCTTCTCATAATGTCTTCCTTTTATTAATCATCATGTACAGGTTAATTTGCGCACACATCAATTAATTTCACATAATACTTGTCACATGTATCAGATAACTCTGTCCATTAAAACTAGAAAAGATGGAAAAAGATCACCTAGTGTTATTTATTTTGTCTCTCTTTTTATTTAAATTATAGATGACTTCTACATGTAGGGATATTTCTCAAATTTGGATTCTAAAACTTGTAAGTCACATGATCTATGAAATATGTAGCTTCTAAATCATATAGCGGGAGTTTAATAGACCCCCTATGACCCGAGACCCTTCCCAAAACTCCATGCATAGCGGAAGCTTAATGTACTTAGTCTATATCTGTATTTTCGTAGATTAGTACAATATCATCTGCAAGTAATATATACCATGTATTTTCACGATTATATTCAATATAAATTAACTAATTTTATGCTGAGTCATTGACAAATCAACAATAACGTCCAAACGACTCAATGTCGATTTAGACTCCAAATTGAAAGCTTTGTCCAAAACGAAAGAGACCAATAATTTCAAATAATGTAAACAAGAAAAAATAAATATCCATAAGTCACACTACATATTACAATGCAACAAACACCATATTCTTTACGTTTATTACAAGATGTTAAACGTTTGCATATCCTAATTACCAGAAAATTCAAACAAGTATAACCCTACAAATTGTCTAGTTAGAATATTTCCTCTGCGAATTTAGGGTGGGTTTTGCGACTTCAACTGAATAGTAGTCTGTTATTTGAACCAAGGCAGTGAGCGAGGTAGGATAAAATGATATTCGAACCAGGGTGGCCGCGGCCCTATGTATAGTTTGTCTTTTCATGGGTGGTGGACAGAGAAAAAAGCCATTCATTAAACCTTTTGGAATTGGAGACGAAGAGTCGTTTAAAGACCTTTTCAAAGACAACTGTGTAGAGGACGGGTATCACACTCAATAGAACCAGACTTTGCTATGTCAATAGTCAATAGCAGAGAGAAAGAAAGAGGAAATGATCTCTCCAACGCATAAATGGTTGTGACTTCACGTTCTCATCATCTTTGGTAAAATCAAGTTCACTGCAAAGACATTCATAAACAGCTCTTCCGTAGTTTTTAGCAGACAACCCCAATTTAGGTTTAATAGTACATCCCAACAGGGGACAACCATACTTGTTCAATTTATCTCTTTCAACTTGGAGTTGTATGAGGAGGCCTTTTTCTTCATATTTATATATTTCAGAAATTGAATCATCATGCACTTTAGGCCCTTCTGAAAGCCATGAGGCAGGATCACGAAAACGCAATATATATATATATACACATATACAATTTATCCCACAATATATAGATCTCAAACAGTATAGACATATATACAAAAAACATAAAATGTATACATATCTTAAGATCCACGTTTATTCTTAGCGAAATTAGATCAAGTTATGCAATTTCAACTGAAATAGCTGCTTTTATCTGGACAAAAGAGAAGGAAGTTATGTTGTGGTAGGCTTAAACCGAGCGTAAAACTAGCCAATTTCATGATGAATTCTCACTATATACAGATCTCGAACAATATATACACAAACATACAACACAGAGACATTAAAATGTATACATATCATAAGATCACACTGAGCATGTTTATTCTCAGCAAAATTTAGGATAGGTTCTAAAGTTTGTGCTATGCGAAAAGACAACACAAAACTAATCGATTTCACGAGGAATCCTCATAATGCAGATCTCGAACAATATGTATACATACAAAAACATCAAAACGTACACATATCATAAAATGATCACATTGATCACGTATATTCTGAATCCACGAGCTCAAAATCCTAAATTTTTCGAATCATAATCAATGTGTAGCTCGAACAATATATACATTTACAAAAACACTAGTAAAACATATATATATATCATAAGATCATGTTTGTTCTGAAACCACTAACTCGAGATCCTGAATTCGCATGAATCATAACCAATACATATCTCAAACAATATATACATAAACAAAAACATTAAAACACATATATATCATAAGATCACGTTTATTCTGAATCCACTAACTCAAGATCTTAAAGTCTCTAAATCATAACCAATACATATCTCAAACAATATATACATATACAAAAATATTAAAGCATATAATATATCATAAGATCACATTTATTCTGAATCCACTGACTCGAGATCCTGAATTCGTCTTACATTTGTTTAAAGGAAGTAAGTTTCTTAACTTTCTCCCATGGTTTATCCCAAACAACCGCTAAATACTTACGTACATAATTTCCATCCTTAGCATTAATTACTAGTCGATAATTTGTTCCTGCAACAACTTGACTTTCCCCTTTCTCGATACTTTGAAATTTCAGTTTTGCCCTTGTCTCTTTATTATGCTCATTCACAGCAAACTGCCCAATTGCAACCACATCAAGGGCATTAACGTCATTTATTGGTGTCCAAGCACCAACTCCACCACCCAAAGCTGTGGAGAAATGGAAGAAAATTGATGAAATTAAGAAAATTGAGAGAGTTATGGAGAAAATATTGGACATCTTGATGGTCATTTTTTTTTGGAGAATGAAGAAATGAAAATTTAGGAGAAAAGTGGGGTATTTTATTAAATGTGTGGACTTATTTAAAGGAAAGTGTTAGGTAAAGTTTGGATAACCGACAGTCATATATGACTTGATTTACAATATTTGGAATTTCACTTTAACGAAAGTTCTAAGTTATCGTCATGGAATTTATTGTTATTACTCGTAAGAGTGATTGAGTTGGTGCAATAGACAATAAATTATGTACATTTTATTTTGGCCTTAACTTGTATTTATGCATGTCTTCCAATTTAGGGTGTGCATAAGTAAGAACATAAATTTATATAATGTTAAACACGTAGATACTTAAACTTGCATAAAGTTGAATTAGTAGACGCATACATCTTATGTAGCGCTGCATGATAATTTGCGTCCTACCTGACGTCCTACATGTATTAAGTCACATAGGATGTGTGTAACCAGTTGTTCAACTTTATACAGTGTCTACTTGTACACATCCAAAATTGAAAGAAATAAATATCAATTGAGGTCAAGTTAAATGTTACGTTTATGTACTACTCCTATATATTATACCTATTTTATATAAGAATTTGAGATTCAGTGGACTAGTAATAACAATTTGAGACATCTAATTGGGCCTATCAAATGGAATTCCAAATGTTTGGGCTTTTCCCCCTGATTATTGGGCTTACTACAATTGAGGAAGAGAAAAGGCAAAAGAGTATACAACATAAAATACAATGCTAAACTTGAGTTATTTATTCAAAAATATACTTTTGAATAAAAGGCACATCTAAATACTTATACATTTAAGTTTTAAGTAAAAATTAAGTGAAGGAAATAAGTTTTCTAACATGATTCTTCAAATTTTCGTATACAACCACTGTATACTCATTTAACTCATTGAATCCTGCACCTACAATATACAGACTATAAGTGATGCCATTATTATCAACTTTATATTTTCCATTTTCAACTTCCAAAAATTTGTAGGCATTGCTTTTTGTTATGTTGTTTTCCGCATCTACTGCAAATTCTGCAATTGCTACCACTTTAGGATCATCTGTATCTGATACGGACTGCCAATCATCATGTGACGGAGACAGTGCTAAAGTATCTGACACATGTTCGAATGAATTCAACAACTTTCGATTATCATTTAGTGCAAAAACACGACAAAAGGTGGACGCAATCACTACAATTGAAAGAGTCACAAAAAGGTAAAAATTGAATTTAAAAGCCATTTGTTTGAGAAGAATTTGATAGAGTGCTTAACATTAATTGGTAAGAGGATTATTTATATGAAAATTTGAAAGCTAATTTGGTAAACATAGACAAATTAGGTAGATAATAAGTATATTACTTTTAGAGGTAATTATATTATGTTTTCTTAATATGGTTGGCAAAAAATTAGCTGCCTAAGTAGGTTATTTTAAGTGTAACATGCATAAGATGTGGAAATAATTATAATTATACCAATTAAGGAAGATTGGCAATGCTAATAAATGAAAAAAAGGAATTTTTTAAGTATAACATATGATATGATGTGGAAATAATTATGATTTTACCAATTAAGGAAGACTGGCAATGCTAATAATTAAACACTTGTCTATTTCATTTGAAACTTGAATTGACATTATTTCATAAATCTTAATTAACATTATTATATTTATTTTATAAAAACCCACTAGGACTACATGGAGAAATGAAAATCTTCTTACTTGAGTTTACGCCTACCTATTGTTTTAAAACGATCAAATAAAAAAGATTAAAAAGGAATGGTATTCTGATGATTTTCTTTACTTCTTGTAAAAAAAGCTTATGATGATTAGTGGGGTTCAGAACTCGTCGAAGGCACAAAAGCATTGAGTCATTTTTTTTCATCTATCTAAGCATTGATGGATAGAGATTAATCATGTTTGCGCTTGTGAAAGGTAGCAGTTAAATTTCATCAAAATAGTGAATTAGAAAATAATTAATGGCAACTCACATTTGGAAGTACATATTTTGTAGTTTATGTTATTTTCGTTCTATTTTCAAGAGTTTGGTGCAACTCTTTGAGGTTCAATTTCTATTATTTTTGTCTAACTTTGTGACCGGTGTTGTTTTTAATATTGCGATTTTCAAATTTTGACAGTTATTTGTGGTGTTTTTAGATAATATCCTTTTCACAGTTTCGATTAAATTTAATAATTAGAGTTTGATAAATATTTATCAGAGAAAAAATGTTCACTTTTAATAAATTTAAAGGATCAAAACTGCTCAGTTGATATTTAAGAAACTATTTTGAACCTACTACCAAAATAAAAGATCATTTTTATCATCGAGGTGAACATAAGCAGGCTCAAACACAAAGATTAAATAAATCAAAGACTACAATAAGAGAAGTTGATAATTTTTTAAATTACAATAAAAGGTCTCATAATTTATAATGTTACAAAATGAACAACACACTAATAGCTAGGGACCTTTCTAACAGCAAGTACTTTTGTAGAACTTCCTTTTTGCCAAATATAAGCATGCAATTTAATATTTCTATTTCCCTCAATAACAAGAGCAACATATATCTCAGAAGAAATTATCGCATTATTTATTGTTGCAGCAGCCTTAATAACTTTTTCAAAAGTCACATTGGCTTTAGTCCTCTTGTTATATTCATCAATGGCTAATTTTGCAAATTTTATCGCCTTAGGATCGGTCGGTGATAATGGTCGGAAAGTTTTTGAATTTGTATAGTTTTCACCAGTGAAAGCGTTGGCCGAAATAATTGCATATAAAAATGTAGCGAGTAGAAGAAATAAGATGTGTAGTTTGAGAGCCATTTTAGATTGTATGGTTTGTGATTGTGAGAAAGTGCAATGTATTTATGATATTTATGTTAGATTTTCACATTAAAAATGTGATTGAGCATTTATAGGAGATAATATAAGAACTATTGAGATTTTATAGCATAAAGAATCTTATTTTGTTTTTATTGTTTTTCCTTTATAGGAGATTATATAAGAATATTGAGATTTTATGGCCTTTTTGTTCGGTAATTGATTTTCTAAAGTTGAGGAAGAAAAAGGCTTATTTATTAGTCAATGTTCAATTGTCAGGATATTTATTAGTCATAGTCATTCCATTAAACTTGTCAGGATATTCTATTTAGATATTCGAACTAATTCATTTTTCAATTGAATGCTTCAACTCGTAATAAAGTATTTCAATTAGACACTTCTAATTCAAATTTTGAAAAAACTTCTGCATGTGTTTACTTTCGTTTATCAGATAGTTAAGTTAACTGCATAAAATATATCATATTCTTTAGTTATATGCATCTATCGCAAGTAGGAAAATTAGGGGTTTTACCGCTTATTGAGGAGCATGTATATATAATTAAAGAAAATGCCATATTTATGTTGTTAACTTAACTACCTAATAGACAAATTACAACACACACAAAAAATTTGTCCAAATTCTGAATCAAAGGTATGTCTAATTGGAATATTTAATTAGGAATTGAGGTATTCAATTGAAACAGAGCTTAATTCGAGTATCTAAATGAAATATTCTGACAAGTTTAAGGGGTCGGCTATGTATTAAAACTTATTTTTTTGATAAGTATGTTCAAGTTAAATATGAAAGATATTAGATGGAATTATTAAAATGGGTTTGACTCTTGAGGTCAGTCCAACTTGACTCATTAAAGTGCTAGGCTGACCCGTTTTAATTCGGACAAATATCATTCATCCAAATACGTACTTGTGAGGAAGTAGAAAAGAGTCATCAGATTCTAGATTATTTAGAAGACAATTTTGCATTGTTCGATGTTGAACAAGATAAAATGTCCATAGATACATAACTTTAAGATGGTTTATGAATATCATGAAAAAAAAATTAAAAAAATCAGTTACACATATTAACATGGACAAAAGAGCAAGTATCATAAATTAAAATGCTAACTTTGAGTTGTTTATTCGAAAATATATTCTTTAAATAATAAGTATTTCTAAATGTTCATACGCTTAACTCTAAGTTTTAAGCAGAAGACTCATTGAAATTTGAAGGAAATGAATTTTCTAATATTATACTTAGAATTTTCGAAAATAACCACTTTACATTTTATTTCTTCATCGAAATCTATGGCGACAATTGTCAATTCATAAGTGATGCCATTATTATGAACTTGAAATCTTCCATTCGACACACTCTCAAATACCAATTGAACGTCGGGTGATCGGATATTTTCCGTATTTAGTGCAAATTTTGCAATGTCCACCACTTCAGAATTATTATCTTTTATGCGTTGTCAATCACCATGTGATGGAGACGAACCTAGAGCTAGAGTATTCAGTACATTTTCAAACGAATCCAATAACTTTTGATCATCAGTTGCAGCAAAAACATGGCAGAAGGTGGAAGCACCTACTACCATCGAAAGAGTTCCCAAAAGAAAAGAATTGGATTTAATAGCCATTTTTTTTAAGAAGAATTTGATATTGGAGTGCTTAACACTAATTGGTGAGGACATTACTTATAGAATAATTTGAAGCTAATTTGGTCAGAATCATATGAGAATTATTAGATTATGCTTTATATGGTTGGCAATAAATTATTTAACTAAATAGTCTAATTAAGGAAAAAGGAGATTGTTTCAAATTACATGTGTGATTTGGAAGTAATTACAATTTGACTAGTATAACTAAGGAAGATTTGCTGCAGTGCTAATAAACATTTTAAATGAGACAAATATCATGTTAGGGAATCGAAAAACCAGAAAGAAAATTAAAAAGGGACGGAATGATAACTCTTTTTATTGATTATTGTATTGATTCGAATAGAAGATCAGTACATCACTATTTATAATTAACTAAATAAAATAAAATAAAAAGAATAACAAGGGTGTGAGGACAATTTCCAGTTGATAAGTGGTGCCATTATTAACTTTAAATCTTCCATCGAACACACTCGCAAATTTCAATTCAACGTTTTTTAATTGCTTGTGTTCCTCACTTACTGCAAATTTTGTAATGTCCATCACTTTAGGATCATTAGTATCTTTTATGGACTGCCAACCACCATGTGGCAAAAACGAAGCTAGAGTATTTGGTACACATTCAAACAAATCCAATACTTTGATTATTATTTGCTGCAAAAACATGACAGAAGATGGAAGCAATTAGTCGATTACTATCATCGAAAAAGTTACATGAGAGAGAGATTTGAATTTAAAAAACATTTTTCTTTTAAGAAAAAACTTATATTGGAGTGCTTAACACAAATTGATGAGGAAATTATTTATAGGAAATTTTGAAAGCTAGTCTGGTTAGAAGTAAATGAAAAATTAGGTGGGATGATAGATTAATTACTTCATGGTACAGTTAGATATAATGTTGTATTTATGAGGTTATAGTTTGTTTTCACATTAGAGACGTTACTAAACTTTAGTTGACTTAATAATAACATAATATTTTTTTGTTTTTATTGTTTTGCCGAATTTCTTCACCAACAAGGTTGGGTTGGGCTCAGTGGCGGAGCCACATGCTCTTGAGAAGTGACGACTTTGTATTATTGTATAAAAAAAAAAAGTTAATATTTGCCCTTGTATTTTTATAAATAAGTTATATTTGTCCTTCATTGTACTTTATCAACATATTTGCCCTTTTCATCTGACTTTAGGTTCATATTTACCCGTATGCTCTCAAAAAGATCATATTTATCCCTACAATGTTAAGTCCTCATGTCCTCGATATATTTGCCCTTGGCTTTTCTGAAGTTGAGGAAGAAAAAGGGCTTATTTATTAGTCAATGTTCATTTTTTTAAAAAAAATAAATAAGTGTCTATATTCAACTTAAATATAAAATATCTTAGATAGAGTCGTTAAAATGAGCTTGGTCCTTGAAGTCTGCCTTACTTAGCTTAACGCATTGACCCTTGCAAAATATAAGCATACAATAAGTAGGCTCAAAGACCAAAAAATGTTCACTTTTGATAAACTTAAAGGACAAAAACTGATAAATTAATACTAAAGAAACTATTTCGAATCTAATAAAAAGGATAAATAACTATTTTTATCATCGAAGTACACATAAGCAGGCTCAAACACCAAGATTAAATAAATCAAAAACTAATAGCCAGAGACCTTTTTAACAGCAAGTACTTTTGTAGAACTTCCTTTTTGCCAAATATAAGCATACAATTTAATTTTTCTATTTCCCTCAATAACAAGAGCAACATTTATCTCAGAAGAAATTATCACATTATTTGTTGTTGTTGCAGCAGTAGCCTTAATAACTTTTTCAAAAGTCACATTGGCTTTAGTCTTCTTGTTATATTCATCAATGGCTAATTTTGCAAACTTTATCACCTTAGGATTGGTTGGCAATAATGGTTGAAAAGGTTTTGAATCTGCATAATTATCACCACTGAGAGCGTTGGTCAAAATAATTACAGATAAAAATGTAGAGAGTAGAAGGAATAAGATGTTTATTTTGAGAGCCATTTTTAGATTGTATATGGTTTGTAATTGTGAGAATTGTGCAGTGTATTTCTGAGTTTTATACTAAGTTTTAACATTAAAAATGTGATTGGGATCTTAATTATTTGACTTAACAAGAATATATGATCTTATTTGTTTTAATTGTTTTTCCTTTAATAGGAGATTATATAAGAATATTGAGATATTTCGTAAACTAATAAGAACATATTGAGACATCTAATTTTCCCTTTATTAATTAGTCAATGTTCAATTTTTTTTTTAATAAGTATTCATGTTCAAGTTAAATATGACAGATCCTAGATAGAGTCGTTAAAATGGGTCAGTCAACTCATTGAACCTTGAAGAGTTATCAAGGATAGGATAGAGTTGACTGTTGATCAAAAGAAAAAAAATATTTACTAGAATTTAAAATGAAGGAAATTAGTTTCTTTTTCTTTTTGATATTTAATCTAAAAAACAAAATAATGTGTGCTATTTTAAAAATCATTTTAAGGCCTTTTCCTGACCATTTTAAATGAGACTAATACTATGTTATGGAATCGAAAAACTAGAGAGAAAATTAAATACGAACGGAGTGATAATTCTTTTTATTGATTCTTGCATTGATTCGAATAGAAGATCAGCACATCACTAATTATAAGCAACCAAAGAAAATAAAATAAGAAGAATATGTTATTTTCCTTATAGATACTAAGTTAAATATTTTGCAATTAATATAAATCTGAGACTTGAAAGGAAGTAAATATTATAAAATATTTTTAGACTAAAAAGGAGAGATTGAAAATATTCTACCATTAATGTAGATCATAGAATATAAGGAAAGTAAATTTTAACATATCATTCATCCAAATATGTACTTATGAGGAAACAAAGAGGATTCGTTAGATTCTAAATTATTTAGGCAATAAATTTGCATTGTTTCGATGTTGAACAACATAAAATATCCATACATAAATAGTTTTAATATGATTTTATGAATATCATGAACAAAGAGAATTCAGTTACGCATATTAACATAGACAAAAGAGTAACATAAAATAAAATTGTAACTTAGAATTGTTTATTCGAAAATATATTCTTTAAATAATAAGTATTTCTAAATGCTCATACACATGAGTTTTAAGTAGAAGACTCGTAGAAGGAAACGAGTTTTCTAACATTGTTCTTAGGATTTTCGAAAACAACCACTTTACATTTAATTTCTTCATCGAAATCTATGGCGGCAATTGTCAATTCATAAGTGATGCCATTATTATGAACTTGAAGTCTTCCCTTCAACACCCTTTGAAGTACCAATTCAACGTTTGGTGATCGGATATTTTCCGTATTTAGGGCAAATTTTGCAATATTCACCACTTTGGGATTATTTGTATCTTTTATGCGTTGCCAATTACCATGTGATGAAGACAGGGGTAGAGTATTCAGTACACGTTCGAATGAATCCTGTAACTTTTGATCATCAGTTGCAGCAAAAGCATGAGAGAAGGTGAAAGCAATTACCACCATCGAAAGAGTCACCAAAAGAAGAGAATTGAATTTAAAAGCCATTTTTCTTTTACGAAGAATTTGATATTAGAGTGCTTGACACTAATTGGTCAGGACATTATTTATAGAACAATTTGAAAGTTAATTTTGGTTAGAAACATATGAAGAATTATTAGATTCTATATGATCGACAATAAATTATTTAACTAAATAGTTTAATTAAGGAAAAAAGAAATTGTTTCGAATTATTTAACTAAATTTTGACTAATTAAGGAAGATTTGCTGCAATGCTAATAAACATTTTTCTATTTCATTGAATTGACATTATTGCATAAATCCAAATTAACGTTGTCATACTTTTTATTAATCATAAAAAGCCACTAGGACTATATGGGAAAAAAATAAAATTAGTTACTATGTTTATTAAGTTAATTTAACCGACATGAAGGAATTGCTCGGATAGTAAACAATTTTCCACCTTCAATTCTTTGGTTGCTGGTTCGAACTCACATGAGAGCAAAAAAAGTGGTAAATTAAGTACTTTCGAAGGAAATGAGTTTTCTAACATTATCCTTCAAATTTTCTAAAACAACTACTTCATATAAATCTGCATCAATATTAAATTCCCTGGCGACAATTTCCAGTTGATAAGTAGTGCCATTATTATCAACTTTAAATCTTCCATCGAACACACTCATAAATTTCAATTCAACATTTTTTAATTGCTTGTGTTCCTCACTTACTGCAAATTTTGCAATATCCACCACTTTAGGATCATTAGCATCTTTTATTGACTGCCAACCACCATGTGGCAAAGACGAAGCTAGAGTATTTGGTACACGTTCGAATAAATCCTATAACTTTTGATTATCATTTACTGCAAAAATATGACAGAAGATGGATGCAATTACTATCATCGAAAAAGTCACAAAAGAGAGAGAATTGGATTTGAAAGCCATTTTTCTTTTAAGAAAAAATTGATATTGGAGTGCTTAACACAAATTGATGAGAAAATTATTTATAGAAAATTTTGAAAGCTAGTCTGGTTAGAAGTAAATGAAAAATTAGGTGGGATGATAGATTAATTACTTCATGGTACAGTTAGATAATGTTGTATTACCACCAAAAGATATGGTGCAGTGGATGATGCTGCTCCTCCCTTAACCAGAGGTCTTGAGTTTGAACCCTGGGTATGAAAAAATTCTTGATAGGGAGCGCTTCTCCCGAATGGGTCCTACCCGGTGCAAATCCAGATTAGTCAGGCGGCTCCAGTATGGGTATCAAACACCGAATGAAAATTAAAAAAAAGAGATAATGTTGTATTTATGAGGTTATAGTTTGTTTTCACATTAGAGACGTTATTAAACTTTAGTTGACTTAATAAGAACATAATATTATTTTGTTTGTATTGTTTTGTCCAATTTCTTCACCAACGAGGTTGGGTTGGGTTCAGTGGCGGAGCCACATGCTGTTGAGAAGTGACTACTTTGTATTGTTGTATAAAAAAAGTTAATATTTGTCTTTATATTCTTATAAATAAGTTATATTTGTCCTTCATTATATTTTTTCAACATATTTGCCCTTTTCATCTGACTTTAGATTCATATTTGCCCCCGTATACTCTAAAAAAGATCATATTTATCACTACAATGTTAAGTCCTCATGTCCTCGATATATTTGCCCATGGGTTTTCTGAAGTTGAGGAAGAAAAAGAGCTTATTTATTAGTCAATGTTCATTTTTTTTTATCTTTTTTTTATTTTTTTAAAAAATGTCCATATTTAACTTAAATATGAAATATCTTAGATAGAGTCGTTAAAATGAGCTTGCCCTTGAAGTCTGCCTAACTTAGCGCACTACTTAAATAGTATTGGATTAAGATTATTTTAGTCCAGTAGACCAAAAGAAATAATATATTTATATAATTATTAAAAATCTCGATTTTGGGTCTTTCGAGATACATAATTAGCTCCTGATACATCCAATGAAGATGCATTTTTTCCTTGTAAAGATACATAATTATCTCCCGCTATATTTTTTCCAATTTTGGGTCTATCGAGATAATAATTAGCTCCTGATACATCCAAGAAGATACATAATTAGTTGAGATTTTTGTAATTACTTTGTAAGGGTGGAGATTTGTGTAAATATGGTAAGTTAAGATGTATGTTTATGTTATTTTTAATTTTTATTTTTTTTTGTTTAAATTATTTTAAGGCCTTTTCGAATGACGGGCGACTTTGTATTATTTCAATATTGAACAAGATAAAATGTCCATACATCACACTTTGAAGATGATTTATGGATATCATGAAAAAAGAAAATTCAATAACGCATAATTAATATAGACAAAAGAGTAAGTAACATAAAATGAAATGCTAAATTTGAGTTGTTTATTCGAAAATATATTCTTTAAATAATACTTCTAAATGCTTACAAAGGAAATGAGTTCTGTAACATTATTCTTCAAATTTTGGAAAACAACTGCTTCATATTCATTTGCTTTAATAGTAAAGTCCATGGCAACAATTGTCAGTTGAAAAGTGATTTTACTATTATCAACTTTAAATCTTCCATCCGACACACTCGCAAATTTTAGTTCAACGCTTTTTAATCGCTTGTTTTCCTCAGTTACCGCAAATTTTGCAATGTACACCACTTTAGGATCATTAGTATTTTTTATGGACTGCCAACCACCATCTGACAAAGACGAAGCTAGAGTATGTAACTTTTGATTATCATTTGCTCCAAAAACATGACAGAAGGTGGAAGCAATTACTATCATCGAAAGAGTCACAAAAGAGAAAGAATTGGATTCAGAAGCCATTTTTCCTTTAAGAAAAAATTGATATTGGAGTGCTTAACACAAATTGTTGAGGGAATTATTTATAGGTAATTTTGAAAGCTAGAAGTAAATGAAGAATTAGGTGGGATGATAGATTAATTAATTCATGGTACAGTTAGATAATGTTGTATTTATGATATTATAGTTAGTTTTCAAACTAG
Organism: Capsicum rhomboideum; assembly: GCA_031232105.1. NCBI lineage: Eukaryota > Viridiplantae > Streptophyta > Magnoliopsida > Solanales > Solanaceae > Capsicum > Capsicum rhomboideum. The sequence goes on from CP124718.1 coordinate 1,916,040, forward strand.
TATCGTTATTGAACTTTAAATGACTTAATAAGAACATAATATTACTCTCTTCGTTCTTTTTTACTTGTTATAGTTTCCTTTTGAGATTCAAACAATATGAATTTTGACTAACATTTTAAGATGGTTTTTTTTTTTTTAATCATATCGATATGAGAAAAGTTTCAATTTATAATACTTTTCGTATAATTTTTTAATATCCGCATTTTAATTTTATATAATCTTATTTAGCTTTAAAAATTATGTTTTTATTGTTTTAAAAATTATGTTTTAAGCAAATAATCATCGACTGAAACAAGTTTTCTAACATTGTCCTTAGAATTTTCTAAAACAACCACTTCTAACTCAGTTGGTTCTTCGAATTCAGTGGCGACATCTGTCAATTCATAAGTGATGCCATTATCATCAACTTTAAATCTTCCATCATATACACTCTCAAATTCCAATTTAACCTTTAATTGGCTGACGTTTTCCACACTTACCGCAAATTTTGCGATGTCCACCACTTTAGGATCATTTATATCTTTTATGGGCTGCCAATCACCATGTGACGGGGATCTATATCTAAATGTGACTAAGTGTTCATGTAGCTAGACAAAAGAGAAGGAAGTCAGAGCTGACCCGTTGGACCAAAAGAAACTTTTTTTTTTTTAACTAGAATTTAAAAATGAATGTACTTAGCTTTTTTTCTTTTGTTCATTAATTTATTAAAGAAATGAGTATTTTCGTCATTTTAAGGCTCTTTCAAATAACATGCTAATCAATCCTAGCTCATCAAATCCATTTGCCTGCGTGATAGTGTTGGAATGGCCATTTTCAATCAGACAAATATCATTTCATCTTAATACATACTTATGAGGAAATGCAGAGGAGTTATAAGAGACAACTTTGCTTTGTTTCAATGTTGAACAAGATAAGATGTCCATACATACATAATTTAAGGATAGTTTATATATATCATGGAAAAAGAAAATCCAGTAATGCATAATTAATATAGACAAAAGAGTAAGTAATATAAAATAAAATACTAAATTTGAGTTGTTTATTCGAAAATATATTCTTTAAATAATAGGTACTTACAAAAGTTCATACACTTAAGTTTTAAACATAATACTCATAGAAGGAAAGGAGTGTTCTAACATTGTCCTTAGAATTTTCGATAACAACCACTTCATAGTTCTTTGCTTTTCCGAATTCTATGGCGACAATTATCAGTATATAAGTGATGCCATTATCATCAACTTTAAATCTTCCATCCGATATACTCCCAAATTTCAAATCAAGAGATTTAAATAGGCTACTATACCTATTTACCGCAAATTTTGCAATATCTATCACTTTAGGATCAGTTATATCTTTTATGGGCTCTCAATCACCATTTGACAGGAATGAAGCTAGAGTACTCATTATATGCTCATTCGAATCCGATAACTTTTGATCATTATTTATTGCAAAAACATGACAGAAGGTGAAAACAACTACTACCATCGAAAGAGTCGCAGAAAGGAGAAAATTGGATTTAAAAGCCATTTGTCTTTCAAGAAGAATTTGATATTTGACTGCTTAACACTAATTGATGAGGGGATTATTTATATGAGATTTGGAAGCTAATTAGATTTTGTTTTTTTATATGGTTGACCATAAATTATTTAACTAAATGGTCTAAGGAAAAAGGCATTTAAGAAGATTTGCTGTAATGCATGCTAATATACGTTTTTTTTTTATTTCATTTGAATTGATTTTATCGAATAAATCCAAATTAACGTTGTCATATGAAAAAATAAAACCGAGAGGTCCTGGTTCCTAGACTGTTCAGGCAAAAACTTTGTATCGTTATTTTAAATTTTTCTTTACGATCCACTTTATAATTCACTTGAAAATAAAATATAGACGTGCAATATAGACTCTCAAAATGTCATAATATAATTGAGACATTTTTCGTCACACTTCAAATTCTTTTGTGACAATAGCCAGTCGGTAAGTGATGCCATTATTATCAATTGGAAATTTGTCGTTAGACAAACTCTCAAATTTCAATTCAATGCCTTCTACTCTAGTATTTTTCGTATTTATTGTAAATTCTGCCACGTCAATCACTTTAATTTGTATCGTTTATGGGCTACCAATTCCCACTATGTGACAGTGACGAAAGCTTGAACATTCGGTGACTTTTGATGTTCATTTGCCGCAAAAACATGATAGAAGGTGGAAGCAATTGCGTACTACCATTGAAAGAGTCACAAAAAGATTTAAAAGGCAATTTTCTTTTAAGAAAGAATTTGATAATGAAGTGATTAACACTAATTGATGAGAGGATTATTTATAAGAAAATTTAAAATTAGCAAGTTTGATTAGAAGCATATGAATAATTAGGATCATTTGTATCTTCATAATCAATTAATTACCAATTTCATTAATTAATATAGTAAAGGTCCTCAAAGGACTACTTAGTGTTCTCTTCCACACCCTCAAAGTAAAAACATATCATTTAAGAAGGCAAAAATACATAGATAGTCTCTTTAATTCGTCAACAACAATCAGTTAGACATTTCGATCATACTAATGATCAGATAACTAGGCACTCCTTTAAGATGATTTATGTATATCATAAAAAAAAAAAAAAATCAACTACGCATAATTAATATAGATAAAGAGTAGGTAACCTAAAATGAAAATGTTAAATTAGGACAATCGAAAAAGCCAGCATTTCTTGAAATACTGACTATAATGCTACCAATCTTTGTACTAGTCCAACCACATGTCTTTCTCCTACCCAAAAGGAAAGAAAAAAAACAAGGATTTTCCCTTTGCTTCGACAATGAAATTCTGCCCTGAGTTAAAATGGGCATGGAAGCTAAGAGACTTTTGATAATAGGCATATTTCTAAATGCTCATACACTTAGGTTTTAAGCAAAAGATTAATTGAAGGAAATGAATTTTCTAACATTGTCCTTAGGATGATCGAAAATAATCACGGTATGTTTTTCTGTCTCACCGAATTCTGTGGTGACAATAACCAGTTGATAAGTGATGCCATTATTAGCAACTTGAAATTTTCCATTCAATACACTCTCAAGCTTATAGTCTCTATCTTCTAATCTATTGTTTTCAGCATTAACTGCAAATTTTGCAATGTATGTTCACCACTTTAGAATCCTTTGAATCTTTTATGGGCTGCCAACCTCCAATAATTTTTACACAGTCGAGTGAATTCAATAATTTTCGATCATTATTTATTGCAAAAACATGATAGAATGTGGAAGTAACTATTATCATTGAAAAAACCACAAAAAAAAAGAGGAGAGAATTGGATTTAAAAGCCATTTTCTAAAAGAAGAATTTGATAGTGGTGTGCTTAACATACACTAATTGGTGGGGCAATTATTTATAGGAAATTTTGAAAGCTAGTTTGGTTAGATTAGGTGAGATGATAATAGGTTAGTTACTTTAGAGGAACAATTAGATTATTTTGTAATTATGAGATTATAGTTAGTTTTCACACTAAAAATGTGATGTAACTTTTGTTGACTTAGTAAAAACATAATCTTATTTTGTTTTTATTATTTTTTCCTTTACATAAGATTATAAAAGATTTTGAAATTCAGTTGAGTAATATGAACATAGAGTAAAATTTTATCAAAACCAAATAAAAGGGTTAAAAAATATACACGATAGCCTATTTTCTTCAATCACGATATTTTTGTTTTCAAGGGGGTAAAAAAAAATTCCCTTGATATTTACTCCAAATATTTCTCTTAAATTTTTGTCTTCCCCTAATCTTTCCCTTGAACAAATAATAAAAGGCATGGTAAATTTCTTTTCCATAAATTTCTGCTAAATTTTTGTTTTTCACTATTCTCTCTCCTTTGAATAAAAATAAAAGGATGTATTCAATTTTTTCTCATGATGTTCATTCTCTCCTAGGTTTCTTACTGTATTATTCACAGATTTATTTCTTTCAAAGTCCTAAAACAAAAAAAAGGTCAATTTTCACGTATGATCACAAAACTTTATCCACTATAATACTAAACGCACAAAATTTTATAACTTTTGTTTATTAAAGCAACAAACATACATCTATCACTTTAAAATAACTTTAGTGTTACTCAATATAATTTTAAAGTCAAATTTTTTTAAATATCGTGAATCAGGATCTCAAGTTGACGATGTCCGTATTCACTATACTTAAAAATAAAAATAAAACGTAAAGTAAAGTGCGATCCCAACAAGGTTCTAGATAGATAGCCCATTTAAGTTTTCCACAATACTCTAGATAAATTACAAAGTTAGCCAAGTTAGGTTGGAAATTAGCATCAAGAATTTTGTTTGTAATTTTGAGCAAAACCAAAATATTTAAATTGGGGTAAAGGAGTGAGGACATAAATATAATTATTGTAATTGAAATCGTCTCATTTCTAAGTTGAACAAAATAAAGTGTCCATATTTGCATATTTTTAAGATGATTTATGTATATCATAAAAAAAAAATAAAAAAAATTAACTACGCATAATTAATATAGACAAAAGAGTAAATAACATAAAATGAAATATTGAATTGGGTATTTCATTCAAAAATAGATTCTTTAGATAATAGGTATTTCTAAATGCTCATACATTAAGATTTTAGGCAGAATATTAAGTGAAGGAAATGAATTTTCTAACATTTTCCTTAGGATTATCGAAAACAACCACAGTATGTTTTTCTTTGACATCGTCTTCTGTGGTGAAAATAATCAGTTGATAAGTGATACCGTTATTAGCAACTTGAAATTTTCCATTCAATACCCTCATTAACTTATATTGCCTGCCTTCGTCTCGATTGTTTTCTGCATTTACTGCAAAATTTGCAATATCCACCACTTTTGGATCATTTATATCTTTTATGGGCTGCCAATCACTATTTGACGGGAACGGAGCTAAAGTATTCATTACATGCTCAAATAAATCCAATAACTTTTGATCATCCTTTGTTGCAAAAACAGGACAAAAGGTAAAAGCAACCATCGAAAGAGTCACACATAGGAGAAAATTGGACTTAAAAGCCATTTTTCTTTTAAGAAGAATTTGATATATATTGCACTAATTGGTGAGGGGATTATTTATATGAAATTTGATAGCTAATTTGGTTAGAAGTATATGAAAAATAAGGTAAGATAGTGTTTTCTGTTGACCACATATTATTTTACTAAATAGTCTAAGGGAATTAAAAGGAAATTGTTTCAAATAGCACATATGACTTGGAAGTAATTACAATTTTACTAATTAAGGAAGATTTACTGCAATGTTAATAAATATTTTCTATTTGATTTGAATTGACACTATCGAATAAATCCAAATTAACGTTGTCATATATCCAAATACGTACTTGTGAGAAAATGAAGAGAAAATAAAAAGAGAGGTTCCGGATCCTATATTATTCAAGCAACGACTTTGTATCGTTATTTTTACTTTTTTTTTTTTTTTTTTTTTTTTACGATCAACATTATAGTTCTCTTGCAAATAAAAATATAAATGTGAAATATAGACTCTCAAACTACTACAATTGGGATTTTTTTTGTCACACTTCGATGCTGAACGAAATAAAATGACCATACATATATGATTTACGAATATCATTAAAAAAATCAATCGCATATTTCAATTCAGTACCTTCTGTTTTATTATTTTCTGTATTTACTGCAAATTTTACCATGTCAATCACTTTAGGATCATTTGTATCTTTTATGGGCTACCAACCACTATGTGACGGTGACAAAGCGAGTATTCAATAACTTTTAATCTGTATTTGCTGCAAAAACATGGTAGAAGGTGAAAGCAACTATGTACTACCATTGAAAAAGTCACAAAAAGAAGAGAATTGGATCTAAAAGGCATTTTTGCCAAATTACAATGTTAGCCAATTTAGGTTGAAAATTAGCATCAAGAATTTTGTTTGTAGTTTTGAGCAAACCAAATGAATTAAATTGGCAAAAGAGTTTTACACAAATATAAAACTCTTAAAATATTGCAATAGGGATAATTTTCGTCTCATTTTGAAGCTGAACATGACAAACAAAATTTTAAGATGATTTATGTATTATATCATGAAAAAAGATAAATCAACTATACATAATTGATATAGATGAAGAGTAGGTAACATAAAATGACATGTTAAATTGGGGGCAACTCGAAATGCTCATACACTTAGGTTTTAAGCAAAAGATAAATTGAAGGAAATGAGTTTTCTAATATTGTTCTTAGGATTATCGAAAATAACCACGATATATTTTTCTGTTTCACCGAATTCTGTGGTGACGATAACTAGTTGATAAATGATGCCATTGTTAGCAACTCGAAATTTTCCATTCAATACACTCTCAAGCTTATAGTCTCTACCTTCTGATCTATTGTTTTCAGCACTTACTGCAAATTTTGCAATGTCCACCACTTTAGAATCCTTCAAATCTTTTATAGGCTTCCAATCTCCGGTAACTTTTACACAGTCGAGTGAATTCAATAATTTTCGATTATCATTTATTGCAAAAACTTGATAGAAGGGGAAAGTAAATACTACCATCGAAAGAACCATAAAAAGGAGAGGATTGGATTTAAAAGCCATTTTTCTTTTAAAAGAATTTGATAATGGAGTGCTTAACACTAATTGGTGGGGCAATTATTTATAGGAAATTTTGAAAGATAATTTGGTTAGAAGCATACGAAGAATAAGGCATGAGATGATAGGTTAGTTATTTTAGAGGTACAATTAGATTATTTTGTACTTATCATGAGATTATAGTTAGTTTTCACACACAAAATGTGATGTAGTTTTTGTTGACTTAGTATAAACATAATCTTATCCTGTTTTTATTATTTTTTCTTTCCCTCAGATTATATAAGAATTTGAAATTCAGTATAGTAACAACAAGGAGAACTTTTTATAACCATATGAATGTTAAAAAATATTTTTCATATTTTTCGCAAATAAATTAATATATCAAAAATAGTCATAGAAAACTGGACCTTCATCCCTAGTAAGTAGTAAATGTCCCATTTTTACCAAATTACAAACTTGGCCAATTTAGGTTGGAAATTAGCATAAAAAATTTTGTTTGTAGTTTTGAGTAAAACCAAAATAATTAAATTATGGGGTTAAAGGAGCGTGGACATAAATATCATTATTGTAAATGAGATCTTTTTCATCTCATTTCGAAGTTGACTAAGATTAAGTGTCCATACATACATACCTATATACTTTTAAGATGATTTATGTATACAACAATGACAACAATAACTTACTCAGTATAATCCCATAAATGAGATCAGACTTTACCTTTACCTAGTAGAAATATATTAAAATGATATACGTATATCATGACAAAATAAAAAAGGGCAAACAACATAAATCCAGACAGTTTGGAACTTAATTACAGAAAATTCCAATATTTTGCATAAATACTGAAAATCCCAATTTTGGGTCTGTCGAGATACATAATTAGTTCCAGTTACATCCAATGAAGATACATTTTTTCCTTTATAAAGATACACAATTAGCTCCCGATACATTTTTTTCGATTTTCGGTCTGTCGAGATACATAATACATCCAATGAAGATACATTTTTTCCTTTGTAAAGATACATAATTAGCTCCCGATACATTTTTCTTGATTTTGAGACTGTCGAGATACATAATTAGCTCCCGATACATCCAATGAAGATACATAATTAGTTGGAATTTTTGTAATTACTTTGTAAGGATGGAGATTTGTGTAAATATGGTAGGTTTTAAGCTAAAGTTGGATTGAAGAACTGCAAATTTTTCAAGGTTTATCACTTTAGGATCGTTTGTATTTGTTATGTTATGACAAGTACCACCTTGCTTGGACGAAGCTAGAGAATTGGTTACACAATTTAATGAAATTGGTAACTTTTGATCATCATTTGTTGCAAGGCAGACGATGGAAGCAACTACTATCATCGAAAGAGTAAAAAAAAAAGAGAGAATTTTATTTAGAATTCATTTTTCTTGGATGGTTGAGTGCTTAACACTAATTGGTGTGGGGATTATTTATCGGACATTTTAAAGCTAGTATGGTTAGAAGCCATATGAGAATTAGGTGAGATGATAGGTTTGTTACCTTACTTTATAGAGGTACAATTAGATTATTTTGTATTTATGAGATTAATTATAGTTAGTTTTCACATTCAAAATGTGATTTAGTTTTTGTTGACTTAGTATAATGTAATATTATTATTATTATTATTATTATTATTATTATTATTATTCTTTTTATATCATATATCATATTATATAAGAATTTGAAATTCATTAGACTTATAAGAACACGTTGAGCCATCTAATTGGGCCTATCTCATGGAGTCCAAAAATGTTTGGGCTTAATTAGTAGTCCGTGTTCAAAATAAATGAAAGATCCTATATAGAGACGTTAAAATGAGTTTGGAATTTAAAGTGAGCTTAGCTCAGCTCAATCCGCTACTTAAATAGGATTCGATTGAAAGTTTTTTAGTCCTTTTGAAATTGAGGTTAATAAGCCTAACCCAAGTCAGTCCTTGAGACTTGATCGAGGCTGCTTCACAGCTTACACGTGGACAATTTTCTTTTTGTCATATATATTTAACTAGAATTTAAGAAATGAAAGTAATTGCTTATCTTTCTTTTGCTTATTAATCTATAAAAATAAATGAGTATTTTGGTCATTTTAAGGTCCTTTCATATTATAGACCGACCTAACCTAGTCCATTCAATTTCTTGGCCTGCAAGATTGGGCAGTACTGACCTATTTTGATAACTTAGTCCTACGGAATAAGAACAGTAACTTAAAAGTTATTATTCCAATCGTAGTGTCATAAACTCAAATAATGACAGTTACATATCTAAATTACAAAAATTAAATATGAAATTACATTTAATATTTCATTACTTAGAACATAAATTGAAAAACCTATACAATAGATACAAAAATTCAACAAGAAAAAGAAGATATGATATTTCACGAACTAGTAGTCCTTCTTCTCTGCATACAATGAAAGTTCGAAAGGAAAAAAAAAATGAAAAGGGAAAAAATTATGAAAAAGGAAAATAGAAAAAGAAGACCACCAATTGGAAAAATAGCTCAACATCAAGATGATTGTGCATATATTTTTACATTATCGATGTATATAACTTTCTAAGTTTATCTGGCCTTATGTATCCCTCTATATTTCCATCTTTAACGGAATTGAACTAGCCACACCAATGCAGGAAATTTCCTGATACGTAATTCACAGGTTTATCTGTTCCAAACACAATAGGTCCTGCAAAAGGAAAAAAAAAAGGGACGGTCAATTTTCACGTATGATCATTAAACTTTATCCTTAGAAAGCGTGAGTCATTAATTAGCTCGTTTTGACTAGCTATGTCCCTATCACTTTTGAAAAAAGATATAAAAAGGAAAAAAAACTAGTAAACTCTCATTTTAATATTGTTTGTGTTTCAATTTATGTAACATAATCTAGTTTAACTCGATAAATAGTTTGAGAAGAAAAGAAAAATGTTTGAAACATTTGTGTGTGGTTATAAAAGCTGAAACGAATCGAAATGAAAACTAAGTAATATCAAAGTAGCTTTACCAAGGGTAGGCATCAAGAAGGAGAGAGCAACAATCCCAGCAACTTTCAATGGAAATCCAGTATGGATCATGTCTTTAATCTCAATATGCCCAGTAGTAAACCCTACAACATTCGAGGGCGTCGCGGTAGGGAGTAAGAAAGCAAACTGTGCGCCAATGGCCCCCGGGATCATGAGTAAGAGGGGATGAATGCGCATAGTCTTCGCGATCTCAATGAGCAATGGGATCATAATTGTTGTGGTGGCATTGTTAGACGTGATGAACTCGGTGAGGGTCCCACTTATTAAACAGACAGCTGGCGCGATGGCTAAGTAAGGCGCGTTTTCCAAGAAATTTAGAGCTCTTGATAGAACGTCAGCTAGACCACTTGACCTAACCCCATCAGCTATAGCAAAACCTGCCCCTAATAGAAGAATTATGTTCCATGGCAATTTCTTGCATTTGTTCCAATCCATTAACTTCTCCCCTGGCTGCTTCTTGTTTGGAATTATGAATAACAAGGTTGCCATCATCACCTAAAAAATAAAAAATCAAATTAAACATCATCAACTTATGTATTCCGTCAGTGACGTATGCAGAATTTCCCTTAAATTATGTCAATTTGGGGGGAATCGAAAAAACGAATAAATCACTATAAATACAAGAGATGTCATTTTTAATATTTATACATAATATTTTTATTTTTCTTATTATCTATATATACAATTCCGATAATAGTTATGAATGAAGCAATATCCCGTGACACCGCTTAAGCAAGGTATATCAACTACTCTTATGTTGAATGTCCTACTACTACTCGCTCTACAAACTTTTGTATCCAACATTTAACTTCTATACACCGAAAATGTACCAAATTTTATATTATTTGGTCAACCCAGATAATTATAACACATGTTACAACATGTTAAGATATTACACTGATGTTGTATTAACTTGTATTTATGATAGGGTAATAAAAATTACACGTAAACGTAACGTAACTTGTTATAGAAGATTATATTGCTTATCAGCCTTATCTTATTACTCGTATTAATATTTTTCAGTTATTAATTTCACTTATTATGAGTAATTAGCATTGTTTTCTGCAATTATTTTTTAAATGTCCCGATAACATTAAAAACTTTTACATATATGACTGTATAAAAAGTAAATTCGATCAGTATTTAATTAGTACTTACACTAACAGTTCCATCACCAGCACGTCCATTGAAGAGGGATCCCCATCCAGGAATATCTTCAGTAATACTTCTTGTCATCCACAACATTATTAAAATCTGTATCAATTAAACAAAATCAATTTAATTAAATATTTAACCATGAGTCAACTTTAATATAATAAAGGACAACTTGGTGCATAAAGTATCTCCCACGTCAGTAGGGTCTAGGAAAAGACCGCACTTTAAGGTGTGTGTTATGTGTCAATTGTCCCTCATCAAATAAATCGAGAAATGTTAATGATTTTATAGGTTAAATGTGTTCTCCCACCTATCATACTAATTTTTTTGATTAGGCTCTCCTGTTTGGTGTATAACATTGGTATCAGAGCTGGTCGATCTGCGTGTGGGACTGTGACTTGTAGGGGTGGCTTGGACCCAAGAGGAGTGACCAACGAGGTCATTGATTCTCAAGCGAGAGCGATTGTTATGTGTCAATTGTTCCTCATCGGATAAACAGAGAAATGTTAATGAGTTTATAGGCTAAATGAGTTTTTCTAAGCTCTCCTGTAATTACTTTTGATCCAAGATAACTTTATCGTTGTTCCAAGAGTTATAATATGATGAGTGTTAATTATTGACTCACCAAAAAATCTGTTAAAATCATCTTTTCAGCAAAAGTCATGGGACCTACACAACACAAAAATGGGACCAAACCATTAGAATTTGTCTAAAAATAATTGCAGAAAAGATCAATCTGATATTCAAACATCTATCATGGCTTCAAGTGTAATGAAATTTTGTGGTCAATAGTGAATATACTATAAACATGAATAGCCACAAAACTTCAATTAATTGGACCACTTGTTGATTACATTTCAATCAAAGACACTCTCAAAATTGACCACTAGAATAATGGAAGGTAAGATAAAGATATATAATGGAGAAAGACATGTAAGCCTCAATTATATTTTTATAACTTATTAACACTTTCAGTTCTCTTGTGACATTATTTCACTATAAGTAAAACAAGAAATAATTACTATATCTAGCTATTTCAATATTTGAAAACAATTTAAGTTAGACTTGCTTTCACTTTCAATCAAAAACTCTTGTAGCTGAACAAATATTATGATATATTTAAAATCATGTCTCAAAAGTCTTATAGCCACACAATTGTTACGACATCGACATGTTTAAGGACATAAATTTCGAAAATCTTTCTTTTTTTTCCAACTTTATGTTGAGACGTTAAATTAAGTATTTAAGTCATACGGATTAAAACTAAGAGACGCTAATCTTATTAAGTAATCTGATAATATGAAAATTCTTTTATAGAATTCACACTACTAAACAATGAATTTTTGATAGAATCCATCGAAAATTGGTTAGTTGAACACATTTATGATGAAATTTGTCAATTTCTGATGGGACGATCGTTGAAAATTCACATTATTTTTAGTAGTGATAGAAGTTAAACTCTAAATAAATTAGTCCACATTCCACAAAATAAAGGTTTAGAAGAAGTAATACCTAACAAATCAAGCTCCCTCTTCAAATGAGTTTTGTCCAAATAAGCAGAAAGTGATCTACTTGATCCCTTCCTACAATACAATATGCAAAGAATACCCCACAATGCCAAAAATATCACCAAAGCCAAAGGAAAAGCAAAAAATGACCAAGTGCTAAAACTTATAGCCTTTTCTTTTGGAAAATAACTCTTCCACATTCCAATCAATATCAAGTTGACACCTGTCCCGGTCAATGTACTCATTCCACCAATCGCCGCGGAGTATATCACCCCTAAAACAACCGCTTTGCAAAACTTGGTGACTAGATCATCGACGGAGTTATTATTATTCTCCTGATGGTTCCGGTGGCCGCTGTTGTTGTTGCCAGAAGAAGGTAGTCGTTGCAAGATTCCAGTGGCCACCGGCATCATCATCACTGTGGCTGCTATGTTGTGCAGCCACATGCTGACGAAGAATGTGGTGGCGCAGATCCCGAGGAGGAGGAGTGGTGGATTCAGTGGGTCCCCACAGAACAATAGTGTTATCTGTAAGCATATAAATGGCCATGCATGTCAAATTTTGTCTAACAATAATTCAACCAACTACTTTCTAGAAAAAAAGAATATATTGCGGACACGTAACTTGGCTCTATGATAAATTATTGTGTTGATACTTTCTTAACATGTGTCCTTATTTTTGTTTGAATAAACATAAAGCACCGAATTGGCACATAAAAGCGACCAATAATCACTTTTTGATTTTTGTAATTAAAAATAATTACTATTTTCAAAGTTTTAAATTCCATAGGTAAAACTTTAAGATATGATATTATAAAGTTTCGGTGAAATTTGATACACTCCACAATTGTAATTTTTCAAAGACGAGACGTTCTACCTAAAGTCCATTTTCATGCTCTTGATATGATCTTCAAATTGAAACAGAAAATTGGACATGAAATTTAAAAAATAAAAGGTTTTTGAAATTTATGATTTAACATAAATTATTATCATCTATGTAGCTATAAATTATTTCAGAAAAAAATAAAGATTTAAAATTAATTTTTAAATAAGGTAGTATGACCTTGTTTTAAAATAAACAAAAAAAAAAATGATAAAAACTTCATAATGACGATGTATATAACTTAAAGACATATAGGGTCATACGTCAAAATAATAAGTGCATAAATGTATTTGTTGAGTTCGGATAAATTGCGGAAAAATAAAGAGGATAAGCTATAGTATTACAACAACAACAACAGACCTTGCGTGTTCTCACAAAGTGGGTGTAGACATTAAAATTTTGTAGAACTCTACAAGACGAATTCAAATTCTGTTAGAGTTTTGGAGGCTAAATTACCCTAAACTTAGCTTGGAGGCTACTCTACCCTAAATCCTAAATTATACCTATTTAAAGGAAAACATATTCCCTTGAAAGGCATCTCGAATATCTCCAATATCCCACAAAATCATGAGATATTCACAAAGAGATCATCCTATATTCGAAAAATATGCTACTAACAACACTCGAATTACGGAGAAAATCCAGAGAGAAAAATCAAGGGAGGAACAGAATTGTACCAACATTCTTTATCAATAAAACTATGTTCGTTTCATCATATTTTGTTTGTGGTTAAATTTTATTTTCCATGAATTAAAATTTGTTGCAAACAGTGGGATCTCGAGAGGGTAAAGCATACGTAGTTCCGTATCTCTACCTCAGAGGTGAGCTAGAGAGATGGTTTCGGATACACCCCATAAGCTATAATATTAAAGAGAAATTAGAATTACTCACGTTTAAAGCCAATCTTCTATGTATATTATAATGTTCAACAGCAAGTGCAAGTATAAAGCTTCCAAGTACAAGTGCAATAACATCATCCATGTACGAATGAGCAACGTCGTCCGCCGATGAAATTCCGAACAACGGGAAGAGGAACATCGGCGACATGGAGGTTATCGGCATCGGCACCGCCTCCGATAACCACCACGTAAAAATCCATGCAAGAACTCCTAACATATTTGTACTTGTTGAAGGTGCATTTTCCATTTTTACAAATAAGCAAATGAGGGTACATAGTAATGGTCCTAAGATTGTGAATAAATTCTTGAGTGTGAATGTTGATTCAATAATTGAATTCATGCTTTGTGACCTATGAATTGGAAGGAGTGGTGTTTTATGGTCATTGTAATTATTAGTTTCTTCTCCATTCATTTTTGGAAACTAGAAAATTGGAGAGAGGAGAGGGAATAAGGTACTGTTTTTGTTTTGAGAAAGTTTGTAAGATGAAAAATGCTATTGAAGTAGTATGTATATATAGTTGCAATTAGGGTTTTGTCTTTTCATGTTGGACAAGAAAAGTATGGAAGTTCTAGAATTCTAGTAGGTAATTTGCGAAATTGATTGAGGTGTGTGTAAGCTGATTAAAAAATTATAGGTATTAGATAGATTTTTTTTTTTAAAATAATATATTAAAAAGCAATTTGAATCCTTAAAAGATAAAAAATCATATATACTAGTAATATGGAGTTAAATGAGGTGTCCGCAAGCTGGTCTAGAGACACTATACTTATTAGAAAGATTTTTTTTATTTTTTTTTAAAAAGACAATTTGAATCCTTAAAAATCAAGAATCATACTAGTACTATAACAAATATTATTTTTTTTTGAAGGTATTTACTAAATTATAGTATATAAGGAGTATATTTTTTTCATGATTTTCTCTCAAAATCATCTTCCTTTGGGGGTGTGAGAATCTTCAAAGGTGGTAGAAGAAGGAATTTCTGGTGATTTGATGTCATCATTATCAAACATCAATATTGCATTATTACCCATTGCGGGATTAAACTATTTCTCGAAGTTGGTACAATTAATCATTCATCCTGATGTTTTTGCTACTGATTTGACCCTTTTTCACAATTAATTTGGATTCATCTCGAAGTAAATTTTGATACGACCATTTTTAAGATCATCAAGATTTTTTGAATGAATTATACTCTTTATGTGTTTCAATTGTTTAATCAGTCCTTATCGGCTTATAGGCTCTTTTCGCATAACTTGATCATATCTTTCTAATCAGATCGTTTGATTTATGTGATAAGAATAATAATTTTGGAATATACTATATGTTAAATTAAAGACTAAGAAGATTCAGGTTTTTTTAATTACCTTGAGCTTATGTCGACACGTAGGTAAGTTATAGCTAACACGTAAGATCAAGATCTTTCATTTGTCGAATTTAGGAAATTTCCTTATTTAACTTTTTCTATTGTTCTCTCTTTCAAGCAATTTCTTCATCCATACATTATTGTAGGGTAGCCACCGGATAGTGGGACCCACAATAAACAAATGGAAGGATTTTATAGTGCCACGTCATAGAGATCACATGACATGGCATGTTGGAATAATTAAGTTGGATTGTTAACAAGTGGCTAACTCTTATCCATAAGCTCAATATAGAATAATCATTGTCAATTCTCATAATAAATAGTACTCCCTCCGTCTTAATTTATGTGATATAATTTAACTTGGTATGAAGTTTAAGAAAGAAAGGAAGACTTTTGAAACTTGTGGTCTAAAATGAGTCATAGATGTTTATGTGGTAGTAAATCATTTCATTAAAGGTAAAATGAGTATTTTAAAGTTAAATTGTTACTAAATATAGAAATGTGTCATTCTTTTTGGGACCGATGACTAAAAAGGAAAGTGTGTCATATAAATTGGGACAGAGGGAGTAGTAAATATTACTAAGGGTATGTTCGGTATGAAGCAGTGGAGGAGCAGAATTTTTATTAAGGGGTGTCAAAATATTAAAAAGTAAATTTACGAAGAAGTCAAGGGTGTCAATACGTAATAAATACACATTAAAAATATAAGTTTACCTAGCTACACATGTAATATATCAAATGAAGGCGTATCGGTCGACACCCCTCAAGTAGATGAGGCTCCGCCACTGATACAAAGGAAAATATTTTCTAGAAAAATAAATAAAATTTTTATGTAGTTATGTTTGATATGTAAGTAAAAAATGTTAGTATCTTAAAGTATTTACATATAATATAAATATTGTAAGGTAGGGGTGGTGATAGGGGTGTGGAGTGGTGGGGATAGGAGCTACAGGTGTTGCGGGTGAAGATGAAGTATATTGAAAGGTGGAAAGAATACAATCAATATCGAATAATATTAGAGAAGTTATTTTTTCCAATTTTAAGGAACTTATTTTCTTAAAGAACATTCTTTTAAAACATTTTAATCAACCGAACATGATAAAATCTTGTTGCCAAAAACCTTTTCGATTGAGAAAAAACTTAAATCTTGTCTCCGCCTCTGTCAGGAAGTTGTTAAATACTACTCCACTCAAATTAGCTTTAGAATCACATTTAACAGTTCAACTGGGAGAGTATTCAACACCTTTTTTTTAAAGAAGAAAAATAAAATGATTAACTTGATGAATACTATACTATAGTACTATACTATACTTTTCAAACAATAAACAAGTTTTAAATATGAGGTTAAACCTTGCAAACGTGTTCAAAACTCATTAATTGAATGTCTCCACTACTAATTAACAGCATGATTAAGGTTAATTGAATAATTTTGACAGGTATAGTATGACTCATAGAATTGAAGATTCTTACAAGTGGCCACTTCTCACTCATAAATGGTTATCCACAAACCAAAGGCCAAGTAGAAGGTTATTTTCACAATTATTATTATTAAAAGATTTATTATATTCAACTACTTAATTATGTAAGCCAATACTATGGTTTCAAGTGTAGATAAAGGAAACAAGGTTAGCAACAAGTAATTGATAATCATCCTAAAAAGTAGTGAGGTGTTTAATTACAATAATATAATGCAAGATTTGTTGGGACTTACTTTCTAGACTTGATGATAGTGAAATGTGAGGTGTTAGTAAATGGAGTGAGCTGAATTTAAACGTATTAAAATAAATTGAATTTGAGTTGAGACTTGTGATCTTAAAAATATGTCATAGTATTGTAAAATTTCATTGATAAATATAAAAATATTTTTTTTTTTTGTGAATTAATAAAAAAAGACTGCGAAGTGAAACACAGAGATATTATTTTAGTAAAACGAGGATATCTAGTTGTGTGTCATACAAATTATCCATCTGATCAACTCACCACCATAGTTATCGTTAGCAATTTTGAATTGTGTTTTTTAACTTGTAGAACTCAACTTCTTTAATTTTCTAATTTATTTTCTTCTCATTTTGTTTTCATTCGTTGTTTTTTATGTTCTTCATGTTTAATTGGTTGATATATGATTAAAATAATCTCATTGAAATTGCTTTAGCGTACAATATACCTTCATGTTTATCTGATGGTATTGACCCACATACAAAATTCTGAATAAGCCAATTCAAAAGAGTATTCACAATTGCGCATGTTTAGTTTGAATTATTCACCTAATTTAATCAACAAATTTTAATCAAAATTGAATTCCTTAATCACAACCAATGGTTGATTGTTACTTTCATGATTCAAACTCATAATACGTATTGTCTATTTTAGACTAATGGAGTTCGTAGATTTGTCCCTTGGGCTTCCTGAATTCATTTGCATACGACATTCTTACGGCACGAGCAAGGCATGAATCATCGTAAGGAAAGGGTTGTCCAAAGGTGAACAAAGCCCTAGCTTCTAGAGTTCGCTGCTTTTCCCAGGCCGGAGAAGGGCTTATACTGCTCGTTACGGTCAGCAAATCAGCCCCGCATCGTATCGACAGCGATTCAGATCACCTCCCCAAGCCTGCCTAACCTAATTGTGCGTGAGCCCCTTCTCAAAGATTTGATGGAATGGCCGCCCCACCCAAGATTTCCCATTCCTTCCCTGCCGAGCCGCCTCTCTTCGCCATTCGATGCTTCCGCCTTCCCTTTCTATAACATACTATCATCAAGCTTAAGAACGTGTTACTATATAAGCTTGAGTTATGCATTATATAATTCTTTACTTCTCTCTCATTCCGATGTGGGATTCGTCCATAAGATGTTATGTGCATCCTTTCATAAGCTTGTCACTTGTCAGCATAAAAGCCTGTTAGTTTCTCTTTAACTCTCCTTCATCAGCTCGATCCCTCTCTGCCATGGGCGTCACAATTATTTTATTAATGATATGGTTATTGATTTAGTTCGAACATGATATAATCTTCACTTATATGTAATAGGATGTTTTGTGTATGTGATATAAGTTTTAATTTTCTAGACAGATTTTTTTCACAAGAAAGTCATTTTCTCGCATACACTAAAACTAATTTTGGCAAGATTTTATTATTATTATTATTATTATTATTATTTTTATTTTTATTTTTATTTTATTTTTTTTGGGTGATTGTGGACTCTGCAATGAGAATCACTTTGATATTATGTTTTTGAAAAGGACCTCGCAGTTCTTGATCTGTGAAGATGCATCATCAAGTAATTCAAACCATGCATAATGCAATTTTGTGGGGTCTATTTGAATTTTGAGAAAAAGTTGTGGGGCCAATCAATAAGACTTCCAAAATATAACTACCTGCCACATGTGTACTTGACGTATGAAACAAAAACTCCAATTCAATCCAATAATGCACAATTGTGGTCAGATAGGTTCTCTATTTTTCTGAAATTGATCTTTCTTAATTAATGACCACAAATAACTTCAAATTTTTCGATTAGCTTATAACCCCATAAATGTTGTGGAGAAAGGGTCAATTATTCAAATTTACGTTTTCTTTTTGCCCCTTCCAATATCTTGAAATTTGCCTCCAAATTGACCTTTCGTTTCATTTGTGGCGAGTTCAGAATTTTTAAACTATGCATGATTCAAACATCTAATTTAGAATTGTTATTTTCTGAGATTGGATGGTCATCAGTCAATAGTCAATACCTTTATATGTTGTTACTAAGTTTTCAATAGAAAAATATAATTTACGATAAAATATAAAAGGAGGCACATAAATGAGTATAGTAAATGACGGGAAAAATTGTCTTAACAAAACAAGTTTTTATGTTCAGAAAGATTCCTACATTCGAAATTGCAGTATTCTATTGTTATAACATTTGATCAAAGAGGTTTCACGTATCGACGGATAATTTTATCGCAAATATTTAAAGTAGAAAAGGTTAACTAGAATTTAAGAGAAACACGAGCCGGTAAATAAAGAGGCGATCGATAACAATAACAATTATGCTTCAATACTAAATATGTTAGGGTCATAGTATATGAGCAACTCATAATATGGCTAAGGTAGCCATTTCCTTGTTGGTTAGAATCTTCTTGGGATAGAATGTTACCAAGTTAGTTAGTGAATGACCAGAGTGCTCCTTTGGACATATTGCTAGAACGTATAATTCACATACGCAGCGGAAGCATAAGTTCCGGATCACAAACTTATATGACAACATGATAATGTAAATTAAAAAACCGAAATTCAGAAAATATATACATACCTCTTGAAGCTTTCACAAACGTTGTTTAGATCCTTGCTCTCCAGGTCTGCAGCCTTCTACTACTTCCTGACTAACCCTTTTTTAATCTACACTTGTGTGGACAAGTACTTTGATTTTCTAAGAAAAAGAATGAATGATTTTCTGAAAACCATGTCCCTATTTAATCCAAAATTCCATTAAAGAAGGAAAGTGAAGGGGAAACGTTTTTCAGCTTTAATTCCAACTTAATACCATCATAATGAGCAAAACATTTTTCACCCTTAATAGTCCCATTATGTTCAAACGTTTTCAGCTCATTATTGGTCCCATTATGTTCAAACGTTTTCAGCTCATTATTGGTATTAAGTTCCATTTAATCCTTATAGAAGAGTAGTAAAATAATATCACTTCTTCCATAAAATTCTTTTTCTTATCAAATTCTATTAGTTAATCAGGCGTAACAGGGACCGCAGATTTATTAACTGAGGCTTCCAATTATGATATTAATTCGTAAATGAATGAATTATCATATCATAATAAATTACAAATCATTCCACTAAAAATCTGTAATTGCACTCCTCTATATTAACTTCGAAATCTACCATTACAACTTATTTAACTCCCCATGTTAGAATTACTGACACCAATCAATTAAATCAAATTTTTCTGAAAATTTAATTTATTGACTAACTCAATCCTCTATTACTATGCTCAACTTATTTCACGTGACGGATACTAAATCCACCTGCAGGGTTTACACGTGAAAACTTATAAGCAACCATATAGGAGTGTCTTCTATCTCAAGTCCGAGACATGGTTCTATCAACTAATTAGTATTTCACTAAGTGTTTTGTCATTATCCAATTTATTAAGAATATATTGACCCGTAATAGAGTCTCACCTTTTAATAGATTAAAATAATAAATCAAACTACATAGATCATAATAATTATATCAAGATTAAGAGTATAAGTACAAGTAATGGACTAGAGATGTTGTATAAGTACAAGTAATGGACTAGAGATGTTGTTTATTAATATTCAGAACATAAACAAACATCTCTACTTGGTCCGTTCAATACATACGAAATGTACTAGCACAAGAAGTTGGAATATTACCACTCCCATAATTAAGATCAAATTATATTTTAATCTTGTGCTACAATCATCAAGATGTAATTTGTCCTACTTCATCTTTGATTGTGAACTTTAATTTATAACTTATAAGAACCAACAATTTTAATCTTTCGTGTATGAGTTAAATAACTCCATGCACAAAATTGCCTACTATATAAGTAAAGGACACACATGTCAACATAATAATAATCTATTCAAACAAAGACTTTATTAAATTAATTAAATAAAATAAATAGTCTTTACATGGGATGTAAAAATAATACTATAACTAAAACCAACATGGTTAATAGTATATCCTAACACATATCATGTTCTTAATGAATGAATAGAGGAAAGTTCTGTTGAAAAAAAAAAATAGTACTTCCTCCGTTCGCTTTTACTTGTCACTAATTTTCTAATTGGATTTCTACTTTTACTTGTCATTTTTGACATATCAAGAGAAGACAACTTCTTTTTTTCCATTTTACCCTTAGCATTAATTGTTTTTTCTTCAAATTAATTTTAGGACACAATGTAAACATTATTTAATAGGGGTACTATGGTAAAATAGTCATGTTATTAATTATTTTTCTTAATGGGTATGCCAAGTTAAAATGTGACAAGTAAAAGCGAACGGAGGGAATATATGAGTAACTCAAAGTTTATTTGATGAACTTTATTACAATTTGATGCAGCTTCACTCATTGGGAAATTCAAACACCCAATTTAAATTTGGGGAAAGGACATAAATGTCACTTCGCTTAAAATTATTTTCATGAAATAGCCATTGATTTTGCAATTTCAAAAGGTAGCCATTTTAGGCCTTTTTGTCGCTGCTAGTGCCTTTTTTTTTCCAGTTCATATAATATAATGATACAGTCCCCATGTCACATTTATATAGTTTATATAGAAAAACATATGCATATATAGTTCATATACCATATGGATACAATTTTTATACCATTTTGATACAGTTCATGTACCATATTAATACACTCCTTATACCATATTGATACAACCCATATATTATATTGATACAGTTTCGACTGATCATTTTTGGAATTAGATTTTAACAAGTCAAAGTTCAGAAACATATATTTAAACTTCAGACTCACATGCTTGAAGGTGATTTAAAGCGGTTAAATTTATAAATATTTATAAACTTTGCCAATGACTAAAATGGATGTCTTGAAATAGACAATTTGTGCTTGTCAACTTATGTTAACTTATGGAACATGAATTTGATTGATCGGTCTCATTTCCTGCAAGAGCAAAATTAAAATTTGCAAGAGTACAAAATTTGTACTGAAATACAAGAGCGAATATTTCACTTTTTGTTTTGTATTTTCATAGAAAAATGCATTTTCAATTGAAATATGTAATCATTTGGACATGATTTAGTTAAGATTTGAAATAAATTGCAGTTGCAGTTGAAATTGATTATTTGAAAGTTGAAATTGACTATTAGATCGGATCGTCGAGTCAAGAAAATTTCAAAAATATTTATATGGACAAATACTAAATGATTTACATCTAAATAAAAGTTATAATAATTGTAGTTCTGAAAACAACAACAAAAATATAGGGGAAATGTTATATGTATACTCGATCGAATTACAATAATGGAAAAAAAATAAATTAAAACATAACAAAAGCAAAGTGCTGAGGATTTGTGAATCTAGAAAATTCCGCAAAAAGTAATATGAAAAAATATTACAAGATTTTCATTAAATTAGAAGTTATAGTAGATCGTGTTGCCAGCTATAAATAACAGAATTACTAGGAAAACCTTAAAAGAGTATATACTAGATCGGATTGCAATAACAAAAAAAAAAAAATTAAATCATATTTGACCAGACAATATTGGATCAGATTACAGTACCAGAAACAATTTTAAAAATTCAAAAAAAAAACAAAACATAAAAGATAAATCAAATCAGATTACAAAAATCAAATATATAAAACAAAATTAGATACGATCCTTTATGTTTGAGGTATGTTAAAATATAATCACTTCAATATACTCGTGAGCAATTTAGTCGTTTAAGTTTGTCAATATTGACCATTTTCCTTCGTCGTCAAATATTTTAACGACTGTTTATTTAACAAAGACTATGAAAAAGTAATCTAACATAAACTCATATTCTCCAAGTATACAATCCACTAATTCACTTAAAACAATTCCAATAAAAATAATCTATTAAATACTTAATTAGACCAAAATTTTACCTTTACAAACTTAAAGGACTTAAATAGGTTTATTTATTATATATTAAAGGGACTTAAAATCTGCCGGAATGCATCCGTTTTCCGCCGCCGATAGCAACAACACCTCCACTAAAAAGCTTAAGCTTGATGATTCTACCGGTGTTGATCAAACACTCGAGCGATTGGTTGGCTTATCTTCACGTATTTTTGATTTCTGCAAAAGCAAACATCAGTTGATTCCTTCCCTCTCGGTCTCGAATTGTATAAAAAACGTGCTTACGAACTTTCTGAGTAAGACTCCAAATGAATTTGATCTAGCCTCTGAACATTTCAAAAAATTCACTTCCTCCTGCATTCCAGAAGCTCTAGTAATGCTTTACATGACTCAGGATTGTGCAAATATTGCTTATGAATGTGTTTGTGAATTTATCGATTCACTTAAGAGCGAGTCGCTTACACCGATATATGCTTTTATAGTTTTAGATTTTTGTAATATTTTGGAAGAAAATGTGGACCGTGACGATGGTTTGTATGTATTTTGTCGGAGTAGTTTGGGGGCGATGATAAAGTCTGTAGGGATCGTTACGTGCAACGATGATACTAAGAAATTGTTATCCTTGAATGATATTTTTCAGTATGTTATTGAGATAACAGGGGAGCTATGCACTGATTTAGGGAAGACTGCGGGATCAACTGAATATTCGGGGTTATCATTTCTCCTTGTGCGTGATTTTACCGCGTATATAGTTCCAGTGTGCAATGTCTTACGGTTGCAAGTACCATTGATGAACGGTGACAGTGATGAAGCAGAACAATACAGAGGGACTATTGAAAAAATGAAGTGTGATGTTTTTGATGTTTTGTTAGAAAAAATGGTGTTGTCTTTAAGGTTATTGGGTTCGAAAGGGGAAGTAGAAGACATGCAAGATATATCTTGGTGGTCTCTATATCTCGTAATTCTGAAGCACTTATATGATATATCGAAACTGTGTAACAATCTTGAGAATAAGTTTTGGAAGATGATGAGGCAAGTGAAGAGTTCATTGTGCTTTCTGATCTTTTCATTCGCAACTGAATCAGAAGATTACGAGTGGCTTTTTGAGCATAAAGAGGTGACGGATTTTGATGCACGGAGTCATTTGGCATGGTTGATGCTGCCAAAAGTTGGAGAAGACGAGGAGGATAGATACAACATGCTCATCGATAGGTCCGAATTGCTGGAAGACTCGTTTGACTACATTGGAATAATTGCCAAACCCGAACAGTTGCTAGGCGGTTTGTTTGTTGAATTCAAGCATGAACAAGCTACTGGACATGGTGTGTTGAGGGAGTGGTTTTCATTGGTATGCCAAGAGATCTTCAACCCTCACAAGGCTCTTTTTGTTGCTTGCCCAAATGATCATAGAAGGTTTTTCCCAAATCAAGGTAACCTTTTATTTCATTTATGCACTATATATAGGAAACTTGGCTATTATTTGGTTCTAATAATTTTGACCTCGACCCTGGACCCCACTCCTGATCCCGACCCCGACCTGAACCCGACTCCTAATCCAAACCTCGATTCCCGACTTCGATCCTGACTCCTGATCCCAAATCCCTACCTCGGGCCAGGACCCGTGTCGGGAGTCGGGTTCGGATTAGGAGTCGGGTCAGGATTGAGAGTTGGGTCCCGAGTCCTGGGTGGGGGTGAGGAGTCAGTACTTAGGACTCGGGTCAGGGTCGGGGTCGAGATTCGGGAGGTGAGGTTGAATGCGAGTTTTGGAAAATGTTTTCCTTACTTTACGAAGGAAAGTCATTTTCCTTAAATTTGAGGAAAATACGTATATATGAAAAATATTTTACAAAATATTATACCAACCAATTCTAGAAAATGTTTTCCTATACTCTTACAGCGGATATACCTCTCTTTGAAAAAATGGTGCATATATACCCTCGCCGTCTAACAAGAGGTGCATATATACCCTTGTCTAACAAATGATGCGTATTTACAATTTTCGTTAACAAATTGAATTACAAAAAAAAAATCCCAAAAATGGTTTTTTAATTCAAAAAATGTCATGTGACTTCAAAAAATTACCTACACATTTTATTTTTATCTCTCCAGATTGGACCTAACCGAATAAACCTTAACCCATGTTTTATTGACCCAAACCCTTTTTCTGACTGAGTTGAAGAGGGATTGAGTTATTTTCATTTGGGTCTGGTCTGATCGTGATATTTTTGGAATTAAAAAAAAAATCAATTTTAGAGTTTCTTTTTAATTCAGTAAATATAATATAGGAATACTAATGAAAAGGGTAAAAATGCATCATTTGTTAGATAATGGGTATGTATTTACCATACTTTTAATGCAGGTATATGTACTCTAAATCGCAAAGGTAACATTTGCCCCCTTTTCCCTTTTATTTGAATTGCTCTCACAATTAGAATGTAAATAACGTTCATTTACAATTTGTTCTTGCTGCAGCATCTAAGGTGAATCCGGTACAGCTCGAGTATTTCCGGTTCTCTGGTAGGATGATTGCATTGGCCTTGATGCATAATGTACAAATTGGAGTTGTGTTTGATCACACGTTCTACTTGCAATTGGCTGGAAAAGACATAAGTTTGGAGGACATCAGGGATACGGATCCATTCTTGTACAATAGCTACAAGCATATATTGGATATGGATGCAAAGACGGTGGATGAAGATGTTCTAGGTTTGACGTTCGTTAGTGAAGTTGAGTCGTTGGGCTCCAGGAAAGAGATTGAGCTTTGTTCCAACGGGAAAGATACCGTTGTGGACAGTAAGAACAGGGAGACGTATGTTAATCTACTGATTAAACATCGCTTTGTAACTTCAATTGCAGAGCAGGTCGCGCATTTTGCAAAAGGTTTTGAAGATTTAATACTTCCGTCAAGGGTCCAGTCCTTTTTCCGGTGTCTTAATCTTGATGATCTTGACTCAATGCTTGGTGGTAGAAGTGATATTTCTGTGGAAGACTGGAAAGCACATACTAATTACACTGGCTGCGAAGAAAGTGATGATCAAATAGCCTGGTTCTGGGAGGTACATAATTCTTGTCTACTTGTAAATAAACTTATTTCCTTTTTGGTTGAATACATCGATAACCCCTTAATAATGCCAGTAAATTTCATATAGACACAGATTGATCATCTGAATACATTACATAAAGATAAATGTACGTATTTTGCCTAAATTAAATTAAATAAAAGGCATTCTGCTTGGCAAACGAGTCAAATATTCAGGATTTTCTTTGCGTGCAGATAGTCGAGTGTATGCCTGTTGAGCAGAGAAAGGTGCTTCTTTTCTTCTGGACTTCAATTAAGTCTCTGCCTCTAAAGGGCTTTGGTGGTTTGGATTCACGACTTCACATCTACAAGAACTCAGAGTCGTGTGATCACTTGCCTTCTTCGCAAACTTGCTTCTACCGCATATACTTTCCGCCTTATCAATCCAAGTTTGTCATGCAAGATCGACTACGCATAATCACCCAAGAACATGTTGGTTGCAGCTTTGGTACCTCGTGACCAGAGGCACATTCAAGATTTGAAATTTATGAATTCTTATAGCCTACGGGCAAGCCTACTCGAGGTGTTTCTCTTTGTAGCCCGAGCTTGTAGTGCATATAATGGCATCTATATTTCACTTATATTGGGACTAAATATTAGTCTTTGTGATAACTCATTCTTATTAGAATAGTATTTGAATTTACTGCCATCATAATAATTTTGTTCAAATATGAGTTATGACTAATTGTTCAAAACGGCTAAGACCACTAAATGAGTATTGAATAGCCTTAATGGTAATTACTGGTATTCAATAGTACTTACTAGTATTCAACTAGTATTCACTTGTAGACAAGTAGGTATTTGATGCAGACAGTGTGCACACAAAGACAACTAATACAGTCCATATCATGCTGCTAAAAATACAAATCAATAGTCTGAAATCTGTAGGATATACTATTCTATGAAGCATGTCACACACAGGAATATTTTACATTTTCAAAAATAAAAATGTCATAGATAAGCCACCTACAAGCAAAACTAGCACGGATAACAAAAAGAATACAGCACCGAAGTTTATCCATCTGGATGCATGCTCTAAGGTACAAAATAAAACACAAAATCACAAGTACGATGAATATATTGATATAAATGTCATATAAGGTGTTAAGTGACCCACATTGTACATAAGACACTTGCTGACCTGTCCATGGGTTAATCAGAGGTCCATTTACCAACTCAGACAAGAAGGGACAACCATCAACACAAGCTAAATCCATCTAAAAGAACATCTTATGACTGACAATTTCAAAAGTAAATTTTCAGCAGCAAAACCTACCATTAATAGCTGAATTCCACAGGTCTTACACAAGTAAATGCAACACACTATTCAACTAGGAAGAAAAATGGCCAATGGACTCATCGCCCTCTTCACTACTTCTTGTTTCGGGGAGCACGGTCCAGCTTAGGATTGTAATCCAAATCATGTATCATCTCCGTCTTCACATTTCTTAGTCCCACGAGTCCTACCATGCAGGCTGCAGCAGAGGAAATATTAAGCTTGCAGGTTATAATCAAGTGCTTGAAAAAATACTGAAAAGCTAAACAAAAAATACCTTCATCCACGAGAAGTGCTGGCTTGGACTTGTTTTTGAGATGTTCCACGAGAAGTGTCGGCTTGGACTGGTCTTTGAGGTGTTCCACGAGGAGTGCTGGCTTGAACTGTTCTTTGAGATGCTCCACAAGAAGTGCAAGATACAGGTGATGCTGGATCTACAGGTCGAGTGGCTGCATTGTCAGCATACTTGGATGCTTCTGCAGCATCCTTTACAGCAAATCCTGCAACCTCGATTGCATCTTCAGCTAGCTTGAGTGCATCTTCAGCTAACCTGAGTGCATCTTCAGCACTCTCATCAGCAGCCTTACAAACCGCTGGAAGAGCAGCAGGTGCACGAGCAACAAGCAATACTCCTTTGTTTACAGCAAGAGATCCCTTGCAAGCTGCTAATGCACCTTTAAGGGCAGCTATTGCTCCTTTTGAAGCTGCAGCTGCGCCTTGAGCAGCAGCTGCGGCTCCTCTGGAAGAGGCATCACCTCCCAAATCTGCAACAGATGACAGAGGATTCACAACAAGAAATCAACACATGCCACATAAGCAGTCCACTAGAAAGAAGGTAGTGGAAAAGGGTCTTGGAACCTTCCGCAACAGAGACAACAGACAGACGACAGGACAAACCTAATAAAGAATTTAAGCACCATATATACCAACAATCAACAAGAAGATAACTAATTACCAACATCACCCAATAATCCCGGGATTCGAAGGCTGCAATTGGTCCAAACAGAACATCCAGCTTGGGAAATGTTTCTTGCAAAAAAAAAACATTGTGTACCTAAGGGAAAAATGTACAGAATACATTTGCGGACCTGTCCATGGGTTAATTAAAGGTCCATTTACCAACTAAGTTAAGCAGGGTCAACAATCAACATAAGCTAAATCCATCTAAAAGAACCTCTTAAGACTGACATTATCAAAAGCAAATATAACATCCGTAAAAAAAAACTACAAAAAGATTAGTGAAACTACCAACTCTACAATTTCCTATAAAACTTAGACTGCTTCACAACAGCATCAACATTAAGAAAACAAATATATAACAGAGCCAACAACAGCATCTACAAAACAATACTGAAGAATTACAATGACAATCAAGAAAAAACAGACCAAAAACTAGTTAGCCAAATCCAGAAAATCAAAAGACAATGGACATAGTAACAATTACAAACAAGACAACTTACAGCACTACTTTCACCGACAGTCCCCACCATTAACATAAAAATGACACATCTGAGTTAACTACAAGTTAACTTATATACACAAAACAATTTTATTCAAATGAGATACAAAACCAATGACCCCAGCCCTGGGCCACACAAAACAGAGAACTCTTCATCCAAATATATAACAGGGACAACAATAACTTTGTAACCCACATAGCTAGAACGCTACACAAGATGCTCCCTAACTGATATAAAGTTGAGATAGCAAACACATAGCGAGAGAGCTTGGCTAAGTAAAACAAACATTACACTTTGACAAAAGATCAACGTCTCTTCAAATGATGGACCATTTAACAGAGGAAGTGTAGAATCATCATATCACAGCTCATTCACTTTAACAATTAACAAACCAAGAGTAATACCACAAAATAAACAGACATTAGGGTACTAATTATATCTTTGGACAAATCTACCACCGTTTAAACCGAGCAAGTAAATTGAATAACAGGTAACACACAGGAAGCTCAACAGAATCAAGGTACAGCAAAGAAAAAGCCCCAAAATTAATGGCAAACCGATTATTTGGTTCATAAGACACATCTACAAAAGAATTATAGCAACAATACTACCTTTTCCTTTCCTATTTGATTCTTTACCCACAGTTCCTTGGTTCTTCCTATGCAAAACAACACAAATTAGCAATAATGTATTAAAAACCCTAAAAATGAGTAAGTAAAACTTCAGATCTATACAAAATAGGTCATTATCTTACTTTAACCCATCCATCTAATTCACGTTGTATCAACCAAACTCTCATATCAGAATTTACGGATCCCAGCATCGAACGGGAAATACGAAATCCGTCATATTTGGAAGCTAGTAATCGAGAATTCAATCTTAAAATAAATTTACACCTTACCCGAAAAAATTCCGACCGGCGACTGCAATTAAGAAGGGAAAAGTCCGGCGAAATCCGACCGGAACAGTAATCTGAAAGGGAACGAGATGTCGCGTCATATTGTCTCCGTCGACATCGGAGCAAATTATTGTCTCCGTCGGAATAGGAAAATCTTTGGCTCAACAAAAGACTCACATTGATAGAAAGTTACAACCAATTAAAGATACATGAAAAAAGAAAAGATTATTGATTTGTTCGAATGGATGGTCTTGACACTAAAAGACGATCTCTGATCAATATATTGGCATTATCTGTGAATTTATTGAAGAACGGAAAAACTTTCAACCACCTTATTAATGTATATCAATTTTCAATCTATTTTGAATTCTTACTTTTATTCACATTGATAGAAATTTGCAATCAATTAAAGATACATGGAAAAAGAAAGGGTTGTTGATTTGTTCGAATGGATGGTCTTGACACTAAAAGACGACCTTTGATCGATATATTGGCATTATCTGTGAATTTATTGAAGAAGGAAAAACTTTCAACCACCTTATTAATGTATATCAATTTTCAATCTACTTTGAATCCTTACTTTTATTTTTAACGTAGGACTATTTTTAATCCTTACTTTTATTTTTAACATAGGGCTATTTTTAATCCATATTATTTTAAATCTTGTTTTTCAAACCATGACAAGCAATACTCTCTCTTTCAATGCCCCACAAACCTTTGGGCAGTTAAGATGAAATCTTATCTTGAAGCTTATGATTTGTGGGAAGTTGTAAAGAAAGATAAACCTTTACAAATGCTCCCTGCAAATTCTTCTGCCGCCGAAATTAAACTTCACTCAGAAGAGAAATCCAAAAAATATAAAGCAAAAATTGTAATTCAACATTCAGTTGCTGATTCAATCTTCTCTAAAATCATTGCATGTGAAACAACAAAAGAAGCTTGGGAAAAGCTTGAAAAGGAGTACCAAGGAAGTGAACGAGGCAGACAAAATCATATTCCGAATTTGAAAAGAGATTTTGATTCTCATATGATGCAAGAAGGTGAGACAATCACCAAGTATTCTGACAGAATTTCTTTGATTGTCAATAGAATCAGGTTGCTTGGCGAAGATTTTAAAGACAATAGAATAGTTGAAAAAAATTTGGTGACTATTCCTGAGAGATTTGAGTCCAAAATCTCCGCTTTGAAAGAGTCTAAAGATCTCTTTGCCATCTCTCTTGCAGAATTGATAAGTGTTCTTCAAGCACAAGAACAAAGAAGAGCTTACAGACAAGAAAAGGTTGTAGAAGGTATTTTTTATGTAAACCACCAAAAAAGAAAAATTAATTATCCTCCTTGCAAATATTGCAAAAAGAAAACACACTTAGAAAAATTTTGTTGGTGGAGATCTGATGCAATATGTGAAAGTTGCAAACAAAAGGGTCATGTTACAAAAGTGTGCAAGTTCAAAGACACTCAAGATAATTCAAAAGCACTACTTGTTGAAGAAAAATATGAGGAAGACCAACTTTTTAAAATTACTGCAACAAAATCAAGGAAAATGCGTTTTTCAAGAATAATTAAGTGTTCAAATCAATTTGGATACACCAACTTGAGTTTGAGGGGGAATGTTGAAATTTACCTTCCTTCTATTCTATGATCTTCATTAATGGTAGAATATTTTTTTTTTCTTTTTTAGTTTAAGAATATTTTATATTATTTACTTCCTTTCAAGTTTAGGATTTACTAATTGCAGAATATTTAGTCTAGTAACTATAAGGAAAATATCATATTCTCTTTATTTATTCTATTTAGTTGCTTATAAATAAAAATGTACTCTTCTATTTGAATCAATGAAAAAATCAATTCCAAGAGTTATCATTCAGTCTCTCTTTAATTTTTCTTCTTGTCTCTTCCATTCCATAACAAGATCTTGGATCGAAGTCGGGAGTCGAGGTTGAGTCCCGAATCAAGAGTTGGGATCGATTTTTGGGTCTAGTGTTGGGGTTGCATTCAACATATTTGTATCTTAGATAATTACAAATATGTTTTCTAAGAAAATAAATTGTTCCTTACTTATTTTCTTGTGTTCGACATGCGAATAATTTTATTTTTTTAGAAACATTTGTGTATATTTAACACAAAAGAATAAAAACGAGCAGGATTAAAGTGACGGATATTGTGATGGGAGATGGAGAGGGGGAGGACAGGGGATTGTCATGGGTACGTGGGGGTAGGTAGGAAAAAAGTTGTTAAAAATTAAATTTCTTATTTGGGGTGGGAGGTGGGAAGTGGGAGGTGGGGGTCGAGTTTAGTGGGTGGGGTACAACATATCATCAAGCATGAAGGAATACTACACTAATCGCAAATGTGTAAGGTATGGAAAATCAAGTGAGCTATTTCTAATCCCTTATCTTCAAATATTTAGTTAATTGTAATAGAACTAAATTTCAATAAAAAAAGAATGTAACTTTTTTATATACATATTTTATCATCAACGTGACATACACATGCAACACACATTTACTGAATTAGTTTAAAATTAAAATTTGATCCATTAAAATAAAATTGATTCACACCTCACCTAATTAATCAGATTGATTTTTATTTTAATATTGTGAATCAGATTTTATTTTTTTCAGGTTTCATTACTCACATTGGCCAAGATTTCGGAACAAATACATGGATTTTCCTTGTCTGCTCAATTTGGGCTTTGTCCATCTTTCTTTACAGGAAATTACATGAAATTTTTCTCATAGTGAGTGACTTTGTATTTTTATCCCCCATAAGAAAAGTCTTTAAAGACTAGTCTTCCTTCATTTTTATGTACATAACAAGTACATTTTTGTCCCTCTACACCTCAAATGTTTTTACACTTTACATGCTCATTTGTCTCTCAATTTTTTTTCTTTTTTACTGTTACTTGATTTGTATTTTTTCTTTTCTCTTTTTTTTTTTTGTTTTAATTCATTTGTCTCAACCTTTATTTTTTATTTTTTCTTCTTTTTTTTTCTTTTATTTCTCAAACATTATTTATTTTTTATTATTTTTTTTTTAATTCATTGTCTTAACCTTTGTTTTTTTTCTCTTTTCACATTTTTTTAAATTTTTCTCAAATTTTATTTTTATTTTATTTTTTCTTCTCATTTTTTTCTCAACTTTTATCTTTTTATTTTTTTTATTTTTCTCTTTTTTCTATTTTCTTAACCTTTATTTTTTCTTCTCTTTTTTTCTTTTTTCTCAATCTTTATTTTTTTCCTTCTCTTTTTTTTTTCTCAGCTTCTATTATATTTTGCTAATGAACAGAAAGTTGGATAATCCGCAAAAAAGATCTTTTTTCTTTGACATCAAAGTAAACTTAAGGGCGTGACTTGCCGTTTGAAAGTCCTTTGGGATAAGTCTTGCCTCTCAGGAAAGAGTTATAGAACATTAACTTGTTGTTTGTAGATCCTTGAACTAAGTCTTGTATCTAGGGC
This sequence comes from Capsicum rhomboideum, assembly GCA_031232105.1. NCBI lineage: Eukaryota > Viridiplantae > Streptophyta > Magnoliopsida > Solanales > Solanaceae > Capsicum > Capsicum rhomboideum. The sequence continues at coordinate 1,949,219 of CP124718.1, forward strand.
AAGAGTTATACAGTATCTCATAAATTAAGACATAATGAAATAGTGTTAACTCTTGCCCATAGGGAGTAATTTATTTTTTTGGAAGATTCTTGGGCTAAGTCTAGTTTTAGAAGCAAGACTTATAGAGCATCGCATAAATCAAAGACACAATATGGTAGTGCTAACTTTTGCCCATGAGGGCGTATAATTTATTTTTTGAAAGTCTTTGGGCTAAGTCTTGTCTCTAAGGCTAAAGTAATAGAACATCTTATAAATCAAGACACGATGTGATAGTGTCAACTCTTGTCCATGGGGCATAACTTGTTGTTTGAAAGTCATTGGGCTAAGTCTTGCCTCTAAGGCAAGAGTTATAGAGCATTTCATAAGTCAAAATATAATGTGGTAGTGTCAACTCTTGCCCATGGGGCGTAACTTGCTATTTGAAAGTCCTTGAGCTAAGTCTTGCCTCTAAGGCAAGAGTTATAGAACATCTCATAAATAAAAACACAATATGGTAGTGTCAACTCTTGCCTATGGGGCGTAACTTGTTGTTTGAAAGCCCCTGGTCTAAGTTTTGTCTCTAAGGCAAGAGTTATAGAGCATCTCATAAATCAAAACACAATGTGGTAGTGTCAACTCTTGCTTATGGGGCATAACTTGTTGTTTGAAAGTCATTGGGCTAAGTCTTGCCTCAAAGGCAAAGTTATAGAGCATTTCATAAGTCAAAACATAATGTGGTAGTGACAACTCTTGTCTATGGGGTGTAACTTGCTGTTTGAAAGTCCTTGGGCTAAGTCTTGCCTTTAAGGCAAGAGTTTTAGAACATTTCATAAATCAAGACACAATGTAGTAGTGTCAACTCTTTGCCAATGGGGCATAAATTGTTGTTTGAAAGTCCTTGGGCTAAGCCTTGCCTCGAATGCAAAATTATAGAGCATCTCATAAATCAAGACTCAATATGGTAGTGTCAACTCTTGCCTATGAGGCATAACTTATTGTTTGAAAGTCCTTGAGCTAAGTCTTGCCTCTAAGGCAAGAGTTATAAAACATCTCATAAATAAAACCACAATATGGTAGTCTAAGTCAAAGTTATAGAGTATCTCATAAATCAAGACTCAATATGGTAGTGTCAACTTTTGCCTATGAGGCATAACTTATTGTTTGAAAGTCCTTGAGCTAAGTCTTGCCTCTAAGGCAAGAGTTATAAAACATCTCATAAATAAAACCACAATATGGTAGTGTCTACTCTTGCCCATGGGGCTTAACTTGCTGTTTGAAAGTCCTTGAGCTAAGTCTTGCCTCTAAGGCAAGAGTTATAGAACATTTCATAAATAAAAACACAATATGGTAGTGTCAACTCTTGCCCATAGGGCGTAACTTGTTGTTTGAAAGCCCCTGGTCTAAGTCTTGCCTCTAAGGCAAGAGTTATAAAACATTTAACAAGTCAAAACATAATGTGGTAGTGTCAACTCTTGCCCATGGGACGTAACTTGTTGTTTGAATGTCCTTAGGTTAAGTCTTGCCTCTAAGGCAAGAGTAATAGAACACCTCATAAATCAAAACACAATGTGGTAGTGTCAACTCTTGTCTATGGGGCGTGACTTCTTGTTTGGAAGGAATCGAAGAAAAGAAAAGAAAAAAAATAAAGGTTATGGAAAAATAAAAAAAGAAAAGAAAAATAAAGATTGATAAAATAAAAAAATAAAAGAAAATGAAAAAGAGAAAAAGAAAAAAAAAAGAAGTTGAGAGAGGAAAAGGAAAAAAAAAAAAAAAGGTTGAGAAAAAAAATATATATATAGAAAAAAAAGTCAAAATAAAAAATAAAAGAAAAATAAAGGTTGAGAAAAAAAATGAGAAAAAAGGAGAAAAGAAAAAATAAAAACCAAAGAAAATTTAAAAAGAGAAAAAAAATAGAAGTTGAAAGGAGAAAAGGAAAAAAGTAAAGGTTGAGAATTTTTTTTTTTTAAAAAAAGAGAAAATAAAAATAAAAAATCAAAGTAAAATAAAGTAAAGAAAAAAAATTGAAGTTGAAAGATAAATGAACATGGAGAGTTGTTTGAAAATATTTGATGTATAGAGGGACAAATATGTATTTGTTCCATATATATATATATATATATATAAAAGACTAATTTTATAGGATTTTTGCTATGGGAGATAAAAAAGTAAAACTACCCACCGTAGAATGTAGTTTATCCCTTTCTTTATCGTAGGGAAATATGCTTCCCAAGCGTTTCTCGTTAAAAAGTCCACATTTTGTATTCTTAGATTTAATTTATTTTTAAATTACATACATCTGTAATAGCACAACATGAAATATGAATCACAATCATTTTTTACTGTAAATAATAATAAGGTAGTACTCCCTTCATTCCATTTTACTTGACCTTCTTTCTAAATATGTTTGTTTCAAATTAGTAATTCATTTTTCCAAATCAAGAGTATTTTATTATTTATTTCCCATATTACTCGCAGTATGAAATAACTAAAGAATATAGTAATAGCTAGATTTAGATTTTCAAAATATATTAATCTATATCTATCTATATCTATATCTATATCTATACTATATTAAAAGTGTGAAGGTCCTTATAAATGTTGTTTGAACTTTTTGTCCTTCATTAAAAGTCTCCGCTTTAGACAAAATCATCATTTACTATATTTTTAGTATTAAAAAATAAATATTAGTGTCTTCCACTAAAAAAAACTGCCGCATATTTTGTTTAATCATCATTTACTATATTTTTAGTATTAAAAAATAAATATTAGTGTCTTCCACTAAAAAAAACTGCCGCATATTTTGTTTCTGTAGGTTTAGGACTTAATTATTAAATTCCTAAATATTAGGAATAGAATTTTACCTTATATAGGTTTAGGACTTAATTATTGAATTCTTAAATATTAGGATATATATAAAAAATTCTATAATTCTTCTACGCATGCTTTTTCTAGCTTTACTTCTTCTATTTCTACTTTTCTTTTTCTTTTAATTTTAATTCAAGTTGTTTCTTCCATTCATTATCATCATATTTCTGCCTTTTTTTTTTTAAATTTCTTTTAGTTAATAAATTTATCTTTTGTAATTTCTCGTGTTTCTCTTTCAGTTGAAATTTTTCGATTGAAAAATTGGACAAACAAGTTGATGAATGAAGTGACTAGAAAAATCAAAGGTCTCTTTCCCTTTTTTTTTTCCCAACAATTTTGAGAACATTATCCTTTCAGCCTTATTACTCAAACATATGCTCCAAATTCTTTGAGACATGTTGCGTTTTGCCTTAACTAATATCCTTTTAATATTTGGGTTGCAAACGGTTTGATCTCCAATTTTTGGAGTCTACTTCTATTTATAACATACGGCAAACGTAGAAGGAGTTGATGTTTTTATTATGCGTCTTTTGTTAAATTTCAGTATGTTAGGGACAATTTTAAATTGTTTTTCAGTTTAAATTGTACCAATAGATATAATTGAACTATCCCATGTGATTGTTTATATTCTTTCTTTAAATTTCAGAGACTGAATGGGGGCTATTGTCAAACTCCTAATAACTATATATGCAACTACAGTGGACTGCATTGAAAGGGATAAAATAAAGGCCAAAGTTAGGCAGGAGCGATTCAATTGTAAGGGTACATATTTTTATAATGTTATTATACTAAAATATGAGTTACTGAGTTGGCTAAACAAGCTTCAACATGTTGCTCTTGGTACTGCAACCGGAGATGTGAAAGAAAAAAAATAAATGCTAAAATTAATAGTGTTAATTTCAACATTTTTTATTTTATAACTCTACTTATTAAATAGATAAAAAAAAATTATAATAATGATAAGGGATAAACGTGCAACACACGTTTCCATAGATTAGTTTTGTAAAATACACTTCCAAGTAATGTTTTCTTAATTGGTGTACTAAGTCAAAAGAGTCCAAGTAAAATGAAACGAAGGGAGTATATAACATTATTAAAGTAAAAAAGTGCAGAAATTACCTTACCTAGAACAAATTCCACCTTCGAAAGCCCATGCAACAAAAAATACAGGACCATAATATTCCAATTAAATGGACCAGGTATGTATGTATCTCTTTCTTTTCTGCAGCTACTCGCTGCTGCTGTTGTGTATAAAGAGTATATCTTTCTCTCTCTCTTGTGCTTTGTAACCAACCACTATTTTCAAATCAGATGGACGTTGATCGGGTAAGTTGTGATTGATTTTCCTAGCTTGGTTATGATTAAACATACCATTTTTCAACCAACGCACATATAAAGGACATGCTTTTTTGCAAAATCATGTGTTGACATCCAACTTTGTATCTCCACATGGTAAGTTAATTTATTAAGTTTGTTGAATTTCATACAGAAGGCGAAAGGTAGTCAACAGAAGAAGAAATCCGTGGCAAATACAAATAAGAATAATCTTTTCAATCAAACTATTATTAGCAATGGAGAAGAAAAGTTTAACCACATCTCCAAAGGTATCTGTTTCTTTTCTGCAGATGCTGTGTCTTTAAAGTATCTCGTTCTCTCTATTGTGCTTTATAACCAACCGCAATTTTCTTATTATATTAGGGAAGAGCGTTGTAGAGTCGTTAAATGATAACACAGATCAGATGGACATTGATTGGGTAAGTTGTGATTTCTGGGTGGTGTTACTTACTTACGATTTTTTGATTTTTTTTTTAAATACTGTTGTTGCTTGGTGTGTTAGGACATTTTCCCAAGTTATGATTAACAATAACATTTTTCATGGAAAATATTCTGGCTAGCTAACAATGCCAATTTTCTTATTGGGAAAAACAACTGCTTCATTGGTTTGTCATTATTTCGTAGATCGTAGTATGATTTTGTAACTGAAAATAGTTTGCAAGTGTTAAGAGTTACGCGATTTTGTGTCTGAGAAATTATGAATTTGTTGATCAGGGTGTTACTAACAATTAAGTTTCGTTGTGTTTGGTTGGATTTAGATTCTATTTCTAGGCTTCCTATGGCTACAAGGTGTATTCTCATATTAATTCACTTTAAATTTAATCAAATTGTTTTGGGAAAACATACCTGAACCATGGGTGCCCCGGTGTGGTGTTTTCTGGTAAATATGAAGAATGGGAATAATGCATGCTATCTCCGTAATTTTTTTCCTGATCTTGTAAAACTGGACGCCACAGCTATAGCCAACGCTTCAAACATGGCAGAAATTCTTTAAGTACATTGCTCGTTTGTTGCTTACTTGGTGCCATTGTCAATAGCTGAGTATTTTCAGTATTCTCCACTTGAAATATTAAATTTTATTATTTAGTATATAGAAGAAATCAAAAAACAATTCCAGGTTTTATTTTTTGAGCTCTTGGTTGAACTGTCTGATATTTCGATACTTTAAAAAAATTGTCTGACCTCTCTTTTTTGTCCTATCTAGGCTACAGATCACCTCCAAGAGGAAATACTTATAGAAATTCTCATCAGGTTACCTGTGCGGTCTCTTCTTCGATTCAAATGCGTTTCAAATATTTGGAAACAATTGATCTCTGAGCCTTACTTTAAGATGAAGCATCTCAATTGTGCCAAGAATGACCAAGGTTCCCAAAAACTTCTTATCTCCCGAAGGTGCCCTAAGGATCATATATATTCCATATATTGTTGTCCTTTGTCGCCGGTTCAACTGGTTGAGGATGCAGAAGAGCTTAAACTTGATTGCCCTTCAAACCCTAAACCATGGCATTGCGCAATCCATTGTTGTTATGATGGCTTAGCTGTTATCGAGGTTTCTGATATTTTGGATTGTGACCACTTCACTCTTTTGCTGTGGAACCCCTCCACAAGAGAATCAATAGTACTTCCCCCTCTAGAATTTCCACGGGGGTCAGACTCTCGTTTTGGATTGGGTTATGACTCAACCAATGGTGAGTATAAGATCCTTCGTGTCTGCCAGGACTTAGGTAATAAAAAAACAGCTATTGAAATTCTCGCGTTGAAAGGTGGCTCCTGGAGAAGAATCGATGAACATCCTCGTGGCATTTGCAGTTTGGTGGTTGCTCTGCAGTTTTATGCATTTGTACATGCAGCATTTCATTGGGTCACTATTTCAAGTAATAATTACTTTGAGGTGGTTTCGTTTAGTATTTCAAATGAAGTGTATGAAGAGATACCTTTGTCAAAGGAAATATTAAGCTTGAGGCCGGGCTCCAGCGGTATTGGTGTTTGTGTGTTGGGAGGAATGCTTTGTGTTCATTCTAATACGTCTCTTCTGAGGAATAATATTTTTAAGGTATGGGCATTGAAAGAGTATGGTGTCAAGGGATCTTGGATGCCATTGTTAACTGTAGAAGAACCTAACTGGTTTCTTAATGCCAAACCGACATATTTGTTTGCGGATGGTGAAGTGCTATTCAATTGCATGAATTATCAACTTAGCGGGCATACATTTAGGACGCGCAATGGACCATTTAGATCATGGCCTCTATGTGATTCCATTCAGTGTGGATGCACTTTTACAGAAAGTTTGATATCTCCAAAATCCCTAACTTATTAGTTTCTTATGTATGATTGAGACACTTCTTTTTTCATTCCTGTTATCATGTTACAACTCTCGTATTCTTATTAGTTTATCTGCTGTTCACCAGCTTGTAAGTCTCCTAATCTTCACTTACATGGACAATGTTTTTGGAGTACAATGTCATATTTATTGATGTATTTCAAATGATGTGTAAGGAGAGGTACCGTTGACAAAGCTACTAATAATACACTTGAAGATCTTTATTGGTGTTTCCGTATTGAATAAAATGCTTTGTGTTTATCCTACTTTTCCTCATCACTCACAAAACAAAACCAATCGAGTCAATTAAGTGTAACATTAACAGGGTTCACACTATTTGTATCTAAAGTTACCATAATTACATATCAAATTCTAAGAAGGAAAGTTACCATAATTACAATAAACAAATTGTGTCAGCACATTTTCTTTTCTGTCTAGCCCATGGTAACTCACTTGCAAGACGAAATACTTACGGACATCCTCATCAGGTTACCTGTGCGGCCTCTTTGCCAATTAAAATGTGTTTCAAAATTTTGGAAAACATTCATCTCCGATTCTAACTTTAAGATGATGCATTTCAATCGTGCCAAGAATGACCAGAATTCCCAGAAATTCCTTATTTCCCAACATTGTACTGAAGATGGTAAATATTCCATGTATTGTTTAAATTTATCGTAGTCGAGTCAACCAGTTGAGAATGTATATAGACTAAATGATACTTTACATACATATATATTAAACCTTGAATGTATTCTTGAACTCCCTTATAGAAATTTCTAACTTCGCCGCTGTTCTCTTTTAAATCCATTTTTTCCCTTCACAATTTTTACACTCCTTTGCCTGTCTCTGTTCCTCTTTGCTTTCTTCACCAATTCAATCAACAAATCTACCACCTGATATTGCCGAAATGCATCCATTTTCCACCGTCGATGGCAACAACACCGCCACCAACAAGCGTAAGCTTGATGATTTCGCCGGTGTTGATCAAACGGACTATTGGATGCTTGACTGATGTTTTCAATGATTTTCTACCAATAATGAGGTTGTCTTTAAGGTTGTTGGGATCGGATGAGGAAGGAGAAGACGTGCAAGTTTTACCTTGGTGGTCTCAATATCTCGTAATTCTGAAGCACTTAAATAATATATCAAAACTGCGTAACAAATTTGAGAATGAGTTTTGGCAGATGATGAGGCATGTAAAGACTTCGTTGTGCTTTCTGTTCATTTCGTTTGCAACTAAATCAGAAGATTATGAGTGGCTTTTTGAGTACAAAGAGGTAACGAATTTTGATGCACGGAGGCATTTGGCAATGACGATGCTTCAATTCAACATGCTCATCAACCGGTCTGAATTGCTGAAAGATTCGTTTGAGTGCATTGGAATAATTGGCAAACCCGAACATCTGCGAGACAGTTTGTTTGTGGAATTCGAAAATGAACAAGCTACTGGACATGGCGTCTTGAGGGAGTGATTCTTATTAGTATGCCAAGAGATCTTCAACCCTCAGAATGCTCTTTTTGTTGCTTGCCCAAATAAAGGTAACCTTTTATTTCATTTTTGCACAATATGACATTTTGCTGGTATTTAGTTCTAATACTAGGTACCTTAAAGGGGAAAATATATTCCTCAACTTTGTGATTTAGAGGCTAGAGAGGATATATCCCTCGTTAAAAAAATGTTGCTTATGTACCCTCGTCTTCTAGCAAGTGGTGCATACATACTCTCGTCGTCTAACAAATGGTGCATATTTACCATTTTTTGTTAACAAACTGTATCCATAGTAATCAGTATGTGCTTTCCAATCCCTGTTTTATCGACCCAAACACATTTTATGACTGAGTTGAAGAGGGATTGACCTTTTTTCATTTGGGTCGGGTTTGAGTCGTGATATTTTTGAAATTATAAAAAACAGTTTTAGGATTTTTTTTTTTTAATTCAGTAAATATAGGAATAATAACGAAAAGGGTAAATATGCATCATTTGTTAGACAACGGGTATATTTGCACCACTCAGGGTATATCTGCTCTAGTATCGCAAAGCTGAGGGGTAATATTTGCCCCTTTTCCCTTTTATTCAAATTGCACCCGCAATTAGAATGTAAATAACGCTCATCTGCAATTTGTGCTTTGCTGCAGCATCTATGGTGAATCTGGTACACCTTGAGTATTTTCGTTTCTCAGGTAGGATGATTGCATTGGCTTTAATGCATGATGTACAAATTGGAGCTGTGTTTGATCGTGCATTCTTCCTGCAATTGGCTGGAAAAGACATAACTTTGGAGGACGTTAGGGACGCGGATTCAGTCTTGTACAGTAGCTGCAAGAAAATACTGGATATGGATGCAGAGATGGTGGATCAAGATCTTCTAGGTTTGACGTTCGTAAGTGAAGTTGAGTCGTTGGGCTCCAGGAAAGAGATCGAGCTTTGTTCCAACGGGAAATATACCGTTGTGGACAGTAAGAACAGGGAGATGTATGTTAATCTACTGATTAAACATCGCTTTGTAACTTCAATTGCAGAGCAGGTCGAGTATTTTGCAAAAGGTTTTGAAGATTTGATATTTCCATCAAGGGTCCGGTCCTTTTTCCGGTGTCTTAATCTTGAAGATCTCGACTTAATGCTTGGTGGTAGAAATGATGTTTCTGTGGAAGATTGGAAGGCACATACTGATTACAATGACTACGAAGAAAGTGATGATCAAATATCCTGTTTCTGGGAGGTACATTATTCTCATCCCTTTTCTCTTCATTACTTGTAAAGAAACTTCTTTCCTTTTTGGCTGAATACATCGATAACCCCTTAAACTTATTAGTAAATTTCATTTGGATACTGGAACTATGTTATGTTTTGGTAGATCAATAGAACATCTGATAAAGTGATCCTATTAGACACTTATCGACTCAAAATTTTAGAAAAACTATGTGTGTTTCTCAAGCGTATATTACTTAAAGATAAATGTACATGTTTTGAGATGTTCATAGTGATTTTTTACTTTACAAGCTTCTCTAGTGATAGCTGATGTTTTGCCTAAATTATACTAGTAAAAAGGACACAATTGAAGAGTGATTCATGAGACTCTGCTTGGCTAATGAGCCGATTACTGAAGACATTCTGTCATTATCGAGGGTCCTTCTCCTCATTACATCGATGTATTGGATTGCCTAGTAAAATAGCAATAGAACTGAATCATGCTTGACAAACAAGTCCATTATTCATGACGTTATGTCATTCTTTTCTCATGATCCGACAATGTTTGTTTTCTTTCTTTGCGTGCAGATAGTCGGGCATATGTCTGTTGAGCATAGAAATGTGCTCCTTTTCTTCTGGACTTCAATCAAGTCTCTGCCTCTAGAGGGCTTTGCTGGATTGGATTATAGGTTGTCCATTTACAAAAACTCAGTCTGATGATCACTTGCCTTCTTCACAAACTTGCTTCTACAGCATAAGCTTTCCTCCTTATCATTCCAAGTATGACATGAAAGATCGACTCCGCATAATCACCCAAGAACATGTTTGTTGCAGCTTTGGCACCTCGTGAACAGAGGCAGATTCAAGATTTAGCTTATATCAAATTAATATACAGTGATAACTGAGTTCACAATCGCGTATGTATAACTTATTTCGGGCTTGACCTGTTATCAGATTTATAAAGAGAGAAGTTCAAGTTCTATCTTCTCTATGCATTTGCCAGTCTCATTCCTTTTTTTCTTCTTTTCCCTATTATTTGTGTTTTCTAGCCTTCTTATTTCTCTTATCGATCATTTTTTGAGGTACAATTTAGTATCTATTGATACAGAAAAAGTTTAAATTTTATATATAGCGTGAGTATAACAAGTTTTTTTTACATCATCAGGTCATTCAAATAATATCTACAGACTATAAGTAAGCCTACTCGAGATGTTTCTATTTGTGAAGCATTTTGGTCAACCATTATTATGCAATATATTTATGCAGCCAGAGCCAGTTGTGATTCAGGGTGGCATCTATATTTCACTTATATTGTGTCTGAATATCACTCTTTGTGATACCTCACACCTTCAAAACAGAGGCGGATCTAACATGTAAGATATCGATTCACGTGAATTCAGTATCTTTTGCATTGAGCATTTATAGTCATCTTTCTGTCTTGTGCATACAATACATCATCTTTTTTGTGTTAAATATCATAAGTTAGTGGACCGATGTTCCATCAATCAGACTCAAATTGTCAATAGTTTGATCTAAAGTAGGACCTTAATGTATGGCTTTTATTGTTAGCTATTTTTATGGATCTTTAGTACAGAAGACTTGATTGGGGGTTATATATAGTATAGAGGGATTGTCAAATTATTGTTTGTGGAATGTTTTACGATCACCATATCCTTTTATAGCAGAGAAATTAATTGGCTCGCCTTTTTATCCTTCTCTGCTTAAATACCAGACTTTTGTTTGCGGCAGATTTAGAGTCACCGTACTGAACATTCATTTACGTCCTCTCTTACTTAGCTCTCCTTTCTTTTCTTTTTCAGAAAACAAAAGAAAAAAATTAAAGGGTAATGAAGGGTATTCCGTATAAGTTTCTGCTCGATCATTGATATAACACACACGAAACCTTAGCTTTGCCGACTTTATGAGGTCCATCTTTTGTCAGCGACATTAGGGGCATATATGTCTTTATTCTTCTCGCAGGCATTTTTATAAAGAGAAAGGGTGGTGCTCCTACCTTGTGAAGTTAGAGAGGTTATTTTAGATAGATCATCGGCTCAGAGTAAAAAGGTAGTTTCCGATATTAACCCATTATTAAAACAACAAAAAAAGATATCATCCCTTTATTATTATCATAAACTAGAAATCAAATCTCATATTATCTTTAATCAAACCATGACAAACTGAACCCTGGACAAGATAACAAACATAGCTTAATAAAACTATGTACATATCCCATCCGACCACCTAGACCTAGGCATATGTTAACATATGCCCTCATTGTAACCATATTATATAAAAATATAGTAGTAATAATAATAGTAGTAAATAAAATACTCAAACTAAGAAACAAAATAAACACAACCAACTTTCAATAAAGACCCCCCATCATTCATCACTAAAACTCCTCAGTAGAATTTACTCTTCAGTTTTCTCCACTGGAACTGCTGTCTCTTCAACAGGGGCAGCTTCCTCTGTCTTCTTTGCTTCCGGTTCCGCAACAGGGGCTGCTTCTGGTTCAGTTACGGGGGCTGCAGGCTCCTCGATAGGTGCTGCAGCCTCCGGTTCCTCAGTTACGGCTGCAGGTTCTTCTGCAGCCGCAGGCTCCTCAACTGCGGGTGCAGTAGGTTCTTCTGCAGCCACAGGCTCCTCGGGTGTGACTGCAGGTTCTTCTACAGAAGCAGGCTCCTCAACTGCGGCTTTTGTAGGTTCTTCTGCAGCCACAGGCTCCTCGGTTGTGACTGCAGGTTCTTCTACAGATGCAGGCACTTCGGCTGCCAGGGCTGCTTCCTCCACCTGTTGAAGACATAATTAAGTTAATTAAAACATACTCGATTCAACAATTTAAACTTTTAAATAAGATGATCATGCAATTCAATACGATGTCGGAGGGGGTAGATGTCCTGAATCTAAATCAAACTGCTACCTATTATAAGAAAATAACTTCCATGTGTTTGAACCAATAAAAAGAATCATATCAACACGTGAGTTATGTTTCTCTGAAGTGCTACCGCATCCATGTTAGATCCTCCAAAATTGTACTACTTTCAAAGGATCCAACAGGTATATGGTAACATTTTTGAAGAGTTCGAGCAACATAACATGTGAGAGGATATTTGAAAACATGATTAAGTAATTTAAAGTGCGATTTTTGCGATCCATTTAACCATTTAAACTTTTAGATGAGACGATCAGACAATTCAACGCTACCTTGGTTGCCTCTGGAGCTGGGGTAACCTCAACCTCAGCTGGAACAGTCTCTACTGCTGCTACTGGTGTAGATTCAACCTAAAAGAACAATTAAATTTCAACTAAGTGATAAAGATCCATGAAAGCCATAAAGATTTTGGAAAATATCTTTGATTGATGATCAACTATTTTCATATTGATCATTTATCCAAGGATCACATATGGTTTTAATAAAATTAAAAGATTCAACAATATCAAACATGTATTATAGCAAGTAGGTACAATCAAGATTCTTTTTTTAGGATTTTCAAAGTTTGAGCTATCAGATTACTTGGCTAATATCTGAAAGTTTTGGCGTTAAATTCTATGTTGTTCAGACTCTTCAAAAATGTTGCAGCAATCGTGTCGGATCCTCTAAGAAAGCACTATACTTCTAGAGGATCCACACACACCAGTTGACGTTTCTGAAGAGTCCGAGCAACATAGGTTAAAGTGGTAATAAATCTTGATATCAAATATGATCATAACAAAGCATAAGTTTTTTCATTTAGAAATGATCAAGAAAAAAAACATTATTATAAAAGTACCTCAACACTGGCCATTGGAATAAAGTTGAAAAATAAGAATATGGGAAAGAGGAAAGTAAATGAAGAAATGAAGGGGACAAAGTGTTTGTAATTGTAATTGTAATTGGTGATGGGAAAAATGATCAAATGAGAGAGCTTTATATAGAGAAGTAAAAGGGAGTGTATTAATTTTAAAATAATTAATTGGAAGAAAAGAATCTTGAAGGATATACAAATTGACACCTCACATCACTGACAAATTAGGGTGTACAAGAGATTTGGATGTCTAGTTGTAAATGTATTTACTTTTACTTTACTTTATGCTTATAATAATAAGAATATTAATAAAGGAATGTCCGGTGCACTAAAGCTCCTACTAAGTGCAGAGTCAGAAGAAGGGCAGGACCATAAGAGTCTATTGTATGCAACCTCATTTTTGCTAAGGGTTGTTTCCACGAAGAATTAATATTCAAAGAAAATATTTTCTTTTCTCCTTGCTTTTTTAGGTTTAATCATTCGATTGCAGGTTTGATTAATCTTGATTTTGACTGAGTAAGCCCATTAAGTCGATGAGTTTACAGGTAAAATTCACAAATAACTACTCTCCGATCATTGTTATGAAGTTTCAAATTCAACAAGTGAAACTTGAAATTTGGAACTTGACGATAGTGATTATTTCTTAGATATATGATCAAAAAATAGATAGCGGGTGCTTATACTAATAAGAAAATTAATATTCAAAGAAAATATTTTCTTTTTTCCTTGTTTTTTCAAGTTTAATCATTCAGTATTCAAAATGTATAGGTCTGATTAATCTTGATTCTGACTGAATAAGCCCATTAGGTCGATGATTTTACGAGTAAAATTCACAAATGGCTACTTTTCAGTCATTGTTATGAAGTTTCGAATTCAACAAGTGAAATAAAATTTGAAACTCGATGATAGTGATTATATTTTAGATATATGCTCGAAAAATGGACAATGGATGTTATTTATACGCAAAAGCACTCTTTATTGGGAAATGTTTCTATTTCAAACGGTTTAAACCTAAAATCTGTAATTAAGAATGGAAGAATTTCAACAATCACATGGGTCACATTTTATTGATATTCAACAAATTCATTCTTTTTTCTTTGTTGATTTTCAAGATGAGGAGCTTTTTCTTTGGTACCATTATGAATTAATTTATTTTTTAGTTTGTCTATTTTGAATTAAGACCAACAATGTGAATAAGTTCATGCAAACAGTATCTTATTATAAGAAAATAATACTCTTAACACGTTCATTTCGTTTTTCTGTTCTTATTTATTTTCAAGATGAGGAGTATTTTCTTTGATAACATTATGAGTTAATTTATTAATTAGTTTGTCTATTTGAACTTAAGACCGGCAATATGAACAAGTTCGCACAAACAGTATCTTACAAAAAAACTAATACTTTAATACAATCTTTTTTTTCTTATTTATTTTGCAAATGAGGAGCTTTTGCTTTGGTGACATAATCAATTAGTTTGCTTATTAATCTATCTATTCGAAACTAGGACCGATAATATGAATAAGTTCACATCGACAATATTTTATAAGAAAATGAATATTCAACAATCAACACTATATTTTTTATTTTTTTTTTCATTATGATTTCAAGATGATTTCTGGATTGGTCTTGTCTTGAGCGGGAGTCTATCAGAAGCAATATCTCTACTTCACCTCTGAGGTAGAGGTATGAAGTGCGTACTTTCTATCTATCCAGACCTCACTTTGTTGGAATACATCGGGTATGTTGTTGTTGTTTGATTTCAAGATGAGGGGCTTTTTGTTCAATAAAATTATTAATTAATTCATTTATTAGGTTTGTCTAAAAGCATTTGTTTTGATTGGGAAATAGCAAAGCCACATGGTGGTGGAGGCCATTTCCTATAACAGCTATGATACCTTTTTTTCTTCTGTGTTTTGTGCAGTAGGGCATGTAGGTGACTAAGACCATCATGCTTTCATGTTCTTCTAATTTTAAAAATTATCTTTTAAAAAAAATTAATTGATTATACTTTTTCTTAATTCTAGTTCCTTCACAACAAAATCTCTAAGTAATTTCAAAAAAAAACTCATTTGGTAGTATTCAGCATTCGTATTAGGATCTGATTGGATTTAGATTCATACCAAAAAAAATTATACATAAGGATAACGTATTCCTTAACAAAAACGGTTTTAGTACCTGGAGCTCAAACTAAGACTTCTGCTTAAGGAAAAAAGAAGTGTATATCACTCCACCATGACTTACCGAGAATGAATCTAATTTAAGATAAATAATGACTCAACCCTTCAACTGTTTTTTTAATGTATGTATTGGATCTCGCAAATTATTGACTCATATTACTTCATCATGCAAATTACTATGAAATATATAAATGTGTATTATATTTTAGTAGAAGTATATGTTCTTAAATTATGTGTATTTACCACTGTGGTATGGTAGATTTTAGTAGTACATTTTAAAATCTTGATCATTTGGGAGAATTTTATCCAAGTTGTTTTGTAAATGCAAAGTTGCGAAATATTTATCAATCTAAAAATAATTGAATTTTAAACTTTTACTTTATTGTTAATTATAATTTTCCCAAATAAATATTATGTCATGATTAAGACAAAAGATTTTATAACTCTTCAAATATTTCTTAAACTACGAATCACGTCCTGTAAATTAACATGAATAAAATATTAAATAACTTAAACTCACGATACTGCTATTCAAATTATGTTTTTGTTTGTTGCCAATTTTATAGCAACGATAAAGTTTATCTTCATGTGATCTATTAATCACGGATTCGAATCGTGATTAGCTACTGATGCATGCTCAGAATAAACTACCTACATCAAGCCCTCTTGAAATGCGACTCTTCCCCAATTCTACTAAACACAAAATGATAAAGTTATCTTCGTAAGACCTATTGATAATAGATTCGAGTCGTGATTAGCCATTGATGCATGCTCAAGATGGACTATCTACATTAGGCTCTCTTAAAATACGAGCCTTCTCTACTTCTGCTAAACACGAAATACTTTGTATACTATTTTTTTATTTATTTATTGTCGGCATGACGCATCTTTCATTGCAAATCACATCAAAATTTCACTAGACATAGTAAAATGATTTTAACCATAGTAGTCAAGATGAGAATGTTTAGGAATTTGAAAACAAAAAAATAGCCAACATGATATTCTTTTTATATTTCTTTTTTGATTTGTGGACAAATGGCTATGAACGTAAAGGCCAAAATAATAGTGAAGGGCCGGTGCCAAATTGGACCCCACTATCACAATTCACGATCATTAAGGTCTAAATGGGCCCCACATTTTATCGTTGGATCCAGAATTTTCATTAAGGGATTCGAAAATCTTGAAATTTGAGTTGAAAACCTTAATGGGCTCGTTCCGTCGTATGTGACATATCCGAGTTAGCCCTCCCAAGAGGACAAAGAGGTGGCTCATCTATTCTTGAAATAGATCATTCCCGCTATCTCGATCTTTTATCTGTTCATTTCGTTAAGTATCTGAATCTGTTGAACCCCCTAAACCACTGAATCAACCTCTAATCTTATGTCGAAATGATTCAAGCTTTGTATATACACATAGCAAATAAACAAAATTACCTTATATAGAGTGTAATTTTTTGTCGAGGATGTTTCCATTCTTCTAGATCCGCCCCTAATACTCTGACGTGGCACCTCCTTTTTAGATCCAAATCACTCAACATACTTTTGGGTTTTCTCTAAATGGGTCCCACTTTAATATATTTATTGGGGCCTAGTGGGCCCATAACCTAAGCCCCTTGTTATGCTTTCCAGGTAGTACTACTCGTGCTATTGGGGGCCCATTTGCATGACTTTCTCTGATATTGCCACGCTGGATTTGTGTCATTTGCCCACTCTTATCTCTACCCATAACTGTATGTAGTTGACTGAATACCAAACTTGAAAATTGCTCCCTCCGTTTAATTTGTTAGTCTGATTTTAACTCAATACGAAGTTTAAGAAATAAGAAAAAGACTTAAATATGTCATTGAGCTTTTAGAAATGGTTCAGCGATGTTATCCGTTAATAGTTGAGCTTATTTATGTCATCGGCATGACACATTTGGTTCTTTCGTGCCACTAACCACACTAACGGAGCCCTACTACTACCTAGTTTTATCGCGTGACATTATCTAAACTCTTCATTACTTACCAGCCCCCATCCCTCTCACCCCCCTTGTATTAGTGGCATATGTGAGCCATTTCATTTAGTTTAATGGCTTATTTGAGGCTTTTTCTCAATGCCATAAACAAGTCCAACTTATGAATCTTGTGTTCTTAAACTAAGGATACGTAAAATGTATCAAAAGATCCTTTAATCTTGTGATTTTAAACATGTCAGATGAAAAGTTAAAATTAAAGGGTTGTCAAGAAAAAAAAAAGATCCATTTTTTTTTAAACAGACTAAAAAGGAAAGTAAGACAAACAAAATGAAACGAAGAAATTATAAATTGGACTAATTTTTATAGTAATGTTGTGAAAAAAATGATATTGAGAAAATGAATAATGACCAAATAGATGAATGGTGCTATCAAGATCATAGAGGTTCTGATGTCATGTTAAATTACGTGACCAACTCATCATTTTAACTAAAAGTATAAATTATGAAAGAAAATGTATATTGTTTTGCTTTTTATGTCTTCCACTATTTGTTTGAAAGTATTAGGAAAAATAATAAGTGTAACATCTCGCGTATAATAATACAATGTTTGATCGAATGGATTAGAAAACTAGTACACATGTACTGGTTGGGTGTATCAAATAATATACGTAGATTCTACTCTGTAACCCGAAAGGGAATACATCAGTTATGTGAAAATTTATGTATGAAAGTGTTTATCAGTGTTCATATATATACCATCGTTTACGTTGACTCGTTGAGATGCTATTTGTAACAAGTAACAACAAGTTTAAATGAATATAAATTTGAAATAAAATAAGTAAAAGAAATATTATTACTGCAATGATATATTAAACATGCTGACACAGTTTCAATATAGAAAAAGCAGATAGTACTATTATTGACACTGATATAAGTACCCAGAGAATATATGCAATGCATATTAAATTTATGTGTAGAATGTCTCAACCTAGAGGTTTTTTTATTAATAAAAAAAACTTCATCAAAAGCCAGTTGTTTCAAAGAACAAATTAGTACATTTGTACCACTAAAATACAAGTGTAATTTTTTTATTAATATTAAGATCCCACTAGTCAATAAACATGAAATTTTGGACTATAGTAGTGGGGATTAAAATCGGAATATACATCTCGAATTAGAGTGCACAAAGCATATATTAATTAGTATTAATGACTCATCCCTTTAAATTAAAGTTGTTTTAAGACTTTTGGAATATGATTTAGATTGCCAAAGTATTTTGACGTCTACAATAGAAGGCGGGTTAACGTAAGAGACGTCTAGACTAATAAGCTTCTAAATAAGAACTGCACATAATATTTTAGGTGAATTTTGAATCAGAATGATTGAAAAAAAAAGGTGCAAAACCTTACATGACATATACAGAATTCGCATGGTACCTGTGTTTTTGAGTTTGATAATGATATTATTAGATCAAAACGAAATATGCGTGCTATGAACTTAGACCGTTACAAAAATCTATTACTAGTATCTATTTAGTCAATCAAATGAATAATTAAGACCGTAATTAAATATTGTCTTTATTATGATTTTGGAGTTGCATAACTAATGTAGTAGTAGTATTTTATTTACTTTTGTTTTATTGGGGACCCATATATATTATGGGGTTTTTATTTTCTTTGTTGTGGCAAAACAAGTTGCATATGTCAGAAGTGAATTATTTAAAGATTGGATATGAAGTGTGATGGCTCTTGTGTTTGGCTAATTTCTTTGGAATATTTTTGATTCCTTGTGACCCCACTAGAATAATTTTAATTGTTATCTTCTTCATTTCACATCTGTAAAACTACACTGCTTCCATATATATTCTATACTTTTTATCCCAATAAAAGTGATATACTCAATATATATATTTTTTTTTTTATTTTTTTTTTGGTAAATAAATTTTATTTATTACCAAAGAGCCATGCACGTACAAGAAAAAAGCACGGTCTGGACAGCCCCAGCCTAGCCAAAATCAAATCAGCCAACAAGGGCACAAGCCTATCCTAGCTATGGATAATAATCTAAACTACTTAAAGCACTTGCTAGTTTAGGCTGCAAACTCCCTCTGATGTGGATCTCCTGGATAATGTTGCGTATAAGGACACCAGTTGGTCTTGATGTCTGTTGAAACACTCTTGAATTCCTCTCCTGCCATACTGCGTACACACTTGCTGCAAGAGCCATCCGAAAAATCTCTGCACGAGCTTGCTTCCCTGTGAAATGCAGCACTGCCCATGCTATTTCATCCTTCCAACACAAAGCTTGTCGATTTATGTGCATCCAGTTCAACATCTTCTCCCATAATGAGGTAGAATACGCACATTGGAAAAACAGGTGGTCACTACTATCAGTCCCTGAATTGCACAAAACACACCTGGTATCATCAACTATACCCCAAGTAGCTAGCCTTTCTCTGGTTTGCAATCTTTCATGGAGTGCTAAATATAATATGAACGTCCACTTAGGTGGTGACACGTTATTGCACACTAATCTTCTCCACTCTACTTTTTGGAACTCCCCTCGCATCTTCAGATACATCTTCTTTATGGAGAAAGTGGTCCAACTCATAAGATCCTCTTCAGTCCATCCTACCTCCTCATAGTATTTTTGTGCTTTAATTATCTTCCTTACCATCCAAGACGCTTGTTTTGGATTGATATCCCATATTTTTCCATGCTTCCCATAATACATATGCACCCACTGAATCCACATTTTGTCCTTCTTCTTACTCAAACTCCACAACAATTTACATACAGCAGCTCTGTTCCATGTTCCAATATCTAGGAGATTCAAACCCCCCGCAACCTTTGGCCAACACAAAGATTCCCAGGCAATTAAAGCTTTCCTGGAAGTATCTACACCACCAGACCAAAGGAACTTTCTACAAATGGATTCTACACACTTAATCACCTTTCGTGGCATAACAAATATTTGGGCCCAAAAAATTTGAATTGAAAAAAGTACACTTTTAATTAATTGGACCCTACCTGCATAGGAGAGAAAACGAGAAGTCCAGCTCTGAACTCTCCCCATAATCTTCTCTATCAGACCCTGGAACTGGACAATAGCTGTTTTTTTAGAACTCAATGGTACCCCCAGGTATCTTATAGGTAATGTTCCTTGCACAAAGCCCAATTCCCTCAGTATTTCATGTTGGATATCCTGTGATACACCCCCAAAATAAACTGAACTCTTATCCACATTTGCTTCTAGGCCTGAAGCTCTGGAGAAATTTTTAAATAGCTCAAACAACAATTTCACTGAGATAGTATCTCCTCTGCTAAACAACAACAAATCATCAGCGAAGCTTAGTTGGACCACATTCATTCTCTCACACCTTGGATGGAAGTTAAAGTCTGGATTCGTTTTCAGTTGCATCAAAAGCCTGGTGAGATACTCCATAGACAACACAAACAAGAAAGGTGACAGGGGGTCACCCTGTCTCAGTCCCTTCTTAGCATTAAAGGGTTCACTAGGATGCCCATTAATCAAAATGGAATAGGACACAGTCTGCACACACTGCATGATCCACTGCCTAAACCGTCCAGGGAACTGTAAACACTCAAGCACTTGCTCTAAATATCCCCACTCGATTGAGTCATAGGCTTTCCTCATGTCAACTTTCAACATACACCTTGGGGAGATACTCCTCCTACCATATCCTTTAACCAATTCGTGGCTAAGGATAATGTTATCATTTATCAACCTCCCAGGAACAAAAGCTGACTGGTTCCTATCCACTAAACAATCCATCACTTGTTGCAATCTGCTTGTTAACACTTTTGAGATAAGTTTATAGAGTAATGTACAACATGAGATTGGTCTGTATTGAGTAATACTGTCAGGATTTGGAATTTTTGGGATCAAAGTGACAGTAGTACAATTGATAGCCTTGTACATGACTCCTGTATGAAAGAAATCCTGAACTGTTTCTATTATGTCTTCTCCAATTATAGGCCATGCCTTTTTAAAGAACAATGCATTAAACCCATCACATCCTGGAGCTTTTGTGTCATGTATCCCCTTTAAAGCATCTTCTACCTCCTTTCTAGAAACAGGTTTCACTAGTTGCAACTGCTGCTCTCTATTCAGTACTGCCCCATCTCTCATTACTTGTGGATTGACCATTGGCATTTGCTCCGCACATGACCCTAATAAGCTTTTATAGTATCCAATAATCTCATCTGCTATTTGTAGTGGTTTAGTCAGCATCGTTCCTGCAGAATTTTTTAACATGTTTATCCTGTTTTGGGCCGACCTTTGCTTCATGTGGGCATGAAAATATGTTGTATTAGCATCTCCTAACTTGATCCACAACACTCTTGACTTTTGTCTCATGATACTTTCTTCCACATTTAGCCATTTTCCTAGGTTCAGTCTCACCTGTTTCTCAGCATCTATTTTTTCAGCAGATTGTCCTGGTGCTCGCATGTCCTCTTGCATCAATGCAAGTTGCTGTCTACAACTATTGATCTTCTCATTTAAACCCCCAAATTCAGCTGTATTTAGTTGTTTTACTGCTTGCTTAACCTGTTTGAGTTTTCTCCAAATGCCTGCCATCTTCCCCCCTTCAAGCCTCCTGGACCACACTTCTGCAATAATCCTAGGAAAATTTTCATGACCTGCCACATGATTTAGAAACTTAAAAGGCTTTGCTCTTTTGTCTTCCCCCTGTGCTAAAAATAAACTCAATGGTGAATGATCCGAGCAGCCTGGATCCATAACTAGGAGTTCCTGTTGGACCATTGTCAACATCCATCTATCATTCACAAGCCCCCAGTCAATAGTGCTGTATGTATGTCCATTAGACCAAGTATACTCACGACCACTAGCCCTGAGAGCTACCATCCCTGTATCTTCTAAAAATTCATTAAAGTCTCTTAGCTCAGCTTCCGTGGGGGTACTACCAATCACTCTATCCTCAACTGTTTTAATTGCATTGTAATCCCCCATAGCAAGCCATGGGACTTGTTGTTGACCATGGATATTTCTCAGCTCCGTCCACAGGTTCCTTCTCTCGCTTAGTGTATGGAGGCCATATACAGCAGTGAAAGCAAAATTGAGATTCAGAGCTCCAATAGAAACAGTTGTATGTATATGTTGTGCAGACATAGCCTCCAGATTAACATGAGCATAGGCAGGATTCCACAACAACCATATTCGCCCCCTTTCACTGAAATCATAATTGCCGAGCCACAACCATCCAGGTGTAATCTTCCCTATAATCTTGCGTGCATGTTGCTTCTTTATTTTATGTTCTATCAGTACTAAAATACTAACATTATTACTAATAATGAAATGTTTCACCTCCTTTTGCTTATAGACTTTATTCAAACCCCTAATGTTCCATGTAACTAGCTTCATATAGGCGAAGAGTTTGGAGTTGTATTGATCACCACCCCAACATAACTACACTGTCCAGTATCCTGCTCATGCAGTACATTAAAATCATTCACACTACTTATCCCCGGAAGTTGTAGGGTTCTTTGAACACTTCTAGCTGCAGATTTACCCCGAATCTCCTTCCATTTATCCTCCTCTTGTCCTGTGGTCTGCTCATTTTGATCCTGTCTTAAGGGAATTGATGGTAAATCCAGCCCTACTGGTGGTGTTTGATACTCCTTCACTGGTACTTCTATAGGCTCAACAGGTTTCAACAATGTTTTGTTCATCTCACCAGGTTTAGGATGCCACTCTTGTGGTATTTGCTGCCTAGTCTTCTGTATAACAGGTGCTGCTTTGCTTTGTACAGCAGGTGGGCATTTATGCCCAACTTGAAGACACTTGTGGCAATATGCAGGTATCCACTCGTAAATCACCTTTTGCTCAAAAGTTCTCCCATTTGGATCTTCGACCTTAACATATAGAGGAAGTTCCTTTGTAATATCAAGCTCAATCAAAACTCTAGCAAATGAGATTCTTGCCACGTTTGTCGTGCACTCATCCGCATACAAAGGCAGGCCGATTCCACTACTAATTCTACTCAAAGACTGAAATCCCCAGCAATTCAAGGGAAGATTCGGGAATTTCACCCAGATAGGTATTGTTTGCAGTACCTCTTTACTAAGATCAAAATCTGGGGTCCATGTTTTTACAATAATCGGCTTGTTGTTCAACATGTGTGGTCCTGAGTATAGCACCTCATCTCTATCATCCAGACTCGCAAATCGTACCAGGAAATAGCCATCATTGTGGTAATACACCACAGGCTTGGTAATATAGTTCCACTGTGCAGCAATGTAACGCTCAAGACTAGTAATGGTGGGTGACGCACCTACTACGTACAGTATCAAGGCCTGCTTCCACTTCTGTGTTTCCATCTCCACCTCCTCCTTACATAGTTTCACCACTTTCTCGCCATTTTGCATTATAGGTGCAACGAAATTCAGATTCATCCCCTTAGCAGCTAAACGATTACTCTGAAATAGATTCTTCCACGTTCCTTTTCCCTTTGGATCCTCTTGCTGCTGTTCCTCCATCCTTTTAGGCTGCAATTCAGTTTCACCGGTAGTATTTTTGACCCCAGCACACTTCATTGGCAAATTTGGCCACGGGTCTCCTGTCTTCTCCTTTGAATCAGTGTTTTTTACCCGAGAATTGGTTCCCCTTCCAGTAATCTCCATAGTCATGCTATGATTCGAAGTCGCCGATTGGGACCCTACCGCCGATTGGGACCCTATCGCCGATTGGGAACCTACCGCCGATTGGGATCCTAGCACCGTAACCGGAGAAGAGCCCACCACCACTGTATTAGTAGGTGACCTCATGGAATTCTGCTCCGCTGCCCTTGCTGCTAACTTTTCTGGCCTCCTCTCATGAATCTTAGTGAGCTTAGTGTCCGATAGCTGTACTTTGTTAGTCACTCTCTTTTGCCGCCCCTTCGCCATGCCGGCGGCGGTTAGCGGAGTAGCACCACTCACGTAACCCTTGCCGATATTTCAAAGGGACAAACGTACTTCAGCAAACTGCATGAAATTTCAATATATATATATATATATATATATATATATATATAATATACTCTATATTATGGTATTTTGAATTTATACTCTATTAACATGTTACTATTGCTGAAAAGAACATACTCATATTTCTTTTTGTCCACCTCTTTACTAATTAAAGTGACACGACATTGAACTGAAAATGTACTAATGTAAGGTAGAAAAATGATATTTATGCATGAACCTGTCACTTGAGTTCTCCAATTTATTTGATTGTATTTGACTGAATACAAAAATTAAGAATCAAACGAAGATTTAAAAAATAAATGATTGATATTTGTGCAGTTTTAAGTCATTTCATTAAGCAAATAAACGTCATTATTTTTTAGACCGACTAAAAGATAAAAAATATCACGTAAATTCATACGGAGGAAATATAACTTACCGTAGAAATATACTAACTATTACTGTAAGTTGGCTATTTGTATTATATGTAGTATATATAGAGAGATATTTTTATGTGTGTATTTCACTTTTGCAAGCTCTTAAAAATGTTTTTTTTTTTTTCCTTTTCATTTTGTTTCATGCATATGTTATTTGAAATTCATCAGTTTGACTAATTGAAATTCATGCCAAACTAATAAGATGGAAGCGTTTTTCTAAGAAATTTCCCGCTATGGTTAGAATTTAAATTTGAGACTTCTGATTGAATAGTAAATGATACATCCACCAACTAGTATTAAGTTATTACTCTATAACTACGACAAGATACATATATTAGTACCTTTTTTTATTATTATTTATTTATTTATTACCTAAATAGTAAATAAAAAAAAAATAAGGATATAAGTACCCATCTCCAAGGTTTTCTGTCCTATCAAACTTGTTTTTTTCCTCTTCGTTTTTTTTTTGTTTTTCTACTACAATTTACGTGACGTGTTTTTTTTCTTTATTTGCTTTTGAATTCTTTCTGTTTTTTCTTTGACACGTCATTAGTTATACCCTTTTCAATAATAGTGCTTTCCTCATTATAATATCTTCCTCTGGAACCAGATGAATAATAAGAGATCTCGGATTTAAATCTTATTGAAAGTAAAATTATCTTTGTTAAAAAATGTTTTACCGCTTATGTTTTGAATATCAGAGACATACACAAGAATAAAAAACATACTAACAAGATTCCGTTAAAATGTCTTGACCTCATTTCAACTTGAGGAATTGTTATTAAGATCGTAATTAAGTTGTGTTTTGTTCAATATTCGTGTTGGGTTCTTCAAAAATATATAACTTTTTGTGATCGAGATGTGTTTCTGGTTAAGTGATCATCATGTATTTTTAACTTAAACTTCACATTTACTCTTAAGGAGACATTTTTAGTCATATATAGTATTTTATGTTTATAATTACAAATTCCAAAACTCTTCATTTTTTCCCTTAAATTTCATATATATTTAAATTTATTGTCATATAAATTGAAACAGATGAAATAATTAAATCATGAGGATTCAAAATACATTTTTGGTTTGAGTTATGGAAAAAAAATTCTAATCAATTATATTCTATAAAAATCAAAATGGACTTATCGTAATGCCACCTAAGATACATTAGTAATAACGATGGATCGATCAAAGTCCCTTTTACGATTAAAACTTGTGATTTTTGGTTTTTCATCGGTGTTTGATTTCTGCATTGGAACTCGATTAAGTCGGACTTATCATAATGCCACATAAGATATATTACAATATAAAAATGGATCAATCGATTGATGTGCCTTTTTCTTGATCTATATTGGTATAGATCTTTTATATACAATTCGATTAGAACTTGTGAAATTTTTTTTTTCTCAGTCAGTGTGTGGTATTTGTATTAGGTTTGACTAAATTTGAATTGACGATGGAAAGTCTCACATTACGAATAAAACACTTCCTAAAAATCGTGATCGACTTAATACCCAAAATTCAAACTCAATACCTTTAATTAAAGTTGAAGTACTTATTACTCTACCACAATTCTTATTAGTAAACTTGTGAATTATTGTTAAAGCTATATATAAGTATATGAATTGAAGTCACCACCAAAGGTTGTGGTGGAGTGGTAAGTACTCCTACATCCTTAACCAGAGGTCTCAGATTCGAGCTCTGGATATGAAGTCGCCTTTGATAGGAAGCACTTTACCCCATAGTGGAGCTTCCCGGCCGGCTCAAATCTGGATTAGTCGAACCGTAATGCAGGTACCCAACACCGGTGGGAAACCCCCCAAAAAATATGAATTGAACTCACTTCATTCTACAACTTTTATTTAAATCAATGTAGATTGCAAATGACTCAAAAAATACGTGGAAGCAAATCCAAGATAGTTTTATTTTTGAAGAAAACATAATAATAAAGACTGCTCCTTTTTCCTACAATTGTGGACATTAATCGACAAGCATCTTTAAAAAATAATGATTCATGTTGGTGTCTTTTTTTCACTTTAGCAAAAATTTGTAAAACCATATGGTCCATGTTAGAAAGCCTGTCTAGTTTCCAATGTTTATTTGATAATTTCACAAAAAAAAAATCAAGTTGTATATATTTTTAGGGTAATTTTTTAAAGTTAATCATATCAACAAATAAATTTATTTGCTTCCACGGGTTGAAGCCATGGAAACAGCCTCTTGCAGAAATGCAGGGTAAGGTTACGTACAATAAATCCTTGTGGTTCCATCCTTTTTCGGGACCCTGCACATAGCGGGAGCTTTAGTGCACCAAACTATCTTCTATAGACTGTCATGGAGTCAAAATTTTCAGTGAGAGGATTTAAAATATAAGAAAGTAATTAACAAATCAAGAAGCTAAGTAAGGGGATTCAATAGCTATACATACATGAAAATGATTTTGACCTCGCCTTCGATCCTAGCTCTGTCATAGACGTTGTATATCAATCAAATTAATAAAAAGGCCAGTTCGGTGCGCGGATCATTCCACATTGAGATAGGGTGCAGGCAAAGATCGTAAGAGATGTATGATGTAGACAATGACCCTAACGCAAGTATCATTGACGTATCAGCTTCATCACGTAAATTCTTGACCTACATTAATAGCTACAAGTGATCATACGAAGACAACTTCACCGTTACTCTCATTCTCAATCTAAACTACTTGGCAATCAAAACGTCGTAAAAAGCAATTAAAGGAAGATAAAATCCTAGGTTTCTTCCTTAAAAGTTGGTCTGTTAGATTTGCAATTATTTCACCAATTCAATGATTTGACTGTCTGTCAACAACTTTGGAGAATTTTAATCTACTTTAAAATATTTATTTTTAAGTATTAAGTATTTTTTTATATGATGATAGGTGAATCTTCTTTCTTACCCTTGTTAAAAAGTATGATTAGGTTTTTCAAAAAAAAAAAAAAAATAGTTTGGCCGACATGGAGGAGTCGAAACAAGAAAAAAATAGTTTAACATTAATATGATTAATGTTACATATCCAAAAATACATTATTGAGAACAATAGGGGCTTCCCTCTTTTATAAAGTTGCTTTCAAGATAGATACCATCCTAGCTTTCTTATTTAACTAATACAAGTAAGTTTTATTGAAAATTGATGTACATTTAATATGATGTAGCCATTTTTGTTAAACATGGAAACATCATTTTAGCAAGATCACATAAGTTTTAACTCTTATTTTGTTTTAAGTGTAATTTACAAACAACTCTTCTTGATCAAATGAAGTTGCATGTCTTATGACCCACAACCAAAAATGATAGGGACTTGTCCAGCAAAGACTAATTAAAACCAAAAATAATCCTAATACAAATTTCTAACTAGTATGCAATATATAACTAATGATATAATCACTGTATAATCAATGTGTATCGTAATTATAACTTATTATATACTGAGTATATATCGATAACGGCTACAAACTATTACAGTAAAACCTTCCTAAATTAATACTCGATAAATTAATAAACTCCCTAAGATAATATTTTTCTCCGGTCCCGACTTGGGCCAATGGAAAAAATCACCAATTTCGATAAGATAATAAGTTAATATATTTTCGGAAGATCACTATAGAAATATATGGTCCCATTAATATTATAAATTAATAATTCTTTAAAATTACAAAAATATCTAAGACAATTTAGTGAAATATGATTCTAGTGTATTTATTTTTTTTGTTAAAATTTAAATCTAGTTGAAGATTATCTCTAACTTTTCTTGTTGCATCCAAAAGTTCTGGTGTTGTCTTCTCGAACTGCACCAAAAAATTGTAAAGAGTTTTACACGCGACAAGTGCTTCCTTACGAGTAACTGGTTCCAAAGGTATTGTATCGCCTTCAACTTCATCATCAACACTGTTTTCTCCGATGGTATCCACAATTTCTTCTAAGCTCTGGACCTCTAAACATATATCGTTTTCACCCGGGTAATCCAACAGGCTATTGACATTCATTTTATTGCGGTAACCGAAATCATTAATCATGACCTCAAGTTCATGAATGTAGTTTTCACAAGTGGGTTCATTTAAATTCCCTGAGGCTTCGTCCCCCGAACGAATTTTACTGTGTCGAAAATAATTTACTATTGTCTCTTGTTGAACATTTGTTGTCCAAGCCAGGATCGCAAGATTGATAACATTCAAAACATTAATCTTTTCTGGATCAGTTTGTCCTAGCTCGTAGCCTTCAAATATCCTACGATAAAATCTACTGCGATAATACATCTTGAAAGCTCTTATTATCCCAGCATCACAAGGTTGAATTATTGATGTCATGTTGGGTGGCAAGAAAAACAATTCAATAATGATTTTGATGTAATCAATATTAACCTTCATTGAATATTGAAAAGAGTCTTTAAATTAATAAGTATTAATTTATCGATTAAATAATATCTCTATAAAATAATAATAATATTTCATGGTCCCAACAATATTAATTTAGAGAGGTTTTACTGTACGTCTAAACGGTTAAACAAAATCTTACTGCTGAAAATGTTAAGGCCCATATGCACTAACTAGTTGTCTTGTAAAAGGGGAGAGGGGCCCTATTGGGAATTTGGGTTGGATAATTTTCTTCATTAGTCATATTTCATGGCCCAATGATGTTGAAATTTAACTAACTATTAAACTCTATAAGGTACCACACACAATATGACTAATTTTCTTCATTAGTCATATTTCATTTCGAAAACATTACGTTTGAAGATTTTACGATAGTTGGTGAATTCATTATCCAAATTGAGAAGGAATAACTATAGAGATATCGTTTAACTCCATGATTCGACAATAATAGCGGTTGATGTTGACGCCAGGGATGGAGCTAGTATGTTGATTAGGTTCGGCAGAATCTAGTAGTTTTGATGTAGATCATGTATTTATGTTAAAAAAATCTACTTAATATATATAAAATAATTTATCAAAAACCAATAACTTTTGTTTTTGTTCAAAAAAAATAATTTAGAACTCATAATCTCAAAATCCTAGATACACCTACCAGAATACACTCGAAGTTTTCTCTAATAACATAGTAATGTTAACATTATTTGTTGCTTATATGTGAAAAATGATACATTGTGAATTTGTTACAAGAATGGACAAAGAACTAAATAACATTCATGCAAATCCAACAACGTATTTCCAAGGAAATGTCATTCATGATTCATCACATTGAAATGCTATAACAATCACAACTTTTGATTATTGATTGGTACCAAAAATTATGTCTACATATGTTTGGAAATTGTCTAAACGATCATATGAAAGTTGCAATCAATATCGATATAAATTCCGTAGGAATCTATATATTATTATATAGAATAGAACGCGAAATGAGAATACGAATATTAGTAATACATGGATTAAACTCATAATAGTATGGTCTGTTATGTGAATTATTGGTTCACAATGGTAATGAACTTCCTCATGTATAGTACACCGAGTGTCATGGACACCGTTGGCGGTATGCAATCTTTTCTTGATCTTGGTAAAAATTCTGACTTCGCCACTAATTTCAAATGTTCTTCCTCCTTCATCAATATAGGAAAAGGTGAGCTTTCAACTTTATATTTTACTTGTGCTATGTAGCTCATCATCATCATACCCAGTGTATTCCCACCAGGTGGGGTCTGGAGGGGGGGGGGGGGAGGGGGGGTAAAGTGTACGCAGTCCATACCACCACTACCTCAGATGAAGTAGAGAGGCTGTTTCCGATAGACCCCCGACTCAGAACAGATAACCAGTAGCTACATATATCTATTCCTTAGGCCATGATACTCAAATATTCCAATCTTGCAATGGTTGAAATCTTAATGAACATGTTATGCTTTATTCTCTTTCATAAAGTTATATGTGAAACTCGACTTATTTTCAAGTGTCATAATCCTTCTTATAAATATATATATCCAATCATTTCACCTTCATAACATCCAATGTTCTTGAAAATGAGTTCACTAACTTTCCCTTCTACCTTGATTTCTAATAAAAAATTCCCAACAATTTTCCAAGAAAAAAACTCCCAATTTTCCCTCCATCCAAAAAAGAAACTACAAGTTCATGACCAAAAGTATGTTGCTAGTTTTATTCATTTAAACCAATTTTCATCCAAAAGGAATTGCCTATTATACCCTTTGAAATGTAATGCTAGAGATAATTCAGAAAATAATCCAGAAGAAGGCAAAAAAGCTATGGAAACAGTACAAAAACTTTATAACTCACTAAAAAATAAAAATCTTAATGAATTGTCTGATATAATTGGAGAAGAATGTAGATGCATTAGCAATGTTGCCTCCTCCTTACAAACTTTCTATGGCAAGGAGGTATGTTAAACTTTTATTTATTACTCTCTCCAATCTCAAATATTAGTCGTTTTGTTAAACTGATGTTGTATCAAAAATATTAGACGTCTAAGAAAAATAAGATGTCGTTATTATGAAGTGAGACGTTCATGAGAGATAAAAGGTAGTTTATTGTGAAAAGAAAAACGTCTTAGAATAGATGATTTTTGAGGAAATGATCTTTTATGTCCATTTACGAAATTCTCTTATGTTTTATTTATAAATCTTACTATGTGTTACTTTTTACTATATATATATATATATAACCTAAAGTAACATTTGTAATGGATTATATGTACAAACAAATTTAATGATCTATTTTTTTTTTGCTTATTTTTCTCCTTGCAGCAAGTAATAGATTTTTTCAATTCAATCATAAAGCTCTTGGGGGCTAATAATTTTGAGTTTGTTGTTCATCCCACTATACATGATGGAACAAGTGTAGGGGTTGCTTGGGAACTAGGTTTGCCCATTGTTCTATACTTTTATTCTTCCATTTTTTTTTTTGGTTATTGTTTGATATTCGAAATTCACTACCTGGCTAATTTGGAATTCTTCTTATTAGTATAAGGGTTTGAAATTTACTGACCCGATTAATTCGAATCCTTATTCTTATTTGCAGCATGCAGGGACACTCATATTCCTATTGGAAAAGGTTTTGGATTCTATTATTGCCATAGTTACAAAGGTCGAATGATGATAAAGTAAAAAGAGGGGGAATTTCAAGATTTTTTTTTAATCCTTGTTTTTATAAGCAGAAAATTTCGAAGGATCAGTGGAACACGATTCGAAATTCGATAGATAATGAATCCATCAATATAAAACTCGATGGATAATGAATCTGTCAGGGCAAACTGACAATTTTCCTTCTGAATGACAGGAATGTGGAGATATTCATGGAGCCACTCCTTCATATTGAGCCACTTAGATTTGTGAGTAATAATACTCCCCCATTTTAATTAATGTAATAGTGTTCGAGAGTCAAACAATTTATTCTTCGACCGCAATTTTTTATTTATTTTTTAAATATTTTAAATTATTAATTATTATTAATTATAGTACTTGCTGAAGAGGGGTCTTGGAGTAACTGGTAAAGTTGTTGCAATGTGACCAGGAGCCTCTTGCAGAAATGTAAGGTGAGGCTGCGTACAATAGATCCTTGTGATCCAAGCCTTCTCCAGACCCTGCGCATAGCGGGAGCTTTAATGTACCGGGTTGCCCTCTATATAGTTCTTGTTATATCGTTTCTAAATAAATAAGCGTTATTTTGAGAAAACTAAAGATTCCAGGTATAAACATATAGTCAAAATTAAGAAGTTTGAATCTTGAAAAACAAAAAAAGTCCACATAAATGGAGACATTGGAAGTAATCCCTATGACAACAAAATTATAGATACCAAAATTTTAGCTAGTACTGATATATATTCCTTCTATTTTTCTTTCTATCCACCAGAAAATATCTTCCTTGCTTTTAAGAGCAATTCAAAAGATGACTCCAGATCTTTTCAAGGGAAAGAAGGAACAGGCTATGAACATCTTGTTTATGATTCTACTAATTGTAGCTCTGTTGTACTTGATCAAGAACTTCATGTAATTCACTGACAAAATTGTAATAATTGAAGCAACAATTTTTGCTTCCATCTTTGAAAGATTTGTTATTTTTCTATTTCTGCTTGTCGTCTCGTACGCCTCTATTTTCTTACTATCCTGCTATTGCGTCTTTGTAAATGTTGCATTTTTGCTTTCTTTGAGCCGAGGGTCTTTCGAAAATGATCTCTCTACCTAACAAGGTAGGGGTAAGGTCAGTAGACACTTTGCCTTCCAAACTCCACTTGTGGGATTATACTGCGTATGCTATTGACCCTTTTCAGAGGACATCGGTAATAAAACAAAGGAGATCATTTCCTCAGGGGCAAAGAACACGTCTTTTTTGTGGTCATAAGAGATCATTTCCTCGGCGAACAAAGCAACATGTGACAGAAATTTTGAAATTTTACATCAAAGAAGAAACATAAATATACCCTCAATTTCAAATGTAGACAAAGTATTCTATATTTGCAGCACTGTACTTTGTAAAGAATCCACTAACAAATTATATTGTGGCCATAGAAGCAGCAATTTTTGCATCCATCTGCTAAGATTATCACAGAAGCAACTCAAAATCGATACGCGATAAGCATTAGGAAAGCGACATAACTCCGATGATTGAAATGTCACTCGTAAATAAAACACAGAAGATCTTCGTATGGTGATCTTCTTCTATTCAAATTGTAACTGGTCATAGGAGATCATTTCCTCAACAGGGGCAACGAGAGCAATAAGTAACACAAATTTCATACCAAATACGAAAGAAAAATATACTCTCCCACGTATATTGTAGACCTGACATGTACATCTGAATTCCAACGCGTTTGAACAATCTGAGGATCTGTTAATGTTCCTACTATCCATATATTAAGAATGCCAGGATTTTACAAGAACAAAGGAGCTAGTGAACCTAGATCGAGGCCGTGGTATAATTACAAAAACATCCTTCTGCCATAAGCCCAGAGCAGATCAATCCAGATTTCTAATTACATACCATGATATCTAACTACGTTAACAAACTAAAATTACCTAAAAACCAAGATACATCTTCGGAAACATTAGCGTGTCATCGAACAACTAGATAGCTATGACCTGAAATACCTGCAAGAAAACAGAGACAAGTTATGGATCAGATTAGAAAAAGGTCATAAATAGATGGAAGTCCGATACAAATAATTATGGGCGTCGAAAAGTAACAAATGGAAGATACTCAAGTCAAACATAATCTGTATAAGATATTAGCAAGTTACTTGAGGTGCAACAATTTTGTCATTGTCACTAAGAACGCGTTCTTCTCTCTCTCTAGACAGGAAAATTTTCATCTTACAACTAAAGAGGAAGAAAGAAGTAAAAGGGGCTCATGCATCATAGCTCATATATTGAACGAGAAGATGTTCTGGGGATGTACAAGAGCTAATTTATTTGTTAAGATTGTTTCTTGATTCGACACAATCTCCCTCGGGAAAAAATGGTATACTAGTCTTTCTGCGTATGAAGGGGTTAATGCAACATGATTTTTCACCTACCATAATTATGTAGACGTATTAGTCATTGCTAGACAAAATGACGACGTGCCAGCATCTCAGGTAATTCTGTGGCAGAAACGATTTCACATTGAAGGAGTTCCTGAAGCTTTGCATCACACACGATCATCGTAGAATTCACAGGATCCTGCAAGCAGAAATATATGCTAAACGTTTAGATATATATGATGATGTTGCTTAGAAATATTAAACACTTGTAGCGAGTAAGGGGAGAGAAACACAAACACATGCCCTCTGTATAACCAAAAGACAACGAGTAGATTATAGACATATACCTCAAGCTGGTTAAGCTTTATATACTCCCAAATACGTTTCAAGGCATCTGTTTGGAGCATCTCCTTTTCCTCACTTCCAAAAAATTTAGCGAGCGCATCAGATATTGTAACAGTGGATGAGCCAGGTTGTTCAACTTTAGCAGCCACGGAATCAGCTTCAACCTTCAACCTTTTAGCTTGCT
This sequence comes from Capsicum rhomboideum, assembly GCA_031232105.1. Classification (NCBI taxonomy): domain Eukaryota; kingdom Viridiplantae; phylum Streptophyta; class Magnoliopsida; order Solanales; family Solanaceae; genus Capsicum; species Capsicum rhomboideum. The sequence continues at coordinate 1,983,717 of CP124718.1, forward strand.
CAGCTTGTTCTGCAGGGTTTGGAGAGGGGAACGTCTTAAATAAAATAGTTATAAGCGCTTCAAACTGTAGCTATTTGTCGATTTTTCCCTTTTCTTCATTTTCTATATTACAAACGGCTATCATTTTTTACTTGACTTACTTGAAGGATCGAGTGCCGTGATATGTTTAGCCAGCAGCTTATTCATCTTGAACATATCGGTGCAGTCTGTTTCAAAGACTGCTCGCAGAGCATCGTTGCAGATAATCTTTCGTTTGTTACCAGGATCCTGTAAGTTGTGTTTCCTGATGTACACCCAGAGCTGCTTCACAATCTGATCGAGCAAAGAAAGATGTATATATGATCTATGTAATAATAGCCAACTACAACTCGGGAACTTCTCTTGATATGACAATCATACCTCTGTCCTGGGCATTGCGGGTTGACCAACAATGGCCTGAAGTTCAGGTGAAACACCGCATACTTTGTTAAGACCACCTGGTCCACCTCTTCTTTTCGTTCCAGAAGTAGCACTGGACAAAATAGAAACAGAGTCAAATACAGGAAGCTTTGAATAGTTAACCACATAAATATGTAGCTTTAACTCCAATAATTAGGGGAACATATTTACTAAACTGAATTAGACGTGATTTATTGTCGAGTTTCAGACATTGATTAGGACATAAAATTGGTCTAAAAGCACATAACACTTGAGGTATAACGTGCAATTCTTTCTTCCGCATCATTAAGTTTGATGTAAGACTTGAGGTATAACGTGCAATTCTTTCTTCCGCATCATTAAGTTTGATGTAAGACTGTTTCATTTAGAATTTCTCAAAATGGTTGATTCTTAAGTTAAAGACCATTTCCCAAAAGTGTTTTTTTCTATATCTATTTTACCTTTCTTCTACTTTTTGCCAAAGTTTGGTTAGCCCAAACACTATGACTAGGTGGAATAATCTAGGTATGCGTCAGCTGGCTATAACATTGTTTCTCTTATTCGTATTAACAACTACTCTAGGGGGAATGCTTTCATTCGTTGGCTTGGACACCAACAACAATAACAACCTCATACCAGTGTAATCACACAAGTGGAGTCTGGAAAGGGTACTGGTATGCACGCAGACCTTATTCCACTTTGTGAAGGTAGAGAGGTTGTTTCCAATAGACCCTCGACTCATACACCACGTTACCAATTATTTCAAAAACGTATTAAGCTTCTGTCTACTCTTGCAAATTGTAGCAAAATCCTAACTTGGCCAGGTAACAGCCTATAGTATTGTCAGCATGTTAATGTATCATATGCAGGTGTTCCTTGTTTTCAAAAAATTTCAACCAAGTTTGAACACATAAGCACAGGAAATAAATAATTAAAATAACAAAACATACTATATAAACTGCAAATCCCAGTTAGTCAACTAGCTATGGAGTGGATACTAGATCCCCATCTTTGATTCATGATGTACTCAACTTTGATTTGATTAATAATTGATCAAACTACCTTTTTCAAAAAAAAAAAATCCTTTTTATGTGTTCAGATCTTTGATTATCATTGACATAGGAATTACTACATGACTATTCGATTCGGAAACAGTCTCTTGCAGAAATGCATGATAAGACAACATATAATATACCCTTGTTATTCGGACCCGCCTATAACGAGAGCTTAGTGCACTGGACCGCCCTTTATTTTAATACCAAAAAGCTTCTTTTTTAAAAAGAAAAACCGTTTTCTACTCAACCTATATTCGCCCAACCACCAGCACCAACTTTAGAATACAACAAAATAATTATTTTAAAAAAATACAAAACAAATTCTTATGCATTAAACGAGTAGCACTCATTCCTTTTCAATTTGTTTGTTTTACTTTACATTTTAAGTCCGTTACAAAAAGAACTTTTTTTTTCCGACAATTCTTTAATTTCAACTTTACACGTGTTTACGACCACAAGATTAATCTTTAATTTAACACCAAAAAATTCAAAAGCTTTTTTACTTTTTTTTGTCAAGTCAAAAACAGCACAATCAAATTAAAACGAAGGGAGTATTAAATTTTTTATTTAATTTTTCAGTAAAACTAATGTTCTGATGCAAATCTATTGTAATATTAAAACTTTCCCTCCGTACTATTTTATGTGATACTACTTCCTTTTTAGTAGGTTCCAAAAAGAACGTCACTTCTCTATAATTAAAAATAATTTAACTTTAAATTTTCTTTTTACGCTTAACGAAATAATTTACAACCGCACAAATATATAAAAATCGTTTTAGACCACAAGTTAAAAAAAATAAAAAATCTTAAACATCGTGTCAAGTCAAACAAAACGTAATACATCAAATGAGACGGAGCCAGTAAATAACTAAAAGAAAAAGACAAACTTATCCTCTCTCAACGAAAAAAATACATCATACCTTTCCTTAGGGGCAGAAACGACATTTGACGACACATGCTGAGCAGTAGCAGTTGCAGCAGCTGGAGCAGCTGTTCTCAGCACCACCGCCGCGGCCGCCGCCGACGGAGCTTGCTGCTGCACTTGCAGCTGCCGGTACTGCTGCTGCTGCTGCTGAAAGTAGAGTTGTTGTTGTTGTTGTTGTTGTTGAAGGGCAAAATGGGAATAAAACTGCTGATGACCATGATTACTACCAAACTGCGAGTTATTCAGAAGGGCAAAATGGTCTTTAACCATCAAAGGCTGATGATGATATTGTTGGTGAGGTGAATTTTGTGATCGTAGAAAGTTAATCTGCTCGCCAATAAACTCCGCCTTATGTGAAAGATCTTCACCAAGTTTCGCTCCGAGCTGCTGTACGACGCCGTTTAATGATGTAACGGCGTTAGGCTCTAATTGACGGAGCAAACTCTCTACACCTCTTGCTATTTCTTGGTCAGATGCCATGGCTTAGCTTTGCTTGCTTACATATGTTAACGGAAAATTTAACGCCGTTAACTCTTTCTTCTTCAACCTCACTCTGTCCACTCTGTGCTATTGCCTCTGTGTTTCTGTGTATGTATATAAGGAAGGAATTAATGACGAATATACCCTTAGCTTAGTTTAAAAGTTTGTTTACTACTTTTTGCACTTTTTTCATGCTCCTTTGGGTCCCATTTCTGACACCATTGGAGAAATATATATGTATCACATACCTTATTTATTTATTTTTATGATAATTTCATGTTCGAGTTAGTTTGCATGCACGTTAATTAGTTTGTATCAAAAAAAATGTCTATCTTATTTACATGAAGCATCTAATTTTATTGTTTTAGTATGACTTCTGTGTTATTGTATTTGTTTTACATACTTTTTTATATGGTTACTTGAGTTAAGGATTTATCGATAGTGGCGGATCCAGGATTTAAGAGTCGTGGGTGTTCCGAAGGTTCGAACACATATTTTGATGTCCAAAGATTTAAGATTCCGCCTGAAAACTAAAGCACTCAACTATCTTCTTAGTTTACCGAATGCTTTTTTAAATCTTATATATATATCAATTTTTATATAATTATACCTAGTCTGCATTGGATTTAACCAGTATCAAGTACCACAAAACTGGTCACAAGTTCACCTCTGTCTATTGGAAATAGCCTCTTTATCTTCATAAAATAAGGATAAGGCTTTATATATACGCTCTCTTCAAATCCTACCTGTAACATTACTAAGTATATTGTTATTATTGTTATTGTTAGAGTGCCTAGTCGAACACCTTCACAACATGAAATAAGACGAACAACATTTTATTTGATAGCATCAAAAAGAAGCAAGGGTATAAATGTAATTATGTGAAGTGGGGACTTTGATTTTTGAAAAATGAAAAATTAAGAATTTTGAGAGGATAAAGATAAAGTTGGTGGGCCCAAAAGAGGTTGGACTGAATTGGAACTATCTTGTCCTTCCCCAACAGATTTTGAATTATTTTTTACTCTTTTATGGTTAAATTTACTTAAATACCCCTGATACCCTACCTTCTAACATGGAAAAGTAAGGCTATTTTGGGAAATAAAGAGTGTTTGCGTGTCACAGATATATGCCGTCAGATCAAGATTGGGTTTGGTCAACAACTCGATGAAGTTCACGATTTTTGCGATGCAAAACAAGATTTTCCGTATATAAATCATATCCTTGATCTTTCGTCAGAAGTTTCGGATTCGAGCTTGATATGAAAATTTCGTTATTAATAGACCTTTTTTTCTTGGATGAACTTTAATGTGGAGAGTAATTGAATAAATCCGAACTTCAATATGAATAACGAATATTGAATGAAAAATAAAATTAAAAAAAAAAACTATGTAATCCCTCCATTTCAAAATAATTGGTCCTTTTTCTAAAAATATTATTATGTTCTTTTAATATCACTTTTATCATTAAATTACTAATCAAAGTGTATATACTCAAATTTATATTTTCAAAGCATAATTAATAAGGCTAATTTGATAAAATAAACCGCTAATAAATATTTTCTTAAAGGGAGTGTCAAGTCAACAAGAGTCAACTATTTTGAAACGAAGGGAGTATCATTTTTCAATTTATTCTTTATCCTATAGTTTCTTCTTATTTATGGGTTGATCTTTCCATCTATTTTTGTTGTTTCCGGGTACAAATATCTGTATTTTATCAACAAGAACTTCAACTTTAAGTTCAAGAACAAGTTCAAGAACAATAAAGAAGTTCAACAACTTCAAACACAAGTTCAATAATAATGAACTATCAAAATGAAGTTTAGACTATTTTCTGGAAAATAGCAAAACCGTAAGAAAGAAGATGAAACAGAAAAGTTCGAATCAAGTCCACCGAATTCACGGTGTGTCCTTAAGGAATTTATTCCCCTCAAGTACCCGAGGTTATGGAATCTTTCCTCCCAGGATAAAATGATTCACTTCAGTAGAATAGTGGTACCTCAAATTCTACTGAACTTCGAACACACTCAATGGTTTGATTGATCACACTTGAGTTCTTGAAGAAGAAGAAGATGTTTTTCTTTCAATAATTTCGTTCCAATACCTTAGGAATAAGTCAGGTATTTATAGCCAAAGGTGTTGCTTCAGGAAGAGAAGCAATGGTTCATGAAAAGAGACAACTTTCTGGAACCGGTGCCGACCTGCGCGCGCAGGTGGTCCATCTGCGGCCGCAGGTCGATTCCAGAGAGTTTACTGCCTTCTGCGAAAGGTCACCTGCGTCCGCAGGTGACGACCTGCGCGCGCAGGTCATCTTTTCGCGTAAAACAGTGTGTGACATGCGTCCGCACATTTCATGCACGTCCGTAAATGGAGAACAATCATTTCTTATCGGATTTTTGGATTAAACTATCAACAGTTCTCAAGTTTCAAATAAACTTTGTCCAAAAAGATAGTCTCTCGATCGATTGCCAAATCCAAATCCGAAGTCGAAGCCGAGCGAGCAACGACGACGACGGAGCGAGGCTTGTCTTGTTCTTGCCTCACTATCCACATGAAGGAATGCATTCTAATAAATACACAAGAAAGTTCCTTTCTCTCACCAATGTGGGAGAACTTGACTTCTTAAAAGTGAACTTCACATTTCACTTTCCCTCCATTTTTCTTCCCTCCATTTTCCCATTCACAATACACTTTAGAACCCAACAATTTTTAGAAAGACATATTATAAACTCGTCAACTCATTTTTACTGTGTCTTGTGGACGTTCGAATTACATTGATGTGGCACACAAAATTTTAGAGGTCTAGATGATTATTTTATAGGTTGGAGTGTTTAACTGATACTATAAAGACAAATTGAGATGTCTAAATATGCACTAAAAATTAAAATGTTTACGTCTCATCTAAGGCCAAGTTCGAATATCCATTTATGTAACAAAAAAATATTCTTGTGAAAGATTGAATAGGAGTCAATGCTAAACTCTTCAAACAAAATGCTATCCGGTACTGCACTAATATGGTCCTAATATACTGTGGACCTAAATTTTTCACTTCACTAATTGGTGTGATTCTTTGTCTAGAATTAGAGCATTCAATAACATCTTTAACTAGTCAACTAGAAAGGAATCCCTAATACTAGTAACAATCTAGCTGAATTAATACCTATCATGCAGAAATGAAAATCATTGTGGACAGTGGCGGAGCCAAATTTTTTATTAATGGGGTTCAAAAGTGTACATACGAACTAGTCGAAGGCGGTTCAAAAGTGTACACATGGACTAGTCGAAGGGGGTTCAAAAGTGTACACGTGGATTAGTCAAAGGGGATTCAACATCTACTATTTATACATAAAAAATAATTTTAATCATGTATAAATAGTGTAACTTTCCGTCGAAGGAGGTTCGTCTAAACTAGCTCCGCCCCTGGTTGTGGAAGATGGCTTAACCCCTTTTAAAATCATAACTAACTCTATAGAGGTAATTAATATGCTCACTAATGGATACCTTTCTTATAGCTTTATTAGAGAATTTTACATGGCAATACATATCCATATAATTAATTATAGAAATAGCCTAAACGTTGCATTATTTCAGAAATAACATCTTTTATTTCACTTTTGTCATTTACATAAAAAATTGTATAATAATTAATTTTCCTTCTCTCTCATAATTTTCATTAATTAAAGAATTTATTTTCATCAATGCACTTTTATTACATTTACTCTTCTCTCTCTCTCTCATAAGTTTTTTTATTTTTTCTTCAATATTATTTTTACGCTGACAATTTTTAAAAATTATTTTAAATACATTCAAGTATATTATGTTGTGATTAATTTTTTTTTTTTATATATATATATAAAATTTCTTATATATTTATAATATATTATCATACATGTAGTAAACCAAATATATGAATTGTATATGTAATATATATGTAACTAAACAAAATAATTATACATATTTTTAAAATATATATTTGGTAATTATACATATATATATATATATATATGTGTGTGTGTGTGTGTGTGTGTACATTTACATAAGGAGTCAAGAACAACAATTTAATTAGTAATATGTTAATTTAATATTTGTAATATTTACGTTTGAAATCCAAAAGAGTACAGATAAAAATGTTTTAACAAATAATTTAAAAAAAAAAAAAAAAACTAGGAGTAGGAAAAGATAAAAAAAATTCTAATATAAAAAGAAATAAAAAAAAAGGCACTAAAAAGGAAACTTATTTTTTAAAGAATATGGAACACTCCTTAATTAATTGAGATCTTATTACCAAATAATATAGAAAGATTCATTTAATAGGTGACATTTAAGAGATATATATTTGTTTCATTTTTTATTTTTTACGTGCACAATTTTTTTAGCTATTTAATAGGGTTATGCTAATATGGTAATAAAGATTTGGCTACAATTGATATAATCAATCTTTGGCTAAAATTCAGCAATGTATATTTTAAGGTTGCCTAATTACGTAAGATGCTCGCTTTATTATAGTTGAATGTGAAGTATATGTAATAGGATTTGGTCATGAGGCCCAAATACCACGAGTCCATGAGTAGAATAGGGTTGCACCTCGTAGCAAAAGGAGTCAAAAAGAAAATTTCTGATAAAATTAGAATTTTTTTATAGTTCCTCACGCAAATTGACAAGTAAATGCCATGTATGACATGCGTGTCTATTTATTCAACTTTATACAAATTTAAGTGTTTACTTGTGTACATTCAAAATTGAAGGGTATAGTGCCACTTAAACCAAGTTATAAAGGGCATGCTTATATATTATGCGGATATTTGAATGTGAAGTTGAATTTGGTAGTCCAAAGTTCATACATACTTGTAGTTTGGGATTGTCACATCAAATTTGAGATAAATGTCTAAGGCTTATTGAAGTTAATAGCAATATTGGTTCAAATTCAATTCATGATTCCAGTTAAGAAGGATTTCATTCAATTGTAGAAAAGAAGGAAGCATTACGAGCAGATAGCCAAAGCAGACAGGGTGAGAAGAAGTGACAATCAAAAGGAATATAAAAGACGACCACACGCCTTTTGTTAACACCTCAACGAACTCATGTGGACACTCCTCAGCCCGATGACAACCTCACAAATACACATGATGATGTTGTTGATCTGTTTTTCTTTTTTTTGCTGATTCATCTCAATGAAAATTTTCATATTGCACCAAGTTACTTACAGATGTATGCATGCGATCCGTTTTAAAGAGACAAAATTAGTGTTTGGTTATAAAAGTGCTCCAAACCAGTTTTTCAACTTCATCTCCATAAATTTGAAATAAAATTCTCTCCGCTCTTTTATAAAAAAGTATAATAAAAGCATAATTTCATCTTCATAACTCCATAAATTTCAAATAAAGTGAAAAAAAATTATAATCTATGCCCAAACAGCAACTTAAAGCAATTATATTTTCAAAAATTATGAACTTTTGATTATATTTTAAAGACATAATGCATAAGCAAATACTTAAATTTGGTCTTAACTGACAAGTAAACACTTCAATTTTGAATATACACAGACACCTCAACATTATCTTTACTTTATCGGTTAAACTCCCCAACTTACAAGATGATTATACACCTTCAAAATTTATGTCACATCAACATCAAATGTCCATAAGAAATAGTAAAAACGAGTTCAAGTGTTCTATTGTCAGTTAACACCAAATTAAAGTATTTAGATGTACATGTCCTATGACTTGTTTGGTTGGAGACAAAGTTATTTCAGAATAACTTATTTCGAGATTGTTATTCCACCCTCAATGTGGAATAAAAATAACTCTATGATTCCGAAATATCCCAAGCAATTAGGGGATAACCTCATCCTAAACTTAATCGTGATATTAGTTATTCCTTATCATTCCTATCAAACGAGATCTTAAAGTAAAAATATTTACTTGTCAGCTGAAATCAAGTTCGAGCCGGGTTCTAAAATTTGCTATTCCATCACTTGCCCACCTAAGGACAACTCATTTGGGCCAATTGCCCAACATTTAACAACTAGTTACTGACTATCATCTCATCACTAGCAAAACCCAAAAATCTATGGCACAGTTGGTGAGCCTTCGAGTGTCAACCCCATCACCACCACCCCACCACCACCACCACCACCACCGTACCACCACCTCATCTTTAACACGGCCAGCCCTCCTAACTCCTCCTTCCTCCTCCACTGCCTTAAAGAGCTTCAGTTCTTTACAACACAAATTCCAATGCAATGGCAGATTTTCTTGCCTCTTCTCTGATAATCGCAAACAGGTACAAAGTTTTAAGCTTTTCATGGTTTTTCTCTTTCCCTTGGAGAGAAGACAAGTGGGTCTCTGTTGGATTTTCAAGAAAATTTCTGTATCCATCCATTCGTTTTTACTTGTCACATTTCCATGTACAAAAGTCAATTTGACTAAACTTCAAAGCGTTAGATTAATTTAATAGTTTAAATTTGAAATTTAAATGTTCGAAAACAATAGGAAAAATGTTATAAGTTGCAATCTTTCTCATATTAATATGCTGAAAAGATATATCTTAAAATGTTGGTAAAATTTTATTTAGTTTTACTCTTGAGAAACGAAACATGACAAGTAAAAGTGAAGAGAGGGAGTAGTACTTTTTTAGCTGGTGCGCACCTCGAATAATTCCATGGGGTACCTGCCACCTCCCAATAACAATAGGTACCAAGTAACTTTGTCCACCAAGGCTAGGACAGATGGGGACAATGGATAGTAGGAGTATTTGATTTGATTTTTGTGTATACTGTTGATTAAATTGAGGACTAGAAGAATAACAAAGGGGGTCATAGGGGAGGAGCTAGGTAGGGCCGATGGGGGTTCATTCGACAGATTACACTTTTTATAGAGGCATAATACATAAATAGACACTCAAACTTGACCTCAATTGTTAAATAAGCACTTCAACTTTGAGAATGCACATCTAGGCACTTCAACTTGGTCTCAACTAACAACTAAACACTCCAACTCGTCCCCACTACATCTTGTGGACACCGGATGCTGACGTGACATATAAACTTTGGAGGTATCTAGATGATCATTTTGTAAGTTGGAGTGTTAAGCTGACATAATGGAGACTAGTTGAGGTGTTTAGATGTGCATACTCAAAGTTGGAGTGTTTGCTGGTTGAGACCAAGTTTGTGTGTTTGTTTACGTATTATGCCGTTTATGTAGGGTTAAAATTATCTTTTATGTATATATAGTAGATGATGAACCCCATTCGACTTCTTCATGTGTTTACTTTTCATATTTGAACCCTTGGTGAAAATCCTGGCTCCACATAAATATGTAGCTTCATATCTGATTCATGTTATGTCTTGCCATTTGTTGCTTATTCCTGCTGATTTATCATAGTTTGTACTTGTGGATTTTGTCTAGTAAGGAGATAAGATTTCAATTTTTTATATATAATCGTGGTGTCTGTATCAACTTGTGCGTACCTCGACTAGTTCCATAGGATACTTGCTACCTCACACCAATACAGGTAACGGGTTACTCTGTCCTCCAAGGTTTGGACAGATGAAAAGATATCACTAGTCTTTTTGCCTTCGCTGAAACTTGAACCAGAGACCTCATGGTTCTTAACCCACTTCAATGACCATTAGATGTGATAAAGTTACCAACTTGGGTAAGCACACTAGGTGATTTCTTCCCATTCAAAGTTGGCCCAGACACCATAGTTATTAAAAAAAAAAGTTATCAACTTGGGTATTGTTTCTGCCAACTCCAATGAAGGAACATACGATGAAATGTTTATACTTGTGAGTGAAGGTGAACAAACCATTTTCACTAGTTCTTGGTGTGAGCTCTAGGCTAGAAGCTTAGACAGAGATTGTATGGCGTGTAAACAATTTCATGAGATTCTGCTTGAGTGCTTATTCATAAGGATAATGTCCTGGAGTCCAGTGGTAGAACCTCTATCACGTTTCAGTGGCATGAGTATTTCATCATATGGGGTTGGGGTCCTGGGGGAGAGCTGGGTTTGGGTCAGGGTCTGGGGCTGGGTCGGACAATTCATATTCGGGAAATTCTCTCTCTTCTCTCTCTCTATTCTCAGATCTCAGATCTGGTCGGATCTGACCAGTGCGCCGGAGGGGGTCTTCGAGCCGACCGCCGACGACCGAAAGCTGACTGCCGCCACCGACTGCCGCCGCCGCCGCCGTTCGCAGCCAGTTCCCATCTCCGGCGGCCAGAGCTGCTCCGATCGTTCTTCCGGCAGGCGACCCGCTTTCAGTTTTCGGGTCTTGACTTTCCGGCGACCATCTTTCTCTCCCTTACTTACTACCCGTCGTCAACCACCCTTTTTCCGGCGAAGTCTACCGGAAAACTCGCCGGAAACAGCATTTTTGCCTCTTGTTTGCTTGCTTTCTTTCACAGGTCATTTATAGACTTGGGTACGCTCCGGCCAGCAGCTAGACCGACGCGCACCAACCAGGTCTCAGATTCCGGCGACAATTCCAGCGACAGATTGCCGCGACGCAGGTGCATTCGTTCCCCTCACTTAGCTCTTGTAGGTTGCTTGATTGTGGGTTCTTGCTGCTTGTTTATTGGTGACTCTTGATTACGGTTCTATACTTGCCTACTTGCCTTCCCTAGCTTATCGCTTATAGTATACATATCTACTGATTTAGGACTTGCCTGTGTTTTTTGCCTTACCTATTTTGCGTGCCTAGTCGTTACTACACACTTTATTACTGATTTAAGCCTTGCCTATCTGTTTTTAGCCCTTACTTTTCTACGGGCCTATTTATTTCCCTATCTTATTGAGTAGTGGCTTTGGTGGTCGATGGTAGACTAGGGTCATGTCATAGGTCGGGGTTGGGGTCCTGGGGGAGAGCTGGGTTTGGGGCTGGGTCGAGCTCGGGGTTGGGGGCAAAGGGGAGTAGGGTTAAGCGGGATAAGGGAGCCTACAGGTTGAGAGTTGGGTCTTGGAACATAGGAACTCTGCAAGGGAAGTCTATAGAGCTCGTTAAGGTTCTTAGGAGAAGGAGGATTAGTATAGCTTGTGTCCAGGAGACCAAATGGGTAGGGTCTAAAGCGAAGGATGTGGACGGGTATAAGTTGTGGTACTCTGGTAGCGTGAAGCATAGGAATGGGGTGGGTATCTTAGTAGACGAAGAGCTTAGGGGGCAGGTGGTGGAGGTTAAGCGGATTAACGATAGGTTGATGCTGATTAAGTTGGTCATTGGAGAGTCTACCTGGAACGTTATTAGTGCCTATGCACCACATGTGGGCTTGGATGAGGAGGAGAAGAAGAGCTTTTGGGAGATCATGGACGAGGTGGTGGGAGGCGTTCCGTGCACGGAGAAGCTTTTCATAGGAGGTGATTTCAATGGGCATATAGGGGCATTATCGAGAGGGTACGACGATGTGCATGGAGGTTTCGGTTTCGGAGAGAGGAACGAGGGAGGAGCCTCACTCTTGGAGTTTGCTAGGGCTTTTGGTTTGGTGGTAGCGAATGCGAGCTTCCCAAAGAGAGATGACCACCTTATTACTTTTCGTAGTTCGGTGGCCAGGACTCAGATAGACTTTCTTCTCCTTAGGAAGGGCGACAGAGTGCTATGTAAAGATTGCAAAGTCATACCTAGCGATAATCTCTCGACCCAACATAAGCTTCTGGTGATGGACTTGGAAATCAAGAAAGGCAAAAAGCAGAGGTTTGTGGAGGATTGACCCAGGATTAAGTGGGGTAACTTAACTTTTGACAATGCTTTGGAGATAGGGGAGAAGCTGACGACTAGGGGGGCTTGGGAAAGTGGAGGGGATGTGGATAGTATGTGGGAGATGACTGCTGGTTGCATCAGGGAGACAGCTAGGGAGGTGTTGGGTGTCTCGAGAGGTCGTTCTGGCAAGCACCGAGGGGACTGGTGGTGGAACGAAGAAGTCAAAAAGAAGGTGGAGACTAAGAAAAAGGCGTATGCGAAGTTGGTGGAGAGCAAGGATGATGAGGAGAAACGGATGAACAGGGAGGGGTATAAGTTAGCTAGGAAAGAGGCGAAGTTGGCAGTTACAGCAGCTAAGACAGCAGCTTTTGAGAGGCTGTACGCGACGTTAGAGGAGAAAGGTGGGGAGAAGAGGTTGTATAGGCTTGCCAAGGCTAGAGAGCGTAGGGCCCGTGACCTGGACCAGGTGAAGTGCATCAAGGGTGAGGATGGCAGGGTGTTGTTGGATGACACCCTCATTAGGAGGAGGTGACAGTCTTATTTTCATAGACTTTTGAATGACGAAGAGGCCGAAGTTTTAACGTTGGGGGACTTGGAACACTCAGAGAGGTGTCGCGATTACGGCTACTGTAGGCGTATTAAGGTTGAAGAGGTCAAGGGGGCTATTCGGAGGATGCGTAGGGGTAGGGCAACCGGGCCAGACGAGATTCCGGTAGATTTTTGGAAGAGCTCTGGCAGGGCAGGTATGGAGTGGCTGACAAAGGTATTGAACATCATTTTTAGGACGACGAAAATGCCGGAAGCTTGGAGATGGAGCACGATGATTCCTCTATATAAGAACAAGGGGGACATTCAGAGTTGTAACAACTATAGGGGTATCAAGCTTTTGAGTCATACTATGAAGGTGTGGGAAAGAGTGGTGGAGTTGAGACTGAGGAGGACCGTGACTATTTTCGAGAATCAGTTCGGTTTCATGCCAGGTCGCTCGACAACCGAAGCCATTCATCTTGTGAGGAGATTAGTGGAGCAGTATAGGGAAAGAAGGAAGGACTTGCATATGGTGTTCATCGATCTGGAGAAGGCGTACGACAAAGTCCCCAGAGAGGTTTTGTGGAGGTGTTTGGAAGTTAGAGGGGTGCCTGTGGCGTACATTAGGTCAATTCAGGACATGTACGACGGAGCAAAGACCCGTGTGAGGTCGGTAGGAGGAGACTCAGAGCACTTTCCTGTGTCGTCTGGTTTACACCAGGGATCGACTCTTAGCCCGTTTTTATTCGCCGTGGTGATGGATGTATTGACACGGCATATTCAAGGAGAGGTACCTTGGTGTATGTTATTTGCGGATGATGTAGTGCTTATTGACGAGTCCCGGGGAGGGGTTAATGATAAGTTGGAGGTTTGGAGACAGACCTTAGAGTCTAAAGGGTTTAGGCTGAGCAGGAACAAGACGGAGTACCTGGAGTGTAAGTTCAATGCTTTGACGCAGGAGGCTGACGTGGTAGTGGAGCTAGACTCTCAGGCCATTCGGAAGAGGGATAGTTTCAAGTATCTTGGGTCTATGATCCAAGGAAATGGGGAGATTGACGAGGATGTCTTGCACCGTATTGGTGCAGGGTGGTTGAAATGGAGGCTCGCTTCAGGAGTCTTATGTGATAAGAAGGTGCCGCCAAAGCTTAAAGGTAAGTTTTACAGAGCGGTGGTCCGACCGGCTATGTTGTATGGAGCCGAGTGTTGGCCAGTTAAGAACTCGCACATACAGAAGTTGAAGGTGGCGGAAATGAGAATGTTGAGATGGATGTGCGGACTTACTAGGAGGGATAGGGTGAGAAATGATGCTATTCGAGAGAAGGTGGGAGTAGCTTCGGTAGAGGATAAGTTGCGGGAAGCGAGGTTGAGATGGTTTGGGCATGTGATGCGACGGGGCACGAATGCCCCAGTACGGAGGTGCGAGAGGCTCGCTATGGATGATTACAGACGGGGTAGAGGTAGGCCGAAGAAATACTGGAGGGAAGTGATTAGGCATGACATGGGGCAGCTGCAGCTTAGAGAAGACATGACCCTTGATAGGAAGGTGTGGAGGACGCGAATTAGGGTAAATGGGTAGTAAGCAGGAGTGTGTCCTTACTAGTTGGGAGGAGTGCCTTGTTTGTCAATGTAGCTGAAGGCATAGTGCTATGCCTATGCCTGGTAGTTTCTTGTTTGTGTTGTTTTTGTGGGATGCGCTCGATCAATAGTAGTTCCTAGCATTACTTCATGGGCGTTTTGTTTCTTTGCCTTGCGGTATATTACCTCTTGTTTGTGTTTGTTTTATGTTTCTTGCTTGTTATACTGCTATCTATACTGCTTTCTATTCTGAGCCGGGGGTCTGACGGAAACAGCCTTGCTACTTCGTATGAGGTAGTGGTATGGACTGCGTACACTTTACCCCCCCCAGACCCCACTTAGTGGGAATACACTGGGTATGTTGTTGTTGTTGTTGTTGAGTATTTCATCATATCTAGCGAGTCTCTCTCCTATTGCATACTAGTTTAAATGTGCCTATTCTAACACCAATCTGAAACTTAAGAGTGTCCTGGAGAACATTGGGTAGTACTATTTGTTTGATTTTGCATATACCACCGATTTAATCGAGACTCGAAGAAAAAAGGGTACTAATTAGTGAAGGGGTTTTATGTTTTGCATGTTTTGGTTTGTTGTTAGTCCTGCTGATTAATATGAGAGTTTGTACTTGTCAGTGTTATCAAAGGCGCGCTTAAGCCCTAAATCGAGGCTCAAAACGTGTTGAGCGCTTCACCTCGCTTAATGTGAGCTTCAGTGTCGTCATCAATTTCTAAGGCATACTTTTCCTTGCCAATGAGCCTCTTCTGAAGAGGCGGCACTAAACAATTGATATTTCACTTTTTGTATTAAAGGAAGATGGGCGTCTGCTTTCTCACTCTTTGTATCTCTCAGCCCAAGCACACTTCTTCTCAAGGATAAAGAAAAAAGAAAAAGCCCAAATGCTTCTGGTCTTTCCTGACCCTGTACTCGGGCAGTTTAGCATGCTTTGGCCTTCTACTATTGCCATCATCCTCAAAAGAGTCACCACCACTTCCTATGGATTGCTCTATGATTTTGATTCCATTGTTCTTCTTTAGTATCGTTGGCTTTTTTTACTGGCTAAAATTGGTTTCCCATTCCTTTCCTGTTTCTACCTCTTGGGACTGGAGTAGCACGGTAAGAAGGCACTCGATAAACAAAATGGCAACGCTGTTGAATTTTAGTAGTGTAGCTATTAGATGTAGTAGTCATGTAGCAAATTATTTTTTTTTTTTTAAAAAAAATCAAATTCTCCCATCTCTATCACTTCATGTAGCAAGTGAAAAAGCTGAATTTGACGTTTTGATAAGATCATTAATTTCAAATGCTTCTGATAAAAAGCAGAATTTGACGTTTTGATAAGATCATTAATTTCAAATGCTTCTGATATCCTGACCTTTAGTTCTTTGCATCCTACGTTATGTTAGTTGCCTTAGATTCTTGGCTTTACGTGGAGTTGAGGTTACTGGAAGAGCAACTCGGGACTTAGTCTGAATCTCTTCCGCATGTTGTATTCTTATTACTACTAGTAAAGAGGAGTTTAGAATACTTCTTAATCTTTTTTTTTTTCGTGTGTGATAGTTTAGGAAACATGGATTTATTAAATAAAATTTGAAATAAAGGTTGAATAAAGGTGGAGCTTTAGAATAAACAATTGTGTGGAAGTAGTGAGGGCAGACGTTGAGGCTAGATGCATATCCAGCCATCTGCTCTGTGGCTATTTGTACGTTTTCTTCCATTCAGCACTGACGAGTTTGGTGTATGATAAGGGTGAGATTTGCTAGGCTATAATTGCCAGAGGAAGTTTCAGAGTTTTTGCTGTCATTAGCACACATATAGGTTGTGAAACGAT
The DNA here is from genome assembly GCA_031232105.1 of Capsicum rhomboideum. NCBI lineage: Eukaryota > Viridiplantae > Streptophyta > Magnoliopsida > Solanales > Solanaceae > Capsicum > Capsicum rhomboideum. The sequence goes on from CP124718.1 coordinate 2,000,211, forward strand.
TCAGAATGGTAGGCTTTTGTGATTGTTGGATGGGTAGTCGACTAGTTGTTTGGTGGAAGAAAGATCTGAGAGAGTTATTCTCACTATTCTCAGCCCTCGCCTAGTTCACCAGAACCAGAAAATGTAGGGAGTTCTCTAGCTTGATTTAGGGCTTCCAAGAGAGAGATGAAAACAGTCAGAAATGCCACTAAGAATTCATTTTCACTATTTTTTTCTGATAGTGGTGTTATAATGGGGAAGAGCAGATTGTTTGATCGATATGATTGAATTAGCTTTAATGAAGATCAACACATTAGCACTCTTATGTACTTAAGTTTCACTCCAGAGATTTCACTCGAAATACCAGACACTTGGCTTGTGAATCCATAAAGGTAGGGGTAAGGCTGCATACATCTTACACTACCCAGATCCATGTGTGGGATTACACTGGATTTTTTGTTGTTGTTGTTGTACTGGGCTTGTGAATCCCCTCAGAAAAGGAGTGCAACTTCCGTTGTGTGCTTTGCAATAGGATTATATTTATGAGGTTTCTTCATTCGCTTAACCTTATAGGTCATGCACCTTCAGAATCAGGCAGTATCTCATTTGGATTATGTACCTCGGTAATGACTTTTTGACTTATCAAACAGAAAAAAATGACCTTGGTAATTCCAATATTTGCAATATCTTGGTGAAATCACGAGCTACACAGAAGCTTTCTTCTAATTGATGTCTCTATCGACCAGAGGAAATATAATTCTAGTTTAGTCAGGGTTGAGAAGAAGGCAAGGCTTCTAGATGTAGCTGCAATTTAACATGCTTGTGAAATTCAATTAAGGTGACTCTACGTGAAACATATGAATTGAAAGTTTCCTTTTCTCTTTTATGTGTCTTCCAATTTCTGTCAGGTCATTTACCTATCTGTGTTGTAATATGAACAGGATGAAGCAAGAAAAGCTCTAGAAAGTGCTTTGGGAGGAAAGAAAACTGAGTTTGAGAAATGGGATAAAGAAATTAAACGAAGGGAGCAAGCAGGTGGAGGCGACAATTCAGGCGGAGGCGGTTGGTTTAATTGGCGTAGATGGTTTGGTGGCGACGATGGCCATTTTTGGCAGGAAGCCCAACAAGCAGCCCTTGCTATTTTGGGTATTATTGTCATGGTAAGCAATTGTATAAGCTTTCTTTATAGCAGTTGATATGGTTATTGCCCACTTCAACTTGTCTCTTAGTCATCATTTGCATAAGCTTCTACCTTCTAGCCTATTTTACATAACACTTTTTTTTAGTCTCTTCCAAAAAGAACGATGCCTTTCTATATTTAGTATTCCACTTCAAACTTCTCAATGTATCCTTAATGACATGATTTTATAGCCGCATAAATCTCATGACATCTTTAAGATCACGAACTTCACAAAAGCTTTTCTCCCCCCCCCCTTGAATTGCGTGTCCAATCAAATATCTTCACATAAAATGAAACAAGAGGGGTTGGAGTTTCTTCTGTACCTTAATATTTCAATTAATAACGTTATTCTGCACCTTCACTCGTCTCTTATTCGTCTGTACATTATGTTTAAATTTGCAGTACTTGATAGTTGCAAAAGGAGATGTGCTACTTGCTGTCATATTCAACCCTCTGCTGTTCACTCTACGCGGAGCAAGGAATGGCTTCACCTTTGTAACGTCACAGATTATGAGAAAGGTATATCCTGCTAGCCAAGGCAGCTTTGGTACCATTTCTCAGGAGGAAGTTCCTTCTCGCGTTTCTGCCAAAGACAGCGTAGCAAGAAAATGGGGAAGCGATTAATCGCTTGTCACTAGCAAGTATTTTTCTTCTCCTTGTATTCTGATATTTTTAGTGCTTTTGGTTAGCTTGCTTTTCATTCAGTGTGGAGAGAGAGGGGTGGGGGTTTGGGTGGGCGTGGGTTATTTGAGGGATCATTAGGTAAAAATTGTTTCATAATCAGCTTCATGTCGATTTGATCCTATAACATTTGAAATGGAAATATACAAAATTTTGTTATACATTGTATCATACTATCATATGATATTGTTTATCGTGTTTCGATTATCACATTATTAGTGTTGTTATTAATTGCCATGCTTTCTTCACTGACCTCTTCTTCTTTTTTACTCTGATTTGTTGCAATGAGCCGATGGTCTTTCAGAAACAGTCTCTCTACCTCCACGAGTTAGTAGTATGGTCTCCGCACACTCTTCCCTCCCTAGACCCTACTTGTGGGATTTTCACCGAGTATATTGTTGTTGTACACTCTTGTCATACTATCATAAATGGTGGATTCTTTAAATCTCAACTTTGAGACGTTTGATTAATGGCCCTTGCTAGCTTCGCCCCTGACCAAAGCCCTCCACCCCACCCCCACCAACACACTGAATGAAAAAGCAGTGTCTAACCAATGCAAGGAGAAGAAAAGTAGTTGCTAGTGACAATCAACTAATGGCTTCCCCAACATAACTCATAGTAGTATTTGCAATTTGCATAAAGGAGGTGAGTTTGTGTAAATTAATGTAGTTAGTCGGTGCTCAACGACGACCTACTGATTTTTGTCTAATTTCAAGGCAACACCTTCGGGTCCTTAAATATTGTTGGTTTTCAACAATATACAGCATCTCAGTTACGGGCGAGCATTTTATCAGAGGTTTTTAATCTACCCTTGTGTGATTCCTATTGAAACATATACTCGGGGGTGGGTGCAGGAACTTCAAGATTCATTTCCATTTTGTTTTTGTTTTTAAGCATGTACGAAATAAATCAGATTGATAAAAGTACCTAGTATCGGAATTGGATTTGTCTATAAAAGTCTTAAGCAAATGTTATCAGGATGAACGCATCAGCAAATATTCATTACTACCTCTGTCCGTTTTTATATATCCAGTATATTAAAAATAGTTGTCCCACTTTATTTTTTCCGTTTCAAAGATCAAGAGTAAATTTATTTTTTTATTTATTGTTTTTAAGGGGGTGTATCAAGTCAAATACAAACAAGTAAAATGGACAGAGGGAGAATTGTTATCAATGCTAGTTATTACAATATGTTTGTTTTTGGTTCGAATTATTTATTTAAAATATTCATAATTTGTATTTGTACACGTAGGCGAATTCAAGATTTGAATATAATACGTTAGATTATGTATAAATAAATATTCATAAATATATATATTGGTACACACACATATATATATATATATAAAGACATATTCAAAATTTGAAATATTACAAGTTTGAATTTTTATAATTTTACCGTAATTCATTTGATTTACGGGATTCAAAATCTACTATTATATATATATATATTTCATAGACTTCTTGTATTTAATAAGCATGTAACGAACATTATTTTACTAGTACATATAGTGCAAAGGTAAAACTATTAACACGTAATTATCATTATGGAAAATAGCCATAATTTGAATGGGGTTCATGGTAATAATGATTATCCCCATTAACGACAACATTATACTAATTTTAAACTTGTCATGTCTAGTACTTCTTTGACCACCAACAACATATATAATCCACCATCATTAGCAATTATATGAAGCAAAATAAAGTTTCTAGACTTTCACCATCAAGAGTTATGATGAGACTATGGATAAAGTTCTTTTATTTTTAATTTAATCAAAAGTCTTGTATTTGAGCTTTGGATATGAAATAATTTTTTTTAGTAAAGTGCAACTTTCCTTAAAATGAATTTTACACGACACAAATTAAGATTATCGAAACACAAAATGAGTGTCTTAACACCGGGTGAAAAACTAAGAAAAAAAGTTTCTAGACGTTCACCAATCACCACCAATCGAGAGTTGTGGTACGACGAATGAAATTCATTCACCCTTAATCAATATATAGTCTCGGGTCGAGGTTCTTTTTATAAATAAAGATTTAGTAGCGAATGCTTTTCCCTTAAATATATCTTATGCGACATGAATTCAGATTAATCAAAACTTCAATACAGATATCAAACATCGATTGAAAAATAAAATGAAAGCCTCCACAATATTCCTTAATTATGTTAGCGTGATTCGTTCCAAAAGGATTAACAAATCATGAATCATAATTAATATTCCTCTAGGACTTTAACTAATCATGTTAATAATTACAATTAAATTGATGGGAATATACCAGAAAAATCATGATAACACACTAACACGTATCAAAATAAATTCTAAGGCCCCATTAATTATTTCAATTAAGTAAAAAAATATTCCTCATCCCTATCTTTTCTTCTCTATAAGTTACAAAAATCAATTATCTAACTATTTCATCATAAATATTTTTCTCCAACATTTATCCTGTACCAAGCTAATGATTATTGATTTTTTTGGGGCAACAACAGCATAGTTTAAATAAATTGCTTCACAAGTTATTTCACTTGAATTATTCATTGAAGTATATATGAGTTGATATTGTCGAATATCTATTAAAGGCAAAATATATCAACAATTTCATAAATTTTTCAATAAATTTTAATTATTTAGATACTTCTGTTTAAATTGAGCCCCAGAACACATGCTAACATATCCCTATTAGATACTTCCGATTCAAGCCTTCAAAAAGTTTCTATGCATATTACGTAAATGATTGTACTACTTAAAATATACACTAGTTTTTTTTTGTTTTTTACTCCTTTCTAGGAGCTCCCACCCCTTTTTCTCCCTTAATAACTCGATCACACAATCTTCGGGTTGAAAATAAGGGGTGTTTTCCATTCGAACAACTCCCTCTTGTCTTTAATAATTAAATGTTGGTTCATATAAAATCTTTAAAACCCGTTTATGGATATGTCATGGTCAATAATAAATTCTCTGAAGCCATTTATGTTGATTCACGTGAAAATAAATAAATTACTATGGTCATAAATTTTAAAATAGTTGCTACAATCTATTGACATTAACATTTTGAGTCATGAGTCCATGTTATTTTCTATTCAATGGGTACGCTGTGTGAATCTAGATTAGTCAGTATTTCAATGTACATACTAGACTACGGGCGGAACACAAATAAAATGAATGACGTGATCATGGACTACCAAGTGTTTGTGGGGGAATAAAATTTCTTGCTATCTTTAACTAGATGTTTCAGAGTCCAAATCCTGAACGTAAAAAAAACAAAAAAAACACGTTAGCAAATGTTTGACGTAATTCAGATTAGTTGGAATCTTAATACAAATACTGATAACTACGTGGAAAAAAAAAACAGTTGGGGTGAAAGACCACAATGAGTGCGTTATGGTAGATAAATATGATCAATATGTCCACCCTTAACGAGAGATCTCGCGTTTAAACTCGTAGTGCATGAATTATTAATTTTGTAGAAGAAATGCACGTAGTCCTCAAGTAAGGATAATTGTCCAATGAGAGAAGAGGAATCTCTCTCTTCCACCCAATCCTAAGCTGTCTCCTAAGTCATGACCTTCACGATCTCTCCACCAATTTTCTCATATTATTATTATATTAAAAAATATTATAGAGTGCTTGATACACGGACTAAATTATCTCGAGATTATAATCCTTGGATTAATTTATTCCACGTTCTAGATAAAGTAACCTCAAATTTGATGGAATAAGGTGAGACATTCAATTAAGTTTAAGCTTAGATTTATACCGTGTTTGGTTAACAGATAAATCTACATCTATAAACTATGTTGTTTGGACTTTTCAAAAATGTCAATGATTGCGTGTCGGATTTGTCAAACGTAATGTAATTTTGGAGAATCGCATACTGGTGTGACATCAAAAGCAAAGAGTCCACACAACTTAGTCTATACATCTAATTCGAAAGGCCAAATTTAATCATGACATATCTCATCTTATCCACATACCAAACGACTCCATTATTAATCATATTTTCAATTTAATTCTCACAATATTTGGATCACCACTAGACCACTTCCATTTTGTACCTCAAAAAGTACCAAACCCCCTCCAAATCTTTCTCCTTATTTTCCTCTCTTTTTTCTTGGTATCTTTTTCTTCTTACCATAATAATATTTTCATGGTATTTCTTTTCTTATGAATCCTTTTGACCATTTTCTCACAACCCAAACATAATATAGTTTTTTAACAATTATACAAAAAAGTTCTTGTTTTTTTTTATAAAGGGAGTTTCTTTTTAGCCTTTTGTTCAATGTTGTTGTTTTTCCTTTTTGGGTTTTTCTAGTTGTGTTCTTTTCTTGTTAGGAACAAAGCTAGTAAAAGCCCTTTCTGTCCTTGTCTGAAAGTAGAAGGAACATGGGATTTGATGATAATAAGGTAGAAATGTCTGAGGGTAATAAAGGAATTGTGGTTGATTCTGACATTGAGATTGAGAATGGTGTTGGTAATGAGAATAGGGTGAATAGGCAAATGAGTGAAAGTTCTATATATACAACTGATCAAGAAGAGGATGATGATGAAGCTAATAACAAGATTGAGTTAGGTCCTCAATGTACTCTCAAAGAACAATTTGAAAAGGATAAGGTGTGTTGTGTTATTTATTCTCTTTTTACTATTTATACATAGTCGTCTTTGTTAGGGAGCGTTTGAGATTTCCTTGCGCGAATAGGGATTGTTTTAGCCCCTCGTGGGACTTCCTCGCGCGAATTTGGATTTAATCGGGCCTCAATGTGGATGCCGGATATAGGATGAGAAAGATTTCCCACCTTTCTGTTTTCTAAAAAGATTGCATCTTTAGAGTTGTCTTAGTTAGGGAGCGCTTTAGCCCCTTGTGGGATTTTCCCGCGCGAATTTAGATTTAATCGGGCCTCAAAGCAGATACTGGACATCGGATGAGAAAGATGTCCCGTTTTTGTTTTCTTGAAAGATAACATCTTTAGAGGTGTCTTAGTTAGGGAGAGCTATAGCCCCATGTGAGGCTTACCAGGGCCAAGTTAGATTTAATCGGGACACAATGTGGATACCGCAGACCGGATGAGAAGGATTCCCCCCTTTTTTGTTTTCTTGAAAGATAAAAAAGATTGTATCTTTAGAGTCGTCTTAGTTAGGGAGCGTTTTTGTCCCTCGTGTGACTTCCTCGGGCGAATATTGATTTAATCGGGCCTCAATATGGATACCGGACATAGGATGAAAAAGATTTCCCCCTTATTGTTTTCTTGAAAGATAAAAAAGGTTGCATTTTTAGAGTAGTCTTAGGGAGCGCTTTAGCCCCTCGTGGAACTTCCTGGCGCTAATTTAGATTTAGTTGGGCCCAATGGAGTACCGGACACCAGATGAGAAAGATTTCCCCCCTTTTTGTTTTCTTGAAAGATAAAAAAGATTGCAGCCTTGTTCCTCCTTAAATGTTTCTCTTGAATGTGCTGTTTGTTTTGATTCTTCCCTTTTTAAAATTCTTGAAATGAATATAAAAATGCTATCTTTATTCCTTTTTAATGTTTGTTTTGATTTGATTGAATGTTTTCTTTTAGGATGATGAGAGTTTGAGAAGGTGGAAGGAGCAGCTACTTGGAAGTGTGGATATCAATGCTGTTGGAGGTAAATATTGTTTCTGCTTCAAGATTGCTTTGTCAACTTTTTTGAATTTCAGAATTAGGTTTTTGAGGTAAGAGTAAAAAAAGGGTAGGCACCCCAAGAGGTGGGATGTAAGCAGCCTAGTCAGATGCAAGCATCAATGGTTGATCCCATAGCTTGAACCTGTTACCGATAGGTCACACAGAGATAATTTTACCGTTGCTCCTAGGTTCCCCTTCTTTTTGAGGAAAGAGTAATATACATATACTCCCTTCGTACCAAAATAATTGTCACTTCTTGATTTTCGAGATTCAAACTATATAAACTTTGACTAACAATTTAAGATGTACTTTTTATATGAGAGTAGTTGCTACTTATAAATACTTTTCGTATAGTTTTCGAATATCTAAATTTGAGTTTTAAAATATTGAATTAATCTAATCCAATTTAGCTACAAAGATTAGTCGACTCTTGAGAGGTGAAACTTGACCAGTATTTTGGGTTGGAGGGGGTACGATTTTGAAGCTTTGTTTTCCTCCTTTGGGGATTTTTCATCATGTTCCTATAATGAGCTCATGAAATTTGAAAATATGCATCGCATTGGAACATTTCAGTCAGATTGATAAGTTGGTTCATGCTTATGGTGGGATCTTAAATAGAAATTTGCTTTGGATTGAAGATTTCTATGTTAATGAGATTATCAACGTATCCAATAAACCGCCTGATAGATTCTGTTTTGCATCATCTGAGCTTTTCAATCGGACTGATCAGTTCGTAAACAGTTTGGTGTAGTCTTCCAGAAGAACATCATTTTCCTTTTAACTTCAGTGGTAAGAATAGAAAACTACTAAGAGACCATCTGATATGGACTGAGTGTAATATTAATACTGTTCTCAAGGTCATCGTACCGAATTCCAGTAATGGTGATTGAAAATCTCCTTCCGAGTATGTTTTGGGTGAGGAACTCCGAAAAATTTCTTTACTCGATTTTCCTCTATTAGTGTAGTGTATTCTGTTTTCTTTGACACTATGGAACTCTCAGTAGGATTTTGTTCTGGTAAGATCTTAATGAGCCTCTAGACACATAGGAGAAGCATTTCTGTTTCTGCGCTGGTGTAAATCTTGACACTTTTCGTGACTTCTGGATAATGTAGAATCCCTGGATCCCGAAGTGAAGATCTTGAGCCTTGCAATTAAGTCGCCCGGTAGATCTGATATTGTTCTCCCTATCCCCGAGGATGGAAATCCCAAGAGCCCATGGTTTGTCCTGAAAGAAGGGAGCAAATACAGCCTAAAATTTACATTTCAGGTTAACAATAATATAGTGGCAGGTCTTAAATACACAAACGCAGTTTGGAAAACCGGTATCAAAGGTACTATGCGACCCTTCACATTTCCACCTCTATATGACTATGTCATTTTCTTTTTAGGCCTAATTAGTTTATTCTTGATGCTTTTAATTAACATTTCCCTTTTCGCGAACGTTATTTCAGTGGACAGCACGAAACAGATGATTGGGGCATTCAGTCCTCAACTCGAGCCTTATACACACGAAATGCCAGAAGAGACCACCCCTTCTGGCATTTTTGCAAGAGGATCTTACTCGGCAAGGACAAAGGTGATTTTACTTTCTTTTTTATGCTCTTAACATATTCCTTATCTACAATTCAACAAAAGTACTACAATCCTAAAAATGCCAGAAACTGAATTACGAAGCTTCTAGTCTTGTGCAAGGCTTAGTTACGAGAGAAATCTGCAAGCTTATCTCATGCATTGAGTTTGGCGAATCTTATTGTCTTCAATCTGATAGACTGATAGTGAGGTTGCAGTTCTTTGTATATGGTCCCTTACTCCCTTTATCTTTTACACGGACCGCTTTTTGTTTCCTTTTATTCTTCTTTTATCTTTTGTTTTGTACTAGTTAAAGTCTTCTATTAAAGGACCACTACATAAAAATACTAAATGAAGGGGAGCCTTGTGCGACCTATATGTCACGGATTTAAGAGGTGGAATCAGCCAGTGATGTTTGCGTCATGATAGGCTGCCTACTTTGATACCTCTATGGGGTACGACTCTTCACCTGACCTACATGAACGCGGGATGCTTCATACATCAACCTACCTTTTTTTGGTCCTAGTAGTTAAGACACAGAGAAAGAGTGCATCTAAGCATACCAAATTAAGTCATTTTTCTTGTTGTTTGCTTCCTCTACAGTTCCTTGATGATGATAACAAGTGCTATTTGGAGATCAACTATACATTCGAAATCAAGAAAGAGTGGCAGGAAAAATGAACGACACCATGACATGAATCATTGCCCCCATACTTTTCTTGTTTTCATTCTTCGTAATTATCTCAATTTCTTTTTCTGCTAGTTTTTCAGAAGAGAAAAAGGAGGGGCCAAAAAGAGAGACAACAACATGCTGCAATTGATTATATGATCAAAAGATCTCTTTTTTTTCGCCTTTCTCTCGATCAAGTTTCATGTGCATAAGTGTGCTTTTTGAATGTTGTAAAACTGTGAAGAAATCTTTTGAAGAATCTAGATATTTTGTTCATCAAATTCATTTTTTTTCTTTTTTTTTTTCCATTTTCTCATTGTGAAGAAAGGTTTGCGCACACTCTACCCTCCCCAGACCCCACTTGTGGGATTTCACCCGATACGTCGTTGTTGTTGTCTCATTATGATATTGCATCCCTTTACTTACCTTACAACTAAAGTTTATCAAAGTTATGTTCTTTAGCTACTTTTCTCCCTTGACTTTAGTTACTTTGTTATTTTCTTTTGGCTTTCTCAACCACTTCTCCCACCTTATTTCCCCCATAATTGAACTTGACATTCATGCACTGGCATGATTGTTCATGATTTTTCTTGGTAAGAACCTATAAAAGATTGAAACTTGTATGGTTAACCAGGCCATTCTGGTTCTTATATTTTACTTTTGTTGAGATAAAAACCTCATGTAAATGTATGGTAGACCTAAAAGTACATTTCATGTGGGACAATGCTTTAAAAGATGTGGATTGGTACGCGGGATAGGATAAACAAAGATATCTTTATCTCACCTTCTATATGGGATAGTAACCCCACTATTCTAGTACAAATGGTAGTATAAAATAGTTTCGGGATTAGCTAATACCTCACACCAAGCATGAGATAAAGTAAATCTCAAAATTTATCCCGGGTTTCCTTATCCCACATAACAAACGACCCCTAAGAGTTTCACATCCGGGGCTTTGCTATAGTGATAAGAGTGCAACAAGTGATGTTTGGGATAGAGCACATGTCATGAGTTCGAACCTTAAGGTAGATAAAAAGCCTGGTATTTAAGTAGAGAAGGGTAGAAGGATGGATCCATTATCCATCGAGTTCTAAATAGTGCACCCTAATAGATTTCCATGATATCAAAGAAGTTTTAAATGTTCAAACTTTGAAGCACTCTATTTTTGCAGAACACTTCTGGGGAAACCAAAAGAAAAGAGTTAAAGAGATGCACGTCATGGGTTTGAATCTTGTCGGAGACAAAAAGGCTTGTATAGCATAGAAGGGTAGATGAGTGCAACACGTGATGTATGAGTTAGGCGTACGTCATAGGTTCGAATTGCGAGAGATAAATTTTAAGTGTTTAAAATTTAAAACACTGTTGTGATAAAATGATAGTGTATTTGAGCATTTTAATATTATTAGATCAATATGCTGCACCAACGTTAGTGGCAGAGAGTGACCTTTTGTTTTCTTATAACTCCTATATCTCATGTCGCCACTTAGTCCTATAACTCATGTCGCCACTTAGTCCTATTACTCATGTCGCCACTTAGTCCTTATAACTCATGTGGCATCTTCACATTTTTGTCTTCACATTTTGGATGATTTCCTCACCTATATATGTAGAGGATTTTTCATATTTTCAAGAGAATTAGGAAAGAACAAAAAATAGAGAATTTATTAGTTGAAGGGAGGTGTTCTTTTTTGTGGAGCTTTGAACTCAACTCTTGTCCAAAGTTTGTTGAGTTGTACTTTGTGAGAAGGCTGTTGTATCCTGGAGGGGCAAGTAAAAAAGATTACTGCTGGATTGGTGAAAACATTTGCTGCAGTGGGCTTGAATCTCCTTAAAGAGAGCAAGATATTCGCGTCTCAGCCAAGAAGAAGATATTATTATTTTCTACATTTGTATTATTTCATTGTAATTTCACCAACATAAAATACTTTAGAGGAGACCAAAAGAAAAGAGTAAAATGGTTCAAAAGAAAATATTGAAGTTGATAGTTCATCACCACCAACTAAAATAGAGACCACTTGATTTATTCAGAAAGTCAAGGAAAATCTTCAGTCAATATTTGGTAAGAGAATAAAGAGGAATGAGGAATTAACCGAAATAGTCGTCTACCAAGTCGTTTAAACTGAATATATAGATATAATATATATGGGTATCGTATATAATCCGTATGTAATTTATATATAGCGGCAAGGAAAAGTAAATAATAAATTTTGATCGATTATTCGTGTGAAGATCCCTTTAATATATATAAAGATCCTGGAAATTTTCAAACAATATTGGTGGTTGGCGTTGACAAAGTAGTCTTTGCTGGAATATCAAGCAATTTGGTGGTTTTATATTTTGTAAAACTTGGACTTGAAGTGTCATGTGAGAGTTGTGGATGCCCGCAATTTATTTTGGGGTCTGACTAATCCGAATTCTTGCTAAGAAGTCTTCCGTTGGTGATTTTATGAACAAAGTTTGAAATCGAAAGCTCTCGAGAAGAGTGAAGGAGTACTTATCACTCTATCACAGATCTCAAAATACTAGTCAACCTATATATTTCCATTTTAACAATTCATATTTGGTGTAGATAATTATTTATATTAGTTTAATTAAAATGATTTAAACAATTTCTTTTCAATCAAGCATTCCAAGTTTGAATGTTGACTTGAAGATGTTAACATTCTTCAAAAGTGGATTCATTATTAATTCACTACCCAATTCTCATGGATTCAAAGAATAAGACATGAATACAACTTGCAACTTTTAAGTTATTAATTCACTACACAATTCTCATGGATTCATTATTAAATTTTGACCTTGTTCTTTTTAAAAAGAATGTATATAAAAACCAACAGTCACTAAATCATCGTAGTAAAGGGCAGTTCGATGCACTAAGCTCCACTATATGCAGTATATGAATCACAAGGATCTATTATACGTATTACTTAGGAGAACTCCGATCGATCGATGGAGGGGCGCTAGAGGTAAGTAAGATAAACAAAACAGTTGACCTTATGCATAAAACTACCAATACTTTTACATGCTATTATGTTTAAACACAAAGAGGGGTGAATTGTTTGGATTCGTTAGTTTTTTTTTTTAAAAAAAAACAACTATCCATTTCCAAAGATGGGTTAGTTGTTTCATACGCTTGAAAGTATTGTTTTTTAGAAAAATAACATAAACATACACCGTAACTAACCATATTTATACAAATTTCCACATTTATAAAATAATTACAAAAATCTCAACTTATTATGTATCTTCGTTGGATGTATCGGGAGCTAATTATGTATCTCGACAGATCCAAAATCAGAAAAAATGTATCGAGAGCTAATTAGGTATCTTTACAAAGGTAAAAATATATCTTCGTTGGATGTATTATGTATCTCGATAGACCCAAAATCGGAAAAAAATATATTGGGAGCTAATTATGTATCTTTACAAAGAAAAAATGTATCTTCGTTGGATGTATTGAAAGCTAATTATGTATCTTGACAGATCCAAAATGAAATTTTCAGTAATTATGTAAAATATCAAAAAAATTTATAATTAACTTCACAACTATCGGAATTTATGTTGATCGACCATAATAAGGAATATGGTTGGCAGACATTCAACCAAGTACACATGTCGAAAGGACATTGGCTATCCCACAATATGTTCTAATTTGTGGACTGGTTAAAAGAAGCTGGTGCAAGGAATCTATCTTAATCATACAATTCCTTTATTCATAATTACAGTATCCGAGCCAGTTTGCACGACACTCAACTAGTTTCATAAAATATTTGCTATCTTTCAACCATACTAACAACAATAATAACATACTCAATGTATTTACACACAGTGAGATTTGAGGAGGATAGAGTGTACACAGTTCGTACCTCTACCTTAGCGGTGAGATAGAAAGATTATTTCCGAAAACACAAAATAATTTTATGCATCAAAACTAGGACGGATGAAAAAAACTCAAATAATATTTTTGCTATCGCTGGAATTTGAACCAGAAACCTACCATTTTGTTTTCTTCCTCTTCCCTTCTTCCCCCTTTTGCCATCCCAAACATACATAAAAGGAGGTCAAAACTCAAAAGTATATAATCAAAATAACACAAGTTATAGTAATATGGAGGGAGATATCAAGAATGTGATCAAATATTGGATAGAAGGAGAAATTGAAAATTTTATTAAGGTATGGTTATTAATTTATGTATCACTATGCTATTGCTATTTAGCATCCAAAATTCTTCCAAAAGGTTCATATAGGCTTTTATCTTTTTTACCTGTGATATTTTTTTTCCTCTATGTTCCACTCAACATTAATTCTGTTCATCTTTGTGGTACCACTGGTTTTTTCATTTCTTGGCTTTGTAATTTTAAGCTTATTTTACTTGCTTTTGACCAAGGTCCACTTTGTGATCCTTCACTTTCTATTACTAAATTTCTAATTCTTGCTTGTCTACCTATCAAGATTCAGAAAAAAATTCAAAAAAGGTCTGAATTTTATGTGAAAAATAGGGTTAACAGAGGCAAATTTCATCAAAATGGTTATTTTCATGAAACTGAAAAAGTCTCTAGTGTACAAAGTGGAAAGGATTTTGCAAAAAATGGCCATATTCAAGAAACTCAATTACCAAGCTCAGTTGATAAAATTGAAAACATCCCATTTCAAGATGAGTATTTTCATCAAATCCCATCTCAAAAATCAGCTGAAAAAGGTTCTAGTGTGCAAAGTGGAAAGGATTTTGCACTAAGTGGCTATTTAAAAAAAAGTTCAATTCCATCTTCTGCAAAGTCCAAGAAAGGCCAGAAACTAAATTATGGCATAAAGACACTTCTTTTTGCTTTAATTATTAGAGTTTATGACCTTAGTGACAATATACATCCCCATATCATTATGGTCATCTACTGTTTCCACATTTACCTTTGCTTAGATATCATTCTTGCTATTGTTTCGGGCTTGGCCCGTGGGCTTCTCGGGCTTCAACTCGAACCACAGTTCAATGAACCCTATTTATCTACCTCGCTACAAGATTTTTGGGGCAGGCGTTGGAATCTCATTGTCACTCGTATCCTTAGGCCCACTGTATACAAGCCCACTCTAAGCCTCTTCGCGAACATTTTGGGCCAGAAGTGGGCCCCACTTCCTGCCGTGATGGCTACATTTCTTGTATCGGGCCTAATGCATGAGCTGATATTTTACTATTTGGGCCGGGTTAAGCCCACTTGGGAGATCACTTGGTTCTTTTTGCTACATGGGGTGTGTTTAAACATTGAGATTTGTGTTAAGAAGGTGATTAACGATAGGTTTAAGGTACCACGGATTATCGGGACAATCTTGACCGTTGGATTCGTTATGATCACGGGTTTCTGGCTATTTTTTCCACAGTTGTTAAGGTGTAATTCTGATGTTAGAGCATTTGCAGAGTATGAAGCTTTTGGTACATTCCTTAAGGATGTCACAAGGGCTGTGAATTCAACATTTTTGAGATAATGCCTCAAATAGGCGTGCTGGATTACATTTGGACGGATCAAAATGGACTGAGAACGAGTTGGATAGGTTATGTACTTATGGGCTGATTTTGCCACCCTACGGCCTACCACCAAGACAAATTCATTTTTTTTTTAATGTATGTGACATTCATGTATCACTAGTATAGCATAAGTAGTTTAGGGTATTAATAAGCATGTACCATATAATACACCATATGAAACATTCATATAAAGAGCATTAGTATTTGGTTGAGTGAAATACAAGGATGTCAACTCCATTGTAGTGAACAAATTTTTATTTTGCTAAAAGGTTAACAGATATTTAAATTACACATTGTATACTAATTTGTGTATATCAAACCAGATATCCATAAAAAATAAGCCCTACATTACAATCCCAATATTATTAATTCTGCATAACAATCACTAATCCACTAATCCATGTATAACTTGTATCTAAAATTTAACCAAATGGCCTCTTAAAGGATCATTTGATTGATTTTTTTATTAATCTCAACATGACATTTTACATAAAATAATACATTGTTTGGCTGGATGCATCAGAAAAAATAATCGTCGCATATGCGTGAGGTAAATGTGGAATGAGAGTACATATAAATTAACAATATACATAAATATTTTCTTTTGTGTTAGAAAACCAAGCACTTTTGATTTTCGAGAAGCTTTAAAACAAACTACTACTCTTAGGGGTCGTTTGGTACAAGGAATAAGTGATAACCAATTTCCGGATTAATTTTAGGATGAACTTGTCCCATGTTTGATTGGGATAAAATGCATGGGATAACTCATCCCGAGATTGTAGTATTATTTTTATCCCCCTTGAGGATTGGATAGCTAATCTCGGGATAACTTGTTTCCAAACCAAACAACCACTTATAGTAGTGGGCATGTGATATTGGTAGGCAAATTCTAAGAAAGCAACAAATTCAGTACATATTTTAAAATCTGCTTTACCCCTCAAAAAGGGTGGAAAAAACAACCAAAAGCTTGTGATAATTATAAATCCTAATGCTAGTGGGCCTGAGATAATTTTAGGAACCAAAACTTTGCCATTCAACAATTTCTTGATCACAATTTCTAGTGTCAAAGCCACCCCATGAATGATAAAGAAGCATGTGACTTCTCCACTAGGCTTTAGTCTTCCAATGTTGTAGAAAATCAACTCATGCATTAGCCCCGAAACGAAGAACGTTGCGAGCACGGCAGGAAGTGGGGGCCACTTCCTCGAGATCCTGTCCGTCATCATCGACCGGACAGGAATGTAAATACTCGGATGGAGTATGTTGGTTACCATGAGGTTCCATCTCTTACTCCAGAAATCTTGAAGCGAGCTAGTCTTGTAAGGCTCGTCAAAGGCAAGGCCGGCCAGATGGTAAAGCCTCTCAAGCAAGGGCTTTAGGCCCCAATATTTTTGGGGCCCCATTTTTTTCATTTAGTGTTCGATATCTGGATTGAATTTTTAAATTAATTTAAATTCGTGTCACACAAGTCGATTAAAGAGGGAAGTCCTCCCTAGCAGGATTTTCTTTTTTTCAATTCAGAGACTCGAACTTAAGATAAGAATATATATTGTCTTTTTTAAAAAAAAAAAAAGAGATAAGGCTTCCAGTTAAAGATTGACTTTAGGCCACCGATCTTATTGAGCCGCCCCTAGTCAAAGGGTGGCTCAAGCTCGACTTGACTTACGACTCGGACCATGGTGCTAATTATGGTCAATATGATTTCTAGCGATAAATAAATGTGGAGGCAATATTAAAAGAGGATAATTTTTGGATGCAAATAGCCTTTATAGTTATACACCCTTATTAAAATGGCTAGGAGTGCAATCTTGGTAACAAGATTTAGAGTTGATTTTGTACTCTTTTGGGTGGTTGTAGTTGATGATGTTTGAAATTTTATAGGAAAACAAGCCAAGGGAATGAATGTAGAAAGTGGAATTGATGACAAAGGACCTTTACCAAAACAAAGAAGAAGAAGTTTGAAATTGGCTAGCCAAATGAAGAAAGAAGTAGTGGCACCAAGAATGATAGAGGAAAGATAAAGAGGAAGAATGAAAAATAGACAAACAATTGGAATAATAGCCACAAATCTTGATTTGTCATTGGGAAAGAATTTGACAATTGTGTGAGAATAACATAAACTTGTTAAGACAATAGCCCATACCACTATGAAATTGTGGATTTCCCCTTCCATTTCTATGTTTCTTGTACTTCTTCGAGGATGGATGGAATTTAAAGATGTCTTGATTATTTCTAATTAGAGAAATATATTTATTGATTGTTGACCTAGGGGACATCTAGCTAGAAATGGGGTTGGGGAGGTAGGGAATATCTCATTTTTCACATAAGATTAGCCATCATATGATTGTTAACAAAAGAAGCATATACGGTCAAACCTCTTTATAATAGCGTTGTTTGTCCGAATATTATTTGGTTGCTATAGCTAAATGTAATTATAAAGAACATACAATTTAACGTAACATAAACGTCAATTCCAAAGAAAACTTGAACGTTATAGTAAAATGTTAATATGAAAGATCAATGACTACTATAGAGAGGTCAGAACGTAGTACACAATTTCATATATCATTAATATATGTAACATATGTTTGTTAGTTTAATGACAAACATTTGAATCTAAAAAAGTCAACCCTCTACGAATAACATCAAAATCCCACTTTTAAAGACATGGAAAATAAAATAGAAAGAAAAATTGTTCAATTTATTGCAAAAAATCATGCTTTCACTATAAAATTGGGATATTTACTTGAAAATGAAAGCTAGCAAATGGCAAAAGGGGCCAAAACCAGATAGTTTAAGAACTCAAAAAATGAAAAAATCTTTTCTCTAATTATACAATAAAAATGACACCGGATAGTCGTTGGGTAGCACTCCTATTTAAAATATATTCAAAAAGTTTAGTCAGTTTTGACAAACTTCAAACTGAACCTATTGACGTTGTTGCTTCTTCTTCTTATCTCGATCTTCAGACTTTCGAGTCTAAAGTTGCGCTCTGCCAAAGTGTAACTTCAGACTTTGGCAAAACTAACTTCAAACTTGAAGGTTAATTTTGATGTTTTAAACTAATGGTTTTCTTCTTAATAGTTGAAAAGTTAGTTTGGTAGAGAGCATGTAATATAAGTTTAAAATTTGACTAGTTATATGAGTTTGAATTCTTGAAAACAGTCAAGAATTTAGATTACTATGGAATAGTGTCAAACAATTTGAACAATTTCAATGTGAATAGAGCGTAATAAATTAAAATGGAGTAAAGGTCATGATGGGTGGTAGGTACATTTCCGTCCTCAATCAATAATTCCGAGTTCGAAGCCTGTTAATAAAATCGTATTTGACAAAAAATGCTTTACCCTGGAATAGACCCCCCCCCACAAATCTAAATCGTATTTGATAAGAAACGCTTTACCCCAGAGGATGCGGATACACCTGCGCGAATTAGCGGTGGACCTTCACATGCATGTCCCCTACATACACCACACAACAAAGTACTAGGCGGAATACATAAGCGGCCTCCTGAACTTGTTCGATTTTTCCAGTTAAAACACCTAAAGTAACGGTTATACCTATTGAATACCTTAACTATATTCAAACTGTGCCAATTGAACACAGCTTACACCATATGAGATTAAGGTTTAGTGCGTGAAAGTCACTTGCCTTGACATGAAAAATATAACTAATAATAAAAATACACGTCATCAAAGAAGAAAAAGTCAAAATTATGTCTTCTTCTTCCTCCTAAAAAGCCTTCATCTCTTTCCACCATTAAAGAACCAAAAGGCAAGAGCTAATACCAAATATGCTCAGCTTCTTTTGTCTCCTTCTTCTTCTTCTTACATTCGTCCTATTCATTTATGGCTGAAACTTTGAGTTTTTTGGGGAAATTGAAAAGTGGGGTTTTGGAATTTGATGAGAAAAGATTGTTACCTCGTTTTCTATTGCTTGTTAATGCGCCCACTGAAGAATGATTCTTGAATTATTATTTTTTGCTTAGAGGTCATCTAAGAATGATTAACTAATTTGTTCATGAGTGAAAAAAAAAAGATCCTGGGTTCAATTTACTAGATATTTGAAGGGAAAATTGAGAGAAAAATCATAAAAAAGATTGAATTTTGAATTGAAAATTGAAAATAAAATCAGTAAAATGACAGACTTTGAACAAAAATTGAAAGGAAAATTGAGTAAAAGATTTTGTGGGGTTTATTTTTTCGCGGTATTCGATTTGTCTTTTCCAAGAGGAAATGCGGTAGCGGTGGTATTTACTTGTCACCTTAATATGGTTGAATGATGGGCAGCGACGACATAGGTATGGCGGCGGAATGAGTGGAGATGACATGGATTGATGGAGAAAAAATTAAAAATTTAAAAAAAAAGAAAAAGATTATGGCTTTTCACTCTCGGAGAGTTTATTGCACATGCTACGCTATGTTAGTAACATGTGTCTATGAGGTACAGTTTGATTTAAATTTAAGTATTTAATAGGAACAAAACTTTATTAAGGTGCCAATATCGAAAGCGTACAAATTTAGGGGGCCGCTTCTGTATTTCGCCAAAGTACTACTCCATCCGTCCCAATTTATGTGATGTAGTTTGACTTGACACGAAGTTTAAGAAAGAAAGGAAGACTTTTGAAACTTGTGGTCTAAAATGAGTCATAAATATTTGTGTGGTTGTAAATTATTTCATTAAGGGTAACGTGAGTATTTTAAAGTTAAATTGTTAGTAAATATAGAAATGTATCATTCTTTTTGGGACTGATTAAAAAAAAAATATGTCATATAAATTGAAACAGAGGGAGTATATCCTATCATATATAGCAAAGATGTTCTAATATTTTTATTGGAATCATCTTCGAAGAAGAAAGATAATGTATGGACCATTATACCACTACGAGGCTTTCCTGTGCGAATACAACTTAAAGTAACATTTTTTCAAAACAGATTACAAAGAAAAATGAAATAAAATAAGTAGAAACTGAGGACGGTAATATAATAAAATAATTATTTTATTTATTGAGTCACAAGAACAATGTCAAGTTAATACTATAACAAAAGTAAAAATGAACGGAGTAGTAATACTAATTGTTACAGCTTTGATGAACGTCACATTTAGAATCAATTTTCAAGAAAAGACAGCGGACCCCAAATTTAGGTGAAGACTATTCATAAAGGAGAATAACAAACTTCCAAATTTGACTGACTTGTTTTTTATTACTCACTGCTACTGGAAGTCTGTTAGCATTAAATAATTTGATTAAATTAAATTGTTACTTTTATTTTCAATTCATTTAAAGAAAATATCGGTTTTCATTTTGGCAACTTTTAATTCTAACTTTCCACGTGATATACTCAAGATCAATAGATTAAAGAATATTTATATATATTCTATATATTTTTAGTTTAAAATTAAAAGATTTAAAATTCTTCTTATTTTTTTAAACCTCATTCCGAATCAAAATCAAATAAATAAATTAAACCAACAGAAGAAGTAATATAGAAGATCTCCTTGATCATGTGAAAGACATATCTCTGATGAAGACTAATTTAATAATGTGAACCCCCACCTCAAACTCCAACCCCACTTCCATATGTCCCTAGGTCCATCATCACTACATTTTTTGTTGTATCAGAAAAATAATAAAAAGTATCTCTTAGTTAAAGCCATTTTTTTCCAAAAAGAAGAAGAAGAAATGGAAGGAGAGATCCACAATTTCATAGTGGTATGGGCTATTGTCTTAACAAGTTTATGTTATTCTCACACAATTGTCAAATTCTTTCCCAATGGCAAATCAAGATTTGTGGCTATAATTCCAATTGTTTGTCTATTTTTCATTCTTCCTCTTTATCTTACCTCCATTAATCTTGGTGGCACTACTTCTTTCTTCATTGCATGGCTAGCTAATTTCAAGATTCTTCTTTTTGCTTTAGATAAAGGCCCTTTGTCATCAACCCCACCTCTACCACTTTCAACATTCATTCCCTTGGCTTGTTTGCCTATAAAGTTTCAACAATATTCAACTAGTGATAATGTTGAAACCACAAAAAAGACCACAAATTCAACTTTCAATCTTGTTACTAAGATTGCACTTCTATCCATTTTGATAAGGGTGTATAATTATAAAAACAATTTACATCCAAAATTCTTACTCTTTTGTTATTGTCTCCACATTTACTTTTTCCTAGAAATCGTATTGACCATGGTTAGCACTATGGTTCGAGTTGCGACCCGAGTCGAGCTCGAGCCGCCTTTTGACGAGCCATACAAGACTAGCTCGCTTCAAGATTTCTGGGGCAGGAGGTGGAACCTCATGGTCACCAATATACTTCGTCCGACTGTTTACGACCCCATTCGATCGGTGATGGATGACCGAATCTCGAGGAAGTGGGCCCCACTTCCCGCGGTGCTCGCCACGTTTTTCGTCTCGGGAATAATGCATGAGCTGATTTTTTACTACATTGCAAGAGTGAAGCCTAGTTGGGAAGTCACATGTTTTTTCATCATGCATGGAGTGGCTTTGAGTCTTGAAATTATGATCAAGAAATTGTTGAATGGCAAATTTTGTGTCCCTAGGTTTATTTCTGGTCCATTAGCATTGGGATTTATAATTTTGACCAGTTTTTGGTTGTTTTTTCCACCATTATTGAGGGGTCAGCCAGATGTTAAAGGATGTACTGAATCTCTTGCATTTTTAGAATTTGTTAGGTATGGTAAATTGGTCAGTCCTGCCAATATCACTTGTCCATTTATGTAGGAATAGTTAATTGTTCACTGAAAAGAAAAATCTCATATGACTTTAGTTTCAGAATTTTCTCTTTTCATGAAAATGTTGTTTGTTGTATATAATTATTTGATATTCGGAGCTCATTGGCCTGATTAATCTAACTTCGTCACGTATGGCCCAATTAATTGGAAACGACTCTCTATCAAGAGTTTTTTTCATTTAATTGCACGATTTATCATTTAAATGGGTTGATCGATGTGTATCATATAAAAGAAAAAAAGTCTCCTACGTTTAGCTTACTTTGGAAGAAAATGTGAATTTGACTTTGATGGTCAAATCAAGAGCATAAGATACTTTAAAATTTATTTTCCATGTGCCATTATTATTTGAATAAATTAGTTAATTAAACTTCATAATATATATAAATTCTCCTTTTATAATATTGTAAATGTATTATTTTTACTATTGGTCCATGGTTTAAAAAGTCTTCTCTTTTTGTATAATCCCTTGTATCAATATGCAGCAAATTACCAATAGTATCAATATTATTTTACAAGAATATACCGCAATGCCATCAAGGGATATAATGAGATGGATGAGATCACTTCATACTTAATCGGAGATTTCTAATTCTAAATTTGATTTTGAAGAGGTTCTTGATGTTGGGAAAGATAATAATTTCATCCAGGATAATATTCACGTTAGATAGCAAAAACAAGAAAGTAACAATGACACCAAATATTACAACGGGTAAAATACATTCGAACAAAGTAATACCATAACACTTCTTACAACTTGGTAGTGTCAAAAGACTATTATTTTTTTTTAAAAGAAAAATTGGGGGTAGGGGAAATGGGGAGGGAATTACAATGTGGAGAATCGAACTCTCCCTAATAAGGTAGGAGGTCAGATAGACAACCAACTGAACTTCTAAAATTTCCCATCAAAAGACTACTACACTTTCAAGAAATACAATACTCTTTTATTTTACACAACTCATCATAATATTACTTTCCCTCTATTTTCTCACATCCTAAAAAATAGTCTGTGGATTACGTACTCTCACTGCTCTCTATTTTGGTGTACTTAAAATGAGAATGTAGTGAATTGGTTCTGACACATACAAATTGATACATTTCAATTTGCAATGCAAATTGCTCAACTTGTTTTGATGATGTAAATAGTAGGAGCCCACTTTCTTGACTACTATTTTTTTTTACATTCAATATATTTAATTATTGAATCCCACACTTGATACATGACATCTTCCTTATAAATGAAATGAGCCTTATACGATGTTAATTTCGATTAGTCAGACTAGTGAAGTTATTTTGAATTTAGGAGAAAGAACTAATGACCAATAAAGCTACATGGTTTTTCAACCTAACAACATGTTTGAGGTTAAAAAATGATGTTTTAATGGTATAGACATATTGTGACTCGTTTAACTTGTTATAATAAATTATTATAGTTTATTGATCTACACTTACAATTTATAAAAGATGTGTTTAATTGGTATACACTAATAGTATAAAAAAAACTAGATTATATAAATGATAAATGTTATCACAACCACACAAAATTTGACATTAGTAACTTGAAAATAAAGCAAACTATACGTTATAACGTGCTAGAGAACATTAATAATGTAAAAATTCTTTATACCATTGATATAATATAAGTAAATTCTAGAAGCTTGCCTATTTATAGTTGGTTTCTAGATCCCTTTGATCTCGTTGGTCATGAGAAATACATCTCTGTCCTACTCCGTCCGTCCAATAATATTTATCCGATTTGACACACATATTAAAAAATAATAAATAATAGGGATAATTTTATTATATCATTCTTTAAATGTAATAAATTTAATGCTTTAGGAACTGCATCGAGTAGTAAATAGTACTCCATTTAATAACAAGGTCAAAATAGATAGAAATGAGTAAATTATCCATTGTTTTTTCATATTGAATAAATATTGTTGGACATCTATTTTTAATATAGTGAACAAGTAAAGATGGATGGAGGAGTAATAATTAAACATATCTCTGATGAAGACTAATTTAATTTTATGAAACCCTCACCCCTACCCCCACTCCATCGCCAACCCAACCCCACTTCCATATATCCATCATCATTAAATGTGTTCTTTTTCTTTTTCCAATGAGAAAAACAATAAAGTACTCTATATCTCTTAATTCCAAAACCATCTTCCAAGAAGAAGAAATAGAGAAAAAATGGAAGGGGAGATCCACAATTTCATAGTGGTATGGGCTATTGTCTTAACATGTTTATCTTATTCTCACACCATAGCCAAATTCATTCCCAAAGGCAAATCAAGATTTGTGGTTATAATACCAATAGTTTGTCTATTTTTAATTCTTCCTCTTTATCTCACTTCCATTAATCTTGGTGGCCTTAGTTCTTTCTTGATTGCATGGATAGCCACTTTCAAACTACTCCTTTTTGCTTTTGGTAAAGGCCCTTTGTCACCAACCCCACCTCTACCACTTTCAACATTCATTCCCTTGACTTGTTTGCCTATAAAGTTAAAAAAATATTCAACTAGTCATGTTGAAACCACAAAAAAGATCACAAATTCAACTTTCAATCTTGTCACCAAGAATGCACTTCTAGCCATTTTGATAAAGGTGTATAATTATAAAAGATATTTGCATCCAAAAGTCATTCTCTTTTGTTATTGCTTCCATCTCTACTTTACGATAGAAATCATATTTACCATGATTAGCACTATGGTTCGAGTTGCGAGCCGAGTCGAGCTCGAGTCGCCTTTTGATGAGCCGTACAAGTCCAGCTCGCTTCAAGATTTCTGGGGCAGGAGGTGGAACCTAATAGTAACCAATATCCTCCGTCTGACTGTCTACAACCCCGTCCGAACTATGATGGAGGATCGGATCCCGAGGATGTGGGCCAGTCTCCCTGCCGTACTCGCCACGTTTTTCGTCTCGGGGATAATGCATGAGCTGATGTTTTACTACATTGTAAGAGTGAAGCCTAGTTGGGAAGTCACATGTTTTTTTATCATGCATGGAGTGGCTTTGAGTCTTGAAATTATGATTAAGAAATTGTTGAATGGCAAATTTTGTGTTCCTAGGTTTATTTCTGGTCCATTAGCATTAGGATTTATAATTTTGACCAGTTTTTGGTGGTTTTTTCCACCATTATTGAGGGTTCAACCAGATGTTAAAGCATGTATTGAATCTATTGCATTTCTAGAGTTTGTTAGGTATGGCAAACTGGTTAGTCCTGCCAATATCACTTGTCCATTCATGTGAGACTAGTTAATTATTTACACTGAAATAGAACAATCTCAAATTATATAACCGGTAATTTTAAATTTCTCTTTTCAAGAAAAAGTTTTTTGTTGTGTATAATTTGTTGATATTCAGAGATCAGTGATCTGATTCATCTAGATTCGTCATGTACTATGGCCTAATTAAAAGGGAATTGCTTTCAACTAGCGGTTTTTTCATTCCCAAAACTTGAAACTAAAATCTCCAATCAAAGGTAAAGGGATCTCAGTCATCTCACTATAGTGATGTCGGTTTGCAATGTCAAATGACGGTAGGATACAAAAAGTAATAGGAAATTTGATGTTTTAAAAAGTTTTTTAAATTTTCAATCACAAAATTTCGACTGCGTTTCATATACGCGCACCACTTCAATTTCTGAATATCCCTGCAACTTTGCATCAAATATACTTCTTCTTTTCTTTTTTTTCCAAATATCATTCAATTCATCTCCGTCGTCGGCCTACATTTACTGAAAATTATTTATATTGAATATGTATCAATAACATGGGAATTAATAAAGAATATGAATAACCCGCTACAACCGATTAAAATACACTGATATATATATAACTTACAAATATTTTAGACCATCAACATGTATCACGTAAAAGATAAATCTTCTAACCTTAGCTCAATTACTTTAGAAGAAAATGTAAATTTGACCTTAAGATGCTTTATAATTTATTTTCCAAGTGCCCTTATTATTTGAATAAATTAGTTAAAAATACATATAGTATGTAAATTCTCCTTTTATAATAAATGTATTATTGTCACTATTGGTCCGCGGTTCAAAAAGTCTATCTATAAAATGTAACGTATGCAGCTAATAACCAATAGTAAATAATATATTATTAAAAAAATATATAGTTAAACATGTTTGAACTTTGAAGGAATATTTACTTAATTATATTACACTGTTACTTTCAAGAATATATACCGCAATACCATCAAACATATTGTGAGATAGATAAAATCACTCTAATTAGGTTGGAATCATGAGATCGATCACTTCACACTTAATTAGGGATTTCTGATTCTAGTTTTGAAAATGAAGAAGTTCTTGATACGGATCGTCTCTCCTTATAAATGAGCCTTAAGTGATGTGAATTTTAATTAGGAGAAAAAATTAATGACTAACATCGTTGCATTGGTATTCAATATGACAACACATTGTGATTAGCAAATGGTGTTTTAACGATAGAAACATACCTTGATGTGTTTAACTTGTTATAATAAATTATTATATATAGATTACTGACAATATATAGAAGATGCGTTCAACTGATTTACACTGATAGTATAACAGAATTAGATTACCTAAATGATAATTGTGGTTGTAACCATATAAAATTTGACTTTATTAACTTGAAAATAAGGGAAAATGCATACATTAGAAAACTGTTAAAGTGCATTAATAGTGTAAATATTCTAATATAAGTTAAATCCTAGAAGATTGCCTATATAGTATGTTTTTAAATAATTTGATTACATTGAATTGTCAGTATAAAAATAAATAGACTTCTTTATACTCTCCGTTTTGTTTTAGTTGGCCCTTTTATTAAAAATAGTTATTTCAATTTACTTGTCCAATTTATAAAATCAAGAGAAGTTTATTATGTTCTTCCATTACTACTCCTATCATTAAATAACTATGTAAAGTGTACATATTTAAATTTATATTTTCAAAATATAATTAATAGAGCTACTTTAATAAAATAAACCGCTAATAAATATTTTTTAAGAAAAGTGAAAAGGACCAAGGAGGAGTATCATACATACATCTCTGTCCAAATAATTAAACATATCTCTGATGAAGACTAATTTAATAATGTGAACTACCACCCCCCCACCCCACACCCCCACACCCCACCCCGCAAACCAATCCCACTTCCATATGTCCCCTAGGTCCATCATCATTAAATGTGTTCTTTTTTTCTTATCAGAAAAATAATAAAAGTATTATCTCTTAATTCCAAAACCAATCCTCCAAGAAGAAGAAACATAGAAAAGATGGAAGGGGAGATCCACAATTTCATAGTGGTATGCACTATTGTCTTAACAAGTTCATGTTATTCTCACACAATTGTCAAATTCTTTCCCAAAGGAAAATCAAGATTTGTGGCTATTATTCCAATAGTTTGTTTATTTTTCATTCTTCCTCTTTACCTTACCTCCATTAATCTTGGTGGCCTTACTTCTTTCATCATTTCATGGCTAGCCACTTTCAAGATTATTCTTTTTGCCTTTGGTAAAGGCCCTTTGTCATCAACCCCACCTCTACCACTTTCAACATTCATTCTCTTGGCTTGTTTGCCTGTAAAGTTGCAAAAATATTCACCTAGTCATGTTGAAACCACAAAAAAGATCACAAATTCAACTCTCAATCTTGTCACCAAGATTGCTCTTTTGGCCATTTTGATAAGGATCTATAATTATAAAAACCATTTACATCCAAAAATCATTCTCTTTTGTTATTGCCTCCACATTTACTTTGCTCTAGAAATCATATTGACCATGATTAACATGATGGTTCGAGTTGCGAGCCGAGTCGAGCTTGAGCCTCCTTTTGATGAGCCGTACAAGACTAGCTCGCTTCAAGATTTCTGGGGCAGGAGGTGGAACCTCATGGTAACCAATATACTCCGGCCCACAGTCTATGACCCTATCCGGTCGATGATGGCCAACCAAATCCCGAGGAAGTGGCTCCCACTTCCTGCGGTGCTCGCCACATTTTTCGTCTCGGGGATCATGCATGAGCTGATTTTTTACTACATTGCAAGAGTGAAACCTAGTTGGGAACTCACATGTTTTTTTATCATTCATGGAGTGGCTTTGAGTCTTGAAATTATGATCAAGAAATTGTTGAATGGCAAAATTTGGGTTCCTAGTTTTATCTCAGGCCCATTAGCATTAGGATTTGTAATTTTGACCAGTTTTTGGTTGTGTTTTCCACCATTATTGAGGGGTGAACTAGATGTTAAATTGTGTACTGAATATATTGCTATTTTAGAATTTGTTAGGTATGGTAAACTGGTTAGTCCTGCCAATATCACTTGTCCTTCAATGTAAGACTGGTTAATTGTTCACACTGCAATTGGTAAAAACTTACCCCGCACCTAGTGTATACATCAAGTCAATACATGCATGCCATGTTTTTGAATTTAGAGTTCATGTTATTTAACCATGATTAACTAGCATGTATTTTACTTGATTTAATTATTTAACCATGATAAATTACATTAGTTTGGTTTATATACCGAATGCGGATAAGTTTTTAACCTGAAATAGAACAATCTCAAATTGTAGTAACTTATAATTTCAAATTTTCTCTTTTCAAGAAAAAAGTTTTTTTTCTTGTGTATAATTATTTTATATTCTGAGCTCACTGGCCTTATTTATCTTGATTCGCTGTGTACGGTCCAATTAAAGAGGAACTAATCTCTACCATGAGGTTCCAAAACTTGAATTCGAAAGCTCCAATTAAAGATAGGGAGATCTCATTCATTCTACTATAGTGGTGTCAGGCAAATGACAGTCGGACACAAAAAGTTGTATGAAATTCGGAGTTTACAAAATAGGTTTTAAAAGTTTTTTTCAAATTTTCACCAACAAAAGTTTAACTTAATTGTATTTTCATATATGAACGCAACTTCAATTTTCGAATATCCTTTTCAACTTAACTTCAAAGATTACTTTTTTAAAAAAAAAATGATTTGATTCATGACCGTCTACCTGCACTTACTTATAATTATTTGTATTAAATATGTGTTGGGTAATGTGAAAAAGAGCGTGAATAACCTGCTACAATCGATTAAACTACATTGATATACATAGCTTGCAAAATATTTTACACGAGTAACGTGTATCATATAAAAGAAAATGTGAATTTGACATTTATTTTCCCTGTGCCATTATTATTTGAATAAATTAATTGAAAATACATAATATATGTAGAATCTCCTTTTATAATAAATGTATTATTGTCACTATTGGTCGGCGGTTCAAAAAGTCTTCTTTTTGTTATAATAAATTATTATAGTTTACTGATCTACACTTACAACAGATTGAAGATGTGTTAACATATATATACTGATAGTATAAAAGAATTAGATTGTCTAAATTATAATTGTCGTCATAACCATATAAAATTTGACATTGGTAACTTAAAATAAGGCAAATTATATATTATAATAATGTGCCCAAGAACATTAATAGTGTAAAAATTCTTTATACCATTAATATAATATAAATAAATCCTAGAAGATTGCCTAGATATAATTGATCTCTAAATAGTTTGATTACACTGAATTATCAAAATTAACAAAAAAAAAAAAATAGACTTCTTTAATCGCGTTGGCCCTGGTCATGTGAAATACATCTCTGTCCTAATAATTAAACATATCTCTGATGAAGAATAATTTAATTATGTGAACCCCACTTCCATATGTCCATCATCATTAAATGTTGTTCATTCCAAAACCATCTTCCAAGAAGAAGAAACATAGAAAAGATAATGGAAGGGGAGATTAACAATTTTATAGTGGTATGGACTATTGTCATAACAAGTTTATGTTATTCTCATACAATTGTCAAACTATTTCCTAAAGGCAAATCAAGATTTGTGGCTATAATACCAATAGTCTGTCTGTTTTTCATTCTTCCTCTTCATCTCACCTCCATTAATCTTGGTGGCCTTAGTTCTTTCTTCATTGCATGGCTAGCCACTTTCAAGCTCCTCCTTTTTGCTTTTGGTAAAGGCCCTTTGTCACCAACCCCACCTCTACCACTTTCAACATTCATTCCCTTGACTTGTTTGCCTATAAAGTTAAAAAAACATTCAACTAGTCATGTTGAAACCAAAAAAAAGACCACAAATTCAACTTTCAATCTTGTCACAAGATTGCACTTCTAGCCATTTTGATAAAGGTGTATAATTATAAAAGACATTTGCATCCAAAAGTCATTCTCTTTTGTTATTGCCTCCACCTTTACTTTGCGCTAGAAATCATATTTACCATGATTAGCACTATGGTTCGAGTTGCGAGCCGAGTCGAGCTCGAGTCGCCTTTTGATGAGCCGTACAAGTCCAGCTCGCTTCAAGATTTCTGGGGCAGGAGGTGGAACCTAATAGTAACCAATATCCTCCGTCTGACTGTCTACAACCCCGTCCGAACTATGATGGAGGATCGGATCCCGAGGAAGTGGGCCAGGCTCCCTGCCGTACTCGCGACGTTTTTCGTCTCGGGGATAATGCATGAGCTAATTTTTTAATTACATTGCAAGAGTGAAGCCTAGTTGGGAAGTAACATGTTTTTTTATCATTCATGGAGTGGCTTTGAGTCTTGAAATTATGATCAAGAAATTGTTGAATGGCAAATATTTGATCCCTAGGTTTATTTCAGGACCATTAGCATTGGGATTTACAATTTTGACCAGTTTTTGGTTGTTTTTTCCACCATTGTTGAGGGGTAAACCAGATTTTAAGGCATGTACTGAATCTATTGCATTTTTAGAATTTGTTAGGTATGGTAAATTGGTTAGTCCTGCCAATATCACTTGTCCATTCATGTAAAACTAGTTAATTGTTCACACTGAAATAGAACAATCTCAAATTGTATACTAAGTAACTTGTAATTATTTCAAAATTTTCTCTTTTCAAGAAAAAGTTTTTTGTTGTGTATAATCTGTTGATATTCGGAGATCACTGATCTGATTCATCTAGATTCGTCGTGTATGACCTAATTAGAGGGTAATTGCATTCTGCTAGGGGGGTTTTAATTCCCAGAACTTGAAACCGAAATTTTCAATAAAAGTTAGAGAAATCTCATTCATCGCACTACTATGGTGTTGCAGTTTGTATTGTCAAATGACAGTAGGATTCAAAAAGTATTATGAAATCTTCTAACGTCAGCTTACTTCATCAGAAGAAAATGTGAATTTGACTTATAGATGCTTTATAATATTTTTTTCCAGGTGCCATTATTATTTAAATAAATTAGTTAAAAATACATAATATATGTAAATTCTCGTTTTATAATAAATGTATTATTGTCAGTATAGGTTGGCGGTACAAAAAGTCTTCTCTTTTTGTATAATCCCTTGTGGATTTAGTATCCTATAAAATGTAACGTATGCAACTAATAACCAATACTAGTATTTAGTATATTAGGAGTTTCAGGTTCTAGTCTTAGAAATGAAGAAATTTCTTGATACGGGGCGTCTCCTTTTATAAATGAGCCCTACGTCATGTGAGTTCTAAATTTCTAATTAGTCAGATCAGTGGGATTATTCCGAATTTAGGAGAAAGAAATAATGACAAACATCACTATATTGTTATTCAACCTAACAACGTGTGTTAATAACGATAGAAATTTCAAGGTCATTTATTAAGGATGAGGGCATCTAACGGCATCCTCTTAGGGTATTATTGAAGATTGTCAATAATGACAACAAAGTCACTATTAAACATATCTGAAGAGAGGCAAATCAATGAGTTGATTTTTTGTCAAACGAAAGGCACTAGCATGATGAATATTTAATAATATTGGGGAAATGCTTTCAAGACTATGGGAAGTTCTTCTGCCCACAGATTTAAGCGACGTTGTATTTGAAAGATTGTAATTAGCTACCTTTTAACCTTTTCCAAAGTACCAAAAAATTTGAATTTCACATGGCATTCAAACTAATTTGATCGTAACTCATACAACCTTAGTCCACCATGTGACCATGAGTAAATATTCTTATAGAAATGGACAGGTGAAATTGGTTGGACTAATTAATTTACCATACCTAATAAATTCTAAGAAAGCAATAGATTCAGTACATGCTTTAAGCTCTGTATTACCCCTCAAAAATGGAGGAAAAAACAACCAAAAACTTGTGAAAATTATAAAGCTAAGTGCTAATGGACCTGAAATAATCCTAGGAACCAAAAATTTGCCATTGAAAATTTTCTTGATAACAATTTCAAGACTCATAGCCACCCCATGAATGAGAAAGAACATCATGGCTTCACCACTAGGCTTCAACCTTCCCATGTAGTAGAAAATCAGCTCATGCATTAGCCCCGAGACGAAAAACGTTGCGAGCACGGCCGGAAGTGGGGCCCACTTCCTCGAAATCCGGTCGGCCACCATCGAATGGACGGGGTGGTAGACGGTTGGACGGAGTATATTGGTTACCATGAGGTTCCACCTCTTGCCCCAGAAATCCTGGAGCGAGCTAGCCAGGTAAGGCTCGTCGGAGGGTGGCTCGAGCTCGACTCGACTCACCCTTCGGACTGTGGCGCTAACCATGATTAATATGATCTCTAGCATGAAGTAAATATGTAGACAATAGAAGAAGAGAATGATTTTTGGATGCAAATAGTCCTTATAGCTATACACCCTTATCAAAATGGCTAGGAGTGCAATCTTGGTAACAAGATTCAAAGTTGAATTTGAGGCCTTTTTTGTGGTTTCAACATCACTAGTTGAATATTTTTGTAACTTTATAGGCAAACAAGCTAAAGGAATGAATGTTAAAAGTGGTAGAGGTGGGGATGATGACAAAGGGCCTTTACCAAAAGCAAAAAGAAGAAGTTTGAAATTGGCTAGCCATGCAATGAAGAAAGAAGTAGTGCCACCAAGATTGATGGAGTTAAGATATAGAGGAAGAATGAAAAATAGACAAACTATTGGAAGTATAGCCACAAATCTTGATTTGCCTTTTGGAATGAATTTGGCTATGGTGTGAGAGTAACATAAACTTGTTAAGACAATAGTCCATACAACAATGAAATTGTGAATTTCCCCTTCCATTTCTCTGTTTCTTCTTCTTCTTGAAAGATGGATGGAATTTAAAGGTGTCTAATAGAAAGAAATCATATTATATGAAGTATCATACAATATGATTGTTGACTTAGGGAACATGTGGAATTGAAGTTGGGGAGAAATAATTAAGCTGTTGTCGTGTAAGATATGTTTAGTAATTAGGAAAGATATTTAGTTTGCACAAATCAAGGAAATCTGTTTTTTTTTTTTTTTTTCTTTTTTGGAAAGAGTTTTAATTTTTATACTTTGCACATGGTCTAGGCAATCTAGTGTTTTGTGAAGAGTTGTGTTGAGTAAATTTTGATAGTATAATGATGGTAAATATCGTCGCCCCTAATATTTTCATCAAATCAAATTAATAGCTATACAGTCAAACCTCGTTATAATGACAACATTCGTCTGAAAATTTTATGATTATTTTAGTTAGGTGTTGTCATGTATGTATACCAATATTTGACGCTTAGATCTCATTTAATTGTTATAAACAAAAGAATGCAAAATGATTAGTTTAATGATTTTATATACCAAAAAGAAGGAATGTATTTGCTAACCAATTTAAACAAAAAAAATAAAAAGAGTGTAAGTGTGAAAAAGACAAACACCAATAGCTAATCTCATTTAAACCTAACAACACGTTGATATTAACAAACGATGTTGTAATGAAAGAAATTTTCATGGTTTTTATTAAGGATGATCAGGACATCCAATGTACGTCATCCTCTAAGGGCTATTATTGAAGATTGTCGATATTTATTGAATATCAAGAAAGTCTCTATTAAATTTATTTGGAGAAAGACGAGCCAATGTGTCGTCTTTCTGACAAACGAAAGGCACTAACAAGATGAAGATGCAATAATATCGATCGGAAAATGCTCTCATCTTTCGTCACACCGAACTTTTTTTTGTCATTTCCAATGAACCCCAAAAATAGGAAACTTCACATGGAATTCAAATTATTTCTATCATAACTCATACAAATCTTAGTTCACCACATGAATAAATATTCTTACAGAAGTGGACATGTGATATTGGTAGGACTAATTAATTTACCATACCTAATAATTAAGTTCCGTATTGCCCCTCAAAAATGAAGGGAAAAACAACCCAAAAACTTGTGAAAAATATAAATGCAAGTGCTAAAGGACATGAAATAATTCTAGGAAGCAAAACTTTGCCATTGAAAATTTTCATGATAACAATTTCAAGACTCAAAGCCACCCCATGAATGAGAAAGAAGATGATGAATTCACCATTAGGCTTCAATTTTTCATTGTAGTTGAAAATCAGCTCATGCATTAGCCCCGAGCCGGAAGTGGGGCCCACTTCCTCGAGATTCGGTCCACCACAATCGAACGGACAGGGTCATAGACGGTCAGACGAAGTATATTGGTTACCATGAGGTTCCACCTCTTTCCCCAGAAATCCTGGAGCGAGCTAGCCAGGTAAGGCTCGTCGAAAGGTGGATCGAGCTCGACTCGACTCACCCCTCGGACGATGGCGCTAATAATTTTGAATATGATCTCTAACATGAAGTAAATATGTAGGCAATAGAAGAAGAAAATGATATTTGGATGCGAATAGTCCTTAAAGCTATACACCCTAATGAAATGGCTAGGAGTGCAATCTTAGTAACATGATTCAAAGTTGAATTTATGATCTTTTTTTTGGTTTCAACTTTATCACTAATTGAATATTTTTGAAACTTTATAGGCAAACAAGCCAAGGGAATGAATGTTGATAGTGGTAGAGGTGGGGTTGATGACAAAGGGCCTTTACCAAAAGCAAAAAGAATGAGCTTGGAAGTGGCTAGCCATGCAATAAAGAAAGAAGTAGTGCCACCAAGATGAATAGAGGTAAGATAAAGAGGAAGAATTAAAAATAGACA
Source organism: Capsicum rhomboideum (assembly GCA_031232105.1). Taxonomy (NCBI): domain Eukaryota; kingdom Viridiplantae; phylum Streptophyta; class Magnoliopsida; order Solanales; family Solanaceae; genus Capsicum; species Capsicum rhomboideum. The sequence continues at coordinate 2,035,172 of CP124718.1, forward strand.
AACTATTGGAATTATAGCCACAAATCTTGATTTGCCTATGGGAATGAATTTGGCTATGGTGTAAGAGTAACATAAACTTGCTAAGACAATAGTCCATACAACAATGAAAATTGTGAATTTCCCCTTCCATTAATTCTGTATTTCTTCTTCTTCTTGAAAGATGGGTGGAATTTGAAGATCTCTTGATTATTTCTAATTGAATAAAAAAACATATCATATGAATCATCATACAATATGAACTTAGGGAACATTTGAAAGTGGGGTTGTCTAGAAATAGAATATTTCTCCTAAAATAGTTTATCCGTTGTTATCTAATATGTATAAAGATGGTGTTAAATCGAACTTGCGTATTCATGCGAACATAATAATTTTATACTTGAAATTATAAAAGGTCACAGAAAATCATTTATATACTACTCAAAATAGAATATATGAAAATATATTTGATTTAGGATAAATTCATATACACAAACAACATCAATTTTCGAATATCCTTTTCAACTTAACTTCTAATATAACTTTTTTTCAAATATCACCCAAATCATGACCATCTGCCTACATTTACTGATAATTATTTATATTGAATATTTATCGATAACGTGGGAAAGAGAGTGAATAACCCCTACCAGCGATTAAACTACGTACATTGATATATATATATATATATAACTTACAAATATTTTACTCGATCAACGTGTATCACATAAAAAAAAAAACAAGAATAAGTCTCCTAACCATAGCTTACTTTAGAAGAAAATGTGAATTTGACATGCTTTATAATTTATTTTCCATGAGCCATTATTATAATTCATAATTTGTTTTCCATGTACCATTTGAATAATATATACAAGAAGTCTTCTCTATATGTTTGTATAATCCCTTGTGGATCTTGATTATATTTAACAAATGCAGCTAACAATCATTTATTTTTTATATATAGATAAACAAGTTTGAACTTTAAAGGAATATTTTCTTCATTATACTGTTATTTTATAAGAATATATACCGCAATGCCATCAATATATATAGTGAGATGGATGAAATCACTCTACACTTAATTAGTAATTTTGGGTAGATAGTAGGTTATTTCACAAGAAGTTCTTGATATGTGGCATCTCCCATTATAAATGAGCTCTATGCAAAGTGAATTCCGACTAGTCAGACCAGTGAGATTATTCTGAAGTTAGGAGAAAGAACTAATGACGAACATCGCTACACTGTTATTTAACCTACTAACAAGCTTTGATTAAGAAATGATGTTTTAACGGTAGAAAATTTCATGCTCGTTATTAAATATGAGGACATCCAACATCATCTTCTTTCGACTCTATTGAAGATTGTCGATATTTATTGAATGTCAATAAGGCTTCTATTAAAAAAATTTGGAGAAAGATGTATCAATGTGTTGTCTTTCTGACAAACGTAATGAAAGGCACAAGCATGTTAAAGATTTAATAGTATTGGAAAATATTCCCAAGGATCGTTTGTGGTGGTGAATATACCACAAATTTTCAAGTTGAAGCACGGATATCTCGCTCTTTTTAATGAGATTCAAACCCACGACCGTATAATCTTCACTAATCAAATAGTATAAATTTTGACTTGTCCTCTGCAAGACAAAACAGCCCGACAACGTCATATTACTCAAACAACGTAATTTCTAATTAGTTGAAGAGTCTAAAGTTTTATTAAAAAAGCAACTTCCTTCAATATAAAATTACTTGAAAGAGTTTGAATATTTTGTATCTCTCAACTCTCTCTTTTTACTGCATCAATCTCAAATTATAAACGCAATACAATATTCTTTTCATCTACAAGATCCTACTTCTCATTTATATAGCACAAGAAAGAAAGCATCCTTTATCTAGATGTAGGATTTCTTCCATAAGTAAATGTCAAGATAATGGAGTAATTGGAGGCGTAGTGGATTAATTAGTATCAGATAGTGGGACAAACGTGTCCTAGTGATTATATAAGTTACACCAAGAATAATTGACCACTTTCCTATTAACTTATACCCACTAAAGTAATACATTTTAAATCTTATAATTTAACATTAAAATGTTATGCTCCAACAATGTGTACAATGTGTAATTTCTTCTCCCGGCAAACTTAAGCCAAGTTGCTTTTGAAAGACGGTAAGCTAATAAGTTACCTTTTTAATCCTTTCCAAAGTAACAAAAAAGTAAAATTTACATGGCATTCAAATTAATTCCATCATAACTCATAAAAACCTTAGTTTACCATGAATAAATATTATTGCAGGAGTGAACATGTGATATTGGTAGGACTAATTAACTTACCATACCTAATAAATTCAAAGAAAGCAATATATTCGGAACATACTTTAAGATCTATATTACCCCTCAACCAAGGAGGAAAAAACAACCAAGAACTTGTGAAAAATATAAATGCAAGTGCTAATGGACCTGAAATAATCCTAGGAACCCAAAATCTGCCATTGAAAATTTTCTTGATAACAATTTCAAGACTCAAAGCCACCCCATGAATGAGAAAGAACACCATGGCTTCACCATTAGGCTTCAATCTTGCAATGTAGTAGAAAATCAGCTCATGTGCTAGCCCCGAGGCGAAAAACGTCGCGAGCACGGCCGGAATTGGAGCCCACTTCCTTGGGATCTGATCTGCCACAATCAAACGGACAGGGTCATAGACGGCCAGACGGAGCATATTGGATACCATGAGGTTCCACCTCTTGCCCCAGAAATCCTGGAGCGAGCTAGCTAGGTAAGGCTCGTCGAAGGGTGGCTCAAGCTCGACTCGACTCACCCTTCGGACTGTGGCGCTAACCATGATTAATATGATCTCTAGCATGAAGTAAATGTGTAGGCAATAGAAGAAGAGAATAATTTTTGGATGCAAATACTCCTTATAGCTATACACCCTAATCAAAATGGCTAGGAGTGCAATCTTGGTAACTTGTTTCAAAGTTGAATTTGTGGTCTTTATTTGGGCATCAACATTATCACTAATTGAATATTTTTGAAACTTTATAGGCAAACAAGCCAAGGGAATGAATGATGAAAGTGAGAGAGGTGGGGTTGATGACAAAGGGCCTTTACCAAAGGCAAAAAGAATGAGCTTGAATGTGGCTAGCCCTGCAATGAAGAAAGTAGTAGTTCCACCAAGATGAATAGAGGTGAGACAAAGAGGAAGAATGAAAAATAGACAAACTATGGGAATTATAGCTACAAATCTTGATTTGCCTTTTGGAATGAATTTGGCTATGGTGTGAGAGTAACATAAACTTGTTAAGACAATAGTCCATACAACAATGAAATTGTGAATTTCCCCTTCCATTTCTCTGCTTCTTCTTCTTGTTGTAGTAGGATGGCTAGAATTACGAGATAGAATGTGTTTCGTATAGATCGAGACTTGTAGCTGGATTTTTCAGTCATTTCCTAAAAGCATATGTGCTATGATGGTTGTCTTAGGGAACATGTGGAAGTGGGGTTGGGAAGGAATTTAATAGTTCACATAAAATAATTAAGTAGTTGTCATCTATGATATGTTTAGTAATTAGGAAAGATATTTAATTTGCACAAGATCGAGGAGATCTGGCTTTATGGAAAGATTTTAACTTTTATGTTGAAAATTTCATGGACGTTAGTAAAGATGAGATATCCAACGTCATCCTCTTAGGGCTATTATAATAATATATCGATAATCTATTAGTTGAATGTCAATGTCATCTATTGTAGTCTTTCTTAGCAAACGAAAGGCACAAACATAAGAAAGATTTAATAATATCGGAAAATGTTCTTAGGGATATGTGTTGGTGAATATACCACAAATTATAGTTGAAACTAAAATGAACAAAAATGAATGAATAGATAAATATTCAAGCTGAGGAGTGAATATCTTGCTCTCAGATTCAAGCCCAATGTGGTATAATCTTCACCGATCTAGCAATATAACTCTAAACTTGTCCCTCCAAGATACAACATCTCCATAACGTCGTATCGCTCAAACAACTTTGGATTAGTTGAATAGTCTAAAACACCTTTCTTCAATATAAAATTACTCTCTTTTGTTGAGAATAATGAAATAATTGGAAACTTAGGACCCGTTTGGCCATAAAAAAAAATCACTTTTTTTCAAAAATTTATTTCACTTTAGTGAAAAAAAGTGAAATTTTGTGGCATTTGGCCATAAAATTTATTTCACTATAGTGAATTACTCCTACTTCTCTCATAAAAAGTCAAAAAGAACTCTAATTTTTTTCATGACCAAACATAACTCCAACTCCAACTTCCACTCCAACTCCAAAAAATTTACTATTATTTTCATGGCCAAACGCCTACTTAGAATATTTTTCTCTCTCAACTCTCTCTTTTTACTACACCTACCTCAAATTATAAACACAATATAATATTTTTTTCATCTACAACATACTACTTCTCATTTATACAATACAAGGAAGAAAACACTCCTTATTTCTTCCCTAAGTAAATGTCGAAGATATAGTGGATAATAATTTGAGCTATAGCGGGGGTAATTAGTAGGAGATAGTGAGAAGAACATGTCTTTATAGTTATATACATTACACCAAGATTTTTATATTAAAATGTTACGTTCCAACCATATGTAATTTCTTCTCCCGAAAAACTTAAGCGACATTACTTTTGAAAGACAGTAAGCTAAGCAACTTATTTAACCTTTCCAAAGTAACCAAAAAAGTAAAATTCACATGGCATTCAAATTAGTTCAATCATAACTCATACAAACCTTAATCCACAATGACTAAATATTGTTACAAGAGTGGACATGTGATATTGGTTGGACTAATTAATTTACCATATCTAATAAATTTAATGAAAGCAATATATTCGCTACATACTTTAAGCTCTGCATTAGCCCTCAACAAAGGAGGTAAAAACAACCAAAAGCTTGTGAAAATTATAAATGCAAGAGCTAATGGACCTGAAATAATCCTTGGAACCAAAAATTTGCCATTGCAAATTTTCTTGATAACAATTTCAAGGCTCATAGCCACCCCATGAATGAGAAAGAACATCATGGCTTCACCACTAGGCTTCTTCAATTCTCCAATGTAGTAGAAAAATAACTCATGCACCAGTCCCGAGACGAAAAACGTCGCGAGCACGGCCGGAATTGGAGCCCACATCCTTGGGATCCGGTCCGCCACAATTGAACGGATGGGGTCATAGACGGTCAGACGGAGTATATTGGTTACCATAAGGTTCCACCTCTTGCCCCAGAAATCCTGGAGCGAACTAGCCAAGTAAGGCTCGTTGATGGCTGGCTTGAGCTCGACTTGACTCACCCCTCTAACCATGGCGCTAACCATATTCAATATGATCTCTAACATGAAACAAATGTGTAGGCAATAGAGGAAGAGAATGATTTTTGGATGGAAATAGTCCTTATAGCTATACACCCTTAATGGCTAGGAGTGCAATCTTGATAACATGATTCCAAGTTGAATTTGTGGTCTTTTTTTTGGTTTCAACATTATCACTAGTTGAATATTTTTGAAACTCTATGGGCAAACAAACCAAGGGAATGAATGTTGAAAGTGAGAGAGCTGGAGTTGAAGATAAAGGGCCTTTACCAAAAGCAAAAAGAATGAGCTTGAAAGTGGCTAGCCCTGTAATGAAGAAATAAGTAATAGCACCAAGATTAAAGGAGGTGGGATAAAATGGAAGTATGAAAAATAGACAAACTATTGGAATTATAGCCACAAATCTTGATTTGCCTTTTGAAAAGAATTTGGCTTTGGTGTGAGAGTAACATAAACTTGCTAAGACAATAGTCCATACAACAATGAAATTATGGATCTCCCCTTCCATTTCTCTTTGTTTCTTCTTCTTCTTGAAAGAAGGATGAAATTTAAGGATGTCTTTATTATTTCTAATAGGAAAAAAAAACATATTTTATGATTGCTGACATAGGGAACATGTGGAAGTGGGGTTGGGGAGAAATGGAATATTTAACATAAAATAATTAAGCATTTGTCATCTAATAGATGTAAAAATAATTAAGCAATTGTCATCTAATATATGTTTAGTAATCAGGAAAGATATTTAATTTGCACAAGACAAGGAGAGATCTGCTTCTCTTTTTTTTTTTGAAAGAGTTTTAATTTTGATACAACTATGGGGTGTGGCAAACATAAGTACCTAATTAATTAACATACTCAACTTAAGTTTCAATTAATTACAATTCATAGACTAACATAACTATACTTAGGGTTTATAGCCTCTCCCTCCCCTCTCTGTCCACTCTCTCTCGACACTCTCCTCCCATCTCTCCCAATCTCGCCCGTGTATCAATTGTATTTGTATGTTATATCTGATTCTTATGACCAACTTCATATATATATATATATATATAGTTTTATTTTATTTTTTATTTATTTATTTTGTAATTTTTGGAAGTTGCCCTTTAATTTTTATATTTTGCACATGGTCAAGTGATCTAGTGTTTTGTGAAGTGTTGAGTAAATTTTGATAGTATAATGACGGTAAATATCTAGTCGCACTGAATATTTACATCAAATTAATAGCTATATAGTCAATCCCCGTTACAGCGTCAGTGTTTGTCTGAAAATTTTATGTCTGCTATAACGATGTATTGTTATATATGTATACTGATATTTGACGTTTAGAACTCATATAGCTATTATAAACAAAAATACACAAAAAAATTAGTCTAATGATTTTGTGTACCAAGAAGAAGGAATCTATTGTTAACCAATTTAAACAAAAAAAAAATAGAAAGAGTATGAATGTAAAATAGACAAACATCAGTAGACTCATGAAAACCTAACAATGTGTTGCAATTAACAAACGATGCTTTAACAATAGAAAATTGCATGGTCGTTATTATCATCCTCTTATGGCTATTATTGAAGATTGTCAATATTTGTTGAATGTCATGAAGGCCTCTATTAAATCTGTTTGGAGAAAGGTGAACAAATGTGTTGTCTTCGCCTTTCTGGAAAATGAAAGGCGCAAACATGATGAAAATTTAATAATATAAATCAGCTCTCGAGGATATGAAATTTCTTCTTCCGACAGACTTAAGCGGCGTTGCTTTTTAAAACCGTAAGCTAAGCTACCTAAGTCTTTTCCAAATAACACAAAAAGTAGGAAACTTCACATGGCATTCAAATTAAGTCTATCATAACTCATACATGATGGAAACTAGTACGCAGCAGAAGCATTCCAGAATTATACTGTTTACATGAATTATAGACAACAAACATAAACACGTAGTTCACACAAAGCGTACTTAAAATTAACTAAGAATTACCTCTTGAAGCGTGAGCAGATATCTTGAAGCATGTCCGTCTTCGAATCTGCGGTCTTCTACAGTGATCCCAAATTTACAACCGAACTCTCTCAAAGATTAGGTGGGCAAGAATTGAATAGAAAACTGATTGAATTTCTAGGCTAATTGAATCCCTATTTATAGAGATGCTTCTCCCAGTCCAAAGAGGAGAATAAGAACAACCGCATGTTTATTTTGAACAAGAAACATGCGTTTCTTTCTCCCTCTCCCTTAGAAAATAGGATTCCAAGTTCTAGTTCAATGTGGGCACTGTAGGGACCACAAAATTAATTACTGAGGCTCCCTATTATGGAAATAATTCAAAATACTAATTTGAATTATTCTTACCATAATAAATTACAAATCATTCCACTCAAAATTCGTAATTGCACTCCCCTATTTTATTTCAAAATTTTTCATTAAACACTTATGTAATTTCCCATGTTAAGATGACAGATACTAATCAATAAATTAAATTACTGACGAATTTAATATAATGATTAATTTCCTTTAGAGCAATGCTTAACTTATTTCATATGTCGGATTCATGAATCCACCGGCCGGGTTTACACATGAAAACTTATAAGCTTCTCATAAAAGGCGTATCATCAATCTCTATACCGAGATATGGATTCCATCAACTAATTAATTATTTCACCAATATATATTATTATCATCAAATCTACTAGGTATATGGACTCATCTCAGGATCGCACCTTTTAATAAATCAAAACGATAAATAATATATACAGATCATAATAGTTATATCAAGATTGAGAATATAAGTACATTTAACAGTTTAGAGAATATGTTTTATCAGTCAGTCTAAAACAACTATCTCTATTCGGTCCTGTTCGGTACATACAAAATGCACTAGCACGAGAAGTTAGAACTATGTCATTCTCGTAATCAAGATAAATTACATTTAATCTCGTGCTACAATCATTCTGATGGTTTGTCCAAATTTCCATCTACGATTGTGAACTATAACTTTAACTTATAAGAACTGATGATTTGATCTTTTGTGTATAAGCTTAAACTCTATACACCAAATCATCTACTATATAAGTTGAGGACATATATATGACAATGATCTATTTAATATAACAATTTATTGAATTGAATAAATAAATAAATAAACAATCATTCAATATATAATACTATATCAAAACACATGGTTTATAGTATATCCTAACAATACAAACCTTAGTTCACCATGAATAAATATTTTTACAGGAGTGGACATGTGATATTGGTAGGACTAATTAATTTACCATACCTAATAAATTTAAAGAAAGCAATATATTCAGTACATACTTTAAGCTCTGTATTACACCTCAACAAAGGAGGAAAAAACAACCAAGAACATGTGAAAAATATAAATGCAAGTGCTAATGGACATGAAATAATCCTGGGAACCAAAAATTTGCCATTGAATATTTTATTGATAACAATTTCAAGACTCAAAGCCACCCATGAATGAGAAAGAACATCATGACTTCACCATTAGGCTTCAATCTTCCAAAGTAGTAGAAAATCAGCTCATGCATTAGCCCAGAGACTAAAAACGTCGCGGACACAGCTGGAAGTGGGGCCCACTTCCTTGAGATCCGGTCCGCCACCATTGATCGGACTGGGTCATAGACAGTTGGACGGAGTATATTGGTTACCATGAGGTTCCACCTCTTGCCCCAGAAATCTTGGAGCGAGCTATCCAGGTAAGGCTCGTTGATGGGTGGATCGAGCTCGACTCGACTCACCCATCGAACCGCGGAGTTAATCATGATCAATATGATCTCTAATATTAAGTAAGTGTGTAGACAATAGAAGAAGAGAATGATTTTTGGATGTAAATAGTCCTTATAGCTATACACCCTTATCAAAATGGCTAGGAGTGAAATCTTGGTTACAAGATTCAAAGTTTAAGTTGTGGTCTTTCTTTTGGTTTCAACATTATCACTAGTTGAATATTTTTGAAAGTTTATAGGCAAACAAGCCAAAGGAATGAATGTTAAAAGTGGGAGAGGTGGGGTTGATGACAAAGGTCCTTTACCAAAGGCAAAAAGAATAATCTTGAATTGGCTAGCCATGCAATGAAGAAAGAAGTAATAGCACCAAGATTAATAGAGGTGAGATAAAGAGGAAGAATGAAAAATAGACAAACTATTGGAATTATAGCCACAAATCTTGATTTGCCTTTAGGAATGAAATTGGCTATGGTGTGAGAGTAACATAAACTTGCAAAGACAATAGTCCATATAACAATGAAATTGTGGATTTCCCCTTCCATTTCTCTCTTAATTTCTTCTACCTCTTGAAAGATGGCTGAAATTTAAAGATACCTTTATTATTTCTGATAAAATGAAAACAATGTGTTTTGTATATTATGATAGTTGACTTAAGGAACATGTGGAAGTGGAGTTGGGGAGAAATGGAATATTTCACATAAAATATTTAAGTAGTTGTCATCTAAGATATGTTTAGTAATTAGGAAAGATATTTAATTTGCACATGATCAAGGAGATCTGTTTTTTTTTTTGTTTGGAAAGAGTTGGTTTAAGCAAATTTTGATAATATAGAAAATTTGTAAGGTTCCCATCAACTAGGAATAACTTTCTTTTTTATTTTATATAGAGTTTTTTTTTTTATTAGACTTGTAAAAAAGTTTATAGTAAAAAGAATTAGGAGTGCAAAACTAGTGAATTCGCCACCCCTTTTGACTTGAGATATATATGTAGGGCTCAATCCAAGTCATGTGTTGCAAATATTATTGGATCATTTGTGTATTTGTCTGTGTACGTTTGGTGCTGGTTTTTAATTTTTGCCCCTAATGGCAAAAATAAAATCGAGGGCATAAGTTTATATTTCGCATCATAATATACCACAAGCAGTGGTGGATTCAGGATTTAAGGGGGCGCTCGGGAGGTTCGAACACATATATTGACGTTAAGGTTCCGCCTGGAAACTAATTAAAGCATCCAACTATCTTCTTGATTTACAGAGTGTTTTTCTAAATCTTATACCAATTTTTATATAATTATACCTAGTCCGTGTTAAATTTAATTGGTACCGGAGCACCAAAAAATTGGCTATAGGTCCGCCCCTCACCACAAGTTATCCTCGCTAAACATAAGTTCGACTGTTAAGAGAAAAAATTAAAGACCAGGTTATTTAAAGGACAAATCGTGCAGGTTAAGTTCAGAAATGACCCTAAAATGAGTTGGTCTTGATATTTGTCCCCCATAAAAAAGGTCTCACGAAAATGGCTTTCATAATGGGTGGTCTTGATTTTTTTGTTCCGCTTAATAAATTTTGCTCATAAGGCAGACGTAGAACTCTTGCCCATAAGGCAGACGTAGAACTCTTGCTCATAAGGCAGACGTTCATGACATTTCAAGACAATGAACCTACACAATTGACCAGAAGTTCTGTCTTATAGGCAAAAATTAGAACTTTAATATGTTTATAAGTTAGACGTTTATGACATCTCAAGACAATAAATCTACACAATTGACTAAAAGTTCTGCTTATAGGCAAAATTTAGAACTTAGATATGTTGTTGATAAGGTAGACTAGGGGTGTCAAATGGATGGGTTGGGCTGAAATTGAAGATATTAAAATGGGTTGAATTAGAAATTGGGTTGGGTTCAACCCAACTCAAATTTACTTTGGGTTCAAATGGGTTGGGCTAAAATGGGCTAAAAATTGGGTTGGTCTTGATCCACCCAATTTGACCCACTTAATTTTAAGAATATTAACATATTGATATTTACCTCTTGTAACTATAATTTGAATTTCAACACAAAAAAATAAAAAAATAAAAAGTTCTTAATTTGAAAAAGAATCGGGGGGGGGGGGGGGGGAGGTAGGAGAGTGGGTGGGGGGTTAGGGGGGTAAGAAATTTTTTTTAAAAAAAGTTTTATAAAAAAAAATTAGTTGTCACTTGTTTTCTCCTCTTTCATTAAGGAAATCATGTTCCTTATAAAATGGGTTGAAGTGAAGATTGAATTGGCTCAAGTGAAGATCTTTTAAAAATGGGTTTAGGCTTAATGGATTGAGATTGAACCCAATTGTAAATTATATTGAGCCCAACCCATAAATATTGGGTTGGGTTGGGCAGGTTCACTTAATTTGGGTTCACTTTGACACCCCTAAGGTAGACGTTCTAACTCTTGTCCATAAGACAGACACTTATGACATTCAAAAACCTGCACAATTGACTTGAAGTTTTGCCTTATACGCAAACGTTCGGACAAAAATTTAAGACCAGATACTTTATAGTATAAAAATTCAAGACCAGATATTTTTTTTAAAAAAAATCAAGACTAACCATTTTGGGGGACACTAGGCGTAATTTTCTGCCTTTAACCCATCTTTCACATCCAGCCCAAAACAAAATTCTCTACAGCCCACATGAAAAACCCAATTGTTATTAACTTACTAGGGAATTAAGAAGCCCAAAACTAATTCTCATTAATCTCCTTTTGCTGCTGTGCCGTTTTTCGCCGTCGTTAGAGTCTCTAACTCAAGGTATGTGAACTCGTAGGTTTTTTCGAGTTTCGTACTTGAACTATTAAGTTGTATAAATTATTTATCAAACACACCTAGGCTATCATAATTGGTCCTTTTTTACCTGAAATATCACCATCGTACATGTAGGAAAAGTGAATTATCCATAGTTGAGGTATGTCTTGATTAATAACTTGCTATAGTTCAAGTAGGAATACTTTAGGTGTTTTCTCTCCTGTCCAACAATAATACTCTTGACTTGTTCCCTTTCAGATATAACAACCCGACAATATCATATGACTCGAATAAACTCTGGACTAGTTGTTGAGTCCAAAGCTACACTAATAAGAATGTTTTTTTTTTTTTTATAACTGTGGTGTTTGGTTCGGCTTGCATGCACCTCAGCTAATTTTATCCAGCAAGGCTTGAATATATGTGAAGAAATCAGCTAGGCCTCATGGTGCTCAATCCACTTTATTGACCACTAGGCCGTACCCTTGGCTGCAAGAATACCTTCCTATTTTAGATGGCTCCTTGGACTTATATTTCATTGGATTAGCCTTAGTGTTAAATCATTATGAAATTCAGATTTTAATTTCACTATTTTTATATAGCTAAGATACTCCAGTAGTTTTTCTAAGATAAAAAGAATGCTCCTTTTTTTTGGGAGAGTGTAATATGAAGAATGCTCCTTGAATTTCAAAATTTGGAATACCACAATATACCTATATGGGATCTAGGGAGGGTAGAACGTATGCAAACCTTACCCATGCCTCAAAGGTAGAGAGACTATCTCCAATAGACCCTCGGCTCAAGGAAAAAGATTCAAAATCTGGAATACTTTCTATGAAATCTCTAACCATCATCTGGTGCTCCCAGTAATCTGTTCAAGTATTTTTATATATGAACCAACACTAGAAAAGCATTGCCTCTGACCTATGTTGCTTTGGCTCTTCAAAAATGTTGCCGCATGCGTCTTGGATCCTCCAAAAGTAGTTCATTTTTGAAGGATCCGACACGGGTGTGTCAACATTTTTTGAGAAGTCCGAGCAACATAGCCTTTGACTACCAATCTGCTGACGAAGAACCACTTAGCAAAGTCCAAAGCACCAACTGACAACACTAATGATTTATCTAACAAAAATGAAACATTCAGTGGCGAAATTAGCTCGCAATAACACTCAGCCACCCGCTCATCTCCGATGACTATATCGTCGCCAAGGATAGCATAGCGTGTAAAAGTATCTCCTGGATATAATTGGGCTGCTATGAACGAAATCACCAAATGGTGAGTCAATGAGAAAGCAGGACAAGCTCCGTAAAAGCCCAACGGGGCTCCTATTACAAAATGAACTCTACCTCTTGAACATTCATAGTTGTTTATGGTCATCTAAGGCATTGGATCGTATAATTAAGGTCCTTTCTGATTCGACTGCTTTCTTACAGTAGTATAGTATGTTTTGCTCTTAAGAGAAGCACTAATCAGGAGAAACATGTATGAGTTATAAGGTTAAAGAAGTTTGCTTTCTTGCTCATTTGACAGCTCTTATCTCACTCCTTATGATGGTTCCTCTTTTTTCTTTTCTTTTATATGATATCCATAAATTTCATTGTTTTCCGACTTCCGAAGATTTGGTTAGTGTTTTCTCAAATGACCTCATTTTTGTGAACAGTCAATGGAACACGGTTCATTTGAAGATCAATCTAAAGCAACGTTCTCATTGACAGATGAGGACCATACGCTGGCAAATGCTCTCAGATTCAGTCTAAATCAAGAGTTAGTAGTTCACCTCTTCCTTTCTTTTTTCCATTATGCAGTAATCACTGCTAGTACTTTCAGTGTTTGCTTTATTTCCTCGTACAAATGATATTACATAACTTTGCTAGAAGTTCAATAATTGGTAAAATAGAGGAACTGGGCATCCCACTTTGTAAAGTTATTCTGTTTATTTCATGTTAATCTTTTCGTTGCATGTTCAGTCTTCAACCCCCCTTCCCCCTTTTTGTAACAGCGGTTTGTGCAACGAGCTTACGATGATGATTAACTGATATCCACTTTCTTGCAGTCCAAGAGTAACATTTTGTGGATACAGCATTCCACATCCCTCTGATGCTCGAGTGAACATAAGAGTTCAGACTACCGGTAAAGCCAAAAACTTTCACTGACTTATCCTTATCAACAATTTTCTCTAGCAATAGCAATGCAGTAGTAGTCTTTTAGAGGACGTGTGTCGCCTTTCATCATGTATTTGTCGACCAGATTTTCTGGTCTTGTTTAAACTTATTCTTATTAATGTTCAAATTGGCATCTTGCATTCATACTAATGTAACATGCTTGATATTTGCTAAAACTTTCGTAATGAACTTTTAAAAATAGCTGTTTCAGGACATTCTTGTCAGTCTAATTATGTTGGCGAGACTTTCTAGCCAGTTGATTTTGTTGGAGGACTATATGATGCCTTTCCGATTAATAATTCTCCTTTTCTCCTGCGTATCGATTTGGTTCATTTATAGATTGCTACAACATGCATAACCTATGTCCGTCATAATTTGAGGCGGAGCCAGGATTTGAAGCTTATTGGTTCGAGCTAATTTTAAAGTTACTAGGTTCTAAAATAATAATTTGTACATATTTAATGTATTTCTCAAGACAAATACATAATTTGGACCAAAGCTCTACTGGGTTTGGCAGACCCCGCAAACTATACTCTAGCTCCACCCCTTCGTATGATAGACAATTGGAAACAAAAATTTGCAGTAGTCTTTCTATGCTTCCATGTGTTTATACACTTCTATTTCTGAGAAATGTTGTTGATCTCTGTTTTGAGTTTTGGTACATGAAGATTATCTGGCTTCTATTGTAGGAGATCCAGCGAGGGAGGTATTGAACGATTCATGTCAGGATCTAATGCTTATCTGCGAGAATGTTAGAGACACATTTGACAAGGCTATTTTGAAGTTTAAAACTGAAGGTCTGAGCTCTTTGGATATCAAGAAATGATTGACAAGAAGTTCATATAACCTTATATCCAAGTGAAATTTTGTAACCTTATTTGCAGAAAAGTTGCTTTTTTGCAGAATCATAAGGCCATATTTATGTTACATCAGATTGCTTTAGTTGTGCACTGTCATCTGCCGATTGGGTGATCTCCACGGCGATGGCAACACAATTTTTGGCTAGTCGATTCATATATACAAAGAATGTACCTTGGGTTGTGCAGAAATATTGATCTGCAAGTTTTAATGCACCGGGCTGCCCTTTACATTACTTAGGATAGATTACCAAGCCTATACAGTTTGGTATAAGTTGGTTACTCTATATTCTTGTTTATGTGGTAGTGAATCATGGATTTTTTATCAGCTTGCCTTCACGTAAAAGTTGTGTATTCATACTCTCTCTCTCTCTCTCTCTCTCTCTCTCTCTCTCTCTCTCTCTCTATCGACTTGTTTGGCATTGAAGCGTAGTTATTTTCCAAAGTGAAAACACTGGAATGAGGGAATCTGAATCAATATCACAAAGTAATAATAACAATATTGCTAAACCAGGAAATCAATCCACAAGATTCTGGTAAATATCTGATTATTTCATTGAAAATGAACTGACCATTCACATTGCTATTGCTATAGCTATTGCCTATTGCTATTGTAGTATATATGTACAACTGAGATCATAATATACACCAACACAATTTTGATTTCACATGTATACTTGGAAAAAAAAACTTGTTCTTACACTCATCCAGTTGACGCTTCTTACATATCCTCGAGCATTATCAGAACTTCAAACTCGTGTTTGGCTCGTTGCTAACATCTGAAAGATGGTCAGCCAAAGCACATTTCATTGTTTCTCCTATGATGTCTGTCTCCTCGAGGAAGATGAATGAATAAAAAACATTCATATTTAAGATGCATTAGCCAAACAAGGATTCTTTTTATTGAGTTTTTTGTGTGTGAGACCTTGAGTAGATGTATTGTGTAGTCTGCAAGATTGCTGTACCATCAGTTTATAGGTAGAGGGATGCTTCCAGGCTATAAACGAGAACTTGTCACCGTATCGTTCCATTCCTTCCACCAATAGTTGCCAAACTAAGGCTCCTGCACCGGCTTTCCTCCTCTTTGCAGACTCGTAAATCTTGTCATAAACTATTTTCAGAAAAATGTTTCTGTCGTATAATCCATTCTTCTGTAAACTCGAAGGAAAACCAACTTCTGTGAAAAGAACCGGCTTCTTGAGAATCTTTTCAGCTTCACTAATGTGAGAATCAACCCAATGAGATAGAAAATCTACTTTCGCGTCTGAATTTATACCTTTGATCCTGCAAGAGAACATAACGAGCATAAGACTACTTTACAATGTATCTGATTTTGAATAAATTTACTCAGCTTGACTAACCAACTGTGCGGGTAAGCATGAACTGAAGTAAAGTCGATGTTGTCAATAGCCGAGTTCTCAATGAAGTCCACTCCAAGTGATGCTGCCCATTTCCCTGGGTTCAATCCAACGCTTCCAGTTTTTTCCACACCGTAAAAGCCTTCAAGTCCAACAGTCACAAGATGCTTCTGATCCACACTTTTGACAAATTCTGCCATCTCTGCTATCCAAGCCTGTTCATGAAATTACCATTCAAGCTAAAGAAAGAAGGTACTAAAATCAGACCTCTCCATTTTACAGTCATCCTCTATAACAACGTTTCACTATAAAGGAACTGACTTTTTCATGTTACGTTATGTTATATGTGATGTGTAACAACATTTCGTTACAACAACCAAAAAGTATCCGGACAAACAGTGCGGTTATACAGAGATTTGACCGTAGATGCAAAGTGACGAGTAAAAACTGCTTTATGTACTATCCCAGAACTATTGATATGCAAACTAACTCGCAGAGAGTCATAAGTAAGAAATGTTACTGTAGTTCCAGGGTGACATGATTGCAACTGAGTAATCTCTGCCAGATGCTTTATATTCCTTGCTTCAAAATCACCATTTTTCTAGTGTCATTGAGAAGCCAAATCTCACTAGCAAGCAGTATAATTCGAAAAACTAACCTGGAGAGCAGAAGCTGATTTATTGGACTCACAACGAGGCTCATTTATGAGTTCCCACGCAAATATGGCCGGTTCTTCTGAATATTTAACCCCACTTATGGAGTTTTTTCTGGTCACAACAGCCTGCCATGCGCAACAAGGAAACAAATTATAATGTGCTTATAGTTCATCACATGAAAGTATATAGAAAGAAATTGCTTAACTAAGAATAATATTAAGAAAAAAAGCAACAATGTGAAACTAGAGTCTCAATATATTTCAAGCTATGCATTGTAGAGTCGCATAACGTTACTTTTCCGGAGCCTACAATAATGCTATGCAGTAATAATTAAGCTTTGAGCTCCCGCATCTAAGACATGATATTGATGCAATTCCGCAGGAGCTTCAGAAGACATGACTAGGCATCAAACTGACTTAAACTAGTTAGTGCTGCAAACAGTTGATAATACCACTTCGGATCCTTACACACAATGTCGACCTTCTAAATGGACAATAGATATTAACATGTCAACAGAGAATATAAGAAAATAAAGCAGAGAGCTATTGCCAGAAATAAAAAAAGAAAGGTTCTTCAAAGTGATATTGGATTCACATTGTCGAATGTCATAATTTGCTTAATTTGAACATACCTTGACAAAAGACTTGTAGTATGCTTTGACCGTTGGGTTGGTAAAGAATGCATCTCTTGATGAAGACACGTTGGTACCTGCTTCTTGCGCCCACCTCATATATTGAGCAGTGCCACCATATGCTTTTAAATTGTTCACAAGACTGAGGATTAATCGAATGTTATGCTTCCTTGCCTCAACAATAACGTAATCTAATCCCTGAAATTGATAGGATGGTAAGATTGTATCAAAATGCCAAAAAAGAGGTGACGATTTATTGTACGAGAACGGGACTTGTAAATGCCATGTGACCTAAAATTGCACTACTAAGCAAGGTCCTGAACAATAATTTGTAATAGTCTCGTAAGATGAACAGACTTATGTCAACATATGCTTGCAGATACATCGGCAAGATAACCGTTAGGAATTGCAAATGCACACTATAATATCTGTTTTTTCCACTGGTGGTCTTCTAGTCTGTGGTTTCTGTTGCTACTTTCTGCAGTGTTCTTATGGCATTGGATTGATCATTTAATAAAGACTGAATATAATGAATTTTGAACAAATACTATAAAATTTGTATCTTCGTCCATCTAGGCGCAATCCACTATCCACACAAAACTAAGATGCTTGGATCTTCAGTATAGCAGTAGGTACTCATACTCATGAATGCTGATATCCTAGTAAATTTTGCATTGCAAAATACTACATGCTAGCCATTTGTATCGCTAGATGTAGCAATATAAACTATCAGAAGTGATTCTAGTACTCTTTAGCTGATGTTCATTATGTTAAACATCAAAAGTTTTGTCCCTTCAATGTGCTTTTGCACAAAACCTTTTCGGTTTAGATTATGATTTCCAACTATGCCAAATTCCAATGGTATGACCTAAAGCAGGTCTATCCGTATTCCATAGTGAACCCTTGCTAGCTTTAAGATATTAACTGAATATTCAAAGTTTCAAACCTATTACTCCACCAGCCCCAGCCCCAACCCCTCACCAGTGAGAACAAGGTGCATATAAATTGGTTGATGGTTCCTTTTTTACTGTTGTGTTCGAAAAGTTTGTACGCACCTCAACTACTCTATGGGTACCTAAAAACTGGTAGCGATTTATTCCGTCCATCAAGGTTTTGGTAGACGTGAAGAAATCACCTCGCATTTTTTGCGAATTCCGTGGTCTCCCGTGATTTTTATCCCACTTCATTGACAACCAGGCCACAACCTAGTCACTTATAATACATATTAAGTTATACTACTAATTGTAGAGCACAATATTTAAGTTAAATATCCCCAACTTATACAAAGATTCAAACTTTACCATTTATTTCCACTAAACTTTAAGCAAATATCATCTCTGTTTCAAGAGAAACAAATCAACATACCCACCTTAAAACACCATAACAAAGCGAAAACCACAGTGAAATTAGAAACTTGAACATCATTCTCACTTTTTTGAATTAAGAAACAATTTCTCAAAGTGTTCAATAAGTTACTACTGTAAGTTATGTTGCTAGGAATCTTCGAAATGTTGATTGATGTGTGTCGGATTCTCTATAAGTAGTCCATTTTGAAGTATCTGACACGAATGTGCCACCATTTTTGAAGCGTCCGAACAACATAGATTATCTATGAGTACTTCAATAATCCTAATAATTGCTATAAAAATCAAACAAAACCCAAACAATAGAAAAATTATTTCCTCCATTTCAATTAGTTTGTCCTACTTTCTTATTGAGTCTGTTTAAAAAGAATGTCTTTTTCTTTTTTTGACAACTCTTCAATTCCAACTTTACACATGACATGTTTAAGACCACAATATTAGAGGACACTTCGATACATTCTACATATCTTTAATTTAAGACCACAACATTCAGAATCTTAAACTTCGTGCCAAGTCAAAACCAGACAAACAAAGAGTCAGAGCAACATAGAGTCTATAAGTACTTCAACAATCCTAATAATTGCTACAAAAATAATAATAATAAGAGTATCCAACACGAATGCAACACCATTTTTGAAGAGTCCGAGCAACACAGAGTCTATAAGTACTTCAATAATCCTAACAAGTGCTATACAAAAACAACCAAAACCCAAATTCAGAGTATCCAACACAAGTGCAATAACATTTTTGAAGAGTGCGAACAACACAGAGTCTAAAAGTACTTCAGCAATCCTAATAATTACAAAAAAAAAACCAAACACTACCCAAATAACAAAAAGGACAAAAATTAACATTCTTGAAAGTACCTTAAAGACTCTTTCATTGAACACACCAGGTAACAGCTGAAGATCATTAGGTCCACCACCATCACTAAAAGCCCAAGTCCTACAAACACTCAACCCCATTTCACTTCCTTTTTTCAACATCTTAGACACCCTAAATCTTGAAGACTCCCACACACTTTCCTCCATTAACCAATAAGAATTCCATCCATTAATATACAATTCTTGAAAATGTAACAATTGTGTCTTTGGATCATCATTCTTGATATAAAATGTAGTTTTATTAACACCAACAAAACCCATATAAGGTTGTCTTAGAAAGATTTGTGGGAAAGAGAAATTAAGGTTGTCTTTGAAGTTCAAGTACAAAAGAAGCAAAATGGTGAAAATGCCTAATGCTGGATATAGTTTTTTGTCCCTCCATTGTGTGTCCATTTGGAAAAAAATTTGTTGGTTTGTTTATTGGGAAATGTTAGTTATATATAAAGGGATTTATTTAAATTGCCCCACCGTCTTGAAATTTGGTGTAAAATTGTTTTATTTAATTAGGAAAATTATTTGACGGAGCAAACATATGTCTTGTATTTATTTGAAATAGCGAGAGTTGAAAAGAGTTGGAATATATTGGGAGAGTTTGAGTTTAATCTGTTTTGATATGTATATGTTCGCTTGGAGCTGTATCGATTTGCTATGTATCAGTCATATCAATTTAGTTTTGTATTTGTTGTAGATGTTCGATTTGATATAAAGCGAATCAATACAGGGCGAACAAATATAAAGCGAATAGATACAATGATATAGAGCAAATTGATATTTTTAAGTGAGCTATTGCTACATTTGGTAATTAGTCAAACTATCGCTATGACCAGTAATTATGCTCAAAGCACCGCTATTTCTGAATTTCCTCTTAGCCTTCTTTTATTTTTTTTATTTTTCGTCTGATATTCGATGTTTACTTTGAGGCTCGATTAACTGAGCTCATGTTAGAAAGTTCAAATTTAGTAATAAAGCTTTTCCTATCAAAGACAATTTCATCTTCAATAATCAAAACTGAAATCTCGAATTAAAAGTAAGATACGTACAAAACTATATTTTCGATCACAAGTTCGGCAGATCTCAATAATTTTGATGTATATCTTGTATTTATGGTAAAAGGGATTTATATCCTTTTTTTCCCTCTCTAATATATTTTTGTCACTTAATAATCTTATGTAATGAGGTTTGGCAATATTTGGCTAAAATAGAGAAGATTACAAATTGTATGAAACGTGTGGTTAATTGTCTTTTTCAGACTTGGTTTACAGATGTGATTGTCTTAACCACATTTGCCCTCCACCTACACAACACACTTTGTATCTAAATTTGCTAGTAGGTTTGATTCCATCATTTTACACGATTAAATCAAAAAAATATATAAAGGAGTTGTGGATAATGAAATATTATTGAATTTAAATTCACAAGAAATTTGGACTATATTAAGTTCAAGATATATCAATTTGAATAAATAAGTGGTTTAATATAATTGAATTGAGTAATTAAGGCAAGTTCTTCTATTCTGATTCATCATTTTTCTTAACTATATGGTTCATCTGGGGTGATATTGAGTTTCAAGAAATAGCAAACGATCTCATGAATACACAAATACATAACTTTTCAGGAATTTCAATTGCGCTCATATTCATTACCGTGGGAATTGGGTTCAAGTTTTCTCCAATCCCTTTTCATCAATAGACTTCTGATATATATATACGAAGGAGTGTGGCTCATTTGAGAAATTCCCACCTCCCAAAATTCGATCTCAGTGAGCTAGTCCATTGATTAGTTGGATTATAAATGATAAGTTCATTTTATTGGTTCAAGGTCCACTTAGCTATTAGTCCATATTAAAGTTCAGGTTCATATATCACGCGTCAAATGATGTGACAATCTAAATCAAATAAATAAGTTAATGAAATCATGTTATGTATAAGATGATGTGGCAATCCTAATCAAATAAATGAGTTAATAAAACATGCCAAGTGTATAAATGACATATTCTGGCCAATCAAACTGAAGCTTGTCACTAGATGAATGTGATTGATCAGTTCACACCGACCAAATAAGTCACACAGCTAAACTACTCCCTACAATTATAAGTATAGTGATCCTCATAACTCATAAAGGGGGTCGAAATTGATAATGAGAAGCAAGAAAGAGCTTGTAGATCAAAGACTACTAATTTTCTCTATATAAGTGAATATTCAAAGAGCATTTAAAGCTTGTTTGTGTATATTTTTTTTTATAAGTTTGATATATTAGATTTGTTTGGTGTGAAGGAAAACAAATATTTTTTACTTATTCTGTAATGTTCAGTATGCAAGTAAAAAATATTATCGTAAAATTATTTAAGTATATTTAACACGAAACGCTGATAATAGATAGATGAAAATAGTGTGATGGGGAGGGGAAGGGCAAGGGTGGTGGGGTCTTGGGGGTTGGGGGTGATTGGGTGATGGGGGTGGGGTAGCATTATATGTCAAAGGGAGTATATCTTTACATGTAAATCGCATACTTCCACTTAGGGCTGTTCAAAATCGAATCATAACCGATAATCCAAATATAAAATTAGTTTATTGACTTATTGGTAATGGGTTATTGGATTAACGTTTGGATAATGGATTAAAATTTTATAGTTAAAGGTTTACTGGTGCGGGGGTGGATTACTCAATTTTCTTATCAGATAAACTATTAACCCGTTAACAATTATCTTATTTATATTTTTACCCCTAGATAATGTTTTATGTACGTTTTAGGTCTAGAAGAAAATTATCATTTGATTTATATTTTAACCTATTAAAAATTGTACGATCAAAACTCAGCAAGCCTAAAAGATTAATAAATAGACTAATCATCATAGATAGAAACAACTTAGTTGGTGAGAAAATGGAGGACCAATCAATAATCGCTCGATTTTTCATTGTCTCTTAGAGTTGTCCATTACACCGCCTGATAATCGTCCGTTAATCGCCAATTCAATACCGAACCAATCGTTATCTTATCGGTTGGCTAGCGGATTATTAATACATTTAAAAACCGATAGCCAATAAGCCAAACTGTTAAGCATAATTATCCAATCGATCTGCTCGATAAGCAGCCCTACTACCACTAATGCGTTTTACATGTAAATGAGATCCTTCCATTTTTCTCTCTCCTTTATATATTCCTTTTTAGTTATTCAGTCGAGTAAATATATTATCTAGATGAAAATATGATTTTTGGTGGTATTTTAGAGCTTAATCTTTGAGCTTCTTGCTTCGTTTTTTTTGTTTTTTTTGAGTTGAAAATCATTTTACGTAGCGTGGAATCTAAATTCATTATTCATGGTAATCATCCAAGTGTTCGTAGCGCGGATAATTTAATCAAATTAATGAGAAAGATTCAAGATCAAGTTATCCAAGTCTTTGAATCAAATCATATTTAAGTTCAACATACTTTATAATTGTTGAAAGAATCAGAACCAGAGCTAAAATTATCACTAAGAAAATTCAAAATATAAAACAGTAAACACACTAAGAGGTCGAGGGATTAATCACGTAGTTTCCTTTTCTTCATTTTTTTTTTTTGATATCTGTTGCTCTATTTTGCTTCTGTATCTTGATATTTTGTTATCATTTCATTTTTTCCTCACAACCCTTTTCAAAATAACTTTGCTTTTTGAGCCGATGATCTATCTAAAACAACCTCTTTATCCCACAAAGATAGAAGTAAGATCTATGTACATCTTACAATCTCTAGACCCTACTTAATTTACACCGAATATATTATTAATACTATAAATATAATATAATTTTTCGATACAGAAGATTCAGATGAACCCCTACCGTTACCCTAGTTCCGCCATATCCTCAACAAATACTTCATAGCAAAGGGACAAAGAAGTAGAGAGAGAGGAAAATGGCAACTAATTTTAGAATTATTAGTGTGTTGATATCACTTTTTTGGCGGGTATTTCATATCGATGCCATTACGGAGTTTTTTTTTTCTTTTTTTTATATTCTATAGTTTTTAATACGATAAACATAATAAAGGCATTCATCATATTCATGGTCATAACTATACAACTTTGATATAATGTCTTTGAACGCAAATCCAAATTAATCTGACAGTCAGCTAACTATGAGAAATTTGTTTATTTTATTTTTTAGACGATAAACCTCACTTATTATGATCAGTTATACAACAACAATCACTATATATCCAGTATAATCTCATAAGGTGGATTTGAATTAAAAAGATAAAATATACGCAGATTTTATCCCTACCTTGTAACTTGTAAGGATAGTGTGTGGCCATTTTCAATAGACCCTCGGCTTAAGGAGAGAACAAGAAAAAGAAGCAGTAATAACAAACAGTAACAACAACAAAATAATAAGATAAACAACCAGAGACAATCAGGTAATACTAAATTACCTAAATTATATGTTGTGTATATTAATATACCCAAAAAATATATTTATCCGCTATTATTTTGATGGGCGGTTATCCGTTATAGTATGTGATAGCCCAATTATGGACCATTCCAATTGGACTTGGGACAGATGTGGCCCAAATTGTATACCCGAGGCCCATGTTTTCCACTATCACTTCTTTGAGGCAATACATCAAACACATAGTAATCTTAAGCAAACACTCCCTTAAAGAATCAGAAAAACTCAGAAGGAAAAAAGTAAAATTGGTAAGTTTTTTGCTATTTCTCAGCTATTTTGTTTCTTGTTAGTCTCCATATATCTATCTATAAATAGGTTAGCATTTTGCCTAACAAGTTAAAAATAAGGTGAATTTGTACTTCAAGTTGTTATCTTTAATATGTGTTATTGAAATTTACATTTTTAGTTTGGTCTATAATGGGTGTTATAAAGTTACGCCATGCTCCGTTCACTTTTACTTGTCACGTTTCATTTGACTAGAGTCAGTTTGACTTATCTTTGGAGATAAATTAAATTAGATTAATTTGATATTTTTATATTTGAAATTCAGATGTTCGAAAACTATATGAGAAATAATATAAGTTGCGAGCCTTCTCATATTAATATGGTGAAAAAATACATGTTAAAATGTTGGTCAAAATCCATACAGTTTGACTCTCGAGAAGTGAAATGTGACAAGTAAAAGTGAATGGAGGGAGTAACATTTTGAAATTCAGATGTTCGAAAACTAAGAAATAATATAAGTTGCAAGCTTTCTCATAGTAATATGATGCAAAAATACATGTTAAAAGGTTGGTCAAAATCCATACAGTTTGACTCTCGAAAAGTGAAATGTGACAACTAAAAGTGAACGGAGGGAGTAACATTTTGAAATTCAGATGTTCGAAAACTATATGAGAAATAATATAAGTTGCAAGCTTTCTCATATTAATATGCTGCAAAAATACATGTTAAAATGTTGGTCAAAATCCACACAGTTTGACTCTTGAGATTTTGAAACGTGACAAGTAAAAGTGAACGGAGGGAGTACGTTTTGATTTTTTTTGTTAATGGTTGTGATGAAAGTTATCATTTTGGATTTGGTCGTTCTCATTTTATGTGACAGTGTTTGATTGTGTACTGAGTTTAGGAAAGAAACACTTTTGTATGGCTATCAATCATAGACATTCTTATGGATAGCAATAGTCTCACTTAGGCGAAATGAAAATTTTTAAGTTAAATTGTTTCTAAATATAAAAAGTGCATCCAAGGGTGTGACCGTGTTCAATGAAGTGGGTTGAACACCATAAGGTTTCAGGTTCAAATCCCAGCCGAGAGACGAAGCACTAGGTGATTTCTTGGCAGGTGTCCTGTGGTGTGGAATTAGTCAGAGGTGCGCTAAAGCTGGCTCGGACATCACGGTTATCAAAAAGTTTTGATGTTGGCTCTTTTATATGGATTTTGAAAGCATCACGAGGCGATTTTGATACCCTTTTAAGATTTGAGCGTGGTTGTTGATTTGTATCTGATAGATATCTTCATAACTGATGTAGAAATAATGGATTGAGTAGCACTTTCACTTGTTTCCTTTTGCATTATGCACTTCCACTTTTTTTCATCTGATTCATAGGTAAGTTTGAAATTAGTTTTATGGGTTCATTGCGAAAGTTTCGTTGGAACATTAAGGAGATGGGTTGATTGTTGCTACACTGTATGTGGGAGAGGCAAAGGGGACTAGCCTCATCCCCTCCCCTCCTATTAGTAGTAGTAGCTAGTAATCACTTAGTTTCTTGTTCTTCAATGTGTGGTACTATCTGCTGTTTTATTTGCTTTGTATCTTGCTATTTTGTTATGGTATTTTTCTTGCTTTGGAAACTTCTCTGTTGAACCGAGGATCTATCGGAAACAACCTCCCTACCCTGCAAAGGTAGGGGTATGGTCTGTGTACATCCTACCCTCTCTAGACCCCACTTGTGGGACTACACTAGGTATGTTGTTGTTGTTATTAAGGGGACGGGGTTAGGATCATTCGTTGCCGTATGTAATGCAAGTAAGGTAAGTAAAGTTTCAGTGCTGACAGCAGAGGAAAATTCTCATAAGGCATTCAAGTTGAAAGAAGTAGTAAGATTTCCGCTCATATGATCGATCATATACTTGTGGATAATAGGCCTGTTAAGTGTTACAATACAGTAGACATGTGAGCATTGGCGGTTGGAGTACGACATGTGAGTTATAGGCCTTATGTCAAGGGCGCTAATTTAGGTTGCTTCTCCTGTTCAGAAATTTGATTCAATCATGTCAGAGAATTGCAGCCTCAACTATTTCACTTATAATTGAAGGATACGATGTGTAGTGGCTATTTAGATTTAGCAGGTTCTCCAT
Source organism: Capsicum rhomboideum (assembly GCA_031232105.1). Classification (NCBI taxonomy): domain Eukaryota; kingdom Viridiplantae; phylum Streptophyta; class Magnoliopsida; order Solanales; family Solanaceae; genus Capsicum; species Capsicum rhomboideum. Next base: position 2,061,708 of record CP124718.1, read on the forward strand.
TCACTTGACTAACTTATCTTGGTGAATCTCCTAATACATAGATATAAAACAGGAAACGTGAGACAAAACACCTTGTCTTGCTGTTAGTACATATATGCCTCTTCTTTAGGTTTTTACATCTCTTTGCCTTGTTTCATTTGCATCTTCTACCTCTTTAAACTGCTTTTGCACATGCTAATATGTCGACGACTTATTGTAGGTTCAAAATGCAAAGCTTAAGATCATCTATTCTGAAGTATGTGGGAGTCAGGGTCCCATTGCAAGTAGTATTATCTCAAACTGAACGTCGGAGTGCGTTAAATATACTCAATTTGCAAACACGCTCTTGTAGCAATTCTGGTGCCACCAATCAGGATCAGATAAAGGAACAAGTGCTTAACCTGGTGAAGAAATTTGACAAGATTGATGCAACCAAGGTACAATTCATCTATTTTTTGTTATCGAAGTTTTTTGCAAGCTTTCTTATCAGTACTTACGACACGGAGCATAAGTTTGTGTAAAGATTACTAAAACGGCAACAAAAATAGTATATATGAACTCGTAATTTAAAAATATAATGGATTCAATGCTAAGAACCTAGAAGGTTGAATCCACAAAGTTTAAATTCGGGGTCCGTCTCTGCTGGTGGACAATATCAATTTAACACGTTTTGTGGCAAACGATGAGTCAAATAGTGGATATTACAGCTGAATCCTAAATCTTTTTATAGGTCACTGAGAGTGCTGATTTCCAGAAGGACTTGAGCCTAGACAGCTTAGACAGAGTGGAACTTGTCATGGCTTTTGAACAAGAATTCTCCATTGAGATACCTGATGAAGAAGCGGATAAGCTTAAATGTTGTGCCGATGTTGCTCAGTATATCATTTCTGGAGCTGAGAAGAAAGCTCAGGAGAGTTCATAGAGTAACTTATTAGCTATCCCGAGGTGTGAGGAGATGATATATGTCATCGGAATAGACAAGGTCTCTTTTGGAACATCTCTCCTGGATAGTTTTTTTTTGTCTGATAAGTTGTTGAATCCCAGAATTACATCGTCTTTTAGTTTTTGTTGATCCGTGTGAATGATTGCTACATTTATGCACCCCGGATTTTAGTTATTAATTCTACAGTGAATACAATCTATGCCGTTACTTTCATATATTTCATTGAACTTTTGTGCATCTGGTATGACTATATATGAAAGGCTACTCATATTCTCAGTGGAAATACATGTGCCTGTTGCACTTCATTCATGGAAGAAACTTATATTTACATCTCTCTCTCACACACACTCACACATAAACTCGTCGTGGGAGGAAGGAAGACTAATCCAACGACTCAAGGTTTGTGACTGAAAGCGCCAACAGATTTGAGTCGTTGGACGTGCTGATTTTTTGACCTCCTGATCATATGACAACAACTTTCTTTCTGCACCTTCGTGTAACTTTAGGGGTCAGATGAATCGTATGTGTCGTGTAAGTACGAATGCCTTCACCGATAGACGTTAGCTCGAGTCCTTTGTGTTTTCCTCTAAAAGCATGTTCACAAATGGTGTTTCTTGGCAGATGAAGGACTTTAACAAGACATGTTTTTTCCAAGTTTGGAATAGCATGAAGATGAGAAGGAAGATCAATAAGAAATTCTCCATCTTCATCTGTAGTGTTTCTTGCCCATGATCTTCTTGCTTTTCCACTTGATCCACAGAACACACCTACTGATGCACCTGAAATATGTTGTCACATGTAAGATTAGTCGTGAAGGGGAGCATTGGTGTAACCGTAAATTTATTGTCATGTGATCAGGGGGTCACGGGCTCGAGCTGTGGAAACAGCTTCTTGTAGAAATGCAATGTAAGGCTGGGTACAATAGACCCTTGTGGTCCGCCCTTCCACAGACCCCGCGCTGTAGCAGAGCTTTGAGTTTGTTAGATTAGTAGTGATTATTCCACTGGCACAAACACAGACGCAAAGCTAAAATTTTGGGTTTATGGATTATGTATTCTTAGAAAATCCTGCTTACTGCTTTTTTGATAAACTATTTATGCATATTAAGTGGATTTTGTAACACCAACATATGATTTGAGCCAAAGATACTGAGTTTTGCGAAATAAGTTGCATTGTGGCTTCGCCTGACCGCAAATATTACTTCAATCAATCAACTATACCTCTGCCATATTTTCTTCACTAGTTTCCTCTTCTTTGTACCTGAATTTACTAGACTTAAGCCAAGTCTTTCGGAAATAGCCTCTCTACCTGTTCGGGTAGTTTTAAGGTCTACGTCCACTTTACCCTCGCCAAACCACACATATGGGATTTTACTGAATATGTTGTTGTTGTAATCAACTATACGAATCAATCAACCATACCTCAATTCCAAATGACTCGGATTTTACTATATTAAATTTTGGACCCATATTTTCAAAAAGAACTCAATGAATTTAGTGAGCTTATTAGTTTATGTTGTTTACCAGCTTTTGGTTCCAATAACACTATCCTCTTTGGTAGAACAGAAATTTGGTGAATGAAGTATTTTATGAAAGCAACATATCTTATTGAATATACAAACAGCTCCAACAAGTTGCAAAATTTAACATTCAACCCCTCCTTTTTCTTAAAATAACATTTTTTGTCTCTTCTTAGTTTTCTTTAACTTTTATTTTATAGATAAATTGAATCAATAATGCAATATCTATTTGATACTGTAAGTCTGTAACTGTTAAAAGAATTAGAAACGGTTCTAAATAAATGAATCCTAATTCCATTTACGGATCAAGTTTAATATTAAACTGAGTTTATATTAATGTTATTAGCTACTGTTTAATCTTAACAACACAAATTAACTTTCCTATATCTTAGGATGTTTATTTCATGTTATTATTCATTTGCAAATTAAATTTTTCAAAACGACATAAACTAGCTAATACTACAAATACACGTAAAAACCGATTTTGATTTTTTAAAAAGATAGTTAAATATAATAGTTCTCAAATTCGAATTACGGAATGGAGAAACCATTGGTAATTAGAGAACCTTTAATGGCATAAATCTAAATTAGTAGGACCAATATTTTCATATATCGAATGATTAAAGAAAAGACCTACATGCTTATGTTTTCAAAATTATCAGACATCTCTAACACTTTTCCAAAACTAAAAAAATACAGGAATTAGCAACGGAATAATTATGTACTATAACAATAATAATAATAATAATATATCCAATGAAATTTTACAACCGGAGAGGATGAGTGTATGCAACCTTAGCCCTACCTCGTGAGGGGTGATGTGTATGCAGCCTTATTCCTACCTTGTGAGGGTAGAGAGGCCGTTTCTGATAGACAGAATAATTCTATAGCTAAACAGTAACGTTAATGTTATTAAGCAACAAATTATCAAAAAGTTCATATAGCACAAACAACTCCGAAATTTAAAAGAGAGACAGCCTTATCCCCTACCTTATGAGGATAGAGAGGTTGTTTCTGATAGATGGAATAATTTTGTATCTAAATTAGTCATTGATGTTATTTAGCGACAGATTATCAAAAAAAATTGGATAGCACAAACGGCTTCGAAACAAACAAAAAGGTATGTGCGCACTACAACTCTTTAGCAACAGATTAGCGACGAATAAGAATAACATACCTAGGATAGGTCTTGAACCAAGTTCCAAATTATCATCCTTGACAATATTATTACAACCATGATCATCATTATAATCATGACAAACAACTTTTCCATTAATAAAAACAGTAGAAAGTTTCTCCTCTCCATAACCAGCCATTTTTATCATATCACCTCTCATAGTAATTGATTCAACTATAGAAACTTCCAAAGTTTCAACAACAAAAAGTGATATGACAAAAAACATAAAGATCATGTTGCTCATTTTTCTCTTCACAATTTTATTCATGAAGAAAAAATTCATGATCTTTGTGTTGTTGTTGTTGTTAAATGAAAATAAAAAAAAAAAACTTTATATGAAAGAAGGTTTTTTATTTTTTTATGAGATGGAATGAAGAGAAAATGAAACGTTACCATATCTTTGGTTTTATATATAAGCAACAATTGCATGGTTACTTTACTTCTCTTTGTTTTAATGCTATTACATTTATAACCTTGAGGCTTTCCTTAATTAAACAAGAAACTGAAATTTTAATATAGGCTTTACAATTAATTAAGATGGTTCAATGCATTGCTCTATTAAAATAAACTCATGACTATTAATTTTTTTGCGTTAATGTTTCCCAAATTAAAGTATAGCTCGAGACTTCAATTCTTTTTACGATTTAAGTTATACACAGTGATGGTGTAAATATTTTTTACACTGTCAGTATATTTAATTTGTTATTGGTTATAGGCGCGCGCATGTTAGTCTTCTTTCAGGTAATAAGGATTGGGGCTATTGATCAGGTAAGACGAAATGAAATTGCTAGAGTCTTCGAGGCGCTGAAAGTCAAGTCTAAAATTTGATATGATGGTGTAAAATATCTATATACTGTCAATGCACATAACTTATTAATAAAATTTGTTTCCAATTTTCCCCTTAATTCCACGATCCAAATTATTGTTGTTGTTTTTATTTTCTTATATGAAAAAAAATTAATAGGAGTAATATAAACTTAATTCCGAAAATGAAAATTATAATTTGAACTAAGATTAGAGGTAAGGGCATTTTAGTCCATTTGAAGAAATGGTAGTAGTTGACATATCCTAAGATAGGGGTAAAATAGTGAAATCATTATTTTGGCAAGATGAGAAGTTTGAAGTTTGAAAGGAAATATTGGAAGGTTAACTATCAAATTTTAGTCCATTTGAAGAAATGGTAGTAGTTGACATATCTTATGATAGGGGTAAAATAGGGAAATCATTATTTTGACAAGATGAGAAGTTTGAAAGAAAATATTGGAAGGTTAACTATCGAGTTGGTTGCCTAATTCTATCACTTATATATATTTCTTTATTATTCATAAAAGTATAAAAAAAAAAAAAAAAACTTAGGTGTAGAAAGCTTTAAAGCCCCACCAAGCGTTAATTTGTCATCAACAATATATCTATTGAGCTCTTTGTAGGCAAGCAAAGCAAAATCTTATATTTACTTATACTATAAAGAATTTTGAGTCAAGCCTACCTCAACCATATTCTTTATCTACATATTTTGAACACAAGAAAGACGGTGAAGTGTACTAAAACTTTTGCTATAAGCGGGGTCCGAGGAAGGGCCGGACCACAAGGGTTTATTGTACGCAATTTTATCTTGCATTTTTGCCAGAGGTTATTTTCACAGCTTGAATCTGTGGTCTCCTGATCATATAACAACAACTTTACCAGTTATTACAAGACTCTCCTTCCATAGTTTGAACACAAATGTACGAAAAAAGTTCCATAAAAAACTTTAGGTTTCTTTGCATCATAAAACATCTTTAAGATGTGAGACCAATTATTGTTGAACAAATTTCATAAATTTGAACCATCATAGAGTATTCAACTTCTTAAGCTTTTGTTAATTCGTATATTCCTAGTATTAGAAGTATTTACACAATTGCGGCATTTAAAAGTCAAACAATGAAAATAAATGCTTATACTAAGTATGAGTTGATAATAGGGGTAAGATCTACGTGTATATCCCATCCTTTTCAGATTTTATTTTTTGTAACTATACACTGGGTGGTTGTTGATTTGATACTTTATAACATGAAAAGAGCATAGCTAAATTTTGATTACATTGTACAAATTTGTAAAGAATTTAAGTTTTATACTCTATGTAAATAATATTTTCCGATTTTAAGATTACTCCATACGTAACCTAACAAATTAATAACTGGCATGTCATCACTCAATAATACTTGAAGGAGTTTGAAACAACTTTTATACCTTCACAAATGCTAAGATTTTGTATCCGGTATACAAGCACACTCTTCATACTCCACTTATGAAATTACACCTCTATGTTGTTATTGTATGCTATCACACAATAAAATTTTACCCACTAGTAAAATAAAACTTAAAATTCGATAGCAAAGCATGAAGTATGAAGAGATGCATGCACGAGTTAATAACCAAGCTAATACTCTAATTGTGGTCAATTAGGAATTTAACTCAAAGATCACTTTTTTGGAACATGATTAGTTGAACGTTATAATTCTATGACTACCTAGCATTTCCTCATTAGTTAATTCGATAGTTCCATCGCTACGTGCACTACTTCTCGTATTGCGATGGAACGGTAATTAACCTTCTGGTTTAAGGAGTCTCGAATTCGAGTCATGGCATGAAACCTTGATACAAATATCAAACAACGAAGGGAAAACCGGAAAAAGAAAAACTATCTTCTACCTTGTGTGCATAAACCAAAGTTTTCTTGATGTATCTGGGCATGCGAGTTTGATATAGCCCATTTGACACCTTAGTATTCGAGAATCAACAAATTCTACTCCGCATTGTTCACAAAATTTCGGGTCTTCTTTTTCATCTCCGATTAATCTATAATTTCCACAAGCACAAATTCTGCTTTTTATAGGACCCAACCAAAAAGTATAGCGCAACTTAGGCGCCAGTGCAAAAATTTAGTTATTTAGCACAAATTCTGCTTTTTATAGGACCCAACCAAAAAGTATAGCGCAACTTAGGCGCCAGTGCAAAAATTTAGTTATTATAAAGTGTATACCGTAGCAGCATATTATAGTTTCCCCATTTAAATCACAAGGCAATTTTCATTTGATAAAAGGTCGATATTTCAACATAAATTGGGACTTGTTTGCAGTTCAATAATGTCGAATATACATAAAGCTCTTATACTTGGCCCAATTTCTTCAAATTCTACTACTAATTTTGATCAGAAGCTAAACCAGACTGGAATTACTTTCATGAGCTGGACAAGGTAGTCAATCACATTCATTGTGGAGATGGGACAATCTTCCCGGAGCATCTTCCGAAACCAACTTTGTATCCATTGCCCTGATAATACATCGAAAATTCACTAGTATCAGACCAACAATCTCCGGAAATCAGACTAAAGGATAACAAATAATGCACCGGTTTGATGAGAGAGGCATGCAAAAAACAAGGTCCAATGACTTGCAATGTCGGTGTCAATTTTGAGTTCTTTGATGTGAAATGTGACCAGACATATCAAGAATCAGTTAAGCGATAGCATATTTTAACTAAGAAACTTGTTTGAGGTACATTGGCTATGTTCATTGTTCAACAACTTTTGAAGCTTCTTTCAGATAGCATTTGTATATTAAAGATAATAGGTAACACGGAAATAGAGCTTAGACAACCAAATGCTGATACAATGCAAGTAATCATACTACAGGAAACCAACATTCCAAAAAGAAGATTTTCGAAAACCATTTTCAAATAAAAAATAAATAAATATACAAATAAAGAACCGCCACTTTATGTGGCAGTTTTCCGCTTTAATCTCTTCTTAGGCGAAAAACTAGTTTCAATGTTTCTCTTAGATCCTTGAGAAAGAATATCTAACATTTTATCTTCCCAGAGCACTGGTAATTGAATGCATGTAACATAAATAAGGCCAACAAGGTACAAGCTCGGAACTGGTTTTAAAAAAAAAAAAAAAGAAAAAAAGGAGGAGTATCCAGATGCAAACCTGGCAACAACCATAGAAAGTTACTTCATCTCCATCTTCTAAGTATGTACGGGTAGATCCACCTAACGACAGGGGCTTTTGTCCATTCCATGTTAATTCAAGCAAGCTTCCATACGATTCTGGTTCCTGGAGAAGGATGGACGAATTATAACATCAGTTAAAAAAACAGCATGATGATAAGTCAATAAAACAAGAACAAAGAAATCGGAGGAGGAGCTCTCAGAAGCATCATGCAGCTGACTAGTAAATCTTACTGGTCCACTTATAGTTCCAGTTCCAAACAGGTCCCCAGGCCTTAGGTTGCAGCCATTGATAGTATGGTGAGCTAGCTGTTGAGTAATTGTCCAATACCTGTATCACGGGAAAGCCATTCAGCATTACCGTGGTACAATTAAAAAATAAAAATTCATGAAGTAAAATTCCTTTGGGTTCTTTTTTTTTTTTTTTTTTCTGATAAAATCTCCTTATACTCGATTACCGCTGAACCATTTAGCATTTAAAGAACCAGAATCCTCAAAATTCTGGACGAATTCTGTATTTTCTATCTCGTTTATATTTTTTAAAAGGAGGGGCACAGCAAGGTCAAGACAGGGAGGAGTATTAGGGGCAGACAGTTCAATTCGCTGTTATATGAACTCTCATCTTCATTCTTCACCATCAAACCAATTGAAGCCAACATCTTGAAGAAAGCTTTAACAGCGCTAGATATAAAACAACAACAACCAAAAAAAAAAAAAAAAAAACAGCACTAGATATCATGATTTTGGTGAAAAACAAAAGAGAACCTTATTTAGCTTGATAACTGAAGAACCGTGAAATTGTAAGTGGAAATGCAAAATATACTTACAAGTGGTTAAAGTTGCTTCTTGTCACAACACATGAATCAGCTTGTCCAGAAGGTTTAATGAGAACCTTGCAGAAAAAGTCCAACCATTACCCAGATGATCTATGAAATTTGATTAAGCAAAACAATAAATAATGATATTAACACTGGTAAGGAGATACTATTACTTCTTGTTCTTTTATCCTCTACTTGGTAATTCAACATAAGGTAAGAGAAATTCATTTCTGTCCACCCTTTACAATTCAAATATGATTGAAAATAGGAAAAAGGTCCAAATTTGCCTCTATCATTTGTTATTTGTCTTAAATATACCTTTCATTAACGTATCAGCTCATAGATTCCCTAACCTATAAAAAATTGGCTCATTTATGCCCATAACTCACAGCCTTCCGTGGTAGCCAAGTAGAGCTCCCATGGACGTTATGGTGTCTTCCACATGGGATTTATTTTACACGGTGGAAATATTTTCACACCCATTTACCCCCTTTACCCTCCCCCTATCCCTTCGCATTGCCACTGCCACTGCCACAGCCACCCACCCAACCCCCACTCCTTCTTCCATCACCACTTTCTGGTAGGAATTTTTTGGTGGTCATCCAAGTATACCTGTGAAAAGTTGAAAAGATCCAATATGGCCCTAATTGGCTTCCTCCTCATCAATCAAATCAAACCAATTAGTCAGTTATATTTGAGACGATTTTAACGGTGTGGGACGTCTATGAGACAATAGGTTACCAGAGGGTATATTAAGAAAAATCGCAAACGTCGGGGGCATTTTTTGACCTTTCCCTTGGAAATAAAACATTGTCAACTAAGTGCTAGATAGATCAAACCCTATCATGGGAAGCATGGAGCAGAAGATACCTCCAACGAAATGTCATAGTTTCTTGATGTCTTCTCTACAAGATATGACGATGGAGAAGGGTTCTGCAATTGAAAGAACAGAAAAGTTCTGCACAATATCAATTTCACTGGTGATAAACATATGGTTTTAAGAGCTAGAAGTCAAAACAACCTGCTTTGGGGCCTCACAAGCAAAGGGTTCTAAGGCATCTAAAGTCACAATCCAAGGAGATATGGTTGTGCCTGCAAGATAGAAATTGAAAAAATGGATTACACCAAGGCAATATTACTAGAATACTTGCAAAAAAGGCCGACAAATTTTAAGACGCAGCAGTTAAATGCACGCAATAAAATCAACTGGATTTCTTACCAAAGCTTTTCCCAAGAAAAGGACCAAGAGGCACGTACTCCCATGCCTGGATATCTCTTGCTGTTTAAAATAGTTGCTTATCAGCAGAGAATCATTCCACAAGAACTTTAAATAGTCAAGTATAGTTTTGAGCATACCACTCCAATCATTCATCAAGACAAGTCCAAATATATGATTTGCAGCCTCATTGACGTCGACCGTCGTTCCTAGCTCATTACCAGGTCCAACTACAGCAGCCTTAAAGCAAAAACATGTAGTGTATAAAATGGAACTAATAAGCAACTCGGCAAGGAAGACGAAGATGAAAGTTGGACCAACAATAAACAGAGCACTTCGAATTTTATATAAGACTACTCATTTTCTACGCCATAAACTCTTACCATTTCTAACTCAAAATCCAATTTTCTTGAAGGTCCAAAATATGGCGCAGCATTACCAGTTGGGGGACCTTGTCCTCTGGAAGACACATTCAAAGAAGAATTAGAAAGAAAAGAAATGTCAAAAGCTACTTGTAATGAATGGAATAGTAGGACGAATCAGATCACACATAATCTTATTACATAATTGATATGAATATAACGCGCACCATTAGTGCAAGACTTGGAATTTAGCAAAGTGCCAAGTTTAGTAATTGATCTAGCAAAAACGAAGCGCCTCATGCCATGTTTTGGCTCAAGAATGGAAATTCTTCCTACCAGGTGGAAAACTAGAAGATTGAAATACCATGAAATGCCACAGAGCAGGTCGTGTTAAAAATCAATCATGTAGATTCACATAGGAGCTACTGCATTGAACCCTTCTAACAAAGGAGTGATTATCGCATAAAAATCTGTCAACACCTCAATGATTAATGCAAACACTTTCCCATCAAACATGTCTTAAGACACGACATAGCTATCTTCCTAACTCCTCACCACACATATGTACTGATATAGATTTCTAGAAAATATTGAAAAATTTACTTCCGAGATCACCTGGGCCTAATGATATCTGTTCCAGAAATGACAATGGATGATGCTCGCCCATGGTAAGCACTAGGAAGATGGAACCTGAAAAGGGTGATCAAGCATATATGTATGTGAACACGAGGATATGGAAATTCTGCACCCCACCCCAACCCCCAACCCCCGCACAGGCTGGCATGTATCGCCAAAGCTTAAGCCAATACATTCTGTCTTTCCACAGGTGGATATGTTGACAGCATACCAATTAAGGTTGATAGGATTTTCAGGGCCACGAAAAATAGTCCCACAATTCTTCGCATGATGCATCGACGAAAAGAAGTCTGTGTAGTCTCCAATCGCAACAGGTACAAGCATTTGCACCTTGTCCTGAAGAATGACCAACACAAAACCAGAATCAAGACAACACAAGTCCACTAAGAGACAAGACAATTCCAAGGAACATATCTTACCATAGGCAAAAGAGCTAACTGTCTTAAATCAGCATTGTCACGCAGAGTTGGTTCTGTGGCTGCACAAGGACAAAATAGAACAATCCAGCTTCAACTTTCAACAAATTCAATGGTTTTCCGGTAAGTTATAAGTACTTTGTCTTTTGAGGAGCGCTATGGTATTGACCCCTCCTTTTTTTTTGAACATTGGTAAGTTGGTATTAAGTCCCCCTCCCTCCCCTCCTTATTACCTTATTTTTATTAATCTATGAAATTCCTGCCCAGAGATCTGATTCCAAGACCTGGGTGGTTGCCTAAAAAAAGATGGCCCCTAGGAAATGCAATACCAGAAATTGCAGGATAGATTGGATGGAGATTTTTAAATTTAATAAAGTTCTCATCTTTTAGATTCTAATAACATGTTTTCAAGTGACATAGGAAATGAATCCAAAATGGAACGGAAAAGAACGTGCTTTGAGTTTTTGGTTCAAATCTGAGTTCTCTTATGTGGATAAACCAAGTGTGGGGGCTTGTGCTTATGATTTTGAAATACAGATGATCTACCTCTATCCAGACATGCAGGGGATACCTGATAACAGCTTTTGCAATGTCGCCCTAGCTTCCTTCCATGCAGGTCGGCCCAATCCAACAAACTTGTTCAAGTTCGGCTGCAAATGAATTGCATAAATTACATGAGGCTCGGTGGCTCACCATAATTACATTGTTAGGAAAATGTCTAAACGTACAGCCAAACAGAGTGTATGGGGTAAAATCGACCTAGAGACGTGTGGCACTAAGAGGAGAGCTAGCGTAAGTATCCGTCACAACAACGAGCGGATAGACTACTTTGTTTATTTCGCTTACTTTGTAATCAAACTGCTAGTAAATCGGACCTAAAATAAGTTTAAATCGTAATGCGTGCTCTTACTCACTTACAAATTCAACTGTTCCAAATTCACGATAAACACAGAGCACAATAGAAACTGAAATGAAAATCAAACGGACCTGATTGAAACAATCGGAGTTTCTAAGTAACGCACCATCAAATAAACCGGTGGAAGCAATCGCCGATAAGTTGATGAGAGAAAATTGAGTACAATTTTTTTAAAAGTACAACCAAACAGAGCACAAAAATCAACGAAGAATACCTCAAAACTTCAAATTTCCTAAACGTACAACTAAACAGAGCAGAAAAATCAACGAAACATTCCTTAAAACTACAAATTTTCAAAACGTACAACCAAATAGAGCACAAAAATCAACAAAAAAAATACCTCAAAACTTCAAATTTTCTAAACGTATAGCCAAACAGAGCATAAAAATCAACGAAAAATACCTAAAAACTCAAAATTTTCTAAATGTACAACCAAACAGAGCACAATAAAACACTTAACAGAATGAAATGAAAATCGAACGGACCTGATTGAAACAATCGGAGTTCCTAAGTAAAGCACCGTCAAATAAACCGGCGGAAGCAATCGCCGATAAGTCCAAAACGTAGTTTCCGATAGCAACGCCCGGTCGAGGTACTGAACCGGGTTCATCAGACTTAAATACACCGTACGGTAAGTTCTCGAGAGGAAAATGAGATTCCGGTTCAACTTCAACAAAGGACTTTAGCACCATGACGACGACGAAGGAGGAAGAGGAGAAGAAAACGATGACGTTTTTGGAGCTCGAGTTGAGTGTCGTAGTAAAAGTGAAGTGATGATGAAAGCGCTAAGAAGAGAATTTATAGTTGACACAGAGAAAATGGAGTACGATTTTATTGGTAGGGGACCAAATGTGCCTTGGATGTAGTGAATTCGAATTAGTCAGAATTTTAATATTAGTATCCAATCTCTCGAAAAAAAAAAATGAAAATGGAGTTCGATTTATGATAGGAATTGAATGGACTTTGTAAGGCCAGGTGAATTTAAATTAGTCAAACTTTAATATAGCAGGAACTTTTAAAAAAAAATGGATTTGGTAGGGACTAAATGGGTTGTGCGTGTGAATTTAGATTAATCGATTTTAATGCGAGTATCGAATCTTGGAAAAAAAAAGAAGAAAATGGAGTGTAGGGACCATGGATTGTGGTTTGTGAGTGCAAAAAAAATCCACGTGGAGATTGTATAGAGCGACGAAAAAGGAGGACTGCTCCTTTGAATGATAGGTGACAACCACCCTTGATCTTATCTACCAAATTCTCAACTCGCAATCCTAACCGTCCAATTCAACAGTAATTCCTAAAAAAAATCAACAAAATTCTATTCATTTTTTGGGTATAATAAAATTGAAGCTCGATTAATTTAAATTTACACTGCATAAAGCCCATTCAATCCCTACCAAGAAAATCTACTCCATTCATATTAAAGTCTGACTAATCTGAATTCGCCCGGTCGCAAGACACATTTGTTTGGTCCCTACCAATAAAATCGTACTTTATTTTTGTTTTTTTTCCTAGTTTTGGTACTTTGCATTAAAGCCCGACTAATTCAAATTCGCCTAACCGGAAGGCACATTTGTTTGGTCCTTACCAATAAAATTGTACTCCATTTTTCATTTTTTTCCAAGATTTGGTACCGCATTAAAGCTCGACTAATCCAAATTTCCCGTGCATAGGCCATTTGGCATGTTCTCTGTATTGAAAATAAATTTTAGTCTTTATTTATTATTTGGAAAAATAACTCAAAACATACAAAAAAAAAAAATTATGATTGACACTATTGTTACACATTCTAACTTTATAGGTAGGAGCGGACCTAGGTTCAAATTTGTAGTGTTTCGGGTCCTGTTAAACCTAACACAACAACAACATACCCAGTAAACCCCGACATAGAATATGTATAATTGTATGTGAAATGTATAAAAATTGGTATAAGATATAAAAAGACACTCTTGAAACCAAGAAAATAGCTGGGTGCTTTGATTTCCAGGCCGAACCTTAAAACTTTGGGGGTCAATATGTGTGCTCGAACTTTTCGAACATCCACAGCCCCTAAAGCCTAGGTTTGCCACTGTTTATAGGGTACTATGACCTCCTAGATCATTTTATAGTAGCCTCAGGTTATACATTTTTCCTTAAAGCAGAGGTTTTGCCTACTTCAAAAACATGTACTTCGTCGAAAGCAAAGAGGTTTTATAAATCAACTTAGTTGGACCAGTAAGTGAAAACTTGCTCACTTCAAAAACATGTACTTCGGCGAAAGCAAAGAGGTTTTATAACCAATAAGTGAAAACACGTATAAGCAACACATTCAAAACAAAAGTCTAAAAGTGAATAATAATACCACTTAACTAATTTGAAGCTTAGAAGGAAGAAAACCGAAATTCTCAACTCAAATTGGCCCTACGCAACTAAAATTCAGATTAATCGAATTCTAATGTGATTATCAAACCGAAAAAAAAAACAAAAACAAAAAGCTTTCCCAAAATCCATCGAGGTCCAAATAATAATTTCCCAAACTTGAGGTACTCATCATGACAAAACCATAAAATCACCCCGAATTCCCGTGAATTTTCCATCTATAAATACCCCTTTTCCTCTTCACAACCAATTCAACGCAATCACCTTTCCCTCTATTTTGATCTAAAGAACAATTCCTTAACGAAAAATCAAAATCGAAGCAAAAATTCAAATAATTGAATCAAAATCAACAATAATTAACGGTTAATTTTCGATAATTTAATCATATTTAATCGATTTTCGCTAATCGAATCGATTATACGGAACCCTAATTTCGATGAACTGAATGATTTTTGTGTGATTTGCAGGTGAAACAATGTCGATTGATTTGATATTGAAACCGTCGTGTAGCAGGTGTGGTTCGTCGTCGGATTTGTATGGAAGCTCATGCAAGCACTTGACTCTTTGTTTGTCTTGTGGTAAAAATATGGCTGAGACTCGGGAGAAGTGTTATGAGTGTGGTACTCCGGTTACGCGATTGATTCGAGTATGTTTTTCGTATTGAATTTTGATATAAGTAGTAGAATTTTGGCGAATAAGTGGAATGAATGAGCTTGCATAGTGTGGTACTCCGGTTACGTGATTGATTTGTTGATTCGAGTATGTTTTCTGTAATTGAATTGAAATTAGTAGAATTTAGGTGAATTTATCGGTGTATAATATCGGAAAGTGAAATGAATGAGCTTGCATAGTGTGGTACTCCTGGAACGTGATTAATTCGAGTATGTTCTGTATTGAATTTGTAATTGAATTGAAATGATGGTGCTCCGGTTACGCGATTGATTTACTGAATTGAAATGAGAAGTTGAATTTAGGTGAATTTTATGTGTGTATAATGTTGGAAAGTGGAATGAATGAGCTTGCGTAGTGTGTTAATGATTTAGGAAGAAGAATCATTGAGGATATGAAGATTAAATGATTGTTTTGAGTATGTTTATTTCCTATGAGTAGTAGAATTTTGGTGAATTTATCGGTGTATAATACTGGAAAGTGGAATGAATGAGCTTGCATAGGGTGTCAAGGACTTAGGAAGAAGAATCGTTAAGGATATGCCAATTAAGCGATTGTTTTGAGTATGTTTTCTGTATTGAATTTCCTGTGAGTAGTAAAAATTGGGTTGTTTTTTGTGTGTATAATGTACTTACCTGTATTGGAAACTGGGATGGAATGAGTGTGCATAGAGAGAGTGAGGGGAGTGTGCCAAGGATTTAGGAAGAAGATATTAGATATCCTATATTTGCTACAAATAAGTAAGGGATCATTTGGTAGCTAGTAAAGAAGCTAGTTATTTGTGTATTAGTTTCTGTGTAAGTTATACGATGTTTGGTAGCTAGTTAGGAAACAAGTTATTCATGTAAAAAATGAATACAACGTTTGGTTTGCAATTTAGAAATCCATATAACTAATACATGTATAAGTTATGAGGAAATTTGGTGTATTATATTATGCGGAGTAGCAGATGGAATAACTAATATCCGCATAACTAAAACATGTATTACTACAACAACAACAACATGCCCAGTGTATTCCCACAAAGTGGGGTCTGGGAAGGGTAAAGTGTACGCAGACCATACCATTACCTCAGATGAATTAGAGAGGGTGTCTCCAAAAACATGCATTACTAATACATGCATAATTCTAATCAACTACCAAATGACCCCTAATGGTATGCCAATTACATGATTGTTTTGAGTACAACAACAACATACCCAGTGTAATCCGATAAGTGGAGTCTGGGGAAGGTAGAGTGTACGTAGACCTTCCCCTGCATGATTTAAGCTTTTTCTGTTATTAAATGGCACTAGTTTCTCAATTAATCTGTGGAGAGAGATGACTGAAGGTGTCTATTTCTGATATTTTTTAAATTTTGGATAAGGTATGTGTTTTGTCTGTTCTGTTATGATATTTCATAATTTTTTTGTGTAATCAGTTCGTAATCTCATAAATGGGGTCTGCGGAGAGTAGAGTGTACGTAGGCCTTCCCCTACACGATTTAAGCTTTTTCTGTTATTAAATGGCACTGGTTTCTCAATTAATCTGTGGAGAGAGATGAATGAAGGTGTCTATTTCTGATTTTTTTAAATTTTTTGGATAAGGTATGTGTTTTGTCTGTTGTGTTATAATTTTCTTAATATTTTGTGTAATCAGTTCGTAAATTAACTTAGAATTGTTCTGGAATTATTTATGAATGCAATTATTTCATGAGCATGACTGATATTAACTTTGTAAAGGGTGATGCATTTAGCTGATGAAAGAGGTAAAGTGTGTTAGACGACCTTAAGTTTAGGATGTGCTTGCCACTGCCTGCTGAATTGAAGTTTTTATCTTTCTGATGCCAAATTGATTGATTTGCTCTATTTTTTTCCAAAATATTTTAGTGAGCATCTTAAGCGTGTTAATGATATTTGTTAGATGCTTGGTGGGACCACACTTTCTTGTCAAAGCATTCAATGTGTGTCAATTCATGAAAGATTTTGTATCTGATGCATTTTTCGCTTTATTCTTTATGCAAAATTGGGTATAAGACTCTGGCTATCGAAATCTTGTTTATGTGCAGGAGTATAATGTTCGGGCCTGCTCCAGCAATGACAAGAATCATTTCATTGCTAGATTTGCTTCAGGCTTACCTAAATTTTCAAAAAAGAAGAATGACAGTAAATGGACTTTACAAAAAGAAGGTTTGCAAGGACGTCAAGTTACAGATACTTTGCGGGTATGAAATATTTAGTAGTATTATCCTCGTTGCATCAATTCCATGTGTGTGTGTGTGTGTGTGTATTTATGTGTATTTCCACTAGTTTAAAGGGAAAATTTTGCAACGTCTCCTTATGGTTATTTTCATTTTAATATATATGCATGTGTAAAAATCTGCTTGATGCTGAAGGGATAATCGTACACCCTATTCCATGAAGCCTCTTATGTAGAAGCCTGAGAAAAATAATTAGATTAGGTCGTATGATTCAAACTCTATTTATGAAAAGAGCATCTTTCCTGTGAAATGTAATAACTAATAGAGAGACCACATACTCAACATCTTGGGATCATAGGTATGCTACAATGGATGCTTGTTGTTCTATTCTTGTCAAATTGTGATCTTTAGTGGTGGATCTTATATGTTCATTTATGATTTATTTTCTACGAATTGCAGGAAAAGTTCAAGAATAAACCATGGCTATTAGAGGATGAAACTGGTCAATTTCAGTTCCATGGTCACCTGGAGGGAGCACAGTCAGCACAATATTATCTACTGATGATGCAGGGTGAAGAGTTATTTGCTATTCCTGCTGGTTCTTGGTAAGCATCTTAGTTTTTGTTGTTTCTGTAGCTTTGACATCTTAAGTGTTCTTTTTGATTTTGGATTTGTATCTATTCCTTTTTTTGTTTTTGATCATTAGGTATAACTTCAACAAAGTAGCCCAATATAAGCAACTTACTCTGGAGGAAGCAGAAGAGAAAATGAAAAATAGAAGAAAAACTGCAGATGGATACCAGAGATGGATGATGAAAGCAGCAAATAATGGACCTGCTGCCTTCGGTGAAGTTGAAAGGTTTGATGATAAAGAAAGTGGATCTGGTGGGACAAGGGGGCGTAAGAAAGCGTCTGGTGATGAGGACGAAGGCAATGCATCCGATCATGGGGATGAAGATGAGGACGAGGAGTCTGCTAGGAGAAACAAGTTGGGACTCAACAAAAGAGGTGGTGATGATGATGATGAAGAGGGTCTTAGAGGGGGCGATCTTGACCTGGATGATGATGATATTGAAAAAGGTAGGACTTCCTTCTTCCTAGAATGCTTTGCAGATTCGCCCCACTGACTGAATTATCTAGTAATCTATGACCTGCATTTTCATTGTAAATGGTTGGAAACTTCAATATGCTTCTCCGTCTAGCCCTCACCTAGCATTGTAGGGCTCTCCTGGGATTTTTCTCTTTGAAATCATTGCTTGAAACTGTTTACATCGTTTTCTTGTCAATTAAGTGCCCACAAATAACCGCAGTTCACAATTATCTCCTCTCCTTTCCTGGTTTTAAGAACTAGAAATCACTTCTAATAGAAAAATGTCTATAATTGCTGTTTGGCTTTGTTCATCTTTGGTTCTGGTTTTGTTTTTCTGAGTGCATATAGGTTATTTCTTCACCATTTGATCAGCTTCTGCTGGCAGATTTCTTTTGTTTCTGCTGAAGGGCTCTCATTTCTTTCCAGGGGATGACTGGGAGCATGAGGAGATTTTTACGGATGATGATGAAGCTGTTGGGAATGATCCCGAGGAGAGGGATGATTTGGCTCCTGAAATTCCTGCTCCTCCAGAGATTAAGCAGGTTGGTTATTTGTGGAATTTTGTAATTCTGATAGTAAATAACTCTACATCATGCTGCACCCAGCAGGACTGTAGTATGTATTTGGGGTATAAAATTTTATTGGATAACTAGCTTATCCAGAAAGCCAGTGGCATATATTTATTGTGCTAGTATTAGTTACACGCTTTGCACGTGTCCCTTTATCCGTTTATTAGTGAATATGATTTTTTTTAAAAATTACATAATAACTTGAGCCTGATCAATATTTAGTGAATGGACTTCGTGAATCTAGTGGTACGCGCGTTCTGTGTATGCGTCTACCTCCTATGAATTAGAACAATCATTTTTAAAGTAACATAAGCGTAATAGATGTACTGCTTGATTAAAAAATAAGGTCATCCAACTTTACAAGTACTTAGCACTTGTAGATACGTATGTTGCAGATGTATCCCATGCATGTTAATTATTATAAATTTTGTCTCTGATGGTTTTAAGAACCATTGAAAATTCTTTACACATATTGTATTGTTAATTGAGAGTGCTAGAACTTGTACAGTTGTACCCTTGTCCTATTCATGCCTTATGATCACACAAGTATCCGAACTCAATAAATATCAGTTGTTTTTGAAATTTAGAAAATTTATGAAATGACAATTTATTGTCCAACATAAAATCTATTTTAAAGGGTAAAAAAAGCGAACTACATTTCACTAAGGGTATTACATTTTTTTAGGAGGAGCTTCACCTTTATATGTAAATGAGATCGTCTATGTGAATAGTACTTGTAACTTGGTCAGAGATTCAGTAGGACTATACATTGTGAAAGTGCTCTCGGGTTTTATTTTCTACTTTGTGCATTAGCATTCTTTCTCTGCCTATGGCTGTGGACCTCTCGGACAATAACTTTTGTCCCTTCTTCATGTTGCCCAGGATGAAGATGACGAGGATGAAGGTGAAGAAGAGGGAGGAGGGGGTTTGAGCAAATCTGGAAAAGAGTTGAAAAAGTTGCTTGGAAAAGCCAATGGAATGAATGAATCAGATGCTGAGGATGACGATGATGATGATGATGTAAGTATTGATTATTATTGGTCGCCAATGGATTCACTTTTTGTATTATCTATCTCAGCCAAGAGACCAAATACATTTAGGGGCAAATAAAGGGGGCTCTTAAACTTCTCATAAAGTGACACTTAAACTATTTTCCTCTTCCCAGTTTGGAATGGTCTAAGTTGGTAGCTTCCTCCGTTCGTTTATTTTGACATCAAATAGTTTTGTATACTCACTCCATGGTTTTTTTTCCTTCCTCCTTTATCAGACAGAAGAGGATATTTCACCTGTATTAGCTCCTAAGCCGAAGGAAGCTCCTAAAGAAGAACCTGTTGAGAACAACAGTCCTTTGAAACCAGCTGCTTCTGGATCCAATCGTGGAACTCCAACTTCAAAGTCAGCTAAGACTAAAAGAAAAGCTAATGGAGATGAGTCAAAACCAACTAATGGTGCTCCTTTGAAAAAAGTGAAAACAGAGACGGTATGAGATTACCAACTCCTTGATTTTCTAAGGAGGTATTATTTCCTTATTATTATTATACTATTGCTGATCTCCTTCTCTTCACATCGTGCAGGATACCAAACCTGGGAAAGATGAAACTCCATCTACTTCAAAGAACAATGCTCTGACTGCTCTCACAAAGGGTGCATCATCCTCTTCCAGACCTGCTTCAAGTCCTGCCACAGGTCCTGTTACTGAAGATGAAATTAGAGCTGTTCTGTTGCAGAGAAAACCAGTGACCACACAGGATCTTGTCAGCCAATTTAAATCTCGTTTGAAATGCAAAGAGGTATTACAAAGATAATTTGTCCAGATAGATTTGCCCATTGTGGCTCTCACTGACGTATAGTTTAGGCTTTGTAAATGCAGGGAAAGCCTGAAATAAAAGATTTACTGACTTAGATTTTTGTTGCTGACCATATGCATCATAGTATCTGAAAAAATGTATAGCACAATTAGATGTCCTCAGTGTAACTGCATGTCGGCCAAGTTTTAGAATCCTTTTACTTCTTGTTGGTTCCTCTTTCCCTTACATTTATTTTGAAACTAGTAATATTTTATTCCTCGGCATTAAGGACATGTTGGAGACCTCCAAAAAACTTGTTACAATCAACCTAGATTACTTACGAAGAACCTAAAAGATAACTAACTGTTCAGCTTCTTCTGTACAGTGTTCTTTACACCAAAAATAAAAAGTTGCAATATAGTTCTCTGACTTTCTGAATGGAGTTGATTCTGTTTTCTAAACATCCTCCATTCCTTCCCTTCCAAAGTGTCCACCAAATGCAAAATGGAATTACTCCCCACCATTTCTCCGAACTCTTACTACCCCCTCCTAATCCAACAGCTCAAGAGGTCTGATGTGTGTTTAGGCATAGACCACTTGGTCTCTGTTAAACTTAGAAACAGAGAACTTAATTGTGAGGTAGCTTTGCAATGAAGAAACAAATGACTATTTCTCTCTGGCAAGCTGAATCTTCCTTC
Organism: Capsicum rhomboideum; assembly: GCA_031232105.1. Taxonomy (NCBI): domain Eukaryota; kingdom Viridiplantae; phylum Streptophyta; class Magnoliopsida; order Solanales; family Solanaceae; genus Capsicum; species Capsicum rhomboideum. The sequence goes on from CP124718.1 coordinate 2,083,027, forward strand.
TCTGTAGTTTCTCGTGAGTGAGACAAGCTTTTCTAATCACCAACAAAGCAAAGCACTTGACTCTTGTTGGTGCCTAACTTTTCCGGGGGGTTTTCCATGGTCCTGGTCTATTCTCTTAAATTCTGTTTACTGTGAACATGCCACCAGTTTCATGCTTCCACCTGATAGTGTCCGGGGCTGTGGAGCTACCTCCGAAGCCCTCAAGAACTTGCATTAGTTCCCTAAAACTGTCCACCTCCCAATCATTCAAATACCTTCTAAAAGAGATACTTCATCCTTGTTGGGACCAACTTTCAGCCACTGATACATTAGGCAGATTAGAGATACTGAATAAATCGGGGAAAGCCTGCATCAAGGTAACCTGACCAATCACAAATCTTTCCGGAAAAGTATTTTGTTACCAGCTCCGACCTTGTAGCATATGATGTTTGACAGTTTGGACCAAAGGTTCGTGATAGTTCTCCACACTAAGGTTCCGTATGGACTAGATACAACAGTAGTGCACCAATTGTCTCTACACTGAGGTTCTTCTTTCCCTTACGTGACTGCATTAATTACATTGTTGCAGGATAAGACTGCGTTTGCTGAAGTGTTGAGGAAGATCTCCAAGATACAGAAGACTGCTTCAGGAAGTAGCTATGTCGTGTTACGAGAGAGGTAAACGTTTATTTTGATGTCTATGTTTTTCGCACATTGGCTACTCCATGACTTTGTTGCCTCTAAATTGCATAACGCTAACTCTTTTGTCTCTCCTCTGTATTTGACAGGACAAATCAATAGGAGAAACCAAGACACAAATGGCTATAAATTGGTCGAGATCGAGAGAACACAAGGGTTTGGAAAAGAAACTGAACTGAACTTTATGTTTTGTTCGACGTTTAAACCTTATATAATGAACATGCTTTGTTTGTATCTAATTATCGTCGTAGTAGACAAATGAGTCAAAAATGGGCAATAAAAATGTGCCAAGGGTTGGCTAAACTCGTAGATAGATGTGTTCCTAGATGAGAATGAAACGTGAAGCAAGTTAGTAGGATATAACTTATGTTAAATATAAGTGAAGAATTTTTATACGAGTGTGGTTTAACTGCATCTCATATATCATATTTGTGGGTAACGATCACTATATAATATTTCAATTGTTTGGGTTTTAAGCAGGCAAAATATTGTATGCAAAGTTGTGTTTAAAAAGTGGTTCCTGGGGAAAGCTTATTAACATAGTATCTAAACTTTACATTCACAAAATAGAAGTCTATCAGAAAAAATTTCGCTACTCTTCTCTTGAGACTCTACTTGAGGGATTACATCGAGTATGTTGTTTATCGTCAGTGAATCATCAATAAGTCTTACACTCATCCTATCGTTTCTCATAGTTCGACTTGATACAAAAATTTAATAAAAACCGACTTTCTGAATCTACTAGTCTTAAGACTTTTGGTCTTAAACAAATCATACACTTGTGTGGTTATAAAAGTTTCTTATCAATTGAAAATATAAAAATATGCATTTTCTTTCAAAAGTGAGATGGAGAAAGTCATTATTTTGCTTAAACAACACCACTACCACCACAGTGTTATCCACGTGTAGGGTATGTGGAAGATGGTGTGTATGCAACCTTTTCTCGTGAAGATAGAGAGGTTTTCGATAGGCTTTCACCTCAAGTAAAACATAATAAAAACAAGCACAGGAAGAAAAATAACATAGTGAAGCAGTCATGTTGAAACATAGGGGAGAAAAGTAACATTAGCAACAACACATAATATGATAATCGAAGGAAACAGTAAGTAACAGTAAAATCGAAAAACAAGATAGTATCCTCATGTCTATTGATTACCTAGATAACGCTACACTACCTACTAATCTTCTACAATAATTCTCAACTTTCATATCCTCCTGTCTACAGACTATCTAGACAACGTTTGAGTATTTACGAATTTTCTACCATAATTCTCGACCTTCATATCAACAACAGGGCCAAGCAGTTTGGGTAAGCATATAATTCTTCTTACCACATGTAGTTTTCTCTACTGTCTCACCTAACAAAAAGATTACTTATCCAGTCACAAACCTTTAAAGATACAATTGCACTTAAGCATCAAGCACAACTCAAAGACCAGCTCAACCTATCAATTTCGAATTAATGATCAATCAAGCTAGGAACAAGAATGAACAGTGCTTTACTCGTAGCGATTACAACAACATACCCAAAGTAGTCCCACAAGTGGGGTCTGAGGAGGCTAGGATGTACACCCTTACCCCTTACCTTGGGAGGTAGAGAGATTGTTTCCTATAGACCCTTGGCTCAAGGTAAAGCATATCAAAGCAAATCGGAAAAGAAATAATGGAAGTGAAGAGACCATGGCAAAATAGTATAGAAAGCATGACAAAGCATTCTGAAAAAGAAAAAAGAACAATAACTACAACAAAATACCGCGATAATCGAAGAACAAAAGCTACTACAGAAATACTACGACTACCAGTATGGAAGGAGAAGCATTACTCGTAGCGATATGCACAACTGCAATAATAGGTAATAAGAGAGGAGTGGGGCTTCAATCACTTCTTTCTAACAATGAAATGGCTCCTGTTGGCTGTTGCTTCTTTAACATGAAGCAACTAACCTGGCAGATTTCGGAACCAAAATCTAGCGCTTATTATAACCTGGTGGTTTGCGTAACAATAATGACATATGTTGATATGCTACTGCATATTCACTAACATTGTCATAGATGCCTGCATTCCATTATCGCGAAAATATTCCCTAGCGGCACACTCAAAAATGGGGCCAAAAGCTATAGAGGAACATGTAGACTGTAGTGCGATAGAAGTCCCCAAAGATAACATATCCAGCCACAAAGGTACCATTGTATTGCAATAATAGGTAATAAGAGAGGGGGCTTTCAAACAATATAAACTTATCAAAATAAGAGGAAGCTACATCATACTTCGAATAAAAGAAAGAGCGTCACAGTCATACATAAGCAAATATTAAATGAGTGATTTTGGAGAGATCAAACTCTCTGTATAAACCATTCCTTGCTTATGGATACGACTACATCTCGGCCCATATGCAAATGATCCTCTGGATGTCCTATATATAGAACCACCACTCCAATCAAAGATGCAGCGTAGCAGCACTTCACCATCCGCATACTTATATATCGGTATGGCTGAAAAAAAAGAGAAACTACGACCTTCTACTGTAAGCAATGCCGTCCAAGATTCCTTGACACCATAGTCTTTCATTACCCAAAACTTGAACATGCCCTCCCAACAATTACGATATGCACAATAAAAGCAAAGCATTCCTCCCAATACTGAAACACCACGGTTAGTCATGTTCTGTTTTGAAGTATTCAACATTTGCTCTAGCAACGGTATCTCTCCGTTGTACTTCTCGTTTGAAATGTTAAATGAAACGATAGTATAACAGTGTGAAAAACCAACCCAATGAAATGATCCATGTACATAGGCCAAAGAATCCACACCACAACCAACCATCCAATGCTCACGGCGAACGCTATAGGGCCAATTACAAATTCTTTTCCAGGAACCACTTTTCAGTGCGAGAATTTCAAGGTGTAATATCGGACAAAAAATGTCGTTCAGATCAACTGCAAGGATCTTGTAGTCATCACTAGTTGCGTCATATGCCAATCCGCATATACAAAGCTCCAATTGAGATTGTGGATAAGGAAGTAGTATTGATTCTCTCATGGAGGGGTTCCACAGCAAGAGTTGTTTATCGCGATCATCAGCAACCGCGAGTAGAACCAACCCATCACAGGAACAGTAGAGTACAGAATTCACTGGTTCGCAGGTTGAAGGACAATCAAGTATATTTTCATCCTCAACCACTTAAACGGATGATAAAGAAGAACGATAGAAGCTAAACAAATATTCCATACGGCACTTTCTGCTCATAAAAAGTTTTTTGGAATTTTGGTCATTGTTGGCATGATTGAGATGCTTCATCTTAAAGTAAGGATCCGAGATTAATGCGTTCCAAGATTTTACAACACATTTGAATCGAAGAATAGACTGCACGGGTAACTTGCTGAGGATCTCCATAATTATTTCCTCGTCAAATTGGCTTCCCATGGCCTAGATAGGACAAGGAAAGTGCTTTAGTAGTTCAAAGTTGAACGTCTTAAATCTTTCAGACACACAATATATATGAAAATCAAGAACAAACAATGCATTAATCACATTCAGACTAGACAAGCACTAATAAGTAAAAGAGAAGATGGGGTTAACAACTTCTTTCTTAACAATGAAATCGCTCTAGTCGATTCTCTGAGAAACTGAAATATTCAAGCTGAAAGTTGTGATGATAAATTTTGAAACTTAAAAACCGGTGAGTAAACTAATAAGAGTAAGAGGTTGTAACATGGTAACTGAAAAAAGAAAAAAGTTCCCCGATCATACATAAGCAAACACTAAATAAGTGAGTTTGGAGAGATCAAGCTTTCTGTATAAGCAACTCCATCCTCAATGGCATAATCCATTTCTGTATAAACAACTTCGTCACATGATTGAAATCGTCCTCTGGGTGTCCTAAATGAATACCCACAGTACTGAGAATATATCGACAAGAATAGCACTTCACTATCTGCAAACCTATATATTGCCATATTGGTACGGCTATAAGAATGCATTCCAAGATTCCTTGACACCATAGTCTTTCGATGCCCATAACTTAAAAGTGTGGTTCCCCTGATGAAGAAAAGTAGAATGAACACAAAGCATTCCGTCCAATACTGGAACACCAATAGAGAAGTTGCCCTTCAAGCATAATATCTGCTCTGGCAATGGTATCTCTCCATACACTTCATATGAAATACTAAATGAAACCAGAGAATAAGTACTTGAAACGTCAAAACAATTTCCAGATGCCATCTATGCCAATATGCCATTGCGAATTTTTAGGATCTTATAGTCACGGCTAGTTGAGTCATACCACAATCCCAACCCAAAATTACCCTGCAGTGGAAATTCTGGATCAGGAAGTACTATTGATTCTCTTGTGGAGGGGTTCCGCAGCATAAGTATGGAGCCTTTATCACTAATTGTATCAATCACATGGACAATTACCAAGCCATTGCAAGAACAATAGAGTGCGGTTTTAGAGATTGAAGGGCAATCAAGTTTTTGTACATTCTCAACCAGTTGAACCGTCGATAAAGGACAACATACATGGAAAATTTACCACTCTTAAGGGAACATTGGTTAATAAGACGTTTGGGAGTCTCGGTCATTCTTGGCATGATTGAGATGCTTCTTCTTGAAGTAAGGATCAGAGATTAATGTCTTCCAAAATTTCGAAACACATTTGAATTGACAAGATACCGAACAAGTAACCTGCTGAGGATCTCCAAAATTATGTCCTCCTCTAGTTGGATTCCCATGGCCTTTTTGGCCTAGATAGGACAATGAAAGTGCTTTAGTAGTTCACTAGTCGAAGATGTTATATCTTTCGGGCTAACCAATATATATATATAATCCAAGAGTAAATATTAAGAAACTGCGTTGTAGGAAATAGAGAGTTCAACACAGATTTTCATTTGGTCGAGAAGACTGCCTACTGATTGCAACATTGTTGTTCCAAATAAAGAATACTTCTGGAATTTTAACTTGGAGTTTTAGCGTTGATCTGGTGATTGTGTTTTTTAAGTAGTACTATCATTAACTAATATAAATATGTTTTATCTGTTCATCACCTTCATATCTTTTACTGTAACACTCAACACGTCGTTTTTACATAATGGCCAAATAATCACCATTATCACGATTAATTTTTACTAAAAGTCTATCTTTGCTTCAAATCAAAAAAGGATATAGAATAATGATTATTTTACCTTCTCCCGTTCTAATTATTTTTAATTATATACAAAAGGATTCTAGTCATCAAATTCAAATAAGATTAAACATATAAAAGAAAAGACATTTGATAATATTTCTTCATAATCAATTATAGATTCCTTGTCACAATTCTATTTTTAGTGTCGTGAGCTGCACTATTGGATAGTTTCAATTCAGGTAGCTATTTAGTATAAATTCACTAAATTCATTATAGAACTATATCCATATTAAAATTTACAAATTAAACATAAAGTAGAAGCAGAACAACATTTATTAAGGATAGTATTGAGATCCATCTAAAAATGCAAATCTCAAAGCAAATTCAAACTAAAAAACACAATTTTAATTTCTAGGTTCTATAAAAGTGAATAACTAATCAATATGAAGTAGAATTACACCGTCTAAATATATGTATCAAAAGAAAACTAAATAAATTGCATACAACAAATTTGTAAGATACTTTTTATTTTTAAAGTCGAAATATTCCTGCAAAATTGTTACTTTTTCAAGTAACTTAAACTTTGGGCACAATGTAATAGTAATAACAATAAGAAGTTAAACTACAATTCAAACGCTAATTAATTCAAAAAAATGTAACCAATTTTTTTAGCGTTTTAACAATTTTTTCTTGCAGTCGATTCTTATCATCTTTAAAATTGTACTTTTTTAGGGGGTTTGAACATGTCATTAACAACAAATTTCGATTCTAGCATTGAGATCAGAAAAATAATCTTACTGCTACCTAAATGTTTCAACAAAATTATAGATTTAACTATAGAACTCTCACATTTTGAAGTCGTGGTGGATCTGAAAATTCATACATTTAGGAAACCTATTTGAAGGCAAAACATACTTACATTGGAGAGCATAAGTAATAAAAGTTTAATAGGCAAGTAAATGCAATGGCAACCTAACTTCTTTAGATATGACTTGTTTGAAAAAGTTTGTAAGGTAGATAAACATATAAATAGGTGTGAAAATATTTAGTAAATGGAAAATTATGAGGGAAGACAAAAAGTTGGTTAATTGACCTTTTGAACTTTTAAAATAAAATGACAAAACATATGGCATAGATAGAGAGAATTAATATTGAACAATCAACATATAACAGATAATTAAGAGTGTATGGAGTAATTTTTTATTTTTTTTTTAGTATAGCAAATAAATGAAAAAATTAAATAACCTTGTGTTTCTTATGGGTTATTATAGGATACATTTTTTGTACTTCCCCAAAAAATTCACATTCGTAGTGGAAGTTGAATAAACATATTTTAACAAATTCACATCCAGAATATAAATTAGATAAGGTAAACCATTCTACTATATATTGATCTGAAAATAACCCGAGAAGAAAATTACTTGTTGGTTGAGAAATTAAAGTATCAACAAAAAAATGACATTGAAAGAGAAGTAAACATAAAATGCAGACAAATAAGATATCGAGCAGAATTATATGTGGCCTATAATCATTAACTAAAGCTAAGAAAATAGCAATAGTAAAAATTGGTTATTACTCCATCAACAATGATCAATCTTTTGTACTTACCCCTAAACATCACATTAATAGAAGTAGGATAACATACATTATGATAATCCGCTATAAGGTGGATAAGGAAAGATGTTATTTTATACGTTGATGTGAAAAATAGCTCGAGAAGAACTTTAACTCAGGGATTGATAAATCAAAATTTAGAGTCGAGGGTCTATCGAAAACAACCTCTCTATCTCTATCTCACCTCTGAGCCCGAGATAGTGGTATGGACTGCGTACACTTACCCTCCCCAGACCCCACTTTGTGAAAATATATTGGATATATTGTTGTTGTTTTTTGATTGATAAATCAAAATTTACATAAAAATGACATTAGAAGAGAAATAAATACAAAAATGAAGCAATATGATAGCATGACAAAATAAAACTACAATAATTTGTCCCACATAATTCGAGAATTCATAAAATAGCAAAACAATTGGAAAAATATTCATCTAAAATGGTAATGATGAAATTATGATATAAAATGTCATTATTAGGATCCTATAAAATACTACATCAAAAGGAAGGAAACTATCTAAACAATCACATCAAAAGGAAGGAAATTAGTAAGTAGAAACTACATGTACCTGAAAACTATCTAAACAATCACATCAAAAGGAAGGAAATTAGTAAGTAGAAACTACTTCTCCATGACACAAAAAGCTAAAGTTTTACAGGAATTACGATGGAAGAAGTGGCTTCTCCCCCACAATTGATTTTGGGATAGAAAAAAGTTTGAATGCCATAAAAGAGTATAAATACTTAGAGGAGAAGATGAAAAGTTGAATAGTTGTATAAGGAGATTAATAGGAGTTAGTAATTATCTTAGACGTGGGGAGTTAGTGATTATCTTTGACGTGGGGAGAGGGAAGGTTGAGTGTTTTTATTAATAGATTTAATACAAATTAATCACACTAATTGTAGAGAAAGAATAAAGGATTAACCAAAATATTTAGACATTAAAAATCTAAAAAAATAATAAAAAAGATAAATGTGTTTCTTCGTCGTAGAGAGGTGCCACATCACCTTGTCTATAACTCTCTCTTTATATTATATATAGATTTTATTGATGAAAAATTTGTTTTACAAATATACAAATATATATAGCATGGGCCCAATTTATATCACTAAAGTGTTGTTTAGTTTGCTTTAGCAATGGTGGTTTGCAGTGGATGTTATTTGTTGGATGTGAAAACTGACTGTCAAGGTTGCATCCTCGGAAGGATCTTTACTAAGTCCGAAGAAATAAACGATATGGTCCTAGACTTGTCCCATGTAGTCTTGAGCTTGTGGAATCTACTTTTAACCTTGAAATGGTCAAGGTCTTCGTAGAAGAATTGGTTCCAGAGTTGGATCAGTTCAATTTGCGACTTAAGGAGAATTTATTTGTTTCTTGTTCAATAGGTTCATTAAAGAATTTAAGGTTGATCTAAATACGGTGGCCGCTGAATTGTCTCTTGAGGATGTGTTTGATAAAGTCCTGAAAGCTGACGAAGAATTTATGGGACAACTTGAAACTGAAAATAAGGAGTATGAACCTTCAAAGGACGATGCTGAGGATTTGGACTACCAACCATAAATTGTTGTCCTGTTACTTCAATATTTGTTTTGCTTAATGGATTGTAAATAAGATTCTCTCTAGGCCTGACTTAGGCACCATAACCTGGTATTTTGACATAGACTATAGACCATAGTCTAGTATTTTGACATAGACTAGTTCTTATCTGCTCTTTAGACATAGACTACGTATCTTAATCTGCTATGATGAGTTGACATCGTATCTTAATCTGCTATTATGACTTAACTTGAGAACTTACATGGAGATTGTTTTGTTTTGTTCTATAAGCAAGTTTTTTGTTTAGATGTTGTGATGTTGTATTTATCTATTCCTATGAAATCATGGCTTTTTTGTATAAGCGCGCTTTCCTTCCTATTTCTTAACTAATCCTCTGAGGTTAGGCCTTCACAAAGGTTGCCCACTCTGTGGGAATATATTGTGTTATGAATCGGCCCCACTCAGAGGCGGATCTAGGATTTGAAGGTTGGGGGTGCCACTATTTTTCAGTGGCGGAGCCACATGTGACTAAGGGGTGTCGACCGGCATCCCTTCGACGGAAAATTACACTCTGTAGCTAGGTAAAAATATAATTTTTGTGTATATATATTACATATTGACACCTCTTGGCTTCTTCGTGAATTTACTTCTTTATATTCTGACACTCCTTAGTGAATATTCTGGCTCCGCCACTGCTATTTTTAATATAAACTTAGTAATGGACATCGAATTAAGGCGTACATTCTGCCAATTTGATCCATTTTGGGCTAATTTTGGTTGATTTACAAGATTTTTGACATATAAATAAATATACAATTATCAAACCAAAATAAGTATTATACGATTCAATCTAATTTTTGATGAAATTCTATTAAAAAAATGAGAAGAACATATATAAGAAAACTAAATTTTTTGAATACACAATCACACCCGTTCAGTTCAAACATAATGTACTTAAATCATGGTAACTAGCAAATTGTAACTTATATCGAGTTTTATTTTTTTTAAAAAAGAAAAGGAGAAAAAGAAGGGGAGCCAAAACAATAAAAAATCTCATCAACTTACAAGTAAAGACAAGTATTTTCAATACAAAAATTACAAATTATTTATACAGAAATTTAAAAAATAATCTGCAAATAAAAAACTCGTAATAAAGTGCATGAAGAAGTTAATATAGCACAAAATGTAACAACCATTACCCCTATTATTTTCGCTTAAAAGATTAAGAAACGAAGAATAAATTTCAATAGATAAAATATACCTTGAAATAATAAAACCGGGAAAAGATTAAAATCACAATCAATTAATATTTGGAGACTTTGAAAAAACAATGAAGAAATAATTTTTATCAGTTTTGAGCCGGGGGTCTATCGGAAACAGCCTCTCTACTTCATCTGAGGTAGTGGTATGGACTGCGTACACTTTACCCCCTCCCCCCAGACTCCACCTGGTGGGAATACACTGGGTATGATGATGAATGAAGAAATAATTTAGATAAACAAATTAATAGATGGGTTGCATTGGAAGAAGAGTGAAAATATAAAAATAAAAAATATTAAGGAAATTAAAATGGAAAAAGAAGGAAACGTAAAGAGAACTAGGAAAGGGAAAGTGGGAAACAAGAAAAGAAAACTAGCACAGTGGAATGTGAAAAAACAAAAAAAGATAAACGAAATATCCTTGAGAGGATTCGAACCATCACAGCGGGCGTGGCACCCAGTGCACTGACCAACTGAACAATAGCTACTATCCTTCTGCGGGTGCCAATCTGAAATTATATATCATAGACACTAAAATTACTATATACATATATGAAAATTTAGTCGAGCTTGCGGGTGCCGTGGCACCCTCACCTCAACACATAGATCCGCCCCTGGCCCCACTTCAAGGATGTCACACAAGCAGTTATTGGACCTAGAAGAAGTAATAGAATTAGAAGACCTTCACAAAGGTTGCCCACTTTGTGGGAATATATTGTGTTATGAACCGGCCCCTCTTCAAGGATGTCACACAAGCAGTTATTGGACCTAGAAGAAGTAATAGAATTAGAAGGCATTCACAAAAGTTGCCCACTTTGTGGGAATATATTGTGTTATGAACCGGCCTCACTTCAAGGATGTCACACAAGCAGTTATTGGACCTAGAAGAAGTAATAGAATTAGAAGGCCTTCACAAAGGTTGATGTGGGATCTATGCGCAATTATCAATTGGTTAAAAGAGCTAAGAGTCAGGCAGTAAGGCTTTATGTAGATTGTTGAGAAATGTCTAGTCCCCTCATTTCCTTTCTTAGAGTCTAAGCTTCTCAACTCTCTTCTGATTATCTTCTTTTGTAGTTCTCTTTGTTTTACTAGTTCATTATTCTTTTGTAATTTCTTTGTTAGGTCCTTTTATCTCACTTCTTCACTTTTTAGTTATATTTTAAACACTTTGAATTATAAAAGGTGTGTGACCAAACACAACTCTTTTAACTTGTTTGGTTTTCATTGTCAAATGCCTACTTTGTAGATGTGCTCAATGTCAAGTGAAAGCATGCCATGACAATTTATGATTTTATCTAGTGTGCTCTATGTATGCTCGATGTAGAAGTTGAATGGCTGCGTATGTAAAATAATGCTAAAGCAAAGATAAAATACTCGATTGGAAAATTCAATTAGACATTTAGACCACAATATAAATTCATATTTTTGACAAGTCAGTTTAGGGTGAAGTTTCAACATGTCTTTGTCAATAGTTTTTGGGGAAATTTATCTCTTTTTTCTAAAAAAAATCAAAAATTATAATTTATATCATTTTATAATAAACCAAATAATACATTATCCAAAGATTCTAAATACGATATCTTAATAATAACACAAGTACCTCACTCACCAACCTACCAAAAGGAGCAAGCACCCATTGACTCCATTTTTACTATGATGAATTCTTTTTAAGCATAAACAGAGTCACAAGAAGAAACCATCAATAAGAAAACAACTTGTTCAACTTCACCTAAATTTTGGTTCAAAACCACATTTTTCTAGTTTTTTTTTTTTTTTTTTTTTTTGGGGGGGGGGGTTGGGGGGGGGGGGGCTCAAAACCCACTTTTTCCGAACAAGTTTTGCCAAACGGATCCTAAAAGTTATTGCAATGACCAACTCAATAGAATAGACAACAACAAATACATACCATAAATGCACAATAGATTATTAGGAGATTTACTACCCTCCTACAACATACAATACACATATAATGACAATACAGTTGTCCACAAATATTAATCGAGTAGGCCACACAATAGTTGATGTCTTTTACACATAACGATAAAAATGTGTGATGAATCTTTATTATTATCGTTTTTTATAATATTTTTTTTGGTTCATCACCCTTTGAACAATTAAAATACATTTTTTTAAAATATCACTAAATCCCACAAAAAGCATGCATGGTATATATCGTGTTCTAACTTCTTCTTGATAGTTATATGTATATATATTTCGTAACTCAAGAGAAGTCGAGAAGACGAGATGATTTTGAAAAGACATAATACATAAACATGCTCTTTAACTTGGCCTCAATTCACATCTATGACCTTCAACTTTGGATGTGCACAAGTAAGCACTTAAACTTGTATAAAATTGACCAAATAGACATACGCGTCCTATGTGGCATAATACACGCTAAAAATAGATGCATCATATTCTTAAAAATTCCAGGATGCAGATGAAGGAATAGAAAAATAGAGCCAAAAAAATTTATGATGAAGAAGGCAAAGGTATGAGACGCCAAAAAGAAATGATTTGCCAATCGTAGTTTCCTTTAACCCAAATATAGAAAATGTTTTTCATATTATTTATTTTTGTTTAAATATTAATGCAGAATCTTTTATATTTGATTAAGTCACGCAAATTATTTTAACATGTTAAAAGGAAAAAAAGAAGAATATATTTATAGAAATTTTCGTGAATTTTGATTGATGTTTTACACATATTTTAATATTTTTTTAAATTTTTAATTGTCCTTAATTGTTTATATTTTTCTCCTTAATTTTTTTTAATAGAATATATATATATATATATATATATATATATATATATGGAGATGTGGTCCTAGGGATCTGGTTTTATTCAGAACAACGTTAATAGAATATATATAACTTTTTTTGAAAGTATTCGTTAATCTTAAGATAATATAATGAATTTGAAGTGTGGACTGAATTATATTCTTTGTTTCTTTTTTACTCTCTCATCTTTAATTTCTTACCTCCACTATTGATAAAAATTCAATTCAAGAGTAAATAGTACAATATTTAAGGGATCGGAGGAGTAGAAGAAGGAAACGTAACTACTTCATTATTAAATTATTATTAATTTCTATCATAGGTGAAATATGAGAAATGGATAAGGTAAGTAGCTAATTTAATTTAAATGGAGTTAATTCTCCATTGATACGTTCATGCTATAAGTTTATTATGTTTCACAATTCCTATTCAACTTTTAAAGTTTTTCTTAACATGGTAGTGATTGGGAAGGATATATTAATACTTCCACCCATATTTTACGGGAATAAAACTTTTCATGACTTTAATATTTTTCAATAAGTTGTAGAATAAATGATAATCATCGATAAGAGTTGTGGTGGAGTAGTAGGTACTACTCTTTCATCCTTAATCAGATCTCTCAATTTCGAACCTTGAGTATGAAATCACCTTTGATAAAAATATTTTACCTCTTAATGTTGATCGTTTCGACACATATACGAATTTAATTGTGCACCACTATGAATATCGGTCATCAAATAAAAAACAAAAATAAAATACAATTTTATGATAATCATTTCCTTACAATAATTTCAATTAAATTAGTTAAAATTCCTTCCTTCTTATATAATTATTTTTGGGTAGCCTGATGTTTTTCAAATAACAATTTTATTTTGAAAATTAGTCAAATACATAATGAATTAGGAAACAATAATGATCCTTATATTTTTTAGTTTAAACACAATAATCTAAGAATGACAATATGAAGAGTATTGAGGCTAATTGGATTACACACACACATATACATATATATATATGACCGCGCGAAGCGCGGCTATGTTGACTAGTCACTATAGATCATACTCATGTCCCTCATTAATTAGAAATAAACATTTTGCCTCCTTATATATATAATAATGTATTGTCTTCTATATATTGGGTTGTAAAGGGCTGGTAAAAGGGAGGATGAAGTTGCATGTGTTGCCCGTCAAATGCGTTGATCTTTAATTTTTTTTTTAGCAATCAAACTAATTATATTTGTGGCCTCGTGCACATGAAAAATGTGCTCGCAAGAGAAAACAAGTTGATTCGCCCCACTCCCTTCGCACGAGATATACATGAGGTCTAATCAAAATTTGATTTTGTAAAATATTAGTTTAATATTTTTGATTCTGTCCAAAAAATGTCTAAATACAAATTTCAAGAATTAGTACAACCTCTTTAATTCCTTTTAATGACTAATCTCAATACTACCTTTAACTTACCATTAATATTCACAAATCTCATTCTTGCAATAGCTTCAACAACTTGCTTATAAAAGGAGTTGTCTTTTGTAAAGTATTCAACCATCGAAAATAAAATCATCTTTTTTTCTTCCTCGAGTATTTAGGAAATATCGAGCTGAAATCGCTTCAAAGCAATAAATAACTTGTCGTGGCACGTGTTTATTATTTTTCTTTTTAGTATCAATATTATAGTATTTTCCGAATAGAAAGTAGTTTTGAGACTCTATGAAGACAGTGGTGGAGTCAGGATTTTCATTAAGCAGGTTCCAAATAAAGAAGTAAATATACGAACTAACTAAAGAGGATTCAACTGCTACTAAATATACCTAAAAAATAATTTTAACTATGTATATATAGTGTAATTTCTCGTCAAGGGTGTGAATGAATTCCTTAGGAACAAGCTAGCTCCGACCCTGTATGGAGAGGGGGGGGAGGGGGGGGGGGGGAGGAGGCTTGGGATGTGCTAGAGTTTCCTTTACTTCACATTTAAATTTTGTTAGTGTAATAGACCACAATAATTAAATTACAGTTGAAAAAATACTTTGATATGGTGTTCTAGAATTTCATATAAAAGAGTTTTCAAACTTTTGGAAAAAGGACCTATAGTTTGTGGTTCTACGGGGAACTCAAGGATTTTGTCATGCATGAATTTAGTGGTTTTACTATTAAGAATTTCATGAATTTTTATAGAGTTTTAAGCTGCCACGATATATTTAAACTCTAGCACTTTTTCATGGAGTTTGATATGTTACTAGTGGCGTAGCTACATGCATTGAAGGGTGGTTAGTCAAATATTTTTGGCCAAAAAATTATACTATGTTCATAGAAAATTATACAATATATATATATAGGTCAAAACTTATATTTCATGCATAATCGCCTGATGGCTTCTCTTACTATTCACATCATTTGTTGATGTTTACGTTCAAAACCAAGATTCATTTTAAAATAATAATAATAATTAGTACATTAAATGTAAGTTATGACTCACGTTATAAAGTCACACGTTATAACTTGGTTTAATAAATAAAGTAGCTAAATTAATTGGATGTTATGGGGAAGTTTATTTATGGCGTAACTCTTTTTCCTATCTGATGGAGAATAGTTAAAAGATATGTAACTCCCCAATACGTTTCATTCTTGGGTCCTCTCTCTCTGCCTTTAAAAGGAGAATAAGTATACTCCATCAATATTATTCAAAAAGAAAACCAGTAAAGGAAAAGAGAGAGAAAAGAGTTTCTAATAAATAGAATAAGAACAATTAAGAAGCAGGCCTCCTCTCCCAAGTCAAGAAGATATCATGACGGATTAAGGTATGCTATCTTGTCTTGATTATTGTTAATTTAAGTTAATGTGAAAATCATGTAGTTCCACAATCTTGATTAATTAATAGGATTTCATGTTAGATTGTTTATGTTTTATAGTCTGATTATTACAGGTGGCATCAGAGACTGTTTTTTGGAACTAATAATTTTTCAATTTATGAACCCTTGTTATGTGTTTAATGAATTTGACATACTTTTAATTGTTGTCAAATGTTATTGCTTCCGCTGACTTGAATAAAAATTGATCATGTATAACGACATTAATGATTCACTATTGCCAAATTAATCTACAATTAAATGGCAACTTCAAATTGCATGTTGTTTGGCAGTATATGAATATAACCTATTTAATGTTAAGCGTTTTAGTATGTGTAGTAGATGCATGTTTCTAGTATGTGAATCCTATATATAAATATATATGATTTATTAGAATCACATTTGTATTACATGTCTCTTTAGATGAATGCACAGTAGTGTTTGAAGTCTTTTGTGATTGTACATGATGGACTCGTAATATATTTAATACCTTGAATTGGATTTGGTTTACTTTGTTCTCAAAGAATAAACCTATAATAAAATTACCGTTGTGAATTTATTTATTTTGAAATTATTACATGTGAGATTTGTTAATCGCCAAAGCGGTCAAATCTCATGAATACATAATTCTAAAATAATAATGGACATAAAATCAATTACCCATTAATATTGATGCTTATAACCGATATAATAATTATGGGTAAATTGAAATTTTTGTTATAATATATTTATGGATCACCCAAAGGTTGATTATTTATTCTTATAACCACTGAACATTTAAGGAGATAATTTAGATGTATCGTTGATTTTATTTATTTATCCAAAGATAATAAATATTATTAGTAGATGCATCAAAGATTGTCGAATTACGTTAAATTCACTTTTAAGCATCATTATGTCTACAGTAGTATTTTGATGTTTCGCCCAAAGGAGGACATCAATATACATTTAAGAAAACATAAATCATTTCTGAATCTAATAATATATTTAAATTCATAACTTAAAGTATTAATAAATGAACATGTTCTATTTGCAGTATTTGCTCTTCATTCGCGCTGTGCCTCTGTTACGACCTTTAGCAGTCTGAACTTCTCAGATTGGTGCGAACAGATCAAATTCCATCTTGGAGTTTTAGATCTTGATGTTGCACTTTACACTGAGAAGTCAACTGCTATTACTGAAACTAGCAGTGCTGAAGAAAAGTCCTATTATAAGCACTGGGACCGGTCTAACAGGTTAGGCCTAATGTTTATGCAGATGAATATTGCGGACAGCATTAAGACTATTCTTCCCGAAACTGAAAATGCAAAAGAATTTTTGAAACTTGTGGAAGAATCCTCTCAAACTACTGATAAGTCTCTTGCTGGGATACTAATGGGTACTTTAACCATCATGAAGTTTGATGGTTCACGTATCATGCATGAGCATGTCATTGAAATGACAAATATAGCAGTAAGACTTAAGTCTTTGGGAATGGAAATGGAATAAAATTTCCTTGTATAATTCATCATCAACTCATTACCATCTGAGTATGGTCCTTTCCAAATGAACTACAACACTATGAAAAACAAATGGAACATGCATGAATTGCACGGTATGTTGGTTCAGGAGAAAACAAGGCTTAAGAATCAAGAAACTCACTCCATTAACTTTGTAAATCATCAAGGAGCTGAAAAGAAAGACAAGAAGCATGATAAGGGGAAACGAAAGTAACTTAATGTTAATGAGTCCTCTTCTCAAGTACATAAGAAGGAACACAAGAATGGTAAGTGTCATTTCTATGAAAAATCTGGACACTTTAAGAAAGATTGTCTGAAATATAAGGCATGGTTCGAGAAGAAAGTAAGCCTACTGCTTTTACATGTCTCGAATCAAATTTAACTTAAGTTCCTTATAATACTTGGTGGCTGACTCTGGTTGTACTGTTCATGCTTCTAATATGACGCAAGAATTTCTTACAATTCAGACCATAAACAAGAATGAAAGATATGTGTATATGGGGAATAAAGTAAAGATTTTAGTTGAAGCTGTCGGGACTTATCGTTTGATCCTTGATACTGGGCACCACTTAGATTTATTTGAAACTTGTTATGTTCCTTCTCTTTCTAGAAATTTAATTTCTTTGTCTATGTTGGATAAGACTAGATACTCATTTAATTTTGGTAATGGATGTTTTAGTTTGTTTAAGAATAATTATCTTATTGGTTCTGGTACTCTTTGTGATAACTTATACAAACTAAATTTTGATAATCTTTTTTGCCAATTAAAACACTCTTAACTCTGCATCATAATGTTGGAACCAAACGAAGTTTGGTGTATGAACAATCTGCTTATTTATGGCATAAACGTTTAGGTCACATATCTAAAGAAAGACTGAAAAGATTAGTTAAAAATGAAATTTTTCCAGATTTAGATTTTACTAACCTTAACATCTGTGTGAATTGTATTAAAGAAAAATAAACAAGACACACAAAGAAAGGAGCCACAAGAAGCACACAGCTTCTTGAAATTATACACATTGATATATATGGTCCTTTTGATATCGCATCTTTCAGTAAGTAAAAATATTTTATCACTTTTATTAATAATTTTTCACGTTATGGATATGTCTATTTGTTGCATGAAAAATCTCAAGCGATTAATGCCTTAGAGGTATTTATTACTGAGGTTGAAAGGAAACTAGATAGAAAGGTGAAAATAATCAGGTCCGATAGAGGTGGTGAATATTATGGAAGAGATGATAAAACTGGCCAACACCCAAGTCCATTTGCTAAATTCCTCAAAAAACGTGGTATATGTGCTCAATACACAATGCCTGACACACAACAACAAAATGGTGTGGCAGAAAGGTGTAATCGTACATTAATGAATATGGTTAGGAGTATGTTGAGTAATTCATCTTTACCTCTTTCGTTATGGATGTATGCTTTAAGGAATGTCGTTTACTTGCTAAATAGCGTTCCTAGTAAAACAATTTCAAAAACACCTTTTGAATTGTGGACTGGTAGGAAACCTAGTTTGAGGCACCTGTATGTTTGGGGTTGTCCGGCAGAAGTTAGAGTTTACAACCCACAAAAAAAGAAACTGAATTCAAGAACAATCAGTGGTTTCTTCATTGGTTATCCAGAAAAATCAAAGGGGTACAAATTTTATTGTCCTAATCACAGTACGAGAATAGTTGAAACTGAAAACGCTAGGGTTATTGAGAATGGTGAAGTTAGTAGGAGTGAAGAACCACGTAATGTGGAAATTGAAGAAGTTAGGGTGTGAATTTCTCTACCCTGCACTTCTTCCCAAGTTGTTGTACAGCCTAACAATCAACAAGAACAACAAATTAATATTCCTGCTAACCTTAATGAAGTCATAATTAATAAACCTGCAGTAGATGAACCACAAGAAGTAACATTAAGAAAATATCAAAGACAAAGAAGACCTGCTATTTCTGATGATTATTTGGTATATCTACACGAGTCAGCAATTGACTTGAAAATTAATAATAATTCAGTTTCATTTTCACAAGCCATTAAAAGTAATAATTCCGATAAATGGATAGATGCTATGAAAGATAAATTGAAATCTATGAAACAGAATGAAGTTTGGGACCTTGTTGAATTACCAGAAGGTTGCAAAAGAGTTGGGTATAAATGGGTCTTTAAGACCAAACATGACTCAACTGGCAATATCGAATGTCATAAGGCCAGACTTGTTACCAAAGGTTTCACTTAGAAAGATGGCATAGACTATAAAGATACATTTTCACCCGTCTCTAGAAAAGATTCACTCAGAATTATAATGTCTTTGGTAGCTCATTATGACTTAGAGCTACATCAAATGGATATGAAAACAGCCTTTCTAAATGAAAATTTAGAAGAAGAAGTTTATATAAATAAACCTGAGGGATTCTCTATTAAAGGAAAGGAACACATGGTGTGTAAACTTAAGAAGTCAATATACGAACTTAAACAAGCTTCCCGATAATGGTATCTTAAGTTTAACGAAACTATTATCACTTTTGGATTTAAGGAAAACATTGTTGATCGGTGTATATATCTGAAGGTCAGTAGGAGTAAGTTCATTATATTAGTCCTATATGCTGATGACATTTTTCTTGCTACTAATGATCTTGGTTTGTTGCATGATACCAAGAAATATCTTTATAACAACTTTGAAATGAAAGATATGGGAAAGGCATCCTATGTGATTGAGATAGAAATATTTTGAGATAGATCACAAGGATTGTTGGGGTTGTCTCACAAAGCCTATATTAATAAAGTGTTTGAGAGATTTAGAATGAAAAAATGCTCATCTAGTCCCGTTTTAATTCAGAAATGAGATAAATTTAGTCTCAATCAATGTCCAAAGAATGAATTGGAACATAAGCAACTGAATGATATTCCTTACACATCAGTAGTTGGGAGCCTAATGTATGCCTAGACATGTACGAGAACAGACATTAGTTTTGTTGTTGGGATGATGGGCCGGTATCAAAGTAATCCAGGAGTGGACCACTGGAAGGCTGCAAACAAAGTGTTGCGATACTTGCAAGGAACAAAAGATCATATGTTCACTTATAGAAGATCTGATCATCTTGATGTGATTGGATATTCGAATTTAGATTATGCTGGTTGTGTGGATACAAGAAAATTCACATTTGGATATTTGTTTCTATTAGATGGAGGAGAAATATTATGGAAGAGTGCAAAACAGTCTATTATAGCTGCATCCACTATGGAAGCTGAGTTTGTGGCGTGCTCTGAGCCACATTTCAGGCTAATTGGCTGCAAAACTTTATTTCAGAACTTGGACTAGTCGGCGATATAGTCAGGCCGCTAAAAATTTATTGTGATAATGTTGCAACAGTCTTCTTCTCTAAAAATGATAAATTATTCGAAGGGTGCTAAACATATGTAATTGAAATACTTTTCAGTTAAAGAAGAAGTACGGAAACATAAAGTGATAATTGAACATATTAGCACCAAACTTATGATTGTTGATCCTTTGACGAAAGAATTACCGCCCAAAATATTTGTTGAACATGTAGAAAGAATGGGCATTATTGGTAGCAATGAATGACTTTATGTAAACACTTTATTATGTTTATGCAATTCACACTTTGAGCTCAATTATATATGTTTCTGTTGTTACCTATTTTCTCTTGTATACATATTGATGAGATTGATGATGACAGGTTTTGACTTGGATAAAGATATTCTAAGCATTATTGTTGGACCCCTTATGTATTCCTAAAGGTTGTGTTGGATAATAGACTGATATTGTAGTGCATGGAAGGGACTATGTCGAAAAAGGTGATATACAACCGCCATGACTCATATTAGTTAATTTACTCAACCACAATGAATGACGTTTCCAATAAAATGAAGACTTAGCTTCAAATGTGTACATAATAATTGAAATATTTATTGAACCATTAAGTGAATGAACGTGTGTCAAGTGGGAGAATGTAAGTTATGACTCACATTATAAAGTCACACGTTATAACTTGATTTAATAAATAAAGTAGCTAAATTAATTGGCTGTTATGGAGAAGTTAATTTATGGCATAACTCCTTTTCTTATCTGATGGAGAATAGTTAAAAGAATATGTAACTCCCCAATACGTTTCATTCTTGGGTCCTCTCTCTCTGCCTTTAAAAAGAGAATAAGTATGCTCCATCAATATTATTCAAAAAGAAAATAAGTAAAGGAAAAGAGAGAGAAAAGAGTTTCTAATAAATAGAATAAGAACAATTAAGAAGCAGGCCTCCGCTCCCAAGTCAAGAAGATATCATGACGGATTCAGGTATGTTATCTTGTCTTGATTATTGTTGATTTAAGTTAATGAAAAATCATATAGTTCCACAATCTTGATTAATTAATAGGATTTCATGTTAGATTGTTTATGTTTTACAGTCTGTTAAATTATTACATTTAAATCTGTATATAAGATTATAAGGATATTAATTACTTGTTTCATAAGTTTTTCTCGTTTTGAAACTAGAATTTCACATTCTTATCGATTAATAATTCTATCATATATTGTCCAATTAAAAATTGCATATGATTTCAAAAAAACTTACCCAGTTTACAACCCAAGAGTTCTTGAATAACTTATTGTAACATTAAATAAAATTTATTTATTTGAGATATCTAGATATACTTGTCAAAATTATAAATGAATTTACTTCAAATTCATTTTCATAAACCACTTTAAAAATTCTAAAAAGATAAATATCTTAAATAGAATTCATTATTTCAAAAAAAATAATTAAACACTATCTAACATTTATACTAGATAGGTTAGTTTATAAAATTCTCTAAAAATACATGCAACATTGTGATAATTTTTTGCCAGTTGTCCATTCTCAAAGAATTGATACATTGAGATTTTAAAGGTAGTCTTATTTATACTTAATGATTCTTGAATAAGTTACAAGTTGCAGGTTGTTCCACCTTCGTACCATAGTTAACAAGAGATTTGAAATCAATAAATCTCTCCTCCTCGTTCTCCAATTATAGTTGATTCAAAAACTCTGCAACATCTTTAGAGGATTTAACAAATTTACCACTCAATGACAACTTAACAGTCAGGACCTTAGGATCAATATCAAGATTTGACAGAATTAATCTATGAAACAAAATAATTTAGATCAATCTCAAAAATTTGACTGGATGAACCTATAGAACAAAAACACAAATGCATGCATTGACTCAAATTGTTAATTTTTCCTCCAATTTTATAGTCTATTTGACCAAATTTCTTCTGTATTGAATATGAGCATGTCTAGTTTTGGTTATATTTATTATATCTATCATTTTTCATTTTTTTTTCTTCATATCTCAATACACTTGTTTGCTTGTTTTAGCAGTGGCTGAGTATGTTGGTTGCAACGACTGTGTAATGTTCAACCCAATGATAGGGTCTTGTGGGTGTGCGTTTGACAAAATAATCACAGAATTAGGGGTTGAGAAATGCCTCCGTAAGTTGGTTCAGTACAATAGGAGCGTTGACATTTTTAGGCATTCTCTTGAGGATATATATGGTATTAACAATTTGTTGGTCTATCTTGAAGAAGTTGAATCAGAATTTGGTCGTTTTGATTTGTCTTTTAAAGGAGTTACTGAGCAGCATGAGGTAGTGCAAACAGAGATTGACTCTATTTAGTAAAGGCTTAGTGATTTGGATTTGGAGTTTGCGCACTATCAGAAGGAAGATGATAAGCTTAAAAGGTAAGTTTAACCCTATTGTGTTGTTGTCAATTCAAGCATTATTTTGTTATAGAGGTTCATCTAGTTTGCTGTTGTGGTTGATCAAAATATGTTTGTGTAGGTTAATCAAGTCTGTGGAGGAAGGTGATGCTGTGGAGAAAGATGATGTTGTGTAGATTCTACCTGTTTTTGGAATGGAATGGTGAATATTAACTTTTAACACGTTTGACTTGACTACAATTTTTAACGACTAGAGTTTTGGTACTTGTGACTAATTATGTCCTTTTAGAATGACTGTGATTTTTGGTTTGCCAATATTTGGCCCTTGGGTTTATATAGTAACTGGTATCTCTTTGCTTGAATGAATGATTGCTTGTGTAAGGTTTCTCTAATTGAAGATTTAACTACAATTGTCTTTTGTTATAACTGTTCTCTTTTACTTGCTCATCGTGGTAGCGTATAGGGTGCTGCCTTGCTATTTGTTATAGAGCGTTGATTTGCTTTTGACCAGCGGAAGAAACTTATTCAATGGTCACAACTAGATTCAGTTTACCTTTCAAATATGCAAATTCATTTGAGTAAGGGTGGCAGTGGTACCGATCTGGGCCCGTCGAAATGGACCGCCGGCATTCCTCACCGTTCTGGTAGATGGTGACTGGTGGACAACTGGAACCGGTCCAAACGGAATGGGCTGACCGGCACAGTCACTATCGTCCGCACCGATCCTGTAGGAACCGGTCCGTCGGCGATCGGACCGGACCTTCCACCGAATTTTTTATTTTTTATTTTTATTTTTTTGTTATATGTTATCCACAATCAATTTTAAAAATTAAGTTTTTACAAATAAAGTTAGTTTTTTACTTATAAAAAATTAAAAAGTTAAAAGTTTAATTTAAATTTTCCACTTTAAAAGTTTGAATTTAAATTTTAAACTTTAAAGTTTCAATTTTCAACTTTAAAGATGAAAATCTAAATTTTTCAACTTTAAATTTTAAAGTTTAATTTTTTTTAAAATTCTTTAAAGTATAAATAAAAGACAATATTAAAAAGAAAGTCAAGGCGAATGCCCTATAATTTTATTCCAATCAATAAAGAAGTACATGTATTACAAATATTAGAAAAGCACCTAATCTACGCAGCCACCTTCTAGGAAGGGTTCTGTTTCAGTTAGGTTTCGATAATCATACTAATATTTATAATTTGCGAAATATGCTTTTCTTAACTTATCCATCAATTCCTTGAAAACATGATCCGGAACTTGTATTTGATTTTCTTCTTCCATTGCTTCCATGCCATCATCAGTTTTTTCTCCAAGTGCTTCATCAATTACAATTTCGGCTTGATGCGATAATTTTGGTAGGCCAGCATTTCTTCGTTCAGCATTGATCCAATCTCTGAACAACACTGATATTTTCAAACTATCTTTCGCTAACGAATATCTATGATCTCCAATAATAAATCTCCCCGCTCTGAAAGCCTGCTCCGCTACTGAAGATGCTTGCATAACTAGCACATCTCGAACAAGTCTTGAAAGATTTGGAAATTTCTCTACCGATTCTTCCACCAAGCTAAAAGTTGAGGATCTCCATTTTCATCCCTAATATTTTTCCATGCCTGATTAATATATTGATCAAAATCATTATTGTTAGCAGAATCAAGACCAAGTTCTTCATTCATAATTTCATCAAAATCATTAAATCTAGCCTTACGAGATGGAGGTTGAGACGGTTCATCATTTTTAGGTTGGCCATATAAAGGTCATACAAATGTCTAGCTTTAGTTAATATACTATCTTTACACGATTCAACAGCTGAAACTTCATCACTTGTAATTTCTAAATTTTTATAAATTTTTTCAATCACTTTTTTCACACCATGTTCTTTGTAAGTTGGGTTGAACAAAGTGGAAGTCAAAAATAATTGAGGAATAGGAAAAAATATTTTCTAAATTTTTCAATCATATATGAAATAGCAACTTTAAAATGTTCACAACTTTTATATTTAACAAATTCAGATGAAATAACACAAACATTTACTAAAGCCGAAGAAATAGTAGGATAATATTGATCAGATATAATATTTGTAGCACTATAAAAAAAATTTAAAAAATTAACAAGTTCTTCGCATTCTTTTCAATCCTCATCGGTGATTCTTGTTCTCCGATCCGAATTATGTTTATTATAAAATATTTGTAAAGGATGACGATAATCAATAGCAACAACAAGCATCTTAAATAAAGAATTCCATCTAGTATTTATTTCCTTTGAATTTTTCTATATGACATTTCAAATAAAGCACAAGTTTTTTCAAATTCTCTAATTCTAGACCTTATTTTAACTTTAAAAACCCATGCACAAGCAGCTCGAATTCTAACACAAGAATCACCAAATACACCAATACCATCTTGCACTATTAAATTATAAATATGCGCATTACACTTAACATGAAAAAAATCATCATCAATTGCACAAAGTATAGGTTTTAAATAATCAACAACTTTCAAATTAGCAGAAACATTATCTAACGCGACACCCATTATCATATGACAAAGTCCAAAATATTTTAAAATATCTCCGATCAAACAAGCTATATAACAACCAGTTTTACTATCTTCAACATATCTAAAGCCTATAATTCTTTTTTGCATGTTCCAATCATGATCAATTCAATGAACAGTAATAGTAAAATATTCATTATGATTAGGACTAACACCCATATCAGAAGTGATAGGTACTTTACCATCAAAATAATCAAAGTAGCAACGAAGAAAATGACAATGTTCACGTTGATATTTAAAAATATCTGATTTAATTGTATTTCTTGAAAAACCTCGAAAATCAAGATTATACACTTTTCGAATATAATGAATAAAACCAGGATGTTCACCAAAACTAAAAGGCAAACCACAAACCGCAATTATTTTAGCTAATTCTTCACGATCTCTATCCTGACTATATGTGAGTGATGTGCTTAGGCCAGCCGGGTTACTATAATCTAAAATTTGTTGGACCATGTTATTAAAACCTCCTGTAGATTGATTAGTACCAAATTTTGTGGGCAAGGGGTTACTATTTTTTTTATCCTTATTTATAGCATCTAAATGAGCAAATTCAGGAACACAAAGTCTCAAATGCCTAGTAAGTGCTCCAGTACCACCGTGTGCTCCCCCAGTCAAATGTTTCATCACAACCTTACATTTATTGCAAGTAGCAGTAGTTTTCTCCTTATTTTGGGTCATAAATTTCCAAACTAATGATCTCTTAGGACGTTCGGCCTTTTGTACTCTAGTAAACGTAGGTAAATTTCCTACAACTTCTTGTTTCGATAATTCCATAGCCGGACTAGTAGGGGTAGGGGTCTCTTCTAACTCTTGTTCTTCTACATCTTCCTCTTCCTCTACATCTTCAAAATAGTTACCAAAACATCTATCTAATGCCTCATGGTCTACAACATTATCAGAACCAACATCAATAGCACAAGGACGTTCAAAAGAATTATCATCAACATGAGTAAAATTATAGGTATTAATTCTAAATCTAGGCGGCAATGATTTAGAACTACCTCCACCCCCGTCTCTACTACTACTACTAATACCCTTATCTTTTTTTTCAATAATTTTATTTTTAACCTGACTAAAAATTGATTTCTTACCACTATTTTTTTTTTACCGAAATCCATATTTAACGTGAAAAAAAAATAGATGACAAACAAATAATATAAATATACCAAAAAATTAATAGTAACTAGTAAGTAAATAAATTAAGAGAAAAAGTTGGAACGAAGTTACCGAACGTCTGCGTAAAAGCAGACGTATAAAACCAAAAGCCGAAATTGAGAGATGAAAATTGAAGCTTGCTTCAAAAAAATCCCTCCAATAGTCCAATACTCCAATTATCCAAATTACACAATATTGTTGAGACTTGAGAGTATTAGAAAATAAAGAGTAATTAGTAAATAGTAAACTAGTACTAGTAGTAGAAATTAGAGAGTTTTTGAGAATTTATTAAAAAATAAGGGGAAATAGTTGGTATTTATAGAGCAAAATAAGGTGGGGGGCTGGGGGGAACTAGCCGTTGGAGGGACCTACTAACGGCTCCCAATGGCTAGTGAACGTTGGGGGATCGTTGGACCGGTCGGTTTCGGAATGGCCAACCGGTAAACCAATCCTATGTCCGCACTAGCCTCTTTTTCGGTCCCAACGGTATCGGCCGTCAACCGGTCAGACCGAACACGGGCCAGCCCGGTCCGTCTGTCACCCTTGCCTTTAAGGAAGTAAAGTTCTCCCACATTGGTGGGAGAAAGAAACTTTCTTGTATATACATTGAAATACACTCCTTCATGTGGATAGTGAGGCGAGAACAAGACAAGCCTCGCGCCGTCGTCGCTCTCTCGGCTTCGGCTTCGAATTTGGATTTGGCAAATGATTGATCGAGAGATTATCTTTTTGGACAAAGTTCATTTGAAACTTGAGAATTAGTGAAGTTTTAATCCAAAAATCCGATAGGAAAATTCTCTCCACTTGCGGACGCACATGAACAGATGAGGACGCATGTCACAACACACCTCGAAGGGATGCGACCCTTCGAGGCACTATTTAATTTAATATCATTTATAAAGGCACTTATTTGTCTAATATAAATTTTAGTTTTTGATAATTAACTTTTATTTTAAAAATTGATTATAACCATGTAATTACACTTGTGCAACCAAACAGTACACTTGTAATTACACTGTAATTACACTGTGGCAAACAAACAGGTCGGCGTAATTACTAGGCTGGTAATTACTACCCTAGTAATTACATAAATGTTTTGTGTTTATTCTACTCTCTCCGTCTATTAATAGTTGTCCACTATCACTCTTTGAATAGGGGTAATTTTACTATATCACTCTTTGAATATAATATATTTTGAAAAATGCAAATGAATCATATTCAATACTAAGGGTAAAATGGGTAAAAATAAGTAAATTATCCATTGATTTTTCAAACTGGACAAATATTGTTGGACATTTATTTTTAATATAGTGAACAACTATTGTTGGAGAGAAAAAGTAATTCTCATCCTTCAAAAGAACTTTGATGAATTGCCGTTGGCAGAAAATAATTGATTTTACATGTAATTATGTTCCTTTTCACTTGATTTACTTTCCCAAATGAGTACTTACTGTCCACAATTGCATACTAATAACCAAATTTGCATGCACAACAACTTTTTTATGTGAATGATTTTTTTAATGTCAAAGCAAGCGCACTTAAATTGCAATAGGTACACTCGTTTGGTACGTAGACTAAATTATTCTAACATTATAATCTGTAGACTAATTTATACCATATGAGAGATGGTATAAAATTGTTTCATGGTTGCTCATTGATGGGATAAGATTAGTTGTACCAAGTCTAAATTTGGTATTAGGTTTATACCAGGTTTGATTGATGGTATAAATTAAACAAGAGGACCCTACTGATATCAACTTCATTATACGTTGATATATGTTTTTGACGCGATTATATCAAGGTTCGTTTTTATTTAATTTTATTTTGGAACCTAGTTTCAAATCATATAGAAAAAGTAAACTTACATGAAAGAACAAAATATTTATTTAGAATTATGAATTTATAAGTCAAGCAGAAGAAGTGACATATCAGTTCACATATGAATTTCTCTTATATTCTACTACTACGTTTAAGTTTGGACATGATATGATATGGTTGTGGTATTTGAAATTTTGGTTCGATATTCGGTTTTTAGAAATGTTACATCGTTATCATATCAAATTAATTCAGTATGGTTCGGTATTTTAAAGTTCAGTACCGATCTTTTGCGGTATGATAAGTTGGTAACTATAATTTGTTCAACTTCGACTAATATATACTCGTATAAGTAGAATTATGACTTTATCTTTTCAAAAAACATCTCAATTGTATCATACATATTATACATGTAGCAATATATATTCAAAAAAAAGTACACGCAACTCTTTTTGTTAATTAATTACAAAAAAAGATACATTTCAATGAAGATAGAGTAGTCAAAGTTTCAACGTCTTAATTAACATCTAGTTAATTTTATACTAATGCTAGGTTGTATATATACATATATGCTAACATACTACGTGAAGAAAGTATGTTAGCAAACATTAAATAGTGAATAACAACTTTTTTCCTAGTATGCCTCAATTCCAAACAAGTCGAATCTTGTTTGTAAGGTCCTCCTGTACAAAACTCATCACTAGGAATATCATCCAACATCCTTTAGGAGCATTAACCTACAAATTTGTATACGTAAATTAAACATCTGTATATAATGAATAAAAATGTTCATCCTGTAACTAAACACCATGATTCACTTTACTAATTTTAATTTCATAGCTTACACAGCTCTCCAGGCCGAAACAGGACATGTTCTTACAGTACATACAATTTCGTTCTCTTGCTAACGTAGGTATTGTTTCTCACAAGAAGTTAAGCGCGCTTTTAAATGATTTGGTCACACGCTCAACAGATAATTTATCCTGTTGAAGCTTGAAGACAACACTTAGATTTTCGATATGTATACAAGGGGCCATCCTTCTAACCATTCAAATCCAGGTGTGTCTCGTAGCATCACAAACCTGAAAATTCGACTTGTAAAGGATATTACAAAATAGATATTTCTGAAAAAGGATATGTAAAAATTGAACTTTTACATGGCACTTCACCTTATGTCACTGCTAAAGGGAAGTTCATCAGATTGAGAAGTATTCCATGTACTTTTAAATGAAATTTTTGCCTGGTTTTCGCTGTCCATTATGCCCTCGAAACTATTTCCCAAAAACCTGCATTTGACACACACAAAAAGATGGACGTTAATTTTGGATGGTCAAATTTCATGTAGGCTAATATGTGACGAGATGAGAAGGTAAAGATTACATTTTTCGAGCTCTTTGAGATGTTGTATGATTCCAAAAAACTGACAAAAACTGGCTCACGAGGAGAGAATTGTCTAAGTTCATACATAATAGAGAATGATACAGTGACATTAATCTTTGACATGGATAGAAATATTTTATGATTAATCACAATTATAAAATATGTGATCTAGCTTGGTCCCAACGTATGCAAAAGTACTCCCAACGTACGCAAAATGTCTTATTTAATTCTTTTGCGTATTTCTTTTGAAGGTTATACATGTTCAATCTCATTCTTGCAACAGCTCCAACAACTTGCTTATAAAAGGAGTTGTCTTTTGTGAAGTGTTCAACCAACGAAAATAATCTCATCTTTTTTTTCGACTTCGAGTATTTAGGGTATGTCGGGCTGAAATCGCTTTCAAAGTAATAGCTTGTCACGATACAATGTATATGATAATGCGTTTATTGTTATTATTTTTCAATATCAATATTATAGTATTTTTCAAATAGAAAGTAGTTTTGAGACTCTATGTGGGGGGGGGGGGGGGGGGGGAGGATAGGTTTTGGTTCTATATAGTGGAACTGAAGGATTTTGTCATGTATGGATTTCGTGGTTTTACTATTAAGAATTTTATGAACTGTTATGGAGTTTTAAGCTGTCACAATTTAAACTCTAGCATTTTTTCACGGAGTTTGATCTGTTCCAAGGATTAGTATACCTACATATTCATCTCAATATCTTCATTATTTCCGCTACGTTTTTGACCGGTCAATACTTCGTCTAACAATCACTTTATATAACTAATCTTTAAATCTTGATGGCACATTCTTATCCCTCAAGACACCTGGATGCTATTGCCTTCATTTCATCCACCCGCTCCAACAATGGCGGAGTCAGGATTTTCACTAAGGGGGTTCAAAAGTAAACATACGAACTAGCCGAAGGGGATTCAACATCTACTATATATACATAAAAAATAATTTTAACCATGTATAAATAGTATAATTTTTCGCCGAAGAAGGTTCGAATGAACCCCCTTGCCCAAAGATGGCTCCGCCCCTGCGCTCCAATGCGGTGTATACAAGTATGATACTTATCTTCAAAGAATGAAAAACTATGAATACTAACCAATCTAACCAAAATCAAAGAAACTCTTTTGAAGTTCTAATACGAGTGTCTATCTATAAAACGGTACAGTTGAATCTATTAAAGTAATTTAAAGGTACGTAAGTCAGATTGATCTTGTAAATGATATGATTCACAACTTATATCAATTTGACTTCAAACATGATTTTACATAGCATGTTCAAACATGCCCTTAGTTCACTCACATATGGAATAGGATAGAACAATCCAACCCAAGCCGACCGTAAGAATTCACAAAATGTTATTAGTTTTCACAACTTGTACATTTTCATATTTATTAAAAAAAAAAAAGTTTTAAAAAATTTAAATTATATATACAAATAAAACTTAAACTTTACATCAATTTGACTTTAAACGGGATGTCCAAATATGCCTTAGTTCAATCATATATGGAATAGGATAGAACAACCCGAACCGACCCGAGTCAGTTATATTTCCCCCAATTGGGGAATCAATGAATTAGAACAAACATTAGAACTGCAGATAGAGAAACCCTAGCAAATTAGAGAAGAAGAAGATGAAGAAATCGAATAGGCATGAAGGAAAATTAGCAATTAAAGAAGCTAATAACCTTTTCAAAGCTCAAAAGAAGAAGAATAAATTGATTTCAATTACAGAAAAGATTAATTTTTTCAATCAAATTACTATTATTAGCAATGGAGATGAAGCTACACAAAAATTCAAACTTTCAAGATGCAAAAATAAGAAGAAGAAGAAGAAGAAGACGAAGACGAAGTCAGTACCTACTGATCAAATTTGTAAAGGTATCTTTTTTGTTTCTTTCTGCTGATGCTCTCTGAGTATGTGTGTTTTGTTTTTATTTTTACGTGTCGACGGCTTGTACGCACCTCGACTATTCCAATTACCTCCTAAACCAACCAAAATTGGCAGGGAAGAGTGTTTGTGTGTGTGTTATTTTATTTTTACGGTCAGCTTCACTATTCCAATTACCTCCTAACTCATTCTTCTATTAATTTGCAGGGAAGATCATGCCAAATAACACTACAGAGCAGATGGACATTGTTTATCCTGAGGTGAGTGCTGATTGAGTTTAGTTGTTATTTGTTGGGACACTGATGATTCTACGTGTATTATAACCGTTTTCAATTAATATATCAACCACGCCAATTCCATATATTTTTCAACAACCAACAACATACCCATTGTATTCCCACAAAGTGGGATCTGGGGAGTGTAGAGTGTACACAGTCCATAGCACTCACTCTGAGGTGAGGTAGAGATGTTATTTCCAATAGATCCCCGGTTCAAGACAAAAATAGTCTAGAAAAAGACGTAATATAAGAGCAAGAAACAATAGGTAGTACCAAAAGAACAGATAGTAAAAGAACACAAAGTGGGATATGGGGAGTGTAGTGTACGCAGTCCATACCACTACCTCTGAGGTGAGGTAGAGATGCTGTTTCCAATAGACCCCCGGTTTAAGACAAAAATAGTCTAGAAAAAAGATGTAATATAAGAGCAAGAAACAATAGGTAGTAACAAAAGAACAAATAGTAAAAGAATCAATGCTACCACAAAATAATACTACAATCGATCTACCCATAACAACAAACATCACCAAAACTCCAAGAATAAGAGACTACGTATGTAGCACTACCACTACTAGTATCAATATATTTTTAAGAAGCAAAAAGAGACTGCTTTATTGTTTTTTTCCCCCATTAGTTTGTAATATGAAAGTTTGATTGAAAAGAAGAGAGTTATGCTCTATGACAATTACGATTTTGTGAATGAGAGATTAGTGGAATCTAACATTCATCAAAACTCCTCAGAAATTTTGTGGGAAATTGAGAAATCATTGTCTTAGACGTTCGAATTTCCAGGGTCATATTTTTTTGGTAAGTAACAGATTTTTATTTACCAAGTGAATCTTTACAAAGCATTAACCTGGCAGCCATTGGACAACCCAAAAAGACTGCATTCTACTATTTCTCAGTCAGCAACAAGACATCTCATATGTTCCTAGTCTATGATCTAACATTACGGATAAAAATTCAAACTAGCCAGGCGACTATGCAGTCTACCATGCATTGCGCCGCGTCCATGTATATCTTGAATTACTTGCTTCACCAGCACATGTGCCTTAGTTTTTTGTCGTTGAAAAACTCTTTGGTTTCGCTCCAACCAGATCCGATATATGCAACTTGCCAAAGAAGCTCTGTATATTACTGCATTCGCTGACTTCCCTTTAGCATGCTGCGTCGCCCAGTTTACCTCTGCCATCCAGTTCATAGGACCCCTAGTAATTCCTTGCCATGTTAGAATTTTGCACCAAACTCTAGACGAATAGTGGCATATAAAGAACAAATGGTCAATGCTTTCATTTTCCTCTTCACATAGTGGACACTTTAAATCATCAATAGCACTCCATCTGGCCACACGATCTCTGGTCAATAGCCTGGATTTCAAGATTAGGTAAAGAATAAAACACCATTTCGGGGCGCCAAAATTGTTGCATAATATTCTCCTCCACTGCACCTTTTGAAAATCACCCCTCAATTTGCCATACAACATCTTAATTGAGAATTGAGGCATCTGTGCAACATCTTCCTCTGAATACCCTGCCTCCATAAAGTTCTCATGAGCTTGCAGTATTTCTTTAACCACCCAAGAAGCCTGAGGTATTTGCACCTCCCACACGGGTCTCCCTTTTATATGATAGCTGTGCATCCATTGCACCCATAGTGTGTCTTTCTTCCTGCATAAGTTCCACAAAAGCTTTGCAATGGCAGCTTTGTTCCAATGAAAGACATTCATTATATTCAACCCACCTGCAGATTTCGGCCAAGACAGAGCCTCCCATGCAACCAATGCCTTTCTTGACATATTTATTCCTCCAGTCCAAAGGAATCTTCTACACAAGGAGTCTATTAAGGTCAGGACTGCTTTGGGCAGTATGAATATTTGGGACCAGAACACCTGAGTAGCTAGTAGCACAGAGTTAATCAACTGCAACCTTCCTGCATAAGATAGGAATTTTGCAGTCCAAGATGTGATCTTTCCCATTATTATTTTAACAACATCTAGTTTAAAGTATTCATAAGTATGTGAAGTTTGACTAAGATTTGCTCCCACCCCTTTGGTCCCGGTCTGCTAATTCCGGATCCCTCTTATCTTGGGGATGTCTTGAGCTTCTATCTCTGCAGTAAAACTTACCGGTGGAAACTACCTAAGTTGCAATTGTCTACGTCTTACTTCTTAGAGGAATGAACAACTGCAACGAGTTTCTGATAATAGTTCAACAATTACTCAAGTATTTGTCCTTGTCACAATAGAAGACATAGTTATATATTGAACTCCTGTTTTGGGTCCTTTTAGGATGTGCACTAAAGAAGAATTCCCTTTAGGAGTCTGATTTTATTTCTACAACGACTTCAAAGTCTTTTGTCCTTCCACTAAGTTACAACTGATAGTACTACTTACTAATAAAACACTATCACCACATCAATTAAAACTCTATTTCAAAATGGAACTTTGTTTGAACTCTAGTTTCTATAGCTTTCCTTTTTATTATTTTGTTCTTGTTATATATATATATATATATATATGTGTGTGTGTGTGTGTCCGAAAGATTTAAGATATTCAACTGGTGAACTACTAAAGTACTTTCCTTGTTCTATCTAGGCCATGGGAATCCAATTCCAGGAGGAAATAATTATGGAGATGCTCAGCAAGTTACCCGTGCAATCTATTCTTCGATTCAAATGTGTTTTAAAATCTTGGAACACATTAATCTCGGATCCTTACTTTAAGATGAAGCATCTCAA
Organism: Capsicum rhomboideum; assembly: GCA_031232105.1. Lineage (NCBI taxonomy): Eukaryota > Viridiplantae > Streptophyta > Magnoliopsida > Solanales > Solanaceae > Capsicum > Capsicum rhomboideum. The sequence goes on from CP124718.1 coordinate 2,117,889, forward strand.
TCATGCCAAAAATGACCAAAATTCTCAAAAACTTCTTATAAACAAAAAGTGCCTCGATAAGGATGATATGTTTAACTTATATTGTTCTTCTTTATCGTCAGCTCAAGTGGTTGAGGATGAACAAAAACTTGATTGGCCTTCAAACTGCAAACCAGTGAATTCCGTACTCTACTGTTGCTGTGATGGGTTGGTTCTTCTCGCAGTTTTCAATAGACTCGATAGACACCTCTTGCTGTGGAACCCCGCCACGGGAGAATCAATAGTGCTTCCCCATCCAGAATCTCGACCCAAGTTTGGTGTGTGTGGAATGGGATATGACGCAACTATTGATGACTATAAGATCCTTGCTGTTGACCTGCACGAAATGTGTCAGGAAGTATCCGTTGAAATTCTCACGCTAAAAAGTGGTTCCTGGAAAAAAATTTGTGAATATCCCGCTGGCATTCACCGTGTGATTGGTGTTAAGGATTGTGGTATGTATTCTTTGGCATTTGTACATGGAGCATTTCATTGGGTTGGTTTATCATGTTGTTATACTATCATTTCATTTAACATTTCAAACGAGGTGTACGGAGAGATACCATTGCTAGAGAATATGTGCAATATATATGAAGCAAAGTTCATAGAGCATGGTGTTTCAGTATTGGGAGGAATGCTTTGCTTCTATTCTACATATTATAATCCATGGAAGGGCATGTTCAAGTTGTGGGCAATGAAAGACTATGGTGTCAAAGAATCTTGGACTGAATTGCTTACGATACAAGGTGATTCAAATTTTTTTTATTCAGAAAAACCGATTTATATGTATGCGGATGGTGAAGTGCTGCTACGCTGCAATTATTTTGGAATTCTTGGTTCTGTATATAGGACATCCAGAGAACCATTTGAATTATTGCCTGAATGTTCCACCTTTAAGCAAGGAATGGTCTATACAGAGAGTTTGATCTCTCCAAAATCACTTATTTAATATTTGCTTATGTATGGCTGAGACGATCTTTTTTTTATTCAAAGATCATGTAACCACCTCTTATTATAAGTTTATTTATTGCCCTTATTTAATATTTAATTGAAACCCCCTCTCTTGTTACCTATGTAATAGCTAAAACTCTACTTAAAAATGGAACTCTGTTTTGAACTCTAGTTTCTAGAGCTTTCTTTTTTATTACTCTATTTGTTCTTGGTTTTCATATATATTCTCCTATATAAGAAGCAACAGTGAAGGCAGCTGAAGCTGACAGGATACCGTCGACATGCCTGCTTATTTAAGAAGGACATTTTGGTGTGACTAGGAGGTCACGGGTTCAAGCCTTGGAAACAGCCCCTTGCAGAAATGTAAGGTGAGGCTGCGTACAATAGATCCTTGTGGTTGGGCCCTTCCCCGGACCTTGCGCATAGCGGGAGCTTAGTGCACCGGGCTGCCTTTTTAAAAAAATAAATAAATTTTGGTCATCTCACTGTTGCTTTGTCATGTAACCGCCTGAGTCTCTTCCTTATCCATTTCCCCTGCATCTCTTCGCTTTTCCCCTGTAATTTGGTCGGCTTCTCCTCTTTGATTGATTTTCGCAGTGCCTGCTATCTCAACTGAATTAATAGAGGGTTAATTACTGTTGCTGCTGGTTTGAAGTTGTTTCTTCTGGACATGTTTTGCTTCTGCCAAGGTAATTGCATGCTTATTTTTAAAAAAAAATAAAAATCTATCATGTTGTCTCTGTTGCTGTGATTTGGGCCACCGCTTACAACAACAACATATCCAGTGTATTCCCACCAGGTGGGGTCTGGGGAGGGTAAAGTGTACGCAGTCCATACCACTACCTCAGATGAAGTAGAAAGGCTATTTCCGATAGACCCCCGGCACGTGAGCAGATATCATTAAGATTCTAAATATTGAGAATTCACATTTGTCAGCAATAATAATGGGCTGGTATATTCTTTAGTGAGGAAGTATATTACTAGCAACCACCGCTTACAAATTCGTAAAAAATTATAGACCATAGACATCTATTCTTTTTCCCACATATGATTTGGAGAAGAAACATCAGACTGGATGCCCTGCTTTATAAAGAATATAAAGGAGAATTCACCTGCTGCATAATCCTTGCAATAAATTTATACAAATTTCTGCACTATTATATTACTTAAAAATCAATTTAGGAATAGGCTGTTTAATGCCTATTGTTCTGTTTCATTGGTTTGTTCCGCTGTTGTTGTCCCATTGTGGACCTTTTCAAATATTCCCCTTTATTGTTTTCTCCATCACAGTGTTTCTGTGGAGTAGTTGAAAGCTGAAAATTTACAAAGCGCGGTTCTTGTGAACAAGAAGGCCTCTACCCAAGTAACACAGAGGTAAAATTTGAGAAAGGCTAAGCAAATTATCAGAAGTGTGTGCTCAAAGGCTTAGCAAATTATCATAAGTGTGTGTCAGAATCTTACAGTAGTTGAAAATATAAAGAATATATTCAACCCCTACTGGAAGTGTATGTTGGATTGTTAGTTAATTAGCATAACTCTTGCTTGGTTTTGACTGCTTCAAGAGGAAACAATGAAATATCCTTTGTGCTTGGAAGGAAATACAACAGCTATATTGCTTACAATATTTCTTGATGAAATTTCTTGCTTTGTTTGTGTGTTCACCGCAGGTACGCTAATCGCAAATCCACAAATGGTTGCTGGTTGATAATATGAAATTTATTACTATAAAAAATGACAACCGGTCTAGCACAGGTTTAAATAGGAGCCAGTTCGACAAAAAGCCTTTCAAAATGCAGTGCACCCAGGTAAATAAGAAGCCAACGGCGAATTTCAAACTTGTGGGGCCCTATCAATTCCATCTCTCGAGCCCCGAAGAAAAACCCCTACCCTTCAAACTCTAAAGAGTTTCATTGTCAAATTGATCTCGAAATTGGATCACTTGATTTGCGCGTCTACCGGGGCACCATACTGACTTTTCTATTTATGATAGTTGGAGTGCACTCCACTTCATAAAGAGACCAGGAGAACTAGACTAACTTTCCTACTCTGATAGCATCTCTGAATGGCAGGTGGTGAATGCCACGTAAACTCGTGAAGATTCCAAGCCACCCCGCATAGCAAACAAATCTGTTTTCCATCCGCCCCGCATAATTTTTAAATTGAGTTTGATATTAAAATAAAATTCATAAAATCCTTCTTTGTTATCGTTCACAGAAAAAGTCAAACTGATCAAGGTAAAATAGAGAGTGAACCAATGCATGTGACAGATGAGGAAAAAGAAGAGATTAAAAGAATAGAGTGAGTCGTGTGTGTTCGCCTCTGCTAATATATTGTATCTTTACTTATTATAGGAAAATGAAAACAATCAAAGAGAAAGATGTCAAGAAAAAGAATGTAATGAACAACCTTTGTAAAATTTCCCTATTTTTAACTTTTCATCTTTCTCTTGATTGATGAGACAATTTCAAGAAAAAGCTTCTATAAGCAAAAGTACATGTTCTACTCGGCAAAATAAACAGAAGAACCTGTTCTTCTCTGTTATCTCTTTACCTCATTTTGGTCTTGGTGTTTGTGGCTCATCTGTATTACCTCTTTAAAGGAGTTGAAATGAATATCCATAATTGATTAATAAACCAGATATATATACTCCTGTTGGTTGTTGATCATCCCTACTTACCCACTAATGTCATTTCTGTCTTTTCAAATGTACGGATGGTTATACTATGAAGTCGGAAGTTATACTCGTGCACAAAATGAGATATTTTTGTGGTCTCACGAAAAGACCACAACACCTTTCTGCCAGTTCCTTGCTTTATTTATGGTACAGGGATATTTTGATAACTCTTTTAACATGAATTTGCTTTTTCTAATTGATCAGTACTGCTTGTCACTATTAGTTGTTTCTTTATTTTTGGGTTCTAAAGATGTCTCTCGTATTTAAGCAAAGCAGAAAACTAAATTGGTACCAAGAAACTATGGAAGACAGTTCTCAAAATGCCGATAAAACAGTGCTTACAGAGGGCTAGAAGACTTCATGAAAAACGTCTTCCATCATGCGTCACACCTTTGGTTATGCTACTGGTAAAACCCAACTCCAACGTCTTACTCTTACATCATGCGTCTCACCTTTGGTTATGCTACTGGTAAAAACCAACTTCTTTTACAGGTCACATAATTTCACTAGTTTCACCATTTATTTAGTATATATGTATATACACAGACTTATGGGTCGGTTAATTGTACTCAAAAGGAATGTCCAGAAGTTAATATCATTACTCTGTATCCTGCTCTTGATGTAGAAAATGATATTGCTGCTGCCAAACTTATATAAAATAGTTCTGGGACACTGTTGCATTCTTCTTGAAACAGGTCCATGTAAGTGTTCCTGAAGCAATTATATCTTTTGAAACAAGCAGAAACAATGTCAATTGCTTTGCGTCATGCAGGATCAACCTGGTTCATCGAACTACCAATATAAATGTGAGTTCACTGCCTGTCTTTTAAATATGAGGATATGTTCCGTCTTCTTTAGCTTTTCTCAATACCAAGTTGCTGCCTGTTAGCTTGCATAAGCTATTCCAGGGTGCTTTTACTTACATGTCTACTATTCTCAGAGACAAGATCATAGGTTGACTATATTACAGGTTGCTGATAGAGAACGTAATTGTCAAACTTAAGCTTGGATAAATCAGTCGGGCAGGCAAGAACAGGCCAATGAAGGTGAGTACCAACAAGCAAATGAGCACATTCAGGGAGGTTATTCGAGTTCCTAAACCGACCACACTCGACCCTCACTTTGAGTCTTTAACTGGCCAACCTGACGTAGAGCTGAAAATCTTACGGAAAATGCTTCATCACGAACATTGTGGGTCTCCAAAGGTTGAGGCATGGCAAGTGACAATCAAAGGGAAAAGGTAGAATTAATAAAAAGTGGATATATATTAATTCAAAAAAGAAGAAAGACTTGAAACTTGTAATTTTAAGTACACTATAACGGTAAAGTTTTTAGAATTGTGATCTTAAATATGCTACAGCATTTGTGTAGTTATGAAAAAATTGTCCATCTTTTTATCTATTGTTCTTACTTAATCAGATTGGACAAAAAGATTGTGAGAATACTATATATATAAGTGGCATGTGCTAGCACAGGGCCAACAATGTTTTCTACTAAATTTGCAGCATTTTCTTAGTGCAACATTAATCTGTACCTTTAATTTTAACCTTTTTTTTTGCTTATTCTAACATAGTATTTGATTTGAGAGTCATTTCCTTGCTCTTTTTTTTTTTTTAAAAAAAATTAATGTTAATCTTTGACACTTCTAAGTTCTAATGCATAGATATGATATGAAGGCTTCAATATGATGGAATCAGTATAAGTAACCATCAAAATTGACGAAGTTCTCCTGCTAAAACAGTTAGGATGGTTTGGACAAGATTGCAATTATACAAATAGTATTAAATATTTAAAATATGTGAATAAGGGCATCTGAACACCTAGTCAACTTCTCACACTTCTGCATCAAGATATTTGAATATTTTCTCTTCATACGTTTGAATCATCTCAATCTCGTTTCTCTCATTTTAACTGCCACAGATGATATTCTGACCTTGTCCCAAATATTTTTATACTGTCTCTCCTAGTATATTTCTTATTTCCGCTATGTTCATCTTCTGAATATGCGAGTTTTTGATGGTTAATACTCCGTCTCATACAACTTAACTAGTCTAACAAATCACTTTATAGAACTTATCTTTAAAACTTGATGGCACATTCTTATTCATAAGAGACAAGATGCTGAGATGTTAGCCTTCATTTCATTCGCCTACTTGAATGTACGTCTTATGTTAAAAAATGAAAAATTATGGATAATGATCAATCTAACAAGAACCAAAGATACTCTTTGAAAGTTCTAATACGAGTGTTTATCCGTAAAACGATAAAATTGATTTTATCAAAAGTGATTTAAAGACATGTAAATTAGATTATTTTTGTAAATGAAATAATTCACATCAAAGGTAAAATAGAATGAATATAAGCGCAAGAATGTGACTAAGATGTATAATAGATTCTTAGAATCGGGCCTTGGTGCCTTAAATACAGCGTATTTGGTCATAAGAATTATTTCACTTTACTTATTTTACTTTTTTCACTCCTATTTTTTTCACAAAATTTAAAAAAACAATCTAATTTAAAAAATTATTATTTTCATGGCCAAATGGGGCCTTAATACTAGTTGTGTTACCCCTAAAATCCGTATCAAGTCAAAACAAATTAATCAATTTGAAAACGAGTAAGTATATATTTTTCTTCTTCAAATAATCATAATTTTCATGACCAAAATACCCCTAACCCCCTTCTTCTTCTTCTTCTTCCACTCTTAGCTCCTGTTAAACCCTAGCTTACTCTACACGCCGACCGAATTCTCTCATTTCTCTGCCAACAATGGAGGATGTATGTGAAGGCAAGGATTTCTCTTTCCCTAACGAAGAAACCAAAATTCTTCAATGGTGGGAAACCGTTAACGCCTTCGAAACCCAGCTGGAAAAAACCCGAAACAAACCCGAATACATATTCTACGACGGACCGCCATTCGCTACCGGGTTGCCTCATTACGGTCACATCTTAGCGGGTACGATAAAAGACATTGTGACCCGGTACCAATCGATGACGGGTCATCACGTGACCCGAAGATTCGGTTGGGATTGTCATGGGTTACCTGTTGAACATGAGATTGATGAGAAACTTGGGATTAAGATGAAGCAACAAGTGATTGATATGGGGATTGATAAGTATAATGAGGAGTGTAGGAGTATTGTTACGAGGTATGTTGGTGAGTGGGAGAAGACGGTGGTGAGAATGGGGAGGTGGATTGATTTTCAGAACGGGTATAAGACGATGGATTTGAAGTTTATGGAGAGCGTTTGGTGGGTTTTTGCTCAGTTGTTTCAAAAGGGTCTTGTTTATAGAGGCTTCAAGGTATGTCCTTTTCTAATGTATTGTATCTTACTGTATTGTTCTAATGAATACAACGTTTGAATAGATTGTATGGTAATCTACCGTTACGTAATGTCACACGGAAAGATAAACGTACAGGAAAAGTAGGGTATGGGTTAGAGCTAATATAAAAGGTGAGGTAAAAGATGAAATAGGATTATTTAATAATAAGTAAAGAGCTATTACGTCATTTCAAAACACATATTTGGTTCAAATTCCAATAGAGACGAGAACACTAGGTGATTCTTCCAATATGTCCTAGCATTGATGGACAGAGTTACCTGATATCTGTCGCTGGTGGGAGGTGACAGGTATCCCGTGGATTTAGTCAGGTAGTAGGGATTGCTGACAATGATGGTAGTGATTGATAGTGGTGGTAGAGGTGGCGGCAACGACGATGATGATAATGGATAATTGGATATAATCATGCAGTTGACAATGGTGTTGATTGCCGATGGTTGTGATGGAAAGGAGATTAGTGGTGATGACGGGTAATTGCGGATAGAGTGGTGGTGAGTATTATCCCACCCAAGAATACCTCTTAATGATAATAAGCATTTGTCTAGATTTTAATGATTAAGACCTATTCAGACCAATTAAGTGCTTAAATCTTAATAAACACAAATGTACCTAATGGCCTAAAGTCTGAACCATTCAGATTTAGACCTCCATTAAGTACAAACAAATGAGGCCTTAATTTTCGACCCCTCACACCTCCTCACTCACACACCTCCTCTTCACATGCCGAACCATTTTAGCTCGCTTCCCTCATCTTGTCCTCCACAGAGGCCACTCCCACCCTGGCAGGTAGAGCTTCGTTTCAAATCATATCTCCCCTAGACCCTAATATGCTCATACATCCATCTGAATATCCTCATCTCCGCTACCTTCATCTTATTAACATGTGTATTCTTGACTGGTCAACACGTCCCATACAACAAAGTAGGTCTAAGTCTAATCACCGTTCCATAGAACTTTAAAATTTTGTAATACTGTAACCTTTCTCAAAAATAAAGAAAAAAAATGAGTATTTGGGTTGAGGGAAACATCCTTTACCAGCCAGCATTCTTGAACTCATATGGGTGCTGGATAAACTTTTCCACCAATAATGGAACTGATGGGCTCACACCTGTGTAATTGGGTTTGAAAGAAATTTGACTCTTTTCCTGTTTTTTGTGTTTGCAGGTTATGCCTTATAGTACTGGTTTGAAGACTCCATTATCCAATTTTGAAGCTAATTCAAATTATAAGGTCTGTAATGGAACTCATTTAGCAGTGCACAAAGTGCAATTTTTTTTCTCCCTGTTCTTGTGATTGCTTATTTATGTAATTTTATGAAATTGTCTTTGTTTCATCAAGAAGTTAAAAAAATAGTTACCTTTTTGGGTCTGGTGCAGGAAGTCAGTGACCCAGAAATCATGGTTTCCTTCCCTATAGTTGATGATCCTGAGGGTGCATCCTTTGTTGCATGGACAACAACTCCTTGGACCCTTCCAAGTAATCTTGCTCTTTGTGTTAATGCCAATTTTGTATACGTCAAGGTTAGTCCTTTAGTAAAACTTCTGGTTTGAAGTTTGTGTGAATTGTTGCTTTAATTGGATTTACTGTACTTCCAGAGTCTGAAGGGCTTTTTGTCACTTTAACTTATTATAGTGCTTCAAATGCGGTTAATAATGTTGATATAAGGGCAAAGGTCTTCAGTTTTATTATTTCATGCTCTGTAATGTATTAATTGTTCATTACATTTAATCAAATTGTACATGTGATGACAGTCATTCAATTGGAGTGTGCAAATCTCTTGATAATATTTGTTCAGTTTAAGCTAAAAAACGCATCGTATTTCCTTCTCATTGGTATGAAACAGGTGTGTAAATCTGGAAGTATTTTAATCTAAGCTTTAGAATGTTGATTTGATTACGAGCAGGTTCGCAATAAATTCAACGGGAAGATTTATGTGGTGGCGGAATCTCGATTGGCCGAGCTACCAGTTGAGAAGGCGAAAAAGGTCATCCCAAATGGACCTGCTGCTGACACTCAAACCCCAAATTCTAAGACAAAGACTTCTGGTGGTAAATCAAAGAATGCGGAAACTTATGAGGTGATGGATAAATTTCCTGGGTCGTCCCTTGTGGGGAAGAAGTGAGCAATTTTCTTCTTGAACTTTGTCAATTGATATGCTGCACAAAGTTCTGTTCTTGTTGTCCGGAATATGGTAGCTAGTATCTTGAATGAAAGTTGACCTAAGTGTATATTCCAAGTTAACTTATGGTAGCTAGTGGCAAAGTTAACTTATATAGATATTTTATCAAGAAAGCTTATATAGGTTTTCAATGCAGGTATATTCCACTATTCGATTACTTCAAAGATTTTTCGGATTCAGCATTCAGAGTTGTTGCGGATGATTATGTGACTTCTGACAGTGGTACTGGAATTGTTCATTGTGCGCCTGCCTTTGGTGAGGATGATAATCGTGTTTGTATAGAAAACGGCATAATCAAGAAGGTTCGGAAATTTATGAAACTTCAAAGTATTCTTTCAATAATCCTATTTGCCTGTAATAGAAACATCTTTCATTGTCTGTATAGGTATATATGCTCACGAACTTATATGCTTTCTTGTTGGCTTTTGGCCATGCAATATGTTCTTACAAGTGTTAGGACCTGCATGAGTTTATCACTTTTACTTTCCGATGCAACATCTGACTTGAGACACCCTTTCTTCCTGGGAAAATGTACTGGAATAACATCTTGGGGGCTTGTCAAAATATTAGGAGCTGATTGTGCTTGTTTACTTCGACCTTTTAAATGGTCTCTCTTACCCCTTTCCATAACCTATGAGTATTTTGATTTTCATGGTTCTCTTGCTGATGGAAGTACATTGTGAATATGGAATTTTTCTTGCTCTTTCTTTGCAAACTATGTGCCATATATTGTAAATGCAAGCCATTTCCTCAAATGTTTGACTAAATCAGCCATTTTGTATTTGTTGTGTTTAATGATATTGTGACTCCAATGAAATTGACTTGTTTGGATTTTGCTTTCTGTAGGGGGAGAGCTTGATTGTGGCGGTAGATGATAATGGCCGCTTTACTGATAGAATTACTGACTTCAGAGACAAATACGTTAAGGAAGCAGATAATGATATCACGCAAGCAGTGAAGGATAAAGGAAGGCTTGTCAAATCTGGAAAATTTATGCATTCTTACCCTTTTTGCTGGAGATCTGACACACCTCTGATTTACAGAGCAGTTCCTAGCTGGTTTATTATGGTGGAAAAGATTAAGGATCAATTGTTAGAGAACAATAAGCAAACCTACTGGGTTCCTGATTTTGTGAAGGAAAAACGCTTCCACAATTGGTTAGAAAATGCAAGAGACTGGGCTGTTAGCCGAAGTAGGTTCTGGGGTACTCCTCTTCCTGTGTGGGTTAGTGAGGATGGTGAAGAGATAGTTGTTATGGACTCCATTGAAAAACTGGAAAAGCTCTCTGGTGCTAAGGTGACAGACTTGCATCGTCACTACATTGATCACATTACCATCCCATCCAGTCGGGGGCCTAAATTTGGCGTTCTTCGACGCGTGGAGGATGTATTTGATTGCTGGTTTGAAAGTGGGTCAATGCCTTATGCTTATATCCACTATCCTTTTGAGAATGTTGAGCTCTTTGAGAACAATTTCCCCGGTCATTTTGTGGCAGAAGGTCTCGATCAAACTCGTGGATGGTTCTACACCCTTATGGTCCTTTCCACCGCCCTTTTTGGGAAACCTGCTTTCAGAAACCTCATTTGCAATGGTCTTGTCCTGGCTGAAGATGGGAAGAAGATGAGTAAACGATTAAAGAACTATCCTCAACCATCAGAAGTTATCAATGATTATGGAGCTGATGCATTGCGTTTATACCTGATAAACTCTCCCGTTGTCCGTGCTGAACCTCTGCGCTTTAAGAAAGAGGGAGTTTTTGCTGTGGTGAAAGATGTTTTCTTGCCATGGTACAATGCATATAGGTTCCTTGTACAGAATGCAAAGAGACTTGAGATTGATGGATTTGGACCATTCATTCCTACTGATCAGAAAACTTTGCAGAGTTCTTCGAATGTCCTAGACCAATGGATCAATTCTGCAACTCAGAGCTTAGTCCATTTCGTTCGGCAGGAAATGGATGCTTATAGATTGTACACGGTTAGTCGTCCAATCTTGTCAGATACCAAATCTAGCTTCATGTCTTCAACTATTTACATGGAGCTTACGAACCTTTATATTATCTTCGAACCAGATTCCTTCAAATGTTTGTGTGGGGTCCTAATTTTGATGTCTGAACAAGAATATCCATATGTTTGTATTTCATTGCGTAGACGCTTCTCAGATTTTTCTATGGTTAAAGCTGGAAACTCGGCAAATAGGCACACATGGTCTCTTTGTCGAAGTTTGTGGCTATAAGAGATGTTTGATCTGCAAGTTCACATCTATGGTTAAAGATGGAAAAGCAGATTGAGACAAATGGCCTCTTTACTGAAGTGTGTGGTTATGGGAAATTTATAATTCGCAAGTAGCATCCGTGTTAATGTTTTGTCTATTATCCTCTTTGCAGGTGGTTCCGTATCTCCTAAAGTTTCTTGATAATTTAACTAATATCTATGTGCGGTTCAATCGGAAGAGACTAAAAGGCCGTACTGGTGAGGGCGACTGCAGAACTGCTCTTTCAACTCTTTACTATGTAAGTGCAATTTCTTACTGTTATAATAGATCTCGAAGTCCATGTTGTTAGCATACTGTGGTTGTGTGGTCTTGGGCTCTGTGCTTGATACTGTTCAAGATTCAACTCTTGCTATTCCTTGTTTAGCTTCTTATTGTAACTGATAGGCGTAGCATGGCGTAGTCGTATAGTAGAAATATGTGATGAATGAGATTCATATTTTATGGTACTTCATCATATGAATAATTGAATCCCACACCCAAGTTGCACAAAGTAGCGTATTTCTTTTGTTGTGCCTACTTTAGTAATTTCTTCCCGATTCCCGGTATGAATTGGAGTTCTTCTGCCAGTGGCTTTCTAACACAGTAGGTCCTTAATTTGATAGGTGCTTCTGACTGCATGTAAAGCTATGGCACCATTAACTCCTTTTTTCACTGAGGTTCTTTACCAAAATTTGCGGAAAGTTTGCAAAGGATCAGAGGAGAGCATTCACTATTGCAGCTATCCTGAAGTGGAAGGGGAGGTACATATGATTTCCTATTGTACTTTTTCTTGCCGTTCCTCAAATATGAGGTGCAGAAATTTGCGTTCTTCTCTGCCTTAAGTTTGTTTCATGCATGTTTAAAATCATTTCAGAGGTGGGAGCGTATTGAGCAGAGTGTTAATAGGATGATGACAATTATTGACCTTGCAAGAAATATTCGTGATCGTCACAGCAAACCTATTAAAACTCCGCTAAGGTTGAGCCTCTGCACTTTTTTCTCCCCCCAGCCCCACAGAACAAAAGACAAAAGTTCATGTTGGTTTGGTGTTCTTTCAGGGAAATGGTGGTTGTACATCCGGATTCAGAATTCCTTGATGACATTGCGGGCAAACTAAGAGAGGTCTGTTATAGTGTTGGCTTTTACAGGCATTCCATGATGCCTTTGAACTGTTACTAAACAATTATTCTATTATATAGTTTTTTATATAATCTCTATAATCCTTATAAAAAAAATATAATCTCTATATCCAATATTTTCATTATTTCAGTAAACCAATATATCAATGTGATAAAGTTGGAGCACACCTATAGAAAAGTCAGAGCACGGTTAAGAGTTTTTAGGTTGGTTACGCAAAAGCAATTCCATATTTTCTTGTATTTTGTTAGCTGCGCAGAAAAGCTATGGGGTTTTCTTTTTACAAGAAAAGAAAAACAATGGTTCTTTTATTTATTTATTTATTTCTGACATGGAACCACCAGTATCATTTTAATCTTAGTTAAAGTTCAGAATTAGAATGAAGCAAATCTTGGATAGTTAGGTATTCTGGAAAAAACTTCCTGTAAGAGGAAGACCATGGAATTCAGAGGTGCAGGTGAAGTAGGTTGGGTGAATGGAGAAGAGGGAGAGTTTGGGGGTAGGAGGACGGATAGGACTGACAGAATGGAAGGGTTAAAAGCAGGGTGAGCTTACCATCCCACTCAACATACGCGTGAAGATGGAGAAGATGATGGTTTTGGGACGTGGGTTGCATGTGTGGGATTTAACTGTGTTGTTAAAGGAACTTATTAAATTAAAAGTTACCATTAAGCCCTATAAAGTAGGTGCAGCATAGGGGAGCATATCTTCTCGCTTAGGTAGCAAATAGCGATATACTAATTCTAATGAAGAATATGTTAGTGATTAGGAAATAAACAGAATCTTTTTGACCCGTTTTGACATGGAAACAGTTGGATCTTTCTTAGAAAGTAACAGAATCATTTCTTAAGACAATCACCCCTCCTATTATCTTTTATTTTGTTTCCTGAAAACGAAAAAAAAAACATTTTTCTTTGCTTGGAGATGCCTGAATAGACATTTGTGAATTTTCATATTTTGGAACATTGCGCTTAAGCACAAAGGCAATAACCATTCAGAAGCATTAAGAAAAAGGTTTAGGGATTTTGTGATTTACTTTAGCAATGGCGACTTCTCTCAAATGGCAACAATATTGACTGCTATGCTTTAGTGTCAAGCTTGTCAGAGCTTATTTATCAATCCCTATATCCATTCTGCTCTATATGGGTTTATATGCCTGATCTGTTTGTTGAAGCTTCAAGTGCTTATGCTGGAATCACTTTCCCTCCTGGTTAATGATTTCCTGTCTTTGGGCTGATTTATTCCCCTTCTTCTACATTGCGGGCTTTCCATGAGATTATGGTGGGGTATGTTTAGATGGTTTCACACTTCTTTCGTAATGCCAAGAACTGTGAAAGATCTGATGCTTATTTGGGAGAGTAGGAGAGGATCGAGAAGACAAAGGGACTGGAACATGGTTCCGATTGCATTAATGTGGGCAGTTTGGGGAGAGAGAAATGAGAGAGCTTTTGAAGTTGTAGAGTCGAGTTTCTTGCAGTTGAGGATTAGCCTCCGCTCCCTTATTTTCTTTTGGTGTAAACAAAAAGTTCCTTGTTGTTTAGAGGATTGGATGGAGTTTGTAGAGAATCATATCTTGTAGAGTTTTGATCTTTTGGTATAACCTGTGTATACGGCTGTTTTGGTCATGTTTATGAATGAAAATACTTTTACTTGATCCAAAAAAAAAAAAGCATCTCAAGAAAAGGATCTCTACTTTTGCACTTTGCAGTAACTTAGTTGTATTTACCAAAGGGCTTCTCTGATTTGGATATGGTACCTGATTAATAAGTTTATCTGATTAAAATAAGTTCCTTATTCACAATAAACTTCGGCTAATGCAGAAAAAGTCCTACTTTTAGGGCTACTAACTCTCACTTCAATAAACTGAATGTCTAATTAATTCTCTAATAATCAACAATTAGAATAATGATGTATAGTTATGATAGTCCTAACCAAATGGGTAAGGGTATTTTCCTGTGTTAGTAGAATGATGTTCGTCATAGTTTTCTGTCCCTTTTACCTTTTCTTTTCTGTATGATGTCATCTTATTTAACTTTTAGTGGTTGGTTGTTCTTGTGATTGCAGTATGTGCTCGAGGAGCTAAACATTAAGTCTTTGGTCCCATGCAATGATACATTGAAGTATGCTTCTCTGCGTGCAGAGCCAGATTTCAGGTGATCTTGATGTCATGTGCCAAGTTTGTCTTCATTTGTTGTTCTCTGAATTAACCTTGTTAACTGTTCCCGTTGCCTCAGTGTGTTAGGAAAAAGGTTGGGGAAGTCGATGGGTGTTGTTGCCAAGGAAGTTAAGGCCATGTCAACAGCAGATATTATTGCTTTTGAGAAAGCGGGAGAAATTACTATTGCTTCACACACTTTGAAGCTTAGTGATATCAAGGTGAATATGATGCTTCCTTGCTTCTTTAAATTCCTCATATTTGGCAGCCCGAGAAAGAGTAAGACAGTTCTGTAATGGGTTTTCTTTTGTCGGCTATATTGAACCCTGGGTACAAACGGGTAGAATTGGTCAGTTGCCTGTCAGGACTGGAAATGAAGGAAAAGTGGCAACTGAAGAAGCAAAGGTTCCTTCAAATTTATGCTGGACCTATTTAGTAATTGCAAGATGAGCCCCAAAAGTGCTGCCAGTTTGTGAATATCTGTCCTTATTTTTTGGCTTGAAGAGGGCTACATAAGTTGCTTGAAAAAGAGAACTAATGGGGAAGGGTGAGAGGAGAAAAGGAATTGCATGCGTAGAATCCTCTTGTTATTATAGTTAAGTCAAACCTCTTTAAGTAGGAATCTGTCTCTGGTCATCAGAATTAGTTTGAATTGTACTTCGGCAGAAGAAATGGAATTTGAATGCTACAACAGACAAGTAGTACACTATTAATTTGAAGCAGGAGTTTAGGTTTTGAAAAAATTAGGTGTTATTTTGCTCATCTTAATATTCAAAATTCTCGGGAAGGGTTTTGTTGCTTATTTTGCACCTCTCGCACTGCATGAAAATTCTTGAATTAATTATTATTATTGTTATTGTTATTATACCGTAACTCAAATCTTTAATGTACTTGTAGATTGTTCGGGGTTTCAAACGTCCGGATAATATGAAAGACGATGAAATCGATGCAGCAGGGGATGGTGAGCATCTCCTCCTTCACAAGTTCAATTTTTTTTTTAACGTTTCATCTGATTTCTTACCGTTTTATTTCATTCTTTGCACATACAGGTGATGTTTTAGTGATACTGGATTTGGGTATTGATGATTCACTCGTTGAGGCTGGAGTTGCTCGGGAGGTATTCTCGGAAGGCATTATCAATGGGATTGAATTGCAGATATCATCCATTTATTACTTGTGTTTTGATTGGTTACTGTTATGTTGGGAGATTCCTGATGAATGACTTTGGTGCTGAACTCTTCTTGCAGGTTGTGAATAGGATCCAGAAACTGAGAAAGAAAGCCGGGCTTGAACCCACTGACATGGTAGAGGTCTTCTTCAAGTCTTTGGATGATGATAAAACAGTCTCTGAGCAGATTTTGAAGTCTCAGGTATCTTTTGAGGTCCACAGTATTACTTGATGTTTTCTATTTTGTTAGACTCCTGGCTTTGTGAAAGCTGCCTTCTTCTAGTCTAGATAGAGAAGGGAATCTAGAGAATTGCCGAATCCACCAAGTCTTTGGTTGTGGAACTTCTGGATGTGTACTTTGGGGGTGGCAAGTGCACCCTCCATGGGAAAGAGTAGTGGATAGGGAACTAAAGGAATATAAGTGGGAATAAGTCAGATAAAAAAGAAGAACAATAAGCTGCTGACATGGCAGGAGGAGTTTGGTGTGGATAGAGCATAGAGGAGGATGGTGGGAAAAAGAGAACTTCTGAATGTTAGAGGTAGGAGGTGGATCTTTGATGTAGTACGAATGGAGGTTGGTTGAAAGGGGACTGGCGTTTGATGCAGGATAAGAAAAAGATGACCTGTTCATTGGTTCTTTTTTTTTTTTAAGGTGTATTGTCGAAGAAATTAAATGAAGACTGAAATCTTAATATCATATGCTCGAACTATATAGTTCTTTAAGAACGGTACTAGTGTCTTTGTGAGGTTGAAATGGTTATTTTCCAGAGAGTGAAGGTCAAGGGGGGTGACTCATTAATCCTGGAGCCCGGAGGGGCTTTTATCACTTCTGCCAACAAAAAATTATCATGTAACTCGGATGTTTTTCAGGAAGCAGTTTCTGTTGACTTTAAATATGATTATGAAGTCTTGGATTTCTATCTTATATATTGGGGTTAGTCAAGGCCAAATTCCATGTTTCTTTTTTTGATCCTTTTTTCACTAATTTCTTTTTTCGACGTTTACTTAGTAGCTTTAGTGCAAGGTAAGGCTGCGTACAATAGACCCTTGTGGTCGGGCCCTTACCCGGACCCTACGCATAGTGGGAGTTTTAGTGCACCCGGCTGCCCTTTTTTTTTACTTAGTAGCTTAGTGCTCCTTCACTCTTTAAGGGCTAGTGCATGCTTGCTTCTATTGCCAAAACCTAACTTGTTTGTGCCTCTTTGTTTGTCCACCCTTATTAATAACTAATTTGGCGTTGCAGGAATCATATATTAAACTCTGCATTGGATGTCCTTTGCTTCCTGCTGAAATGATCCCATCAAATGCAGTAAGTTCTGAGGCCTCTTCCTCGTTGCGTTAGTAGGTCTTAGTGTATCGTTTTGTGTGTATTAATAGTCAGAGCTAGTTTCTCACTTGAGTACATCTCTTATGATTAGAATGAAAAACTTTCGATTGTAAAATATATCCTAGTTTCTTGTATACCGGTTAACAAGTTTTGTAAGTTGCAGATAACTATTGCTGAAGAGAGTTTCCATGGGATCTCAAACTTGTCCTTTGTGATCACCTTAGCAAGACCAAGTCATAGTGTTTGATTCAGATGCCATCATGCTTTATACGGAGGTCGAATTTGACGTTCTTGCCTTCAGTAATTTTTGTCATTCCGAAACGGTTCATCTTGCAGGAACCACACAGTATTCTCAAGCAAAGGGCAATGTTTGTACCACAAAGCCTTCATAATAGAGTTTTATGACCATCTATAGGGATGGGAATGGGCCGGGTGCGGGGCAAACCCGCATAGACCCACGAGGACTTCAAAAAACCTGTAATTTTTTTCTCATATTATTACTATTTGAAGAGTGAAACAATTTCTTCATTGACAATGACTTGGTTCAAAATTTTTGATAATTTGACCTCAAAGTACTAATCTTTACAAAATTGTATATGCAGTGTTTCTGAATGTATAATAGGGAAAAGGTCCTGATTTACTCTTGAACTTTGCAATTTGGAGCTGATACGCCCGCCGTTTAAAAACGCCTAATCTGAACATGTACTATTCGAAATTGTTCAATTTATGCATCTGTTAATTTTTGGTAGATTCATACCCTTAACATTGGAAATTACTTGGGTATTTATCCCTCAACTTTTGATGTGGAATTTTCGCTTCAAATTGTGTCCTTTTAGGCTTTGAACTCTTGGCAAATTTGACCCTTATATTTAGCTACTAGTTTATATAGCTATAGCCAATTCATAACACCACCAAACAAATAAATGAATACTCATACATTCTAAATTGGCAGCCTAGGAGCACGAAGTATCCCTCATTCATCCAAGTCTTAGGGCAGAGTTGTACCTTAAAGTGTATGATGCAGATAGTTTATACTAATACAAATGTTAATGACTAATTTAACGGCTCGAATCTCTATCACCACCTATGAATCATACAAAATCAACTTTACCGTTAATTTGAAGCGTGAGGCAGAGCCGCACCTTAAAGAGTATGATGTAGACTAATTCAACGGCTCAAATCTATGTCACCACCTATGAACCATACAAAATCAACTTTACAGTTACTCTGAAGCGTAACTCATATATTCATATAGGTCTTAAGGCAGAATCGCACCTTAAAGAGTATGATGTAGACAATTTATACTAATATAAACGGTAGTGACTAATTCAAAAACTCGAATCTATGTCGCCACCTATGAACCATACAAAATCAACTTTACCGGTACTCTTAGGCGTAACACGTATCTAAACTACAAAACTCCTAATAGACAACAAATTAGGTCAAAACAAACCCAACATATTAATATCACAGTCAAAATAAAGATATATATTAGTTCAAATAAAGTGATACATATTAAATCCTCCTACTAATAATCCTACTTAATAGAGTCCATAACCCCTAATTATTTTTTACTTCTTTCATCTAAAGGCCCAATAAGCAGACAGATAATCCAACAACCAAAAGGTAAGAAAGCCCATTTAAGTTTGTTGAAGCAGAAGGTAATGTTGGCCCATCAGCTACCTCCATTGATCCAACATTTTGGGCCACTTTTTGATCTTTGGGCTGGACTTTCACGGGTATTTTGAGCCCATTTTTGCAGCTCGCCGCGTTCCCGCTCGCGAAGTACCTGATTCCTTCTCCTTCGAGGGAGATCGTGTTCAAACCGTCCGTGTACATCTTGATCGGGTTCGTTACATCACACGATGTAAAATCTTCCTCGTTTCTTAGCTCCACCAAACTCTCTTGAGCTGCGGAGTAGGTGAACCCTGCTCGCAAAATATAGCAAAATTATATTAGCATAAATTCCATGTAAACTAGTAAAATATGGTGACAATTTTTATTGTTTCTAATAATGGTGGTGTTTAAGTCAATTTGATAGAACTCTTTTCCTCCAACCCACCGGCGCAAGTGCCGGTTAGTACTATCCATTAAAGCTTAGGCAGATGAAAGAACTCATCGACAGTTTAAATTCTGACAATATATATGAATTTGAGATATGAAATTTATAAGTTTGTACAACAACTTAAAGTTAATATATGATAAAAATCGAGTCTAACAAATTGTAACATTATAGACTATGCTACTTGTTTACCTAACCAATTGAAGCATACAGAAAAAGAGAATCTTTTGTCATACCAAATCTTTTGTTTACCTAACTGATATATGATCAAATTAATTGTTATCGAGAACATATAATATAACATAATATAAAAAATTAATTCCACATAAAACTTGCTTGTTGTAATATAGAGGATGATCGTAATAAAAAATTTAACGATAATATAAAGTCATATTTTCACCGTGAGTAGGTTCGGTGGAATAATTTCTTAGCATTTTGGGACTGTTTGTTATCATTCAGAGTACTAGTGTGACTTATAAATGTACTTCGAAAAAATTATACATATAATAGACCAGGCAGAGTAAGAATCTTTACTAAAAGAATTTTAAAATGTAAAGAAGTTAACGTTAAATGACGTTAAGGAATTCACTATCCAATATATATACATAAAAATAATATTAATCTTATATATATACAGTATAATTTTTCGACAACCGATTTAAATAAATTATAGAAATGTGTGGTACAGATTTTTTTATGGTGAAGTGTCTCTTTACGTTTTTGGGACTCACGCATAATAGCTTAGCTTTGTACAGTAATAAACTATTCGAAGTACAATAACGAATTCATTTTAATTTTTCACCTGATTTTGAACATTGATTTTGTATTTTTATTAAAATTTAATATACATTTTTAAAAAAATATGTAAAATAACAGAAATTTATATGTTTAAATCACGATTATTTAAATGCTCAAATATCTTTTATGTGACATATATAGAGTAACCTATTTCTATATTTAAAATTTTTATTTATCATTTATGAGATGATTTTTCATTGACTTATTTTAGAGCATAAGTTTTAAGCCTAGTAAAACATCAACACCTATGAACCAAAAGTCATAAATTAATCACTCTTAGTCCCAACAAATATGATATTACAACTTATAATGATTTGACCAAAGCTTTTTTTTTTTGGAATCCCAAGATAACCCGCAGCCGCTACAACCTCTGGCACAGCCTCTGCCCTTCGGGTGAGCACTCTATGGTGAGTATTTTGTGCACACTGGGTAAACCCTCCACTGCTCTAGGATAACCCGCAGCCGCTACAACCTCTGCCCTTCGGGGGAGCACTCTGTAGTGAACACTTTGTGCGCCCTGGGCAGAGGCGGAGCTAGCCTTTGGGAAGGGGATTCGGACGAACCCCCTATGGTGAAAAAATATACTATTTATACATGATAAAAATTATTTTTATGTATATATAGTACGTGTTGAACCTCCTTCGGCTAATTTTTCTTTAAATATTGAATCTCCTTAGTTGAAATTCTGGCTTCGCCTGGGTAAACCCCCCACTGCTCTTAGTCCCAACATATATGATATTACTACAACTTATAATGATTTGACCAAAGCTTTTAATCTCGTTTTTCTGTAGACGTAAAAAAATATAATTATATTTTAATTAGCCTGATATAATTTTTACACTATAGTACTATATAAAAATTAGATTCATGAACTAACACATAAAAGGGCGCCTTGGAGTAACTATTAAAGTTTTTTTCATGCGATCAAACGGTCACGGGCTCAATTTGTAGAAACATCCAAATATAAAATGAGACTGTGTATAATAGACCTTTGTGGTCCGACCTTTCTCCGGACCTACGCTGTCCTTTTTCATGTACTAACACATAGGAAAATTTAAAGGAGAATGAAGAAGTCTCACATATTTTATCACCAACTCTGAAAACTCTGTTAGAAGACCAAGAAGCAACATCAGTAGATGGGTCCCACCCTCTATCTTCTCCAACCACATGGTGTACCTGATCTCCGGCCACCGTCGCCGCCGTGAAAACAACCACCACCGCCGCCACAAAGAGCAGAACCCTAGCACCCATTTTGGCTAAAAGATAATAGGAGTGGTACTAAGCTTGAAAGTAGAGCAAAGGCAATTGCAATAGTATGGTACTTTTATCACTTTTATCACTCTAAAAGAAATAAAAGTATGGGACTTTCTTGGGAATATAACCATGAACTTTAGGGGTTGTTTGGTTCCAAGATAAAATGAATTTTATCTTTTAATAACATTCCGGTAGTACAGTCAAACCTATCTATTAACGATGTTCTCAGTATGAAATTTTGATTTCAAAGAAAGTTTAATTGTTCTAGTCAGTTGCGGAGGCAGGATATTAGTTACGGGTTCAGACGAAATTAGTAAGTTTTGTTTAGACCTTATATTTATATTAAAAAGTTTAGTAAATATGTATAAATATTTAATTATGATTCAGTATGAATGATGATCATGGATTGATGGCAAGTTAAGAACCTATAAACTACAAATTCTAATTCCGCTTCGAATTATAGTGAAATTTTATTATAGAAGATGATTGTTATAGTGCATAATGATCTCTACATTTGATTAACACAGAAATAATTCTTATACTCATGAGACTTGAACCCTGACTTGATTTATACATGATTGAACCCTGACTCAAGTTAATATATAATAATAATTAAATTTACTGTCAATATTTAATACTAAATTTTTTAAATTAACTGAATTTCATGTCCAACTTATTCATATTTGTTCTACATAAGGCCATTAAAAGAAAAAGAAATTTAAACCAAACAACCCCTAAGGAAGTTCCATCCAATGAGGGGTTCTTGGTAGTTTCCTAAGATATAGTACATAACTACATACTAGTTGTAACAAGAAAATGAGGTGAAAGTAAAGTGAATGGTTGGTAAGACAGTTACTTTCAATTTCTTTTTCATACTTTTTGTTGATTTTTATCATTATGCCACGTATCCTTTTATATTGCCCTTTGTTCCAACTACCCACCATTGGTTAAAAAAAATTGTTACAACTCACGTGTTTATACTTCCATACCTAACGTTTTACCCCGTTTTCCGATTTTGAGTTTAGTTGTGAAACCAACAATAACAATATATCTCCGGTGTAATCCACAAGTAGGATATGTAGAGGATAGACTATACGTAGATCTTATCGCTACTTCATAAAAGTAGAAAGATTGTTTTTGATAAACCTTGACTTAATTGATACCTGCCAAACATTCTGAAAAGGAGATACAAATATGGAGCAATTACAATCCAAACTAATCGAACTGAAAAGCACAACACACCACATAATAGAAACAACAATAATGACAATAAAATAATGTACTATTCGGCACACAAATTAGTTGTGAAACCAAATTAAAGTTATATTTGTTGAAAAAAATTATTAATTAGCCCGTTAGCTTATTAGACTATAGTAAAAGGCTCGTTTGTTACGAGTGATAAGAGATAACTAATCTCGAAATTAATTTTAGGATGTGTTTATTCATGTTTAGTTGGGATAAAAATCGGGAGATAACTTATCAAAAAATTATAGTGTTATTTTTATGCCACATTGAGGGTGAGATAACAATCTCGAAATAACTAACCATGAAATAACTTGTTTCCCAACCAAACGAGCCCTAAATGTCTATATGTTTGAAAGAGGAAAAATGTCCCTCGTTAGTTTATGATGTAAGTGAGGACTAAAAGTGCACCATCTTTATATACTTAAGGACTATAAAGCTAATGATCAAACTTTAGGGACTATATTGGTCCTTTTCTAGAAATTCACTTGTCAATTAAGTTCGAGTAAATCGCAATTGTGAAAATTCGTTTTACTTGTCTTTAGTCTTTCCTTATTTTTTATTTTAAAAAATCATTTAAAATATCTTAGCACGTGCTAATCACGTGTTCTTTATTAATTTACTTTATTTTATTTTACTTTCTTTTAAACCCTTATTTAGTCTCCAATTTGTCTTTATATTTTGAACTATATTTATTTAATAGGAAAAAGGCAATAATATTTATGTCATTAATCCTGATTATTCAGGTAAATTCAATTTGATCAATATTATAAACTATTGTGTGTATTAATGAAGGTAATGTTTGATTTTGATTTTAATTTATCAATAATGTATAAATACAAGTGTTGAAAAGATGACAATTTTCTACATTAATATGACGGCTAAAATTTATAAAAAGAAATTTTCTGATATCCTTCTAGAAAAGATGTTTGGGTTGTGGAAAACTGGAAATAAAGCGATTCGTCTTTTCATTGTAGGATTTTTGACTATCTTGTAAGTCTCTAATTAATATTTTATAATTTTTAATACGATAATATTACTCTTGACCAAATAAATATTATTTCGTTCATTGTTATTTGTCTAATAATAACTTGATACATCTTTTAAGAATTACTAAATAGAATTACAATTTTATATATAATCCTAGTAAGTGAATATTTACTCTCTTTGTTTCATTTCTCTTGGTTTTTATACGTACTTACTAATATAGATGTTTTAATTTATTTATTTATTTTTATAAATGGACAGAGTTTTGTGTACGAATAAAAATGGATAGAAGGGTGGATTATATTA
The DNA here is from genome assembly GCA_031232105.1 of Capsicum rhomboideum. NCBI lineage: Eukaryota > Viridiplantae > Streptophyta > Magnoliopsida > Solanales > Solanaceae > Capsicum > Capsicum rhomboideum. The sequence continues at coordinate 2,141,742 of CP124718.1, forward strand.
CTCTATATAGAAGTATAGAACCTGAAAGGTAGTTAGGTGCATTAAAGCTCCTCCTATATTTGAATTTCGGAAAAAAATCGGACCACAAGAGTCTATATAAAAGTAAAGAGCCTAATTTTATTAAATTAAACAATGGCATTAAATGTGATTGAGTGAACCCACACAAATGATACCTCCTGTCAAATTAACAAAAGGCAATTGATCTTTTCAAGAAATATAAGAATCTGATTTTAAATAACATCGAAAAGCTCGTTGGACAAAATCATAATTTAACAAAGTTTTTACTAATCCCTTCGGTAAAATAACAACAATAATATACCCCGTATAGTCTCACATAATGAGATTTGAGAAGTGTACAGTTTACGTAAATCGTATCTCTACCTTAAAGATGAGATAGATAAATTATTTTCGATAAACCCGTACCTCAAGATTAACCCCTCCAATAAAATGAACCTTTATATTCGAGGGTAAATTTAAAGCAATCCCTTAAGTATACTTTTGAGCTTTTTTTGGTTCTTTAAATTTGCTAAAAATAAGCACTTTTAGTCTTCTTCAAATCCTTAAAAAACCTCCGATGCTTATAATTAACGAAAAATGTTAAAAGTAAAAATTTAACGAAAACTCATATTTGAGATGCAGTTTATGAAATTTATATTATTTGTTGGTCTAATAATTTTAGCATATAGTAATCAATGATGTACTCTTTTGATCATGCATTTTCAGCTACTAATTTTGATGGTTGCTGTAGTTTTTGGTGTTGTAATTTGATTGGACAAATTGTCACAACAACATAACTATGGACCAATTTGTTATTAAAGCAACTTTTTTGTTTTGACGTAAAATGAGTGATGTAGATTTTAACGGTGTAATATTTATGGTTAAAGAGCATAGAAAAAGAAACATAAACTATATATGGTAGTTGAAATTGTAGAATTCACCAATTTAGGGAGGATACTGACGAATGAAATGAACCTCACACTGATAAAGGACAAAAACTCTGAACTTTTGATAAGGCTTTCGAATCATTTGAGCTAGTTTTTAAGGTATGAATTAGGTTTAGGTCTACTTTGATAGTCCTCATGTCACGGTTCACACACAAAAAAAGTCGATCACATACTTTTTTTGGTTTCTTATTTAGTATTTGATACTCGTATTTGTATTCGATTATATTTGAGTTCATGCCGGAAAATCCCGTATTGAGGGTAAGTACTTCCTAATAAAAGTGATTTTCTTTCCATCGCTCGAATTTGAAACATTAAGTTAAGAATGACGAAGTACTAATCATTCTACCATAACTCTTGTTGATTAAAAAAATGGATATACTTTTTTATTTTTACTATCTACCAAATGTTACCTGCAATATTGGGGTATCTGGTCATGTCACATGTGTACACTATTGTTTAGGAATTAGGACCACTAGGTGCTCAACAAAAAAGTAGAATTCCAAACCTGTCCTTTTTTATGTAAAAACACTCACGTTTTTTTGGTTTTCTGTAAACCCTCTAAGGTTGTGGCAACTTTTTATTGTTCGTGAGTTGTTTTGTCATATCTAAAATGATTTTCAAGATATCTTTACTATTACTGTCTAAATAATATATTAGGATGTATAAAAAAAAAAGACAGTTCGATGCCCTAAAACTTTCGTTGTGCGTGAAATTTGAAAAAAGGCTGGACCATAAAGATTTATTGTATGCCGACCGCTATATTAGGATGTACACGGTGGTTCATTAAATGTTGTTTTCTTATTGATTGAGGGAATGAATTATTGACAAAAGATTTTCTCTTTTCCTTTGTCTATGCCTCAATAGGTTAGATAACAACTGGTAGTCTTTAATGTTACAGAACTTCATAAATATTTGACTATAAATTCGATTATACTCGTATATTAGTTTGAAATCATTTTAGAACTTGTAAATTTTAAATTTTAGACTTGCATATGATACTAGGATTTGAATTCAAGATAAAATACAAGATGATTTTTTTTTTTTATTTGTCTAAGTTTTGATGGACAGAAGTTACTGATGCTTATGTTGATGAGATGTGGGAACTACCTGATACGATAGTTGAATTGACGGCAAATTACCACTGTCATCCGAAATAAAAAGAATGTCATTATGTTTTGCTAGTTAACATAGAAAAGTTTGATAGTTCTGATAAAAGAGTTATGGAATTTGAACTCGTCACATTAAAATTTGAAAATATTTTTGTTGGTAAGTACTGGATGTCAAATTCCATCCATAAATCGATTTTTTTTCCTATGAGTTATAGACTCGATAAAATTACTATAACTTATTGGAGGATACTTACAATTTTTGTGTATATTATACGAGCAGGTTCACCTACTTTGAAGCTCAAGAGAGATTGGTGGAGCTGAGAAGTGAGGAAGATTTTACATCGTGTGATGTAACGAGCCCAATCAAGATGTACACGAACAGGGGCGGAGCTACCCTTGGTCCAGGGGGTTCATCCGAACCCCCTTCGGCGGAAAATTATGTTATTTATACATGGTTAAGATTATATTTTATGTATATATAGTAGATGTTGAACCCCCTTCAGTTAGTTCGTATGTCTACTTTTGAACCCCTTTAGTGAAAATTCTGGCTCCGCCACTGTACACGAACGGTTTGGATACGATCTCACTCGAAGGAGAAGGAATCAAGTACTTCGCTAGCGGCACACGGAGAGCTGCAAAAATGGGCTGAAAATACATGTGAAAGTCCAGCCCAAAGAGTAAAACATGGCCCAAAATGTTGGATCAATGGAGGCAGCTGATGGGCCTATATTACCTTCTGCTTCAACAAATTTAAATGGGCTTTCTTACCATTTGGTTATTGGATTATCAATCTGCTTATTCGGCCTTTAGATGAAAAATGCAATTATAGGTTATGGATCATTAGTAGGATAATGTACCACTTTATTTGATGAATTAATATATATCTTAATATTTTGGGACTGTGATATTAATATGTTGGGTTTGTTTTGGACTAATTTATTATTGTCTATTCAAATGAGGAGTTTTGTAGTTTAAATGTACGAGTTATCCGAAGAAAAGTCTCGGAGAAATGCTAAAGTTGACTGAGTATGATTCATAGGTAGTGGAATTGATGGGGATATGAGAGTCTGAATGAGTTTTAGCCAAAACATCGTGGATCCACCCATAACAACCTATTAAGTGAATTGTGTTGCTTTGGAGAGGCGGATGGAGCTTCTTTTTTTTAAACCTATGAGAGAAATAACAGGAATTGAGGGTTATTTCAATTTTTCGTGTGTGTTAGCCAATGAATTAATCGGAATATGGCCGTACGGATGAGTTTAAGCCGAAACCTCTTGGGTCCGCCTATGACGACCTATTAAATGAATTGTATTATTTTGAAAAGGCGGACAAAGTTTTTTTTAAAAAGATATGAGCGAAATAACAGGAATTGTGGATTATTTCGGGTTTTCGTGTGTGTTAGCCTGTGAATTAATGAGGATATGAGCGTTTAAATGAGTTTTAGCCGAAACGTCTTGAGTCTGCCCGTGATGACCTATTAAGTGGATTATGCTGCTTTGGAAAGACGAACAAAGATTTTTAAAACATATGAGTGAGATAACAAAAATTGAGGATTATTTTAGTTTTTCGTGTGTGTTAGCTTATGAATTAATGGAGATATGTGCGTCTAAATGAGTTTTAACTGAAACCTCTTGGGTCCACCCCTGACAACCTATTAAGTTAATTGTGTTGCTTTAAAATTGCAGACAAAGCTTTTTTTAAACATATGAGCGAGATAATGAAAATTGAGGATTATTTGGATTTTTTGTGTGTGTTAGTCTATGAATTAATGGGATATGGAAGTCCGAATGAGTTTTAGCAGAAACCTCTTGGGTCCGCCTCTGACAATCTATTAAATGAATTGTATTGCTTTGGAAAGGCGGACAGAGTTTTACTTTAAAAACATATGAGCGTTATAATAAGAATTGAGGATTATTTTGATTTTTCGTGTGTGTTAGCATATGGATGGGTGCAGGCTTCAAAAATAATTTTGGGCGAAACTTCTTGGGCGGTCCCATTACTACCTATTAAATGGATTGGGTTGCTTTGGAGGAGTGGTGGAGCCATTTTAAAAGTCAAATAAGCGAAACGGCAGGAATTGCGCATTTTTGGCGACTTTCGATGGATGTTAGTCTATAGATTGATGGGTGGGTGCAGGCTCCGAAATTTGTTTTGGGTAAAACTTCTCTGGAGGTCGCTTGATGACCTATTAAATGGATTGAGTCTCTTTGGAGGGGGTGGTGGAGTCATTTTTAAAGTCAAATGAGCAAAACGACAGGAATTACGCGTTATTGGCGACTTTCGGTGGGTGTTAGTCTATAGATTGATGGGCAGTTGCAGGCTCCAAAAGTTTTTTTAGGCAAAACTTCTCTGGAGGTCGCCTGACGACCTATTAAATGGATTGGGTTTCTTTGGAGGGGGAGGGGGAGCCATTTTTAAAGTCAAATGAGCGAAACGTAGGAATTGCGCGCTTTTGGCGACTTTCGGTGGGTGTTAGCCTATGGATCGATGGATGGGTGCGGGATCCGAAAATGTTTTTGGGTAAAATTTCTCTAGCAGTCCCCTGACAACCTACTAAATAGATCGGGTTACTTTGGAGGGGGTGGTAGAGCCATTTTTCACGTCAAATAAGTGAAATAGCAGGAATTGCACGTTTTTGCCGACTTTCGGTGGGTGTTAGCCTATAGATTGATGGGTGGGTGCAGGCTTCAAAAACTTTTTAGGCAAAACTTCTCTAGCGGTCCCCTGACGACCCATTATATAGATCGGGTTGCTTTGGAGGGGGTGTTGGAGCCATTTTCAAGTCAAATGAGCAAAAAAGCAGGAATTGATCGTTTTTGGCGATTTTCGATGGGTGTTAGCCTATGAATCGATGGTTGGGCGCGTGCTCCAGAAATCTTTTGGGCAAAACTTCTCTGGCTGTCCCCTGACGACCTATTATATGGATTGGGTTACTTTGGAGGGGGTGGATGAGCCATTTTTCAAGTCAAATGAGCAAAACGACAGGAATTGCGCATTTTTGGCGACTTTCAGTGGGTGTTAGCCTATGTATCGATGGGTGGGTGCGGGCTCCAGAAATTTTTTGGGCAAAACTTTTCTAACGGTCCCCTGACAACCTATTAAATAGATCGGGTAGCTTTAAAGAGGGTGGTGGAGCCATTTTTCAAGTCAAATAAGCAAAACACCAGGAATTGCGCATTTTTGGCGACTTTCGATGGGTGTTAGCCTATGAATTGATGGGTGGGTGCGGGTACCGAAAATATTTTTGGGCAAAACTTCTTGGGCGGTCTCCTGACTACCTATTAAATGGATCGGGTTGCTCTAGAGGGGTTGGTGGAGCCATTTTTCAAGTCAAATGAGCAAAACAGCAGAAATTGCGCGTTTTCGGCTATTTTCGGTGGTTGAACGCCTATGGATCGATGGGTGGGTGCGGAATCCAGAAATCTTTTTGGGCGAAACTTCTCAAGTGGTCCCTAACAACTTATTAAATGAATCGGGTTGCTTTGGAAGTTGTGGTGGATCCATTTTTCAAGTCAAATGAGCGAAACGGCAGGAATTGCTCGTTTTTGGCGACTCTTGGTAGTTGTTAGCCTATGGATCGATGGGTGGGTATGGATTTCAGAAATTTTTATTGGCAAAACTTCTCTGGTTGTCCCTTGACGACCTATTACATGGATCGGGTTACTTTAGAGGGTGGGGTGGGGTGGAACCATTTTTCAAGTTAAATGAGCAAAACGGCAGGAATTGCCCGTTTTTGGTGACTTTCTGTGGGTGTTAGCCTATGAATCGATAAGTGGGTGTGGGCTCCAAAAATATTTTTGGGAAAAACTTCTTTGGCGGTTCTTTGACAACTTATTAAATGAATCGGGTTGCTTTAGAGGGGGGATGGAGCCATTTTTCAAGTCAAATAAGCGAAATGGCAGGAATTGGGCATTTTTTTTTACTTTCGATGGGTGTTAGCCTATGGATCGATCGGTGGGTGCGGGCTCCAGAAATATTTTTAGTTGACGATTAATTAAATGGATCGGGTTGTTTTTGAGTGGGTAGTGGAGCCATTTTTCAAGTCAAATGAGAGAAACGACAGGAATTGGGCGTTTTTGGCAACTTTCGGTGGGTGTTAGCCTATGGATCAATGGGTGGGTGCAGACTCCGAAAATTATTTTGGGAAAATTTTTTATGGCGGTACCCTGACAACCTATTAAATGGATAGAGTTTCTTTAGAGTGGTGGTGTAGCCATTTTTTAAGTCAAATTAGCAAAATGACAGGAATTGAGCATTTTTGGCGATTTTCAGTGAGTGTTTACTTATGGATCAATGGGTGGGTGCAGACTCCAGAAATTGTTTTGGGAGAAACTTCTTTGGCGGTCCCCTGACGACCTATTAAATGGATTGGGTTGCTTTGGACTTGGGCAAAACTTTTCTAGCGGCCCCCTGACGACCTATTAAAAGGATCGTGTTACTTTGGAGGGTATGGTGGAGCCATTTTTCAAGTCAAATGAGTGAAATAACAGAAATTATGCATTTTTGGCAACTTTTGGTGGGTGTTAGCATATGGATCAATGGGTGGGTGCGGGCTCCGCAAATTTTTTTAGGTGAAATTTTTCTGGCGGTCCCTTAACGACCTATTATGGATCGGGCTGCTTTGGATGGGGTCGTGGAGCCATTTTCAAGTCAAATGAGCTAAAGGACAAGAATTGCCTTTTTTGCCGATAGGGCAAGAATTGCTTGTTTTTGCCGACTTTCGGTGGGTGTTAGCCTTTGGATCGATAGGTGGGTATGGGCTCCGAAATTTTTTTTGGCAATACTTCTCTGTCACTCCCCTGACGACCTATTAAATGAATTTGGTTGCTTTGGAGGGGGTAGTGGAGCCATTTTTCATGTCAAGTGCGCGAAATGGCAGGAATTGTGCGTTTTTGGCGACTTTCGTTGGGTGTTAGCCGTTGGATCGATGGGTGGGTTAGGCTTCAGAAATTTTTTTGGTAGAAAATTATCTGGTGGTCCCCTGACGACCTATTAAATAAATCAGGTTGCTGTGGAGGGGTGGTGGAGTCTTTTTTCAAGTAAAATGAGCAAAACGGCAGGAATTGCGAGTTTTCTGGTGACTTTCGGTTGGAGTTAGCCTATCGATCGATGGGTGGGTGCAGGCTTCAAGAAACTTTTAGGGCGAAACTTTTCTAGCGGTCCTCTAACAACCTATTAAATGGATCGAATTGCTTTGGAGGCGGTGGTGGAGCCATTTTTCAAGTCAAATGAGCGAACCAGCAAGAATGACAGATTTTTTGTGACTTTCGGTGGGTGTTAGCCTATGGATCATTGGGTGGGTGCAGTCTCCGAAAATTTTTTTGGGCAAAACTTCTCTAGCGGTCCCCTGACGACCTATTAAATGGATCTGGTTGCTTTTGAGGGGGTCGTGAAGCCATTTTTTAAGTCAAATGAGGAAAACGACTGGAATTGGGCCTTTTTTGCGATTTTCGGTGGGTGTTAGCCTATGGATCGATGGGATGGGTGCAGGCTCCGAAAATTGTTTTGAGAAAAACTTCTCTGGCGGTCCCCTGATGACTATTAAATGGATCGGGTTTCTTTGAAGGGATGGAGTAGCCATTTTTAAAGTCAAATTAGCAAAACGATAGGAATTGCGCATTTTTGGAGACTTTCGGTGAGTGTTAGCCATTTGATCGATGGGAGGGTACGGGTTCTGGAAAATATTTTGGGCGAAACTTCTCTAGTGATCCCCTGACAAACTATTAAAAGGACCGCGTTGCTTTGGAGGGAGTGGTGGAGCCATTTTTCAAGTCAAATGAGCGAAACGTCAGGAATTGCGCGTTTTTGACGACATTCGGTGGGTGTTAGCCTATGAATCGATAAGTGGGTGCTGGCTCCAAATTTTTTTGGGGGAAAAACTTCTTTGGCAATTCTCGACGACTCATTAAATAGATCGGGTTGCTTTAGAGGGGGTGGTGGAGCCATTTTTCAAGTCAAATAAGCGAAATGGTAGGAATTAGGCATTTTTTACGACTTTTGATAGGTGTTCGCCTATGGATCGATCGGTGGGTGCGGACTTCAAAAATTTTTGGTTGACGACCTAGTAAATGGATTGGGTTGCTTTTGAGGGTTGGTGGAGCCATTTTTCAAGTCAAATAAGAGAAACGACAGGAATTATGCATTTTTGGCGACTTTCAGTGGGTGTTAGCCTATTGATCGATGGGTGGGTGCAGGCTCCGAAAATTATTTTGGGAAAAATTTCTTTGACCGTCCCTTGACGACCTATTAAATGAATCGAAATTCTTTGGAGGGGTGGTGTAGCCATTTTTCAAGTCAAATTAGCAAAACGACAGGAATTGCGCGTTTTTGGTGACTTTCGGTGAATATTAGTCTATGGATCGATGGGTGGGTGTAGGCTCCGTAAATTGTTTTGGGTAAAACATCTCTGACGCTTACCTGACGACCTATTAAATGGATCGGGTTGCTTTTTAAGGGGTGGTAAAGCCATTTTTCAAGTCAAATTAACAAAACGACAGGAATTGCACGTTTTTAGCGACTTTCAGTGGGTGTTAGCTTATGGATCGATTGGTGGGTCCGGGCTCTGAAAAATATTTTGGGCAAAACTTTTGTAGCGGTCCCCTGACGACCTATTAAAAGGAAAGTACTGCTTTGAAAGGTGTGGTGGAGCCATTTTTCAAGTCGAATAAGCGAAACGGCAAAAATGACGCATTTTTCTGCGACTTTCGGTGGGTGTTAGCCTATGGATCGAAAGGTGGGTGCGGGCTCCGATAATTTTTTGGGGTGAAATTTTTTTGGTGGTCTCCTGATGACCTATTACATATCGAGCTGCTTTGGAGGAGGTCGTGGGGCTATTTTTCAAGTCAAATAAATGAAAGGGCAGGAATTGCCTGTTTTTGCCGACTTTCGGTGGGTGTTATCCTATGGATTGATCGATAGGTGCGGGCTCCAAAAATTTTTTTTGTCGAAACTTCTTTGGCACTCTCCTAACCTATTGAATGAATTGGTTTGCATTAGTTGCGGCGGTGGAGCCATTTTTCAAGTAAAATTTGCGAAATGGCTGGAATTGTGTGTTTTTGGCAACTTTCAGTGAGTGTTTGCTAATGGATTAATGGGTGGGTGAGAGATTCAAAAAAAATTTTGGTAGAAAATTCCCCGGCGGTCCCCTGACGACTTATTAAATGGATCAAGTTGCTTCTGAGAGGGTGGTGGAGCCTTTTTTCAAGTCAAATGAGCAAAACGACAGGAATTGCGAGTTTTTTGGTGACTTTGGTTGGGAGTTAGCTTATGGATCGATGGGTGGGTGCAAGCTTCGAAAGGGTTTATAGGCAAAACTTCTCTGGAGGTCCCCTGATGACCTATTAAATGGATCGGGTTGCTTTGGAGGGGGTGGTGGAGCCATTTGTCAAGTCAAATGAGCGAAACGACAGGAATGACAGATTTTTTGCTACTTTCAGTTGGTGTTAGCCTGTGGATCAATGGGTGGGTGCAAGCCTTGGATATTTTTTTAGGCAAAACTTCTCTGGCGGTACCCTGATGACCTATTAAATGGATTAAGCTGCTTTAGATGGGGTGGTAGAGCCATTTTTCAAATAAAACAAGCGAAACGGCAGGAATTGCGCATTTTTGGCGACTTTCGGTGGGTGTTAGCTTATAAATCGATGGGTGGCGGGCTCTGAAATTTTTTTGGGGCAAAACTTGTTGGGTGGTCCCTGACGACCTATTAAATGTATCGGGTTACTTTAGAGGGGGTGGTTGAGCCATTTTTCAAGTCAAATGAGCGAAACAGCAGGAGTTGTGCATTTTTGGCGACATTCGGTGGGTGTTAGCCTATGGATCGATGGGTGAGTGCGGGCTCTGGAAGATATTTTGGGTGAAACTTCTCTAGAGGTCCCCTGACGACCTATTAAATGGATCGTGTTGCTTTGTAGTGTGTGGTGGAGCCATTTTTCAAGTCAAATGAACGAAACGGCAGAAATTACGCATTTTTGGTAATTTTCGGTGGGTATTAGCCTATGGATCGATGGGTGGGTGCGGGCTCCGGAAATTTTTTGAGTGAAACTTTTTTGGCAGTCCCTTGACGACCTATTATGAATTAGGTTACTTTATAGGGGGTCGTGGAGCCATTTTTCAAGTCAAACGAGTGAAAGGACAGAAATTGAGTGTTTTTGCCGACTTTCGGTGGGTGTTAGCCTATGGATCGATGGATGAGTGCGGGTTCCAAAATTTTTTTGGGCGAAACTTCTCTGGCACTCTCCTTACAACCTATTAAATGAATCTGATTGTTTTGGAGGGGTGGTGGAACCATTTTTCAAGTCAAATGAGCGAAGCGACAGGAATTGCGCGTTTTTCGCGACGTTTGGTGGGTGTTAGCCTATATATCGATGGGTGGGTGCAGGATCTAGAAATTATTTGAAAAAAACTTCGATAGCGTCCCTTGACGACCTATTAAATAGATCGTGTTGATTTATAGGGGGGGTTGTTGCCCTTTTTCAAGTCAAATGAGCAAAACGACAGGTATTACGCGTTTTTGGCAACTTTAGGTGGGTGTTACCCTATGGATTGTTGGATGAGTGCGGGCTCCGAATTTTTTTTTTGGGTGAAACTTTTTATGCATTCCATTGACAACCTATTAAATAGATTAGGTTGCTTTTGACGGGGTGATGGAGTTATTTCTCAAGTCAAATGAGCGAAACGACATGAATTGCGCATTTTTGGCGACTTTCGATAGGTGTTAGCATATGAATCAATGGGTGGGTGTGGGTTTCAAAATTTTTTTTGGTGAAAACTTCTTTGGCGGTCCTCTGAAGATATTAAATGGATCGGGTTACTTTGGAGGGGGTGGTGGAGCAATTTTTCAAGTTAAATGAGCTAAACAGCAGGAATTAGGCATTTTTTGTAACTTTCAATGGGTGTTAGCCTATGTATCGATGGGTGGGTGCGGACTGCAGAAAATTTTTGGCTGACGACCAATTAAATGGATCGTGTTGCTTTGTAGTAGGTGGTGGATTAATTTTTCAAGTCAAATGAGTGAAACGGCAGGAATTATGCATTTTTGGAGACTTTCGGTGGGTGTTAGCCTATGGATCGATGAGTGGATGCAGGCTTCGGAAATTTTTGGGGCATAAATTCTCTAGAGGTCCCCTTAAGACCTATTAAATGGATCGGGTTTCTTTGGGGGGGGGGGTGAGCCATTTTTCAAGTCAAATTATCAAAACGACAGCAATTGTGCGTTTTTGGCTACTTTCGATGGGTGTTAGCCTATGGATCGATGGGAGGGTGCGGGCTCTTGAATTTTTTGGGGGAAATACTTCTTTGGCGGTGCTTTGAATACTTATTAAATGGATCGAGTTGCCTTAAAGGGGGTAGTGGATCCATTTTTCAAGACAAATAAGCGAAATGGCAAGAATTGGGCGTTTTTGTGACTTTCGATAGGTGTTAGCCTATGGATGGATCGGTGGGTGCGGGCTTCAGAAATTTTTTTGGTTGACGACCTATTAAATGGATCGGGTTACTTTTGAAGGGGTGGTGGAGCCATTTTTCAAGTCAAATGAGAGAACCGGCAGGAATTGGGCATTTTTGGCGACTTTCGATGGGTATTAGCCTATGCATCGAAAGGTGGGTGTAGGCTCCGAAAATTGTTTTAGGAAAAACTTCTTTGGCGGTCCTATGATGACTTATTAAATGTATTGGGTTTCTTTTGAGGGGTGGTGTAGCCATTTTTCAAGTCAAATTAGCAAAACGACAGGAATTGCACATTTTTTGGCGACTTTCGGTGAATGTTAGCCTATGGATCGATGGGTGGGTGTAGGCTCCTTAAATTGTTTTGGGCAAAACTTCTCTAGCGGTCCCTTAACGACCTATTAAATGGATCGGGTTGCTTTGGATGGGGTGGTAGAGCCATTTCTCAAGTCAAATTAGCAAAACGACAGGAATTGCGCATTTTTGGTGACTTTCTTGGGTGTTAACCTACGGATCGATGGGTGGGTGCAGGCTCTGGAAAGAATATTTTGGGCGAAACTTCTCTAGCGGTCCCCTGACGACCTATTAAAATGATCTTGTTGCTTTGGAGGGTATGGTGGAGCCATTTTTCATGTCAAATGAGAGAAATGACAGAAATTACGCATTTTTGGCGACTTTCGGTGGGTGTTAGCCTATGGATCGATTGGTGGGTGCGGGCTTCGAAAATTATTTTGGGTGTAATTTTTCTGGCGGTCTCCTAATGACCTATTATGGATCAAACTGCTTTGGAGGAGGTCGTGGAGCCATTTTTCAAGTAAAATGAGCGAAAGGGCAGGAATTGCTTGTTTTTGTCGACTTTCGGTGGGTGTTAGTCTATGAATCGAGAGGTGGGTGCGGGCTGTGAAATTTTTTTTTTGTCGAAACTTTTCTGGTACTCCCCTGACAATCTAGTAAATGAATTGGGTTACTTTAGAGGGGGTGGTGGAGCCATTTTTCAAGTCAAATATGCGAAATGGCAGGAATTACACGTTTTGGCAATTTCGGTAGGTGTTAGGCTATGGATAGATGGGTGGGTGAGGGCTTCGAAAATTTTTTGGTAGAAAATTCTATGGCTGTTCTCTGACGATCTATTAAATAGACCAGGTTGCTTTGGTGGGAAGGTGGAGCCTTTTTTAAAGTCAAATGAGCAAGACGGCAGGAATTGCTAGTTTTTTGGTGACTTTGGGTGGGAGTTAGCCTATGGATCTATGGGTGGGTGCAGGCTTCGGATGTTTTTTTAGGAGAAACTTCTCTGCCGGTCCCCTGACAGCCTATTTAATGGATTGGGTTGCTTTGGAGGAGGTGGTGGTGGCATTTTTCAAGTCTAATAAGCGAAACGGTAGGAATGACAGATGTTTTGCAACCTTTGGTGGGTGTTAGCCTATGGATCAATAGGTGGATGTGGGATCCAGAATTTTTTTGGGGCGTAACTTTTCTGGCAGTCCCTGGACGACCTATTAAATAAATTAGGTTGCTTTGTGTTGGGCGGTGGAATCATTTTTCAAGTAAAACAAGCGAAACGGCAGGAATTGCGCATTTTTGGCCACTTTCGGTGGGTGTTAGCCTATGAATTAATGGGTGGTTGCGGGCTATGGAAATTTTTTTAGGCGAAACTTATTGGGTGGTCCCCTGACGACCTAGTAAATGTATCGGGTTGCTTTGGAGGAGGTAGTGGAGCCATTTTTCAAGTCAAATGAGCAAAACTTCAGGAATTATGCATTTTTCATGACATTCGGTGGGTGTTAGCCTATGAATCAATGGGTGGGTGCGGGCTCTGGAAGATATTTTGGGCAAAATTTCTCTAGTGGTTCCCTGACGACCTATTAAATGGATCGTGTTACTTTTGAGGGTGTGGTGGAGCTATTTTTCAAGTCAAATGAACGAAATGACAGAAATTATACGTTTTTGGCGACTTTTGGTGGGTGTTAGCCTATGGATCGATTAGTGGGTGCGGGCTCCGGATATTTTTTGGGTGAAACATTTTTGAGGTCCCCTGATGACCTATTATGAATCGGGTTACTTTAGAGGGGGTGGTGTAGCCATTTTTCAAGTCAAATTTGCAAAACGACAGGAATTGCACGTTTTTGGTGACTTTCGGTGAATGTTAGTCTATGGATCGATGGGTGGGTGTAGGCTCCGTAAATTGTTTTGGGTAAAACTTCTCTGACGCTTTCCTGACGACCTATTAAATGGATCGGGTTGCTTTTTAAGGGGTGGTAGAGCCATTTTTCAAGTCAAATTAACAAAACGACAGGAATTGCACGTTTTTAGCGACTTCAGTGGGTGTTAGCTTATGGATCGATGGGTGGGTCCGGGCTCTGGAAAATATTTTGGGTGAAAATTTTGTAGCGGTCCCCTGACGACCTATTAAAAGGAACGTGTTGCTTTGAAAGGTGTGGTGGAGCCATTTTTCAAGTCGAATAAGCGAAACGGCAAAAATGAAGCATTTTTTTGCGACTTTCGGTGGGTGTTAGCCTATGGATCGAAGGGTGGGTGCGGGCTCCGATAATTTTTTAGGGTGAAATTTTTTTGGTGGTCTCCTGATGACCTATTATGGATCAAACTGCTTTGGAGGAGGTCGTGGAGCCATTTTTCAAGTCAAATGAACGAAAGGGCAGGAATTGCCTGTTTTTGCCGATTTTCGGTGGGTGTTATCCTATGGATTGATCGATAGGTGCGGGCTCCGAAATTTTTTTTTGTCGAAACTTCTTTGGCACTCTCCTAACCTATTGAATGAATTGGTTTGCATTAGTTGCGGCAGTGGAGCCATTTTTCAAGTAAAATATGCGAAATGGCTGGAATTGTGTGTTTTTGGCAACTTTCAGTGGGTGTTTGCTAATGGATTAATGGGTTGGTGAGAGATTCGAAAAAAAATTTGGTAGAAAATTCCCCGGCGGTCCCCTGACGACTTATTAAATGGATCAAGTTGCTTCTGAGAGGGTGGTGGATCCTTTTTTCAAGTCAAATGAGCAAAACGACAGGAATTGCGAGTTTTTTGGTGACTTTGGTTGGGAGTTAGCTTATGGATCGATGGGTGGGGCAAGCTTCGAAAGGTTTTTTGGGCAAAACTTCTCTGGAGGTCCCCTGATGACCTATTAAATGGATCGGGTTGCTTTGGAGGGGGTGGTGGAGCCATTTGTCAAGTCAAATGAGCGAAACAGCAGGAATGACAGATTTTTTGCTACTTTCGGTTGGTGTTAGCCTGTGGATCAATGGGTGGGTGCAAGCCTCGAATATTTTTTTAGGCAAAACTTCTCTGGCGGTCCCCTGATAACCTATTAGATGGATTGAGTTGCTTTGGATGGGGTGGTGGAGCCATTTTTCAAATAAAACAAGCGAAACGGCAGGAATTGCGCATTTTTGGCTACTTTCGGTGGGTGTTAGCCTATAGATCGATGGGTGGCGGGCTCTGAAATTTTTTTTGGGCGAAACTTGTTGGGTGGTCCCTGACGACCTATTAAATGTATCGGGTTACTTTGGAGGGGGTGGTTGAGCCATTTTTCAAGTCAAATGAGCGAAAAAGCAGGAATTGTGCATTTTTGGCGACATTCGGTGTGTGTTAGCCTATGGATCGATGGGTGAGTGCGGGCTCTGGAAGATATTTTGGGTGAAACTTCTCTAGAGGTCCCCTGACGACCTATTAAATGGATTATGTTGCTTTGGAGGGTGTGGTGGAACCATTTTTCAAGTCAAATGAACGAAACGACAGAAATTACGCATTTTTGGTGATTTTTGGTGGGTGTTAGCCGATGATTCGATGAGTGGGTGTGGGCTCCGGAAATTTTTTGAGTGAAACTTTTTTGGCGGTCCCTTGACGATCTATTATGAATTGGGTTACTTTAGAGGGGGTCGTGGAGCCATTTTTCAAGTCAAACGAGTGAAAGGACAGAAATTGAGTGTTTTTGCCGACTTTCGGTGGGTGTTAGCCTATGGATCGATGGATGAGTGCGGGTTCCAAAATTTTTTTGGGCAAAACTTCTCTGGCACTCTCCTTACAACCTATTAAATGAATCTGATTGTTTTGGAGGGGTGGTGGAACCATTTTTCAAGTCAAATGAGCGAAACGACAGGAATTGCGCGTTTTTCGCGACCTTTGGTGGGTGTTAGCCTATATATCGATGGGTGGGTGCAGGCTCTAGAAATTATTTGGACAAAACTTCTATAGCATCCCTTGACGACCTATTAAATAGATCGTGTTGATTTAGAGGGGGTGTTGTTGCCATTTTTCAAGTCAAATGAGTAAAACGACAAGTATTACGCGTTTTTGGCAACTTTAGGTAGGTGTTACCCTATGGATTGTTGGATGAGTGCGAGCTCCGAATTTTTTTTTGGGTGACACTTTTTATGCATTCCATTGACAACCTATTAAATAGATTAGGTTGCTTTGGACGGGGTGATGGAGTTATTTTTCAAGTCAAATGAGTGAAACGGCATGAATTGCGCTTTTTTGGCGACTTTCGATAGGTGTTAGCATATGAATCAATGGGTGGGTGCGGGTTTCAGAAATTTTTTTAGTGAAAACTTCTTTGGCGGTCCTCTGAAGATATTAAATGGATCGGGTTACTTTGGAGGGGGTGGTGGAGCAATTTTTCAAGTTAAATGAGCTAAACGGCAGGAATTAGGCATTTTTTGTAACTTTCAATGGGTGTTAGCCTATGTATCGATGGGTGGGTGCGGACTGCAGAAAATTTTTAGCTGACGACCAATTAAATGGATCGTGTTGCTTTGGAGTGGGTGGTGGATTAATTTTTCAAGTCAAATGAGTGAAACGACAGGAATTATGCATTTTTGGAGACTTTCGGTGGGTGTTAGCCTATGGATCGATGGGTGGATGCAGGCTTCGGAAATTTTTGGGGCATAAATTCTCTAGAGGTCCCCTTAAGACCTATTAAATGGATCGGGTTTCTTTGGGGGGGGGGGGGGTGAGCCATTTTTCAAGTCAAATTATCAAAACGACAGCAATTGTGCGTTTTTGGCTACTTTCGATGGGTGTTAGCCTATGGATCGATGGGAGGGTGCGGGCTCTTGAATTTTTTGGGGGAAATACTTCTTTGGCGGTGCTTTGAATACTTATTAAATGGATCGAGTTGCCTTAAAGGGGGTAGTGGATCCATTTTTCAAGACAAATAAGCGAAATGGCAAGAATTGGGCGTTTTTGTGACTTTCGATAGGTGTTAGCCTATGGATGGATCGGTGGGTGCGGGCTTCAGAATTTTTTTTGGTTGACGACCTATTAAATGGATCGGGTTACTTTTGAAGGGGTGGTGGAGCCATTTTTCAAGTCAAATGAGAGAATCGGCAGGAATTGGGCATTTTTGACGACTTTCGATGGGTATTAGCCTATGCATCGAAAGGTGGGTGTAGGCTCCGAAAATTGTTTTAGGAAAAACTTCTTTGGCGGTCCTATGATGACCTATTAAATGTATTGGGTTTCTTTTGAGGGGTGGTGTAGCCATTTTTCAAGTCAAATTAGCAAAACAACAGGAATTGCGCATTCTTGGCGACTTTCGGTGAATGTTAGCCTATGGATCGATGGGTGGGTGTAGGCTCCTTAAATTGTTTTGGGCAAAACTTCTCTAGCGGTCCCTTAACGACCTATTAAATGGATCGGGTTGCTTTGGATGGGGTGGTAGAGCCATTTCTCAAGTCAAATTAGCAAAACGACAGGAATTGCGCATTTTTGGTGACTTTCTTGGGTGTTAACCTACGGATCGATGGGTGGGTGCAGGCTCTGGAAAGAATATTTTGGGCGAAACTTCTCTAGCGGTCCCCTGACGACCTATTAAAATGATCTTGTTGCTTTGGAGGGTATGGTGGAGCCATTTTTCATGTCAAATGAGAGAAATGACAGAAATTACGCATTTTTGGCGACTTTCGGTGGGTGTTAGCCTATGGATCGATTGGTGGGTGCGGGCTTCGAAAATTATTTTGGGTGTAATTTTTCTGGCGGTCTCCTGATGACCTATTATGGATCAAACTGCTTTGGAGGAGGTCGTGGAGCCATTTTTCAAGTAAAATGAGCGAAAGGGCAGGAATTGCTTGTTTTTGTCGACTTTCGGTGGGTGTTAGTCTATGAATCGAGAGGTGGGTGCGGGCTGTGAAAAAATTTTTTTGTCGAAACTTTTCTGGTACTCCCCTGACAATCTAGTAAATGAATTGGGTTACTTTAGAGGGGGTGGTGGAGCCATTTTTCAAGTCAAATATGCGAAATGGCAGGAATTACACGTTTTGGCAATTTCGGTAGGTGTTAGGCTATGGATAGATGGGTGGGTGAGGGCTTCGAAAATTTTTTGGTAGAAAATTCTATGGCTGTTCTCTGACGATCTATTAAATAGATCAGGTTGCTTTGGTGGGAAGGTGGAGCCTTTTTTAAAGTCAAATGAGCAAGACGGCAGGAATTGCTAGTTTTTTGGTGACTTTGGGTGGGAGTTAGCCTATGGATCTATGGGTGGGTGCAGGCTTTGGATGTTTTTTTAGGAGAAACTTCTCTGCCGGTCCCCTGACAGCCTATTTAATGTCTTGGGTTGCTTTGGAGGAG
This sequence comes from Capsicum rhomboideum, assembly GCA_031232105.1. Taxonomy (NCBI): domain Eukaryota; kingdom Viridiplantae; phylum Streptophyta; class Magnoliopsida; order Solanales; family Solanaceae; genus Capsicum; species Capsicum rhomboideum. The sequence continues at coordinate 2,159,813 of CP124718.1, forward strand.
GTGGTGGAGCCATTTGTCAAGTCAAATGAGCGAAACAGCAGGAATGACAGATTTTTTGCTACTTTCGGTTGGTGTTAGCCTGTGGATCAATGGGTGGGTGCAGGCCTCGGATATTTTTTAAGGAAAAACTTCTCTGGCGGTCCCCTGATGACCTATTAGATGGATTGAGTTGCTTTGGATGGGGTGGTGGAGCCATTTTTCAAATAAAACTAGCGAAACGGCAGGAATTGCGCATTTTTGGCAACTTTCGGTGGGTGTTAGCCTATAGATCGATGGGTGGCGGGCTCTGAAATTTTTTTGGTGCGAAACTTGTTGGGTGGTCCCTGACGACCTATTAAATGTATCGGGTTACTTTGGAGGGGGTGGTTGAGCCATTTTTCAAGTCAAATGAGCGAAAAAGCAGGAATTGTGCATTTTTGGCGACATTCGGTGTGTGTTAGCCTATGGATCGATGGGTGAGTGCGGGCTCTGGAAGATATTTTGGGTGAAACTTCTCTAGAGGTCCCCTGACGACCTATTAAATGGATCATGTTGCTTTGGAGGGTGTGGTGGAACCATTTTTCAAGTCAAATGAACGAAACGGCAGAAATTATGCATTTTTGGTGATTTTTGGTGGGTGTTAGCCGATGATTCTATGGGTGGGTGCGGGCTCCGGAAATTTTTTGAGTGAAACTTTTTTGGCGGTCCCTTGATGACCTATTATGAATTGGGTTACTTTAGAGGGGGTCTTGGAGCCATTTTTCAAGTCAAACGAGTGAAAGGACAGAAATTGAGTGTTTTTGCCGACTTTCGGTGGGTGTTAGCCTATGGATCTATGGATGAGTGCGGGTTCCAAAATTTTTTTGGGCGAAACTTCTCTGGCACTCTCCTTACAACCTATTAAATGAATCTGATTATTTTGGAGGGGTGGTGGAACCATTTTTCAAGTCAAATGAGCGAAACGACAGGAATTGCGCGTTTTTCGCGACTTTTGGTGGGTGTTAGCCTATATATCGATGGGTGGGTGCAGGATCTAGAAATTATTTGGAAAAAACTTCTATAGCATCCCTTGACGACCTATTAAATAGATCGTGTTGATTTAGAGGGGGTGTTGTTGCCATTTTTCAAGTCAAATGAGTAAAACGACAGGTATTACGCTTTTTTGGCAACTTTAGGTGGGTGTTACCCTATGAATTGTTGGATGAGTGTGGGCTTCGAATTTTTTTTTGGGTGACACTTTTTATGCATTCCATTTACAACCTATTAAATAGATTAGGTTGCTTTGGACGGGGTTATGGAGTTATTTTTCAAGTCAAATGAGCGAAACGGCATGAATTGCGCTTTTTTGGCGACTTTCGATAGGTGTTAGCATATGAATCAATGGGTGGGTGCGGGTTTCAAAAATTTTTTTGGTGAAAACTTCTTTGGCGGTCCTATGAAGATATTAAATGGATCGAGTTACTTTGGAGGGGGTGGTGGAGCAATTTTTCAAGTTAAATGAGCTAAACGGCAGGAATTAGGCATTTTTTGTAACTTTCAATGGGTGTTAGCCTATGTATCGATGGGTGGGTGCGGACTGCAGAAAATTTTTGGCTGACGACCAATTAAATGGATCGTTTTGCTTTGGAGTGGGTAGTGGATTAATTTTTCAAGTCAAATGACTGAAACGGCAGGAATTATGCATTTTTGGCGACTTTCGGTGGGTGTTAGCCTATGGATCGATGAGTGGATGCAGGCTTCGAAAATTTTTGGGGCATAAATTCTTTAGAGGTCCCCTTACAACCTATTAAATGGATCGGGTTTCTTTGGTGTGTGTGTGTGGGGGGGGGGGGGGGTTGAGCCATTTTTCAAGTCAAATTATCAAAACGACAGCAATTGTGCGTTTTTGGCTACTTTCGATGGGTGTTAGCCTATGGATCGATGGGAGGGTGCGGGCTCTTGAATTTTTTGGGGGAAATACTTCTTTGGCGGTGCTTTGAATACTTATTAAATGGATCGAGTTGCCTTAAAGGGGGTAGTGGATCCATTTTTCAAGACAAATAAGCGAAATGGCAAGAATTGGGCGTTTTTGTGACTTTCGATAGGTGTTAGCCTATGGATGGATCGGTGGGTGCGGGCTTCAGAAATTTTTTTGGTTGACGACCTATTAAATGGATCGGGTTACTTTTGAAGGGGTGGTGGAGCCATTTTTCAAGTCAAATGAGAGAACCGGCAGGAATTGGGCATTTTTGGCGACTTTCGATGGGTATTAGCCTATGCATCGAAAGGTGGGTGTAGGCTCCGAAAATTGTTTTAGGAAAAACTTCTTTGGCGGTCCTATGATGACCTATTAAATGTATTGGGTTTCTTTTGAGGGGTGGTGTAGCCATTTTTCAAGTCAAATTAGCAAAACAACAGGAATTGCGCATTCTTGGCGACTTTCGGTGAATGTTAGCCTATGGATCGATGGGTGGGTGTAGGCTCCTTAAATTGTTTTGGGCAAAACTTCTCTGGCGGTCCCTTAACGACCTATTAAATGGATCGGGTTGCTTTAGAGGGGGTGGTAGAGCCATTTCTCAAGTCAAATTAGCAAAACGACAGGAATTGCGCATTTTTGGTGACTTTCTTGGGTGTTAACCTACAGATCGATGGGTGGGTGCAGGCTCTGGAAAGAATATTTTGGGCGAAACTTCTCTAGCGGTCCCCTGACGACCTATTAAAATGATCTTGTTGCTTTGGAGGGTGTGGTGGAGCCATTTTTCATGTCAAATGAGAGAAATGACAGAAATTACGCATTTTTGGCGACTTTCGGTGGGTGTTAGCCTATGGATCGACTGGTGGGTGCGGGCTTCAAAAATTATTTTGGGTGTAATTTTTCTGGCGGTCTCCTGATGACCTATTATGGATCAAACTGCTTTGGAGGAGGTCGTGGAGCCATTTTTCAAGTAAAATGAGCGAAAGGGCAGGAATTGCTTGTTTTTGCCGACTTTCGGTGGGTGTTAGTCCATGAATCGAGAGGTGGGTGCCGGCTGTGAAATTTTTTTTGTCGAAACTTCTCTGGTACTCCCCTGACAACCTAGTAAATGAATTGGGTTACTTTAGAGGGGGTGGTGGAGCCATTTTTCAAGTCAAATATGTGAAATGGCAGGAATTACACATTTTTGGCAATTTCGGTAGGTGTTAGGCTATGGATAGATGGGTGGGTGAGGGCTTCGAAAATTTTTTGGTAGAAAATTTTATGGCTGTTCTCTGATGATCTATTAAATGGATCAGGTTGCTTTGGTGGGAAGGTGGAGCCTTTTTTAAAGTCAAATGAGCAAGACGGCAGAAATTGCTAGTTTTTTGGTGACTATGGGTGGGAGTTAGCCTATGGATCTATGGGTGGGTGTAGGCTTCGAATGTTTTTTTAGGAGAAACTTCTCTGCCGGTCCCCTGACGGCCTATTTAATGGATTGGGTTTCTTTGGAGGAGGTGGTGGTGGCATTTTTCAAGTCTAATAAGCGAAACGGTAGGAATGACAGATGTTTTGCGATTTTTGGTGGGTGTTAGCCTATGGATCAATAGGTGGATGTGGGCTCCGGAATTTTTTTTGGGCGTAACTTCTCTGGCGGTCCCCGGACGACCTATTAAATAAATTAGGTTGCTTTGTATTGGGTGGTGGAACCATTTTTCAAGTAAAACAAGCGAAACGGCAGGAATTGCGCACTTTTGGCGACTTTCGGTGGGTGTTAGCCTATGAATTGATGGGTGGTTGCGGGCTATGGAAATTTTTTTAGGCAAAACTTATTGGGTGGTCCCCTGACAACCTAGTAAATGTATCGGGTTGCTTTGGAGGAGGTAGTGGAGCCATTTTTCAAGTCAAATGAGCAAAACTGCAGGAATTACGCATTTTTCATGACATTCGGTGGGTGTTAGCCTATGAATCAATGGGTGGGTGCGGGCTCTGGAAGATATTTTGGGCAAAATTTCTCTAGTGGTTCCCTGACGACCTATTAAATGGATCGTGTTACTTTTGAGGGTGTGGTGGAGCTATTTTTCAAGTCAAATGAATGAAACGACAGAAATTATGCGTTTTTGGCGACTTTTGGTGGGTGTTAGCCTATGGATCGATTAGTGGGTGCGGGCTTCGGATATTTTTTGGGTGAAACATTTTTGAGGTCCCCTGATGACCTATTATGAATCGGGTTACTTTATAGGGGGTCATGGAGCCGTTTTTCAAGTCAAATGAGCGAAAGAACAGAAATTGCCTGTTTTTGCCTACTTTCGGTGGGTGTTAGCCTATGGATCGATGGGTGAGTGTGGGCTCCAAAAATTTTTATGGGAGAAACTTCTTTGGCACTCCCCTGACAACCTATTAAATTAATCGGGTTGCTTTGGGGGTGGGGGGAGGGGACCATTTTTCAAGTCAAATGAGCGAAACGGCAGGAATTGCGCATTTTTGGTGACTTTCGGTGGGTGTTAGCCTTATATCGATGGGTGGGTGCGGGCTCCAAAAATTCATTTGGTGAAACTTCTCTAGCGGTCCCCGAATGACCTATTAATTAGATCAGGTTGCTTTAGAGGAGGTGGTGGAGCCATTTTTCAAGTCAAATGAGCAAAACGACAGAAATTGGGTGTTAGCATACGAATTGTTGGGTGGGTGCGGACTCCGATAATTTTTTTGGGCAAAACTTTTTGGACGTTTTTCTGACGACCTATTAAATGGATTGGGTTGCTTTGGAGGGGGTGGTGTAGCCATTTTTCAAGTCAAATGAACGAAACGGCAGAAATTGTTCATTTTTGGTGACTTTCGATAGGTGTTAGCATATAAATCGATGGGTGGGTGCGGACTCCAAAATTTTATTTTGGTGAAAACTTCTTTGGCGGTCCTTTGACGATCTATTAAATAGATCGGGTTGCTTTGGAGGGGTGATGGAGCAATTTTTCAATTCAAATGAACGAAACGACAAGAATTGGGCGTTTTTTACAACTTTCGGTGGGTGTTAGCCTATGGATCGATGGGTGGGTGCAGGCTTCAGAAATTTTTTGAGTAGAAATTTTCTAACGGTCCCCTGACGACCTTTTAAATGGATCGAGTTGCTTTGGAGGGGGTGATGGAGTTATTTTTCATGTCAAATGAGCAAACCGACAGGAATTGCGCGTTTTTGGCGCTTTTCGATGGGTGTTTGTCTATGGATCGATGGGTGCGTGCAGGCTTCAGAAAGTTTTTTAGGCAAAACTTTTCTGATAGGGTTGCTTTGGTGGGGGTGATGGGGCCATTTTTCAAGTGAAATGAGCAAAACAACAGGAATTGCGCATTTTTGGCGACTTTCGGTGGGTGTTAGCTTATGGATCGATGGGTGGGAGCGGGTTCTGGAAAGTTTTTTGTGCGAAACTTCTCTGGCGGTCTCCTGATGACCTATTATAGATTAAGTTTCTTTGGAGGGGGTCGTGGAGCTATTTTTCAAGTCAAGTGAGCGAAAGAACAGAAATTGCTTGTTTTTGCCGACTTTCGGTGCGTGTTAGCCTATAGATCGATTGGTAGGTGCGGACTCCAAAAAAAATTTTGGGTGAAATTTCTATGAAACTCCCCTGACGACCTATTAAAATTTTTTGGTGCAGGCACCGAAAATATTTTTGATGAAACTTCTCTTGCAGTCCCCTGACAACCTATTAAATAGATCGGGTTGCTTTAGAGGCGGTGGTGGAGCTATTTTTCAAGTCAAATGAGCGAAAGGACATGAATTGCGCTTTTTTGACGACTTTCGGTGGGTGGGTGCGGGCTCCAGAAATTTTTTGGGCAAAACATCTTGGACGGTCCCCTGACGACCTATTTAATAGATCGGTTTGCTTTAGAGGGAGTGGTGGAGCCATTTTTAAAGTCAAATGAGCGAAACAACAGAAATTTCGCATTTTTTGCAATTTTTTGTGCGTCACCAACAAGTCTATTAGCAAAGAAAAAAAAAAGTGATCCAAACATTGTATTGTAGATACGGTTAAATAGGGCTAACTATATTTTATACTATGTTTTATTAAAACCGCTTCTATTTGTGAGTATTTAACCTTTGAATTTGTACAAGCATGTCGATGTTGAGCACGGGTCATGCCTCTCTAGTACTTATGTTAAGTATATAGATGCTAACTCTCTTAATGAACCAACATTTTTACCAACCCACACACCCACCCCACCCCACCCCCGATTGTTTATGTACTAGATACTTTAAAATTTATTTATATGTTCTTTTTTTTTTTTAACGTTTCAAGCTTTTTCCATAACTAGAATTACTTATACTATGATTTGGTTAGCATGTACACATAATGTCAGAATTTAATTTGAGATGAAAAATACAAAGCGATTTATTTCACTTGTCTAAATCTTAGTGAATAGAACTAGCACTTGTACTGATGTGATGCAGGAAATACTTGATAGAACAACCAAAGTGTTGGCAATCAACTTAAACACCACCATTATATGAAACGCGAAATATTTTATTTCGTGTTATATAACAAAATTTTGGAGGGTACTCAGTTTTACTAGTTCTCATGGAATTATTATATTTATTGGAGGATGTACTCAATACAATTTTACATATATCATGCGAGCAGGGTTCACCTACTCCACATCTCAAGGTGGAGCTGAGAAATGAGGAAGATTTTGCATCGTGTGAGATAAGAAATTTGATCAAGATGTACACTCAACCTCAAGGTGAAAAAATATAGCAACAGACAAGGAGTAGTTGTATAGCTACCAGTTAGGGTGCCAATCTAATATCGCACGCTAGTCGATAGGCAAAGCAAAACTTCTCACATCTCAATGAGCCAATGACTCTTTGTTCTTATAACCTCAAAATGAATGACTACATTCAATATAAAGGAGATCCTACAAAATGGGCTGAAAATACTTGTGAAAATCCATCTCAAAGAGCAAATATGGCCCAAAATGTTGGGTCAATGGCCGTAGCTGATGGGCTGGCATTACCTTCCGCTTCAACAAACTTAAATGGGCTTTCTCACCCTTTGTTGCCCATCTGCTTATTGGGCCTTGGATGAAAAAACAACGGAAAACTTACCTAAATATACCATATTTAGAAAATATTTATCATTTATAGTTATATAATTTTAATCCATGCATAATTCATTTTTAATATATAGTGTTGTTTTTTAATCAAAACAACATAATACATTTAAGACACTTATAATACATCTATATTACGTACATAATTCACTTTTAGTACATAGTGACAGTGTAATACATATATATTGTATGCATAATTCGTTTTTAGTACATAGTGCATTTTTTTTTTATCAAAACAAGTATAGTATATTTTAATACACTTATAATATATTTATATTATATACATAATTCATTTTTAATACATAGTACAATTGCTATAGATCATAAATATTTTTTAAATATGATATATCTAAGTAATAAATAAAAAATATATTTAAAAATAATAAGTATTTTATAAAAAGTACTCAAAAAGGTAATTTTTCCAAAAAGAATTATGGGATTTAAACAAATATATCTTAATATTCCCAACAATTAAAACTTTCGGCAATCTAGGAAGTTAAGAGTAAAATTAATTTAACCAAACAATTGGAAAGTGATTGGATTGGTGAATGTCGTTGAATAAAAGAAAATGAGTATACATAGAACAAAAAAGAGATCATTGCTAACCTTATAAGAAAAATCTTCTTTTGATTTGGTTATTTTCCTCTCTTTAATTGAGAGATCAGATAAAGCAAAAAATATTTTTTTAAACTTATGTTATTGAATTTTGATTTTTCGATGCACCAAAGTACCGAAATCATAAAATCGAAAACTACACCGAAGAAACAAAGTTTTTAAAAATTGAATCAAAACCAAAGAACTGAATTAGTTCAGTTCGATTCGACTTTTTGATATTTATGCCCAATCTAATTTGAATCTATAATTGAGATATATGTTTTTATTCTAATCTGAAATAGGATTTTAAAAAAAACGCTTAATACATAGTCAACCCCTTAAACTTGTCAAAATATTCTAATTAAGTCATGTTCCAATTGAACATCTCAACTCATAATAAAACGTTTCAATTAGTTTGAATATATTTTCATTTGTTATTAGATAATTAAGCTAACCAGATAAAATATATTGTTTTCTTTTATCATAAACATCAATATCAAGTAAAAAATTACTTCATCCGTTTCAACTTGTTTAATCTACTTTTTCCTTTTTAGTCCGTTTAAAAAAAATGATTCTTTCTCTTTTTAACAACTCTTTAATTTCAACTTTTCATATGACATGTTTAAGACCACAAAATTAAAAGAGGAGTAGTATTTATATACATTTTTAACATATCTTTAATTTAAGACTACAAAATTCAATTTTTTTTTTTAATTTTGTTATACTTCGTGTCTCCGGAGTTGTTCTAGCAGTTCCGTGGAGTGGAGGCAACAACAACAACAACATAACCAGTATATTCCCACCACGTGGGATCTGGGGGGATAAATGTACACAGTCCATACCACTACCTCAGAAGTGAGATAGAGAGGTTGTTTCCGAAATATTATTTTCAAGTGGTTTTAAAAACTATCATGTGGTTTTCGAGTGGTTTTACAATATTGTTTTCTTCAAGTTAAAACAGGTCAATCAATTTGAAACGAAAGTAAAAAATGAGTTTTATGACTTATTTAAACTAATATGGACCAAACTACCCCTTCAAAAGGAAAAGAAAAGAACAACTATATTTGCCCTACTAGGTTCTCATACTCCTCTTTTTCCCCAAAACCCTTGTTCCTCTTCCTCCAAAAATCCCCCCAAAGCTTCACTTTTTTCCAGATCTTCAACAATGAAGAAAAGACTCAGAGAAATTACTGGCACCCCAATAACCCAAAGCTGCACAGGTACTTCATTGATAAAGCATTTAGGTTCATCCAAAGCTTCAATAAGGTCAAAAGCCTTTAGAAATATTCAAGAATGGCTATTAACACAAACAGAAATAGCTGATGATGATATGAAGAAGTTATGGAAGGGTATTTTTTACTGTTTATGGCATTCTGATAAACAACAAGCACAGAGTTTGTTGATTAGTCGTATTTGTTCTATAGTGAATTTTCTTGATTTGGGAGTTGTTGTTGAGTATTTAACTGGGTTCTTGATTACCCTTCGTCGTGAATGGAATGGTATTGATCATTTAAGATTGGATAAGTTTTATTTGCTTATTAGGATGTTTGTTAGAGCTGTTTTGGAGTTGTTGAGGAAGAGGTTTGGTTGGGATTTGGAGGTTGTAGGAAAGGTTAGTGGGATTTTGGAGGATAAGGGGTTGTTTTCGGGTTCGAATGGGTTGTTGGGACATGGGGTTAGTTATCATATTGCTGCTGTTTTTGTTGATGAGCTAAAAGGGTGTTTTGTTCCGGTTAAGGAGGATGTGGTTGTTTGTTTGTTTACGCCGTTTTTGAGTGTAATGAGGAGGTCTGAGGATAAGGTTATGGTTGGGAAAGTGAAAAGTTGTGTTTTTGAGGAGTTATTGAAGGCGGGGAGGGGGTTGTTGGAGAGGAGGAAGGGAGGCGAGAATGAGAGCGAGAGCTATGGTGATGTGGCGTTAGGGGTTATTGCATTGAAGACGGGTTTTTCAGGGAAGCTTTTTGAGGTTGGTTCGTCAGTGGATTGTGTTCAGGGTAATAGGAAGGTGGTTTTGAAGCTGCACGAGGAGTTCTTGAGGTTGGAGAAGGAGTTTGAAGCTTCGGGGATTGAGTTTAGTTTGCCTGAGATTGATGAGGAGGTTGTTAATGATGATGGTGAAGAGGTGCCGGAATTAATACCGATTGAGAATAATGGTGTAGCTGGTGAAGTGGGTGATTCTGATGTGGCGAAAGATGAGAATGATGAGGCGTTGAGGAAATGCAAGAAGGTGAAGAGAGAAGAGGATGGAGGCAGTAAAAAGGCTAAGAAGAAAGAAAAGAAAAAGAAGGTTTCCGAGAATGATACTTTGGTTGAGGAAAATGGGACTAATGAGCTCGAGAGTAGTAAACGGGGGAAGAAGAAAAAGAAGAAAAATGGGCTTTCAGATAAGGAGAACGTCTCAAGTGGTGACAAAGAGGAGAATATGATTAGTACTAATGGTGATAGTTCCAATTACGAGCTGGTAATTGAGAACAAAGTCACTTTTAATGAGAATATGATGTCAAATCTTCAGCTGCAGTTTGAAAAGGTTGCGTCTGAAGTTGCTTCAGATGACGACAATGATTCATCTCACACACCTACAATTCCTATGAAAAAGAAGAGAAAGAGAGCAAAAATTGTTGAGGGAAACGAGTCTTGTATCCCTGTCGTAAGTGGTGAAGGGGAAGCTAGTACAAAGAGCGCGGAGAAAAGTTCAAAGAAGGTTAGGTTTGCTATGAAGAATAACCTGGTATGGAAGCCAAACAGTCCAATGCCTTCACAGGACCTACGGTTGCCACCCACGCTTACTCCCCGAGGCAGTGCTTTGAAGAAAGGAGTACCTCCTGGTCCCATAAGAGTGATGCCTCCTTCCACGAAGAAGATGAAACAGAAAAAGAAAGGCCGCAAGATACTAAGGACTGTCTCCCCTGCCATGAAGCGACTGAAAAGGGCGAAAGCTATGTCTGCTTAGTGAAGTTCAAGTTGGCAGGTGCTTGTTCGTTAACTATTTTTTTTTAAAAACTTATTGTGTTATTGAAGATTTTTTAAATCACATCCGGGACTTAACATTTGTTCTGTTAGGATTTTTTGGTAGCCTTTCTTTAAACACTAAAGTTCGTTCCTTTGAAGAAATTTGTTCAAGCAGAGTTGGTCTTTGAATTACTATGTTGTTGTACGACCACCGTGTCAAATGCGCTTATGCTTTTCTTTTTCCCTCCTTTTTATTGATCCTGTGATTGAAAACTGGTATATCTAAGTATCCTTTTAATGATTGGGATGTATCTTTTGCATTTCTGCCCCTTTCTGGTGCTGACATGATAAAAGCCTCAACTTTCCTTGAGCCAAGGGTCTATTGGAAACAGCCTCTACCTTTCAAGGAAGGGGTAAGGTCTGTGTACACTCTACCCTCCCAGACCCCACTTGTTGTTGTTGTTGTTGAAACAAAGGATATATGACCTCTATAAGAGGAGGATGACTTTAGGGGCATTAGAAGACGCTTTGTAATTTTGGTTGAGTTTGAGCAGGCAATTCTTGGTTTCCTGGGGATGGGAACTTATATACCGATAATTATACAAGGAACTAAGCTGATAATGAGAAAATCAGCTTGCAATAGTGGATTTGCTAGCTAGGCGTAGGAAGTAGGGTGAGAAATTAAGAAGAAAAATTAGGCGTAATGGCATCTGTTGGTTAATGATTAAACTCAATTAAGATTTTTCATTGACAACAATATGATAGTTACTCTTCTAATCATGAACTTTGTAGAGAGTTATATGTAAGGGAGGTAGATTATACTCTTATGTTGCTTGGACTCTTAAAAACTGTCGACAGGTGTGTGTCGGATCCTCCAAAAGATAGTGTTTTGAAGGATTCGACACGGGTACGGCAACATTTTTGGAGAGTCCGAGCAACTTAGATTCTACTCATCATACTCCTGTTTAAACCAATAGAAAAAGAGAGAAGACAGAAGAAGCTAGTGAATTGGATATTTATTTGCTAATCTGTTTTGAGAACAAGTTTCTAATGTTAGATTAAAACATGTTTGTTATTAGAGTTTTTAACTTTGTTGAAGGTTTAGAAATATGGGGATTTGAGATTTTCAAAAAATTAGTAAACTTTAATTGTTTTCTTGATTTGTTTTTAATTCAAGAAATTTATGGGATCTTCTAGAAAACTTAAATTTCCAGATTAGCTCCAAAACACTTGTTTTTAAACATAATAATAGTTGTTGTTGCAGTTTCTAGAGCTTCATAGAGTGCCACCTGAATTTGTTAGTCTGATCTTTATTTAGTTAATAAATGCTTTAATTGAGTGGAGGGACTATCCAAACAACCTCTCTACTTTATGTGACTTTCGAACCAAACTCCAATTATGGGATTACACTATTGTTATCTTTATTTAGTTATCCCGGTTAATCCAAGATTGAAATTTGACTAATTGATTGATTTTTAGGGAGGGTGAATGAAGTTTAGTTTTTTCGTGAAAATGTTATTGTGCTTATGGACGGTCAAGTGCTGTTTAGATGATTTAACAGCAGTACTTAACAAAAAGACATAAGCTACATTGAAAAGTCACTATTGGTTCATTGTTCATGTCTTTTCTTGAGTTTCAATCTGGAAGAACATCCCGTCGTGGCTGATATTTATTGCAGAAAATTTTGTTTCTTGTTGAGAGGAGTAATATTTACTTGGGGTTTCTTAGTTGCTAGTAAGAGTTATGCAGGCCTTGGAAATATTATGCCGAGATTAGTTTCATTGGGTTTAGTTATTTCTTCTTTTGTTGTTCTTTTTGTTTGTGATGATTTACGTTTGCACTTGCCAAAGGGGATGCATGTACTCTTCCTGTCAGCTCGTTTTGTCCACCTTGACGAAGGTAAATAAAGTACTTCACCTCCTCTTGCCTGTCCAATTTAGGATAAGTTGGAAAAGCTGACATAACCTCTTTCACTTCCTTAAGAATCAAGAGAACTGATTCGTGTCCCCGAGTCTTTTGGAAACAACCTCTTTACCTGACAAGGTAGGGGTAAGGTCCTCGTGCACTGTGCCATCCCCGTAGAACTACACTTGGTTTGTTGGTGTTTTGTTGAATCCATTAAACAGTACCTAGTACAATGTATCAACACATTTTACATCTTCCCAAGTTTCTGATATAATGCCTAGGAGTTGTCCAGGACACTCTTAGACAAGTGTTGATTATGTTCACTTCCTTTACTTTTTGGTCTTTAACCCAAACGAGCAGTTTAGTTTCTCTTTACCTTTGATTTTCTAGAACTTCCAAGTCTCTTACCAAAGGGGCTACTTAATTTAGCTTGTCTTCCATTTTTTAGTTTTTAGTTCGATTGTGGTATTGCTCTGCTACTATCTATTTGTGATGTTACTATTATTGTCTCTTGTACTTCGATTATCTTTTTCTAGACCGTTTTTGTCTTGAGCCGGGGTCTATCTGAAACAACCTCTCTACCTATCCTCTGAGGTAGAGGTAAAGGTCTACGTGCACTCTACCCTTCCCAGGCTCCACTTTGTGGGATCACACTGGATATGTTGATTGGTATATTAGAAGTGTTGATTTAGATGTAAAGTGCAGTTTTAAGTTTTTTATTTAACTTTTTTGATTAGTTATCTTATGCTAATTTTATCATTACCAGGGAGTAATGGTATACACGATTAACAATTTCGATGAATCGAGTGTCCTCTGGTTGACGTTATTTAAGTAATATCTATAAGCTTTTTACATGAAGTAAATCGTTCTATTGGAAAATATCATATGTAATTACACCATTTTATGCTGGTTGTCACATAGATTATATACCAAATTGCAGAAATAAAGTGCCTAATGTTTCTTGAATAAAATAAGTAATAAGAAAAGGTTTTAATTTACTACGGTGGGGCCTAGGGTGCTTATCGGACGGATTGGGAGGGTAATTGCGCTTAATGGTTTGACTTATTGGTTATCGGATTTTAAATGAACTAATCCGCTAGTCAACCGATAAGATATCGGTTGGTTTGGTATCAGATTAACAATTATCGGATATTTAACGGGCGGTGTATGGGCTAACCTCCACAATACCTTATTTTTCAATGAAATTTATCCAAGTTAATTAAAAAAAAAGAAAATGGACTTCTTTTTTATTGTATTAACTGCTAAATCCAATGACAATAAACCTGTCCTGTATAAAAATTGATTTCACATAGTAAGACTTTTAAAATGTTGTGGCAGACTTTTAATTAGTTCACCGACCATCGATTCGATAACCTAATATACCAATAAGCCGGGGTAGCTTATTCCAACACTATGATATAAATGATGGAATAAATTATCTGGAGATTACTTAATACCTTCAATCAAACGCAGGATAAAATAATCCTGCATTTTATCCCTGGATTATTATACCTTATATTTCACACTAAATGACTCCTAGCAGTGCTTGCTGACTTCCTCGGAACCTTAGAGCAAATGTCAGACAAAGCCGACAAATCAAATACCGATGTCACATGTGAGACAAAGCCGACAAATCAAATATCGATGTCAATCATCTAACTTTTGTGCGACCACCAACTTAATGTTTTTTATTTAGATACAAGCACATGCATTCACTGAGTGAGTTCAGTTGTTAAAAGGGCAAAAATTTCAATATAATATAACAAAACGGACACTTCTTAAAAACTCATATCAAAAGGAATAGTTTGCCCAATATGAGTGAATTGTGTGTCACTCTATTAATAGGTTTTCACCATTTGATACAAAATTTTTAAAAAATAATAATAACAAGGGAGGGGGGTCGTCAGGAATTGGACGAACCCCATTTCCATAAAATTATAAAGGGCTATATATGTTCATCCATTTCCTCTTTGGATTACTATAAGAAAGTTTCTTAATGTACAGGTTTTTCTTTTTAATGTTGTTTAATAACTATTAAAACATTTGTTGGTTCTGAACATCTTAAGTTGGGATATGCAATGTGAGATTTGTTTTTCTTTTAAAAAATTAACCCTTTATTTTAATTTATGTGGGATATGCAATGCGAGATTTGGTTGCTTGTTGTTACCATCCAAAATCGGAAATGCGATGATACCTATCATACCCTCCATGATAAGTCTAAAACCCACTCAAACACAAATATTGAAGTAAAGACTGCAACGAAAGAAATAAATAACTCAAAATCACAAATAGACTAAAGAAGGAAATCCATCTCTTATAGTTTATTAAAAATGAAAATTAATGAAATATATATTTTTGTAGTTTTTTTTTTCGCTTCTGCAAATGAAGACATACATATACTACTACTAAATTAATTAACTATTCTTATTGTTTCTTTTTATAGATAAAATAAATTATAAATATAAAGATATTATATGACTAAATTTTTTTTTTGATAACCGTGGTGTCCGGGTCAGCTTGCGCACACCTCGACTAATTTTTAGACTAATAAATATAAAAAAAATAATTAATAAATAAACCACAATCATTAATAATTAAGAAAAGAGTGTCTTGGCTCAGTGCTTTTTGATATCATCACAGTATATTCATATATTGTCATAGTATCATTGGGGTTTACTTCAATACTCAATACCATTACAGTATACATATGTTGTAATGGTATGAGAACTGAAGTAGACTTCAATGATACTATGATAGTATATGAATGTAATATGATGGTATCATAGAGAATTGAGAAACATATTATTGAAGGACTAAAGTAGTCATCCATGATAAATACACTGCAATAGTCTTATTGAAAAGTTGAAGTAGTCTTTCATGATACTAAATCAGTTAATAAATATACGTGGTGGTATACTCAAAAGTGTCTTATTGAGGGGGCTTAAACAGTCCTCCGTGATACTCATCTTTATTTAATGATTCTTTTTTTTACGCTATATTAGAATCTCTCCATATTTATTGGAGTACTACTCCCTTCGTTCATCTTTACTTGTTTACTTTTTTTATTTTGGAATGTCCAATAATTCTTGTGTCATAAGTAAAAATGGACGGAAGAGATAAGTGTAAAATTAAAAACAAACAACTACTTATGAATTGATTTTGTAAAATAACAAGTAGTATTAAGAAACATGTTTTTTAGTAAGAAAGACAACTACTTAGGATTCGTTCCTAAAAAAGAAAAAGAGAACCTAGAAAATCAGGAACCGACCCGAGCCGGCATTCAGTGAATGCTTACCCAAATTGAATATAAAGCAACCCTTGTAGAACAGGATAACTATTCCCGTTGTCCCAATTTATATAAGTTACTTTTATTTTTAGTCAGTCTAAAAAGAAATGACACATTTTTATATTTCGCAACAATTTAACTTTAAAATGTCTACTTTACCCTTAATGAAATGATTTATGGGCAAACAACATAAATCCCGACAGTTTGGAACTTAATTACAAAAAATTCCAATATTTTACATAATTACTGAAATTCCAATTTTGAGTCTGTCGAGATACATAATTAGCACCCAATACATTTTTTTTGATTTTGGGTCTGTCGAGATACATAATATATCCAACGAAAATATATTATTTCCTTTGTAAAAATACATAATTAGCTCTCGATATATTTTTTTTCCATTTTGAGTATATCGAGATACATAATTATCTCCCGATACAATATATAATTAGTTGAGATTTTTGTAATTACTTTGTAAAGGTGGGCATTTGTATAAATATGGTAAGTTAAAGTGTGTGTTTATGTTATTTTTTCATGATTTATAGACACACAAATATCTATTACTTAGTTTGGACCACAAATTTCAAAAGACTTACTTTTTTTCTTAAATTTCGTGCAAAGTCAAAGTAACACATATACTCCCTCTGTTTCAAAATACTTGGCCTCTTTTAAGTTGGTACACCCATTAAGAAAATATTAATTAGAAGTGTTTTTTATAAAACTAACGCTATTAATGATGTTTTAAAATACTAAATCTAACTATTGTTATTTTCTTTAGTTATTTTATATTGAGGTAATATGGAAAAGAAGTAATAAAATACTCTTGATTTGTGAAAATGTATAAGTAATTTAAAACAAATAAATTTAAAAAGAAGGTCAAATATTTTGAAACGGAGGGAGTAAATTGGAACAGAAAGAGTTATTAGGAACGAAAGGAGTAAAAAAAGAAAAGAGAAACTAGAAAACGAGGAACCGACCCGAGCCGGCCCATTCAGTAAATGCTTTCGCAAATTGGATTGGAATGAATGGAATAGAATATAAAGCAACCCTTGTAGAAGGAAACCCTAGCCAGCATCATCGAGTGTTTTCCATTAAAGCTCGAAACTTTATCCTATAAATTATTGCAATGAAGAGATCGAATCAATTATTAGCAGATATTGAATCAAATCTCAAGAAGAAGAAGAAGAAGAAGAAATCGATTTCATCAATTACAGAAAAGCCTCAAATTACTATTATTACCAAGGGAGATGATGGAGAAGAAGCATTCAATCCTAGTGAAGAAAAGTTGATTCTTTACAGATGCCAACAGAACAATAAATCTGAGAAAAAAGGTTTTTCTTTTTGTGTTTTTTTTTTTTAACAGACTTGGATATATCTTGGAGAGCTCTTTTTGATTTGTTATATGTTCTATATAGTATAACAATACCAATTTCAGGGAAAGGCGTTGTGGAGCTGGCGCTGGAGCCGGAGCACATAGATGTTGATCAGGTGAGTGACTTGTGATCCTGCTACTTACTTTTCAACTCAATGTTGGAGTAGTAAACCAAATTTGTTTAGGATTTGATATTTATTTAATTCATGTCTATTTAGTATTTGTTTCTTCAAATTCATATTGAAATAGTTTTTATAGCCCTAGTTTAATTTGGTTTTCTAGTATTATAAATAGGGGTGCTGTGTCACGTATTTTTATGTAAGGAGAGTTATATTTTCTCAGCGCTTGTGTTTTATATTTGAATACGTTTGAAAAATAGTCTGATTGCATTTTCTTTCTTTTTAGTCTATGGAAACTCACTGTCAAGAGGAAATACTTATGGACATCCTCAAAAGGTTACCTGTTCGGTCTCTGCTCCGATTCAAATGTGTCTCAAAATTTTGGAATGCATTGATCTCCGATCCTTATTTTAAAACGAAGCAACTCAGTCATGCCAAGAATGACAAAAATTCCCAAAAACTTCTTACTAGCGAAATTTTCCCAGGGGGTATATCTCCCATGTATTGTTGTCATTTATCGTCGGTTCAGCTGACTGGGGATGTACAGAAACATGATTTCCCTACAAGCTTTATACCATGGGGTTGCAGACTCCTTTGTTGTTGTGATGGCTTGATTATCGTCCTGGTTATTGATAAGATTCCTGATAGACGCTTCATACTTTTGCTATGGAACCCCTCCACAAGAGAATCAATAGTACTTCCAGATCTAAAAGTGGTCGAATATTGTCGTTTGGGATTGGGTTATGACTCAAGTAGTGGTGACTATAAGATCCTTAAAATTAACAATAATATTATAGGTCATAGGGCATCTGGTGAAATTCTCGCGTTGAAAGATGGTCGCTGGAGAAATATTGATAAACATCCTCTTGCCACTTGGAGTTTGTTGCACGATACGTCTTCTTTGCCAATAATACATGGGGCGTTTCATTGGATCGGTGTTATTGGAGAATCTGATGTTGTGACTGAAAGAAAATTTTCTTTGGTTTCATTTAGTATTTCAAATGAAATGTATGGAGAAATACCGTTGCCCGAGCAAGTTTTGTGCCCGACACGCATCTTCAGAATTGGCATTTCAGTACTGAATGAAATGCTGTGTGTTTATTCTACTTCTGTTTGTCAGTCAGAGGCTTATAAGTTATGGGTATTGAAAAACTACGGCGTCGAGGAGTCTTGGAATTTATTGTTTACTATTTCTGATCCCTGGATTTGTGATCTCAGCCCGAAATATTGGTTTGCAGATGGTACATTGCTATACTGGTGTCGTTATGTTCAATCTCGTGGGACTGCATGTAGGACGTCCCGTGGACCATTTGTGCTCTTGCCTCATAGTGGCGATTTTGGGGGAATCGTTTTTACAGAAAGCTTGATCTCTCCAAAATCACTTATTAGTTTCTCTTTGATATGATCGCGGCACTTTTTCTTTCTTTAGGTTATCATGTACAATTTCGTATTCTTGCACACTGTTTGGATCATTGTTATCCATCTTTTCATAATGTTTTGTTTTGTCGATACAATGTTTGGATAAATTATCTGTTGTGAAACGTATGGAGTAATAAACTTCTCTTGATTTTCATAATTTGGACAATTAAATTGAAACAAATATTTTTAGCAAGAGAAACAACTAATATGAAATGGAGAGAATATTTATTCAGTGCATACTCACACTCTCTCGAAATAATTGGCATATTAGCGTAAAATTATTTCAAAAATAGTTGATATTATTTTAAAGATAGAAAGTAATTACTCATTTTTTCAACTCTACCCTTAATAATAAACATTGAAGACTATTCTCGTATTAATACATAAATAATTTGAATTAGCTATCACATGAACCCTCAGAAGTTTAATTCAGAAGGGTATGTTCTTGGACTATACGAGATAAATTTTATATGGCAATGCTTAAATTTTGCTTTACATTTGTACTAGTACGTAGTTTATATTCATGGTATGTAATTAGAAGAACGTGATTTCTTTTCTCTATAAAAGTGTTAAAGTTCCAAAATGGCCATATTCCAAGGTATTATAATAACTGAATTTAATTTAATTTAAGAAAAAATGGGTTGATTTGAAATGTACATATATCTAGAAATTTACTTAAGATCTGATCCGTATATTGTTCTTTCCTTTTCAATTTAATTGTTTTCCCTTTTTCTTTTAGTCCATTGCAAAAGAAAATGTCTTTTAACTATTTATATCATTTTTCACTTATTTAAATCATAAATTTAAAGAATATATAAATAAATTTAACTATCTCTAATTTATATGTCACTAAATTCAATAAAAAAATTTTTAAATATATTTTGAAACTCTGTATAACATTGAAATTGAACACATAAATAAAAAAAGGGTGACAGAAAAAATAATATGTGCTTTGAAGGTTGATGTTGCTAATTGATTCAAATTTGGTGGTGTTAAAAAATAATTAAATAGAAATTTACAATCAATGAGTAATTTTTATCACCAAGTCATAATGTTAAAAAGAAAAACGAAATTTGATAGAGTAAATATAGTCTAAATTTACAACTATTTTGCTTATTTATAATTTGAATAATAAAATGTTAAAGCAATGGAAACTTCATGGTTTAATAGACTTTAAATTACCTTTTTGTGTATAAAACAATTGCCATCGACGAAATCATAAAACTTAAAACTATTTTAATAAATTTAACTATCTTTAAGTGACAAAATATTTTTAAAAATCCTTATAAAATTAAAATTGAGCTAATAATAATAAACAAATTAAAAATGGGTAACCAAAAAAAAAATGTTGTTTGACTGTTGAATAACTTTTGTCTTGTAACTGTTGTGCTCCTTGCAAGCTATCCTGAGACTGGGCATTATGCCGCCGGATCGGAATGGATCGGATCGGGACCGAATTGGTATTAGGTTGTCTCGATTTGAAATAATCGATATGAAATTGCGGTTTCATTCAGTTTCGTTAGTAGCCGGTATACTATGGGTATGGATCGGACCGGACCTAAACAGACCGGAACGGGATAATCGGTACGGGTGATTTTAATTTTTATTTTTTTAAAAAATAGTTTTTTTATATTTTGAATTAATAAATTAATTTTTACATTTTAGTTAAAGAATAAATATTATATTTTGAATTATGTAGTTTAAGTTTAAATTTAATTTTTAAATATGTTTTTTTTTTCTAAGTTTTTCAATTTATAAGTTATAAGTATTTTTTGAAGTTTAAGTTTATAAGTTGCTAATTTAAACACTCAAACTAAACAAAAAAGAAATGCATTAAGTAAAAGTATGATAAAATTAAAAATAATTCAATTTATTCAAAATTTTAAATTTGTATTATAATTTACAACTATTAGTAGAGCGCCTAATTTACGCAGCCACCTTCTAGGAAGGATTCTGTTTCAACTAAGCCTCGAATGTAAACTAATAGTTGTATAATCCTATAAAGTTTTGTTCTAACTCGTGTAAATTTTGAACAATAACCTCCGGTCTTGGTAAAACTTGTTGACGATCTTCAATTTCAATGTCATCGTCACTATTACATCCAATGACTACATCTAAGTAATCTTCTTGTAACTTAGTTAACTTTGGAACTCTTTTATTTCTTCGCTCGGTGTTGATCCTATCCCTAAAAGTCACTGATACCTCCAAACTGTCTTCTGCTAATGAATATATATGATCGCCGATTTGAAATCTTGCAGCACTGAAAGCTTGCTCCGAAGCTACGGATGATCCTTGAATAACTAGCACGTTCTTCACCATCTTGCTAAGTTTTGGATATTGATGACCACGAGCCCTCCGCTAATTCAATAGCTGCGGTACGCCTTCTTGATTTGTAATAGTATCAGAACGCTGGTCAAGATATTTAACAAATTCACATTTATGAGAAGAATGAAGACCAAGTGATGATTGTGCTCTACCACGGGCATCTAGTCGAGGCATAGAAGTTTGAGGAACTTCAATATTATCGAAGTTGCAATATTTGTCATACAATTTCTTAGCCAAGTTTGAATGTTGTTTTGACAAGTTATCAAATCCGGACTTTTTTGCGGTTGAATATTAAAAAGAATTGCAATTAAATAAATTTGGGGGACAGGAAAAAAATATTTTAAAAATTTTTCAATCATAGCTACTATAACATTCTTAAAAAATGCATTATCTTCGTACTCTACAAAAAGGGATGAAATAGACCATATATGTATTAAAATTTTAGAAATAGTGGGATAATACGATCCAGAAAAAACATTTGTAGTATCATAAAATGATTTCAAAAAACCTTTAAGTGCTTTTATTTGATCCCAATCATTTTCAATGAGTTGATGACTAGGATAAGCGTTATGAGAATTAAACATCATAGTAATAGACTGTCTACATGTATAAGCATCTTCAATCATTTCATAAAAAGAATTCCATCTAATTTTAGCTTGTTTTGGAATTTTTTTATACGGAAGTTCGCACCCACGACAAAATTCTTTATATTGTCTAATTTTACTACTATTATGCATATGAAAAAATTCAAAACACAGCATTTTTCAACTTTATCACAAGCATCCTTCACAACTAAATTTAATATATGTGCACCACATTTAACATGAAAAACATATTTACTAATTGGATAAATTCTAGTTTCTAGATGAGAAATAACATTTAAATTAGCAAAAACATTATCTAAAGTAATGATAATCACTTTATCAGAAAAATAATAAAATTCTAAAATATGACCTAAAGTAGAAGCAATATAAACACTGGTCTTTTTATGTTTACAAATTTTATAAGCAATAATTCTTTTTTGTAAATTCCAATTATAATCAACCCAATGTGCAGTACCAGTTAAATAATCGTTACCGTTAGGATTATGACCCATATCAGTGGTAATA
This sequence comes from Capsicum rhomboideum, assembly GCA_031232105.1. NCBI lineage: Eukaryota > Viridiplantae > Streptophyta > Magnoliopsida > Solanales > Solanaceae > Capsicum > Capsicum rhomboideum. The sequence goes on from CP124718.1 coordinate 2,181,903, forward strand.
GCAACCCTACAATCCATTATGTAAACATAACTTTGCATGTGTTTTTCTTGAAATTCAAAAATATCTCTTTTTATCATACTTCTTGAAAAAACTTCAAAACTGGGATTATATGTATCCTGAATATATGTTATAAAACATTCATTTTCTCCAAAATTAAAAGGCAATCCACAAACAACAATCATTTTAGTAAAATTTTCACGATCATGATTCCTATTATAGGGTCGTTGTGTAACAGGACCAGGCGGGTTTGAAGGATTTAGTTCACTTTGAACCATGTTTGACCAGGCAACAGAGGGTATAGTGCCAGAACCAACAGTTTGACGGGAAACCATATATACATTCCATTCTCTCGGATGTTTCTTAATCAAATGGGTTTTTAACCCCCCAGTTGAACCTCCAAACCCACCAGCTACATATTTCCACTGTTGTTAACAAATACCACATGTGGTAACAGTTTTTTCATTATTCAAATAACAAAATTTTCACACATCTGATTTTAAAGTATGTTGTGTCGTGGTCTTATCCCTAACTGGAGAAATAGGGAAACGACTAGCTCCAGCCTGAGGATTATACGGAGTTGGAGCTTCGACACTAGCGGGGCGGGAGTAGGACTATTCAGTGTATCATCTAAACCATCATCCACATGTAATTCTACTTCTTCATTTAATTCATCTTCAAAATCATTATAAAATCTCTCGAGAGCTTCATTGGGAATAAGGGTATTGGTATTAATTTCTATGATAGAGGGATAAACAAAATCTGTTTTATTAACATGCGTAAAATCATCCGTATTAAATCTAACTTGAGGCAAGTGAGAAGAACTAGAAGAACCTTTATTTTTTTTATTACCAAATTTTATTAAACCTTTTGTTTTTTGTGCAATACTTTTTTAACCGGATTTTTTTTTTTAGAGGAATTCATAATATAATGAAATAAACTATGAAAGTAGCAAATTAAAACAAACAAATCACAACTAATAAACACACACACAAAAAATAAAAATTAAAAGACTAGAGAGTGGAACGAATGTACCAAACGTCTGCCGTAAAAGCAGACGATTATAATGAAATTTGAAAAAGATTGTTCCTCCAAAAGCCACCAAATTATACTTCAATTGCAAAATAATAACAATAATTATAAAATTTATAGATATTGAGAGTAGAAAATTGAGAGAGGATGAGAGTTGAAACTGTGAATAAAAATTTGAATGGGGAGGGGTTTATAAGATTTTGGAAAGAGAGAAATGTTGGGGGGTGCTGGAGTGCTGGGGGGTCAAACTAGCCTTTTGGGGGCCCACTATCCGTTGCCAACGGTCCCCAACGGCTAGTTACCGTTACAGATTAAAAAAAAATTGGCCGTTTTGGACCGCACTGGATCAGATCGGAATTAGAATGAACCGGTACAAGATTCCCGATAGGAAACCACAGTTTCGGTCTGGTCCTGGTTCCGGTACATGCCATACCTTTCCATACCAGTTCCTACCGAAATGGTACGAATTGGTACCGGAATGGATCGGAACAGTACCGGCCCAAATCGGTCCCGCGGCCAGTTTTAAGCTATACCTTATTAAAAAAAATAAAGCATCTATTTCATCTATACTTCTCTTATTTATCCTTCTTCAATATCTATTTCAAAGCATTATCCATACTTCTCTTTCTTATCCTTTACATAACAATTCATATTGATTTTATATCGATTGATGATTCAATTTTTCTTTAACATGTATTTCAAATCTTTCCTACTGATCTAATTACATATCAATTCATGTTGATTCATATCGATTGATGATTTTTATGAATCTTTTGTGGGCAGGATCAGAAAGTGCCCATGGATGGTAAGTTATTATTTTTTTTATGAATCTTTTGTTTTACCATCTCTAATTTTGATTTGTTTAATTCTAGTTTAATGATTTTGCAGGGGAATTTCAAAATATGGAATCTGAGGTAATGCCCTATCAATTCTATTTAACAATTTAGCATATCATTCAACCTTTACCTAAGAAGTTTCATTTTACTATATCAGTTCGGACTTTGGGAGTTGGTTTCTTCTTTCACTCCTTATAATTCATACAAGCTTTGGAAACTTATTACTGCAATTGTCAATCTAAACATAATGAGGTGCTCTCTCTTCACTTGAATATTGCCTATTTTGTGTTGATTTAGTATTTTTTCTTCTTCAACCTAAACTTAAATTCCTGTTTTTCTTTTCGACAGTAATTCTGAAAAATGTGATTTTGTTGTCATTGTTGCTCGTTATTTAAGGTGTTGTATAGTGTTTGTTGATTTTATAGTTTCTGACCTTTTGCTGAATAAGTGTATTTTTATTTTAGTGGTTGTGAAGGGGAGCCTATTGACTGGAGTAGAATCCAACCGCTAACTGATGAGGATTTAGTGCCTTATGATAATTTATCACCTTTTCCTCAATTTGAAGGTATATTCTAAGTCAAATTGGTTTGTGTGATTTGATCAGTTTCTTATTATGGTGTTTGGTCTTTTTATATGATGTTAGGTTTGCATTGCAAATGTAGATCCTGCTGTCACTAAGAGTCTTTTACGCAAGCTTGTTGTGTTGAAGCTGAATGATGGGAAGTAAAATGGGTTGCACCCGTCCTAAGTATGTATTTGCTTAGTTTTTGTCGACTTGATTTTTCTTTTGTATTTAATAATTACTTGGATAGTGTAATAACCTTTGGAGCTTTACTCTTTGGATTATGTAGATGTTTTACCAAAGTCCATGATGGAATGAATTTTATTGACATAGTTGTCACGCAGATCGAGGTATGAGGTGTTGAATTTCAACATCGTAATTTCTTAAACTTTCTTCTATTTTCTTTTTGTTTACTTATATTTACTTCAATTTATAGCCATCAACTTTGGACATTTGTGTAAGAGATGCTCTAAAATTCTTAGGTTCTTCAAGAGAAACAATATTTCAAGATCTTCGACATTTTCTATAGAGAAATAATAGGCAAATATGCATTCCGCCTTCGAATGCTCACAATGAGATGAGTTATTGAAAACCCTACGACACAAATCACACTCACTCATTATAGAACTTCACCCTTGCTAGAAACAAAAACAAAGTGGACTTAGCAAATAAAAGCACAAATGGGCCTAGGGCTCAAGGTTATTTACTGGAGCTTTCACTGAGCCGTAAATTTTTTACTGTTCCTTGGCTTTCATGGGGCCGTAGTAAAAAATTTACTGTCCCTTAGCTTTCACTGGGCCGTAAAAAATTTATTGTGCCTTGGCTTTCACTGGGTCATAAAATTTTTACTGGGCCTTGGCTTTCACTGAACCTAAAAATTTTACTGACTTGGACTTTCACTGGGCCGTAAAAATTTTATGTTTAGAAAGGGTATTATGTTTAAAAATAAAATAGACAAAATTCAATTTATAATTTTTTTAAATAAACAAGAAATTTCTTCGCTAGGAAATATTAGATGGATCAAACACACAATTACACAAACTTCAACTAAATCAGATCTATCTGAAATTAACAAAAATAACACTTCAAATAGCATAGGATGCTGCACATTAAGAAATTAGATGTTGGATCTTAGTAACACATCTTTTGTAAAGTCAAAACTAGAAATCGAAATTTCATATCAAATCATCAATCGATATGAATCAACATGAATTGATATGTAATTAGATCAGTAGGAAAGATTTGAAATACATGTTGAAGAAAAATTGAATCATCAATCGATATAAAATCAATATGAATTGATATGTAAAGGATAAGAAAGAGAAGTATGGATGATGCTTTGAAATAGATATTGAAGAAGGATAAATAAGAGAAGTATAGATGAAATGAATGCTTTATTTTTTTTAATAAGGGATAGCTTAAAACTGGCCGCGGGACCGATTTGGGCCGGTACTGTTCCAGTCCATTCCGGTACCAATTCGTACCATTCCGGTAGGAACTGGTACGGAAAGGTATGGCATGTACCAGAACCAGGACTAGACCGAAACTGTGGTTTCCTATCGGGAATCTTGTACCGGTTCATTCTAATTCCGATCTGATCCAGTGCGGTCCAAAACGACCAATTTTTTTTAATCTGTAACGGTAACTAGCCGTTGGGGACCGTTGGCAACGGATAGTGGGCCCCCAAAAGGCTAGTTTGACCCCCCAGCACTCCAGCACCCCCCAACATTTCTCTCTTTCCAAAATCTTATAAACCCCTCCCCATTCAAATTTTTATTCACAGTTTCAACTCTCATCCTCTCTCAATTTTCTACTCTCAATATCTATAAATTTTATAATTATTGTTATTATTTTGCAATTGAAGTATAATTTGGTGGCTTTTGGAGGAACAATCTTTTTCAAATTTCATTATAATCGTCTGCTTTTACGGCAGACGTTTGGTACATTCGTTCCACTCTCTAGTCTTTTAATTTTATTTTTTTGTGTGTGTGTTTATTAGTTGTGATTTGTTTGTTTTAATTTGCTACTTTCATATTTTATTTCATTATATTATGGATTCCTCTAAAAAAAAAATCCGGTTAAAAAAGTATTGCACAAAAAACAAAAGGTTTAATAAAATTTGGTAATAAAAAAAATAAAGGTTCTTCTAGTTCTTCTCACTTGCCTCAAGTTAGATTTAATACGGATGATTTTACGCATGTTAATAAAACAGATTTTGTTTATCCCTCTATCATAGAAATTAATACCAATACCCCTATTCCCAATGAAGCTCTCGAGAGATTTTATAATGATTTTGAAGATGAATTAAATGAAGAAGTAGAATTACATGTGAATGATGGTTTAGATGATACACCGACTAGTCTCACTCCCGCCCCGCTAGTGTCGAAGCTCCAACTCAGGATAATCCTCAGGCTGGAGCTAGTCGTTCCCCTATTCCTCCAGTTAGGGATAAGACCACGACACAACATACTTTAAAATCAGATGTGTGAAAATTTTGTTATTTGAATAATGAAAAAACTGTTACTACATGTGGTATTTGTTAACAACAGTGAAAATATGTAGCTGGTGGGTTTGGAGGTTCAACTGGGGGGTTAAAAACCCATTTGATTAAGAAACATCCGAGAGAATGGAATGTATATATGGTTTTCCGTCAAACTGCTGGTTCTGGCACTATAACCTCTGTTGCCTGGTCAAACATGGTTCAAAGTGAACTAAATCCTTCAAACCCGCCTGGTCCTGTTACACAACGATCCTATAATAGGAATCATGATCGTGAAAATTTTACTAAAATGATTGTTGTTTGTGGTTTGCCTTTTAATTTTGGAGAAAATGAATGTTTTATAACATATATTCGGGATACATATAATCCCAGTTTTGAAGTTTTTTCAAGAAGTATGATAAAAAGAGATATTTTTGAATTTCAAGAAAAACACATGCAATTTTTTCGTAGTTATGTTTACATAATGGATTGTAGGGTTGCTATTACCACTGATATGGGTCATAGTCCTAACGGCAACGATTATTTAACTGGTACTGCACATTGGGTTGATTATAATTGGAATTTACAAAAAAGAATTATTGCTTATAAAATTTGTAAACATAAAAGACCAGTGTTTATATTGCTTCTACTTTAGGTCATATTTTAGAATTTTATTATTTTTTCTGATAAAGTGATTAGCATTACTTTAGATAATGTTTTTGCTAATTTAAATGTTATTTCTCATCTAGAAACTAGAATTTATCCAATTAGTAAATATGTTTTCCATGTTAAATGTGGTGCACATATATTAAATTTAGTTGTGAAGGATGGTATTCAATTATTTGATAATACTTGTGATAAAGTTGAAAAATGCTATGTTTTGGATTTTTTTCATATGCATAATAGTAGTAAAATTAGACAATATAAAGAATTTTGTCGTGGGTGCGAACTTCAGTATAAAAAAATTCCAAAACAAGCTAAAACTAGACGGAATTCTTTTTATGAAATGATTGAAGATGCTTATACATATAGTCTGTTTAGGTCCGGTCCGATCCATACCCATAGTATACCGGCTACTAACGAAACTGAATGAAACCGCAATTTCATATCGATTATTTCAAATCGAGACAACCTAATACCAATTCCGTCCCGATCCGATCCATTCCGATCCGGCGGCATAATACCCAGTCTCAGGATAGCTTGCAAGGAGCACAACAGTTACAAGACAAAAGTTATTCAACAGTCAAACAACATTTTTTTTTTGGTTACCCATTTTTAATTTGTTTATTATTATTATCTCAATTTTAATTTTATAAGGATTTTTAAAAATATTTTGTCACTTAAAGATAGTTAAATTTATTAAAATAGTTTTAAGTTTTATGATTTCGTCGATGGCAATTGTTTTATACACAAAAAGGTAATTTAAAGTCTATTAAACCATGAAGTTTCCATTGCTTTAACATTTTATTATTCAAATTATAAATAAGCAAAATAGTTGTAAATTTAGACTATATTTACTCTATCAAATTTTGTTTTTCTTTTTAACATTATGACTTGGTGATAAAAATTACTCATTGATTGTCAATTTCTATTTAATTATTTTTCAACACCGCCAAATTTGAATCAATTAGCAACATCAACTTTTAAAGCACATATTATTTTTTTTGTCACCTTTTTTTATTTATGTGTTCAATTTCAATGTTATACAGAGTTTCAAAATATATTTAATTTTTTTTTTTGAATTTAGTGACATATAAATTAGAGATAGTTAAATTTATTTATATATTCTTTAAAGTTATGATTTAAATAAGTGAAAAATGATATAAATAGTTAAAAGACATTTTCTTTTGCAATAGACTAAAAGAAAAAGGGAAAACAATTAAATTGAAAAGGAAAGAACAATATACGGGTCAAATCTTAAGTAAATTTCTAGATATATGTACATTTCAAATCAACCCATTTTTTCTTAAATTAAATTAAATTCAGTTATTATAATACCTTGGAATATGGCCATTTGGAACTTTAACACTTTTATAGAGAAAAGAAATCACGTTCTTCTAATTACATACCATGAATATAAACTACGTACTAGTACAAATGTAAAGCAAAATTTAAGCATTGCCATATAAAATTTATCTTGTATAGTCCAAGAATATACCCTTCTGAATTAAACTTCTGAGGGTTCATGTGATAGCTAATTCAAATTATTTATGTATTAATACGAGAATAGTCTTCAATGTTTATTATTAAGGGTAGAGTTGAAAAAATGAGTAATTACTTTCTATCTTTAAAATGAGTAATAGTCGACCCGTCTTCAAAAAATTCAACTCGTCTTCATAAGTAAAAGGTTAAAGATAGATTCATTCTTCATTTTACATGAACTCTCTCAGAAAAAATTGATGCAGACAAGGAATTCTGAGAGAAAAGAAAGACCTTAGTACATAGGTTGAAACTCGACCCGTCTTTATCATGTCAAAGAGTATGGAAGAGTTCAATCCATGTACTAACAACTTTTTTGTCCTTCAAAATCCCTAGTCTGAATCGTTTTTTTGGGGAGAGTTTAAGTGAAGACGGGTCAGATTTTTTGAAGATGGGTAGGGTACAGGTATTAAATGGGTTGTTAAGTTGGATGGTTAAGTGGGTTGACTGGGTATTAAATGGGATGTTGATGTGGACTGACCATGTGGTAATTTTTTTCACATGGTGTGCTTGGTGGCACTCCATTAAAGTGAGGGATATTTGTGAGCCAAAAAACAAATAGAAGGGTATTTTTGAGCCAAAAAATAGAGGGATATTTTTGAGCCATTTTGGATAGTTCAGGGATAGTTTTAGCCTTTTTTCGTAAATGGAATGCTGATGTGGATTGGCCATGTGGTAATTTTTTTTTCACGTGGTGTGCTTGGTGGCACTCCGTTAAAATGAGAGGTGTTTTTGAGCCAAAAAACAAACATAAGGGTATTTTTGAGCCTAAAAACAAACGGAGGGGAATTTTCGAGCCAAAAACAAAAGGAGGGTATTTTTGCTCCATTTCGGATAGTTCAAAGGTAGTTTTGGCCCTTTTCTGTTTCCGGTTTCATGAGGGAAAAAATTGGGTGTCGCGACGACATCGGCGGCTTCGACCCATGAATTTTCCTCTTTACATTAATTTGACAGTGATGAGAAGGAGAATTAGCTGCGGGGGGGAAAAAAAAAAGAGAAAGAATAAATACATTTTAGGAAAAAATATTTTCTTGTTGGAGGTGGTGGCTGCAAATTGATTGTGAACAAGATAAAAAAGTAAAAAAAATTACAAATGAAAAAGATTAAGGCCTTCCACTCTCTCAAAGGAGAGTGTACTTCACATGTTGTGTCAGGTCAGCGAATGTGCTTAATAGGCACACTTTATGAAAGGTTCAGAGATTCAATAGGAACATGACCTAATTAAGGTGTAAACGCAAAAAATCCAATAAATTCAAGGACCAGCGTATGTATTTCGCCAAAAAAAAGAAAGCGTTCAATGGGGAAACATCTTTGGCAGAGCATCTACAAAGCATGATTGCTCTTAGAAAGTTCATTTGCTAGACCCTTCAACATTTCTCCTAATGAAAATGAATCACTAATTACAAACAGTAATTACATTTTATCAACAAGAAGTGAAAGTATCTGTGCAAAAAAATAATTAGTGTCAATACAAAATGGCCAACAACCAAATAATAAAATTTAGATCAATTTATACCATCCCTCTTTTTAATTAGATTAAAAAATAAAACTATATCCTTATAAGCAACATGTATTTTGAGTTAATTCATGCATTAGTGCATAGTAAGATTATCTGAAGTATTAGTTTCTACATCTCCAAAACATAATTCACCCCATTTCTCACCCTAAGTATCCAACATATGACAATTTTGTAATTTGATCAAATTTGATAGATTCGCCCTCGGAAACAAGAAGTTCAGGTTCGGGAGGGGCAATATCAACCACTTGACGCCTATTTGACGCATCCATTATGGTCATCTTATATCCACTTTATCTTTTCGTATGATTTTTTTTTTTTTTTTATTTTTGGTATCCTAACTTCATGTTAGAATAAAAACATATATCTCAATTATGGGTTCAAATCTTTGTTGTCTAAGCCAAAAAAATTCAGAAACTCATCAACCAAAAGTTAAAAAAAAAAAAAGTACTAATACTCATCTTCATCAAGGAAAATCCTTAAACCAATGTTTTTTGGATACACCAAATTACACAAATAATCCTAAAATTACTAAAGGGATTTATGTAATTTGGATGGCCTAAATGATGTCAAACATATATTAGGATGGCCAAAATGGAGTTTTAAATAGCATGCAATAATAGGGGGAAAAGTTGGTTAGTAATACTATATATACAACCATAAATGCAATAGCCTTCAGTGTGTAGGTACAATAAGTGAAAAAGATAGAAAGAAATGCCAACGCGGGTTGTTGTGGGATGATTCGGGAGCAAGAAATAGCACAATGCAAATATAATTAAAAGAGATTAGGAGGTTTGCCATTTCTTTCTTAACAATGAGATAAGCAAGGGGCATAATTTGCATAAATTAACAGAAAGATGCAGATTCTCTTAAATTATTTTTATGAGTAATTATAAAAAATAGTAATATTTACAGCAGTTGAGGACATTTAATAAACTTACCAGGTACAATACAGTCAAACCAAACTATAAAGATTTTATTACTGTTACACAACAGATAATTTATCCAAACATTGTATCGACAAAACAAAACATTATGAAAAGATGGATAACAATGATCCAAACAGTTTGCAAGAATACGAAATTGTACATGATAACCTAAAGAAAGAAAAAGTGCACCGATCATACCAAAGAGAAACTAATAAGTGATTTTGGAGAGATCAAGCTTTCTGTAAAAACGATTCCCCCAAAATCGCCACTATGAGGCAAGAGCACAAATGGTCCACGGGACGTCCTACATGCAGTCCCACGAGATTGAACATAACGACACCAGTATAGCAATGTACCATCTGCAAACCAATATTTCGGGCTGAGATCACAAATCCAGGGATCAAAAATAGTAAACAATAAATTCCAAGACTCCTCGACGCCGTAGTTTTTCAATACCCATAACTTATAAGCCTCTGACTGACAAACAGAAGTAGAATAAACACACAGCATTTCATTCAATACTGAAACGCCAATTCTGAAGATGCGCGTCGGGCACAAAACTTGCTCGGGCAACGGTATTTCTCCATACATTTCATTTGAAATACTAAATGAAACCAAAGAAAATTTTCTTTCAGTCACAACATCATATTCTCCAATAACAACGATCCAATGAAACGCCTCATGTATTATTGGCAAAGAAGACGTATCGTGCAACAAACTCCAAGTGGCAAGAGGATGTTTATCAATATTTCTCCAGCGACCATCTTTCAACGCGAGAATTTCACCAGATGCCCTATGACCTCTAATATTATTGTTAATGTTAATTTTAAGGATCTTATAGTCACCACTACTTGAGTCATAACCCAATCCCAAACGACAATATTTGACCACTTTTAGATCTGGAAGTACTATTGATTCTCTTGTGGAGGGGTTCCATAGCAAAAGTATGAAGCGTCTATCAGGAATCTTATCAATAACCAGGACGATAATCAAGCCATCACAACAACAAAGGAGGCTGCAACCCCATGGTATAAAGCTTGTAGGGTAATCATGTTTCTGTACATCCCCAGTCAGCTGAACCGACGATAAATGATAATAATACATGGGAGATATACCCTTTGGGAAAATTTCGCTAGTAAGAAGTTTTTGGGAAATTTTGTCATTCTTGGCATGACTGAGTTGCTTCATTTTAAAATAAGGATTGGAGATCAATGCATTCCAAAATCTCGAAACACATTTGAATCGGAGAAGAGACCGAACAGGTAACCTTTTGAGGATGTCCATAAGTATTTCCTCTTGACAGTGAGTTTCCATGGACTAAAAAAGAAAAGAAAATGCAATCAGACAATATCTTTCAAACGTATTCAAATATAAAACACAAGCGCTGAGAAAATATAATTCTCCTCACATAAAAATATGTAACAGAGCATCCCTATTTATAATACTAGAAAACCAACTTAAACTAGGGCTATCAAAACCTATTCCAATATGAATTTGAAGAAACAAATCCTAATTAGACATGAATTAAATAAATACCAAATCCTAAACAAATTTGATTTACTACTCCAACATTGAATTGAAAAGTAAGTAACAGGTTTACAAGTCACTCACCTGATCAACATCTATGTGCTCCTCTGTATTATTATTATTATTACTCTCCGGTTCCGGCTCCACAACGCCCTTCCTTGAAATTGGTATTGTTATACTATATAGAAGATATAACAAATCAAAAAGAGCTCTCTAGGAGATATACAAGTCTGTTAAAAAAAAAAAACACAAAGAAAAACCTTTTTTCTCAGATTTATTGTTCTGTTGGCATCTGTAAAGAATCAACTTTTCTTCACTAGGATTGAATGCTTCTTCTCCATCATCATAGGTTCTCTTTTTCTTTTTTACTCACTTGTTCTTAATTAGTTTTCTTACTAAAAATAAATGTTTCTTAACACTACTTGTTATTTTACAAAATCAATACATAATTAGTTATTTGTTTTCAATTTTACACTTACCCCCTCCGTCCATCTTTACTTGTCCACTTTCCTATTAACACAGGGATTAAGAACTAGTAAATGATAGGTGTAATTTTACCATATTAACCTTTGAATATAATAAATTTAATGCTTTGAAAAATACATTAGATAATGAATTGTATTTAATTCTAAGGGTAAAATGGGTAGAAATAGATAAATTATCCATTGATTTTATAAACTAGACAAGTATTATTGGACATCCCAAAATAAAAAAGTGGACAAGTAAAGATGGACGAAGGAAGTAGTACTCCCTCCGTCCCAATTTATGTGATGTAGTTTGACTTGATACGGAGTTTAAGAAAGAAAAGAAGTCTTTTGAAACTTGTGGTCTAAAATAAGTCATAGATATTTGTGTGGTTGTAAATCATTTCATCAAGGGTAAAGTGAGTATTTTAAAGTTAAATTGTTACTAAATATAGAAATGTGTCATTCTTTTTGAGACTGACTAAAAAGAAAAGTGTGTCATATAAATTGGGACAGAAGGAGTAATTAATATGGAGAGATTCTAATATAGTGTAAAAAAAAGAATTATTAAATAAAGATGAGTATCACGGAGGACTGTTTTAGCCCCCTCAATGAGACACTCTTGAGTATACCACCACGTATATCTATTAACTGATATGGTATCATAAAAGACTACTTCAACTTTTCAATAAGACATTTCTCAGCCCTCCATGATACTATCGCAGTATATTTATCATGGATGACTACTTTAGTCCTTCAATAACATGTTTCTCAATTCTCCATGATACCATCATATTACATTCATATATTATCATAGTATCATTGAAATCTACTTCAGTTCTCATACCATTACAACATATGTATACTGTGATGGTATTGAGTTCTGATGTAAACCTCAATTATACTATGACAATATATTAATATACTGTGATGATATCAAAAAGCACTGAGCTAAGACACTCCTTTCTAAATTATTAATGGTTGTGGTTTATTTATTATTATTTTTTTATATTTATTAGTCTAAAAATTAATCGAGGTGTGCGCAAGCTGATCCGGACACCACGGTTATCAAAAAAGAAAAAATAGTCATATAATATCTTTATATTTATAATTTATTTTATCTATAAAAAGATATGATAAGAATAGTTAATTAATTTAGTAGTAGCATATGTATGTCTTCATTTGCAGAAGCGAAAAAAAAACTATAAAAATATATATTTCATTAATTTTCATTTTTAATAAACTATAAGAGTTGGATTTCCTTCTTTTGTCTATTTGTGATTTTGAGTTATTTATTTCTTTCGTTGCAGTCTTTACTTCAATATTTGTGTTTGAGTGGGTTTTAGACTTACTTATCATGAAGGATATGATAGGTATCATCGCATTTCCGATTTTGGATCGTAACAACAAGCAACCAAATCTCACATTGCATATCCCACATAAATTGAAATAAAGGGTTAATTTTTTAAAAGAAAAACAAATCCCACATTGCATATCCCAACTTAAGATGTTCAGAACCAACAAATGTTGTTTTAATAGTTATTAAACTACATTAAAAAGGAAAAAAAAAAAAAAGAGGAAATGGATGAACATATATAGCCCTTAAAATTTTATGGAAATGGGGTTCGTCCAATTCCTGGCGATCCCCCGCCCTTGTCATTATTTTTTTAAAATTTTTTTTGTATCAAATGGTGAAAAACTGTTAATAGAGTGACACACAATTCATTCATATTTGGGCAACCTATCCCTTTTGGTATGAGTTTTTAAGAAATGTCCGTTTTATTATATTGTATTGAATTTTTGCCCTTTTGACACCGAACTCACTCAGTGAATGCATATGCTTGTGTCTAAATAAAAAACATAAGTTGGTGGTCTCACAAAAGTTAGATGATTGACATCGGTATTTGATTTGTCGGCTTTGTCTCGCATGTGACATCGATATTTGATTTGTCGGCTTTGTCTCACATGTATTTGATTTGTCGGCTTTGTCTCACATGTGCTCTAAGGTTCCGGGGAAGTCAGGAAGCACTGTTAGGAGTCGTTTAGTGTGAAGTATAAGGTATAATAATCCAGGAATAAAATGCAGGATTATTTTATCCTAAGTTTGGTTGAAGGTATTAAGTAATCTCGAGATAATTTATCCCACCATTTATATTATAGTGCTGGGATAAGCTACCCTAGCTTATTGGTATATTAGGTTATCGGATTAATGGTCAGTAAAAGGGCAATCCGGTGCACTAAAGCTACCGCTATGCGCAGTGTCCGGGGAAGGGCCCCACCACAAGGGTGTATTGTACGCAACCTTACCTTGTATTTCTGCCAGAGGCTGTTTCCAACACTTGAACCCGTGACCTCCTGGTCACATGGCAGCAACTTTACCAGTTACTAATTAAAAGTCTGCCACAATATTTTAAAAGTCTTACTATGTGAAATCAATTTTTATACAGGACAGGTTTATTGTCATTGCATTTAGCAGTTAATACAATAAAAAAGAAGTCCATTTTCTTTTTTTTAATTAACTTAGATAAATTTCATTGAAAAATAAGGTATTGTGGAGGTTAGCCGATACACCACCCATTAATCATCCGATAATTGTTAATCCGACACCAAATCAACCGATATCTTATCGGTTGGCTAACGGATTAGTGCATTTAAAATCCGATAACCAATAAGCCAAACCATTAAGCGTAATTACCCTCCCAATCCGCCCGATAAGCAGGCCTAGGCCCACATAGTAAATTAAAACCTTTTCTTATTACTTATTTTTTTCAAGAAACATTATGCACTTTATTTCTGCAATTTGGTATATAATCTATGTGACAACCATCATAAAATGGTGTAATTACATATGATATTTTCCAATAGAACGATTTACTTCATGTAAAAAGCTTATACTAGATATTACTTAAATAACGTCAACCAGAGGACACTTGATTCATCGAAATTGTTAATCGTGTATACCATTACTCCCTGGTAATGATAAAATTAGCATAAGATAACTAATCAAAAAAGTTAAATAAAAAACTTAAAACTGCACTTTACATCTAAATCAACACTTCTAATATACCAATAGAAACCTTTTGGGTCTGGGAAAGGACCGTACTCTCTAACATATCAAACGTGCAATATGGGAGAGGAAGAAGCACAAGGATAACTCAACAAGGAAAAGGCATATCAACAAGCATATAAACATTGCTCTTCCACGTCTACAACAACAACATACCCAGTGTGGTCCCATAAAGTGGGGTCTGGGGAGGGTAGAGTGCACATAGACCTTTACCTCTACCTCAGAGGATAGGTAGAGATAGAGAGGTTGTTTCAGATAGACCCCAGCTCAAGACAAAAAGGGTCTAGAAAAAGATAATAGAAGTACAAGAAACTAACTTAAAAAACAGATAGTAGCAAAATAATACCACAATCGAACTAAAAACTAAAAAATGGAAGCCAAGCTAAATTAAGTTGTTGGGTTAAAGACCAGAAAGTAAAGGGAAGTGAACATAATCAACACTTGTCTAACAGTGTCCTAGACAACTCCTACGCATTATATCGGAAACTTGGGAAGATGTAAAATGTGCTGCTGATACATTGTACTAGGTACTGTTTAATGGACTTAACAAACACCAACAAACCAAGTATAGTCCTACGAGTGGGGTCTAAGGATGACACAGTGTACGAGGACCTTACCCCTACCTTGTCAGGTAAAGAGGTTGTTTCCAAAAAAATCATCTAAATCCATGCTCTTCGTAGTCCTTCGTATGTCATACTTCATTAAAGATTTCACAATATTAGTGTTTCTTGTTACACTAGAAACATATGTTATGCTTGTTATCATCTTTGTTAACGAATTTTAAGCCTGAAAAGCGTTTTTTTTTTATCCATTATCTAGTCATTGTGAGACGACCGTTCATTATATTAACAATCTAAAATGTTAATAATGGATAAAATAACCTTAACAGTCCATTTTTAACAAGTGAGTAAAATAACCCATTACTTGTACTAATGAGAGACAAACATTTTAATATATACGTACATAACAGGGCAAATATACTATTAACCATGTTGGTTTAAGTTATAGTATTATTTTTACATCCCATGTAAAGACTATTTATTTTATTTAATTAATTTAATAAAGTCTTTGTTTAAATAGATTATTATGTTGACATGTGTATCCTTTACTTATATAGTAGGCAATTTTGTGCATGGAGTTATTTAACTCATGCATGGAAGATTAAAATTGTCGGTTCTTATAAGTTATAAATTAAAGTTCACAATCAAAGATGAAGTTGGACAAACATCTTGATGATTGTAGCACAAGATTAAAATATAATTTGATCTTAATTATGGGAGTGGTAATATTCCAACTTCTTGTGCTAGTACATTTCGTATGTATTGAACGGACCAAGTAGAGATGTTTGTTTATGTTCTGAATATTAATAAACAACTTCTTTAGTCCATTACATGTACTTATACTCTTAATCTTGATATAATTATTATGATCTATGTAGTTTGATTTATTATTTTAATCTATTAAAAGGTGAGACTCTATTGAGAGTCAACATATTCCTAAAAGATTGGATAATAACAAATCACTTAGTGAAATAATAATTAGTTGATAGAACCATGTCTCAGACTTGAGATAGAAGACACCCCTATATGGTTGCTTAAAAGTTTTCACGTGTGAACCCTGCAGGTGGATTTAGTATCCATCACGTGAAATAAGTTAAACATAGTAATATAGGATTGAGTTAGTCAATAAATTAAATTTTTCAGAAAAATTTGATTTAATTGATTGGTGTCGGTAATTCTAACATGGGGAGTTAAATAAGATGTAATGGTAGATTTCGAAGTTAATATCGAGAAGTACAGTTACAGATTTTTAGTGGAATAATTTGTAATTTATTATGATATGGTAATTCATTCATTTGCGAATTAATATCATAATTAGAAGCCTCAGTTAATGAATCTGCAGTCCCTGCTACGCCTGATTAATTAACCAATTTGAAAAAGAAAATGGATTTAGAAAAGGTTTTACACGTTTGTTTTAATAGGAATAAATTCCTATTGATGACAGGAATTATGACTCCCATTAAACATTTGTCATTATGGACAAAATAAAAACGTCCATGACTTTATGTTGGTATTGATGGGAGGTCTTAATGAAAAATCGTGTGGATTAAATGAATAAAAGAAAACCCTTTCAACTTCAACTTCAGTTGAATATATAGGAGTTTTCTTTTGTTCATTGGGGAAACCTTGAAAATCCATTTTCCAGAATTTTTCTTTTAACTTGTCCACACAAGCATTGGTTGAGAAAAATTATTCAGGTAGTAGTAGAAGGCAGCAGACCTGGAGAGCAAGGATCTAAACAACATTTGTGAAAGCTTCAAGAGGTATGTATATACTTGCTGAATTTCGGGTTTAATTTACATTATCATGTTGTTATGTAAGTTTGTGATCCGGAACTTATGCTTCCGCTGCGTATGTGATTTATACATTCTAGCATAGAGAAGCTTCAACAAAACAAATCTCTTTAGGGAAAAATAAAGTTATATCAATATTTAACATAACATACAATATCTACTCCTAAAGGTAAACATATCGATGTGACGAATATTAACGTAGGTAGATCAAAATAGAAAAGGAAAAATCTGAACACATATGGAAATGAATAAAAGAGTTCAACTACTAATGCAATAATACATACATAATAAGTAGTTACTGCTGGAGTTAAAAGTTTTACAGAACTAGAATTAATAATAAGTAGGTACTGTTGGAGTTAAAAGTTTTACAGAATCGAAATTAATAATTAGGTACTGTTGGAATTAAAAGTTTTACAGAACTAGAATTAATAGTGTTCACAAAAATGAAGTGTTAAAGCAATACAACAAGTCGCAAGCTCACTCTAAGTCATCAGGGTCGCAAATGTACTGCAAGAGCAAAAAATATCATCAAAATTCGAGGGAGAGCAAACAATAATAGACTCGAAAGAGAATAAATAGTGTAATACCATGATAGATATTACAGCTCCGTCAGGAAATTTTACTGTTTTACCATCTTTCACATGAACTTTCACCTTACCCTATATAATCAAAGAGAAACACAAGTTAGTACAAAGTTCAAACATTTCAAAACAGTCCACAAAGTCGTCAATCTTTAAAAATTACCTTCAATATTATAGATGACCCAAACCAAACATCCCCCTCCACAGTTAGCTTCACAAGTGCATACTTTGAAGCTAGAGTCGTTAGCAGGCGATGCTATTCAGGTTCCATTTTTTACTTCATCTGATTTGCTTTCCAGCCTTGGGTTCTTGTTAATTTGTTTTTTTATCCTTCATCTGATTTACTTTTCAAACTTGGGTTACTAATTAACTTTTGTTCATTAGTTCTTTGACCAGTCCATTGTTGTGGTTGTATCACGTTTCCTTCCCGTGAAGGATACAACTGACCTACTGCTTGTACAGTCTGATTTGTACAGGTTAGTTGGTCAGTGCTTTTTCAGGCGGAACGAATCAAGGCGTATTACTATTGATTCCGTCATCAAGCTGAGATCTGATTTCAACAAGGTAAACAACAATCTTTTGTTTTTCTACTCTTTAAAGTGTGAATTATTAATGTCTTTGTCTCAGATTTCTTCTTTCATAGCCCGATTCGGGTCCATTCCAAGACGCTAGGAATGGACCCGAATCGGGCTATGAAAGAAGAAATCTGAGACAAAGACATTAATAATTCACACTTTAAAAGTAGAAAAACAAAAGATTGTTTTTTACCTTGTTGAAATCAGATCTCAGCTTGATGACAGAATCAATTCGTTCCGCCTGAAAAAGCACTGACCAACTAACTTGTACAGATCAGACTGTACAAGCAGTAGGTCAGCTGTATCCTTCACGGGAAGGAAACGTGATACAACCACAGCAATGGACTGGTCAAAGAACTAATGAACAAAAATTAATTAGTAACCCAAGTTTGAAAAGTAAAGCAGATGAAGGATAAAAAACAAATTAACAAAAACCCAAGGCTGGAAAGCAAATCAGATGAAGTAAAAAATGGAACCTGAATAGCATCGCCTGCTAACGACTCTAGCTTCAAAGTACGCACTCCATTAACATCCTAAAACATAACCAAGGATTAGGCATGTAGAAAAATACAAAAGTGGACACTAATCAACACAAACATGTACCTCTAGAATGGGGAAAATTAACAAATTGAGACTTTCTGCTTTAACAAGTCTTTTCATTAACCTTAGATCAACCCACAAGTTGTTCGTATTGATAATATTAAATTAGCCAGACAAGAACTCTTTAACCTGCACGAACCCAAAAAAAAAGATAACTAATTAAGCAATGAAAACATTAATTTCAATTATATACAAAAAGGTACAACTCACATTTTGTTGGGAACTTGAGATACACCCAACAACTGCACACCAAAAACAGGAAGTCCAAAGTTAAGGAAAAATATCAAAAGACAGACTGAAACAACACATATATATAGATATTTACCTGAACCACATCATCATACCAAACTAGAACGTCGCCTTTACAATGAGCTGAGGTTTTTGGTGTAACCTTCAACAGTCAACAAACAACAACAGTCAATGACAAATAAAATGTAACTAGATTCAACTACAATTGGGACAACAATTGTCAACGACCAAGAAAAGAAAACCAACAAATTGAAAGAACCAATTCAAAGAGGAGTAAAGAATATACCTCCATGCAAAACTCCAAGGAGTTGACAACTACATGATGGAGGATACTAACATCAACAATAGCACCCAAATTGTCTAGGTTCGAAACAAAGATAAACTCACACCCCTATGCAAGATTGACACACACATATTAGGTAGAACAGTAGAACAGAAAGGACTGCATAGAATAAATAAAAAACATCCATGAATAGCAAACCTGTCTTTCATTAGCCAAGTAAATTAATACCCGTCTTTTATAATGTGAAGGCCTCGAAAATCCGATGGAGAGATTCTTTCATTAGCCAAGTATATTAATACTTGAAATAACATGATTGAATTTAAAATAAAATTCGTCTTTTAAAATGGGGGAGGCCTCGAAAATCCGACGGAGAGATTTTATCATTGGCCTAGTATTAAAACTTGAATAAAATATTTTTTGAAATAATTTTATTTCTCTAAAGAGAAGTGTCTTGTTACTCGTTGGATTCATTTAGCCAATTCCTGCTCTATAATAATTATTTATCTAATATATCACGGCGAGTTGAAGTCTTCACTTGTAATATATCACGGCGAGTTGAAATCTTCACTTGTGATTTGGGTGAATTATATATATTAGTAATTTTTTTCTAATGTTGTGAGAATACACTGCGTATGTCGTTGTTATGATTAACAATAAAGATAACATTTTTATTATTAGCTGATAATTCGGTATATTCTATGATTCTATCTCATCCTCAGCTCGTTGAATTAAATGACTGCTTTATTATTATTATTATTATTATTATTATTATTATTATTATTATTATTATTATTATTATCATCATCATCATCATCAGTTCGTATCATGATTGAGAAATTAATTGTTGTTGTTTGGACTTAGATACTACGTGGGGGCTTAAGAAGTGTTATTCTGGGTCACTCATGCTAGGTATTTAGTGATCTCTCTGAAATTGCTTACTTATTAATTTCTAATGTATGATTGGGACAATAGTTCACTATATTCAGTGATCTTACACTTAATTTAATTTCATGATTCTAATAAATATTTATTTTCTATTTTGTCAAGCTTTTAAGTTTTTGTTTTTTATTTTTATTACAAGTGTTTTTTTGATACAATATTTTTGGAGTATAGCACTTTGTGTTGGGCTAATTTAAAAACACTACAACATTTTTTTTTTGACATGAAATAACTAAACAGAAGTATCCTTCACAATGAGTTATAGGCTTCCTTAGAAAATAGAAAACTTTGAAAATAATTACTAATCATACGTATGAAATCTGGATCATCACAACAGAATTTAAAAAAAAAATCCGACTGTTCATTTTTTACTAGTCACGTTTCACTTCTCGAGAGTTAAATTGTACAAACTTTGACCAACATTTTATGATGTATTTTTTCATCATATTAATATGAAAAAGATTGTAACTTAAAATATTTTTGTATAGTTTTAGAACATCTAAATTTTAATTAGAATATTAAATTAATCTGCTTCAATTTAGCTTTGAAGTTTAGTCAAATTGACTTTCGTAAAACAAAATGTGACAATCAAAAATAAACAGAGGCAGTATTTCCTAATCTCGCCACCTATTTTGTGACCTTGGGTTTCCAATCGTTGAAATCCAAAGAAACAAGACATGCACCAATGTGGTGCAATGAATGAGGTGGTTCTTCCCTTAATCAGAGGTTTTAGATTTCAGTTCTGGATATAAAAAAAAATTCTTGATAGGGAGCGCTTCTCCCAAATGGATCCTACGCAGCACGAATCCAGATGAATCGAGCCCTAATATGAATATCGAACACCAGATAAGAAATCAAGAAAAAAAAAAAAAAAAGAGAGACATGCGGTACTAAGATACATGTTCAGATGTATCCACCATGGGTAAAGTAATTCACGTTTTTTATATTTTTTTTTAATTCAAAATTTCACTTGGTTGAAAGTCAACTTACCACATGTGATTTCTGATTAAAAGGGACAAACAAGTTTGTCAATTAAGTAAAAGTCCTTCAAATTTTTTAAATTAGGTAAAAGTGACAAATTTTTCTCAACTTTTTAATACAGTTGTCGAACAACTGTCTGTAATTATTTGAGGGTCTTTTGGCTCATTTTTCTCATGTTAGCATATATGCCAAAAGCTTCGATCAATTATAATTTCAGCGTTTCGAGACAACGAGACGTGAAGAAAGATCAACATGCCAATTTTATAATAACAAAAAAGTTGTACAAGTATTTTAGAAACAACACGATATAGAGGAAGTATCATCATTAATCATATCAATATTTATATCATTCTTCGACATATATTTCCCAACATATGATCAACAACAAAGAAAATATTTGATATTGTTGGAAATAATAATTAAAAGTTGAAGTAGGAAATCAAATTTGTTTAGGATTTGATATTTATTCAATTACTTCATCTCTTGTTAGGATTTGTTTCTCCAAATTCATATTGGAATAGGTTTTGTAGTCCTAATTTAATTTGGTTTTCTAGTACTATAAATAGGGGTGCTATGTTACATATTTTTATGTAAGGAGGATTATTTGAATTAACGAATAAAATATTTTCTAAGCTCTTGTTTTATATTTGAATACTTTTGAAAAATATTGTTTGATAGCATTTTCTTTTCTTTCTAGCCCATGGCAACTCACTGTCAAGAGGAAATACTTATGGACATCCTCAAAAGGTTACCTGTTCGGTCTCTTCTTCGATTCAAATGTGTTTCAAAATTTTGGAATACATTGATCTCCGATTCTTACTTTAAAATGAAGCAACTCAGTCATGCCCAGCATGATCAAAATTCCCAAAAATTTCTTATTAGTGAAGTATACCCAAATGACATATCTCCCATATATTGTTGTCCTTTATCGTCGGTTCAACTGGTTGAGGATGTACAAAAACTTAATTACCCTTCAAGCTTTATACCATGGTGTTGCACCCTCCATTGTTGTTGTGATGGCTTGGTTATTATCCAGGCTATTGATAATACTCCTGATAAACGCTCCGTACTTTTGCTATGGAACCCCTCCACAAGAGAATCAATAGTACTTCCAAATCCAGAATTTTTAGAGGTCGGATATGTTGGGAAAGGCAAGGGCACTAACAATAGTGCACGATAGGGTAGCAGCGGAAGAATACCCAAGTCTAAACTTTCCCTTTCAACTTGAACCAAGAGAAGACAAACAAACCCAAGCACAATGATAATAAGGCAGCAAATATATCAACCAAAACAGATAAGCAAGGATAAAATAAACCAATCACACGAGACACCAGATTTACGTGGAAAACCCTTCAGTGTGAAGAGTAAAAAACCACGGGACCAAAAACCTCCACTATAATCACCAAGAGTTACAATAATGTTCTCCAAAATGGCCACCAAATAAATGCCAAACAATGAGCAACACTACATAAAGCACAACACCAAAAACTAGAGAATTAAAGAAGCAAAAACCCGAAAACGCAGCTACTGTTCACGGATGCAAAACTGGAGCTGCGGGGCACCAAATCCAACTCTGTCAGTTCCTAATCAAAGATTGAGATGAGAGGAACAAGCTTTCCAAAAATCAGCTCAATCGGATAAGAAACGAAGCGGGAATCGCAATTTGAAGTTGGCAATTTAGTGCTGAAATTGGGTGCGAAAATCTGCACTTTCTCTCTATGTGTGGCTGCTGATTTCTCTCTTTTGTGATTAGAAAATAAGACCTAAAAAGGTCTATATATATGCCCCATAGAATTGGGCCAATGGGCAAAGTGGGTTGGTCCAAATTTGGGCTTTTATTTATCCACATAGGAAGGGAAAAAGACCCATAACCCAACAATTCTCCCCCTCACAACTATGTGGAGGAAACCGCCATCCCGGCGATCATGCAACAATCTTCAAACTTCCCTCTTGGCAAAGCTTTAGTCATCATGTCGGAACCATTATCATCTGTATGAATCTTCTCAAGTTCAAGCAACTTAGAATCCAACACATCCCGAATCCAATGATATCTCACATCAATGTGTTTAGACCGACCATGAAATGTAGAATTCTTGCCAAGATGTATAGCACTTTGACTGTCGCAATAAAGCACATACCTCTCTTGAGCACAACCAAGTTCCCCCAAGAACCTCTTCATCCAGAGCAACTCTTTACAAGCTTCAACGGCAGCAATAAGCTCAGCTTCTGTAGTAGATAGAGCAACACATTTTTGCAACCTAGATTGCCAAGACACAACTCCCCCTGCAAAAGTAACCAAATACCCTGAAGTAGATTTGCGAGTATCAACATCACCAGCCATGTCTGAATCAGTATAACCACAAAGAATAGGATTTCCTGTACCAAAACACAAACTCAGACTAGAAGTGCCACAAAGATATCTCATAATCCACTTCACAACATTCCAATGCTCTCTTCCCGGATTAGAAAGAAAACGGCTAACAATACCAACAGCATGAGCAATATCTGGTCTTGTACAAACCATTGCATACATCAAACTACCAACGGCTGAAGCATAAGGAACTTTCTTCATGTCTTCCTTCTCATCATCACTAGAAGGACACTGCTTCGTGCTCAATTTGAAGTGCATAGCTAAAGGTGTACTGACAACCTTAGCCTTGTCCATGTTGAACCTGCGAAGTACTTTCTGAATGTACTTCTCTTGTGATAACCACAACTTCTTGGCCTTTCTGTCACGGACAATCTGCATGCCAAGAATCTGCCTTGTTGGTCCTAAGTCTTTCATAGAAAAAGACTTACTCAACTCTTGCTTCAACTTCTGAATCCTGCAAGCATTATGACCAACAACAAGCATGTCATCAACATAAAGCAACACAATAATAAAGTCACCATGAGAGAATTTTTGCACAAAAACACAATGGTCTGAAGAAGTCTTTTTGAAGCCTTGCTGACTCATAAAAGAACCAAACTTCCTGTACCACTGCCTGGGAGCTTGTTTCAAACCATACAAGCTCTTCTTCAATTTGCAAACATAATTCTCTTTTCCCTTGACTTCAAAACCTTCCGGTTGCTCCATATAAATTTCTTCATCTAAGTCACCATGGAGAAAAGCAGTTTTAACATCCATTTGCTCAACCTCTAAATCTAGACTTGCAGCCAAGCCTAAAACCACACGAATGGATGACATCTTCACAACTGGAGAGAATATCTCATCAAAATCAACTCCCTTTTTCTGGTTAAAACCCTTCACAACTAATCTAGCTTTGTACCGTGGAACTGGATTACCATCTTCATGTTTCACCCGAAAAACCCACCTATTTTTCAAAGCTTTTCTGTCTTTAGGTAGCTTAACCAAATCAAAGGTATGATTATCATGCAAAGATTTAATTTCATCTTCCATAGCATCAAACCATCGTTCTTTTTCTTCACTTTCCATGGCCTCATCAAGACTCTCAGGTTCTCCCCCGTCAGTCAAGAGTACATACTCATTGGGAGAATAACGAGATGAAGGTATTCTCTCTCTAGTAGATCTTCTGAGAGAACTCTCTGGAGTATCAATAACATTTGGTTGCTGAGCAACCACATCAACTTGTACTGGAGCATCAACATCATCATTCTGAACATGATCACCATCTTCATTATTAACTTGATTTTCATCATTATGAAGATTTTCTTCATGTGCAATAGTCAAAGGAACTGGATCAACATCAACTAGGCTCTCACTACTCTGAGAAACAACTTTCTCAGCTTTGTCAAAATCTTCAATTGTTTGGTCTTCAAAGAACACAACATCACGGCTTCTAACAAGTTTCTTCTCAACTGGATCATAGAAACGATAGCCAAATTCATCCTGACCATAACCAATGAAGATACACTGCCTAGTTTTAACATCCAACTTTGACCTTTCATTCTTAGGAACATGCACAAAGGCTTTACACCCAAAGACTCTAAGATGATCATAAGAAACATTCTTACCGGACCAAACTCTGTCAGGGACATCACCATTCAAAGCAACGGTAGGAGATAAATTGATAACATAAGCAGCAGTATTAAGTGCTTCTGCCCAAAAAGAATCTGACAGCTTAGCATCTGAAAGCATACATCTAACTCTCTCAACTAGAGTTCTATTCATCCTCTCTGCTAAACCATTTAACTGAGGAGTCTTTGGAGGAGTTTTCTGATGCCGAATACCTTGCTCTCTGCAATATCTATCAAAAGGACCAATATATTCACCACCATTATCTGAGCGGATGCATTTCAATTTCTTCCCTGTCTGTCTCTCAACCAAGGCCTGAAAACCCTTGAACACATCAAGTACTTGATCCTTGGACTTCAAAGGAAATACCCAGAGCTTGCGAGAATGATCATCAATAAAAGTCACAAAGTAAAGTGCACCACCATGAGACCTTACCTTAAAAGGACCACACAAATCAGAATGTACCAACTCCAGCAAATCAGGCTTTCTTGAAGACGGATGACTCTGAAAAGAAACTCTTTTTTGTTTACCGGCTAAGCAATGAACACATCTCTTCAACTTTGCTTGTTTCACTCCAGAAAGCAAATTTTTCTTAGCCAAACTGTCAATCCCCCTCTCACTCATATGACTCAGCCTTCTATGCCATAACTCTGATGAAGTATCATTCTCCACCAAGTTTACTGAGCCTCTAGAAGTGGAGCCCTGAAATACATACAAGTTAGACAACTTGTCACCACGAGCCACAACCATTGAACCTCTAGTAAGCTTCCACTGGCCAGCACCAAGGGTGTTAATATAACCCTCATCATCAAGGTTCCCTACAGAAATCAAATTCAGGCGAACATCTGGAGCATGCTTGACATTATTGAGAACAAGTTTGAAACCATTATTACTTTCCAAACAAACTGTGCCAATGCCAAGTACTTCAACCTCATCATTATTGCCCATTTTCAACATCCCAAAATTACCAGGAGTATAAGAAGAAAATAATTCCTTCTTGGGCGTGATATGAGAAGTAGCACCAGAATCCACAAACCAGCTAGACTCATCACGAACAAGATTAATGGCATTTTCACCACAAGCAACAAGAAGATCATCATTAGTAACAACAGCAACACGATTCTCATTATCGCCTTCTTTCTTTTGTCGTCTCATATCTCTTTTATGCTTGTAACAATATTTCATGATATGCCCATTCTTGTGGCAATAGTCACATGTGATATTCTTGTATTTGGACTTGGATTTGCTTCTACTTGTACCTCTGTCATTCGGACCTTTGGACTTGCTTCTCCCCCTATCTTCAGTAACCAAAACATCGGAGTGTGAAGCTGAAGAAGATGAGGCCTGAGATCTTCTTCTCATCTCTTCATTTAAGACACCACTCTTAGCATATTCCATAGTTACAACACCACTGGGAGCAGAATTAGTCAAAGAAACTCGAAGAGTTTCCCAAGAGTCTGGCAGAGTATTAAGAAGCCAAAGTCCCTGAATTTCTTCATCGAACTTTACACCCATTCCGGACAGCTGGTCAAGGACACCCTGAAAATCATTAATATGATCAGAAATAGGACTGCCCTCTTTGTACCTGATATTCATCAACTGTTTCAACAGGAACAACTTGTTATTACCAGTCTTCGAAGCATACAGTGTCTCGAGCTTGTCCCATAAACTTCTGGCATGTGTCTCATTTATAATATGATTTCTAACATTATCTTCAACCCATTGTCTAATATAGCCACAAACCTGCAAGTGCTCAAATTCCCAATCCTCATCTGTCATGGACTGAGGTTTATTAGAAGCAAAGACAGGCAAATGCATTTTCTTGACAAATAGGAGATCTTTCATCTTGCCTTTTCAAGTATGATAATTACTACCATTCAAACACATCATTTTGCTCATATTTGCCTCCATCATTCAAATCGACAATCAACAACAACCTACGCTCTGATACCACTTTGTTGGGAAAGGCAAGGGCACTAACAATAGTGCACGACAGGGTAGCAGCGGAAGAATACCCAAGTCTAAACTTTCCCTTTCAACTTGAACCAAGAGAAGACAAACAAACCCAAGCACAATGATAATAAGGCAGCAAATATATCAACCAAAACAGATAAGCAAGGATAAAATAAACCAATCACACGAGACACCAGATTTACGTGGAAAACCCTTCAGTGTGAAGAGTAAAAAACCACGGGACCAAAAACCTCCACTATAATCACCAAGAGTTACAATAATGTTCTCCAAAATGGCCACCAAATAAATGCCAAACAATGAGCAACACTACATAAAGCACAACACCAAAAACTAGAGAATTAAAGAAGCAAAAACCCGAAAACGCAGCTACTGTTCACGGATGCAAAACTGGAGCTGCGGGGCACCAAATCCAACTCTGTCAGTTCCTAATCAAAGATTGAGATGAGAGGAACAAGCTTTCCAAAAATCAGCTCAATCGGATAAGAAACGAAGCGGGAATCGCAATTTGAAGTTGGCAATTTAGTGCTGAAATTGGGTGCGAAAATCTGCACTTTCTCTCTATGTGTGGCTGCTGATTTCTCTCTTTTGTGATTAGAAAATAAGACCTAAAAAGGTCTATATATATGCCCCATAGAATTGGGCCAATGGGCAAAGTGGGTTGGTCCAAATTTGGGCTTTTATTTATCCACATAGGAAGGGAAAAAGACCCATAACCCAACAGGATATTGTCGTTTGGGCTTGGGTTATGACTCAACTATTGGTGACTATAAGATCCTTAAACTTCACACTAATGTACGTGGTCATAGGGCATCTGGTGAAATTCTCACGTTGAAATATGGTCGCTGGAGAAATGTTGATAAACATCCTCTTGCCTTTTGGAATTTGTTGCAAGATACGTTTTCTTTGGCAATGGTACATGAGACATTTCATTGGATCATTGCTACTGGAGAACATACTGATGTGAGTAATAGAAAATCTTCTTTGGTTTCATTTAGTATTTCAAATGAAGTGTATGGAGAAATACCGTTGCCAGAGCAAGTATTGTGCCCGACGCGCATCTTCAGAATTGGCGTTTCAGTATTGAATGAAATGTTGTGTGTTCATTCTTCTTCTGTTTGTAAGTTGGAGGCTTTTAAGTTATGGGTATTGAAAGACTACGGTGTCAAGGAATCTTGGAATGTCGTGTTTACTATTTTTGATCCCTTGATTAGTGATCTCACACCAAAATATTGGTTTGCAGATGGTAAATTGCTATACTCGTTCCGTTATGTTCGATCTCGTGAGACTGCGTTTAGGATGTCCGATGTACCATTTGTATTATGGCCTCAAAGTGGCTATTTTATGGGAATTGCTTTTACAGAAAGCTTGATATCCCCAAAATCGCGTACTTATTAGTTTCTTATGTATTATCGGGGCACTTTTTCTTTCTTTAGGTTATCATGTACAATCTCGTAATCTTACATACTGTTTGGATTATTGTTATCCATCATTTCAAAATATTTTGTTTTGTTGATACAATGTTTGTATAAATTATATCTGTTGTTTAATAATATCTTTATAGTTTGGTTTGACGTATTGTACCTAGTAAGTTTACTAAAATGTCCTCGACAACTGCAAATATTATTTTCTTCAATAATTACTCATAAAAAAATTAAGAGAATCTGCATCTTTCTGCTAATTTTTCACAAATTATGCCTCCCTTATTTCATTGTTAAGAAAGAAGTGATTACCCTACTCATCTCTCTAAACTACATTTGCATTGTGCTATTTCTTTCTCCAAATCATCCCACCACAATCCACGTTGGTGTTTCTTTCCATCTATTTCACTTACTATTGTACCTACACACTGAAGGCTATTACATTTATTTGGATTGTATATACAATGTTACAAACAAATTATTAAGTTTTCCCCTATTGCTGTATTCATCAATAGCTTAGACATGCTACTTAAGACTCCATTTAGGCTGTCCCAACTCCCAAATATATGTTTGACATCATTTAAAGAATTCAGTTTCATTGAACTATTCGTATTCTAAAAGTTAATGTGATTTTGTAAACATATGGATTGATCCTCTATATCCAGTGTCGTTAAAGACACGCACTTAAGCGTTGAAGCCAGGCTCAAAATGTGTTGAGCGCTTTGTCTCGCTTAACGTGCGCTTTAAGTCATAATTTTTCTTCCTAGTGAGCCTCTCGAAACATTTGATATTTCACTTTATCGTAATTTTTCTTACAAATTACGAATGCTTCTTCCTTTCCAATATTGTATTCTCACTTCTGATATGTCAAAAGAGTGCGACCCTTCTCTAGACCCTGGCTGCCCTTTTTTAGAGAGGACATTCCAAAGGCATCTGTGCAATATTGCAGTTGTCCTTTTCAAGCAGAACAAGTT
Organism: Capsicum rhomboideum; assembly: GCA_031232105.1. Lineage (NCBI taxonomy): Eukaryota > Viridiplantae > Streptophyta > Magnoliopsida > Solanales > Solanaceae > Capsicum > Capsicum rhomboideum. The sequence continues at coordinate 2,211,414 of CP124718.1, forward strand.
TTGCCTGTTGGGTATTTGGTGTATTATATCCGATTGCGACATGCTATACTTTCCGCAACTCACTTAAAAGTAGGCGATAGGCGATGCATTAAAGTTTCCGCTATGCACGGGGTTCAAGGAAGGACTGGATCACATTTCACAACACATTAGCTTTATATAGAAGTAATGAACATATCAATTTAATGATTCTTTTTATAAAAATAATCTTACAAACAAGAAGATATAGGAAGAATCCAAGAGACCTATGTCTTTTTTTAAAAATATAGGAGGAATCATAAGATGACAGCTGGTTTTCCGCGAAATCTATTTCAGTAAAGCGTATGATGTCGATGGTATCATTCTTCAAAAGATTTGTTTGGTGAGCAAAACATCATCTTCTTGAGGCAACTTAAAAGTAACTTTTTTCTTCAATTTCCTACTTTGTGTTCTATTCATCAATCCTTCTTCTTCTTCTTCACCAATAATATTAATCTCCTCAATTTTTCTAACTCTTTCTGAAAAACTAATTCTTGGAGTAACAAACAAGTCCTTATTCATCTTCATGGCTTCTGGTGATGAAAAGCTAATTCTTGGTGTATAAAATTTGGAATTATTCACTTGATCATGACATGGTGAAGAAGATACATAAATCCCTTTAGTAGTTTTAGGGTTATTTATGTAATAATTTGGTGAAGCCCAAAAACATTGGTTTAAAGATTTTCCTTGATGAAGAAGAGTACTAGTACTATTTTTACTTTTTGGTTGATGAATTTCTGAATCTTTTTGGTTGAGACAACAAAGATTTGAACCCATAATTGAGATAATATATATATTTTTATTGTCATATGGTGGATATTTAGGATGAAAATGGAGTAAATTAGATTTTGGAGAGGGGTTTTTAGAGGTTTTCAAAAGCGGAGAGACCTAAGCTAAGAAGCATTATTTTATGTTCTATGTTGGCTTAGTTATTGCCATAGTGTAATTTGTTGTTATATTATAAGAACATAGTGGTTGATATAATAATTTATTGGTCTAACTAATTTTGATTCGTGTCAGATAAAACTAACGAAAGAAAAGGAGGAATAAAATACTTCCTACCAAGATGTTTTTCTTTGTCAAATAAGTATATCGAATAAATAAGTATTTTTTATTATTTGCGTATCAAATGTGAATCTTAGTAAGTGATGATAGCTAGAAACAAGAAAGTTCTCTAGACTATATCACCCCCTAAATTGGAATATACAAGTTATGACTAATATATCAACATTAGCTACTAGTTAAATTAATTTGTGAAAATTAGATATAGCTTAAATAGTATGGTGGAATTTGGTTAATGGCTGCAATTCCTACCGTAGACAATCTTTACTATGTCGGAATGATTATCGTGTTAGGGTTTTTGTCCTGATTTTATTACCAAATTTAAGTTTTACTTTTCTTAGAAAGAAAGTAAAAGTAATATCAGAATTACTTTTATTTTTTCAAAAAGGAAAAAAATATAACTCTCTTCCATATTTGGCTAACTTCTTTCTTGGAGGAAAAGTTTTGTACCTCTATAAATTGAGGACTGATCCTTCTTCTTATTTCATAATATAGTAGTATCCACAATGTAATCCTTTAAAGAGTCTTGTTTAGTGGAGATTTTCTCTCTAATAGGTTTTATGCTTTCTTTTTTATTAGGTATATAGTAGTATCCACAAATAGTCCTTTAAAGAGTCCTATTTAGGAGAGATTTTCTCTCTAATAGTTTTTATGTTTTTTTTTTTATATTAGGTTTTCATATGTAGGCTAATTGGCCAAACCATATAATAATCATGATTTTAGTATGTTTTTCTTTGTCGTCTGAATTATCAACATCTTATTTGCAACTATTAGCTTCTGCATGACGCCCTACCAATTTCGTACCCAACATATCGACCACTAAATTCTCTGGGTCTGTAAATATTCACCTCGGTCGACAAGCACAAAGCTGATTACTTAGCAACCAAAGTTAGCTTACTAAGGAAAGAACTTATTAATGGGAGCTTTCTTTTTTGTTGAGCCGGTTACTATTCCTTTACTAGTAATCTCTCATTTGTGTTGTTGGGATGCTTAAATAACTATGTCATACTAGAAACGGAGAGTTGAGGCGGTACTTTAATTCAAACTTGTCGTTCTGTTTTATAGAAACTCGAGAAAATTCTATGTAATAATAAATATAAAAAGATGAAGTACATAATGTATCATCCGATTACCGATAATTTTCGGAATAAATGTCAAATGAGATTATAACTCAAAAAGGGAATTAGCAATGATGATTGGCTATTATGCCCTTGTTTGAGCTGCGGAAATCATTGTATTTTTTCAAGTTAAAATTCGATTTAGGTGGATTAATATGTTTGGAAAAATAAAAGAAATCAAATCATTTTTATGCAGTCAGAACTCAGAAATATAATATTCAAGAGATTATTGATAGTACATCAAATAATTCAATACATTTGAATTAATGAAAGACACTTAAAATATTGATCCAAATTTATATTGTTTGACTCTTAAAAAGACAATTATGACAACTAAAAATGATCGGAAATTACATAAAAGCAGGAAAATCATGAACTTAGCTTTATCATCACTTGATGAGATTCAATGTATCTAGACGGAATTTCAAATTCATTGAACTTGCCTATATCAAAATTAGGCTAAAAGAAAAACAAAAATCAATTCCTATTTTAGTACAAGCATTACAACTTCAATTTTCCGCATCTATGACTATATATAGTATTTGGGGTTTTCTTTTGGCAAATGTACTCGTGCATGCATAAAGAACCAATCTTACTCAATATTTGACGAAGGTTGATTCAGAATTTAAAATTTACTACGACAACTTTAACTTAATGCTATGATTATAATTATCGGGTTTACAGTTAAACATTTAGAAATATATAGTGAATTTCTTGATAAATATATACCGAATTTGAACAAAAGTTGTTGAATTCATGTAAAAGGATAATCGACTCTATATATATGTAGTCATTTTTAAGTTACCAAATGGTTAGTATATTGGTCTATTCGTGAATTCAGAGTTTTAATTTTGTGAGTATTGAATTTTATAATGACAATTTTAAAAGGTTAATAACTGATCAGTTTTAAATTTACATATTTAGTGAATTTTATAATATAAATCTAGAGTTCAAAATAAATTATCTGAATTCGACTGATTTGTATATTGCCTTCTAACTCCAATCGTGCTCAATAGCTTCCCTTCAACACAAACTAGACAAAGCTCGTGGAAAGGTCAAAGAAAGATCTTGTTTTTTCGACGTTAAGAATAATTTGATGATATATATCACCAAAGTGTAGGAACTAAGAAAACACAAATGATCAACACATACATATTCAACTTGGTCCCTTTTTAAGTCATAACCATCTCAATCTTGACTGAATAGTGGAAACATCTTTGTATACCTATGGTGTCATTTTTATTTTATCATTCTCATGAATATTGAACGAGTCAAAAATATACTACTACCTCCGTCATATTTTATGTGATATCGTTTGATTTGGCATGGTATTTAAGAAAAAAAAAATTGAAACTTGTGGTCTAAACAATTCTTAGATATTTGTGTGGTTGTAAATTATTCCATTAAGAGTAAAAGGGGAAATTTAATAAGGTGAGCTTTTATTCAGGACAGACTAAAAAGAAAAAGGTGTCACATAAAATGGGACGGAAGGAGTACTACGTTCGTATACTACTGCTACTATTACTTGACATATATTCCCTCCGTTTCAAAATAGTTGACCCTCTTTCTAAAAATATTTATTTCAATTTAGTTGTCCCTTTTATGAAATCAAGAGAATATTATTATGTTCTTCCAATATTACCCCTATCATTGAATGACTAAACAAAGTGTATATACTCAAATTTATACTTTCAAAACATAGTTAATAAGGCTAATTTGATAAAATAAACCCCTAATAAATTTTTTCTTAAAGGGAATGTCAAATCAACAAGGGTCAACTATTTTGAAACGGAGGAAGTACTTTATTGCAAAAGCAAAATGTTTATTTACGTGATGATAATTGTGAGTAAAATCGATTTTATCTCTTTTCTATTTATGAAAATTTCAAGAACTATCATATAATAATCCACAAAAATTACAATAGAAAAGAAATAAAGCTCCTTTATAATTTAGAATTAGGCGTAAAGATAAATCAACCCATCATTTTTGTCAGATTCTATTATGAATTTCTAACCACATTCTCCATAAGATCATCCTCCTATCGATTTCTTCCTTCTCAGAGTTTCGTCATATTCATATCAATCTATTATACATACCTATTCAATTCACGAAATTAATTAAGGAAATAAAATACACTTCAATAATGTTTGATACGATGCCTAAATTTCAGTCATAAATATACGTAGGTGCAATTTCACGAATAATCACTCAACTTTTATTTTATCAAACAGAATTCACTAAAATATTTTGTGACAAAACATCACTTAACTTTTGCCTAAATATCACATAAGGTCATGTAAATTTACTTAATGTTTTCTCACAATGACTTTATGACAAAATTAGAAAGAAAAAAAGATCTCTTTATTACAAACTTAGTTTAGTGATTTCATAATACTCAGATATTTTACTCGCTGTCCAATACTCATTGAGACTTGACTAAATTTAAATTCACGCTATCGAAACTAAAATCACGTGCTTAAGGAATATTTTATTTTTATGCGGAAAACAGTTTATTTCGATACTCTTGCAAAAGGTATATTATTGGATTATCCCTCAAATATATAATAGTACTACTAAAATTTAGCTAAAAATGAACTTATCCGTACATAATGTCCACATTCATTTAGCCATTCACCTTATTCCAAATTACTGTGTCATATTCGAATCTATTATTATAGTATACCTTATAGTACGAAAAATTACTTATATATATATGTGTAACTTTATCAACATAATGTCTTCATCTTTACTCTATTCAAAAGAAAAAAGAAACTCCATCAATGGTAATTGATTTTCCTTCTTCTATGTGATCATTTTTACTACATGATTGCGACATAACTAAATGATTATAAGATATTCGATTCGTCTTTAAAATTCGACGAAGAAAAATAAAATTGAGATCGAAATAAATGGCGAGATTAATCGCACAAGTGAAGTTTAAGAGCGTAGCAGCGGCATTTGATGAGGTGGCGAAAGCTAGAATATGCGAAAGCAGCGGCAGCGAGCACTCTCCGGCACCGGAGAGCATGACTGATAATTTATCAGGGCTCGTGAATTCTTTTTTAGAAGGAGAGGTAATTGTTGAAGGTAAATTAACAGAGATTACTGATGTAAACGTTGATAATAATAATAATAATTGCTTCGATGAATCGGATATTAAGGAAAATTTGAGGGATTTGTTTAATTCCGATGATGATTTGAAGAGGAGTATTATTAATGCTGTGGAAAATGCATTGGTTGATGATGAAGAAAATGAACGGAGTTCGCCGGAGTTTAAACGGCGGTTGATGAGTCGATTGCGTGATCGTGGCTTCGATGTTGGTAAGCACTTTTTCTATTAAAATAGACTTCATGAACTTATAGTTTAAAAAAATAGAAATTAGCGACGAACAAGTTTTATAGTTATACAATAAATTAAGATCTATTGCTTCATAATGAATTAGCGATAAACTTCATAGCTAAAAGATGCTTTATACTCTGGTCGCGTTTTGTTTTTTGAAAGTTGAACTGCATTTGCTTTGAGCTATGTTAAGATGTATTTTCTGAATCATATTTACATGAGAAGGATTGTAACAATTAAGAGTTTATTTTTCGTATGGTTTTCGAATATCTAATTTTGAATTCAAAAGATTAAATTAATCTAATTAAATTTAGCTCTGAAGATTAGTCAAATCGGCTCTAATGAAGTGAAACATGATAAATAGATATGAACGAAGGGAATAGTATATAAGTGTGTAATAATAGAATTACTGACACGAAAAATAAATCAAGTTATCTATTACAATATGTTACAATGCACTATTGATGTATATAAGTTGTATCTTTTATATATCTTACTGATTTTGTGTAATTTAACCTTACAGGATTGTGCAAATCAAAATGGGAGAAAGCTAGTAATCGTACGTCAGGAAGTTACGAGTATATCGACGTTAACGTTGCTAATAATCGCTATATAATCGAGGTATCATTAGCCGGAGAATTTGAAATTGCTCGTTCAACGCCTTGCTACGCAACGTTACTCGAAATTTTCCCTCAAATATTTGTTGGTAAAGTGGAAGAGTTGAAGCAAGTGGTGAGAATTATGAGTAGAGCTATGAAGAAATCTATGAAGAAAATGGATATTTATGTGCCACCATGGAGAAGACTTGCTTATATGGAAGCTAAATGGTTTGGATCTTATAAGAGAACAATAAATGAAAATTATCAAAAGAGAACTTTTGATTCTTCTATGAAGAAGAGAGATGTTGGATTTGTGCCAATGCAAGAAATTTCTTTCTATTGTAGAGAGAATATTATTGCTTCTAATAGTGGCATTAATAAAATTGGGAATTTGGCTGCAGCTTTGAATGGATAATATCATCAACCGATCAAGATTGTGGTGGAGTTAATTAAAGATATCAGATTCGAGTTTTGGATATGAAATTAATAGTCAAATACCAATGCGGATGTCAAACGCTTGGTGGGACAAAAAAAAGAAAGAAAGATGGATAGTAATAGAAGTTTGTTTTCATTAGTGAAGAATTAGAAAGACATTCTTGTATAGGTAATTAGCTTTATTATTGGTGGGTTTGGGAAGTTAAATTATAGTATTGTTTATTGGTGGAGAAAAAGATATTATATTTCTCCGAGTAGTTGCGGTTGAGAGTTTTAATTCTATTTAGTAAGTATATAGTATATTGCATAGCAATTTGTATATAGTTATGTACTTATCAAGTACTTGGAGAATATTGAGAAAAATATGCTTGTTACTTATATTTGTTGTTGACTCAAATATTTAGTTTGTCCCGTCAATATTCCCATTCATCTTGTCTTGTTCTTGGGCACATCGCAATGGTCTGACCTAGTTCTTGCACGAAATATCCTGCTACTATAAGAGCAATACTTCTACTAAAAAATGGAAGAGCTAATTTCTTTCAGTTCGACCACAATGTCTCACCTGCCCTCTGGCAAGACCAATCTATCACTAAAGAAAAATGAGTTTGTCACTCTTTTTCACATACACCGGGAGATTACATATTATATATCGAGCCGACAAGATCCAAATTATTGATTTTTTTGTTTTTTTTTTTTTTTTTTTTGAATTTGAGTGTATATATGATTTACTAATTGCTACTATGATAAACTACAAAGTACGCATGATACAAGAATATCATTTTCGAGGATGAAATCATGAATATCATTTTCTCCCCTTGGTATTTGTTTAAATTCTAATTTAAGTAGAGTAGCGCAGACATAAATAAGCTTATTATTTTATTAGTAATTAGTTTATGTTAATTTTTCAAATAGTTAAAGATTTGATGGAGGAAGCATCTTGCTTAATTAATATAATTATTTCATTCTCTGAATATTTGGTGTTAGAACTTCCAATCTATATGGTGATTTTGTGGGTTAATTAGTGAAAAACTTTTCTCATTTTTTTCGATGGATAGAACGAGGACTATGCAACCCAATGTTTGCAAGCCTCTAAGAGTAATAAACCTTGACCGGACAGAGCCTCGACCTACCCAAAAGTTATTATTTACAGCAGAAGCTAACGAACCTCAGAAACTCTGATAACTCCAAAGAAAATGGAGCTAACTAGTTTTGAAGAGAGTAAAAGAATCAAACAATCTATTACTCCCCGCCCCTCCCCTTATATTCCACAAGTAGGTGGGGACCTAGAGGTTAGCAGGTCGTCACCACGCGACATGATTTTTGCAAGCACTCTTTCTACCCCTGCCCCCGAAGCAAAGAGGTTTCAAGAGACTCTTCTAAAAAAGATTAATAGTAGGAGAGGTATGCTAGCGATGAGCAAAAGCAGAGTTATTAAGTACCTATAGAAACCCCGATTAAAACTACACGTGCAAGTTTGCTTGCATGTGGCCCATCCGCGAGCACAGGATGGTCCTATCATGTGGCCCATCCGCAAGCACAGGATGGTCCTATCATGTCTATCCACAATTTACTTTGGTATTTCTAGCTTCTCATAGAGGAAATGCTTCTTATCAGAAGAAGAGAAGGGAGGGTAGCTAAGGGATTATTTTGATACATTATGTATTAGAAAAAGTAAATGACGAAGATTAAATTTCGAGCAAGTCCAATGAAAAGTAAAGTAAACAAGTTAATATTATAGCTAAAGGGTTCTACATTCTAGAAAACGGTAGTTGATTGGGTTCTGAATAAATTATTTACATATTAAATGAATTTTTGAACACAAATATAAAATTTGAATCAAAATTACAATGTTCAGCTAAATCCGTAGGCAAAACTCTAGCTGCGGATTGACAAGGTTAGCCTCAGATTCCAATCCCTTATTTAACTGAATTTCTAGTGACCACTTTTAATTATTAGAATAAACAGCATTAGATTACTGATTTTATGAATGATCACTTTTACTTAATTTCATGTTCACGTATAGTAAGCAAAAGGAAACTAAAATTGCCGAGACCTGTCAAGTAGTACTTTAAAAATTAAAAACCAAGTGAAGAAATTATATTAGACAGTTCTTTTAACCATAGAAGGGGGGTCTTAGAGTGACTGATAATATTGCTGTCATATAGATGTCACAGGTTCAAATTATCGAAACAGCCTCTTACAGAAATGTGGGTAAGGCTGCAACAATAAACTTGTGGCCCTTCCTCAAACCACACACATAACGAGAGTTTTACTGCACCGAACGACCACGTTTTGTTCTTTTAGCCATACTAGCTATATTTCTAGGTGATGTAACCTCTTCAAGCTATATAAAGTACATAGACAACCCTTACAAAACGACCACCTAGAAAAAGTTGCCCTTTATGTTAGGGGAGCACTAAAATGCAACTTCAATCATATGTTGGTAGTCAAATCCCACCACTGAGCTATCTAGAGGATTCCTTAGCATTGAAGAAATGAGTGTAAGCTTAACACAATTGACAATTGAGAGGTAGTCTGAATGAAAATCCCAAGCTACTTTTAAGTATTTCATGCATAATAAATTAGACCGACGTGCATTACATAAAGTACTTCGTCTATTATTTGCACAAAAAGTATGTTCTGATAGAGAACAAACAAGCTTAGCCAAAACATTATCAATGCCAACATATATCACCAATTGAAATTAGAGAATGCAAGAATCTACATTTGGGTGCTTGTCTACATTAAAGGTATCCTTAATGAATACACAAGCCATACCACCAAAAAACTAGTGCAAGGCAAGAGACTGAATTTTGTTTACGTTGTAAGCACCTATAGACGCAAACTGCCAGAACAGAGACAGTTAGCCCGGAAAGTGCATAGATAAATTGATTTAAGACAAGGGTCTCTTAGAAAGGCTAAATTCTATGCCCTTCCATTTTCTCCCCTTCTCATCAAACAGCCAAATATGTATACACGCAAAACATGTTCACGACTACTATCACGAAATATATAAGTTCAGTAGGTTGATATGCTAACAGAGATCAATCGGTGACACAAAACGAGGAAGACATGATTCACAAATATCATACAATATGTTAGAAGTTCGGTAAGCAGATATGCTGACTAAAAACAGCAACCGGCCAGTTAACTTCTCAGATAAAAATCTATTCATATTGCTACAGCCACAGTGGCAGTCAAGATCAAGGGTATTCAACTTCACCCTTCTCTTGGTACAATGTAGCTTTCGATAAACTAAACATTGAGTTCAAGCATTAACCTTTATAAACAAAATAGTAGGATAAAATTAGAGCAGATCTCATATTGCATATTTCATCTTAAGATGTTTATAACCAACAAAATCTTCAATACAAAGACTAAACACAGGTCCAAAACAGAACATAAAACAAGATAGATCTAACAAAATCAATTTCACCAAGCGTAGTTTAATTAACTGGTCTAAAAGACAAGCTCATGGGGTTTCATGCCCGACTTGAGTGAGAACCTAGCAGCCAAGTAAGCCTTCAATTCAGGAACAGACTCGATGGCATTGAGCAATGCTGCATCCACGGCTTTCTGGTCATCCTTTTTCTCCTGAGGAAGCACATTCTTCTCCTACAAAATACCAAATAGAAAAGATCAAAACACAGAATACTGAAGGCCATGAGCAATGTTGCATCCACGGCTTTCTGGCATCATTCATGTTCAAGCAAGTTTGAATAATAGCATTGAATTACTGGCATAGCATCTGTCATAGATGTGAAATATGCTAACTTTCATTCTATGCTTTCTCATTACATGAATGAAACACAACTTCTTACCTACGAATGTACTCACTAACCATGTCTCTGCATTACCAACAAAAACATACCCAATGAAAGCCCACAAGTGGGGACTATGGAGGGTTGAGTGTATGTGGACCTTACCCCCGCAGAGGTAGAGAGGCTGTTTCCGAACTATGATTCCTAACTAACCATGTTTATCCACTCAAATTCATCTAAGCTCAGAATTAACAGATCACAATATTCATCCTTAGCAAAATACTTATCATCAATTTTCTCAACATTTTCTCCACTAACAACCACTTTAGTTGAAGCAGCAATAACATTAGCTTGATTAATTCTCCTTAACGGAACCCCCTTAACCTTAAACAGACCCATAACTAACAACAACCCCGACCCACCAAGTTGTTTCAAAAACACAACTCTCATTCCCTTAAAAGATGCACTATTAGCTAATTTTTCATTCTCACTTTTATCATCACACGAACGGGTCCAACTTCTTACCTACCAATTCTCACTAAACATTTCACCAAAGCCACTAATCATACAATAAACAAAAGATCCAACCCATATGCATATACTAAACAAAAAAGATCCATTCATTAAGCAATAAAACTCAATCTTTAACCACAAAATCAAGAACAAATTCAATCATTAACAGAAAATGAGCTAAAACATTCACCAAAAACAATAATCCACTGCCTAATCACACAATAAACAAAACAATCCATTCATTAAGCAAAAAAATCCAAACTTTAACCACAAAATGAACAACAAATTCAATCATTAACCCAAAAAAATGAGCAACCAACTCAAAGCAAACCTCTTTTTTCTCTTCAAAAAACTCTCCTTCACCCTTTTTCTGCTTCTTCTAAGCTTCCTTAACAAAGTACTTATCATCAATTTTCACCACATTAACCCCAGACACATCCACTTTCGTCGACGTAGCAATAACATAAGCTTGATTGACCCTTCTTAACGGAACCCCATTAACCTTAAACGGACTAGTAACCAACAACAACCCAGAACCCACAAGTTGCTTCAAAAACACCACTCGTTTCCCCTTAAATCTCCCAGCTAGAATAATCAAAACAGTACCAGGCGTAATAGTGGCTCTTAGCTTTGTGGGTTTTGCCTTGTTTTTGTTAACAAGGGGTTTTAACCATACAATAACCAAACAAGATCTAGTCTTTTAACCATAGCATAAACAAAAAGATCCATTCATTAAGCAAAATAATCAATATTTAACCACAAAATGAATAACAAATTCAATCATAAACACAAAATGAGCTAAAAACATTCACCAAAAACAATAATCAACTGCTTAATCACACAATAAACAAAAAAGCCATTAATTAAGCAACAAATTACCAAAAATAGAAAAACCAACCTCTTTTTTCTCTTCAAAAAACTCTCCTTCACCCTTCTTAATCTTCTTCTCAGTCTCCTTGGCAAAGTACTTATCATCAATCTTCTCCACATTCACTCCACTAACATCAACCTTAGTTGAAGTAGCAATCACATAAGCTTGATTTACTCTCCTTAATGGAACCCCATTAACCTTAAACGGACCACTAACCAACAACAACCCAGACCCAACAAGTTGCTTCAAAAACACCACTCTTTTCCCCTTAAATCTCCCAGCTAGAATAATCAACACAGTACCAGGCGTAATTGATCCTCTTAGCTTTGTCGGTTTTGGCTTGTGTTTGTTGACGAGGGGTTTTGCCACGTCATCAGCTGGGTAGTATTTTGGGGGTTTGACGGCGGCGGGAGCTACGACGGCGGTGGATTTGGGGTGGGTAGGGAATTTGCCGCCGTTTTTCTTCTTGATAGCCCAAAGGCCCTTTTTGTGGTACATTTTGGAACGTGAGAATTTGCCTACTCCAAGAATAAGCTCGGGATTACGGGGAGATTTCTTGGCGGCGGCCATTGCTGTGAATTGCTTGGAGCTTTTTTGCTGGTGAAGAGAATGAAAACCCTAAACCTAGAAAGTTGAATTTATATATGGAGTAGTTGAGGGTTTGGGAAGAGTGGGCTTGTTTATGTGGGCCTTTATATGGAGTAAGAGCCTAATGTGTTGTATATGGGCTGGTCCAGATTGACTAATCATGCTACAATTTAATTTATGGGCAAACAACATAAATCCCAACTGTTTAGTACTTAATTACACTTTATTTTCACTCTTTTCAAAACTACATAAAATCCAAGATTTTATGTCGCGATACATTACTTAGGGTCGCGATACATTACTTAGGGTCACGATACATTACTTAGGGGTGTGATACCTTACTTAGCCGGTCCCCTGATGGTCGCGATACATTACTTAGTCGGTCCCATGATGTATATTCCCGATCTCTTGATGTATCACGACTTCGAGTGATGTATCGCGACACTAAGTGAAATTTGTGGGTTTTATAATTACTTTGTAGAAATGGGATTTTGAGTAAATATGTTAAGTTAAGGTATAGTATTATGTAATTTTTCCTTTAATTTATGGGCAAACAACATAAATCCCGACGGTTTGGAGATTAATTACAAAAATTCCGATATTTTACATAATTACTGAAAATTCCAATTTTGGGTATGTCGAGATACATAATTAGATCCCGATACATCCAACGAAGATACATTTTTCCTTGTAAAGATACATAATTAGCTTCCGATACATTTTTTTTCGATTTCGGGTGTGCTGAGATATACAATACATCCAACGAAGATACATTTTTTCCTTAGTAAAGATACATAATTAGCTTCCGATACATTTTTTTTCGATTTCGGGTGTGTTGAGATATACAATACATCCAACGAAGATACATTTTTTCCTTAGTAAAGATACATAATTAGCTTCCGATAATTTTTTTTCGATTTTGGGTCTGTCGAGATACATAATTAGCTCTTGATACATCCAATGAAGATACACAATTAGTTGGAATTTTTATAATTACTTTGTAAGGGTGGGGATTTGTGTAAATATGGTAAGTTAAGGTGTATGTTTATGTTATTTTTTCTTAATTTATAGCATGTAGACCAAACTTCCAAAACTTCTAGTATTCGTAGTGCTACACTTGTAGCTTTTTTGTTCCTGAAGTTTTGATGATGCTTGTTGTTTCGGGTAGATTGAGGTGTATTAATATTTCGCGGTAGTCTTATTTCTGTTATTATATGTTGTTTGTTACTACCTATTGTTAATTATTCTTTTATTACATCTTTTTCTAGATTGTTGTCTTGAGTCAGGGGTCTATCGGAAATAGTTACTCTACCTCATGTTTGAGGTAGAATTTATATATGGAGTAGTGAGGGTTTGTGTGGGCCTTTATATGTTACATGGGCTGCACCAGATTGATTGATTAATCATGCAACAATTTGATTTATAGCCAAACCTTTAAAATTTAGTCACTACGTCTCAATTTATGTGACACGCTTTGAGTTTCGAGAGTTAAATAGTTTAATTTTGATCGTGAATTCAGAAATAAAATCTTTAAATTTTTAAAATAGAAATTACATATTTGGAAACTATGTAAAATGCACTATTAGTCACAACAATTAACGATGGAAAAATATTTAGAACATATATGAAAAAAATACGGTTAAAGAAAGACTTTTATGAATCTCGAAATCCTAAAAATTATGGTTAGAGAAAGACCTTTAGACTTTTGATATATTGGGCTGTTTTTGTGGGCCTTTATGTGGACTAAGAGCCTAATGTGTTGTATGGACTGGATCAGATTGATCAGTCATGTTACAATTTGCTTTACGGCTGTTTGGCCAAACTTCCGAAATCTACTTATATTGATATAAGTATCATTTGAAAAAGTACTTTTGAAAAGTAATATATTGTGTTTCGTTAATCAATTTGAAGAGTATTTTTGTTATAGTAAAAACTCCTTTCATCTCAATTAGTGTGGCATCGTTTAACTAGCCATATTAATGTCGTTTTTTTTATTCAAAGTGTTCTTTTAAAAGGTTTTTTTTAGAAAATAGTAGGTCGTGTTTAGCTAATCAATTCGAAAAGCACTTTTGCCATAGTAGATACTCCCTGTTTGTTTGCCTGCTATTCATTCCTAGGATGAATAATATGAGAAACATACATGATATCTTCATAAAATTCAGGCTTGGAAACTGATTTAATATCCAGCAATGTCAAGAAACAACTTTTTCATAGATAAAAACATAAAAGTTGCCAAAAATATGGTACAAAAGTTATAGACGTACAATACTCGTCCTACATGATGAAGAACGTCGAATTTTCTATGGTATATCGACTATGGTACACCTTCCACGAGGCGTAAGTACCAAAACTATGTTAGTATTAGTACAGAGCTCAGGAATGATACTTCTATCCGCGGAGTTTCTAACCTCTGGCTTAGTTGATTAGGCATTTCGTTACTTGTAGTGGTCGGGATCTTCTTTGCTCCGGATGAGAGGGACACCATCTTCACGCCACACGATTCTCTCTTCACATAATGCTGTGGCTACTTCTACGTAAAGTCTATGCTCCTGTTAAAGGAAGAGTGTTAGTACACAGATTAGTACAACAACAACAATATACTCAGTGTAGTCCCACAAAGTAGGGTCTAGGGAGGGCACAATATACACACACCTTACCCCTACCTCAAAGGTAGAGATGCCGTTTCCGATAGACCCTCGGCTCAGGAAAATTAGTACAAAGATTGCAGAGGAAAAAGAGAGCAATAGACAAGCAACAACAACAAGAGAGTTGGTGGATTCGCTGGAACATAGGCACTTTGACAGGGACGTTGATGCAATTAGTGGATAGCCCAAAAAGGAGGCGCGTTGATATTGTATGCCTTCAGAAAACTAAACCGACAGGGAAAAAGGCTAGACAGATAGGTAGCGCAGGTTATACATGTTGATGAACAGTAATGCTAATCATTTTTTGAATAGATACATAGATTGAAAAAAACACATTTATACAAGCATTAAAACACTGGAAAGTTCAGTTGTCTTCCAAAAAGAACACCCCACCCACCTCCTCCTTGTTAACTCAGGAACTGGTAGTGGAACGTAAGGTAATGATCAAGAAACATGGGGAAGACCTAGAGGTTTATTTTATACGTGCACCATGAAGAGTCAAAATAGACAGAGGCAACAATAATAGACTCATGACAAGAAATGTTAAAAGAAATTCATGACCTCCTGAAGAACCCTTGCTGCAAGTGTTTCTGCTGTGTCATTAGCCAGCACAGGCACGACCCCTTGAGCAAGAATACGTCCAGTGTCATAATGCTCATCAACATAATGGATCGTTGGACCAGAATACCTACAGATAGCAAATAACAGACAGAAAAAGTAAATTACTTATGTTTGGAGCTAAAATAAGGATCCAAAGCATAGACGGGAAAAACTAAACCTGTCCCAAATGCAGCTACTAAAATCAAGTTTAGGTGCTTAATGTTTTAGAAAGGTGGACAGAATAAACTGAAAATATGCAGCAACTAGGTTACAGCCTGCAGGTGACAATATCGGCATGAAACAGTCAAGTAAACGGTTAAGGTGTGATCGGTACAGAGGAAACATTCTCCACTTGCACAGATAAATACTCCCTCTCCTCCCCCCCAAAAAAAAAACAAAAAAACAAACCCCAAACCCACCCCCACAAAAAAAGAAGATAAAGGAAACTATCAAATTAAGGACTATCAGTGTTATTAAAAGCCACTGCAAAGTGAAGTTTCATCGCTTCATGGGCGAAGGCATGCTCTTCAATAAATGATACACAACGTGATCAAACAATAAAGGGATGGTTCTCTGAATCTCAAGTTTGAGGAGTTGGAGTATTATCGACATTGTTTCAATTGGATATTGAAATTGATTAGTGTAGTACTAAATTCTTATATAAATGATATTTTTAAAATTTTCCGTAAATTGTGCACTTCACTTCTTGTTTTTCATTACAAGCCCCATGAACATTGGCACGTTTTTGCACTTTTTGCCTTTAAAAAGTGCTGGATTTTTAGGTTGTCCAAGCCTAGTGAAGAAACTCAAACATGTGATACTTTAAAGACACAGCATAGAAAATGGCGCCCGACATCGACTCTTTCGGTCCACATGACAGTGTTTCTTTACTTTCTACTTATCATGACAAAGTATCTTTAGGTTTGAAGCTAAGAACAGCTGAAAAATTAAAGAGGAAGGAGCGGAAAGATACTTGATTAACAAGAATAATTCCAATTCGATAGCGAACACAACACATACCTAGCTCCAGAAGCTATGACTGCTTTATGCACCTTTATGCCATAGTAGCCTTTGCCTCCAAAAGCTGGAAGAAGTGACGGATGAATATTAAATATTGATCTTGGAAATGCTTGGACCAACTCGGTAGGAATAAGCTTTAAGTAACCGGCTAAAAGAATGAAGTCGATGTTGTAGTTTCTGTAAACAAAAGTTAGTTTGAGATCACAGGGAAGAATATGAAGAAATAACTTTAGTAAAACAAGGGAGACAACTAAGATTATTCGTATCATACACTAGATAACTAACCAATCCCCCTTTTAGATTATTTATCCATCCTCATTTAGATAACTAATGAGTATAAAAAAGTATCCATACACAGAGAAGAGAGTACATATGCAAGAAATGTAGATGTTTATCATGATTTACATGCTTTTGTTCACATTTTCTTTCTCAGTTTTTCTGTAATAGTCATTTCGCTCCAAGTAGAAGAAAGCAAGGGCAAAATGAAAAGGAAAACCAAAATAAAGAAAGTTGAGCAAAAAGAGAAGCACTTAACAGAATAACTCTAAAGTTTCAAATAAGCAGAATTAGTGATGAAATAAGGTGAAATTTTTACAACAGTTTGCTGGTGAGCAGAAGAACAACAGTGAAAGAAGGTGACAAAAATAAGCGCAACTGAGAAACACAGGAACTTTTTACAGATGTGCAGCTTAAGAACATCAAAAGCATTGTCGGACTGAAGGAAAAGAACTCAATTTAAACCTCATTTATCCTTTGTACTCATAATATCTCAAAAGTGAAAATCCTCAGCAAACAGTAGCAGTACAAGTAAATTTCCTCCTATTCAGATGCCATTTTTCTTCAGGTAGCTATCCCAGAAGAAAAAGTAAAGAAAAACACAGAAGAAAAGGGACCGATTGCATCGCGGCATAATTTCACAGAAGACCAACTTTTTTTAGCAAAAACTACTTAACCACTCAAAAAGTAAGGTCGATATAAGAGACATGGATGGAAAAGAACAAAACCTTAGAGCACCCACAAGTTCCTCGCCCGACAAACCTTCAGATGAATCCTTCGCTTTAGGAAACAAAACAAAAGGGATGCCTTGCTCCCTCGCATACTTTGCACCTCCACAATCTGCATTTCATTACAAAAAGAATTTAAATGAAAAGATGAGTGACAACAACGATAAGACAATTGACGCATATATCTTCAGGTATAAACGGGGCTGAATGTGAGTTTTAGACAGTTCAAAAGCTTTAGTGTCATTCCTAAGTAATTCCTCGAATCATCAATTGTACCAAATGCAATAGGATATATAAGCACTTGAAAATCATGAACAAGACGTATGGTTCCACCAAATAACATCAGATCAATCCACATATAAGCTCTCATAAAGCTATTCGCACTACAAAGAAAAATCATAATAGCATAAGGAAACTTTAGTTGAAACAGAAATCTCTGAAATTTTCAAGTGCTTCCACCAAGAATCTATCAAGATGATATTGTATCATTAAAAATTCTCACTATGAGTGGGAAAAAGAAGTTGGTCACCGATGTGATTTCTTTTTCAAAAAGACAAAAGAAGGATACAGATGAAGCCTCAAGTAAGAACTAAGAATAGAAATTTCAAACTTGGCAAAGTAATTCAGACAATTGCAATAGAAATAGGCTGAATTTACTAGTCTTCCTCTAAAGCTCGGAGCTTTACTAAAATCTCAAATTGGCAGGGCCCAAAAGCCAACAACAAATAATCTTGAAGTACAATAATAGCAACATCAACAATTATCCCTGAGTACCAAACAAGTTGGAGTCGGCTCTATGATATCTCGTTGACCTCCATTTAAACTCATCTCATGCCAATATGCAAATTAAGTAGGAGGTATTAGAAGTTCCCTATATTTTCCAAACTTATACTCTCTGCAAGGATGTACCATTCTAGAAAGCATGTGACCTAGTGACGGAGCCAAGATTTTCAGTGAGGAGATTCAAAATATAAAGAAGTAAACATATGAGAAGCTAAAGGGATTCAACATCTACTACTATAATTATTCGACGAACCTAGCTCCACTCAAAAAAAAATTTCAACTATTATGTATCACCTATATAGACCTACATAATCTGTTAAAGCTCAAAGCTTTACAAAAATCTCAAATTGGTAAGGAACAAAAGCCAACTAAAACAACAACAACAACAACATACCCAATATAATCCCACAAAGTGGGTCCACGGAGGGTTAGAGTATACGCAGACATTATCCCTACCTCAAACGTAAGGAGGTTGTTTCCGATACACCCTCAGCTCAAGAAACAACATATAGCAATATAATAGAAACTACAACAAAACAATACGATAACATAGCAACTATAAATGATAGCTTTCCTACCATGTTTATTGGTAACTAAAACAGCTACATCTCCATGAACAATTCCTTCAACAGTAGCTTCATAAATTGACTTAAAATTAGAACCACTATCAAATACAAAAACTGCCAAACTTTTTCTTTCTAACTTCTTTACTAACACCATTATCAAGAACACTAATATCTTCACTTCCAATTCTTTGCAAACAATTCATACACTGGAAAAAAATTTCTTGCTAGGAGTATACGCAAACCTTACCCCTACCTCAAATTGTTTCCGATAGACTGTTGGCTCAAGAAACGACTAATACTAACAAAAACAGCATACCCAGTTTAATCCCACAAAGTGGAGTCCGGAGAGGATAGAGTGTACACATACTTTACCCTACCTCAAAGGTTGTTTCTGATAGACCATCAGCTCAAGAAACAACAACTAATAACAACAACAACATACAATAGAAACGACAACCAAACAATACGATAACATAGCAACTAAAAATAACAACTTTTCAAAAAACACCATACCATATTTATTGGTAACTAAAACAGCTACATCTCCATGAACAATTCCTTCAACAGTAGCTTCATAAATGGACTTAAAATTAGAACCACCACCAGATACAAAAACTGCCAACTTCTTTTTTCTAACTTCTTTACTAACACCATTATCAAGAACAGTAACACCTTCAGTTTCAACACTTTGCAAACAATTTCTACACTCAAAATTTTTCTTTTTAGGTGAAAATAAAAGCTGGGGTTTCAAGAAAATCCCTTTAAGGCTAAGATTATTTGTTGAAGTACAAGAAAAAGAAGATTGTTTGAGTAAAAATTGAAGGAATGGGGTTTTTTGTATTTGAATTTGTGAAGTGGGTATGGTGGAGGAAAGTGAAAAAGATAAATTTTGAGCTTCCATTGAAATTGGAGGTGGCGGCTGGAGGATGAGGAGGAGTAGAGGGGGGCGGGGGGGGGGTAAAGGAAGTAAGGGAGAGAGAATTTTTCTGTAGTTTTCTTGTTTTTTTAAAAAAAAATATATAAATATATTTTTGCTGTATTTTTTATTTGGGGTGATTTGGTGTAATTAGCATTAATTTAGCATAATTATTCCACTAGATTTTACAAAAGTTTAAGATTTTGTTTCTTCCGTCTCCTATTAGTTATCATATTTCGCTTTTCGAGAGTATCTTTGATTAATTTGAAAGTTAAATTGAATTAAATTAATTTAATATTTTAAAAATATAATTTAGATATTTAAAACTATAAGTATATGACGATTTCATGCATGCTCATTGGCTGGGGGATATTAGCTCAATTGGTAAAGCTCTGTTTTTGCAATTACGGGTTGAGTGTCTAATTACTCAGGTAATAATGATAGTATATTATATCTGAATTGATGACTCACTTTTTTTAAGTAATGGGGAAGAGGATCGAAAAGACCAAGAGCTTGAGACTTTGAACTATAGAGACACATATTTTGTGAAATTTGATAAAACTGAACCGAAGAACCGAACTCCCACCCCTAATCCGAACTCAGAAATATTTTGAAACTTTATAGTGGTATTGTATTTCACTACAATTAATGATATTTAACCTTTAAAAATCATTTTGAATTGAATGAGTCTCTATTCAACTTCCTCTAATTGAATTGAATGAGTCTCTATTCAACTTCCTCTAATTTGAGACTTCTCTTCTCCTAAGAATATTTTGATTTGACATGTAAGTTCAAGAAGACAATTTATGTTACAATCTTCGGCAAGTTTAAGTGAACCGTATAGGGCCTCCTTCTTATCTAGCAATTTCCCAATCACACGATTTTCAAAACAAAGAAGGAAAGGTTGGTAAAATATATCACGAGACCTTTATTCCACACATTTATCAAAAGCAAGTTAATTTACCGATTTCACCGAAAGCTCCTATCTCACATCAAACATCATGTGATGTGTGCATACTTTTGATGCTTAACTATAAAATAAATCAATCGATAAAAAACGATATATAGTGACACACTTGTTCAAATTTTTGAATAATATTTTATGATTTTCATTTGTAATGGTCATTTTTAAAAATATTATTACATGACAATTCTAAAACATTAGTATGAGAATCTTAAAGATTATAGCAACCTAATTGTTTATATTAGGTAACAAATTATTTTAGACACGGATTTGGCTAAATGAATCAAATGTTTAAAATGTGTTTATGAGTTATGCAAGTACAAATATTGTTTTCTATAAATCCTCGACTCAAGAGAAAAAGTTCAAAATAGTCCAGAAAGCTAAGTAACAAACGTAAAAGAAATAGACAAATACAAATTTCAAATTTGAATAAAAAGTGTCAATTGAAATAATACTTTATTAGGAGTTTTGAAAGAAAACTTTGTTTGAATATCTAAATAAAATATTTCCGCAACTTTAAGAGGCTGATTAAGTATTAAGTCAAAAATAAATTACCAAAGAGGGCAATCATTAATCAACGGTCCAGATAACTCCTAAATTCCTTATCATACACCTTCACACAGCTGATTACTCAGAAAGCGAAGCTATAAATACTCGAGGTCAAAAAAATATAAACAAAATAAAAAATTCCGTGATCGGAAAAAAAATACTCCGCCGTGAACTACCACCGATCCCCCGCCGTGATCTACCACCGATCACCGATCCGCCACCGTGAACTACCACCGATCCACCCCCGTAAATGGAAGGAGTAGGAGCCAGATTCGGCCGTTCATCAACTCGGTACGGTCCAACTACAGTATTTACCGGTCCGGTTCGACGATGGAAGAAAAAATGGGTTCACATTAACTCCGTTAAAAGCAATCATCAATCAACGGCCGCTATTAGCGAAGCTAACGGCAGATTTAACGGTAGAGTTAACGGCGTTAACGGTTCTCATCTCGTGTTTTTGAAGTGGACTCCAATTACTGCTAGCCAAAAGGATGGCGATTCGAAAAGCTCTGATAAAGACGACGTCGTTCCGATCGATGAATCGGAACCTCGAAAGCGAAAATTCAAATATATTCCGGTAATAAATTAATTATCTTTCGTTTTTTTGTTAACGAACTTTACTGTTTATTATAGATCATATGGTTTAATTTTTGAAGAATTATTAATCTAAATAGTCGTACATCCAACTGATTAAACTAAAAATAGCTGGCGGATGTATAATATATGTATAATCTAGGTATATTATATGTATAATTTGTATAAATCATTTATAATTAATGTATATCAGCTGGAAGATGAGGGTCTATCAGAAACAACCAGAGTTTGTAGGATTACACCGGGAATGTTGTTGTTGTATATCGGCTAGAAAAAAATACACAGTAAATCTGTCCGGCTATTTATGTGAAGATCCCCAATTTTCGAAGAATTAATCTAAATAGCTGTCCACCCTACTTATTAAACTAAAATTAGACTGGCGGATGTATAATATGTGTATAATATATGTATAATATGTATAATCTGTGTATATCGTTTATAATCAGTGTATATCGGCTCGATAAAACTAAATAGTAAATCTCCCCGGCTATTTGTGTGAAGATCCCTAATTTTTGAAGAATTAATCAAAATAGCCATCCACCCAATAATTAAACTAAAAATATCTGGCGGATGTATAATATGTGTGTAATCTAGGTATAGTATATGTATAATTTGTGTATAATCTAGGTATAATACCCTCCCCGGACCCCAATTTGTTGGATTACACTGGGAATGTTGTTGTTGTACTGCTAATTATAGATCATCTGATTTTCTCCAGGTCCCAATTTATGTGGCTCTGTTGTAATTATTGTGATTTATAGTACTTTCTAGTGGTTATCAAATAATAGATAAATTTTGTTTTCAAAAATTTATGGCTTCTATGTCCTAATTAAGGTCAAAGTTTTGAAATTTGAATCTCGAAATTCCAATTATGCTGCATAAATAGGGACGGAGGGAGTAATTTTCTTATATCTTTTTTAAAACAATGCAATGCTATATAGGAAATCAGATTATGGAGAAATTAATTAGGCGGGGACCAACTACTTGGGATTAAGGTTTATTAAAACGAGTTTAAGTTTTATACACTATCTAGTTGCTTGAAAGCAAGGTATTGAACCTAGAAAACAAGGTACGTAGCCTGCTACAACCAATTAAACTATGCTGATATTTTCGGAAACAATCTCTCTACCTCCACGAGGTAAGGGTAAGGTCTGCGTACAAGGTAAGGGTAAGATCTTCGTACCCTCTACCCTCCCAGACCCCACTTGTGGGATTTACTGGGTATGTTGTTGTTGTTGTTGTTGACATTTTCAGTGTAATATATTTTAGAACCTTATTGAAATAGGGATTTGAAAATAATGTATAGATGTTACTGGTTGGGTTTATGGCAAGAAGTGGAGAAATTGGTTTAATTGTTTGGATTGCTTTTGATTAAACACAAAAGCTAATTTGGGTTTCAAATTGTGAGATTTAAGAAAATACTAAGTCATTTAGGTTGGCGAGACGTGGATCTTTCACTGATAAAAATAATGTAGAAGTTTCTGTCTCTATTGAGGCGTAAGAACTATAGAACTGTTTTACTTCTTAGGCTGCAAGTTTTTTATCTGAAAGTTGGTTCTGGTGCTTGATAAATCTCTGGTTGATCATTATATCATTTTTGAATAGTGGTTCTGCTACCTGCCAGATAAAGAAGTAAGTTTTTGTTGACAAAACCTTTAATCTATCTTTTAATTCCCACTGGAAGCATCTTCTTTCTTGTCTCTCATCTTATTATCAATCAAGTATGTAAGACTCAATCTTTCTGTCTTGTCCGTCCTCAGTTTTCTACCTCTTCTCATGTCACAAACTGTAGAAGTACTCTTAGATGTCCACAATTTGTTCTCTTATGTTACTTGTTGGTTTTTCATATCAATGTGGAGACTAGCTATACATGAGAGCAGATAAGAAAGTTAACAACATAAGATCGCTAATATGTTCCTGTCAGAGTGAGCATATTAGTGGGGAGAGAGACCGAGAGTGTGTACGAAGATTGATGCCTTTAATTGCTATTTCTGTTTTGTGTGTATATGTGCCTATGTGCTTTTTTTTTGGTTGTTTGAATCCTGAAGAGATGATTTAACTTGTAGATTTGCTCTGGCAGCTAGGTGAAGCCATAATAATATGAGCCATTGTAGTTGTTGGTCCCTTACTTGGTAGTTAGTACCTCCATGATATTGAAGAATTATTTCATTTTCAACAGTTTTCCTTCAGTGATCATAAAAGTCTGGTGGATGTTATGAGGCAATGCCAAATTAAGTCACAACTGCTAATTAAGAGTATAGCGCTTGTCAATTGGAATTTGAATATTTTCCTTTCCTGTGTTAGTAATCATCACTCGTCACTGATAAGGGTAGATACTACTCTTACCACTTATCGTACCTAATACCTTTAGCGGATTGGTCTTGTTGTTGTACTTGAGTAATCGGCGGATTGCCAATTTTTTTTTTTATATTTTCCCTCAGTCGGGAGTTGCTTCTGGTACGTCAGTAAGGAAATAGTTCTGATTTTTGCCAATTAATAGTAATTTTCATAATTTTATTAATCCCTATCAAAAAAAGAAGTGATAATAGTTTTCATTTTTTAAATGATTGAGATAGGTTGCTCTGTTTGACGATCAAAAGAATGAGACGTCAGACCAGGATGAGGCTGAAACTAAACCAATGGAGGCTGATGCAAATACCGTGGAGCCAACATCTCAAGCTGATGATTGTGATGAAAAGCCTGATATCAATGATGTGCCAATGGAAGAAAATAAGGTACTTTAAAACCTTCTACTCTCCCAAGGTGAAGAACTTTGATATGGAAAATGCTAAAGGAAAAAAACAGGCACATAATTGACTATTACCAATTTTATCTGTTTTTTTTTTTTTTTAGTTATATTCTTACTTCATTATAAAAAAAAAAACTAGTATGAAGCTGTTTAAATGTGATTTGGGGGAAGACGAAGTAATGGCTTAAATATTTGTTTCTATTTCTTTCTCAACTTTGAATCAAGCAATTGATTTTGATGGGGCTTAATATTTTGTGGGGCTGTGTAACTCGGGTTCTGTTCAATTCATGAAAACATATTCCTATGTCCATTCTTTGAGCATGCTGTAGTCTTTTTATGTTATCAAGTTTTTGTTTGATCTTAGACTATTTCAAAAAAAGCTGTTTAAAACAAAATATATCCTGCTATGGATAGAAACGGATGTATTAATTGGTTTATTTAATAACAAAAGAATCGAACTCACCAAGAGAGTGATGGAAGCCTCCTAATATGGCAGTAGAAAATTGATTAATCGGTCAAGTTTCTTGAACTAATGATGATTTTGGGGCCAACTAAGAGATGGCGATCAATATTTGGGGTTTTCCATTGTCCCTTCCAAAAGCTCAGTGATGCTGGCTGGAACCAGAAGTCGCTTAAGAGAACATGAATACGGTGCTTCACTTACCCTTCATTAGAAGCTTCTGGCTCTTTTTCTCCGCTGTGTGTTACATAGCAGCGAAGCTGAGGGCTTATGTTTTCCCCCAAGTGTGTGCCAGAGTGAAGGTTTTGATATTGACAAGGGAAGTTCTGGTCATCCCTTACTGGTCTATCGGGTAAAGAGAAAGAAATGTTGCAGGTTGGAGGGAAATAGAGACGAAAATAGAGGGGCCTAGAAGAGATATTCCAGTTGATTGGAGGGGATCAGAGATGGAGGTTTCTGTTTCAAGTAAACACTAATTAATCTTTCGATTGCTGGATATGATGAAGAAATCTCACTTATGAAATATAATCCGTAGTCTGTACTTTTAGATCACCCTAGGACTCATGGAAAATTACTTGAAGGCCTTCTTTGAATCGTCTCCATATACGAAAAAAATTCTTGAGAAGTTCTCGTCTGTTTTAAGCCAACAAGTTTTCCCCTTTCACCTCTTTTTTCTTTTAAAATGAAAACAATAGTATACTTTCTTATCAACCAAGCAGTTTCTTCTTTTCTTTTTTATCTTTCTTGATTTTTTTCTGTTTCGTTTGTTCCTGGTGTTGTTCTTTAACTTTGCGAGTATACTGTGCGTGAGCTTCTTCTAATTGCTTTTTTACACATCAGGATCCAGAGGATAAACCTCCAGAAAGACAAGATTTAAACGAAAGCACACTGGACTTGTCTTTGGGCTTCACGGACCATGAGGATAACGATGCTGACTCGAAAACCAACCAGACAAAAGACGGTAAATTGGACAGAGTAAACTCCAGTAGCACCGGGTAATGCTGCCGGTATCAGTTGGGCGTTTTTAACTGCATTAATCCTTAATTGACAATGGCTTTAGGGTAATTGTAATGTAAAAACCATTGTACTAGAATATAGACTCACAAAAAAGTTCTTCCCTATTGACTGAGTTGATATTTTTTTCACCGGCATTGTAGTAAAACAACACTATGATGTTGGACTTGGTTGAATGAAATATAACCTTGTTTGATTTCTTATAAAACTCCCATTTGCAAGCATATGCATATTCATGTCTCTGGGAACAAAGTTGCTGCCTTCGTTTATCAAATCGTCACATTAACCGCGCGGTAAGTATCACAAGAAGTACAGAGGAGTACAGCTACACATTAACAGCAACAACATACCCAGTATAATCTCACGAGTAGAGAGGCTGTTTCCGATAGTTCTTCAGCTCAAGGAAAGCAAAAACACAACATTTATGAAGACATACGAGTAACAACATGCAGGTTGTGCTTCTTGTTAAAACAATCATGCCTGAATCGAGATAAAAGATGCCTATTGAATCAAGAAAAAGTGATGGTGTTATCTACAAAAAGACTGTGTGACTCGGACTCTTCAAAAATGTCGACATACAGGCGTGTAGGATCCTCAAAAGTAGGGTATTTTTAGAGAATTAGAGAATCCGACACATGTGTGACCATATTTTTGGAGAGTCCAAGCAGAGGATTCTGTTTCATCACAATTTTATAATGATCTTGAGCATTAACCACATGCTTTTTTTTTTTTTGATTGATAACAAATTCGACGTCCATGATGCATGGGGTTCGAAATTCAAGGGATAACGGGTCTCTCCCTATAATTCACACATCACATGTTGCTCTATCGCCCCTAGAGTTAAGCCCCGGAGGCTAGCATGCATCAAAGTGAGGCTATTATCATGTTTAGTGCTTCGCTTTTCTTTATGAAATTAATCACTTTGATATGTAAAAATCAGATAACATGCCATTTAGAAACGAAACACTAAAAATTAACCATATCGTACCGATAGAAAAAGAGAAAACAAATGGACCAAACACTTGTTCCCACCTTAGCTAGTACATATATTGAGTTATCAAATAAAGAGTTTGTGATTTGGGGTAACATGAATAATGAATTTATATCATAAAATTATCAATGTACAAAGAAAAACACCAATAGGTGAGCTTGGAATTCGAAACTTGTATTCAAGTAACCTTCCTCCATTACATTAGCTATGGTAAAAATAAATAAAGGAGGAAACATGAAGGTAGGAGTCCAATTCAGTAGAGGGCATGTCATCATAGCTTTTTTACTCCAGCATATATTTCTTCAAACGATTTTCATGAGTCAAGGGGTCCAATGGAAACAACCTCGCTACCCCTAAAGTTTGCGATCACCCACTATGTTGTTGTTGTTGGCATGTCATAGCGGCAAATAGGGCAATAATGGCTCTTGTCTAACCAGGTTGTAATAATGCAATCTCCATGAAACATATGCGAACAAGGCATGCACACGATCTTTGGCCCCTCCTTGCCAAGTTGTTCAAGACAAATGACACAGTCTTGATCATTCAAACATTGATCTTCATCAATCTCCATTCTCTCCGGCAACTGCATTATTGATGTCTTACTAGCAGGTACCATCCCTCCATTCAAGCGCGATGGCGTTCCTTCCAGCCTCCCATCCAAAATATATTCCATTTTCAACTTCATCTCAACTAACAACTCCACGTTTTGGTAATTAGCACATATTTGAGCATTGGCTGCTTTTCCATTAAGATGAGGGTAATATATATTTCACAATTAAACCGAGATTTCATGCTACCTTTATGTTTAGATCATATCTACAAGTCTTTGCTTCATTATGACTTCCATTTTGATGGCTATATTAGGATTATTTCTCAATATTGATTATGCACTGTCTATATCTCTTTGGTACTATGTGGAAGAATTTTGGACGTCGATCTCGAAATCAATTTAGTCTAAAAAAAAAAAAAAACTAAAATGAATCCACATAAATGGATATAACAATTAGTTATCCATCCTATCAATTTTCTTCATGATTTTCCTTTGACTTCCTGGAGTATTTGGATTAAAAAAAAGAGGAGAGGGTTTATTTCTTTATTGAATGTGATAGGGTTTGAATGCATGTAACAAAGCAGCAAAACCATATTACTGAGAATTTACAGCTTTAGTGTTGTACTTAATTCTCTGAGCTGTCATCTGTGCATATTATAAACAAAAGGCTGTGAATATTTCAACTCATATAACAAGTCAATAATCATTTTACTTCTCTTGCTTTCCATCTCGTCTTCTAATGTATAAGGCTTCACGTATAATTGTTTCTCATGTTCTGTTTCTTACTATGTTGCTCGGATTCTTCAAAAATATCATCGGGTTCATGTCAAATCCTTCAAAGGTAGTGCATATTTGAAGAATCCGACACGGATGCGGCAACATTTTTGGAGAATCCAACAACAGCAAACTACAAATCAGATTTTTCCTCCCTAAAGTTTTGCCAGAAAGCTACCCTTCAGCTTCGAAAGTGGAAGCCGAATAGTACTAATGGCTACGTTAATATCAAGAGAAGATGATGTATGTTCTGTGTTGTTTCACTGAAGTTTTGATGATTTACAAACTATACGGGACCTGGTCCTTGTGAAACTCAGGATCATATGCAGTCACTTTGAACACAGCTGGAAAAGTGAACTTTCTGCAGAAAAGTAGGTGGCACGGCAGCAGAGGTCAGTGGCGGAACCAGGAAAACATACAACTAGTTGAAGGGGGGTCAAAATCTACTATATATAGATAAAAAATAATTTTAATCATATATAAATAGTATAATTTTCCGTCGAGAGGGGTTCGGATGAACCCCCTGGACAAAAGGTGGCTCCACCCCTAGCAGAGGTACCAACCTTGTCCAATCAGAGGCGTCCTAGGTTTTTGCTCTCTCTTATAAAAGGATCATCTCAAGAAGCAAAACCTAGTTTCTGCAAACAAGATTTCATAAAATTAAAAGCAAAAGCCACTCTCAAAGAAACATAGCTCATTCTCAGCAAAGGACCTGATCCAAGAGAAGATGATGTACTGTCTGTGCCTTTTTTAGCTTGGTAGTTGAGATGTCTAGCGATGAAATGAAGGTGAAAATAGTACCATGGTTATGGAGGAACATTCCCTCTAGAGAAATCCAAACAACCAAAAATAGCTTGGAGTTGGAGAAACACCATGCTCTACTCAATTTCTTTCATTCATGATAGTATCGTGAACTATTTCAATCGAATCTTCAAATTAAAATCCATAAAATCTCTTAATTCACTTTCAAATTTGGTATGATTATGAATGAGAAAATAAGGGAAGTTATAAAGTGTCATAGTCAATGGAAATCTCAGCCACATTAATGTAAGAAATTTCTAAGAAAATTAATTCTCTTGGAACTCATAACCTAGAAAGTGTAAATGAAGGGTAAAATTGGAAGAAATTTCCTTCATGTCTCTTGAAGAATGAACAATTCACTTATTTTGGACATTGAAAAATACCCCAACAATTCAATTATTTTGGACCCTATCCCCCCCTTCCCCCGAGATTTACAACTATACTTACTTCACATTAAATTAATGTATCAACAATTTTATGATGTCTGAGCTATATAGAATTGCTGTATATACCGAATAAAAATCAATTTATAAATTAATCTTTTATATTTCAAATTTGTGTAGAATATAGAATGTGCATACTGACTATTCAGTATGTAAATCTGTGTATGAAACTTAATATGTGTATGGAATGCGGTTTGTATCAACTAGAGGATTTACTACCATCAATTTTGTCTTCTCCTTCAAATTTTTTGAAAATTAATGTCAATTGAATTAAATAAATAAAATTTAAAATCAGGAAATAATATCAAATAAATGTGTTGAATGAGAGATCTACCTTTTAAATTTTTGATGCCTTTATATATATTTTGTTATCAATTATTCAGTTATCCAATTTTGATAGTTTTTACCGTGTGTTTTGCTTTCCTTTTAATTTATTTGATAGATTTTGTTAGATTTTTATTGTTATATTTTAAAAAGTTAAAACTACTGTTAGTTTTTATAATATTGACTCTTAAATAGTTATATTTATTGATTTGCCCCAAAAGTGAAAATAGGGACATCAAGTAGTGACCAAGTTATGTTATACCAACCCGTCCATTTGCCACCTTTACAACCTTACAAATATACATATGTATATATGTATTAATTAATGGAAAATTTTCAGAAATAGCTAACATTTAGGTAATAAATGAGGCGTCATTGCTAAAGTTTGCCTTATTACAAGACGCAGCTACAATTTAGTAGTTAAATATACAAATTTAGAAATTGTATACACAAATACAAATTCGCTTTAGGATTTGTATATGAGCCCTGAAATTCGCTTTATATACAAATATAAATGTATATGAGCTCCGGAATTAGAGATTTGTATAAGAGTCCGGGGATTTGTATATGAGTCCCGAAATATACCAATACATAAATACAAGAGAAGTGTATATTAAACTATTTAATATAAACCCCAGCAACAAATGATAATTATTTTAAACATTAGCTACTCTTGGTAATTATGACTTTATGTCACTCAGGGGCGGCTCAAGAACGTCGGAGGCCTAAAGCGAATCTTTATTAAAAGACCTCAAGCTTAAAAAATAAAATCATATTGAGTACCTTCATAGAATTAAACTTCTCATTTTGTCCTAAATAAGATGATTTATAGTCACCTAAATATCTATATGATTTATTTTAGATCACAATTTTAATAATCATTTTTTCTTTTTTATATTTCGTAACAAGTCAAAGTGCATCACATAAAATGAGATCGAAAAAATATAATACTCCCTCCGTCCCATTTTATGTGGTCTACTTTGATCGGCCACAGAGTTTAAGAAATAAGGAAAGACTTGGTGATGTTTACCAAATTGCCCTTTATTAAAAATGTACTACTACTATCTTTAATTAAGTGGGACCAATAAGAGTAAAAGAGTAATTATTTTTTTTAAAAGTTACCAAATAAAGAAATATGACATATTTTTTGGGACATACCAAAAAGAAAAGTAGGCCACAAAAAATGAGACGGAGGAAGTATTAATTAAGAAATGAGGCCTTGAAAATTTGGGGGCTAAAGCCATTGCTTCATTGGCTTGACCCTTAAGCCGGCGCTGTTTCCACTCTACCTAATTTTTCCTTAATTTAATTATATATTGTACATAAATTAATAGTGTACATGATTAGAGGGATTAGAAAAAATGATCCCTGTATAATAACATGTAAGCATGATATTTCAATATTTATAAATACAAAAATTCAAGCTATGTGAAATATTGACTTATAGGTGGATTTTTAATTCACCAATTTATTTTAAGTGAAGTTCATATATATCCAAACCTAACTCAATTTCTACAAATATTTTTCTTCACTTCAAATTCAAATACTCTATTTTTAAACCTCAATTCAAAAACCTACTAAACTTTGCTTATTATTCCATTCTGATTAACAAAGTACTCCCTCCGTTCCATTTTACTCAATTTCTTTTGAGTTGACACACCCATTAAGAAAACATTAATTACAAATGTATTTTACAAAACTAACCCTATTAATAATGTTTTAAAACACTAAATCTAACTATTACTCCCACCGTTCATTTTTACTTGTTCACTTTCTTATTGACACAGGGATTAGGAAGCAGTAAATGATAGGTGTAATTTTACCATATTACCCTTTGAATATAATAAATTTAATGCTTTGAAAAATGCATTAGATAATGAATCATATTTAATGCTAAGGGTAAAATGGGTAGAAATAGGTAAATTATCCATTAATTTTATAAACTGAACAAGTATTGTTGCACATCCCAAAATAAAAAAGTGGACAAGTAAAGATGGACGGGGGAGTACTATTTTCTTTAGTTATTTAATATTGATGGTAATATGGAAAAGAAGTAATAAAATACTAAATCAAAAATGGACAAATAGTTTGAAACAAACAAATTTAGAAAGAAGACCAATTATTTTGGAACGGAGGGAGTATATTCTTTTCATATAATGGTATCAAGAACATTCTTTGACAAATTTTTCGAATCATGGAAATAAAAAATTCCCCTTTTTTGGGGGCATTTGATTTCATTGAAAGAAAATTTATTTCTGTGGTTTGGGAATATTTTATTTCATTGGAAAAAATAATTATTTTCTGTCGTCCTTTGGGAACATTTAATTTCATTGAAAAAAGCTAACCTAGTCCTTTCTTTGGAGCCAAGTAATGTTGAGTGTATTTGGGGACCCCACACCAGAAAACTCAAAACTAAGAATATGTTTAGATTAGTTTAGTTTATTTTAGGTATTTTAAAGTGTTTTTCTTGTATTTTGATAAAATAAAAAAAATGCTTTTAAATTTAAAAAGAATAACTGGGTGTGTTGAAGCTTTCGATATGCATAGAGTCTGTTAAAGAATCGGACCATAAGTCTCTATTATATACTCCCTCCGTCCTATTTAGTTGGGCATATTCTAATTTACACGATAATTAAGAAATCATAACTGAAATGATGAATTTTATTATTTTACCTTTTACCCATATTAATAATATTCATTGGACATAGGAATGAATATTGGAATTATAGTTAAATATAGGAGCAAAATGGGAAAAAAATAATTAATTATATCTTAATTTAGTAAGTGATCAACTAATATGATACATTTATTTTTAGTAAAATGATCAACTAAAATGAAACGGAGTGAGTACTTACTTGCATTTTCGTAAGTGATTATTTTCACAACTTGAACATGTGACAACAACTTTATACCAAGCAAAGTCCAAAGCAAGTCCTGAGTCGGGGTTTATCCAAAACAGCCACTGATATGAACTGTGTACACTTTAGTCTCTCCAGACTCCCACTTTGTTGTAATACACTGGTATGTTGTTGTTGTTGTTGTAAAGTCCAAAGCAAAGTCCAAATGAGTATACATTCTTCCAAGAATCCAACTTTTCACCTTCTCTTTAAACTCCCTCACTCTTCCCTACAAATTCAAGAACCCCATACTTCCAAGAACCATTCCAAATTCCGCCCCATTCCTTCATTGTATGTATGTTTTCTCTCCTCCAAAAATAACAATCTTTACTTTTATATGTTCTTTCTTTCCTTTTTTTCAGTTTTGGGTATGTTGAACTTTATATTTATTAAATATTGAAGCAAATTTGATTGCTTTTTTGCTTTTTTGGATTAGTAGGGTAATCATATATGTATGTGGGGTTTTGTGTTTTATATGAACAATTATATAAATATATGCTTTGTTTACTTTTATTTATTGTTGTAAACTCTGTTTGTGATATCTTTATGTTGTGATATTCTTGTTTTAGTAAAAGGGTAATGCTAAAGATTGATGGGGTTGGAATTATAAGTTCATTCATCTATGATCAATGGCTGGTTATAGTAATTTATATATTGGTTTGACCCTGCATAATAATGTGTATTTTCTTGTTCTACTCTATTTTCTCTAAAGATTGGTGCTTTTAATCACTTTTTGTGCCATGTGGAGGGGTAGGGGATACGGTGAACTAGAAAACAAAGAACAAACAAACAAACAACATATCCGGTATAAGTTGTGGGGTCTGGGGAGGGTAGAGTGTATGCAGACGTTACCCCTACTGGTAGAGAGGTTGTTTCCGATAGACTCTCGGCTCAAGGGGAATAAAGTTTGAAATAGTTCAGAAAAAAAGTGTTAGAAGTATGAGCAATAGGAGATAGCAGCAAAAACAACATAGAGTAGCAAAAATAGCAGATAGTAACATGACAATAACTGCAACAAAATAATACGGTGGTCAAAGTACAAGAAACAACAAATAATAACAGAAATTGAAGGACAGGAAACTGCAGGAGCAACTAGAAAACTTTACCTAAAATGTGGTGTTTCAGACTTGGTAGAATCATTTTTGTCCAAATTGTGATACTCGAGAAGTTCTAGGCTTTGGTCTAGTGGTAAGAACACAACTTATGATTTGTGGGTGAGGTGCACTCTGCAGCTGACAAAATGGTATTTAAGTGGAGAAGGACAGAGGGGCGGGCAGATTATCTATCGAGTTTTGACCATGCACCACTGGGTGTTGGGGATTCCTCGATTATCAAAAAACTAAAAGCAAATTTTGCTACTTGAGAATGAGACACAAGGCCAACCTGTTTCTTAATAAGGGAGGAGCTGTTGGCTTAGGCTCTACAAAACTTGCACCAGCTTTTACATAAGTTGGACCTCCTTTGAGGAAATGGAACAAATGAGATTTCTTGGAGGTTAATTTGACTGTAGGCGCTTGCAGGTTGAACTGATGAATTACACATCGAAGTCTAATCTTGTTGGTGTAGAATAAATGAATTCCCTTTATCCATTCAACTCAATTTGTATTTAGATACAAGGTATTAAATCTGTTATTACAATGACCATCAGCTTATGCAAGCTTGAGAGTTGAGATTAGTAATGCTATTCAAAGCTCACAGGTGGTGTCTTAAAAAAGTATTTAACACGTGGAATGTCATCACTGATCCTAGGACTACTCTCACCAAATATTACTATATAAGGCAAAAAGTGCTAAGGTTTTTTGGAATTTTTAGCGTAAATCTCAGGCTTTAATGAAGAAAAAGATACAAACATATATTCATTTTTCAAGAATAATAATTATAAGCACAAAGCAATAAATAATAATATTCGGTGCCTTGGTGACTACACTGAAGTGCCTGCTAAGCAACGCGAAACATTCAGCCTGTTTTGCACCTAGTTTCAGGGTTTAAGTGCACATTAAGCGAGCCGTTGATGCATTGTACCCGAGCACGTTTAATTCTGAGTTTTAAGATCATTTCACAATTTGCTCTATACTTTATCTGTAGCATTCTTTGGACTGACAGCAGGACTTGTAGCTTTTAAGGGAATATATATACACACACACACGTAGTTCATGTTCTGCTGCCATTTTCTTCAGTTCTACTTTCACTGCTGATTAGTTTTGCTGTCATCCTTTTCTACTTGATCCTAGTCTCTTACCTACTAGAATGAGAAATTGTTTGATGTTCTACCAGTTCAACACTATACAGAGAATGTAACTATTTACTGGTCAGTTTATAGTTAACCATGTGATTATTTGACTCATTAAAGTTTCCCTAGCCCAAAAGGCCTCTACTCTTAGGAGAGCAAATTGACTGGCTAGTTATCTAACTTATACTATAATCTTTATTTGGCTAGTGTTTGACCATTTTCCTTGAAGTGATTTTGTTGTGATCCTTTGGTTAGTTATTCCTTGTTTATTAGTACAGCTAGTTCTATATCTCTTCTCTTTTGATGCAGATCGATGAGTATGAATGTGGTCCTGTGCATTGTCTGAAACCTTCGCTTTAGTGCCATGCCCTCGGTCAAACAATTTATCTTTCTTACTTTGTAATTAAGCCTGATACTGAATTTCATCCTCGTACCCCTGCCCATGGCCACTGTTTCACCTTTCTCCCCTCCCTTTCCACTCCCAAATACTAGCTCAAAGTGTCAGTCTCCATTGCTTCAACCTGATCTAGAGCAACTAGAAGCACAACAACATCAGCTGCAGCCACAACAAGCTGCTGTTGAGCAGGTAAATGATGAGCGTCTTCATGGTTCATCTATCAAAACCCCTGAATCAGGTGTTAGTTCTAATCATGCTTCTGTCAATCATTCGGCAACTGCATACCATGTTGCGTTCAATCAAGACTACGGCTGCTTTGCTATCGGCACTGATCGCGGTTTCGGAGTCTTTAACTGTGTCCCTTTCTGTGAGTCCTTTTGTCGATACTTCGAAAATATAGGTGGTATTGGAATTATTGAAATGCTCTTTCGCAGCAATATTTTAGCCTTTGTTGGACGTGGAGACCATCCACAATATCCCCGAAACAAGGTCATGATTTGGGATGACCACCAAAGCCGTTGCATCAGTGAGCTTTGTTTCCGGTCAGAGGTGCGCAGCATCAGGCTTCGGAAGGACTGCATTGTGGTAGTTCTTGAGCAGAAGATATATGTGTACAATTTTTCTAATCTGAAGTTGTTGTTTCAAATTGAAACAACTACAAACCCAAAGGGGCTCTGTGAGGTTTCACAAAACGCTGGTCCACTCGTATTGGTGTGCCCTGGTCTTCAAAAAGGTCAAGTTCGGGTCGAACATTATGCATCAAATAAGACAAAAGTCATTGTAGCACATGACTCGGTGCTTGCATGTTTTGCTCTTACTAGGGAAGGCAACCTGCTAGCAACAGCAAGCACCAAGGGTACACTAATCCGGATTTTCAACACGCTAGAAGGTACATTGTTACAGGAGGTAAGGAATTATTCTCATGATTGTTGTAGTTTGGTTCTACTGTCACATATTCTTTTGTTACAAAACCTGAAGTAATATCAGCATTTCTGTTGTTCATACTTTTTTCCCCCTTATCGGACCAAAATAAGAATACTCAACGGAGGGGATAATGACATTTTTTTATGAAGTAAGAATTAGTATCATGGAGGGATAATTACATTGTTACATGTCCTTGAATTTTTTTGTGTTGCTTCTTTAGTAGTGTTCTCCACTCTCCAGTTGATTTAATTACCTTACCTATTGTCAGTCTCCATTTATCCCGTTCTTATGATCATTGAGCATCATGCTTGACTGGCTAATCATCCATATTATATTGTATAGTTGTTTGCCAACTTACTGGAGCAGTTTCACTTGCTCCATAATTTCTTCATTAGGTTTTACCTTTGGCTTCCATTATTCTGATATTATCTTCCCCCACTCCCACCCTCACTTAGGTCACCCATTACATTTTATCCAAAAAATGAACAATATTTGAAATCAAGAAACCTGTATGGTGTCTCACCCTCTTACCCCCTTGAACCCAAAACAAATTTAATAGACATGGTTGGTTAGTTCTTGTTTTTCTCTTGAATGAGTTTTCCTCCCATAATCGCAAGAGTAATTTCTACATTTTGTTATCCATAGTATGGTGCTGGACATACTTGATAAAGATTGTAAGATTTAACTTTTTTTATGGTTTTCTATTTGTTCTTGGCCTGCCTACAAGATTAAACTTCCAACTAATTGTGTATTTTGACTTACCTTTCAGCCTACTAACAGCGTTTTACATGCATTTCCTTTGCTAAATAACGTATGATTCAGGTAAGAAGGGGTTTGGATAGAGCAGAAATACATAGTGTTTCATTTTCTCCAACTGCTCAGTGGCTAGCTGTCTCCAGCGACAAAGGCACTGTTCATGTTTTCAGCGTCAAGGTCAACCGAGGGAACTTGAGTGCTAACAAGTCAAATTGTTCTCCCAACTCCCGTGCTCCTGTGGCGACCTCTAGTTCATTCTCCTTCATCAGAGGTATCTCTAAAGCAGATTTAAGGTTTCTAGTTTATATTTTAAAAACTTAGATGGGTATCCATTCGTGCTCAATAAAATTATTTTGGCACTTCAATATGGATATTTACAAATCCTTGTTAAGCAATATAAAATTCTGCATGTAAATTTCTAACTCTGACTATCCCTACGAACATGATCTTCGTTTCCTGATTATCAGGCATCTTTTAAAGTAGTGAAAATATTCTACTACATGCACTCCATATGGGAATTGCAATCACTACCATAGAGAGCAAACTTTTGTTTTTTGAAACACCTTACCTCTACATGATACAATATTCTTCTTTGTCTATTTATCAAGGCTCAAGCACAGAACTCCAGAGGGTTTATTCGGCGTAATTGTACCATGTAGTTAAAAAGCTTTTTGAGTGAGTCATTTTAACTCTGGTCTTTCAGCATTGTGTGGTTTATAATCAGTGGTAACTGGTAAATGTGACTTTATAGGTTAGGTGATTAGTGAAGTTATTTTTTTTAAAGAGCATCCTCTAATGCCGCTATGGAGTAAAATAGCATAATATAACTTGCGTTTTTCTCGTTTGTAGTGATGATTCATAAGCGGATAGGTGATTAACTTGTTATGGCTGATGGAGATTTCTTGTCATCTGGCCATAATAGATTTAGCGTTATTTGCTTGAGCTGAACTTTTGGGCCATGGAAACTGCTTGCTTTGGACATTGTGATGCACAGAGCACAGGCTATAACTTCTGTTTCCACCTCTGTGATTTTGCCTGAAGAATATACTTTGGGGCATTTTCATAGTTAATGTTACGTCTTTCAAGGAAACTTTTGCTCTGTCCCGCTCCTGCTCCCTTCATGTATACTAGGTTATCACCTAGCACATACACTATTGCCACTTCTTTCTATGATAAAGTGATGAACTATTAAATGTGAGAGTGGAGATGTGGCTGTGAATGCCACAGTTTTAACTTCTGCAAGGTTCTTGAATTCATGCTTAATTCTCGCAGGAGTTCTTCCCAAGTATTTTAGCTCAGAATGGTCTGTGGCTCAATTCCGACTGCCTGGAGTTTCTCAATACATAGTTACATTCGGTAACGAAAAGAATACACTGATAATTCTCGGCTGGGATGGAAGGTTAGTTAACTCTTGCAAGGTTGTCTTTCTTGTAACATATTCATCTTTGCAGTAGTCTCAAAAATCTCATCTTTCCAGTATTTGCCACCTAGGAATTTGATTTCTGCTTTAGCATAAAAATTTCATCAAAATCCTAAATGTTTTAAAGCTTTCATAGAACTAACTAAACATGTTTAGATACTAACACACATCTTATCTAAAAAAAAGATTTGGTAAAAGATATTGAAGACATAATTAAGTAAACAAAAATGTTGTAAGTTACTCTCCTTTTGGTTGTTAAACAAATTAGATAAAGAAAAACATACTCTCTCTAATGATTTAACTTTCTGAATAAGATGATTATACTATTCAACAATGTATCCAAGTAGATAAAGGTCCTATGTTCAAATCTCCTTGCCTCCGTTCATCAGAAAAAATCACGCACATAAGCGGCGTATTGGGGATTTAATTAACTAAATATCCCATCTCTAATAATTTTAAGTTTAAGTAGAGTGTATGCCGACTTTACCCCTACCTCGTGGAGCTAGAGAGGTTGTTTCCGAAAGACGCTCAACTCATGCATCGCATATCAGAGAAGTAAGAAAAAGAACATATAGACGTAAAGAAGACAGAAAATAATAGAGAGCATTATATAACATTCAGCGAAAAGGAACAGCAGTAGTGAAATAGTGTGATAACCGGAGCACAAGACACAACATGTAGTAACAGAAAATGAAGGACAAGAAACTACGGGAAAATTGTTGATACTGCTGTTATGAAAGGAAGAACAGGAACAATGCACCAAATTGCCACCAAGCCTACCCTGCAAGACACCGCTTCACTACCTATCAACCCTCCACTCTAATTCGTAGCCTCCATAATTTCCTATCTAAGGTCATGTCCTCAGTAAGCTGAAGGTGTGTCATGTCTTGTCTAATCATCTCTCCCCAATGCTTCTTCGGCTGGTCTCTACCTTTCCTTAAAACCACCAGTGCCAACCTCTCACACTTCCTCATTGGAGTGTCTACACATGCTCAAACCATCTTAGTCTCACTTCTCTCATCTTGTCCACCACGGAGTTCACTCTGACCTTATCCGTATATCCTCATTCCTAATCTCATCTCTCCTAGTATTGCCCCCATGACCACCTCAACATTCTCATTTCCACCATTCTCATCTTTTGAACATGAGACTTCTTAATTGGCCAACACTATTCCCTATACAACATAATCGGCTTAACCACCGCTCTGTGGAACTTACCTTTAAATTTTAATGGTACATTCTTGTCACATAGAACTCCGGAGGCGAGCCTCCATTTCGTCCACCCCGCTCATATACGATGTGTGACATCGACGTCGATCTCCTCATTTTCTTGGAATATCGGTAACAAACACTACAAATAAAAAGAGTCATAAAATCGATAAAGTGATCATCGAATGGTGGAGCAGTTGTCCATTGATTACATTACAATCACTTTTGAAGCAGCGAAATATGATTTTAAAAGTGATTGTAATGTAATCAATGGCCAACTGCTCTAGCATTTTTTAATCTCGTCATCGATTTTGAGACTCTTTTGATTTGTTGTGTTTTGTTTGTATAAGAATGCCAATAAATGAAATAGACTTGAGAGGAAGTAGAAACAGAATATTCGTTATGGAAGATATATTGATGTGATTATTATACAATCTGTTATAATATGAAACTCTTTAGCTGCATAGAACTTAAATAAACCTGCTAAGGTTCTGTGAATTTTATTATATTATTGTATAGTTACGTTTTTCTCAAACAAATATACTCTTTTATTGTCTTTTGAAACCGAAAAACTTCTCATTTGGTCTTGGAATAACTATAATTTGTTCACAAATCAATTATATGAAGAGTAAAGTTTAATAGCGTATATAAGTTACCATTTTCAAAAAAAAAATTTAGTAGTGTATTTCTTTCATCAGCTTTATTATTCACTCTTTGTAAGAGGTATTTTTTTATAACACTTAGCAGAGTGTCATGCACTAAATAAAATCTCAACTTTCCTGAGTCTGGACATATACCATGTATAGTAATACCAATGCTTGTATAGAAGTAGTTCATATCGAAGAAAATGGAACAAATAAGTGATGATATCTGGTCATAAAACTCCTCAGGGATCTCTCCTTAAGCGAAAGACGGAAAAGGCTCTTATGATGTTTGCTGTCTTTTGTCTAAATTTTGTTGGAATGAAGAAAGATAAGTTTCAATTTATTTACATAGAGATACAAAGATCAAAACAACAGAATATTTGCGTTATCAATAGTGCCACTGTGCTACCAGCAACTGACATTGTCTTTCTTGCACAAGTCTGCATCCATTTTATACTAGTTCTTCCCTTTATGTAATTTTCTACCTGAATCAAGTTTGTCTTATAACTTCAGCTGGGATCTATCGTGTACTCCATCGTCAACACTGTCATATATGCGAGTTACTCCTCGTAACTACCCTCCATTAAGTTATTGACATCCCTATTCGTGTCGTGCAGCTTTTTCAGATGCAAGTTTGATCCAGCATCTGGCAAAGAGATGACTCAGTTGGAATATCACAACTTTCTGAAGCCTCAAGAACCTTGTAATGGACAGTATGGATGACAGCGTTTGTGCCCAGAAAGGATACTATGGCTTCCCTTTGTTTTGGCTTCTTTGCAAATAGTGGTAAATAGGCTTTTTGAGCATCACATATAGCTTGACATAGCATAAGCAAGTTAGTATATACATAAATTTTTTTTATAGATGTTGAACTCTCTTGATGAAAATCTAGCCTCCGCTATTTTATCAACACATACGAAGTACGAATTAAAGTTACTAAGTTCAATTGAACATGTAAGTGCTTAATTTCATTCTCCCTTGACAAATGAAAATTTCCTGACAACACATAGAATGCAATACCATGTAGTTGTTTGAAAGCCAATGTGAATGGTGTGTACTGGTAGTGAGTCGATACAACGAACAAAGGAAGAGCTTTCATTAAAATTTTAAGTTGTTTAGAAACAGAATCACTTACTTTCAAATCAAAAGAAAAAAAAATGATTCTTAGTGAGATCATATCATCTTTGTCCATATGTTACATCAAAAGATGTTCCACTTCTTACATCCATATATGCAATACCATGCAGTTGTTTCAAAGCCAATGTGAATAGTGAATACTAGATACAACCGACAAAGGAAGAGCTTCCACTAAAACTTTAACTTATTTAGAAACAAAATCACTTACTTCCAAATTTTAAAAAAAAATACGGTTCTAAGTGAGATCATATCATCTTTGTCCATGTGTTACATCAAAAATTATACCACTTCTTATATCCACAGAATGGAATAGCATACAGCTGTTTCAAAGCCAATGTGAACGGTGAATACTAGATACAATCGACAAAGGAAGAGCTTCCATTAAAACTTTAACTTATTTAGAAATAGAATCATTTTCTTTCAAATAAAAAAAGAAAGAAAGAAAGAAATGGTTCTAAGTGAGACCATATCATCTTTGTCCATATGTTACATCAAAAGATGTTCCACTTCTTACATCCACAGAATGCAATACCATGCAGCCGTTTCAAAGCCAATTCAATGTGAACGGTGAATACTAGATACAACCGACAAACGAAGAGCTTTCACTAAAACTTTAACTTATTTTGAAATAGAATCACTTACTTCTAAATAATTAAAAAAAAACGGTTCTAGGTGAGATCATATCATCTTTGTCCATGTGTTACATCAAAAGTTGTACCACTTTTTACATCCACAGAATGCTATAGCATACAACTGTTGCAAAGCCAATGTGAACGGTGAATACTAGATACAATCGACAAAGTTAGAGCTTCCATTAAAACTTTAACTTAAGAATCATTTACTTTCAAATAAAAAAGAAAGAAAGAAAGAAAGAAAGAAAGAAAGAAAGAAAGAAAGAAAGAAAGAAAGAAAGAAAGAAAGAAAGAAAGAAAGAAAGAAAGAAAGAAAGAAAGAAACGGTTCTAAGTGAGATCATATCATCTTTGTCCATATGTTACATCAAAAGATGTTCCACTTCTTACATCCACATAATGCAATACCATGCAGTTGTTTCAAAGCCAATGTGAACGGTGAATACTAGATACAACCGATAAACGAAGAGCTTCCACTAAAACTTTAACTTATT
Source organism: Capsicum rhomboideum (assembly GCA_031232105.1). Taxonomy (NCBI): domain Eukaryota; kingdom Viridiplantae; phylum Streptophyta; class Magnoliopsida; order Solanales; family Solanaceae; genus Capsicum; species Capsicum rhomboideum. Next base: position 2,254,202 of record CP124718.1, read on the forward strand.
TTGAAATAGAATCACTTACTTCTAAATAATTAAGAAAAAAAAACGGTTTTGGGTGAGATCATATCATCTTTGTCCATATGTTACATCAAAAGTTGTACCACTTTTTACATCCACAGAATGCAATAGCATACAGCTCTTTCAAAGCCAATGTGAACGGTGAATATTAGATACTACCGACAAAGGAAGAGCTTCCATTAAAACTTTAACATATTTAGAAATAGAATCAATTACTTTCAAATAAAGGAAAGCTAAGTGAGACCATATCATCTTTGTCCATATGTTACATAAAAAGATGTTCCACTTCTTACATCCATAGAATGCAATACCATGCAGCTGTTTCAAAGCCAATTCAATATGAACGGTGAATACTAGATACAACCGACAAAGGAAGAGCTTCCACTAAAACTTTAACTTATTTTGAAATAGAATCACTTACTTCCAAATAATATTAAAAAAAAATGGTTCTAGGTGAGATCATATCATCTTTGTCCATATGTTACATCAAAAGTTGTACCACTTCTTACATCACTAGCATACAGTTGTTTCAAAACCAATGTGAACGGTGAATACTGATAGTGAGTAGATACAACCGACTAAGGAAGATCTTGCACTAAAATTTTAACTTATGTAGAAACAGAATCACTTACTTTCAATTTAGAGAAAGAAAAAAAACAATTCTGAGTTAAATCATATTATTTTTGTCCATATATTACATCAAAAGTTGTTCCACTTCATGCAAGTAGACAATCAAGATCCAACTATTCTTTTGACAAATTAAATGAGTACTTGTGTAGTTGCAAATTATCGTTTAAGATTGAATTATACTAATAGCCATCTCCTCTGGTATTAATAGTCTTCAACTCGTTAATGTACAATGTTTGCCTTCTTAATATGCAATGTTTTGACTCGTTACTTGAGTTGTCTTTCTATTTGTATAAGATGAATTCAACTTTTATTATTAATTTGTTAAAGAATTTGAGGGTCAACACTACTAATTAGGGAAGTTGATACATGATTTTGGTGGAAATTATCGGGCGAACTCTGAGTGCTAGATCATTAGGCGTGTTTAGAACGCAAAGTTGAACACTTCGGAGCCTAAGCATAAGCCTCACAGAATTAAGTCTGGCACGTGAATCTCAAGACAGTTTGCAAGTGCCCCACCTAGGACACGTGAATCTCAAAACAGTTTGCAAGTGCCCCAATTTGTCAATTTTTAAGATTAAAGTTTTAGAATTTATATAATTAGAAACTAGATAAAATGTATTCTATTATACATTATAACCTTTTTGTGATTGAAAACACTTTAAATATGTATATGAAAAGGTGTTGTTTTGATTTTTTTTTTTTAATTTTTTTTTTCCCCAAACAATGGCAGTGTCATGTAGTGATGTAGAAAATCGAGAGTTTCCTTAATTAATATCTCCCAGCTTCTTTTGCTCCAAGTTAGTTCGTTCTTTGTGCTTTGATTTTTTTTTTTTTTTTTTTTTTGAAAAACAAATAGTTTTGGTATATTTTCCTTTTAAATGTATGATTTGAAGGGTGATTATGATTTTTCTAGATATCTTTAGCTTCTGATTTCTATACAGTTCCTCGACTATTAATGTTACCGTCGATTTGAGACAGTTAAATTTGTTTGTGGATCAAGAGCACGCATTACGACCTTAGCTTCGTTACACATTACGCATGGGTCAAGAGCACACATTACTTTCTTTTATCCATAACTAAAATAATTTTTTCGTACAAATATCCTTCCTTTACAATTAATATTATTAATGTGTTTTAAATTTATTAATAAAAAAAAACACTTCCTATTTTCTTTCTTTTTTCATTTTTTCTGAATTCTTTTTTAAATTTTACAAGTGCGTTCATCTTTGTTCTAATTTTCCTTTATTGCTTTTGTGTTTGAACATTTCAAGAAATTTTGTGGGCAACCAATTAGTTGTGTTAGTCATTATTAAGAGTATGATTCTTTTTACAATATACTTTTAATTTTTTTCCTTTTCATTGTTGTTAATCAAAATGTAATTTTCATTCACTAATTACTTGTACTTATAGAACTTTCAATTAAGAGTATGATTCTTTTTACAATATACTTTTATGATTCTTTTTACAATATACTTTTAATTTCTTTCCTTTTCATTGTTGTTAATCAAATGTAATTTTCATTCACTAATTACTTTGTGCTTATAGAACTTTCAATTTTTGTGATTTTAATTTTCTTTATTTGCTCTAGGTTCATGCTCTCATAAAGTGGCTCATGTTTAACAATCATGTGCTCATGCAAAAAATTTCTTTGACATAATTCAATGTCTTTGTGTAGTTAAACAATTTTCAAGAAACTTGACCGACTTTAAAACATTAGTGCTTTAATTATTAGAGTGAGAATTAGTTATTTTTATAATGTGTCTTTATTTTTTTTATTTTGATAATTGTTGCGGACAAAGGTACACATAAGGGTATATTATCGTCAAATAATAATAACAACAACAACAACAACATACCCAGTGTATTCCCACAGAGTGGCGTCTGGGGAGGATAAAATGTACGCAGTCCATACCACTACCTCCGAAGAAGTAGAGAGACTGTTTTCGATAGACCTCCGGCTCAGGACAGGAAAACAGTATATAAAGACGTAGTAAAACATAAAACAAGATGAAATAACACACACATAAAGAAATACAAAAACAAGACACCCACAGAGTAGTACTATACAAGATCTAACCGAAAGCACCCAAACCCCAAGAACAAAGAACTCCAAGGTACGTGCCAAGCACTGCGACTAGTAGCGTGGCTACAACGAAGCAACCCTATCTACTAGCTAGGCCTCACTCCAATGAACTAGCCCTCTACCCTAATCCGCGTCCTCCATTCCTTCCTATCTAGGGTCATGTCCTCTGTAAGCTATAACTGCTCCATGTCATGTCTAATCACCTCCCTCCAATATTTTTTTGGCCTACCTCTACCCCACCTAAAACCATCCATATTCAATCTCTCACACTTCCGAACTGGGGCATCCGTGCCCCTCCTTATCACATGACTAAACCATCTCAACCTTCCTTCCTGCATCTTGTCTTAAATCGAAACCACTCCCACCTTCTCCCGAATAGTCTCATTTCTAACCCTATCTCCCCTAGTAAGTCCACACATCCAACACAACATCCTCATTCCCGCCACCTTTAACTTTTAAATGTGGGAGTTCTTGACTTGCCAACACTCTGCTCCATACAACATGGCCGGTCGGACTGCTACTCTATAGAACTTGCCTTTAAGCTTAGGAGACACCTTCTTATCACACAGAACTCCAGAGGCAAGCCTCAATTTCATCCACCCTGCCCCAATACGATGTGTGACATCCTCTTCAATCTCTCCATTCCCCTGAATCAAAGACCCAAGATACTTAAAATTATCCCCCTTTCGAATAGCCTGAGGATCCAGCTTTACTACCACTTCATCCTCATGCCTCGAATCACTGAACTTGCACTCCAAGTATTCCGTCTTGGTCCTGTTCAACCTGAACCCTTTAGACTCCAGGGTTTGTCTCCAAACCTCTAATTTATCATTAACACCTCCCCGAGTCTCATCAATCAGAACTACATCATCCGCAAATAACATACACCAAGACACCATCCCTTGAATACGCCTTGTCAAAACATCCATCACCAAGGCGAATAAAAACGGACTAAGAATTGATCATTGATGCCTGCCAAAATCGAAAAGTGATCTGAATCTCCTCCCACCGTCCTCATACGAGTCTTCACTCCATCGTACATGTCTTTAATCGATCTGATGTACGCCACGGGGACACCTCTAGCCTCCAAGCACCTCCAAAGAACCTCCCTAGGGACTTTGTCGTACGCCTTCTCTAGATCGATGAATACCATGTGTAAGTCCCTCTTCCTCTCCCTATACTGCTCTACTAATCTTTTCACGAGGTGAATTTCCTCTATCGTCAAGCGACATGACTTAAATCCAAACTGGTTCTCAGAAATAGACACTATCTTTCTCAACCTCAGCTCGACCACCCTCTCTCATACCTTCATAGTGTGACTCAACAACTTAATACCCCTATAGTTGTTGCAACTTTGGATGTCACCCTGATTTTTGTATAACGGAACCATCGTACTCCATCTCCAAGCCTCGGGCATCTTCGCTGTCCTGAAAATGCCGTTAAATAACTCAGTCAGCCACCCTAAACCTGCCCTGCCAGTGCTCTTCCAAAAATCCATCAGGATCTCGTCAGGCTCAGTCGCCCCACCCCTACTCATCCTACGAATAGCCTCCTTGACTTCTTCAACCTTTATACCTCTACAATAACTGTAATGGCGACATCCCTCTGAGTGCTCCAAGTCCCCTAACACAATGTCGTTGTCCCCCTCATCATTCAAGAGTCTATAAAAATAGGACTGCCACCTCCTCTTAATGGGGGCGTCCTCCGCCAATACTCTGCCATCCTCTCCCTTGATGCACTTCATTTGGTCAAGGTCACGGGTCTTCCGCTCCGTAGCCTTGGTAAGCCTATACAACTTTTATTCTTCGTTTTTCTCCTCTAATCCCGCATATAAGCTTTCGAACGCTGCTGTTTTAGCCGCCGTAACAGCTAACTTAGACTCCTTCCTAGCTAACTTATACTCCTCCCTATTCGATCGCTTCTCCTCTTCATCTTTACTCTCAACCAACTTAGCATGCGTCACCTTCTTCGTCTCAACCTTTCTTTTAACTTCTCTGTTCCACCACCAGTCCCTCCGATACTGGTCGAATCGGCCCCTCAAGACACCCAACACCTCTCTCACTATCTCCTTGATGCAACTGGCAGCCCTTTCCCACATACTATCCACGTCCCCCTACTCTCCCACACACCTTTCACCGCCAACTTCTCTCACATTTCCAGAGCACTGACCGGAGTCAAGCTACCCCACTTAATTCTGGGCCGATCCTCCCCACCCCTCCTTTTTCTGCCCTTCTTGATATCTAAGTCCATCACTAGAAGCTTATGTTGGATCGAAAGATTCTCACTAGGAAAGACCTTACAGTCCTTACACAATGCTCTATCACCCTTTCTAACAGCAAAAAGTCAATCTGAGTCTTGGCCACCATACTCCGAAAGGTAACCAGGTGTTCCTCCTTCTTCAGGAAGCTCGAATTCATAACCACCAACCCAAAGGCTTTAGCAAAATCCAAAAGCGAGGCTCCTCCTTCATTCCTATCCCCGAAACAAAAACCTCCATGGACATCATCATAACCTCTCGATAATGACCCGATATGCCCATTGAAGTCCCCCCTATGAAAATCTTCTCTGATCTAGGCACGCCTCTCACCACCTCGTCCAAAATCTCCCAAAAACTCTTCTTCTCCTCCTCGTCCAAACCCACCTGCGGCGCGTAGGCACTAAAAATGTTCAACGTAGACCCTCCAATGACCAACTTTATCGTCATCAACCTATCGTTGATCCTCCTACCCTCCACCACTTGCCCCCTAAGCTCCTCATCTACTAGGATACCTACCTTATTCCTACGCCTTTCGCTTCCTGAGTACCACAACTTATACCCATTCACACCCCTAGCCTTAAAGCCTACCCACTTGGTCTCCTGGACAGAAGCAATATTAATCCTCCTTTTTCTAAGAATCTTTACGATCTTTATGGACTTACCTTGAAGGGTCCCTATGTTCCAAAACCCTACTCTCAATCTAGAGGCTCTTACATCCCACTTATCCCTACTACCCCTTGACCCCAACCCCAAACCTGACCCTGGCTCAGCCCTCTCCCTCGCCCCCACACCCGAAACAGTTCCCAACCATAACTCCATCCTCGACCCCGACCTAAAACATGACCCTAGTATACTATCAACCACCAAAGCCACTACTCCAAAAGACACGGAAGGCATGCACACATCACACTAAATCCCACACACCCAAGACAACAGACCAAACCTATAGCAACTAGGAAGACAATAATTAGAACACAAGCTAACATAAAGTAACTAAAAATCAGATGTCAAACACAGAAAGATTTGTGATTAATCGTTAACTAAACTAAACTAAACTAATTCAAATTATCTAAATAAGAAATAAAATTCTAGATTATAATTATAAACTAACTAAAATGGAAAGGAAACAAATAATCAACTTTTTTTTAAAAAAAAAGAAACAAAGAAAGTATTTGCATAATCCTTTTTTTAAAATAAATTTTTGCGATCCATGGACCATTTTATTAATCATAGACAAAAACATAAAAAGGCCAAAGGCCCAGTCTGACCGACCAGGCCCAACACCTGATCCAGTCCAACTAAGGAAACCTAGGCTATACATGGCTTTAAAAATTAAATAAGAGTACATTGTACTCTATCTAAAATCTCACCGCCGCTGTCTGAAGATGCTTTCCGATTGTTGTCGCCGGAACTCCAAGTTAGAAGTGCTTCTACTTGGGGTGATCTTTGTATTGATTCCATGGATTGCTCTTTGTGGTAATTAACTTCAATCAAGAAAGAGCATACTTTTCAATTTTTTTAGGCAAATTATGGACGCATGGTCTGTTTTATTTAAAGATCAAAAAGAGTTCAGTCAGGCTCCAAAATCACCCAAAGCAAAAAAAGGAAAGACAAAAAGAGAGCATCCAAACCCGGTCGAAAAGTGACCAGGTTCAGGAGTTATAAACAAATTAAAGCCCCTAAAAAAATAAGGTTTCCTAAATCGATCCTCTTCATTTTCATCTCTTCCACTTCCATCTAGATGATGTCGCCGTTGTATCTTTCAAACGCACGTTTGAGGCTTCTCATGCTCTGGGTGATCAACTTTCTTCATCGTCCATGGATCTATCATTTTTTTCTCCGCTTGTTGAAGTAAGGATCTTGTGTTTCTCTCTTTCTTTTTCAAGAACACTATTGACCAGATCTTTCTTGTCTCCATGACTCTTTCTAGGTATGTAATTCGGTGGAGGCCTAAGAGTTCAAGTGGGACTCGAAAGAGGATTAGAACCTTGTATTCGCGCTTTGTAGCTTGGTGTAAGTTTTTATCTCTTTGCTCTTTCTCTATAAATCTGCTTCTTTTTTCTGATTTCTTTCATTTATTAATTGATTAGGTTAATTTTGTTTGCTATATTTATTGAACAATTACACGCCTATTCAAGTTAACCTAATTTTATACGCTGAGCAGAGTAAAATTAATGAGAATGCATTTGTATCTCCTGTATAGTAATCAAGTGAAATAATTAGCTAAATCTAACTTAATCACGAATTCGCTCCCCCTATTAGGGTTAAGAACTCACTATATTCAATCGTTTGCCTAATGCATAGTTCTTACTATCGAGCTCAACTATAGACGCGTAAATAGTATTTCACTATTAGCTTCGCAATAAAATAATTAAGAATAATATAAACTAATTAATTGAAATCAATATCCAAACAACAACATTCATGAAAGAATCACAACCCTAGAATGAAAAGTATAGTTTTACATAGACATGTAAAAAATACAAAAAATCATCCAAAGACACATAAAAACGAATAGTCTGAAGAAGAAAAGGTAAAACTCAATAAACTCTGATCTTCATGGCAGTTTTTGACTTTTCTCAGGTCCAAAGTTGTACTTGAAATTTTGTTTATGGACTATTTAACTTTTCTCAGGTCCAAATAATGATAAAAATATAAAATAAATAATAATTAAATATATATATATATATATATATATATATATATATTATTTTTTATTGAAATTAACTTTCTTTATTTTTATATCAAACCCATGCATCAAGTTTGAACTAACACATGTGTGTACATTGCAATTCACCTTTTCTTTTCCTTTTTTCCTCTTATTTCTTCCTTATTTTTTTTTATGTTTATTAGCATTTTAATTCTATTTTTGTGCATTTATTATACTATACAAATTTTTTTTTTTAGTTCAAACAAATATTTTAAATAAAATATAGCCATCAATGTTTGTATTTTTTATTTTTTTTCACCAATCTTTTATATTTGAAAGAAAAATATTGTTTAACCGCACAAAGTGCAAAGAAATACATTAATTATTTAATAATGTTAATGAAATACTATATAATCTTATGTGATGTCAAAATTAATTATTTTATATCCAATTAATTATTATATTATTTTATATTAAATACTAAGTTGAAACTAATTATTTCTATAGAATCAAACATCCAAAAATGCAGAAAAAGTTCAAAGGACTTACTAGTCAGAAATCAATAGTAAGAACTAAATTCACCTTTTTTCCAAATATATGTTGGTTTCAATGGGCTTTAAAAAGTTGACATAATCGATCAAATCATATAGTATACCAATGTTTCTTTTAATAAAATTGTAGGCTTTTATATAAATTTATAGCTATATCAAATAATTAAGTAGGTTTTTAATTTTATAAAACTAAAATTAAAAAATGTGAAACGTTATCGAATACATTTATATATGTAAAATATATTTTATATGTTAAGTTTAAGAATAATAATACGTTGAAATTTTCATTTGGGACATAGAAAATAAAAACGACTATAAATCAATAGGTGCATCTTGAATAGTAAGTTACAAGATGTTTTAATAATCTTAAATAGCAATTGTAAAATATTAGCTATATTTCATCTTGTATGATCTAAAATTTTCTAATTAGACACTTAATCTTAGTAATTCTTGAATCTATCTTGATTAACTTCTTTTCACTAGTCTAATTTCAATATTTTGTTTTCGCCCAACTTTGTTTTACACTATCATAAAATAGTTAGATTCAACTTTACTTACATAAGATAGTAGCCTCATTCCTTCAACCATCTTATTTTCTTTGCTAGTACATAATGATGGACAAACTTTTTTTTTTTTTTTTTTTTCAGATCTTTTAAGAATTTTTTTTTAGAAACCACATAATGAGAATTCATATAGTTAATTGTTGCAGAATTTTATTGTATGACCAACTGTTTACATTTGATTGTATTTATGTATACATTCAGGATTTGAGTCCGTCCTAGTCATTATAACCAAGTCTCCAATCATTTGATTCAGAAGAGTTGTGAATGATACTCAAATGAAAAACAAACAAACCAGTAAGACAGAAAGCTCATCCTCAGATAACATTCGTAGGGAAACATCAATAACTTAAATGAACAAAATGCAACACCAGCAGCTACTGCTCCTGGAATATCACCATCTTCTAGTCCAGCAACTCGCTTGAATACTCTAAAAGCAGCGCGCATCCATGGATCTTCTCTTCCAAATATTAGGACCTTAAAAGCATATGCAGGAAGTCAACCATGGTACAGTTTCTTTTCATTTGAATACCTTGAATTTATGAAGTTAAATCATGTGAAGCAAATAGATGGAAAAAAAGAAGAAGAAGAGATTATTGCAAGATGAAAACTATTTTTCCCCCCAATCATTTATACATTTACCAAGTAGACAATAATTTCAAAGGCTATATAGCATGTCAGACATTGTCCTCCCAAAAACCTTAAATATTTTTTAGGTAACTATATTATGTTTACTAGAAATTTATCATCCTCTCCCAGAGTAACAGAGAGAAGGAAGTTCATATATTGCGAATAACTCGGATGGTATCCCTCACTTTCAACTCAAAGGTTGTGAGTTCGAGTCACCCAAGGGAGCAATAGGGGTGAGAGGTCTTAGGGAGGGGTAAAAAAGAAGGGTACTTCAGTTTTGCCACTAGAGGTAGAAAACAACTAATATCTTAACCCCACCCCAACCCCTAATAATTATGTAGGTTTTTAAATTTATAAAATAAATTAAAAATATCAAATCATAATGAATAATTTATATGTAAAATATATTTTATATTTTAAATGCAAAAATAATAAATATGTTAAAAAATTTCCTTTGGGCCTAGGGAGGTGAAAATGATTATAACTCGTCAATAGGTGCACCTTGAGCAGGGTCGGCTCAACAAATTTGGTGGCCTAAAGCCAAACTTTCATGTGAGGCCTTAAATTATTTTTTTCCTAAATAATGAAGAAAATTCATCCCCTCTCTCCTCTCCTCTCGCCCTTATTTATATATATTATGCAGATTTGTTGCTTACTTACATGAAGTAATTAAAAACCTAAAAGTGAAATCTTCTTGTAAGAAAGAAAAACGAGAAAATATAACTTGCCTCATCTATTTTAAATGTCAAATATAAATGATCCAAAAAGATTTATATTCAAAGAACGTAAGGATCTAAATTAATGAGTTATACATATTACCTAAGAAAAAATAAAAAAATTCAGTGGTACTATCATCATAATTTCAAAAGTCTTCTTTTTTATTATACGTGCTTCATATCAAAAATAATTGTCATGTTCATATACCCTGAAATTTACAATTCATGGTGTTTTATATAGTTTATGAATATCTACTATTTAATTTTAGTATATTGAATTAATCTAATCCAATTTAGCTCCAAAAATTAATCAAATTGACTTTCAAAAAGTGAAATGTACCCATTATTTTGAATGGAGGGAGTAAATATTTTGTAATTTCTATACTATCTATTTTTAAAAAATAAATAAATAACAAATACACATACTATTATTAGAAAACGGGCCCCCCAAAATTTGGGGGCCTAAAGCAAAGGCTTGGGAGGCTTTACCCTCCAGCCGGCCCTGATCTTGAGTAGTAAGCTATAAGGTATTTTATCGATCTTAAAGAGCACGTTACGAGATATTAGGTATATTTCCTCTTGTATGATTTGAATTTTTCTTATTAGACATTTTTTACAAGTTCGCCATTACGCCCAATTATACTTTCAACTTTCACAAGTGGCACAACTAAACGATACACGTTGTATCCCGACCAGCCTGGCCATTTCACCGCAATGGCCGACGCCAATGCCGAAGCCACTGTCATTTCTCCGTCATCACCGCAGATGGCGGTTGTTGACTTAACGGTGGAAATGATGGTGCATCGGTAGAAAAAGCCATTGATGATGGATGAGGTTGTAAAGAACAAACAACGAAGAGAGCAAAGACGAAAGAGTGAAAAAAAAGTGAAGAGTTTGCAAGTGAGATTTTGGTTTTAAGCGGCAAAAGGGAGTACGAGGTGTCAATATTACAAATCAGCATTAAATAAAATTTCTAAAATTTGTAACGTATGCTAACTTTTTTATTACTAGTATTTTATTTTATAAGAAAATTAAATTCTTGCATTATTTATTTATGTACTATTTTATTCAACACGAGTTGATCTGTAATACATACACATAAATAAATAATGGAAAATTTTAATTTTCTTATAAATTATATAAAATAAAATATTAATAAAAAAGTTAGCATACGTTACAAATTTTAGAAACTTGTCTTATGGTGATCTGTAATATACATATATCTTAACTCATTTTTACTGTGTTAGTTGAGCACTCCAACTTACCAAATAATCATTTAAAACAACAATAAAAGACGTTCGGCTTAAGTGTAGCAAATTCAGGTACAGAGAAGAGGAAAACAGTGAAGATAATATGACAACACGGGACAGTGCAAAATCTACCATAAAAATAATAATCAACCACAAAATAATGCGATAACCGAAACATAATAAACGACAACAATGATGAATATCTATGACTAAACCCTACGCTACCATACTACGACTAGTGCACGACAACACTCCTATGTGCATTCTTCACATCCCCTATTTATGTACAATTTTATTATACTACATAAATAAATAATGAAAGTATTTAATTTTTTTATAAAATAAAATACTAGTAATAAAAAAGTTAGCATACGTTATAAATTTTAGAAACTTGTCTAATGCTGATCTGTAATATTGACACCCATACCCCTTTTTTTTTTTTTCTTAAAATCCAAACCCTCACTTACTCGTAGACTCACTTTTTTCGCTTCAATTTTTGCTCTTCATTGTTTCCTTGTTTTTACACCCTCACATTTATCATCAATCGCTTTTTCTACCGACGCACTGTCATTTTCACCCTCAAATCAGGACCCGCTATCTCCGATGGCGACGAAAATGGTTGTTAACGACGGTGAGTCGGCGGCGGCGTCAGGTTCAGCAACGATGATTTGTGGTGAAGTGGCCAGATTTGCCAGGAGACAACGTGTATCGGTTAGTTGTGCCACTTGTGAAAGTAGGAAGTATAATTGAGCGAAAAGGCGAACTTGTAAAAAAGATGTGTGAAGAAACTGGTGTGAGAATCCGTGTGTTGAAAGGTCCTCTCGGCAATGTTGATCGAATTGTATGTTTAATTTCTATTCCCTTTTTTTTGGGTTTTTTGTTGCTCTTTGTGATTTTTTTATTTGAATTTCAAAAAATGTTTTTTTTAAAAAAACTTTGTTTTGAAATTTTTGAAGTTAGAGCTGGAATTGCTGTTGTGTTTGTCTATAATTTTGCAATGTATATTTTCATAGCCAAACACCATTTAAATTCTAATAAAAAAATCACAAAAAAGCAACAAAAAACCCAAAAAAGACAAACAGAAAATAAACATACAATTCGATCAGCATTGCCGATAGGTCCTTCCAAGACACGAATTCTGGCACCAGTTTCTTCACACATCTTTTTTACAAATTCCCCTTTCCGCCCAATTATACTTCCTACCTTCACCAGCAGCACAACTAGTCGGTACACATTGTCTTCTGGCCAACCTGGCCACTTCACCACAAATCGTCGTCGTCTAACATGCCGTCGCCGTCGATTCACTGTCGTTAACAACCATTTTCGTCACCACCGCAGACGGCGGTTGTTGATTTGACGGTGGAAATGACGATGTGTTGGTAGAAACAGCCATTAATGATGAAAGAGGTTGTAAAGAACAAACAACGGAGAGAGCAAAGACCAAAAAGTGAAGAAAAGCGAGAGTTTACGAGCGAGATTTTGGTGAGGGTTTTGGTTTTAAGCAAAAAAATTGGGGTACGAGGTGTCAATATTACAAATCAGCATTAGATAAAGTTTCTAAAATTTTTATTTTATAAAAAAAATTAAATTCTTGCATTATTTGTTTATTGCTGATCTGTAATATTAACACCCCCTACCCCCTCTTTTTTCGCTTATATAAAACCTAAACCCTTACCAAACTCTCACTCTCTTTCCCACTTCAGTTTTTGCTCTTCACTGTTTTCCTTCTTCTTTACACCCTCGCATTTATCATCAATGGCTTTTCCACCGTCAAATCAGGACCCGCCGTCTGCGGCGGCGACGGAAATGGCCGCTGCCGGAGACGGCGGAGCGGCGGCGGCGGCGATTGTGATGAAATGGCCAGGTTGGCCAGGAGACAATGTGTACCGACTAGTGGTGCCGCTTGTGAAGGTAGGAAGCATAATTGGGCGGAAAGGGGAGCTTGTGAAGAAGATGTGCGAACAAACTGGTGCCAGAATCCGTGTCCTGGAAGGACCAATCGGAAATGCAGATCGAATTGTAGGTTTCATTTCTGATTTTGTTGATTTTTTGTGCTTTTTTTTTAAGTTGAATTTAAGTGGTGTTTGGCTATGAAAATTGAAAACAATTGTTTTTTACTTTGTTTGGAATTTTTGAAGTTGGAGTTGGAATTGTTGTTGTGTTTGACTATAATTTTGTAATGTATATCTAGAATTTGAATGTATTTTTTCCATGATTTAAACATGAAATGTAATTTAAATTGATTGTTTTTATAAAAATTAAAAAATTTAGGATGAATGGATGAATTTGAAAAAGAAAAATTTATAATAGTGTTGAAAACAGGGTTTTGAGATTTTTTTTTTTTTTTTTTTTTTAAATTCCAAATACAGCAGTTGTATTTGGAATTTTCAAGGCCAAAGGCTGATTTTCCAATAAAGTGAAAAAAATATTCCAGAAAAAAGTGAAAATTTCTCATGGCCATTTGGGTTCTAAATGTTTCTAATTGGCAAAAAGTTACAATCTTCAGCATTGGATTTATGTTTAAATTTTACTTGAAGTTTGCCTTTTATTTTTAGTGTAAAAATATCAATGTTGTGAGTGGTATCAGCTATCAGGAAAACATGGAACACTAAGGTGGTGTTTGGCCATGTTTCATTGTGAAAATTGAAAAAAAGTAGTTTTGTTTTTTAAGTGAAAAATTATATTGGAAATTGGTGTTGTTTTTGGCCATGAAACAAATTAGACTTGTTTTTGAATTTTTGTGAGTAATTTGAAGTGAAAGAAGTGAAAATAGTTTTTTTATTGTTTTTGGAATTTCAGAATTCAACTTGAAGTTGAATTCCGGAATTTCCAAAATTTTATGGTCAAATGTGTTTTTCGGAGTTCAACTCCGGTAAAAAGTAAAAGGATTACATGGTCAAACACCACCTTAAATTTCATCAAGAACTTATGTTGATGCACATTCTTCATTGGATGACTGCAACATCTGAGTTGAAATGACCCACTACCAATGGTAGCTTGGTTGAGCTTCAAGAGTACCTTCGAGAGAATCTGTATCTCTTGAGAATATACCGCTAGTTTGTCTTTTGCTTGAGTTACAATGGGTCCCCTTTACAATGTTGGGTTAGTTGTAATACAAAAATGCTTGAGGTGTAGGCCTTAACCCTGAAGCTTTCCAGTTTGAACGAGTCTTACCTTTCCCTCTCTGCCTCATAAAACTTGTGATGTCTTTTCCTGAGATGAGCTTCAAGATTTATCCTTGCAAATGCCTGAGGAGCCTCTAGTTGATATTCAGTTCTAATCTGACACTACCTTTTTGAATTTGTTTATTTTTGTCTTTTTGGTAGGTCCAGAATCATATTATTTTTATGTTGCTTCTCTCATTGTTTATTTTGCCTTTTGATAGGCTCCAAGTTGTTTTATTTTATCTTTCTTCTGCTTTCCTTGCATTCTTAGTCTAGATGGTTGTTGAACTTCAACTGGTGTGAGATTTAAAATACAAAGAACTTTGGGCATGATCGTTTTGAACTTTCTAATGGTTGATGACTTTGTTGGTTCAAGAAGGAGAGGGGATGGGAGCAGGAGTTTAGATGAGTCTAGGTTGCAATATTCATTTATAATAATAGTAATTACTTTGTCAAAAAGAAAAAGAAAAGAAAAGAAAGAGACGGAATGGGCATTTGGGAAGGATAGATTATCTGTGCTTTACCCTAGATTGTTTGGTACAATTCAGGGGTGGGGGGTGGGTTAAGATATAGTTGCTTACCTCTAATGGAAGGACTGGAGTATGTTAATGTGAAGTCTTGAAATACCCTCTTCACTTTCCAAATTCTAACAGAACAAGGGAAACATCCCCTTATCTCTCTTCTTTACCCCCCTTCATGCAGCTATCTTTCTATTGCAACAGATCATAGTGCTAGTTAGGATGTTGGCTGATATTTGACTGTTTCTTCTGCAGCCAACTCTCTTATATAACCTTCGCCGTTGTTCCTTTGAACCTTAGGAACTGTATGGTTTTGAGATAATTAGTTAAAGAAAATTACTTTTATAGTTTGATAGAGCTGCTCCTGATGCATCTTTAGTGGAGGTTATTGTTGGAACGCATGATCATCCATGTATGCTATTCGCTATATATGACCCTCCTTCTCTCTGTTGCTCTGGGAGAGGGTGATAGATTTCTGGTGGACATGTTATATAAATTTAATATAGTTGCCTAAAAAGCAGTTAGTTTTTTTTTGGGAGACAAGGTCTGACATGCTATACAGCCTTTGAAATTGTTGTCTACTTGGTAAATGTATAAATGCATGGGGGCACAAATGGTTTTCATCTTGCAATAATCTCTTTTTTTCAAGCTATTTGCTTCACATGATTTAACTTCATATTTCAAGGTATTCAAATGAAAATAAACTGTACCACTCGTGGCTGACTTCCTGCATATGCTTTTAAGGTCCTAATATCTGGACGAGAAGATCCAGATACACAATTATCTCCAGCAATGGATGCTGCTTTTAGAGTATTCAAGCGAATTGCTGGACTAGAAGATGGTGATCCAGGAGCAGTAGCTGCTGGTGCTGCATTTTGTTCATTTAAGTTACTGATGGCATCATCGCAGGCCGTTCATTTGATTGGAAAACATGGTTCTACGATCAAAGCAATCCAGGAAAGATCTGGTGCCTCCCTGCGGGTGTTATCTGAGGGTGAGCTTTCTGTCTTACTGGTTTGTTTGCTTTTTCATCTGAGTATCATTCAAAACAAAATTCTCAACTTTTTTGAGTCATTTATTTGGGACTTGGTTGTAATGATTAGGACTTCAATCCAGAATGTATACATAAAACCTTTAGCTAAAACAATACAGCCAAATGTACAGAGCTTGTCACACAATAAAGCTACAACAATTAACTACGTCTCAATCCCAAGTTAGTTGAAGTCGTTTGTATGAATTCTCAATGTCGAGCCATTTAAACCTGTCTCAATCAAATATTTAAAAATTTAGGTTTTTAGCACTAGAAGTTCTCTACATCTTCAACTTGCATATAAATATCTTACAAGATTAATCAACTCCTAGCTAACGTTAGACTTAAAATTTAGTAGCGGAACAGATTTTCTTGAGTTTTTTGCTTCACTTGTTTTCAAGATTATTTGATTGGTTGAGAACACTCATCTTCTCCAAATTCCCAACATGTAGTATCTAAAGAATTTTCTTGAGAGATCTGGAAAAAAAAAAACCTTTATCCATCATTGTGTACATAGATTTACTGTAGCCAAGAAAATAAGATGAGTGAAGGGATGAGGCCCTTGTGAAAAGAGGACGGGTGATAGATCTGAAGAAAGTGATTCTTAATTCTTATGCAGACAAGGGAAAGGCTACTACCCTATGTAAGTAAGGTTGAATCTCACAGTAATATCCTTGACAAAGAATCTGAGGAGGCTCCTGATAAGGTGGACTGTTATTAGAATATTTAGAGAATAACTTGGTAAATAAGGAGAGTATCAACTATCATCAACAACAACAATAACAACATATTCGGTGTATTCCCACAAAGTGGGCAGGAGAGTATCAGTGAAGAGAAAAATTCTAGTGACAACAAGTATTAAAGAAAGGCAACCTCGGTCTCAAATTAGGGTAGTTTTTAGGAAACATGTGCTGAGGAAGAGGATGAGTCTTCTAAAGAAAACGTGAGCTGCCAAGAAGAAGAGTTGAGGAAGAGAAATTTGGGACATTGAAGAATGATTGGGAATTTCAGAGACAAGGTTCACAAAGGAGTATTGACAATTGAACGTTGTGTTGATAGATGAAAAGATGTATCTGCATTGAGTGTTTAAATACTTAGAAGTGTAATACATGAACTAATAGATGCCTATATTTGGGAAATAGCGAGTATAAGAATGGATTATGATACATGTAGACGGGGTACATGTTGAAGAACACCAATAAATACCTATATATTATTTTCATTTTAATTCAAGTTGAGTGAAGTAATATAATACTTTTCTGCACTTGAATAATTTGATTGATTGAGAGTGCGCGCCTCCGAAAGTTCCAACCATCGACCCATCTCCCCTTTCAAGATACAAAAGAACTGATCCTGGATCTCAAATGGCCTACAAGGGTTAATGAGCAAAGAAAGGAACTAATGGTATAGGAATTATTAAAAAAACAAGATTTAATGGTATATAATATTTCTAAGCTCAAAGTTATGAAGTGAATGATAACTGATTTGAACCCTGATGATACTTGAGTTAAAAAGCAACGAAGGGACGTATATCACAGTGGACTAATTTGCTTCTGCACATTTTAGAAGCCCTTTGAAGTAAATGCTAATACCTAATGTTTATGCTAGATAACAATGAAGAAATTGTGTATGCAAAAGGGAGGGGGTTAGAATAAATTCACCTAAGGAAACTTTCTTTCTATTGCAGCATGGTGGTCAGGGAGGGACTTACGTGTGGGGGAGTAAGGGGTGGTTGAAACTGGACGGTGGGGAGGGTCACTTTGAGAGTAAGCTGCAATGGTGGCAGGGGTGGTGGAACAGGAGCCACAAACTACTCCAGGGTTGGTTTTTATTTTTCAAGAGTAGTGAATGAGCAAATCTTATTGTTAACAAAGTCTCAATATGGAAGACTTGGACGCTAGAATGTGGCTTCAGAAAAATCGAAGTCATCCTACCATTGTGTTCACTTTGATGTGGTGCTCAAATTCTGCTGATAAATGTATGTCGAAGCTATTGATAGATGGTAGTCGTCTCTCAATGAGATACCTTCAAATGTTATTTCTACTGCAGATGCTCTTTTGGAATGTGGATTTCCCAGGAAACTAATTTTATCTTAGTTATTAACTTAACAATGATTTTAACGTAGAGATAATTTCTTTCCCCAAATTATAACAGATAACCATGCTACCGGAAACAGCCTCTATCTCTACGAGGTAGGGGTAAGGTCTGTGTACACTCTGCCCTCCCCAAACCCCACTTTTGGGATTACACTGGGTATGTTGTTATAATAGATGACCATGCACTGTGATTATGAAATTGTAATTAATCTCACTCAATGATTTCAAAGTATGAGATGATTCTCTTTCCTCGATCATAACAGACGACCAAACACTGGTTATGAAATCACAGTTCAAGATTAGATCTTGGAGTGTATTTCTTTGTAATTCTTTATGGTGGCAATTGTGTGTTTTGCTATTATTGTGTGACAGAACATTCAGTCATGTGATAGCATCTAACAATTTCTGAATTTCACAGATGATGTGGTCCCTTATGCCACTGCAGATGAAAGAATTGTTGAAATTCGTGGAGAGGGTTTGAAGGTTCTTGATGCTTTTGAGGCGGTAGTCAGACAACTGAGAAAGTTTTTGGTTGATCATAGTATGATACCTATATTTGAAAAGACGGTAAGTTTGATACTATTGGCTGAAGCTTAATTGTCTAAATGTGTTTTTACTAATACATGTTCTACTGCCAGTGCTCTCAAGATCGGCCAGCGGAGTCCTGGGCTGATAAATCACAGTCCTTAAATTCCGAAGCTGCAGCTGTTTCTGATTATTCTTTTTCCATGAGCCGAGACACTTACTTACTTGATCGTGAAACCGCTTTGGACTCCAAGCTCCCGCGCTCGACGCTATCACTATATGGACAGGATCCTGGACTTGGTGGCATACGTACTTCTGTAGCTGGCCGAACTGGTCCTATAGTAACGCAGGTTAGTTTTATGGATACTCTGTGTCTCCATTTTCTGCTAGTCTCATGGAATCTGTGGCTTCACTGTGGTTTAAGTTTGTCCCATTACGTAGCAGAGGATTGATATTTATACAGTGCATAAGTAAGTAAGCTCTATCTGTATTTAAGTATTGTGAAATGAATTCTCAACAAGAGTGCTCTATACGACCTGAAGCTCTGTGCCGAGTCTAGCAAATTTTAACTTCACACTATGCTATATCCACCTGGAATACACATCTACTTTGTGTGACCTTCAAAAGTTACAAACATCAAGTGATACAACATAAGATGCTAAAATACCCCTGTTTGCACGTGAGTGTGTTTTAATTATTCGTATAAATTAATTTATTTTTAATTCAATTTTTTTGAACTTTTGCAATATCTACTGCGTCTTTCCTTGTATATTATAAAAAGAGAAAGGCAAAACTGGATCCACTCTGTTCTAGAATTCTGCTCTTGAACTTGAATCTGTAGAAGCTCTTTCTTTCTGCGTAGCCACTAGCCTAAGAATATGACCATTAGCTATATGTATTTAATGTGATGTGTCAGCTCTCATCTATGGATTGTTTCTTTCTCTTTACTTTTTCCTCTCAGATGACAAAGGTCATGCAAGTACCCCTGTTGTATGCTGAGGATATCATTGGTATTGGTGGAGCCAATATAGCATACATTCGCCGCACAAGTAGGGCAGTTCTTACTGTGCAAGAGAGCAGAGGCTTACCTGAAGAGATAAACATTGAGATTAAGGGTACCTCGTCGGAGGTTCAAACAGCCGAACAGCTTATTCAGGTATGGAACTCATCTTTAGCGGTCAGATCATCGCCCTGCACCTCACTTTCCCTTTTATATATGACACAAGTAATTTGTAGTTTCATACGAGTCTATAGCAGGAAAACATGGTCCTTTATCTGGTCTTATTCATTTATGTGTCTACTCTACTAGATTCTATTCCCTCTGGAACTGTTTCCCTTGGATTACAAATGATCTAAATATGTTAAACACATGTTGGTAGTTTTGGGGTGTTGAGAGCAGAACTTTGTGGTCTTAGACTGTCTGCAAATTTAGGTTGTTGCTATATATACACATGGATTGTACTCCATGTTTGGGTAGAGGAACTCTAGGTGGGCTCGGTAGAGAAAAATCTAGCATGGGTGGTGAATATCTTTACAAGTATGATTCTACATAGAATTTAAGTAGTTTGTTCTATTTGTTACCAAGGGCTTATTTGGATCTGAACCTTTTGATTAAATTAGTATTATAAGCAGAATCATTGTTGCTAATTATTCTGATTAAATTGATTAATCTTTAAACACTTTTATCTAAATAAATTAGAAATAGATGTACAATCAAAACCAAAACATTGAGTTATGTATTAAAAGGAAATTAGAAATTATCCGGTCATATCTTGTCCCTTTTCTGATTTCACTACTTTGAGGTCTCCTTGTTATAGGGTAGGTTGGCTCTACACATTTCATTGAAACGTTGGGAGGAACTAGATGTTAAAGGATAAAAATGTTGATAAAAGCACGACTCAGCTAGCTTATGCTTGTTTATTCACTTGTTTTTGTGCAGGAGTTCATTAGCAACCACAAAGAGCCATCCTCGAGCATGTATGGGATGCGTGAGCCTGGATTTGGTTCTTTTTCACGTTATGGTGACTCCTATTCGTCATCGTCGTTTCAATCTGAGCGTTTTGGGGGGTATGGTTCTTCTAGTTTTGGAGGATACAACAGTTTTAGATACTAAGCGAGTTACTGAGAAAAGTTCTCTTTTACAACTCGTGGAACCCTATTTTAAGACAGATTCTCATGTATGTAATTAACGCCTGCTCAAGTTCTATAGAAAAGTTAGTATTGAACTTAGCCTTTTAGTGCTTTTTCTAGATAATTGTTGTGATCCTATTACAAAAAGCCCCACCTTGGTTAAATGGGGAGTTGATGTGGGGCTTATATAACCTTGGGCTCTCTCACCTTAATAGTTAGCTTATGGGGTGTGGTTCTCCCTAGGTTGTATCAATGGTATCGGAGCCACCCATCATCTTCCATGCACATCGTGCCGTGGAGGCTTATCTGGGTAAGAGCTACCTACTTGTGGTAGAGTGAAAGCTACCCAATATGGAGCCGTCGAGGACGATGGCTGCTGAGTGTGGTGGGGAGCTGATGTGGGGCTTTTGTAGTCTTGGTCTCTCACACCTTAAAGCCAGTATTTGGGGTGTGTTGTTCCAATTCTCATTAGAATTGAAACTTTGGTACTTCTAACCTTTATCTAGAAATTTTACTAATTATAAGAAGTAATTTTAACTATTCAAATATTTTTCTTGTGATGTCTCTTTGTTACAAACTTTTAACCATTGCTTTTTCTACTACCATTAATATATAATTGCAACATTTTAACCAGTGCTTTCCTACTATGATCGATAAATAGCTACCGAGTCATTAACATATTGAAATTATTTGCTTGTGTATGTTTGGTATAAAAAATATTCTCTGTTCCAATTTATGTGGCTTAATTTGAATTTCGAAAGTCAAGCAGTTCAATTTTGATCCTGTGTTCGAGCATGGAATCTTTAAGTTTTTGGATTTTTTTTTTTATATATTTGAAAATTACGTAAAAAGTGTTATAAGTCATAATAATTCATAATTCAAGATATTTATAAGATACATGAAAAATCACAGTAAAGAAAAACAAAAAGACTTGATTGAATTTCCAAGTGCGAAAGAGACTACATAAATTGGGGTCAAGTTCAGAAACGACCTTAAAATGGGTTGATCTTGATATTTAGCCCCCTATAAAAAAAGTCTTACAAAAATGACTTCTGTAAGGGGTGGTCTTGATTTTTATCCCCGCTTAACAAATTTTGCCTCCATGAGATAGTGGTAAGGTTTGCGTACACTCTACCCTCTCCAGACCTCACTTGTGAGATTTCACTTGGTATGTTGTTGTTGTTGTTGCTTAACAAATTTTGCCCATAAGGTAGATGTTCTAACTTTTACCTATAAGATAGATGTTCAGAACATTTCAAGACAATAAACCTGCATAATTGACCAAAAATTCTACTATATAGGCAAAAGTTAAAAGTTAAATATGTTGCCCATCAGACATAAGTTCTAATTTTTGCCCATAAAACATACGTTTAGGATATTTTAAGATAGTGGACTTGCTCATTTGATCAGAAGTTTTGCCTTATAGGCAAAAGTTAGATCTTAGGTATGTTGCCCATCAAATATAAGTTCTAACTTTTGGCCGTAAGGTAGACTAACACAGTAGCGAAGGACAACCCGCCCATACAGCAGCAGAAAGGATGACACTACTGGCAAAGATTGTTTGGCGAAAACTTCACAGACGCGAAATATGGTAGGCTTGCGTCGTGGAAGCATAGCATAGGGAGGAAAGGGAGCCCGAGCGGTGGGAGAGCCAGGAGATGCCAGATCATTTGATGGAAATTAAAGGCTTTTCCTATTAGAGAAGGTCCAATCCAATGCACTGGGCTCATCTCATGAAGGGAAAAAACAAAATGTAGTTGTCTTGTTAGCCGACTCGACACATTCCTTTCTCTTTCCGGTATCGTCCCACACAAAAGAAAAAACATTGAGCTTTCAGGATATTTCAAGACAGTGAGCCTGTTTAAATAACCACAAATTCGTGCCTTATAGGCAAACATTAGACTTATTAAGTTGGGATAAAAATTCAAGACCGAACACTTTGAAGAACAAAAATTCAAGACCGAACATTTGCGAGACAAAAATTCAAGACCACACACTTTAGGGACCACTAAACATAATTTTTTTCATAAATTGGGACGGGGAAAATAATTATTTTCCTTGTGAATAGTTATGTGACAATTTAAAAGCAAAACCCAATGGGTTTCCATGACCTGTTGAATGTTAGTAAAATTAGTAATGCTAATTGTTGTGTACCAATTATTACACAAGTGGAACTAGTACTGTAAATTTGACTAAGATGAAACTATCAATACTAAATTAGATGTTTTGGCTAGGATTGCAACAATGTTTGTGAAATGGTTATCTTGAAATTATAAAAAAGGAAGTTGTAAAAGTCCAAAACTCCTCAATACTATTAGGTTTGCTTTGCATGATTTCTCTAACCTAAATTTTCTTCAAATTCATTAATTATTTTGAAATTGAGTAACACTAGTATCAACAATTGTGACGTTTACAAGGGTTAACAAACATATTTTTTAATATATATTTCATTGCCTTCACATATGGTGTTTATTGACTTTGAAAAGGCCTACGACAAAGTCCTGAAGGAAGCCCTTTGGAGATGCATGGAGGTTAGAGGTGTACCGGTGGATTTACATTAGGGCGATGAAAGACATTTTGAGCCAAGAATCGAGCTAGAACTGTGAGAGGATACTCGGAGCACTTTCCAATTGAGATGGGGTTGCACCAAGAATCAACACTTAGCTGAGTCGTGCTTTCATCAACATTTTTATCCCTTAACATCTTGTTTCTCCCAATGTTTCAATGAAACCTGTAGAGCCAATTACTTGTGTAGACTCGTATGAAACTACAAATTACTTGTGTCATATAGTGGATACGGGAAGAGGTAGGGATAGACAGAAAAAGTATTGAAGAGGGGTAATTAGACAAGATATGACACAACTTCAGCTTACCGAGGACATGACTAAAATAATATATATACTATTACGTACAAGATGAAAGACATGAGGATGTATTTGGAGGATCAATTCACACACTGAATATTAGTTATTCAAAGTTGAAGAGGGTTAGGAGACTCGTCTTAAAGAAATTAGATGGACTATATTGATGATTTCAATAGGTTAGAGGCTTATGATCAAGAGTTGAGGAATAGTAATTGTGGTACAAATATGATTATAAACATATCAAAAGATGCTTTGATGGAAGGAAAAAAAAAAAGATCTCTTAGAATATATGTGTGCTTCCAAGCTTTGAAAAGTGGATGAAAAGCAAGGTTGAGGGCCTCTAATAGGACTGGATGACACATTTATAAAAGGAATGTGTAAAGGAATATTTATTGATTGTTATGCTCTCAAGATTTTGTGAAACACTTTTATTCATTTGCTTAAACAGTTATGAATAAAGAAACATGTAGTACTTGAAATTGATTTATGAAGCTACTGAAATCTTCTCTAGAATTAGGAGAAGGTGCAGAACTTACATTTATATCAGACATGCAAAGGGTAGTAGATTCTCAACTGACTTAAAATTTTCACTGTTAGTTTTCTTTATTTACCAAAAACTTGCCTTACTTATTTACTGTTTTTGAATGTTGCAGAGGACTTCCTAAATTACATCATATATGGTGTGCTAGGTATACAAAAGCTTGAAGGGGAGCCTTGGAGTAACTGGTAAAGTTGTTGCCATGTGACCAGGAGGTCACGGGTTCAAGCCTTGGAAACAGTCTCTGACAGAAATGCAAGGTAAGGCTGCGTACAATACACCCTTGTGGTGGGGCCCTTCCCCCGACACCGCGTATAGCGGTAGCTTTAGTGCACCGGACTGCCCTTTTTTTTTTTAAGGTATACAAAAGCTATTGGAATCAAGGAATTGGAGGGGTGTAGAGATGAAAAGTTGATATGTTGGTGTGCTTGGAACACTTATAGAGAAGAATTCAAGGATCAATTGAGGACTTTTAAGGTTAATTTTTAAAAGACTGCTAAGAACTAATATGGTACCTATCCCAAAATTGGTGTAAAGCTTACTATGACACCAGATGTAAGAATGAAGTGATTGACAACAACTTTGCAGAATCATTCAACAAATGAATTCTAGAGCCAAGACACAAGTCAATAATCATGGAGGAGATTAAATTAAAGTCAAGGTATTTCACTTGTCTAGTTTCAGGCATTAATTACTTTCTTTCATTAGAATTACTCTTTAATCCTTTTGTCTAGTCACTACAACAAAAACAACCTTTAGCGGTAATAAATATGCACTTTAACAAGAGTGTTAAAAATTTTACCGGCATTAGTTAAATGCCATTGGATTCAATGTCGCTATAGGCTTTAGGGGCATTTACAAAGAAAGCTACAATGTAATTGTCACTGGTAAATGCCACTAAAACACATATTTAGCAGCAATTAAGCTATTGCTGTTAATTAATTGCCGCTAAAGATCATTTTTGGTGTAGTGAGTTTCTATCGTTAATAAGTGTTAGCCTTGTAGATTTGAATGATGACAACTAATCATTGAGAAAAGAAGTCTCCATCACAAGAAAGTCAATTTGCATTGTAATCAAAATCTCAAAGATCAAGGTTCAAGGACGATATGCCAAGTCACTAGTTCAAAAGCTACCTTAATTATATGGAAACAATAGATCACAGGATTTAATCAAGCTTGTAAGATATCTAATCACACTTCTCTCGTTGGAAGTCTAGTAAGATTAAGAGAAGACTCAGCATTGACAAACCAATATTACTCAACATTGACAAGACAAAAATATCATTCAAGATGATTTCTAAAAAGGAAATCTCTCTCATGTACTATCAGTGTTGCCTCAATAAAGATCAAATCAAATCAATCTTGATTGAGCACATCCCTTGGGTTACTTATCATGGAGTAGCAGCCTATATCAGGACTACAAGGTTATTTTGAGTGATTATCTTACAACTCAACATATGCTCAAAAAAAGGGCTTTGCAAATGAGGTGGCTTTCCTACTACTAAAGCTCAAAAGATGGATGAGAAGTTGATGAAACTGAGGGATTGATAGAGTAGTGTGGATGCAAACAGTATGTTTTGACAACTAATTGTATTAGGAAAGTAGCTAGAAAGGTGTTGGAAGTCTCGATGGGTAACTGTGGTGGATGATGAGGAGATTGGGTGTCGAATGAAGTGGTCCAAGAAACATAAAAATCAAGAAGGTTGCCATATAGAGTTGGAGAGAGCAAAAATGAGGATGAGAACAGGGAAAATATGGAGAGGTATAAAGCGGCAAAGAAGAAAGCAAAGTTGGTGGTTATAACAGCTAAGACGATAATATTTAAACTCTTGTATGAAGAACTACATGACAAGGTGAGAGAGAAGGGTCTGATACCTGACCAGGTGAAGTGCATCACAGACGAAGAAGGTAAAAATTAATTGAAGAAGCACACATACATTAGTTGAAGATGAAGATGATGGACATACTTTCATAAACTCTTGAACGAATATATGGGCAAGAACATTGTACTGACCGATTTGGAGCACTCTGAAAGTTGTCGAAATTTTGGATATTATAGGGATATAAAGTTTGAGAAAGTTATTCGTAAGATGGGAATGGCAGAACGACCAGGCCAAATGAGATTCCAGTGAAATCTTACAAGAACACTGCTTCAGTAAATATATGATGGCTAAATTGGGATGTTTAACATTATATTTAGGGCATAAAAAAATCCCAAATAATGGAGGTAGAGTACAATGATCCTGTTGTACAAGAACAAAGGTAATATTTAAAATTACAACAATTGTAGGGGTATCAAACTGTTAGATTATATTATGAAAGTTTGGGAGAGGGTGACGGGGATGAGGATTATGAGGGTATGTCCATCACCGAGAGTCATTTGGATTCATGTCAGGATATTCAAATACATAAGTCATTCATCTCGTAGGGAAATTGATGGAGTTGTATAGTGAGAGTAAAAAAGACTTGCATATAGTGGTAAATTGGTTCACAATCATTTCACAATGAAATATAAGAGACTCACCTAGGTCATGAGAAGAATTAAAGAAGAAAAATATCAAGCATTTGAAGATAAAAGAAGAACTAAGATTTAGGTTTGTGAGATGAGAGGTGAGAGAATTCACATAACCTTAAAACCCTAATTAAATGAGGAGGCATTAATCATATGGTTTAAGGAGATAAGTGGATTTTTAATAGCAATTGGGTCATGGGGTAGGTTTAATTAAAGGAAAAAAGGTCTGGGTAGGGTGGGGTTTTAATTTCATGCAATACGAATTAAAAACGTAACATATAATAAAAATAAATTCATTCAAGAGAGACTTTTTATTTTTAAGGGCATAAGCGAGCCAGAAAATAAAAATGAGGGGTAATTTCTGACAAAATACATGGACGAAAGATATGTTTAGATCAATTCCAAAAGTTCAGGGGTAGTTTTGTCCCTTTTTCATCTATTCTACGGCGTAAAATAGTGTACAAGAACACTGTGCATAACTCAGACTATATATTTATTAACCTCTGCTACTTTCAATAGCGGAGCTAAATTGAGCCAAGGGGATTAAGTGAATCTCCTTTGATGGAAAATTATGATGAAAGTAAATTTATATTTTAAGTTTTATTTTATGAATTTAACCTTTAAGGTTCTTAACATATAATCCATCATATTTTTAAATTTATGGGATTCAAACCTATTACTTATTGCAATTTTTTTTAGTAAATTATAGAAGCGGTTATCAATACTAATTGTAGAGATAATTATTCATTGATGGTTTCGCCTGCTGTATTTGTTCATTGAACCGGGTTGGTTTACCTGTTTCATATCACTGATGGTTTCGCCTGCTGCAGTACCTGGTGCAGTACACGATTTTGGGTCAACCTTAACATATTAATTTGGTTTATA
This sequence comes from Capsicum rhomboideum, assembly GCA_031232105.1. Lineage (NCBI taxonomy): Eukaryota > Viridiplantae > Streptophyta > Magnoliopsida > Solanales > Solanaceae > Capsicum > Capsicum rhomboideum. The sequence continues at coordinate 2,281,806 of CP124718.1, forward strand.
TTCGAAAAATGCTTGTAGATATTATTCTCTCCTTGCACCCTAAGTAAATCTTTAATACATATATCAAAAATATTATTGTGTATTCTCTAATATCTTGTACCTTATTTAGTTGTATATCGTACCTTATTTAGAAGTGTATCCCCATCATTATTTTGTACCTTATTTAGACTCATTAAATCGGTTTAGTTTAGTGTTAGTTTTGGTTTAGGTTTATTTTGATCCATATTATTTGTATAAATAAGGCATTGTACATCAGTTTCATTTATTCAATCAATTCAGAATATTGAATTCAATTCAATTATTCAAGTTATTCAATACATTCAACTTATTGAACTTATTCAAGTTCATTCAATTATTCAATTCATTCAACTTATTCAAATCATTCATTCAAGTTATTCAATCATTTATTCAACTTATTCAAATTCATTCAAGTTATTCAAGTCATTCAAATAATTCAAGTCGTTCAAATCATTCAATTATTCATCCAGAAAAGGAGAAGAGAATTTTTCCGCAAATTCTTTCAATTTCTTTTCCGCAAACTCTTTCTATTTTTCTTTCAATTTTTACATTCTCACGCCATTTCTACACTAATAAAAGTAGCAAAATTCAAGTAAGTACAGAATGTATTCAAAATCTCTAATACATAGAGAGAAAAGACATAAAGTCATCATTGAAGTTGTCCTGAATTTACTAAAAGACACTTTAAATTTGCGGATGTTCTATTACCCCACAAAACTTGTAAAGACCATTTTAATTACACATTTTTGATTGATTTTCTCATCAACATTGGACTATTAGTCAGCGCGTGTTGAACAATTTTTATTAAATAAATAATTTTAATTAAATCATTTAATAAAGGGCGAGTTTAACCCAACCCGAGTCCCTTCACCTCCTCTTTTCAAGATATTGCTTTTTTTCTTTTCCATTTTTCTCACTTTACAAAACCATTTTCGAACCCGATTGATAAAAAGCTTTGAGAGTTGAAGATTAACAGCATATTTAGTTTAGCTAAATTAGGAACTGCATTGGTCAATTTCTTGGGATAAATAGATGACTAAACAAAGAATTGAAGATTAACAAGTTAGAGTTTTGTCGTATTTAACTAGTTTTTGTTAAAGAATGTAGATTTTGTTCATGTATTTGTGAATTTTTTGGGGGAAAACACGTTTGTAGCTATTTTAATGGGGAATTAGGGAAGATGGATTCTTTAAAGAGAAGATGAGTTTTATAAAGAATTGACAAAATCACTTATATGTGGCATTTTTTAATATATTGTTGCAGCAAATATTTCTCCTTCACGTGCGTCATTTGCATGAATACAAACATAGGCTGAAAATCGGTCAAAAGCTTCTATTTACAATGGTCTTTACAAGTTTTGTAGGGTAATAGAATATCCGCAAATTTAAAGTGTCTCTTAGCAAAGTCATGACAACTTCAGTGGTGACTTTGTGTCTTTTCTCATACTCCCTTCGTCCCATTTTAGTTGGGCACATCTCATTTTACACGGTGATTAAGAAATCATAATGAAATGATGAATTTTACTATTTTACCCTTTACTCATATTAATGATATTCATTGGGTATAGGAACGAATATTGGAATTGCAATTAATTGTAGGGGTAAAATGGGAAAAAATTAATTAATTCTATCTTGATTTAGTAAGTGATCAACTAATATGAGACATTTATTTTTAGTAAGATGACCAACTAAAATAGGACGGAGGGAGTAAATAGACAATTAGCATATAAACCTACACTGTGCATAAAAGGTAAAGTCATAAGTCTAAAATGAGAGATAAGGAAAAGTCAGATCAACCACCACCATGAACAGAATATGATAATAAATTAATAATAATGCATGAAATTAAGCAATGTATGTAGCAATACTGTAGATAACCAAAGTAAGTAAAGATAATCAAAATGACTCTGTAACTAATATACTACAACACCATATACATTTATACAAAGAAAGCTTTAAAAGATCAACATGAGTCTCATGTTCTAATGAAAGAAGGCATAAGCACGTTAGTAATATCCCAAAATAGTAGTGTATACATATCCTAGTACATGATGCTCCATAACATACTAGGTAATTAAAAAAAGGGTAAAGGGTCAAAAATACCCCTCTACTTTCATATATTTATGGAGTTAATACTTAGGGTATAAAGGGAAAAACATAACAAAGTTCTCTTGATTTCATAAATTTAACAGATAAATTGATCGAAACAACTATTTTTAGTTTAGGGGCCAAGCAAAACGAAAAGGAGGGAGTATTAGTTTATGTAGCTATTTAATACTACTAAGGGTATATAGTATGGAAAATAAGTAATAAATTTGTCAAATTGTACAAGTAAATTGAAACATTTATTTTTAATATAAGGGTCAAGTAAAACGAAACGGAGGGAGTAATTAAAAATATATATAGTGTGAGACTTGTTTCTAGGGTTTCTTTCTTGGTTCTTCTAGATGGTCTCCATGAAAAAGGCATATCAACTACTTTCTCAATTATTTTCGACAAAGTCATCGTTAAATAACAACATGAAATCTTGGCAGAGGACAATAATAATTTACAAGATCAAAGTTTATTAAAACAAACACGAAACCGCTATTAATTAATTCGATGGCCCTAACTAGATAACTTTGAAATTAGTTACTTGTATGGCTTGACATATTTTCGTTATAATTATATCATTATCTTGATAATTTTCTAAAGTAGTTAGGCATACACTCACATATTAAATAAATAAAATAAATGAAGTGAAGGACAAGTAATATACTAATTATATAGTGATATGTGAAGATGTTAATATGGTCTTTTGTCGTTTCTCCAAAATTGTTTTTTTATTTTACATGAAAAGCAAAGGGAAAAATAATAAGGTATATAAGGATCAAATGTAGAAAGCTTGTGTAGTAAAATACATTATACATATATATATATATAGTTAGTACATTTTATTTAGTCATGTTGAACGGACGTATACATCCAAATGCACTAATTCATTTATAGCTAGGTGTGAAATCCTATATTCATTTATGGCTACTAATCAGTCAATAATTAATATGAATCCTATATTTTGCTCTATCGAAGCTCAATTCTTTCCTAGCAGTACTCTAGCTAGCACAAGTATGGAAACTTCTGATTAAAAAAAAAAAGGCAGTTCGGTGCACTAAAACTTCCGTTACATGTGCAGGGTCCGGAGAATGGTTGAACGATAAGGATTTATTTGTACAAAGTGTTACCTTACATTTCTGTTGCAAACTTGCAATATAAAAGAGCAATCCTAATATACTTCCAAAAAGAACGTAAGTGTAGAGTTGATTACTCATATGGTCACTTACCTTTAGATAATTGACCATCAAATTAAAGTTAAAAAAAAATATTTTATTTTACGTAATTAGCTTCAATGATCATCTTCACTGAATTCATTTTTTTTTTTGGCAATATTTAATGGAGTGACAAATTTGATTTTTAAAAAAAATAGTCAAAGATATACAAATAAAGAACCTGAACTAATTTAGAACCCAATACAATTTTAAATCGACCCAATATCTGACCTGGTCCATCCCTTTTTATTATAAAAAATGCTCTAAGTGGTCATAGTTTCGTTGACTAATACATGTCTAGTAATCAATTTCTGATGATACCTCAACATTAGAATTTTAGTTTTGTTTGCCAACGATCAATTGAAATGAAAAGTGTTAAATTTGGAAAGAAAAAAAAGACAAAAAAAGATGTAAAGAAATCATTAAAATTATTTCGAATTTTCAAAAAGCCATCTAAAATTTGTGGGGCCCTATTATCCCACGAAACTAGTCCTAATCATAATAAATACACATTTTTACACCAGTTGTGTTCTCAGCCTCAGAGAACTCTGTAAATTCCTTCTTTTTTCTTGTTTGGAGAAGACAAATTGGTGATGCCACATGACAATTTTATATTGGTTTGGGGTGAATTTTAATTCATTCACGCGCTTCCTCATCCGTGACATTGCATTTGCTCTGAAAATAGGTCAAAGTGGTGTATTTATTGTGGTTGGAACTAGTTTCGTGAGGTAATAGAATTCCCACAAATTTTAAGTGTCTTTTTAAAAATTCAGGACAACTTTAATAATGTTTTATGTCTTTTTTTAAAAAAAAATAATAATAATAATGATCATACTAGAATACAAGACAATAAAGATCAAGCATGCCGTTTATGGTTCGAATATAACAATTCAAATAATTATTTTGATCAAGACAAATGTGGGTTAACCCTTAAAAGCTTCCAACGTAAAGGACATTTTTTATTTTTTGGTTTTCCATCGGTGTTTGGTATCTACATTAGAGTTCTGACTAATTCGGATCGCGCACTGCAGGACTATGCTGGCGCCCTCAATAGAATTTTCTCCATACTAACTCGAGACCTCTGATTAAAGGTGGAGCAGTCCCACCATTACGCTACACCCATATTGGTCGCAAAGGACACTTAAATAAAGGAAAAGTCTGTGGAAATTCAAGTAATTATAAAATGTACTTGGATGATGGAACCAATAACAATTACAGCAAAATAAAAGGCTAGTTACCGTTCACTTTCAAATTTCGCCAAAAAAATAAAGGGAAAATGGTCCGAAATATACCCAAACTTTGGGAAAATTTGCTGTTACACGCCCAAACTTTGCGAGGGTCCTATGACCCCCCCTGTACTATTTATTAGTGTATTTTTGTGACGGTTATTTGCTTAGCTGGACCACTTTTTTAGTCACGCACTCAGCGCGTGTGTATTCACATTTGGTGCCAGCTGTGCAAATAAACGTCGCAAAAATACACTAATAAATAGTACAGGGGGGTCATAGGACCCCCGCAAAGTTTGGACGTGTAACAGCAAATTTTTCCAAAGTTTGGGTATATTTCGAACTCTTTACCCAAAAATAAATATTAGATTCACTTATCATTGATCAAAACAGCATATCGTTGGGTTCGAGAGGGCGTCATGCGGAAGCTAATTAGTTGCAAACCATGGCATGATAAATCAAATGACAAAAAAAAAAAAAATTATTTGATATGATTGGTCAACATACCTACATATTAAAACTACGGAAAAGGGTCAAAAATATCTTTAAAGTATTAGAAAAGGCTCAAAAATACCCTCCTTCCACCTATTGGCTCAGAAATGCCCCTCCATCCATCTATTTGGATCAAAAATGTCCTTAAGGTTAAATTTAAGCTCTAAATTGCCCCTCCTTTTAACGTATGGAATAAATAAATTTTAAAATTAAATATGTGGCATTATTTTTATGGTTTCACATATAATTAGACTCAAATTCATTCACAATCCTACCCATTAACTCAAACCCAATTAAAAGACCGACACGAAGCATGTTTATCAAAAACGTAAGCAGATTTAAATAAGTGAGCAATTTACAAACAAGAATCCAAATGGATCACCTTATATCCACTATATGTTGTTTTTCTTTTTTACTTTTTTTTAAAAAAAAAATAAAATTAGTTGTTCCTTTGTTTCAAAGCTAGTGGATTTTCAATATTCCGTTCATACTTTTTTATTTCAATGAATATAATATGAAGAAACTAAAATAATAAAATAACTGATTTACGAAGAAATAGTCAAAGAATAAATTTTTAGAAGAGAAAAATAAGGCAGGAAAAGAAAAGGGTATTGAGAAACTGAGGGTTAAGTTTCATTTGAATGTGAAAAGAGGGAGAATGAGAATTGGAATGAATTAATTAAGAGTATGCAGAAACACGAGGTTGTAACAAACATAGGTTGGAGGAAGATGGAGAAATGGTGGGTTTTTTAATTGGGTTTGAGTTAATGGGTAGGATTGTGAATGAATTTGAGTCTAATTATATGTGAACCAATAAAAATAATGTCACATATTTAATTTAAAAATTTATTTATTTCATATGTTAAAAGGAGGGGCAATTTAGAGCTTAAATTTAACCTTAAGGGCATTTTTGATCCAAATAGGTGGATGGAGGGGCATTTCTGAGCCAATAGGTGGAAGAAGGGTATTTTTGAGTCTTTTCTAATACTTTAAGGGTATTTTTGACCCTTTTCCGTTAAAACTAATATAAAAAAGGGTAAAAACTATATGAGAGAAAATCTCCCCCTAAACAAGATTCTTAGATGACTATATTGTGGTCTGTGGATGCTATTGTGTTATGAAATAAGAAGAAAGATCCTCAATTTATAAAGGTACAAAACCTTTCCTCCATGAAAGAGGTTAGCCAAATATGGAAGAGAATTATATTTTCCTTATAGGAAAAAAGTAAAAGTAATTATGGTGTTACTTTCACTTTCTTTCAAAGAAAAGTAAAACTCAAATTTGGTTCTTCACATGCATATATGATTTTTGTTCTTCACATAATTTTCATCACTGTTGCTTTTCATGGTTAAAAATATCATAGTTAAAAATTAATTTTTTATTTTTATTTTTAAAGATGCTGCAACAGGAATATTGAAAATATGATTGAAACTTCTTCTCCACATGTAGTGGATAAAAATCTTCATTATCATCAAATTGGTTGCAGCTATAACTGAAATTGTCTTGACCCTGTCTTCAACCTACAACTGAACCATAGACTCTGATGTCACTTGTTGGGTTCAAAATTGAGAGGGCATCATGCGAAAACTAATTAGTTGCAAACCATGGCATGATAAATCAGATGACAAAAAAAGACATTTTATTTGATATGATTCGTCAACAGACCTACATATTAAAAATTAATATAAAAAAGGGTAAAAACTATTTGAGAGAAAATCTCTCCCTACACAAGACTCTTAAACGACTATATTGCAGATGCTATTGTGTTATGAAATAAGAAGAAGGGTCTACAAAACATTTCCTCCAAGAAAGAGGTTAGTCAAATATGAAAGAGAATTATATTTTTCTTTTAGGAAAAATAAAAGTAATTATGGTATTACTTTGACTTTCTTTCAAAGAAAAGTAAAATTCAAATTTGATAAGAAAATCAGGACAAAAACCCTAACAAATATAACATATGAAATGTTGTAAAGTAGTGAATATGAAATGTGAAAACGATAGTAAACGAAAATATGAGTGCTTGAACATTTTTTTAGAATAAAAAAGGATGGATCGGGTCAGGTATATATTATGTCGGATTGGATTTTAATTGGTCTAGATTCTTAATTAATTAGTATTTTTAATTATTTTACTCTTCTAAAAATTATACTTGCCATGTAGTTAAATAGCATCGGAAAATATAAAATCCGGTGAAGATGAGCATTAACTAATTAAGTAGAGTAAAATTACTTTTAAAAGACATACTCCGTATAATAATAGAAGTGACCGTTTGAGTAATCAACCCCTTCATTATACAAAGGACATATATTATGATAAAAAGAAAGAAATTTGACTTAAAAGTCAAGTAGGAATTACTAGTTAATTAAGGACGTATTAAGGAAGATAAAATATGATTACAATAATACTTTTAATTTGCGTACAAAATTAAAGGTCCCTCATCAAGACCTAATCAGTCATATATAAAAATCTCAGTAGCTTGAGTTCCTCCTTTAGTACATTTCTATGATGTAAAATGATCTCATATAGCTGCTTATAATTTTAATAGAAGAAATTTAGATCTCTTATATATGAAAAAAAATATATATATAATTTAAAATAAATTTATAAGAAACTTCTAAATTAATTGACCCCTTTAGATATGGAAAAAGAAAGGAAAAATAAAAAAAATAACTACTTGTACCGACTTACGATGACAAATAAAATTAATACAAGGGAAAATGGGAAAATATAACTCTCAACTTTGTGATTTAGAGTGAATACATCACTTGTCAAAAAAGTGATTCATATATATATATTGCTCAATAAATAATGCATATTTATTCTTTTCGTTAACAGATCTATATAAAGAGGTAAATATATCCCTCAACTTTGAGATTAGAGTGGATATATATACCCCTCGTTTAAAAAAAGCATATGCATCCTCATCTTCAAACAAATAGTGCGTATTTATCATTTTCGCTAACAGACCTATATTTACTGAATTAAAAAAAATCACAAAAGCTAGTTTGGCTTTAAAAATTACCTCAGCCATTACCTTTTACCACTCTAGACCTGAGCGAAACGAAAAATTCAAATTCATCTTTTACTCAGTCGTAAAATAAATTTTGGTCGATCAGGTCTAAATAATAGAGTCATTGAGTTTCTTTCCAGTTGGGTCAAATCTAGGTTAGGTTTGGAAAGGTAAAGAAATGGGTGAGATAATTTTCTAAAGCGGTCACGTAACACTTTTTAAATAGGAAAACCAGTTTTAAATTTTTTATTTTTTATTTTTGAGGGTATATAAGCCTTATTTGTTAAAAAATGATAGTATATAAGTACCTTATTTAATAAAAATTATATCCGCTTTAAATCACAAATTAATGATGTTTTTCCTTAATACAATGAACTTATAATGACATGACACTAAAAGATGTGACTCAAATTATCTTCGGTACGTGGATGCTGTAATCAATATCAATATCAATCAATACTATATTAAAAGTGTAAAGGGCTTTAAAAATGTTGTTTAAATTTTTTGCCCTTCATTAAAAGTCTCCGCAATAAACAAAATTGTCTTTTTACTTTTTTGCTTAAATTATTATTTAATTATTTTCATAATATTGACTCCTAAAATATATGAGATCAGGACTAAAATATATGATAGGACTTTTTCTTAGGAGTCCTAAAATATATGGCAAAGTAACTAAAAAAAATAAAATAAAGACTCCTAAAAGACATTTAAAAGGACATTTATGTTTTCCTAAATATTAGGAGAATAAGTACGTATAGTAATACTAATGTGGAAATATTTCTACAATTTTTAATTTTTTTTTACGTTTAGTTTTTTTTTAAAAATACCAATTTTGTTACTTTAGCTTTAAAAGTTTTTTTAGGATTAGAATTTCTTTAATTAATTGATTAGTATTATTAAAATAATCTATTTAGGTTAGAAAAACACATCTATAAAAACACCTAATAATGAACATAATTTACGGCTTAACTTTACCTACAATTTCACGTATCAAATTATCAATTGTGAGTTTGATTCTCAACTTCTTTTTTTTCTTCTTATTTTAGTTTTGGTTTAAGTCATCTTCTTGTTTTCATTCATGTTTTCTTACTTTGTACTTACATTATTTATTGTTATATGTCGTACGCATGATTCTAAAAGATTGTTGTGCTACATATTATTGTTATCTTAAATTTAAACGAGACCAAGGTTATTCGTGCAATGCACGTACGGATAAACTAGTAATAATAAACATATATATAGTGAAGTAAGTTTATGACAAGTTCCTAATACCAAAAAAAAAAAAAATACTAATAAAATTTATGAAAGTAAAATACCGTTAATTATTCCACTTGCACCAAAACTCAAAATTTTTAACAAACAACGATTGGCCTCAGAGGAAGAAAACAAGGTAATCAAAATATTCTATTTATTCCTTTCTTTGATTTTCAATTTCTTTTACGTTACCTTAAAGTGTGGAGTACATCGTGAAATAACTATAACTAGAATCTCAACAAGGAAAATGAAATTTAATTTGCATTTCAACCCATTAAGCTATCGTGATTTTTTAAGAAAATTTTGTAAGAAATAATTAACAATTTCTCTGCTTAATTAATAGTTTAAAGAAACCTCAAGAAGCTGCGGACTCACACAAAGGTGGAAATTAAAACCATAGGAAAGTGGTTAATTTCATATTTAAATGTGTAACGACCCGTTCGGTCATTTTGAGTATTAACACCCTTTTTCCTCTAAATGATACTTCCCGTAAGTTAAGATGTGTTTTATGATTTGAGGAGATGGGTGACACGAGTCGTGAGGGGCTCGGATGCGTTTCAGAGAAGGAAATTAAATCAAAACTCGGAATGTGAAAAACTTAAGAGTTGACCAAAGTTAACATTTGGGGTTAACAGGCTCGAAAATATGGTTTGAAAGTTCCTATAATGGATAGCTTGGATAAGTCCCGAGGAGCTCTGAAGTGATTCAGATGGCTAAGTCACAAACATGGGCGGAGCCACCTGTATCGAAGGATAGTCAGGTGCATAACCTTCGTCGAAAAATTATGTTGTGTATATAGGCTAACCGTTAGCTATTATGAGTGTGTATTTAATTTTGCACACCCTTAACGCAACTGAGAAGAAAATTTGCACACTCTTCGTCAAATTTCTGGCTCCGCCGCTGGTGACAAACAAGTAATTTTGAGGTATGAGATCCTTTGGTTATGAGTAACCCATTTTGGGAAGAAATTTCTAATTTTAACCCTATAATGTACATATTAATAAGTATTTGACAGAATGCCTAAGTGTATAATTCAAGTCTAATATATTTGAACATTATATTATAGTGATTACATGAACTTTTGCGCTTAACTGTTCGTCTTACACGTTAGAACACATTACATAAGAGAACTTAGTTATGTGCATATGTTTGCTAATCCCTTATAACAGGGACGGACTTATGACAAAATTTTTGGTGCTCCGGCATTCGTTAAATTCGAGACAAACTAGGTATAATTATATATAAAATGTATAAAAATTGGTATAAGATTTAGAAAAGCACCAGTAAACCAAGAAGATAGCTTGGTGTTTTAATTTTCAAGGGAACCTTTAAGCTTTGGGCATCAATATACGTGTTCAAACCTCCCGACCACCCATGACCCCTAAATTCTGGATACGTCACTGCCTTATAATGACAAAAAATGACTAACTTCATCGTGTTGCATCACTAGTTAATTAATTGGCATGTTCAAGTGGAAGTAGCACCTTCTACCTCTCTTTTCATCAATTACCAAAAGTCCAAAAAAGGTGAAGGAAATAGCATTTTTTTGTTCGTTGATTTCTCTCTTAGTAATTTGGAAGTATTTGTATAGGCTAAACTTCCAAATTTTTTGAAGGTTTGAATTTATTTAACCTGATTTTGTACTTTAGAGATAAGGTCCATATCCCCTCTAATATTGTTTGTGTTACATATATATATTGACATGGTAGGGATCAAGAGCCTAACCTTCTACACCCAAAGGCACCACACCCTATATATATATATAGAAGGTGATGGCTTATAGAAAGAAAAAAAAAATCATGTGTTCTCTTTTCTCCCTTCGTTCATTTTTAGTTGTCGCGTTTCGCTTTTCAAGGGTCAATTTGATTAATTTTTAAAGCTACATTAGAATTAGATTAATTCAATATTATTTTAAAATTAAAATTTAGCTATTCAAAAACTATATCAATATAATTTTCTCATATCAATATGATGAAAAACTACATTTTAAATTGTTGGTCAAAGTTTATATTGTTTGACTCTTAAAAATGAAACTATGACAACTAAAAAGAATCGGATGGAATAATTAACTTGTTATAATTAAGAAGTTGAGACACCGTGTACCTTAAGATCCATGGTAGGTAAGAGCTTCTCAAACACATTATTATATCTTCTTTAAATTCAACAAGTTAACTATTTTCCTCTATATTTCAAGAACCCTACTCAAGCTTATACTTCTAGCAAATGTTTAGCAAAAAGTTATCCAAAGATCCATATACATGATTATCTCCACACATTTAAGCAACAAAAAAAGTTTCTTGCAGCATGATTCAACAATAAATTAGTTAGCTAGCTATAGCCTATAGACCTAATTTCCATATCCCTTGGAGAAAAAACAATTTTTTTTTTACAAGTTTGAAGGTCTAGCTACTAGGGTTTTGTTTGGAACTTGTCAAAATTCTTGGGAAAAAATAGAATTAAATGGAAGGACAAGTGAAGGAAGAGATTGATCTACCACCAGGGTTTCGTTTTCATCCAAGTGATGAAGAGCTTATAACATATTATCTTGTTAACAAGATTTCTGATTCTACTAATTTCACTGCTAGGGCTATTGGAGATGTTGATCTTAACAAATCTGAGCCATGGGATCTTCCAGGTATACTTATAATTCAGTTGTAATAATCATCAAAACTTGTTACTACAGCATGAATTTACAAGCATATAGAAATTAAATAGTAATCCATGCATGGTTGTAATATCAAGAAAGCATGCAAGAGAGCTATAGGATTTTGAATTTGTTTATATATTACTATACTTTTGTTCACTAAATTCATGCAGATCCATTATTATTTTTATCATGCTTATAAGTATTTGTAAAAACGATAAACTTGTCGAAAGAAAAAAAGAAAGTGGAATGGATGGTATCGCTACTCCACCCTTAATCAAAAATATCGGGTTTGAGTCTTTTAAATAAAAAGAATTTCAATAGAACGGGAAGTTCTTACCCCTTAAATAGATCCTAGTAGTAAGAGCCTAGATTAATCAGGCTAATCATGAATTTCGAACATCATATGATTAAACAAAAAATGGAACCGTTTTTTGATTTTTTTTTTTTCTTAATTCCTTACACCCTCTCTTTAATTCTTTGCAAATCATGAGATGTAGCAAGCACATCTAATGTTTTGAGACATGAATTAAGTTATATTGCAATAGTATAAAATCTTTACACTAACTTCTTGTTAATTATAACATGTTATCATTTATTTCAGGTTATGTATCAATCAATACTTGTTAATATAAAGTAATTTGCAATTATCTTTTTATATAGTAGTTAGTTACCTGATTATGTAAATAACGCTCTATGTACGCTTCCCTAAATATAGTTACATTAAATTAAAGCCCACTCTATGGTGCAAATTTAATTGCTTGCAAGCTTCATCAAATTGTTATAATAAAATTTCTTTAAGAAAAGTTTTCTTTTTCCTTTTCAAAACCAAAGTTCAAAGAAAAGACTCATTTCTTGAACTAATTATTACTCCACATATCTCAATTTATGTGGAATCGTTCTAATTTCGAGAGTTAAACTTTTAAGTTTTAACTGTAAATTCGAACATGAAATAATTATTTTTTTTGAAATAAAATTTACATAGTTTGAAACTATGTAAAAAGTACTATTAATCACAAAATAATTGACAATTCAAAATATAAGGTATATGGAGGAATCGGGATTAAAGAAAAAAACTCGTTTGACTCTCAAAAACTGAAAGGTACCACATAAATTGTGACGGAGGGAGTAATATATTAAGATGAGATGAAATTTTTCTCACCAAAACTCTAAAATTTCTAATCTAATATCCTGATTTAGCTAGTAATTAATCTCTACAATGAAGTTAACTTTTTGTAAATTAATTATGATAGGTAAGGCAAAAATGGGAGAAAAAGAATGGTATTTTTTCAGCCTAAGAGATAGGAAGTATCCAACAGGAGTGAGAACAAATAGAGCAACAAATAGTGGATACTGGAAAACTACTGGGAAAGACAAGGAGATATTCAGTAATTCAGAATTGGTTGGTATGAAGAAAACATTGGTATTTTATAGAGGAAGAGCACCAAGAGGAGAAAAAACCAATTGGGTAATGCATGAATATAGGATCCATTCCAAATCCTCCTATAGATCAACACACAAGGTATGTATGTACTCCAATGCTTTTTTTTCTTCTCTTTTTTTGATTTTGGTGTTTAACTTTTATACTCTAACACTACAACAAAAACAACCTTTAGCGGCAATAAATATGCACTTTAATAAAGAGTGCTAAAGTTTTTACCGGCATTAGTTTATTGTCATTGGATCCAATGTCGCTATAGGTTTTAGGGGCATTTACAAAAAGTGCTAAAATGTAATTGTCATTGGTAAATGTCACTAAAAATACATATTTAGCGGCAATTAAATTATTACCGTTAATTAAATGCCGCTGAAAATCATTTTTGGTGTAGTGTAATATCCATCTAGATTCGAGGGTCGTAAATAGTTAATAAGCTTTTAAGTGTTCAAAAGCATTTTAAATGTATTTTGATAAAACAGTTACATGTTTAGATAAAAGTGTTTAAAACTGAAACGAATGTAGTTGATAATCTGTGTTTGATAAACACCCCTAAAATTTGTATAAAATCTACAAATTTAATTTAAATATATAAAAAGAGGAATGATGGATATGAAGTTAAGAGAAAGTTAGGGGAATCTTAGTAGCTTAATTGGTTAGTTACCTGAATTCCTACCTTATTGGTGAGGGTTCAATTTTCCACATTGTAATCCCCTGCCCCCAATTTATTTTATTTGAAACAGATACTTTGAAAATTAAAAAAATTATTAAGGGGAATCACATCGGGAGCTTAACTGAGAAAAAATTATTAAGATACTTAAATTGTTAGCTTCAATAGATACACTACGTACTTTCATGTTACACAAATATTATGATAAGTTTAAGATCGATTCCAAAAGTCATCATTCTTTTTAATTTTTTTTGTCCCGATTTATATGGCATATTTTATTTATTTATTTTTGTATGTTTCAAAAAGAATATTACTTTTATATAATTATATAAATAACTTAACTTGAAATATTTCAAAAGTCTTCCTTTATTTCTTAAATATTTATCCAGTCAAAAGTTGTCACATAAATTAAAACGGATAGAAATAGTATACAAGTACTTTTAATAGTGTGTTTATTTGGTATGGTCCAATTTTTTCATATTTGATTGGTCAAAATGTTTTGAAAAATATTTTTTCTAGAAAAACAAATTCCTTAAAAATGATGTAAATGACTTCTCTAATGAAAGCAGGAAAAACAAGTTCGATATATAAGTGACATTCTAAATTTTTTGTCTCTTCTCAACTCATTCAAGTAACGCCCCCAACCCCCACCCCTTGACCATCCCAACCCCCGCTGCCCTTGAATCCCCACTCTCCACCCCCCACAGTGTTTTGCTATAAATATATAATAAATGTTTTTAAGAATAATATTCTTTTTACTTACTTAACAAACACTAGAAAATAAGTCAGACATTCGATTTATTTCCATCATAAACATTTTCCTTTCTACCAAACAAACCCTAAATATATATATGCTTCAATTTCTCTCATCTAACAATAACTTGTTCTATAGCTTCTAATTGCAATAATATTTTTCAGCAAGATGAATGGGTGGTTTGCCGGGTATTCAAGAAGAGTAACAGTTGTGCAGGAGGCAAAAAGTACCCTTCGTCTAACAATTCATCAAGAATTCATATGAACCCCTACACTACATTGGATCACATCAATCCAAACACAACATGCATGTCCTCACAAATGATGATGCCACAAGTTGATGAACATAATAATGTCTTTCAATTAGCCATGGCAAGATCATCAAGTGCTTACATGATCAATAACCATCCAGAAATTCAAGAACTCAATAGGGTTTTTCGAGGCGTTTCGTCGTCGTCGTCTAACATGATGAGCTTGCAACCAATTGTTCAATCACAAATGAACTATAACTTAGGTGGAAGTAGTAGTGGTGGAGGGGGAGGAGGAGGAGGAGGTAATTGTTTTACTATTTCAGGCTTGAATTTGAATCTTGGTGGTGGTGCCACCACTTCTCAGCCAATGCCACCGCCACAAGTTATGAATCAACAACAAGATATGATGACAACTGATCATCAGGCTGGTTATGGTGAAGATATGAGTAGTGGAAATGCCATGAATAGATTCATGGCTATGGAAAATTGTGCTCATGATCATTTAGACAACTATTGGGCTCCTTATTGATCTATGTTGTTTGAATCCTTCAAAAAATTGTAACACTCACGCGAATCAGGTCATCTAAAAATAGTAGTATATTTTTGAAGGATCCGAGTAGCATAGTTTTCAGATAGAATAATATCATCTAATTAGAGGACAAGTTCTATGTAAAATAATTAGTAGTTTGGAAATAGTGATAGATCTATTTAGTTTCTTCTAAAGTTAGGATATGTTTATGGAGCAGTTTTTTTTTTTTTTTCTTTTTCTTGGTAAAGCCACTAAGGTTTGAATGATTTTAATTTTGTGGTTTTCTTGCTTGTTCTTGCACTATCAGAAATGAGAATTTTTGTTTCATTTTTTGCACTTTTTCCATCGAGCTGATTATAGTTACTTCTTTATATTTTAAATCACTTTAGTAAAATTCCTAGCTCTTCCACTGGCATCGAGATGCTTCATTGATCATGATTTTCCACCATACCTTCTCCTATGGGGAACTGTGAGTTAATGTATACCCCTAAGTTCCGATCAATTTTATGATGCATAATTAATGTATACCCCCATGAATGTGTTTATATATCACGCTACCAAGGAGAAATCAATCACTTAATTATTAGAGGTCTCAAATTCAAATCTCGATAATGAAATACCTTTGCTAGATAATATATTTGAATTAATCAATCTGTATTTCGATCTACTTGCAGACTTATGTTGCAATTTACTCATTCGAAGAATAAACTGTACAAACAAGGGAGGAAGAACCATCACAAATTTTAAGAGAAAAATCTTATAGCCCAAAAGAAAGTTACTATAAAATTTGGATAAACATAAATCCCAACAGTTTGATGCCTAATTACATCAAATCCCGACATTTTACATATTTACAAAAAGTCCCTTTTGTTGGATTGTCGAGATACATAATTTATTCCCCCGATACATTCCGTTGAGATACATAATTACCCACACTGTAATCATTCAAAGATACATAGTGTATGTATCTTTTAAACAAAACTCACACTGATATACACAACGATACATAATTCATTCCCAATACATTCCATTGATATACATAACTGATAGTTGAAATTTTTGTAATTACTTTGTAAAAGTGAGAATTTGCATAAATATGAAAGGTGTATATTTATGTTATTTCCCCAAAAATATACCCAATATAGGCAAGGTGAAAAGGCCCAAATGTACCATGTATTTGGGTAAATTGTTTATACTTATCCTCCATTTAAGTTTCCAAATAGATTTTCCCCCGTTGTTACAACTATGATCAAATATGAATGTGAAGATCATAATACAACTACTTTTGATAAATAATACACAACTAAGTAAAATATAGTATCACCAGATTGTAACGTTACAACTAGTGGAAAGACCACAAAACACCTACATTAACACCATTCATATTAAAGAAACGATAATAGTACAAAAGTAAATTTCTCACACCCACTATCCTCCCCATTCATGCTGTATGCACATACTGGAAAATCTATGCAGAACTTGGTAAGCAAAAGAATCTGCAGACTGACTGATACTTCAAACGCCCCGTGCGACAATGAGACGATCCACTGCAAATGAGATGAAATAAACAAACCCAACGTCATACACAGTAGTGAATACTCGAATTGTGAAAAAAATGCTAAGTCTGGCCGAAGATGATAGATAGCCCGCCCACTCGATATGATATGAACATGTAGTTCAAGACTGTGAATTCATTTTTTACTCACTAGAAAGTATGTGGCTCTAGCTATCTAGTTCTCTTAGAGGTAATCTTACATATTTTTAACTCATGAAGCATAGAAACAACGCCGACGTGTTGGCTAGCCAGTTACCCACTACTTGACATCAAGGAGTATATCATATTTTGCCACATAGAGAAACCAGTCACTTTCACACTTTAGTGGACTGGAAAATTACCCAGGCCTGGTTTTACTGCTTTATTCCCAAAAGCATAGGAACTAAAATCTCCAGAAAAATCATATATCGATTCTGGGGCATAAATATGGTACAAGGATAAGCGCGTGGGAAATGTGCTACTTCGAAGTTTGGCCAAGAATTGTCACAACTCACGTTTCCAAATAGACAATTCCCACTAATCTCATCGATTTTTGTTACAAGCCAGCAAGAAATGCCTGCGTTCCACCCATGAATAATACATTGAGATGAGTATGGGCTTTTGCAAAAGTCGCCTTATAGCAGCACAGAAGAAGAAGTACACGTGTAAAATGCCAAGGAACTTCAGAACATTTCTTAGAGAGGCAATCTAATTTAGAAACATGCTACTACTACCACCATTAACCTTTAATCTGAAAAGCTGACACTGAGTCTGATCCACCTAGTTATAGGGAAAATAGGCATACATAAATTCAGCTCAAGATACCAATGCATGATGCATCATAATTTAATTTAGCCCAGGTAAACAAAGTAGGCAAATAGCTAAAGGTGATACCTGCAAAACGCTTGATTTCTGATGAACCCATTGTACTACCTCGCCTACTTGTCTGTGTGTACCCTCTTGGACTTACGACGTGAATGGTGTGAAGTACTATGTCGAGTAGGTTTCTTCGCCTTTGTACTGTCACAAATAATAAAATACACACAATTCTGAGCCTCGTAGAATTAAGTAGATCTGCAGACACTTCAATATAGAAGGTTGATCACTGTGAAACCGCAAATAAGGGAGCAGGGTAAACTGTGCTAACCAGAAAATGGAAGACAAAAATTTGAACAGAACCATAACGGGCAAAGCCAACAATGCCGAAGCCTACAAGATAAGCCAAAATTTCTAAGTATGAGATAATCATATTGAATAAAAAGGAAGGAACGGTTAGCAAGACCATAGAATATGACAATCAGATACATACAGCAAACCAGATAAACTCCTTTGTTGCAAGAGGTCTTGTAAGCTCATGTTTCTTCAGTGTTTCATCTACTGTACCTTGCAGCTTAACATGGCATGGAACATTGATTTAGAATTAATGGACCAAGACAATTTAAATACAATAAGCAACATATGCATAGTAGCAAAGGCATTTGTTATTTCATCGATTCTTCCACCAGATCATTCAAATCGTTAAATACTCCGAGAGAGAAATATATCATTGTTAACTCTTCCAACCATAATATAACTTAGTTACCTCTTCCGACAAGAGTTCAAAAGCTACTCTTCTAAGACAAGAATAGCACATCTTCGTTCTTTTTTTTTTTTTTGGGAAAATAAAGATTTTTTAATCGGAAACAGCCCCTCTACCTCACCTGAGGTAGTGGTATGGACTCTGTACACTTTACCCTCTCCCTAGACCCCACTTTGTGGGAATATACTGGGCATGTTGTCGTTGTTGTTGGAAAATAAAAATTTTATTTACCAAAAGTAGTATTTACAAAGCAAAAGAAAACAGCTAACAGCTGACCAGTAGTTGAACATAAGCCCCCACTCTGGTTAACACCTCCTAAAAAACAAAAACGCTTTGCAGGATAGACATTTTCGTTCTTCTTTATCATCTTGAGAAGGTAATGAGAAGACAAATCCAACACAACCAGCAGAGGAAAAATGACCATCATTTCATCCACTCGGTGAATTAAAACATGATGAACAACACAGACTGATTTGTCCTCGCTGAACCCTTATCACTTGCCCCTAATTGCATAAAGATCTATTTGTCCCTTTCATTTGGCAGTACTGAGGGAAGGATCTATTTTTTAACGCAGAGCTCAACCTGATACTCCCTAGTGGCAGAGCTAAACCACAAAAGCTGGAAATTGGAAATTGTTGGGAATACACGCTGGAAGCTCAAGCACTCTTCATCAACTGATTCGCAAGACATTTCTTCAAGTCAATTTGGCTAATTTAGTACCTTAAGCAAAATCATTCTAAAAAGACGAGCCTCTCCCGCATAAGAATACAGAGGCAGCAAGAAGAAAGGCAGGAAATGTAACTTAAGAGTCAACCGGATTTTCATTATTTTTTTTGGTCTACGGGATCATCTTTTTTTAAGAAACAGGTACCATGTATATCTATATATTAAATCTGCATCATAACAGTGTTATCTATAATTACAAAACCCAGCCATGCTTACTACTGCTTCACAAGGAACCTATGATATCGACTAGTCATTCAGTCTCCTCTACAGGATTATCGAAACCTCAATACATGAGAAAGAGAAACTGACGCAGTAGTAACAATACTGGAAAAAATTAGAAAGAGACTATGACTTGCATATCTCAATCACAAGTACACCTCCGTGAGATCTGAATATTTCAGGGACTATCATATCAATTTATTTTCACACACCTGATGATGGTAAACTGTTGCAGATTCGAGGAACTTTCCATAATGATGAACTGCCACGTCTGTATACGGCTTTACAGCAATACGAACTTTTTCAATATGGGGTTTTGTAGCAGCAGAGACCTGATCAATGTATGGCTTGCTGAATTTCTTAAGTTCCTGTAAAAAATTATGCTTTCATCACATCACACACAAATAAAACCGTAAAAATAGGTAGAACCGTAGAAGTTATACACTTGATCCATTTACAACAACAGGAAACTATAATTTTTATTGTACTTATTCTTGATATATCAGAAATTATTATTCATTGAAATGAACAGATAAGGGATGTTACCTGGACATGAGGTTCTGCTAGTTCCTGAACCTTGAGAATATGTGGAGTTGTGGCACCTTTACATGTCTCATAAATCTCAAATCCTTTGGTCTTCACCAATTCCACGTGTGGCTTGAGGTTAGTGGTCGTTACCACCCACTGCTCCTTCACAGCAGGCATCCATTTCTTCAAAGAGTAGATCAGCAAACGTGAGAAAATTATGACGATCCCATATCTTGATCTCAAATACAACAAGAAAACTAGCTTAAGGAGTAAAATGATTTGAAGTAGATAATTGTATCTACATCTGAAAAAATAATAGCGTGTCTTTCTAATTCTAGAAGTTACTTTTTCTTTTTTTTTTTTTTTTGTGTGTGTGTGTATAACCATGGTGTTCGGGCCACAGTTTTTGTAGCACCTCAGAAAAATTTCGAATTTAAGTTTAATACTTTTAAGTGAGTATAACTCTGAATTTATAAAGAGTTACGTAGTGCACATAATTTAAGTAGCCGTTTGGACATGAGAGTTTTTCACCCTTTTCCGGAATATTATTTCACTTTAGTGAAAATAGTAGCGTTTGGCCATAAGAATTCCACAAAAAACTGTTTTCATTTTTTTCATTCCTACTCCTCTCACAAAAATTCAAAAACAACTCCAATTATATTCATGGACAAACACAACTCCAACTTCAAAAATTTTAGTTTTTATGGCCAAACGCCCACTGAAAATTATATTGTACATGTAGGATTGGAGCGTATATAATTTGTATGGTGGCTACCAGTGGGATGAAGAATAATTGAGTGATTTTTATTTAACTCCATCATATGTGAAAAGTGGGGGTCACCTTGATTTTACCCCCCAGAACCCACCTGGTGGGAATACACTGGGTATGATGATGATGATGACTAAGTAAGTGAATAAGCAAAAGGGGGAAAGCAAATAAAAGGGAAAACGTACAGATGTTAAAGTAGAAGAAAAGAAAAGGTAAGACTATAGAGTTCACTTGGAACTCTTTCCAGAAACAAAAAAATGTACAGTACTTCGGCCGGCCTTAGTTTTCATCTTCTTCTACTTGGAACAAGTTTAAAAAAGAAACAACTTGTTGGGTCTTTACGTGAGCTCCCAAATGAGAAATAACAGTACTGCTAGTGTTGATACTCCACTATTCCGTCAAGGAATCGATTCAAAATCTATAGTAAGGGTGAACTCCAAGACGTAAATTTTTTACCCCTTTCTTGAATATGATTATGAATACGTACTGGGGATATTTGATTGTAATTTTGCACTACTTTTTGCATTGGGTCTTGTAACTAGGGTTCTTGAAAAAGGGGGAAAAGAGATGGAATTGGGATAAAAGTGGAATTTTGGGGAATTTCTACGAATTGGACAGATTTGGTATTGAATTACATAAGTTGAAAAATTAAAGGATTCACTCCGGATGATTGTTAAGAAACTTAACAAACTTTGGGCATAAGTAAAGAGTATTGGAATAACTTGGTATATGAATCTACGGATTATTGATGGATGTTTATGTTATCTTTGTAGTTAGTTGTTTGCCTATCGGATAGCGGAAACTAGTGGTTGGAATGATAAAGGCTACACTTCCGCGGGTTGAATTGTTTGAGGCTCAGAGTACTTTCGTAGCTAGTAAAGTACTAAAGGTATGTAAAGCTAAACCTTCTCTCGCCATTAAGGCACCACCCTACGTCATCTGCTCTTTTTACAAACGTCACTATAGTTTGCATGAAATACGAAAATAGGATCTTTATTTGCCTTACATATTGTTCCCTCGTTCTACCATCAAGCTTATAAGCATCCATCTTGCTCTTTTTATGTCACATCTTCAAAATATTCCATATTATCGTAGATCTCTTTATTTGAAATTCTTAGGTTACATGGTACACATGTCACACATTATAAATGAATGTAAATAGACATAATATAGTTGCACTTTTATATATGAGAAGTTAAAACAAGAGCTAGCCTGGATAGAGATTTTACTTAAATAGTTAAATGATCTCCACCGTGAATTATATTTCATAGGCCTTTTAAGGCATTATTTGATAAACGTTAACAACGGGAGGGTATGCATAGGTTTTGCTTGAGACACCCGCGCGACGTGATTCTGTGCACTTGATTGAGACCAGACCATTATAGTGAGCCCGAATATTGGGGCGTACCCGCCTTTGTGGCATCATTTGCATTTGGAGTCAGCTGCAACGTTATGCACTAGTTCTCCCTTACTCGGGCCAACATATGGCCTGCGGGCAGACCCTCATAGTGAGCCCATGAGGTCGCACCTTGTATTAAACTGCGATTACAGTTATACATATAAAATCATCGCAATGAGTATTTGGGCAACATACGTTTTATAATTGACTCAGGGCCATCTTGTGATTATTTGTACTACAAATAGGTAAGGTACATCACCTAGGAAATTATAGGCACTATATTATAATGAACGCTCTCCTGGACATTATATGACGAACTAATAAAGTTGGTGCATAGGTTACAGTTCATATCATATATGTATTTCTGTATGCTCATAATTCTTTCACTTTAGTATTTGATTCATACGAGCTTCCGCACTTGTCCAGCTGCTATTTTGTCTGCCTTCCATACCAGTACATGTTGTATATGTACTGACGTCTCCACACTAGGACACCAGGCCCAGATTCACAGGATAGCAGACGTCCACGTTAGGCTCTGTTGTCGTGTTCAACTGTTATTTTGGTGAGCTCCATCTCTATCTGGAGACAGTCTACGTCTAGTATTTTTGGGTATATGTACAGATCTCTAGTTGGGTATGTCGGGGCCTGTCCCAACTAGTTATAAGTAGTATAGTGTGTTTAACTTGCTAGCGGCTTCATAGACATCATGCAGTGTTGTATTGTACAGTTTTTGTTCATATAACTACCTCGTGTGTATATAAAACTCATATTGGATATCCTGCTCGTTATTATCCTATATTCTCGTATATGTCATAGATTGCTTGTAAAGTAGGTTCATACGGTTCTTGTCTGCCCCTACCATTTTAGGGCATGACAAACTTGGTATCAGAGATTAGGTCCAGTTGTCCCAGAGAGTCTATGAAGCCGTGTCTAGTAGGACCTTACTTATCGATGTGTTGCGCGCCACATTTATATTAAAGGACTGCATGGACATTTTGGAATTTAACCTTCATTTATAATCTAGATCGTGCGATATAGCTTAGTCATAGAAAGTTACTTCTGACTCATATTCTGCTTATTTGTGATACAGATCATTTCTGCTATAGATAAGGATAAAGCAGCCCAGAAGGCCACTACCAGCACCACTCTGGAGACAACCACTATAGAGCAGTCTCCTATATTGGTGGATTTGAATAGGACTCAAGAGAGTTTGATGGGTTCTATGCTTCCGGGTCAAATAATGCCTCAAAGGCCTATGAAATATAAATCACGGTGGGATCATTTAACTATCTAAGTAAAATCTCTATCCAAGCTAGCTCTTGTTTTAACTTCTCATATATACAAGTGCAACTATATTATGGCTAATTATATTCATTTATAACGTATGACACGTATACCATGTAACCTAAGAATTTCAAGTAAAGATATCTACGACAATATGAAATATTGTAAAGATTTGACATAAAGAGAGCAAGATGGATGCTTATAAGCTTGATGGTAGAACGAGGGAACAATATGTAAGGCAAATAAAGATCCTATCTTCGTATTTCATGCTAACTATATTGACGTTTGTAAAAAGAGCACATGACATAGAGTGGTATACCATGTAACCTAAGAATTTCAAGTAAAGATATCTACGACAATATGAAATATTGTAAAGATTTGACATAAAGAGAGCAAGATGGATGCTTATAAGCTTGATGGTAGAACGAGGGAACAATATGTAAGGCAAATAAAGATCCTATCTTCGTATTTCATGCTAACTATATTGACGTTTGTAAAAAGAGCACATGACATAGAGTGGTGCCTTAATGGCAAGAGAAGGTTTAGCTTTATATACCTTTAGTACTTTACTAGCTACGATAGTATTCCGAGCCTCAAACAATTCAACCCGCGAAAGTGTAACCTTTATCATTCCAACCACTAGTTTCCGCTATCCGATAAGCAAAGTACTAACTACAAGGATAACATAAACATCCATCAATAATCCGTAGTGAATCCTTTAATTTTTCAACTTATGTAATACAATACCAAATCTGTCCAACTAGTAAGAATTCCCAGAAATTCCACTCTTTTTTTTTTAATCAAGTAAAAGCATTTTCACTCATAATCATGACCAGATTGGCCGAATACACAGTTTATACCAAAAGATCAAGACTACAAAATAGGATTCTCTACAAACTCCTTCCAATCCTCTAAGCAACAAGGAACTTTTTGTTTACACCAAAAGAAAATAAGGGAGCGGAGGCTACTCCTCAACTGCAAGAAACTCGACTCTACACCTTCAAAAGCCCTCTTTTTTCTCTCTCCCCAAACTACCCACATTAATGCAATTGGAACCATGTTCCAGGCCCTTCGTCTTCTCCTTCCTCTCCTACTCTTCCAAATAAGCATCAGATCTTTCATGGTTCTTGGCATTACAAAAGAAGTGCGAAACCATCTAAACATATCTCACCATAATCTCATGGTAAGCCCACAATGTAGAAGAAGGTGATTCACGTCCTCGCCCGTCTCCTTGTACATGAAACACCAACTAACACATACAACCTTCCACTTTCTAAGATTTTCCGCTATCAAAATTACCCCTCTAGTGGCTAGCCAAGTAAAAAACGCATACCTTCCTCGGGACACTTGGAGTCCATATAGCATTACATGGGAACTCAAACTTCTTCTCTAACCAAAATTTTCTCATAGAAAGACTTCACAGAGAACACTCCATGACTTCCAAGATGCCACAGCCACACATCGGGATTATCCACCAGATTGATTTGCCTATGGAGTAAGTCTATCAATCTTTGAAACTCACTCACTTCCCAGTCCTGAAAATCTCTTCTAAATCTCAAATCCCAAAAAGTCTCTCCACTTTGTAACCTCCTAATTTGTTGAATTGTCAAGTCTTGTTGACAAGATATTCTATACAAACTCTGGAATTCATCTTTCAAAATTATATTCCCACACTATTTATGCCCCCAGAAATTTACTCTCCTCCCATCTCCGACCTTGAATGAGATATTTTCTACAAAATAATCCCATCCCTTCATAATATTTCTCCACAAGCCACACCCGAAAGGCAAACAATATCTCTAGTTTTCCAACCAAAAAAAAAATCCACTTTTATCTTAATTCCATCTCTTTTTCCCCTTTTTCAAGAACCCTAGTTACAAGACCCATTTCAAAAAGTAGAGCAAAAATCCAATCAAATATCCCCAATACTTATTCATAATCATATTCAAGAAAGGGGTAGAAAATTTACCTCTTGGAGTTCACCTTAACTATAGGTTTGGACTTGATTCCTTGACGGAATAGTGGAGTATCAACACTAGTAGTACTAGTATTGTTATTTCTCGTTTGGGAGCACAAGCAAAGACCCAACCAATTGTTTCCTTTTTGTACTTGTTGCAAGAAGAAGATGATGAAAACTAAGGCCAAAGAACTGCACCTGTAAGGTTTTTTTGTTTCTGGAAAGAGTTCCAAGTGAACTCTATAGTCTTACCTTTTCTCTTCCTTTTCTTTTCTTCAAATTAGTACATCTATACGTTTTCCCCAACACCAAATATGACATGACCCTTTATTTGCTTTCCCCCTTTTGCTTATTCACTTACTTAGTATATTAGTAAAATCAAGGTGACCCCCACTTTCCACATACGATGAAGTTAAATAAAAATCACTCAATCATCCTTCATACCACTAGTAGCCACCATACAAATTATATACACTTCAATCCTATATATGCACTATAATTTTCTTAAATTATGTGCACTACGTAACTCTTTATAAATTCAGAGTTATACTCGCTTAAAGTATTAAACTTAAATTTGAAATTTTTCCGAGGTGCTACAACTTTCGCGCACCTCAACTAATTCCACGGGATACTTGCCACCTCCCACCAGTAACAGGTATCGGGTAACTCTGTCCACCAAGGTAACAGATGGGAAGAAATCACCTAATGTTTTTGTCTCAACCTGAGACCTTATGGTGCTCAACCCACGTCATTGAACACTAGGTCATCTTACTCCTCACTCTTTAGCTTGTCCTACTTACTCTTGATTTTCCTCCTCCAGATGTCAGGTGATTATATGTCATTTAGCATATACGAACTCACCTCTTGGGAAGAAATAACGATACTCTTACCATTTTACAAAGCAAGGTACCACTATTGCTTTGTTAACAGGAAATCTCATATTAGCTTATTTATATTGTACAAGTACTATTTCCATGAAGAGAATGAGTTAAGGTAATAACACATTGGTTATGGTTATATGTACGCTCATTAAGGTTTTCTGATGGTCCTAACACACTGGTTATGGTTATATGTACGCCCATTTAGGTTTTCTGATGATCCACTATCCCAGCACATCGAGATCAGAATTCACAATAAGAAACAATAAGATTCTATTACTCTGCAACAGCAGGAATTTCCAGATAAATCTAGTTCTCTTTATATTAAATGCAGAACACAAAATGATGAGAAACAGAGAAGGAAGAAGTGGAAGTAACTACTCCATCTTTTTTTAATTTATATGACACTCTTTTCCATTTTGGGACATTCCAAAGTATTTGACATCATCCCATTTCTAACTTCCACAACTTCCAGGTATTCATGCATTAGATTAATTGAATTTTATTTTTATTTTTATTTTTTTATAAGGGAGATTAATTGAACTTAATATGGTAATAAAAGATTCAAACGTTGAATGATGCAAAGCTGACTTACTGTTTTGACTGTTTCTACATGTGGCGCTGCCCATACCTCAGCTTGGGCCTTCTTCTCAACTGCCTAAGAAGCAAATGAAAAAGGTTAAACGGGATAGAATCATAACCCAAACAAGCATTCATTCAATAATCAATAGTTTAACAGTATCCACTAGCAACAGGACGTGTACCTTTAGTATAATTATGTCCATAGCAGGTTTTCCATGCTCCTGCCAATGCTTCTCTAAAAGGGACTGAAATTCACAGCACGGTCAGCAATCCATTTACAAGAAGGTTAGTAATGATTTTTGCTCAAAATACCTTATAGTGAGTCATTCGAACTTCAAGCCAACGTGGAAGCCATGCCCCATGCACCTGGATTTTTAGAAAAAGGAAAGATCCAAGTCAACATTTATATAATGGTCATCATCTACAACACAAAGCATCAATAAAGAGCACATCTTCAAATTTCTCGGTTTTCCAACTCTTTCTTGTTCTTGTAACTAAGCCAGCAAATTTTTGGACTTACAGAGGTCAACACAGTAAATGATTGATGCAGAATGTGACTTTTGATCCCTTTAACTCTTACTGCTAGGCTACGCAAGGTGCAGGGAGCATAACCTGGGTCCAAGGGCGAATTTATGTGTAAAAAAAGGACACGTGAACCCGTGGTCATCTGACTAAACTTGATATATTAGTTGTATAATTCTTAAAATGTACCTACTATTATCTGAAGGAACCTGTGGTCAAAAGAGAATGGGTGGTTCACTTTTTTGAGCAATTGCCCTAACTCCTCCTAACTCTTCAAGGTCACGGGTTCGAATACCACTTGCTGCACATTCATCTTCTTTTTTAAATTTCTAAGGTAGTTGTCTTCTTTTCTTTTTTTCTTGAAAATTTTCTAAAGCAGCCTTGCGGCCATGCCCATTCGTCTTTTCTTAAAAAAATTATAATAATAATAATAATTCTAAAGCAACTTCCCATTTTTATTTTATTCCCTTATTTTTAGTAACACATTTATTTCTATTAACAAATTACACACAGAACACCACAATTGTCAAAATATGCAGTACAATAACTAAATTTTTCTTGTCACTTAAAATTTTATATCTTATCTTAAATAATAGCACACACATTTTCTCGAAATTCTAGATTTGCCTCTGCCTGGGTCCACGTGAATCAGACAAAAACTTGTACAACTAAATCGCCATACATCACCACAAACCAGAGACAACTTCCACACATTGTAACTCCATAAACCAGGCAAGAGGGAAAACAGAAGGGAAACTACAAAAACCACCCTTTTCTCCTCATGTTGGCGATATGTGAAAACCAATCCCACTTTTTACTTCGTATGAGATTTTTATGACTCTAATAATACAATTCTATACAAGCTCATGATAGCCCACAAAATTTGGAAATTTTTGCTAAATTCCAAATTATAAGAAACTACAACTTTTGTTGCACAACAGAATCCAAAAACATTTCTACCAGCTATCAATGATTTAAAATTTTTTTAAAATACTGTACTTGATAACCCCACTTAAAATAAAGGGAAGACAAGTTGTAGAACTTTAGAGATGCCCTCTATAAATATATGCAGGATACCGACTACATTTCTTCTCTGCCGAAATTCATGGACAAGTAGCAAATAGCCAACTACCGAACAACACACCACCCACACATTTGCAGCAGCCACATTCCTGCAAACACCAAAACAACCCACAATTCCCCACATGAATATCTTCCTCCACGACCTATTTGCCTTATGTCATTGAGGTTAATATCATCCTTCCATTATTCTTCACTTTAGCCAATATCACCCACCTACATGAAAACCATCATCCTCTATAATACAAATGGTTTAGACCAAATCGACCATCACATTCTTTTCCCTTTTAGCCGTCAATAATAAAATTACTCCAGCATCAAATCCACAGGCTAAAGACCAGCTTCACCACCAGCACACTACCCCTTACAACCAAAACCACCCCACCATCCAGTTGTCCATAAAATTATTGATACCCCCAGTTCAAACACATGAGAACTGATACAACTAGCTAACCCAGAAAATCGGACTATCAAACTCTTAACACAATATGATGGAAGCCCGATGGCATCAGGATACCATGGTAGATAGAAACATTAATATGAACCACAGCATTACTCAGCTAGCTGCAAATTGAGTTAGAACCTCCTATCTTCAATAGTGAACATAATCCTGAATTCACATGATAAAATATAGGGAGCTAGAACATCTACCTCCATGAGCTCCTTCATCTTCGATGTGGCTTCAAACCTTGCTCTAATCATTTCCTCCTGAAAAGCAAAATTGGGAGACTTTAGTAATTGTTATTCACAATACAAGCTTCAGAACTTTTGAGTTGTTCTCTAATATCAAGAGCACCTCAGCAAGTTTAAGAGCTCGTTCAGTTTTTTTCAGTTTCTCCTTCTGCTCGCCAATGGTCTTTTGGAGCTGCATAAACCAAATAGAAACAAAATAATTTCATAAGGTTAGCTGAAATAATACACATAGCTACCAAAACAAAATCAGACCAGCAGCAGTAAGAGCTATAAGGTCTTTCTACACATCCACCAGAAGTCCTGGGAATTAAGTCTGTTTAGTAGCAGAATGAAATCAACTGTGTAACTGAAAACAGGCAGCTTAAATTTCAAAATGCTTCGTTGTTCATATAAGCTTCACAGTATCTTCAAGAAAACAGACATCACGCTTACTCCTATATCATCTCGAGATACGATAGGACGAGATTTGGTTCCCATCAAACTTTACATATACGCTGCCACGCACTTGAGACTAAAAGCAAAGAACTGTAACTGCAAACAACTGAGGCTGCCATTTAAAGGTCAAATGAAGATGAGTACAACAATTTGTAAGCGTTTTTTCTTTCAAAATTCCGGTCATTCAATGGGTATTCCATACCACCACTTGATTCTTCTTTTTCCCAACATTCTTCTCTCCATTTGTAGGACCATCTGGGTGATTTGAGTCATTTGACTGCTCTCTCAGATTATTTTTGTCAAGAGAGCCGACTGTCTACCATCTATGTCATGCCTTGGCAGGTGAATATGAGAGAGGGTCTGTAAGTGCATTCTATCCTTCTCCATCTTCTGGAAAGCACTCTTTGAGCATGCTGACAGAATGATTGACACTCACATCTCTCTCATTTCCAGTGATTTCGCTACAGTTTACTAGCGCATTCCTAGACTAAGACTACGGCATTGAAGAAGCAAGCTCACTCTCATTCCAAAATTATAACACTTCCTACCTCCACTGTAATTCTCACAGTTCTCACGAAGAGGCTAACATTCTACTTGATAGAGACTCTTTTAAACTTTTGGACTAAATTATTACAGCAATGCAACTGCACCATCTTCGTTGTCCTCTAAAAATAACTGCATGAAGGTGTTCACTGAGGCACTTATTCCAATCCTATGCTATGTTAGGCTTCCTTTCTTCTACATTATCAGAATGTTGACTCCTCAATTACCTATATTTTTACAAGCCATCCACATTCCTTGCTTAAGGATTTAGATTCTACTCATCAAACTTCAAGAACATTTTCAGGAAAGTTAAGAGCTCTGCAACCACTTCCACCTTTCAATGTTTCAGCAAACTTTTCAAATCACTTGTTCATATTTCTTGAGATCGCAATCGGAGTGAATTGATAAGAAAAATCCAGCAGGAACAGCATTTACAAGTTGTTTCTTTTTAGTACTTTTCTGTTTGTTGGAGTGGTTGAATAAGTTGGATAGCTGTCATAATAACTCTAGTATGATGCGCAGGACAATCTCTGTGACCACGAAACAGAATAGCATATCCAACTGCCTTTTTAAAACTTCCATTAAGTTACTTGGTTCCAGACTCTCAATTACAAGGACAAGCAAAAGAATGTGATTGCTAAACCTTCCTGATCAGAAAAATGTAATCCTCAAATCTTAAAGAGTTTAAAAAAGGAAAAACAAATGCAGCTCACTGGTCATAAGAGTGTGATTTTTCTTCCCTTCATTGTTTTAACACGTAAAAGAAATCCTATCTAAAAATGCAATACATGAAATTTCACTGATGCTTTGTCATTGAATCTTTCATAGTGAAATTCCATCTGCTAGAATAACTACTGTAGCGATTAATTAAGACATAGATAACACAATTACAAAGAAAAGAGAAAAGAAAGCAAATGAGCTACTTATTATTTTATAAAAAAGGTAAAACAGATCAAAGGCTCACCTTGTCAACCTTCAAATTTAACTCAGATACTCTTTTCTCGGTTTCAACTTTATGCGCTTCGAAGTCTCTTTTCTCCTTATTCTTTATTTCAACTTCCTCTTTTAAACTCTCAACCTGCTTTTCAAGCTGATCAACTTGTGCACGAGCCTTTCCAACTTGCTCCTCAGAATCTAGAGTTCCCTTTTTCTAGACAAAACAATATGACTTAAGAGGCTACAACTTGCACCAACATTACTAAGGCATTCTCATGAAACTAAAATAGCATAAAAAAGCTAACTAGCTAATCTGAGAGACTCACCTGTAGAGAGGCCAACTCATTTGACAATGACTTAACCTTCTCTGACTTTTCCTTTATTATGTTCTCTTTGTCAGCAATCACCTCATCCTTTCCTTTGAGAGCTCGCACAGTCTCCTCAATGTTTGATTCTAGAAAACAGAACCCATTAGAAGAAAAGATAGATGGCTAATAATTAATATTGGGTAGCCAAAATTTTTAACAAAACAAATGGGAGCCCCCTATATATCCCGAGCGCCAATCCAAAACTCACTTTTGTAGAATTACCTCACAACACAAGGAAAACTATATGAAATTTAAAAACCTCATTACTCGACACCAATGACAATAGCAAACTACAAAGTATGACAACTGGAGAATAGGCACCTCCGAAATTTAATACCTTGTCTCAAATTTTTGCAAGGATGTGAAAGTTATTCTAAGTTGCGACGCTATTCAAAATTAGCTGTGCTTCTATGCATATATCTCTGATTTGTACAGTTTCCAATAGAGATGTGTATTGAAGATTATCTCTAAAACTGTGCAGTTTCTGAAACTGTATCTCCCTATCTGTGGGATATTTAGTTAATAGCACACCAACAAGACATCTTTTGCATAGACCCGATAACATACATGGCGTGTTTTAACGTGCTTCAAGTGTTCGAAGTTATCAAATCACTATGTTCATCTTCAGATTGACGCACTTCTACTGAGACTGAATGGAACATGAATCTTTAGAGAAAACTACCAAATTGGAGTCTGCAACTTCCTATAGCAAAATCTAGTCACGTTTCTTTAACAACTTCACTTGAAAATAATGTTACTTTGTTTGAAATTTGGAGTTTGTTTCACAAGTTTTCAAAGGAATTTGGACTTCAACATGAAAAATTGAAGGTCATTTCACAAGTTCTTTTTATTGGTAAAAGTAATTCATTGCGAACAATATACACAATACAATGAAAAAGGAAAAACTTTCATTTCTACTCTCCATTTTGAACATTATATACAACATGTTTCGCGTCTCGTCTCTCCTGCTAGTAATATCAGTATTATGTTCACTATTTTTAAGATCTTACTATTTCCGTATTTCTCATTCTTAGTTTTCTATTGCTACTTGTTGTCTTTTATGCCTTTATTTTCTGATTTGTCTTCATAAATGTTCTGTTTTTGTTTTCCTTGAACTGAGGGTCTACCCGAAACAGCCTCTCTACCAGCCTCTCCACCTGCCAAGGTAAGGGTACGTAAAGGTCTGCATACACTCTACCCTCCCTCGACCACACAAGTAGGACTGGGTATGTTGTTGTTGTTGTAAACAATACAACTCAAAATCCTGTAATAATATGATAGTCTTACTAAAAGTCCCTTCTTTCTTCATAATTCCAGCTAATTAATAACAAATTTTCAAAAAAATAACACCTTTAAGTAAGTCCACCCATCAAATTAACCTCCAAACAATTCCTTTAGATAAACATCTAAACTTCCAACCACATAACCAGTACTTAAATTAAAAAAAAAAAAAAAAACTACACTTCCCCAAGAATCAAAACATGCAAAATCACAGTACCAATTACTCCCTCCGTTTCAATTTGTTTGGCCTACTTTCCTCTTTAATCCGTTCCAAAAAGAACAACCCTTTCCTTTTTTAGCAACTCTTCAATTTGAACTATACACAAGACATGTTTAATACCACAAGAGTAAAGGACACTTTGGTACATTTGACATATTTCTAATTTCATTTTTTTTTAATAACTGTGGTGTCCGGTTAGCTTGCGCGCACCTCGACTAATTCCACGGGATACAGCAACAGGTACAAAAATCAGACATTTCTCTAATTTAAGAAAGACATATTTCTAATGTAAAACCATAAGATTCAAAATTCTTTCTCTACTTTCTTAAACTTCGTGCCGACTCAAAATAGACCAAACAAATTTACTTTCTTAAACTCCATGCCAAGTCAAAATAGACTTAACAAATTTACTTTCTTAAACTTTGTGTCACGAAATAGGCCTATGCCAAACAAATTTACTTTCTTAAACTCCATGCCAAGTCAAAATAGACTTAACAAATTTACTTTCTTAAACTTCATGTTACAAAATAGGCATAGGCCAAACAAATTTACTTTCTTAAACTCCATGCCAAGTCAAAATAGACTTAACAAATTTACTTGCTTAAACTCCGTGTCACAAAATAGGCATAGGACAAACAAATTTACTTTCTTAAACGTCATGTCACAATATAGGCCAAACAAATTGATTCTTAAACTCCATGCCAAGTCAAAATAGACTTAACAAATTTACTTTCTTAAACTTGGTGTCACCATACAGGCCAAACAAATTGAAACAGAGGGAGTAACGAAAAGGGAACAATTCACAATTCACAATTGACAAATCAAAACAAACCTAAAGATTGGATCTTTGATTTGAGATGTTCCAATTCTTGAAAAGTGGGAACATCCGATCTAACCACTTCAACTTCATCATCCAACGATGACCCAGAATCCGCTTTCACTTTAGGAACAACAACAGCAACAAAAACATAGGATATGAACAACAACTTCCACGAAAACCCCATGTCTGAAACCCCCCAAAGGCTCTGGTAATACTATGATAATGGGGTTTTTTGTTTTTATACTATGTTGTTTTTCGGATTTTCCAAGGCGGCGGCGTTAAATGCAAAATTAATCAAAAGGGGTGTGGTTCTTGGTGTGCGTTATGTGGGTAGTTGGCGTTGTCTTGTTGAATGTAGTACGTGTCTGGTTATGGTGGCATCTGAAGACTCCACCTTGTTGAATCTTTTTTTTTTTTTTTTTTCCTTTTATAATCGCGCTGTCCGGATCGACTTGCTCGTATTTCGATTAATTTTATGAGATATTTATTATCTCCTACTAATAACAGATATCAGATAATTCTATCCATCAAGATTAGAACCGATGAGAAGAAATTACTTGGTGGTTGTTTCTATTGGAAATTAAAAAATTACTTAGTGTTTGTTTCTATTGAGAATTGAAACTGAGGCTTCATGATGCTCGATTCAACTTCATTGAACTATTAAGCCACGCCCACACACTTGACTCCACCTTGTTGAATCTTTAGACCATGTCAGATGTCACACTTGGCTTTCATTGATTGTTTAGGTATACATTTGATGAAAGAATGAGGTACAAATGCATTCGAGGGTATGGCGTAATGGTCAATAAATAGAATTGAGAATATAAGGCTTTAGATTAGATTTAAATATTAGGTGATTTTTCATCTATTCTGATTATGGTGGATATTGTTCTATTATATTCACTCCGTTTTAAAAAAATCTTTTTAATCTATTTCAAGATGAATAATTCTATTTTTTTTGGGTAATACTTTAATTCTAATTTTTCACATGATATGTTTAAGACCACAAGATTAAAGAATATTTTAATATATTTGACATAATTTTAATTTATGACCACAAGATTCAAAAGTTTTTTTATTTTTTTAAACTCTGCGACAAGTCAAAATATGTCATTCTTTTTTAAGTAGGTGTTTGGCCATGAAAATTATTTTTTTGGAGTTGGAGTTGGAATGGAAGTTGGAGTTGGAGTTGGAGTGGAAGTTGGAGTTATGTTTGGCCATGAAAAAAATAGAATTCTTTTTGACTTTTTGTGAAAGAAGTAGGAGTGAAAACAAGTTTTGTTTTTCACTCTTCCAGAAAAAAAATTCACTTTAGTGAAATAAATTTTATGGTCAAATACCACAAAATTTTATTTTTTTCACTAAAGTGAAATAAATTTCAGAAAAAAAGTAAAATTTTTTATGGCCAAAAGGGTCCTAAATAGAAGGAATATTTATTATTGATTAGGTAATAAATATTTCGTGAATTTAATAAAGGTATGCGAAAGCCAACTCGAATATCATGACTATTTAAAAAATAAAGAATAACGTATTAGTCTGGGTGATTTACAAAAATGGGATACTTTTGTTTGCTATTTTAATATTGTATCCAAGTTTGATTTTTGTGGGAAAATAATCATTTTAGGTTTGGTGACGAAAGATTCACATTAAAATAGTCTTGAGGGTCAAAGATGACTAAAATTAGTGAAATGTGGCATGTAAGTCTGGGTAATTTCTATGATTTTATGATATATTTGATGTGATGTGTTGTTGGGTTATTCACAAATTATACTGAATCAGCAAAAATTTTAAAGTATGTCTTGTTTGGATATTGTCATTTAACATGTATCTACTAATTTCATTTTTTTATTTTCATATTTCGCTTCTCAAGAGTCAATTTGACTAATTTTTCAAACTAAATTAGATTAGATTGAGTCAATACTGTTAAATTAAATTTGGATATTCAAAAATTATACGAGAAGTACTTTAAGTTGCAATTTTTCTCATATCAACATGATGAAAAAAATACATTTTAAATATTTGTCAAAGTTTATATTGTTTGACTCTCAAAAAGAAAACTATGACAAATAAAAAGGAACGAAAAAAGTATTTTTTTAAGAACTATTTAATTTCTATTGTAGTATTAATAAGGAAAGTACACAAATAAAATATCATAGAAGGCAATCTTGAACTTTTGTCTCACTTAATGAAATCTTTAAAAAATGGCTTTAACTTTAGAAAAATTGTTGGTCAGAATTTTTATTGTTCATTAGACATAAGTAACAACAAAAGTTTTAGTTATAATATGCATATAAGTTAATTTTGTCCAAAAAGGAGTTTTAAGACATTTCAATAAGTTACAGAAAAAAAATAGTGTAATTTATTGTCTATTGGGCTGAATTTTTCAGTTGTATTGATAGAATTACTTATTTTTAAACTAATCATAATCAAAGTCAACTGTATTTTTTGAACAATAATTTAGCAACACAAATTTTCAATTAAAAAGATATAAAATATTATTTCGTAGATTATATGGAGATTTTGAAAAGGGTGGTGGAGTTGAGATTGAGGAGGATCGTGATCATTTTCAAGGATTAGTCTAAAATTGTGTTAGGATGTTCGACTACATGAGTCATTCATCTCGTAAGAAGACTAGTGGAGCAGTATAAACAGAAAAATAAAGGGAAGAAGGTATGAATAATTAGCGTTGTCTTGTTAAATCTACATCTTGTTATCGTGAAATCTAAAGACTCCTTGGTTGAATCTTTAAACCAGCACACTTGGCTTTCATTAATCTTTTGTGTACATGTGAATACAATTGAAATATTGAAATATTTTAGATTTAGTGAAAAAAATAAAATTGAAATATCCTTACGTTGAGCGTAAGAGATAACAATAAGAGGAACTTAAATTGGTGAAATGTAGCATGTAAATTGTAATGATTCGACATTTCGTGATGTATTTGACACAGATGTTTTTTTGGATTACTATCTACTCATAACTCATATTGAATTGATAAAAATTTCAAGATATGTGTCATTTTTTAATTTGTGTCTAACATTAATGTGAAAATTGTACAAATAAAATACCATAAAGGGTGATCGAGAACTTTTATTCTTGCTTAATAAATTTGTTTAAAATTTATCCTTAAATTAAAAAAAAATATCTACATGAATAACTGTTGTTGCTCATCAAACATAAGTTCTGATTGTAATCTGTGCATAGGTTAGTCTTCCCCCACGAGGAAGGAGTTTGAAATATTTCAATAAGTTACAAAGATTGAAGATAGTATAATTTATTGTCTATTGGGCAGGATTTTTCAGTTGTATTTATTAAGTTACTTATTTTAAATTAATTATGATCAAAGTCAATTGTATTTTTAAATAATATATATATTTTTATTCAAAAAATATAGAATATTATTTTGTGAATTGCAAAATTCTTTAAGAAGTAAAAGAAAAAATTGTGAATAATCAAATAATACGAATAATTTTTGTCAATACATTTGTGAACAATATAACATGATAGGTAGAATAATTATTATCAAGATGAAAATTTAAAATATACAAAATATTGCTATATTTTCAACACTCGGAATAGGCGAAAAGATTTATATCCATCCCCAATTTTCTTTCAATCCACATAAAGTCTCACCCATCCATAGTAATTTGTGAATAATTGTGCTATTCATGAAATTTTTCTTATAAAGTAGAATTTGTGGTCACTACTTTGGACTTATTAATATATTTAGAATTTTTGTCTCATAGACAAAATCTTTTTTTTTTTGAGATAAATAAAATATTTTTATGTGTAGATCTATTCAAATTCTTAGAATGAAAAAAATTATTCTTATTAAACTCGCATATGAAAGCTATTGATATTATTTGAGGTGGTATATTAGACTTGAAAGTGGTAATTACCTTTTTCTTAGATTGAAAAGAAAAAATAAATTGACATCTCAAAAATTTATGTATAGATTTATTATTTTATATTTTATTAATGAACCTTTGGTATATCAATTTTATTTGAATACGGCTTTAATGTTTGAAGACATACAACTTATTCATATGGCCTAAAAGTTTAATTTGTCTTTTTATTGTAATTGATATATGTTTGAATTCAAAGATGTGAAGGATTAAACCTTTAATAACTTTCGTCTTAAAACGTTTTCTTTTAATAGCTTTGATATATAACTTTCATGAAAATTTAATAACAGATGTTTACGCATGATAGAAAGTTAACTTCCTTGTCTTATATATACTTTTTTTATATGTCTATTATTGTACATGGTGATAACAATAGAACTTATATGTCAGATATAAAAATAATACGTTATGAGATTGAAAAAAGTATATTATAAACTGTGAAAAGATTTTTTCTATTTTGAAATATTTAAAAGTGCAGAGTATCTTTTTAATGTTTTTGATTGTATGTTAATATAATGTAGCATATACAAATTTATAGTGAAGAAAAAGAAAATAATCCTTTGATAATGTTTTAAACTTTCCCTGTTAAGATTTGTATTGACTCTTGCTCTATTATTTTAAAAATAAGTCATCGATGATATATGAGAAGTACCATAATTTTGATACTAAATAAAGTGAATCTTTTATTGCACTAAGGGGTCGTTTGGTAGAGTGTATTAATAAAAACAATGCATGCATTAGACTTGTGTACAACTAGTACCTTGTTTGGTATATTTTTTTAGGCTATGCATAACCAATGTTTGCATTAGTTATACACTCTATTGTGTATTGGGGGATGCATTACTAATACCTCAATATTCATGGTATTAGTAATGCAATGGATCTAATGCATGCATTAGCATGGTTAAAGACACAATTATCCGTCAAAATCTTTTCCACATCCTTCCCACCATATTTATGGAGGATATTTTTGTAAATTATTTTATTTTATTTTATTTTTGAAATTATGAAATTCATGTTATTTTTAATACACCAAACCAAATACTGCATAAGAAAAATGCAAGTATAACTAATGCAAGCATAGCTAACACAAGCATTACTAATACATCATATTTTGCATTATTCTTATACACCCTACCAAACGACCCCTAAAGGTATAATGATGTAAAGTGAACTGTTTATGTATTATCCATAGCAAAGATGTCATAACATGAACACTAGCCAAACAAAATTTGTTGTTTGGAGTTGACTAATAATGAGGTGGTTAAGAAAGCTTGTGAGTATTTCAGTTGAAACAAATCATCCTTTGTGTTTATATATTGTGATTGTTATGCAACAAAAGTGGTGATGAAAACTGAGTTTGTTTGTTTTTTTGACAAAAAGAGACACATTTATTTGAGAAATAATGTGATAAAATAACTGTTGTGAGATTTCATTATTTATGTAAATAATGTGGAGTCGGGGGGGAATTTGATCAATTCACAAACTAAAAAAAATCGAAGAGAGTGAAATTTTTAGTCAACTTGAAGAGATTAGCAATGATGGTAGCTCAATCAATGTGATTGGAGATTTCATGAATTGGGTTCATATGAGTAATAACAAGTCATTAGTTAAGCAAGTATGGACTATAAAATAACATCCCTCCTATGATGTGTGAATATAGTGCAGTGCTATAAGACAAAGTGAAAACTGAGTTAAAACTCTTAATCCGATTCATATCCTTTATAGGTGGTGTATTGCTCTGCTGAATACACTTAATGATTGGACCTCTATGAGTATGGAGTGTTGCCGCTCCTATGAAATTGTGACAAAGTTCTAGAGCACTTATGAATACCAGCACACGCGCATGATCTCTTAGCGCAAAACCGCGATAGCGACAAAGATTGTACAAGTATAATGTGATAGAATAAGACCCTGGGCTTACAAAAAAATTCTTGATTCATAGAGTTTTTTAACTTCACCAATTGTTCTGTAAGTTTATCTTGTTTATCTAGGTTTGAGTCATAGTCTACAAGACACCAGATTCGGCGCATTGTACTCATATGTAAAAATTCAGCAAACTTTATTACTCCCTTTTGTCTCAATTTATGTGAGTTAGTTTGACTTGACATAGAGTTTAAGAAAGAAAGTCCTTTGAAATTTATGGTTTAAAATAAGTGTAAGATGTGTGTGACTATAAATCATTTCATCAAGGATAAAATGAATATTTTAAAGTTAATTGTTACTAAATATAAAAATGTATTTTTCCTTTTGGGATTGACTAAAAAGTAAAATAAGTCATATAAATTGTGACAGAGAAAATATTTCACTCTATTCCTGACATTTTTTTTTTGAAATATCGAGGAGATTGTTGTAAAGATAATCTTATATTTTAAAAAGAATTGTTACTTTCTAATATTGTTAGTCTTTGACAATAATAACATGCCATTAATAAGGCTTAATCAATTCTATTCATGGGTCATTGTTTTTTATAGCCATAACATTTATCATGGTCTTTGGTAACAGATTATTTGTTATTCATTGACAATTACTCTATTATTTATAACCTATTCTTAATACAACCTCTCTATTGACTTTAATTCTCTCATATCTGTTGGATCTCAAAAAGATCATTTTTTATTCTATATATACAGTGTAGCCTTCTTCTTATGGTTAGTGTGTGAGAATACATCAGTATAAACTCTTCCTCTATTTTAAAGTGCTGGATTTTCTTCTTTATCAGAACTTTGTTAGTTTTTGTGCTCCTTGTTTAATACTAAAAGAGCTTGTTGAATCCGAATAGTGATAATAGGCATGCCTCAAGCTTTGATGAATTTCCAACAATATTTGTGATGAAGTATTTTTCGTAAGATTTCCAACAATATTATGATCTATTTGACAGATTTCATGTTATTAAACTCCACTAAAAATTAATATATAACCACATGAATTTTGAGATTCATTTTTGTGCTTCTTGTTTAATACTAAAAGAGCTTGTTGAATTCGAACAGTGACAATCGGCATGCCTCAAGCTTTGATGAATTTCCAACAATGTTTGTGATGAAGTATTTTTCGTAAGATTTTTAATAATATTATGATCTATTTGACTAATTTCATATTATTACACTCCACTAAAAATTAATATATAACCACATGAATTTTGAGATTCATTTTTGCGTCATTGCGCCTTTCTAATACAACAAATATTAATCCAAAATAGGAGTAAAACTTTATCATTATTAATTATTTCTTTTCAAAATAATACACCAAAAGAAGAAATAACAACATAATATATTTTAAAATCATTATCAACAAAATAACTATAGAATCTTCACCAAAATACTTTTCTATCCTTATAATTTTCTTCTCCTCAAATCCTCATTTTCAAAATTGTTGAAAATAAATTCAAAGACACCTCTTAGTTCTGACTATATCAAACAATTAACCCAAATAAATAGATTTTCGAAAACAGTAGTCCTTAAAGCAACCACCTCAAAAAAATAATAATAATTCATATTCGTGTACTTCAAATAAATGCACCCTTTTATATGTGTACATATTGTGGATGTTCGAAAAGCAGTTACGTATGCTTCAAAAATAAAAATAAAAATATAACAATTAAATCCACGCCCCTCTCTCATACTCCCTCCGTTCGTTTTTATTTGTCACTAATTTTCTAATTAAATTTTTATTTTTACTTGTTATTTTTGATATATCAAGAAAAAAGAACTTTTTTTTTCTATTTTACCCTCAGTATTAATTATTTTTTTTCCAAATTAATTTCAAGATACAATAGTAAACATCATTTAATAAGGATACTATCGTAAAATAGCTATATCATTAATTATTTTTTTTAATGAATGTGCAAGTCAAATTATAACAAGTAAAAGCAAACGGAGGGAGTAAGTCATAAGCTAACAACAACAACAACAATAGACCCAGTATTTTCCCACAAAGTGGAGTCTGGGAGGATAAAGTGTATGCAATCCATACCACTACCTCAGACGAAGTAGAGAGATTATTTTCGATAGATCCAGCTCAGGACAAGTAACAGTATAACAAATAATACTATGACTACAGGTACATCAACAAATAAAATACTCCTCCCTACCGGTAAGAATTCACATCTACATATTAATAATTCACATTCTCCATATCTTTCTATAAAAAATTATATTTTATATAAGTTATAACTGCGTCACGTTATGCCTAATAAGTCATAAGCTAGTTGGTGGCAAATAACGTTAGCTGAAAGTGTACGTCGTATTATTGTTAGATTTCCTCAATAACAACGTCATCAACCTCGCTATTTCCAAACAAGTCGGTCTCTCTCTCCTCTCTTTTCCTAACTGCTATTTATTCTTCTTTTTCTCCCAATTGTGTGGTAATCAAGAATCCCTTTCCATATTAACCAGGTTGCATTTTCCTCACACCCTTTTATATATATATTTTTTGACTATATTTGTAAAAATTAGTGGTGCATGAATCTTGATTTTTTTTTTTTGATTTGGTTTATTTGTTTTCAAGCTGGGTTTTGTCCTTTTTGTTGAAATATGGGGTAATTAGTGCTTGATCAAATTAATCTCTTCATAGTAATTGAATGCAGTAGAAATAGTATAGGATGCAGAAATGTCTTCATGTAATAATCTCTTCGAGGTAAGGCTTCATACAATATATCCTTATGGTCTGGCCCTTCCCTGGATGCGTAGAGCGGGAACTTTAGTTCATCGGGCTGCCCTTTTTTTAGAAATAGTATAGGAAATGGCATCCAAGGGTGTGCTTTAGTGGTCAACCAGGTG
Source organism: Capsicum rhomboideum (assembly GCA_031232105.1). Taxonomy (NCBI): domain Eukaryota; kingdom Viridiplantae; phylum Streptophyta; class Magnoliopsida; order Solanales; family Solanaceae; genus Capsicum; species Capsicum rhomboideum. Next base: position 2,324,428 of record CP124718.1, read on the forward strand.
AGTTGAGAACCATGAGGTCTCAGGTTCAAATCCCAGCAGTGACAGAAACACTAGTGATTTCTTTCCATCTGTCATTGCCGCCTTGATGGACAGATGGTGGCAGGTATCCCGTGGGATTAGTTGAGTTGCGCAAAAGCTAGCTTGGACACCACGATTATAAAAAATAAAATAATTAGAAATAGTATAGGAAATGTTTGGCAGACTAATCCTTGTAATTCTTTTTATGTAAATGGCTAGTGAGTTCACTTATACTCTGGAATTTCTCTTGAAAGCTTGGATTATATTTTTCTTCTTCACGTTCGCTTTGGTTTTGAAGGGGAGCCTTGGAGTAACTGATAAATTTGCTGCCATGTCACTAGAAGGTCACGGGTTCAAGCCTTAGAAACAGCCTCTTGTAGAAATGCAAGGTAAGGCTGCATACAATACACCCTTGTACTCGGGTCATTCCCCGGACCTTGTGCAAATCGACAACTTTAGTGCACCGGGCTGCCGTTTTACGTTCTCTTTGGTTGATACTCATGTTTATTGTGAAATTTGGTTGTTTCATCAAGTAATTTGTAAGATTTTTTTTAATTAGAGTGTTTGAGATGTCATATCATTGCTTCATGCCTTTCTTGTAGTTTTGAAAGCAAAGAACAAAACCTGCATGGTCTAGTTCATGTTAACTTAGCACTTGTGACTGCTTAAATGTATTGTGCAAAGTTCTCATAGTATAATTATACATTCCACATCAATCTACCTAAACTTTTCCGACTTATGAGAACTTGCATGCTGCAATTCTTCATTTCTATTGATAACGTGGTGTCCGGGTCAGCTTGCGCGCACCTTGACTAATTTGACGAGGTACTTGCATAGCTCCCGCCAGCGTAGGTACTGGGTAACTCTATCAAACTAAGCTTGGACAAATGGGAACTGCAATTGTTCATTTTGAGCTCTACAATTGTTAGTTCATAGATTGTAGTTTAAGGGGGGGAACTAAACGACGAATTTGAAGCAACACTAATAGAAAATACAGAGAATTACAAAGATTTCAGGGTCAATGTCATGCTTAGCATAATCAAAGATATCATTCACATATATTTCTTTATTCTCCAACTGCATTTTCTCTTGAATGAGGCTAAGAGCTTGTAAACTCTCTTTTCTCAAATTACAGTCTGACTTGTTACAGACTTTGGAGGTGCTTATATTTTACCTTTACATAAGTGATTACATGATCAGATTAGAGAATTTGAGGGAAATGGATCAGATCAGTCAAGAAGTAGTATAGTGTTTATATAAGTACTGCTGCGGCAGGAAAAGGCATAGAAATGAAGTCCTATATCAAGAAGAAAAGGAAAAAAGAAGAAAAAATAAGCTGGTGAGGTCTTTCCTGTTGTTCCTTTGGCGCTCATGTGAATAATGTGGAAGGAGATAACAGAAGAATATTTGAAGAAGCTGGGAACTCCTATATAGATGTTACTGGACACTCATCATTCTTTGTATATTGTTGGAGTACATATGTATTCTTTTCATTGAGTTAGAGTATATATGATATGCCGATATTATCCCAATAAGTGTTGATGATTGGATGGTTTCCCTATAGATCATGTCTGTTTGTAGGCATATTTGTTTCTTGTTTGCACTTTCTTCCAATATATGTTAATCAAAATATATACTATTATGAAAAAAGTGTTGTCAGTGCGAAGTTTCTGTTGGTGTACTAAGTAGAAGGTACAACTAAAACACTCACTTTAGTTAATAAATGCACAAATGAGGAGAATACTAGAAACAATATAGGTAATGCAAAAGAAATAGGGACGAAGAAATTGAAATAACTGCAGTGGAATGAAATAGATGAAGCAAAAGTAATCAATTAATTTTGAAGTTCATTTAAATTTATGTTTTGAATGCAAAGGCCCTATTTAAAATTTTTAATATCCTAAATTTTGTTCCTACTCATTGGAATATTTATTCAAGATGCTTTCTTAACAATTGATGTACCAAATTTTCCAGCTATGTTGATCTTCTTTTGATAACCGAAAAATTCCTTGTGAGTTAGCTGACCAACCCTAGTTGGTCCACTAGTTAGAAAGTCGGAGGAGTATGGGCGTGTCCCTGTACCCTTCTCTCACTTAAATACTAGGTTACTTATCAGTGGTAGGATTCAAACTTGTAGTGTGCATCCCATTCACACATTGAACTGAATTTAATGTTTGGTGTTGCTCTTTCTAACGTAGAGCCTGTGGGCAATGAGGCTCGCACCTTGATGTCTTGTTGCTTGCACTGAGGTGCAACTTAGGCGAACTGAAGAAATCACAATGTACAGCACTAAACTTTAGGGCTTAAGCACCTAAAGCAAGCTTATAACAAAATTGACTACAGAAGCAGCAATATGGTTTTGTGTGTGTGCAAGAATGTGTTCTCTTGACATGGAAACTAAGAAAGAAATTTCTATGACATGACCTAAATTTTTTTTTTTTTTGAGAAGGTAACAATTTTTTTTTGTAATCCAGTACCTAGATAGTACTGAAAACCCCTTTACAAGAAAAGTATTGAATCCTAAAAACACAATAGTAGTCCTAGCATGAAACTAAAACTTCTAGGCTTGCTTCTGCATCTATAGGGGAATTCTTTGTACGCCAAAAACAAAGTAACAGAATACAATCTGTTTTAATCTTCTGTAAGGATCTACTCTTATCCTCAAAGCTCCAAGAAATCCTTTCTATCCAAATGGTCCACCAAATGCATGCTGGAATAGTCCTCCAATAACCTCTGTTCTTTGCTCCCTTCCCTGCTTCTTCCCAGCTTATTAGGCGTTGTCTATTGGATGCCTTTGAGATTGATGAAATCTTCCATAATTGATCCGTGATTTTGCAATGAAGAAACAAATGGCACACTGTCTCAGCTGCTTCCCCACAAAGGCAAAAGTGTGTCACTAAAATGATGTCCCTTTTCCTCCAGTTCTCATGTCTCAACACAGCCTCTTTGCTAATAGCCAAATGAAACATGCCACTTTGAGTGGTATTTTGGCTTTCCAGATTTGCACCCAAGGCCAGTTGAGGCTCTGTGACATGTCCAAGTTCATGATCTTGTACCCTGAACTCACTTTATAGACCCCCTTGCTATGTCCAGTCCACCACTGGCAGTCCACCCCTTCCTCTGTCCGTTGGAATGTTTCCAGCAGTTTTAAGAGCTCAGCTAACCTATGTACTTTCCAGTCGTTAAGATTTCTTCTGAGAAGAATATTCCAACCTTGTGGAGACCACATTTCTGCCACTGACCTTCCTTTATGGAGTGCTAAGTCAAACATATCTGGGAAGACTTCAAATAAGCTTCTGTTGCCTAGCCAACAGTCTTTCCAAAAAACTTGTTCTGTTGCCGTCATGGACTCTAATGACAATGTGATTTTTTAGAAAAAGCCACCAATTCCTGACTGATCTCCATACTGTCATACCATATGGGTTGTGTGCTTCTTTAGTGGCCCAGGAATTTCTCCATACTTCATTTTGATCACCTTGTGCTACAGTGATTGTGGTACTTGAGCATATCTCCACAACCACTTCAACTTAGTGCCTTGCTTTGATTCTTCAAGTTTTTAATGCCTAGACCTCCTTGTTTTTTCCCAGTAATCAATACTTTTCATTTTACCCTTAATATCTAGTGACTTTTATATGCCATTTTTCTATAGTAGCATGCCGTTAAAGGAAAAATCAGAATGGTAAGATCAAGGAGTTTATAAATAAAGAGAACCAGTCTTTGGAAAAGACTAAAGAGGAAAGAGTGTTATGCAAAATAGAATGGAGGGAGTACCTGCATGATGATTGTTATCATCTGTAAGAAAACATTTACTTTTGTGCAGATATTTCTTTGACTCTTATCATACCTTGCAATAATTCCTTTACTGCGGATTGGTCTTTACCAAGTGACACCACAGGATGAAAACTACATCCTACAGTGGAGTTTTTCTTTTTCTGTTTTCACGTGGCTTCCGGTAATGTCGTCCACAGTGCAGCAGCCAGAAAGCGCCATTGTCAACTCAAGTTCATCCTTGAGCATTTCAATAACCTGCTTTACTCCGCGCTCCCCCTCAGCGGCCTTGCCATAAACAACTGCTCGACCAATCCGCAGGAATGTGTTTTAGACTAAGAAACGAGCAAATCCATAGAAGGAACAAGATAGAGCTTAGAAACTGAATATATAGCAGGTAAATTTTTTCATATAAGTTCACCAGAACAGCTTTTGCGCCTAGCGCTAAGGCCTTGAACATGTCTGTTCCCCGCCTCACTCCTCAACAACAACAACAACAACATACCCAGTGTATTCCCACAAAATGGGGTCTGGGGACGGTAAAGTTTACGCAATCCATACCACTACCTCAGATGAAGTAGAGAGTCTGTTTCCGATAGACCCCGGCTCACTCCTCCATCGAAAAATACTGGACAGTTATGAGTTCTGGTTTAAGTATGTGTGTTAACACCTATTGGAAAGAATGTGTGTTGACTAAGTTTTTATACGCTTACTTGTATGTACGCCAATATTCTAACCTATTGGAAAGAATGTGTGTTAACTAAGTTTTTATATGCTTACTTGTATGCATGCCAATCTGCTACTTGTTTCTTCTTGCTTTTTCTTTTTCCCATTGGGTTGGGACAGGAGTTGCTATATTTTGATGTACCTCCCACTGTTGACATTACATTGATAGACATCAGACTTAACTTATATTCTGTAGTTTACCATTGAGCAAGTATTTCTGAACTAAAGTCTTCGTAACTGTTTATAGCCCGTTAGTTTGCCATTGAGCCATTATTTCGAAACTGAAGTCTTTATAACTGTTTTTGGATCCTAACTGCCATTGTTCATGCTGGTTTAGTAGGATGATAGGACTCATACTTTTTCCAAATTAACTCTTTCTTTAATTTCCCTTCTTGCAGATCTATAACTTCTTAGATAGAAATACATTTCTCAACCAGGCTACAATCAATGGGATGGGGAAACATCTATAAGAGGCGTGTGAAAGTTTTTGCTGTAGCTCTTATCATTTACTTTGATTACAAGGTATGATTTATGTTTGGCAGCTGCTAGCTTACTAATGTTAATGTTATATCTGAAAGTTAAAAAATGAAAAACTGGCTTTTGTCATCTTATAATTTTTTGCTAAGCAGACTGTAGAACTTATGAACACTATTATGTGATGTGAAGGCTTTACAGTTGAGAGAAAAATTGCTGAATAAATCACAGAAAGCTTCTCTATGGGAGAAAGCTCATGAACGCAATGCTAGGCGTGCTCTTAATTTAATAGTAGAGCTAGAAGGTTTGTGGGTGAAACTTGGACAGTACCTATCCACGCGTGCTGATGTACTGCCGGAGGCTTATACATGCCTTTTGAAGCAATTACAGGACTCTCTTCCTCCCCGCTCTTTAAAAGAGGTAACTTTGGTAAACTTTATCAAAGGAGTTTCAACAATGAATAGTTTGCAATAACAATCCTATTGCTAGTGATTGCGTTCTATAATAAGTCATTTGCTAGAGCTGTTATCATCTAGGGAAAATACATTTTTAGAAACCATTTAAAATCTCTTGAATTGATTATTTGTCTCTTATGCATTCAGACATTGAGGTGTTAGTTTTGTAGTTCTCTGTCTATTAGCATTGATGATTCAGAGAGATTTAATGGATGATTTGGGTTTGGCGAGTCAAAGTTCTAGGTTTTCTTTCCTCCTTTTCAGGCATTCCTCCTCCGTTCATTTGCTTTCTCCTTTTGGAAGAGAGAGTTGGGGGGGAGGGGGCAGGGGTTTCTCCAGTTTTATAATTTGGCGGTGAGGTTTGAGTTGGTTTTATGGATGTGCAGTCTCATGAAATGTTCTCATATGAGGATTATATGAATGATACCTGAATATCTTTTTATGGTTGAGAATTGAGAAGCATCGTGAAGGTTCTCTTAAGATTCGTTTGCACAAAGATAGACTGGTTTGCACATCCCGACTCATGTGTTCTGTTTGTTTGTGTGCCTGAGAGGGTACAATTGAGCGGAGAGAGAGAGAGAACAGTAAAAGAGTGTTTGATCAATATTTAAAGCCGATCTTTTAATTGGTTTTTTTATAACATGACCAAGAAGATCAAGTTAGCTATTACTCATCGAAGCACCTCCGGTTACATCGTTGCAAAAAGATATGCTAAATACTTCCATGAATTCATTTACTCACGATTCCTACTGTGCTGCATCTCTGAAGTAAGCTGGAGAACCAAAAGTCAGCAGGGAAATCTATTCTTTGTTGCTAGGATTTTTGCATTGATAGTAAGTATTTTTGGAAATTATTATCTTGTTTTAGTATTTTAACATGATCCTCCTCCTCGTTTCTTCTTTTCTTTTCTTTGATTAGCATATTTTTAGAAGGTACTTTCCTAAGCAAAACCTCAAATTTATTTTCCTATATAGCTGCTTTTTCAGAACCCCTCTCCCCTAGCCCAAAGCTACTGGGACAAAACCCTTCTGCTCCATGTGGTTTTACTTCTCAACTTTGTAATCCCTTACATGCATGTCATCCAGCGCCCACATTTGATTGGAAGTGAAAATTTAAGAGGAGCCAAATAGGATTGGGGGAGAGTTATCAAAAAAAGAGGAGCCAAATATGATTGGGGGAGACAACAATTCATCAATTACAAGAATATGACATTTCTTTGCTGTGTGAAGGCACAAATTATGGAAAAACCTGTATGCCATAGTGGAGCGAAAAGTACCAGTTTATCATCCACATATTAGGGACAATTATTGCTCTTGAACTGTCCATGCTAGTCAGAACCATGTCAAAAGTAGCTCAGTAGAAATAGATCTAGCTTGCGCCTGAGGGAACTCTTAGTGTTCAATAAGCATTAGAGCTTTACATTTTAGTGGTGCCTTTTATATCCTTTAAATATTTGTTTCTCTACTTATCTCCTATATCATTAAGATTTTCTTTTATGTGACAATCTTGGGATACCAAATTTGATTTAGCAAGAACATTATCTTGGTAGCTCCTTATGATTTCATTTCTTTGCTCTTATAGCATTGTATATCTCTATATTTTTGCTAATAAAATCATCCAAGACATCTGCAAAAGTTCAACTTATATTTGTGCAGTGTGAATATCTAAACATTCTTCAGACTGATAGAAAGAATATCCGATATTCATCAGATTGATAAAAGGAATATCTAGAAATTCATCAAATAAATGTTACTAATAGAATGGATTTTTTTTCCCCAGGTATGCCAAACCATAGAAAAAGAGTTGGGGAAGACCATGGATGATCTATTCTTGGATTTTGACAAAGTACCTCTGGCAACAGCCTCCGTAAGTGTCTGACCTAAAAAGCTAGTCAGAGTGGAAACAAGGATGTCCAACTAGGCAGTTTGGCCGTAATTTAGCTATGCTTTCCTACCTCGACAGTAAAAGCTATAGATTTTTCCCCCCAGATATATTAGAAGTACCCATACATGTGCTATATAATCGAGGAAGTTGGTGTGAGCTATAGGAAACAGTGGTGGTCCTAACATTAGCCTTTTAGTTTTCCTTTGTTCATCACACGAGACTTATAAGTTATCCTAATTGCTTGCAAATACCTTTCCGCAGATAGCTCAAGTTCATCGTGCAACTTTGAGTGATGGACAGGAAGTTGTCGTCAAAGTTCAGCATGATGGCATAAAAGCAGTTATACTGGAGGTTGTTTATACTAGAGGCAAAGATTCGTTTGCTGTGTGAATATAGAGTACTGATAAACAATAGTTTCATTTACCACAGTTCTTTTGCAGGACCTGAAGAATGCCAAGTCACTAGTTGATTGGATAGCATGGGCGGAACCACAATATAATTTCCACCCCATGATAGATGAATGGTGCAAAGAAGCACCTAAAGAACTAGATTTCAATCACGAGGCTGGTATTCTTCAAGTAGTCAGTTTGATTTACCTAATGTTCAGCACTGTTTTCTTCTGTATCATGTTTGTTCAGTTTTTTTTCTTCTTCTGTTTTTGACAGAAAACACTCGAAAGGTCTCTAAAAATCTCCATTGTAACAAAAGATGTGGTGATAGTAGGCCTGCTAATCATGTGGACGTACTAATTCCTGAAGTCATTCAAGTATGTTGTTCCTCTAGTATTTAGAAGTTGTCTAAGCTACTATTCTGTGACTATTTACCTTCTTAAAAAAACTATTCTGTGACTATTTGGATGCTCTAGTTTCTAGTAATTTTTCCTTCTTGAATACTTTATAGATTTGATGGTATTGATAGAACTACTGGGGAGCGGAGCTCCGTTTCCTTAAGTAGTACTCCTTCCGTCCCAATTTATGTGATGTAGTTTGACTGGGGCACGGAGTTTAAGTAATATGAGAAGACTTTGCAATGTTCCAAAACTACCCTTAAAATAAATAAAATTTTAAATAAAAGAGTACCCCTTTATGTACTTTTTGCCAAATAAGTGGGATCCAACATGGGTAAAATTTTGAGTATTATTAAATATTGGCCAAATAAGGAAATGTGTCATTCTTCTTGGGATATAAACTGGGACGAAGGGAGTAATATATATTAACATGTAGAGAGTTGTTACATCAAATCTATCCTAGAAGAAGACATGTCTCTCTTAACAGTAAGGGGACTTTGCCAAGGTTCAGATGATGATTTAGGAGTGATTTTACCAACTTGTTTGGGAGACGTAGTAGTTGTTGTAAGGATCTTGTGAAGGTTCTTCATGAACTGTAGCCATCGTTGCATCCAGTTTTGTGAGACACTAGTGCTTCATCACTTGAAGTGATGAAGCGATGCAAAGCTAGGGTGTAGCGCTTCTTCAATGTGAGGCGGGGTTGAAGAAGCGCGAAGCGATGAAGCCCTAAAGTAATCGCTTTCTTGTATTTTTTTAAATAGAAAAAGTGTATTTTTAGAAGAAAAAGAAAGGAACAGATATATTTAGACAAATAAGTTCTTGCTTCTGTCTTCTTCTTTTGCTGTTGTGTCTGTGTCCTCTTCTGTGCCATCTGCCGCCATTGCTAGGTCTTTTATGAAGCACATAGGCCCATAACGAGGTCATTCATGCCAACCCTGGCCGCACACAGCTTGTTTAAGTCAATAATCCCAATACTCTATTTAATTTTTTTTCTCCCTGTTCCCTTCTGTTAGAGAAAGACTTTTTGAATCCTGGGGATACACCTGCCTACACGGTCGAAATCGTCCTAAGACAGTATCCTTGTCACACATCAAGTTACAAGAATTTCTGTAAAAAACGGGCAGCCCGTTGTTCAAAGCATCCCTTGTGCACGCAGGGTCCCGGAAAGAGCCGCCCCCCCAAGGGGCTTACCCTAGTGCAAACATTAGTTGTTGCTTCCACAGCTCGAACCTATAGGTCACATGGAGACAACTTTATTGTTGCTCAGACTCCCTTCTATTTAATTTCCAACAATTTTAATAGTATTTAGATAACTATCTTTTTCAGCTTATTAACTAGTAGTATTTTAATCTTTTTTTTTTTTTTGGGTATTTGTTTGAGTTTGAGTTGCGAGGCGCTAAATAATTTTATTTAAGTTTTGCTCGTCTTCTGAAGGATTATTAGCTATTTGTTAAATTGAAAGATTTGCTAATAGATATTATTTTTGTTGAATTCTTGTTTGTTTAGTTATTTTATTTATTTGTGCGATGTTCATTTTAATATTCCTTTGAATTTGTGCCCCACTTGAGCGAAGCGAGTGCTTCGTTTCTTGCTTCACGCTTTAAGTGAGGCGGGGCCTTGTCTCTTTATTCTGCTTTGCGCTTTCGAAAACACTGATCACGTCTCTTTTCATGTTACTTTTTGCATGAAGATAAATACAGTTGACAAATGCAGAGAAGTATACCTGAATTTCTATTTCTTGTGCTCCATTTGAGTGGAGTTTAAGATGGTTTAGTGTTAAGGGACTCTAACCAGCTCAATATAATGTGTACCACTTGCAGGTCTGTCTGTGTTGTTACAGGTTTTAGGTCTTGTAGGGAGGAAATGAACTGAGTAGGGCTTTTCCTTTTTCATTTTTCTCTCACAGGGGTCCGCTCCTTTCCCTTTGGTTACATACAAAAGAGATAACTTTATGTTTGACAATGAGGAGATGTGTGATGGGATTTATTGTGGTTTACATAGCCTAAAGATGCTGAAATTGTTTTTGAATAGGTTCTTGTACAGTGGTTCTCTCTTTTGGTTTTGGTTGTTATGAGGATTTCCTAGACAATATACTGCCTTTTGCACTTTCTTAGTGCCAGTTGCTTTGTTTTATAATATAATGCGTACTCACCTTTTCACTAAAAAAACATGCTGAAATTGCTTATGGTATTTATTATTAGTTTATAGATTACTTCTGAAAGGTGTAGGCAAAGTTGTTGTTTCAATCGCTTGAATCTCTCATCCGTTACTTCTGTCCATGTATTCTGAGATATTTTCTTTCCTTTTTCCAATAAAATTCTTTTCTTATGATAAGTTAAGGTAGTTTTATTGATATAACAATACTAAGCTGGAACTTGGATAGATTACTAAAATTGGGGAGCAGTCTCCTTGCTATATTACTTCATTAGAGAATCCAAGAATTCAAAAGTTGAGCTGGACACTCTAGCAGACAGCTCTTATACCAGAAATGCAAATTTTGTAAACAATTATACTTAAAAACAGAAAAGTGTTGCTTTTCTCCATCCAATTACGTGTTTATATTGGATTGCTTGAAATTGCAGTCTACCGAAAAGGTGCTCATACTTGAGTATATGGACGGTGTTCGTCTGAATGACACTGAATCACTTCAAGCCTTGGGAGTAGATAAGCAAAAACTTGTCGAAGAAATTACACGTGCATATGCACATCAAATTTATGTTGATGGATTTTTTAACGGTGACCCTCATCCAGGTACACCTCCAATCCTTTTTAATTCATTACGGTTGAGTTACTGTGTCCACGCTAATTATTTTAACATGTTTGACGTGGTTTTGTTGATATGCTGCCTGTCAAGGTTTCCTCTCTCTCTCTTTTTTTTTTGTACCTCACTATGATTCTATAAAAGCTACAACATTTCATCTTGCTAATTATGCTGAATGCCTGTTTCCAACTCTTAATTGTGTTCCACTCTGTTGAAAATTCTCTTTGGGTTGTCAAAAATAGGTAATTTTCTGGTGAGCAAGGAACCACCTCATCGCCCAATTTTGCTGGATTTTGGGCTCACAAAGCTACTGTCAAGCTCCTTGAAACAAGCTCTTGCGAAGATGTTTCTGGCAGCTGCCGAGGTTTGTCCAGTTTTTTTAACATCCAATGAGGACTGTGTATGCTTGTAATGGCGTATTCTATGAATATATGAAGTTATTGATGCAGGCATGTCATCGAGGCCCTATCGGGCTAACTGCTGTCATACATTATGACCAAGTCATATTAGTTGTGATCTGTTTTTTTTTTTACAAATTATTTAAACCACGTTCAAAAGGATCATTACGTAATAAAGTTTTGTCGAAGATACCAGGTCTCAAAGAAGAAAAAGACTGATACACATATCGATGAAACATATTTTTAGCATATCTAAATGATCATATTAGCAAGGATGCCTTGAACGTGAAACACACACATATAGGCTTGTCACTTGCACCACAAAACACATTTTCGCATAGAGAGAAGGCACATATTAGTTTTGAGATCCTAACTGAGACACAGACTCTAGTGTTGTATGGACTCTGATACAAATGTTTAAAACTTCTTAAAATTAGGAGACGCTTAAATAGAGAGGCACCAAGTTGTGTATTCTTTGATTTGATCAGTGAATTATTTCTTTACACCACTTATAGGGCATACAAACCGCTCATCAGAGGCGGTACGTTGTGAAGCAATCATGGAGTGATCCTGGCTACACACACTACCCTAGTAAACAAATGGAAGCCAGTAGAGCATCTCTTCGTAGAGTTTAACCTTTAATTTTTTTGTCAACCGACAGTGTAATGTGTAAACTCATGTAAGGAAGATGAAACAACAGTGTCTTCTGCAGCGTCTAAATACTGTTAGAATTCTGTTGTAAAGGAACAACGTGAAAAAAAAAGGACTCCTTCCTCTCCTATCACATACTAGACAGTGAGGACTTCTAGATAGTAAGGTCTTTTCTACTGTATCATGTCAGTAGCGTTAAGTCTGAAGGGAAAAGGACCACATAAATGCGTGAGTGCACAAGGAACCTTTGCCTTCTAAGTGGAGGATAGAGGGAACTTCTCAAATACCTTTACATTGAAGAAAATGTGTTCAAAAGGGAAATCCTCAAACATTGTGAGCGATTTTTCGGTGAAAGACCCGAGAGTAGTTAGTGGATGACGTTGACGGAAGTCAAAGGATGGCAAGCTAATTCCCTGTCATTAAGGTTGAAAAATAAATGAATATCGGAACCGTAAGAGGAGCATTAGCCTTACAAGAAGGCAGCAAGCTGTAGCAATGAGAAGGAAGATTTTCCAATCTGGAATAAACGAGATTGCAATTACCTATTGGACCCTGTAATGAGATCTGGAGCCATGGCCCAATTGTTCAACTTGCATGATTCATGCAATAGATGAAAGATACTCCGAAATTAAAACAGCTGGCGATGGAAACATGGTATAGAGGGTTTCACTTGGGAGTCGTTTGATTCACGATCTAATTATGTAGGACTGCAATATATGATGGTTATGTGGATAATAATTTAAGAACAATTATGCGATAACTAATAGGGTAAAATTATTATGCAGGGATTACAATAGAAATGTTAAGAATTAGCTTTTCTAGTTAGTATACATGTACAAGTTTTAGTTTAAAAAACTTCGAATCACAATTTATTAAGATTTCATACTATATAAGGTTCTCATATCTTTTTTACTGAAAACAAGGCACATTACTTAAGGTTCTCTTTAAACCATTTTAGGTGCTCTGATCCATGTATTGTTAGTAAATGTAGTCTTATTCCAAATTCTATCATGCATTGAATAATGCACAAAGTTCCCGTATAAGCTATGCAAGTTTATTTTATATGGAAAACAAAATTGGTATCCAGATGTTGTAATAATGAGCCCCGTTACTTATGTATTTCTGTTTAATAATCTTTCCTCTTGCAGGACGAAGTAATAAGAATAAAGCATATATTCTAACATCATCCAAGCATATATTCTGTTTTCTCATCTTCTTGTTATTCTCATAGACTTAGCTGTAAAATCTTGTCAAAGACCTGTTGGTCTCTCCTATTCCAATGACAAATTTATGCTTCTGTTTCAAATAATCAACAAAATGTTGTTGTTGTTGTTTCTACCAATTTGCCATTTGAAAATTGAGATGCTGCTTCTTGCAGGGGGACCATGTTGCACTTTTGGCTGCATTTGCAGAGATGGGACTCAAGTTTCGCCTTGATGTACCAGAACAGGCTATGGAGGTTACTTCTGTATTCTTCCGTTCTTCCACACCTGCCAATGAAGCTCTTGTAAGCTTGCTCTTCTTATTTTGCTATATCTATCCAATTTCCCTAGTCTGACTTATCTCTCAATTTGATGAAGGAAAGTATGAAAATGTTAAATGAGCAAAGGTCAAAAAATCTCAAGGTTATACAAGAAAAGACGAAACTGAATGACAAGGAAGTGAAACGCTTTAATCCTGTAAGCTAATAACTTTTTTTGATCACTTTGACTTTGTGAATTAACAACCAATGACTTTAATGATTCGGAAGCAGCTGACAATTTTTTCTCCAGGTTGATGCTTTTCCTAGTGATATTGTTATATTTGGGAGGGTTCTTAATCTTCTTAGAGGTTTGTGATGAATGTGCTCTTTTATCTCCTCTTTGTATCATCTAAGTGTGAACAACGGACTCAGTGGTTGTTGGTGATTGTCAGGTCTTTCTGCAACAATGAATGTCCGCATAATCTATATAGATATCATGCGACCTTTTGCCGAATCTGTGCTCCAATGGTTAGCTCTGTTTTGTGCTTGTTTTGCATATATCAGCGGATGCATTGCTCATCAAGTACTTGTTTGCCAACTTATACAGCAACTTAAATAGAGGGCCAGCCTTGAATCCACGATGGATCTATGACACCCCAATTCATTCTGATGTTGAAGCCAAACTAAGGCAGCTTTTGGTTGAGCTTGGGAATGCTGAGAAAATACTTGGAATCCAGGTACATACTCATTATTACCATGTCTTTGCAGTCTGATTATCCAACCAACCTTGCTTCCCTTCCCAATGGCTTTGTACACAACTCTTGCTTGCAGGGGCAGCCAGCAGTATTGGTGCTGTAGGATACGATTCTTGCTGCAGCAAAAAAGTAAAGGATCTTTAGTCAAGATAAGTCTTTGATTGAATGCTCAATCAAAGAGAATAGAATTTAATATACAGTGCAGGCTACTTTGAAATGCTTTATTTAAGCTGAGGGTCTATTGTAAACAGCCTCAATATCTCTACGAGGTAGGAATATGGTTTGCATACACTCTACCCTCCCCAGACCCAACCTGTAGGATTACGTGGGGTATGTTGTTGTTGTTGTTGAGGTGCGGACTACCTGGCGATTGGGGGTTGGCGTGTAGGTAAGATGCACCTTGAAACAAAGAGAAAGCACAAAATAAATACAGAAAATGGACAGTCAGTTCCTGTGAATATCAACTGGGCATTTTAGAATTCTGAGAGATGAGTGATAGTACTGGAAATGTCTGTGTGAGCAATGTGGATGCTTCAGATAGAAAAGGATATTGGGGGTTGGCGTATAGTGAAGATGCACCTTGAAACAAAGAGAAAGCACAAAATAAATACAGACGATGGAGCAGTCAGTTATTGTGAATAACAACTGAACATTCTACAATTCTGAGAGATGAGTGAGAGCACTGGAAATGTCTGTGTGAGCCATGTGGATGCTTCAGATAGAAAGGGACATAAGTTAGTTATTGCTGTTGTTGAGTTGATCTGAGAGTTCTTTAAGTGGATAGGAATGGATAATCTTTCAACCTCTATAGTGCTTTTATTCGTATATCGGTATATGTACTCAACTCTTATAGAAGTGTAGGTTCTTATTCAATGTTTCGTTTGGGTTTCTGATATTAGATTGGGACTTATCAACTTAGAATAGGCTGTTGTTTCCGTATTTCTTTTAATGAAGTGATTAACGATCCTAGCTGCAGCGCTTAGTCAGACTGCTTCCAAATGTTTTAATATAGAAAGTGTCTCTCCAATTAAGTAGGTCTATTTTATGTTCCTGGGTCTCTCTGATTCAGGCTTGCTCATTATTTGTGTATTTCAAGGTATGTGCCTACAAAGATGGAGAAGTGATCATTGATACTGCTGCTGGGGTACTTGGGAAATATGATCCTCGACCGGTCCAACCCGATAGCTTATTTTCTGTTTTTTCAGTAACAAAGGGAATCTGTGCTGGACTTGTGCACTGGCTGGTTGATAATGGGTAGGTGATGCTACTAATTTCAATATCTACTCTGGATGTCCTAATTTTCTGTCCTCAGGCTGTGAAATACAGAAGTTTCTAAATCTTTTAAACCAATGAAGAAAAAGAGTGTTTTATTTTTTCTCAAATAATAAATAAATAAAGGCATATACTGCATCAATCTGCTATGGTGAAAAAAAAAACGAAATTTTCTTGATGCAGAATTCATCTATTATTTATTTACTTTTTCGGATGGTGACCAATTAGTTTTCGGACTTCTTCTGATGCTATTAGTCAGGATGTGAAGTTTCTACTGTTGCTCTCTGTGCTTGTGCTCTCTATCATCTTGCTCATTTTTTTCAGTACTACATGGTTTTTTGCAAATCCACAGCTTTAATTGTGCTCTCTATCATCTTGCTCATTTTTTCCAGTACTACATGGTTTTTTGCAAATCCACCGCTTTAATTAGGGTTTGCTTAATCTTAAAATTATGCACTGTCCACATGATTTATTCCTTGTCAAGTGTTAAGCCATTGTTTGCAAGCTGTTCATGTATTCCAGTCTTGGAGTATCCTGTGCAGAAGAAAGTTAATTCTTTTTTGAAGGGTTGCCTTCAATTGAGACATGTCATTACTTCTTCATACTTGCTCATCACTGAGTTTATTTATCGATATGCCCTTACATTAGAAGGTTCCTGGTAAATCAAAATTTAGATGGTATGCACCTAGCGTTGCTTGGGATGGAAACACCTTCGCTTATACTTCCATTTTAAGTACTTATTCCAACTTTTAGAGCGTCAAGGTAGATATATCTTTGATTTATCTGGTAATGCCTTTGATCTTTTCTATACTCTGTCTTGTAGTTCTACTTTTTCCTTTAATGTGTTTGGCTCATTTTGAAGTTTTAAGAGGTACCTGATGTCTGTGAAACATTCTGTGCTCTAGGTTTATGTATGATAACAAAATTTTAACTTTTGCAATTTACCGATGAGAACATTTTATCTTAACAGAAAGCTGAAGCTTGAGGACAATATTGCAAATATATGGCCCGAATTTGGATCAAATGGGAAGGACCAAATAAAGGTATATGATCTGATATATACCTCATTACGAAATTTTGTTTTATTGCAATCTTGTTTCCGACTCCTCTTACCGAGTGGATGGTCAAAGAAGAAAAATATGATGAAGTTAACACTGTTAATTGTTCAGAAAATATTCAAATTTAATGGCAGAAAGCAACACCAAGAATGGAGAATATGAATTTCTTAGTCCTTATTATTTATTGTTTTACATTCCAACTAGATCAGTTTGAGTGCGTGTTGCTTTATCTTTTAATTTTTGCAGGTTCATCATGTTCTTAACCATACCTCTGGTTTACATAATGCCATGGGTGGTACTAACCAAGAGGACCTTCTTCTGATGACCCATTGGGATGAATGTTTAAAGCGAATTGCCATGTCTGCTCCTGAAACTGCACCAGCTCATGAGCAGCTGTACCATTATTTGTCTTTTGGCTGGTTATGTGGTGGCATTATTGAGGTAATGTTGCATTTCATGTTTTCTGATCAAATTTTATGACTGCAATGTTTGCTCATTGTTTGTGTCATGGCCCCTAAACATCAACTGAAGTATGCAAAGCTTAAATGTTATTGTACTAATTTTAATTTAAATGTTGAAGGGAAGTTAAAAACTATGTTCCGATTTTATTGTCAGTGTGGGAGTATGGGGATTGGTTTGTTGCAGAAAGATCCTGACAGTAGCTCTTAGTGAATCCTCTTTTGAATTAAACGATTTCTTGTAGAGGAGCATCTGTACAGAAACGTGTAATACCAGTATATTTTAAAATCTTGACAATGCTTTGAGGCATTTATCTGTTGTCATTCAATACAGAAAGCATCAGGAAGAAGATTTCAAGAACTCCTAGAAGAAGCTTTTGTTCGCCCTTTGAAGATTGATGGCGAGCTCTATGTTGGAATTCCTCCAGGCATGATCAGTGTCTACTTTTCAGCGTTTCCCTATTCCTCCTGCTGCTCTTTCTTTCATTTCAGTCATTTTTGCTTATTCAATCTCCTTAGCTATGTGCCGATTGACATTTTAGAGAACAATATGTCATAGTTTCTGGGATCCTCGTTAATTCATAACTAATCTAACCACGCGGGATGCCCTATTTCCCATAGGTAATACTTCCGAACAACGGAACTTTTGGAATGCTTTTATCCATGTTCTACATTATCACAGCCACCTTATCAAATTCTAAGGTCTAAAATAAGTTTCCATGTTTATATGCTGCTGTTGAAGTATTGATGGTATTAGCATGCTAGACTTATGGGTACTTGAAGGTGCACAGTTGTCCAGTAACCACATCAAGTTTGACGGGCAGCTTATGTCTTGATGAGGAAATAGGCTGCCCCTCAAGAATTGATGTGGTTACTGGTCAACTGCGCCTTCAAGTACCCATAAGTCCAGCATATGAATCTGATCTCTACTTGATTAAGAAAATAAAGAATCTGATCACTAAATTTTCAAAATTTCCATCCGGCGTCAGACAAAACAGTTATAATAACATTACTACTACTACTACTACTACTACTACAATAAGAATAATAATAAATAATAATAACGATAATGGTTACGATGCATTGTAAAGTGTGTATGTAAGAACTTAGAAATGAGACATTAGTCTTGCATCCCTTCAATTTCTTCACCTTCTTTGTCTGCACATGCTACTAAACTGTGAGAAACCACTTGCTGTGTGCATTGATCTGCGACCTTTACGAGAAGGAAATATTATTGCTGCACATCTCCAGGTAACTGTCAAATCTGCCTGAGTCTTCCTTATTTTCCGTGAGTGATGCGCATCAACCAGCACCACCACGAGTAAGCTAATTAATTCTCCCTAGCCATTTCACTCATCTTTTTGTAAACAAACAGAGTGTAAAGGTCTTAGACACACCCCTAATAATTCTTTATTAGCATGATTGAGTATTGGACTAGATTTTGTTCCTCCCTCCACCTTGTCATCTATAGTTTGTTTCTACCAGTCCCAAGTTTCTCTCTCAATAGAGAAGTTTCATTTTCCAGATGGGGTAATTAATAATTTTTTTAATGTTTAAAGATTAAAGCCTCTGTATGCAAGTTGTGCATGAATAGTAGAAATCTTACACCCATCTACAAACAACTCACAGCCATCTATACAAATGTCAAATGCCATGGTATGTTTAAGTCTTTAAGACCACTAGTTCCAAAATCTTTCTTTCTTTCTTAAATTCCATGCCAATAAAACAGGTCACGTAAAATGAAACAAAGGGAGTGCTTTAGTTTCTTTAGAGCTCTGGGATCCAATCTCAGAGATATGAGGACACTGAGTGCTCTATTCTTAGTAGCCTGTGTAGGAGGAATTTATTGAAGGGACCCCGCTTCCCCTTCGAATTCCATTTCACTTCCAAAGTTTCATACCACAAACAATTTATATTCACATTAACTTAGTAACCGGCTTATACTATTTTGATCTTGACATCAGTGGCGGAGCCAGGATTTTCATTGAGGGGGTTCAAAAGTTCGAATGAACCCCCTCATTGTATGCTAGCTCCGCTCCTGCTTGACATGACACGTCTTCTGCAGTATATTCACTTTCACTTGTTTCAACCTTTTGTTGAATATACTATATACATCTTTAACTCCGTTATATTTACATTTGCAGCTTGCTTTTGTCGTTTGAGGCCATATGAGAATAGTTTCTGATTGCCTCCAATTTCATTTCGCCAGTTGTTTATACTCCATGGCAGAACTGTCTCCAAAGATCCGTCTTTTCCAAATGCATATAAATAATTTCACAATTTTTCTGGCTTCTGTTCATACTCTACTTTCTTTTCTTGGTTAAGAAACTTGTAGGAACATGACTAGAAATCCTTACTCGTACACAAACACGTTCTTTAAGATATTAAAAGTTGGAGAGTAAATCTCTGTAACTCGTAGGTGACATTTTTCCTTGACCCAGTGATGCTAATTTTCGTCGACCTTTAAAATTGTTTGTTTTAGTCAAGGACCATGTCAAAGTTCTGGAGGCATGTGAAAGCCTTGCTTTACACATTTAAAAGATCAAACCACTCAGACCTGATTTTTTGATACTAAAGAAACATTAGAAAATTTTAATACCAATGTGCTCCATATTCAGATCCCCGCTCAGCATGTGCAATCGCCTTCCTTGAGGGCAGGGGATGGGTAGATATAACCTGAAGTTTTTTGTTGTGTAGCATGGTTTAATCAATCTCTTCCGAGCTGTAAGTATAGGCCTCTCTCTTTAAGCATCTCTCTCTCTATTAAAGTTGACACCTAAAATTCCCTGTTGCAGGTGTGGAATCTCGACTTGCAACACTTACAATAGATATGAGTGATCTCACCAAGTTGTCAAATGTCGGCAACCGTTCAGACCTTCCATCAACCTTCCAGCCGCAGCAGATTGCTAAACTTGCAACTACTTTGCCTGCAATATTTAATTCACTTGATGCTCGCCGTGCTATTATACCTGCTGCCAATGGACATTGCTCAGCCCGTGCCCTAGCCCGCTATTACGCTGCACTCGCTGAGGGTGGGATAGTTCTTCCACCACATTGTTCTTCCATGCCAACCTTAGGAAGCCACCCACACATCCCAAAGTTCCCTTCTCAGCAGACTGTTAAGAAGCAAAAATCGCGACAGAGAACTTGTTTAAGTTTTGGTGGTCCTGGACCGACTCAAAATAGCAATTCATCCATTCAGAATAGTTCTGGACATGATGGCAAAGGTAATGGTTACATCCAGATTCCCAGCGACAATAGCTGCAGTGTTGGCGATATGTCAAGTGATAACCGTAATATCAAACTCTTCCAAAACCCAAGAGTTCATGATGCTTTCATGGGAGTCGGAGAATATGAAAACTTGACCTATCCCAATGGGATGTTTGGGCTTGGATTTAAAAGGAGTTACTCAACAAATGAGGAACTTATTGGCTTCGGGCATTCAGGTATGGGTGGATCTACTGGTTTTTGTAACATCAAGCATAAGTTTGCAATGGCGGTAACTCTCAATAAGCTGTCATTTGGAACTGTGACGGCGAAAATAATACATTTGATATGTTCTGAGCTTGACATTCCAGTGCCAAAGGAAATATCCAGCCTTGTTGAGACTGGATCTACTAGTCAGTTGGAAATAGGTAAACCACTGATTAACTGACAAATTTTCACTCAATTCTTCTCATTGCAAGTGTATCTATCAGTATGAGATCATCCAGACAAAACAATACTCTACTGTACAATACAATACAATTCAATTATGAAAGTTGTATTCTTTGCATTTATAGTGAAGTTTTCAAACTTTCCAAGTGTTTATGAATCCAGGATCAAAGACATGATCATTTTAAATTTTTTCTATCTTGTATGACCGTATATCCATCTTCATTTTTGCATTTCTGAGGCACTCATTCTGTCGATGCGTTGAACTTTAGCAACTCAACATTCATTTCATATATTATTGTTTGTCCTATGCTTTAGAGGACTTACATTTCACTTTGGTAGGCATCATTGTATCACATAACGGTCTGATAACATTTCTTTTTTTTCAAGTTTAACTATCAATTTTATTTTTTTCCAGTGCAACATCTTCATCTACTATTCCATTCTCGTAAAATAATGAGTCTACATATCACAATTATTTGAGAATAATTGTCACTTTTATTGAATTCGGCAGTATGCATGTTTAGATCAGAATCCGGGTAGGCAAATCTAAGATTGATATATTGTTTATGTGTTGAATGCCTCGATTGTGAACTCTTTGATTATTTTATCGCTTTGAATCAAATGTATTTATTCGGCGGGGAATGCCCCAAGAAACTATGTATTTGGAGGCAGTTCGTGATCAAGGCTCGGGACGTCGGGTAAAACATAGTTTTAGATTAGGATAGACTAGTATAGGTTTACTTTTCCGTACTTTTTGTTTCCTCTTGGACTGTGTAATCGGGCTGGAATTTATTTTCATTTTGAACGCTTTGTTTGTTTGCATGCAATGTTTCTGTGAGTTTGTTCATTTATAGTGTCAATTTAGCCGATATGAGTCAACGAAGCGACCGTGCTAAAATCACGGGAATGAGGGGTGCCTCACACCTTCCCCTCGGTCAACAGAATTCCTTAACCGGAATCTCTGTTCGCTGACTAGTTTTGAGAGTCAATGGTTTTGAAAAGGTACTTTTGCGGTGACTTGGCACACCAACCTAATGTCAAGTGGCGACTCTGACTTGAGAGTTGTTACCCATACAAAAGGAGCTTGGGTTTCAAATTTGGTACGATTCTGAGTTGAAATGGGAGAGTTGGGTTTTTGAAATCTTCATCCTTGTTCTTGATGTTCTTGGTGAAGAAGAAGCAAAAAGTACAATTTGATCCAAAACCCTAAGTGAAAGTTTGGGAAAAAGTGTTTTTCGACCCATAAAGGGTGAATACGAGGTGAAGTGGGCCCCAAAAAGTCACGAAATTAAAGAAATCAGCCTCGAGGATCGGAACGCAAAACACATGGAGCCTGGTTGTTGTTGACGACTTGAGTGACTGACCACCAAGCTGGTGACGTTCCGCCAACTCAAGTCGTCACTTTCACCAAGTCTGGCCAGCATAAGGGGTGCCTCATACCTTCCCCCGGTCAACAGAATTCGTTAATCGGAATCTCTGTTCGCTGACTAGTTTTGAGAGTCAATGGTTTTGAAAAGGTACTTTTACGGTGACTTGGCACACCAACCCAATGTCAAGTGGCGACTCTGAGTTTTTTTAATTAAATCCTTTTCTAAACGTATTTTTAGTCACTTTCAATAATTGAAAACCCTTTCGAACTTAAATCAATCTTTTTGGTAAAAAAAGGGGTGTGACAATAAGAAAGTCAGGAAATTGGTTTAGCTACTTCCTCCATTTACTTTTACTTATTCATAATAAATTTTGCAAGAGATAATAAATTAAGTACACATTTTATCATGATACCCTTATTAATTAGATGTATAGTCTTAATGAACTTGAAAAATGATTTGAAATGAGTAATTAATGTTAGGGGTAAAATAGAAAAAATAAATATGCTAAAGTAAATAAGTAAAAGTGAAAATTCATTTTTTGATATAAGGCTTTTCATAATGAAGGCTTTGATAATAATGACTACACCCTTCGTCTTGAATGATTTGTCGTGATTTCTTAAAATAGTAATCTCAAATTATTTGACATTTTAGAAACTTAAGAGAAAATTAATTACGTATAATATTTTAGTTTACCCTTAGTAGTATTGTTTTGAAAACTATAAATACCTTAATTGTTTGGAGATGACACAAAAACAAAGTAAATAAAAAGATATGTTTCAACACATAAATAAAAGTAAACAATCAAAAATCAATCTAATTAATATTTTTCTCAAAAAGAGAAAAAGAAAAATACTTTGTGACAGATGGAATAATATGCAAGATGGGAGTGGTCTGTGGACTGCGTACATCTTATCCTCCCCAGACCCCACTTTGTGGGAATACACTGAATATATATGTTGTGCTGAAAAACGTTGAAACTTTGAGTCCATAAGATGGAATTGATATTAATGTTCTTCTTTGATAATTTTTTGACTGCTTAATTCACACATAATGGTTTGGTTTTGCTGGTCTACGTTCTTGTTATGTCTTTATTTCTGTTCAAGGATTCTGCTTTTTTTTTTTTTTTTTTTTTTCAGTTTCTATGTTTTCCTCATGTTGTTTTTAGATTATATGTTTCTGCTACTATTTGATCTCATTCTGATCCCCTTGTTTTAAACACTACTATTATTAAAGAAAGTATTTTTATCTAATCTTGTTTAAGTTCATCAATTATTGTATTGTGTTGTGTATTATCACAATGTTGTATGCTTTCCTCTTTAATTTTATTTTGTTATTATTATTATTACTTTGGCCAAATGACTGATTTTATAGTCAGTAAACGAGGCTCAAAAAGTCACTGCCTGTGTATTTTTGGGAAAAAATAATATATCCTATTCATGCTCATGAAGTCTGTTTCATAAGTTGTAAAAGTCATTTCATGTTTTACAAAAGGTATCTCATGAATTTACTTCATGAAAAGTTTATAAAGTACCTTTATGCATATTGACATGTTTTGAAAGGAGAAGAACGTTTTCTTATCTTGAAAGTCTAGTTTAGCATGTTTTATGAATTAGAGCGCAAGGGCTCATCATCAATATATTTCATGATATGATTTTGAGTAAAGACTCACCAGTACGTAGTATACTTTCATGATATGAATTTGAGCCAGGGGCTCCACAATATGATTTTTAGTTAATGTAAAAGATTACAGTATGAGCATATATATATATATATTGGGAGGATTATTAACCCTAAAAGGGTATGAGTTTAGGCAACACATTGCCCAAAACTGTGTATGCCAACGTAGGTTATGGATAGTTCCGCAAGTCGGATTTTTTTTTCAAAATGGGCTTATTATGGATCTGCATGTCATGTTCGTCCTATTGCTCGGACAAGGCATATGACATCTCTCCAAATTGGGTCAGAGGTTGGACATCATGAGTTCTCATGGTGTATTTCAGTTATAAAAAACTGTTCAAATAGAAATTCAGTATTTTATTTACATATTATTTATGACACAAGACTATCAGTTGTGAAATATATTTCATACTGTTTTGCATTCAACTTACTTATGTTTAGTTGTTTCAGCTTACCTCATAATTTTTAAGTTCATTACTCTACTTTACATTTTACTCACGGTTTTTAGTTATACAGTTACCTTATTACTCAGGTATTCAAAATTCCTTATGTTTTAGTTTCGTGTTTAAGCTATGTCATGTTCTTTCATGTCATTTTACATACCATACATTTCATGTACTGACACCATTTGGCGCTGTATCATTTAACGATGCAGATTCGGATACTCAGATTCGTGATCAGACGCTTCAGTAGGCTCCATCTCCTCAGCTTTGGACGAGCCCTCATTATTTTCAGAGGGCTTAGACTGTTCAGTAGTTTGGTTGTTTACATAAAGGTAGATCGGGGGCCTTGTCCCGATAAATAATATTTAGTTATGTCAGCAGAGGCTTCATAGATAGTTAGTTGATCAGTCATTTCAGTTTTATATTTCAGAATTCAGTTGACTATAAATGTCATTATTTTTATAAAGCATTTATAATGATTTCAAGCTTAAATCTTATTACATGTGTTCAGAGCTTTCGCATTCATGTTCTAGTTAAATGCTCATGTATTATGTCAGGTGATTCACTCGGACCAGCAATGCCTTTCTAGTGCCATCCACGTTCAGGATGTAGGCTCGGGTGTGGCGCCATAAGATATTTAGGTGTCCGATTGAGTACCAAGAAGGTGTCCACTATACAATGCCAATCTCTTGTGAATAATATTCTGTGAAGAATTAAGTCTTGGACATCAAAATTCCTATCCTATGTTAGGAGGACACAGTTGATAAAGTTAGTTCTTTTCTCCATCCAAATGTTTTGGGCATAAGTACTCTTTGTGTTGCCAAAAAAAATAAAATGAAGATAATTGAGGCCACATGCAGAAGCTTCCGGTTGACTCTCGAGATTCCAATTGTGGCACATAAATTGGGACGGAGGATATACTACTTAAGGTCATAGTCGTAGATTTCAGAACTCATAAAGTTCAAATCTTGATCCACCTTCACTTATTAAGTAATTGCAGGTTAATCTTCTGACAAACAGTAGTAGTTGATAATCTGATACAAATGAATTTTCAGCTTTTCCTCAATTTATTTAGTGAAACGCTAAACCATAGTTCTACATTGAATGAGCTATAGTGTTGGTGGATAAAATCTTGAGAAATTCCCAATGGATAAGAGATATCATATTGAACCTCAAGAAATCATAGAATAGAATTCAGGCCTTGTAGCCACATATAGGAGGACAAAATTGGTTGGGTCCCCCCCCTTGTAAACATCTTGGAAAATTGATGGATTAGAGATCTCCAAGAGTGCATTCATTTCTATACATGGGATCTTGATACCCAATGAGATCATAGCTATAGATATCACTAGATAAGAGGATTCTTTCTCTCTACTTACCCCCCTATATATTCTGAAACCCAACTAACTTCAGCTTCATCACAACCAATTCAACAATATTTCATTACCATCTAACACTTTACTTTTCTCTTGAGATAAGCCATGGCAGCTTCTACAATGGCTCTTTCTTCCCCTTCTTTTGCTGGACAGGCAGTGAAACTCTCACCCTCTGCCTCAGAAATCACTGGAAATGGAAGGATCTCTATGAGAAAGGCTGTCGCGAAGCCTTCCTCATCTAGCAGCCCATGGTATGGACCAGACCGCGTTAAGTACTTGGGCCCATTCTCAGGTGAGTCTCCAAGCTACTTGACAGGTGAATTTCCCGGTGACTACGGGTGGGACACTGCTGGACTTTCGGCAGACCCAGAAACCTTTGCCAAGAACCGTGAACTTGAGGTGATCCACTGCAGATGGGCTATGCTTGGTGCTCTTGGATGTGTCTTCCCCGAGCTCTTGGCCCGTAATGGTGTCAAGTTTGGTGAGGCTGTGTGGTTCAAAGCTGGATCCCAGATCTTCAGCGAGGGTGGACTTGACTACTTGGGCAACCCAAGCTTGGTCCATGCACAAAGCATCTTGGCTATCTGGGCTTGTCAAGTTGTGTTGATGGGTGCCGTTGAGGGATACCGTATTGCTGGTGGTCCTCTTGGTGAAGTCATCGACCCACTCTACCCTGGTGGCAGCTTTGACCCATTAGGTCTTGCTGATGATCCAGAGGCATTTGCTGAGCTCAAGGTAAAAGAGATTAAAAACGGCAGACTTGCTATGTTCTCTATGTTCGGATTCTTTGTTCAAGCCATCGTTACCGGAAAAGGTCCATTGGAGAACCTTGCTGATCACCTTGCTGATCCAGTTAACAACAACGCCTGGGCCTACGCCACAAACTTTGTTCCCGGAAAGTGAATATCATCACGTTCTCAAAATTTCATTGTTTGATGTCCTTGTAAAGTTGTTGTGACTGAGTTGATAATAGAGTGGATTTTTCATATATATTCCAATGATTGTGTATTCGAAGGGGATTTTCAAAAAGTAGAATGGAGGAAATTGGAATGTAATAATCTAGCTGCTTCCAGATGGATTTTCATACTTTAAGTTGGCTGCACATTCTAAACTTTATACTTGGAATTGACTAGCTAGGTACTTTGGAATGGAGATCAATCTTATATGTCCACTATGTTGCCTCCCATTTGTTTATCTCGTGCCTAGTACCTACTTAGAGACTAGGTATCATTAAAGTTC
Organism: Capsicum rhomboideum; assembly: GCA_031232105.1. Taxonomy (NCBI): domain Eukaryota; kingdom Viridiplantae; phylum Streptophyta; class Magnoliopsida; order Solanales; family Solanaceae; genus Capsicum; species Capsicum rhomboideum. The sequence goes on from CP124718.1 coordinate 2,351,117, forward strand.
CTATTAGGAGCTGGGAATAAATAGGAACTATCATGGGCCTGTATGCATGCAAAGGAAAAAAGTACAAAATGCTGAAATTTATAGACTGTCATAATTGGTTGCAACTATCTATCACGTTTGAAGAGAAAGGAACATGAGGACTTTCCAACTCAAGAAGCATTCATTGGGGAGAATTATCATGAAGATTATAATATACAAGAGGTGCATACTAGAGAAAGCTCACAAGTTACAACAGTCAAATAAATGGACGTGCATAATTTCTATCCTACCTAAAAAATGAGCTGGTGCAAAAGGAAATTGCAACGAATCCGAATCCTCAATACAAATACTAAGTATTATCTAATGACTAATAAACCAAATTGTAACGACAATACTTAAACTATAGAATTATAATGGATAATACGTACATAAGGATAGTAGAAGAAGGGGATGAGAGACACAGAGAGAATTGGGGATGAGAAGGCGAGACTTTGCTTGAGCATAACCAATAACATAACCACTCTTTCTTTTCCTTATCCTTTTTAAGTAGTTGCTAAATGGGCCTGGATCCCAAATAAACCTTTGCGAAAGCCTTTTGACTCTATTGCTTCTTCTCGGCCCAATAATTCTTAGTGTATATTGGGACTGATTCATAACAGAAATGATGAAGTAGTAATGATGAACTCATTTGTCTATTCTTATGATTAGTAGTTGAGTAGTAGCTGAAGTGAAATGGCAGGTTTGTCTAGCTCTCAGGTGATTATTGAGCCTTGTACTTTTAACAGTTTCACTTTTGGTAATAAAATTTGTTTATGTACCAAAATAAATAAATAAATAAATAAAAGAAACATATAAATTAATTTAAGAAAATCGTTCTTAAGGACTTTCTGGCCGGCTGGTAGGCTTTATAGCGGACCTGCCTTGCTGACAGCTAGGATATTACATATATAGCTATGCTTGCCTTCACTTAGAAACTCTACACTTCCTATTAGAGTAAGGCATACTCTCGAAACTAGATTCACTCGTTCTTGTTGAGCTAAATATTAAAATAAAATGAAAATCAAATTTTTTTATCAATAACTAAATGGCAAAAAAATTATTATCCCTTAATTCAAATATGAGGATCACAACATTAAAATCGATGAATAATTTTGTTTATGCAGCAAATGACCCTTGAGCGAGTGGGGCTAAAATGAAAATAGTATCCTTATGTATCTTAATTTATGTGATGTAGTTTGAATTTTAAAATGTAGTTCTTTTAATTTTATCATAAATTTGAATATAAATTTTTAAAATGAAATTTAGATATTTTAAAGCTATATAAAAATTACTATTATATTACAATAGTTTATAATTTAAAATATTTAAAAAATGTGTAAAGAAATACAATAAAAAAAATTCATTTGACTTTCAAAATATTAAGGGGTATTTTGGTACGTGGAATACGATAATGATCAACAACAACAACAACAACATACCCAGTATATTCCCACCAGGTGGGGTCTGGGGAGGGTAAAGTGTACGCAGTCCATACCACTACCTCAGATGAAGTAGAAAGGCTATTTTCGATAGACTCCCGGCTTAGAACAGATAACAATCAAACAAAAGTCATAGAAATAAACAAGAAGAAGAGATAACACATCACTATATACGGAAATAGGCAAGACACCCACAAAGTAGCACTATAGACTATTTATTCAGGGTTACAAACATCTCCAAAACAACACTAACAAGAATATGCCCAAGAAACAACCGGCACTGATATACATAAACATTCCTTCCTACACAATACGGACTCCTTCCTACCCACTAACCCTCTACCCTAATACGCGACCTCCACATATTCCTATTAAGGGTCATGTCCTCTGTAAGTTGTAACTGCGCCATGTCATGCCTAATTACCTCCATCCAATATTTCTTCGGCCAACCTCTACCCCGCCTAAAACCATCCACAGTCAACCTTTCACACCTCCGTACTGGAGCATCCGTGCACCTCCTCGTCACATGCCCGAACCAACGCAACTTCACCTCCCGCATCTTATCCTCCACCGAAGCCACTCCCAACTTTTCTTGAATAATCTCGTTTCTAATCATATCCTTCCTGGTAAGTCCACACATCCATCGCAACATCCTCATCTCCGCTACCTTCAACTTTTGGATGTGGGAGTTTTTAACTGGCCAACACTCCGCCCCATATAACATGGCCGGACGGAGATAATATTGGAATAAAATTTAGGATAAATTTTATACTAATTCGTGTGAGGTACTATCTAATTCCGAGATAATTTGTCCAATCATTTATAGTAAAATGCTGAAATTACTATCTTATATAAAGAGTGAGATAAAGTAATCTTATACTCCCTTCGTTTCAATTTGTTTGACCTACTTTTTTTTTAGTCTGTTTAAAAATGAATGACTCTTTCACTTTTTAGCAAACTCTTTACTTCCAACTTCATGACATGTTTAAAACCACAAGATTAAAACATATTTTTGGTACATTTGACATATTTTTAATTTAAGACGATAATATTCAAAAGTCTTCTTTATTTTTTTAAACTCCATATCAAATCTAAATAGATCAATCAAATTGAAACGAAGCTAGTAAAATATTTAAATATTTCTATTTATCCTATCAAGTGTACCAACTAATTTATCCCATATGAGAGATGGGTATAATACAATCCCAAGCTAGATGGGATTATCCCAAGACTAATCCTGGGATATGATTTATATCACGTTTGATAGATAATACAAATTTATCCCAGCATAAATTTATATCATATTTCAAACGTTATATAAATTTTGTTCCAAGCTTCGTCCTGAAATATCCCACCTTATCCTACGTACCAAGCCACCCCTAGTATATCCCTTAAATTGGAACGGAGGGAGCACTGAAGCTGAGTTGGCAAAAAGTGAGAAAGTGGATAACAAAAGGCCACGACAAGACAAAACTCCTTAGCCCACGTGTCAGTTTCTCAACACCTCAAAACAACTACCTTCCTATTCGTCAGTTGCAAAATCCACACAAACCAAGAACTCAAAATCACATTTTCCACTTCATGAATCTGCATGTAATGATCAAACAACCCCTTTGCCATTCTTTAACCAAATACACACCATTTTTAACCAAATCAAAGCACACCCTTTTCACATTCCACTGTAAAATGGCTTCTTTTAGTGCTAGAGGTGCAGGTACTGTTCATAATGTTCCAGGATTAAGCAATGAAGAAATGGAGAGAGTTTGTGAAGAGAGTTTTGTGAGGTATAGTTCTGGTGGTTTGAGTAAGAGGAAAGGTAAAGGGGTTGTTATTGTTTGGTTTAGGAATGATTTGAGAGTGTTGGATAATGAAGCTCTTTATAGAGCTTGGGTTTCTTCTGAAGAAATATTGCCTGTGTATTGTGTTGATCCTAGGCTTTTTGGGACTACTCATTACTTTGGATTGCCAAAAACTGGAGGTATAATGCTTAAAACTGTTGTTCAATTGGGATTCCAATTGTTACCATATGTTTTTTTTTTTTATGTTTTCAAGTGGTCTATTGTACGTAACCTTATCTTACATTTTTGCAAGAGACTGTTTCCACGGCTTAAACTCGTGACCTCCTCGTCACATGACAACAGCTTTACCGGTTATTATTCCAAGGCTCCCCTTCTCTGGTTTCCTATTAGTTATCATATTATCTTCACTGCCCTTTTTCCTGTTCGTTACTACTTTGTTTTACTTCACTTGAATCGAGGGTCTTTCAGAAACAACCTCTCTACCTCCATGAGGTAGAATAAGGTCTGCGTACACTCTACCTCCCCAGAGGTCATTTTGTGGGATGCCAATGGGTATGTTGTTGTTGTTGTATATAAAATCAAAACAAGTTCTCAGAGAAATCTATTTGTAAAAAAAATTTTGGAGAAATTGTTTAGAGAAATTATGGTCGAAATTTTATGTAGTTATCTCTTGAAAATTTTCAAGTAAACAGAACTTTTGGGACAGAGGGAGATGTTTTTTCTGGTTTAAGTGTATTTAGTTGTTTGGAGTTCTTAAATGGGTCGATACAAATGGTTCTGAAAAGCAAGCTTTAAGCTCTCCGGTATCAAAGTCGTTGGCTTTTCTTGATTTTCATTGTCTCTTATAAGTTTGGCCATGTGATATAACAACAACAATAACACACCCAGTGTATTCCCACAAAGTGAGGTCTAGGGAAGGTAAAGTGTACGCAGTCCATACCACTACCTCAGATGAAGTAGAGAGGCTGTTTCCGATAGAACCCGACTCAGTTTGACCATGTGATACATAGATCTTAAAATGTTCTGCTTTATAGGTGACTGTTGAGAGTTGCTTTAAGAATGCGACTTTTTCTTTTTTTCTCTTTAGTTTTTTTTTACACAACTCCTAGTCAAATTGGGATTCTTATTTTTGGTAGGAAACTAATTAGTTGTCCCTATTATTTTTGGTAGCAAATAGGTTGTTTTTTATGGTAAGTTTAGCCTATTTTTGGTTGTAATAGCACTATATAAGTTAGGAGTAACAACCAATAAAGTACGCTGTTTTTTTTCCAGAAAACCGAAAAACTCTCTGCGTCTCTTCTCTTCTTTTAACTCCAGCTCTATTTCAGCTGCTTTGTTTTTGAATTTCCTTGCTGCGTTTATTTCCCTTTAACGGTATTAAAACCAACAATTGGTATCGGAGCTTTAATCTTAAGGGACCTGTGAGTGTGTACATCAATTAGGTTAAGTGGAAACCATGAACGGAGAAACAAATTTTTCTTCAATGGCACCACCAACTTTCGATGGAGAAAGTTATCAAATCTGGGCAGTTAGAATGCAGACATATCTGGAAGCTTTGGATCTCTGGGAGGCTATCGAAGATGAATACGAGATAGCTCCCTTGCCAAACAATCCCACGGTGGCGCAGATTAAAACTCACAAGGAGAGGAAAACCAGGAAATCAAAGGCAAAAGCATGCTTATTTACTGCAGTTTCATCCAATGTCTTCACTCGTATCATGTCTCTGAACTCAGCGAAAGAGGTATGGGATTATCTCAAGACTGAATATGAAGGAGATGAAAGGATTCGAGGGATGCAAGTGTTGAATCTGGTACGTGAGTTTGAGCTGCAAAGGATGAAGGAAAGTGAAACCATAAAGGAGTACTCTGACCGACTTCTTAATTTAGCAAATCGCATCAGATTGCTGGGTTCCACTTTCAACGATTCAAGGATCGTTGAGAAAATCCTAGTAACGGTACCTGAAAGATTTGAGGCTACCATTACAACCTTAGAAAATACTAAGGACTTGTCCAAAATTACACTAGCAGAGCTCTTAAGTGCTTTCCAAGCACAAGAGCAACGACGTGTTATGAGACAAGAAGGAGCTGTTGAAGGTGCCTTACCAGCCAAGCATCATGATGATGGAAGATATAAGAAAAAGAAGAATAAGAAGTATCAACCAACAGACGGAGAAGGTGCAGCACGCAACAACAAAAACAAAACAGGTAGCTTCAAAGGAAACTACCCTCCTTGTAAGCATTGCGGCAAGCTCGGACATGCACCTTTCAAGTGTTGGAAAAGGCCTGATGCTAAGTGCACTAAGTGCAATCAGCTTGGTCATGAAGCGATCATCTGTAAGAACAAAACTCAGCAACAAGATGCAGATGCTCGAGTTGTTAATGAACAGGAAGAGGATCAACTCTTTGTTGCATCGTGTTTTACAAGCAGTGTCTCAAGCGAATCTTGGTTGATCGATAGCGGATGCACAAATCATATGACTTGTGATAAAGAGATCTTCAAAGATTTGAGGCCTACTCAAATTACAAAAGTTAGAATAGGCCATGGCGGTCATATTCCAGCAAAAGGAATGGGAACCATTACAATTGAAACACAATCAGGTACTAAAACAATTTCTAATGTTCTTTATGTACCTGATTTGGACCAGAATTTGTTAAGTGTTGGTCAATTATTAGAAAGTGGTTTCAAATTATATTTCGAAGATAAACATTGCTTGATAAAGGAAGCCTCAGGACAAGACTTGTTTAAAGTCAAAATGAGAGGTAGAAGTTTCTCATTTAATCCATTAGAGGAAGAGCAGGTGGTGTATTCAGCAAAGGAAGATGCTGCCGAGTTATGGCATAAGAGACTGGGACACTATCATTATCAAGGGCTCGTCAAAATGCAAAAGTTGAAGATGGTGGAGAACCTACCTGATCTGGAAGTAAATTCTACCGAATGTCATGCCTGCCAATTTGGTAAACAACACAGAAAGCCTTTTCCTAAGTCAACCTGGAGAGCTTCACAAAAGCTGCAACTGATTCACACTGATGTCGCAGGACCTCAAAGAACTCCATCACTGCAAGGTAGCATCTATTATGTTCTCTTCATTGATGATTTTACAAGAATGTGTTGGATTTTTTTCTTGAAGTTCAAGTCAGAAGTTGCTGGTGTATTCTGGAAATTTAAGAAATTGGTGGAAAATCAAAGTAGTTGTAAGATCCAAGCTATGAGATCTGATAATGGAAAGGAATATACCTCAGCAGAATTTAATTTATTCTGTGAGGAGGCCGGTATTGTGCATCAGCTTACAACACCATATACACCAGAACAAAATGGTGTTAGTGAAAGAAGAAATAGATGGATTATGGAGATGGCCAGGTGTATATTACATGAGAAAGAGTTGCCTAAAACGTTTTGGGCAGAGGCAGCAAATACATCAGTTTTTGTGCAAAATCGACTTCCAACGACGGCTTTGGAAGATAAAACACCATTTGAAGCTTGCTACGGTTTTAAACCTTCACTAAGTTTTCTTAAAGTGTTTGGTTGTGTGTGTTTTGTTCATGTTCCTCAGGTTAAACGTGACAAACTTGACAAAAAGGCAATTCCAGGCATCTTTGTTGGTTATAGCGGAGTTTCTAAAGCTTACAAAGTCTATCATCCTCAAACTGGAAAGATGACAATTACAAGAGATGTTCATTTTAGTGAGAATGAACAATGGGACTGGAATTCTCAGAAATTAGGAAATCGCTCACTAGAAGCAAACATCAGCCCTCTTGAAGAGAAAAAATCTGAACAACAGCAGCAAGAACAAGAAGATGATCATCCAGTCAAAGGGAGAAGATTGTTGTCAGATATCTATCAAAGATGTAATGTAGCCGTCTATGAGCCAACTGGACCTGTAGAAGCTCTTCAAGACCCAAAGTGGAATAAAGCAATGGAGGAGGAGATCTCCATGATTGAGAAAAATAAAACATGGGTGTTAGTCGACAAGCCTGAAGATAGAAAAGTCATTGGTGTGAAATGGGTCTTCAGAACAAAGTTAAATGCAGACGGCTCCATCAACAAATACAAGGCCAGGCTTGTAGTTAAAGGGTATGCACAAATTTATGGTGTTGATTACTCTGACACTTTCTCTCCTGTCGCAAGATTAGACACAATCAGATTGTTGCTCGCAATAGCAGCACAAATGGAATGGAAGGTGCTCCAACTTGATGTCAAATCAGCCTTCTTAAATGGCATGTTGGAGGAGGAAATATATGTCGAGCAACCATCAGGTTTCGTGAAACACGGTGATGAAGACAAGGTCTATTTGCTAAAAAAGGCTCTTTACGGCCTAAAACAAGCACCAAGAGCTTGGTATAGCAGGATAGATGATCATTTGTTAAGCTTGGGTTTCGAAAAAAGCTTATCGGAATCCACTCTTTATGTTAAACATAAAGACAATGATATTCTTATTGTTTCTCTTTATGTTGATGATCTTCTGGTAGCCGGAAATAATACAAGGTTGGTTGAGGAGTTTAAAGAAGAAATGTTGCAAGTTTTTGAAATGACGGATCTTGGTCTCATGGCCTATTTTCTTGGGATGGAGATCAAGCAAAGCAAAAGTGAAGTGTTCATTTGCCAAAAGAAATACGCAAAGGAGATTCTGAAGAAATTTCAAATGGAGGAATGCAAGCCAATGAGCACGCCAATGAATCAAAAAGAGAAACTCTGTAAAGAAGATGGAGCCGATAAAGTTGATGAAGGGTATTATAGAAGCTTGATTGGATGCTTAATGTATCTCACTGCGACAAGGCCAAATATCCTATTTGTTGTAAGTCTCTTATCTCGTTTTATGCATTGTGCAAGTGAAATACATTTAAGAGCAGCAAAGAGGATATTAAGATATATCAAAGGTACAATTGACTATGGTGTAAAGTTTGAGAAGTGTCAAAGCTTCAAATTGCTTGGGTTTTCGGATAGTGATTGGGCGGGATCCGCTGATGATATGAGAAGTACCTCTGGATATTGTTTTAGCCTAGGTTCAGGAATCTTTTCATGGTCATCTAAGAAGCAGGAAATTGTTGCACAATCCACTGCAGAGGCTGAATTCATAGCAGCAACGGCAGCAGTAAACCAAGTCCTATGGCTTAGAAAGATCATGTGTGATTTACATATGGAACAGAAGGACAATACTGAGATTCTAGTCGACAATCAGGCAGCTATTGCAATCTCAAATAATCCGGTGTTTCATAGGAAGACGAAGCATTTCAACATCAAGTTTTATTTCTTGAGAGAAGTGCAGCAAAAGGGAGAAGTGACTCTAATCTACTGCAAGTCTGAAAACCAGCTAGCAGACCTGTTTACTAAGCCACTTCCAGTCAGCAAGTTCGAGCTTCTAAGGAAGAGAATTGGTGTTTGCATTTCATAAAGCAAGGAGGAGTGTTGAGAGTTGCTTTAAGAATGCGACTTTTTCTTTTTTTCTCTTCAGTTTTTTTTTACACAACTCCTAGTCAAATTGGGATTCTTATTTTTGGTAGGAAACTAATTAGTTGTCCCTATTATTTTTGGTAGCAAATAGGTTGTTTTTTATGGTAAGTTTAGCCTATTTTTGGTTGTAATAGCACTATATAAGTTAGGAGTAACAACCAATAAAGTACGCTGTTTTTTTTCCAGAAAACCGAAAAACTCTCTGCGTCTCTTCTCTTCTTTTAACTCCAGCTCTATTTCAGCTGCTTGTTTTTGAATTTCCTTGCTGCGTTTATTTCCCTTTAACGGTATTAAAACCAACAGTGACACTATGATGTTAGAATGTGTATAAAGGTGATGACATATATCTAAAATCACGTGGAGATAAGTTGTCTCAGAAGTTCTACAATCTCTCGAAATCCAAACGAACTTAAGGAAGTACATCACTCATGGAAACAAAAGATCCATATAAGTGATAACAGATAATAGGAATTAAGCTGTCGTTGGTAAACTTACATCATGTCTGGCAATCATTGGGAGTTTTTTAGTTTGCTAAAGGTCTATGTGTAAGTTTGCAGATAACTGTGACTGGTAAGCAAAAAAAGTACAGACATAACTATTAGATTTAGAATGCTAGTGTTAGAAACCTAATTTATTTTTAGTGGACTGAAATGATCCAAATAGAGTGGAATAGGTATAGAGGATTCATATCAACCCCAGCTAGTTTATCATCTTACATATTTTGTTGATTTTTCATTCACCTGATCCTTCTTCCTGATTTTCTGGTCAAGTTAGATTTATTTGCTTCAATCTTCTATTGCTACCTAATTGATGATCTCAAGGCTTGTCTTTTATCTTTGGCAGCTTTAAGGGCGCAATTCATCATAGAGTGTTTAACTGATTTAAAAAAGAATCTCGTGAAGCGGGGACTCGACCTATTAATTCAACATGGTAAACCAGAAGAGATTATCCCTTCCCTGGCGAAAACATATAATGCACACACAGTTAAGAAGCTTCTTCTTTCATTCTTCTCTCTACACATGGATGTTTCTTATACGGCATTTAGTTAAATTTGAAATTATCTGTTAGTACATAATAAGGAGGTGTGTGTATGTTACAGGTGTATGCTCACAAGGAAACATGCAGTGAGGAAGTAAAAGTAGAAAACTTGGTCACCAGAAATCTGCAAGAATTTGTACTGTCATCGTCTGGTGGACCAGGCAATGCGCCACGATCTAGAACAACTACTAAACTAGAATTAGTCTGGGGTAGTACAATGTATCATATAGATGACCTTCCATTTGACTGTGAGAGTTTGCCAGATGTGTACACTCAGTTCCGCAAGGTATTAGCCTTCACAATATATTTCTGAGTTGAGATAACTTGTAATTCAAGATATTTTATCTGATCAGTCAGCTGTGTGGTTGATGGTTAAACTTAACAGACAGTGGAATCGAGATCAAAAGTTCGTAATTGCATTAGACTCCCAACATCACTTGGTCCTCTACCAGAGGTTTGGGATTGGGGACATGTCCCGCAAGTTACTGAGCTGGGGCTTCAGCAGGAAAAGGCAGGTCAACACTAGAGTTGCATAAAAAGAATTGTGGATTAATTTGTTCATAAAGCTCGAATTTATAGTATCATGTGTCCTTTTTACAGGTTTCTAAAGGAATGAATTTTATTGGCGGTGAAAGTGCTGCACTGGGTAGGGTAAATGATTACTTTTGGAAGAAGGTGAGGGACCTAACCTTTCTTATATCTGCAGCAACTGCACACAGCGATTTGCAACGTGAATCTTTCAAATTTTGTCTTGTATTTCTATACCGGGTTTCCTGTTCTTTTCATTTCTTTTGTTTAGAGGATCACGGTGACCCTAGTGTTTCCAATTCAATGTTTCCCTTCTCCTTTTTGTTCTATTTACTTGATGCAATGGTAGAGTCATACCTTTGTTGACCTATAGGTCACAGGTTCAAAGGTAGAAATAGCCTCTTTGCAGAAATGCAAGGATAAGGCTGCGTAGGGTATACGTCCACCCTTCCCCTATCCCCGCACTATCCGGAAACACTTTGTCATGCGTAAGCCTCTCCTTTTCTTGTTCCCTATGTTGCCTACAATCATCGTGTTTTAGGGTGCTGCATTGGTCCCTCCCTACACATTAGAGTTTCAGAAACATCGTGTAATTTGCCACGACTTAGGAAATTTGCTGATGTAATAATTTTTACTGCTTCCTGGGATGGAGACATGGCACAGGCTGATGATGATTCTACCTATTCCAATTCTTTTTCATCTTTGACCGATTGCAGGATTTGTTAAAAGTGTATAAAGAGACTCGAAATGGAATGTTAGGACCTGATTATTCTACAAAGTTCTCTCCTTGGCTTGCTTCAGGAAGCCTGTCTCCCCGTTTTATATATGAAGAGGTACCCAACTTTGTCTCATATTGCAATGTTTCATCATCAACCTTTGTATGCCAGTAACATAAAGAGGTTAAGAAACTTCATTTGACTTGTTTAGGTGAAGAGATATGAGAAGGAAAGACTATCAAATGATTCGACATACTGGTAAAGCTTCCTCCCTTCTTCTTCCTCTTCCTCTCTGAATGCTTGTGACTGTGTTCGTATGGTTTCTATGCCTTTTATGTTGATTGTTACAAAATGTATATAGACATCTTCCATTGTAATGTACATAGTCATTATTAGGTAGCAGATTTGTAGGTAGGTAGCAGATTTGGAGGAATCCCTCTTTATTTTCTTTCCTAAGTTAGCACCTATGTATTGTATTTATACCTTGCTTACCTGTTGGAATAAGATCATCCATTAAACTTCCGTTCGATTACATTGATGAAGGCAGTGAGAGGAGATTAAATGTAATAAATATAGTTTGTAAACCCAAATAATCTGATGCCCTTAGTCCTCACAATATTCATACAACTGACAGGTGTATATTTGATGCCTTATTTTTTTTTTTTCAGGGTTTTGTTTGAATTAATATGGAGGGATTACTTCAGATTTCTCTCAATCAAACAAGGAAATTTGCTTTTTCAAGCAGGTAAAAAAGATAATTATCCATACTCTTATCTGAATGCATATTGACACACCCCATTCTCAGATCAACTTCTCAAGAGGAATTTTGCCTCTTGCTGTTATCTATTTTGAAGGTTCATTCATCTATTTATTCTGGGAATTACAGAGATCTTGAAACATATGTCTAATTGTTTTTGTTCTCTATTTAGGAGGCCCCCGAAAAGTAAATATTAATTGGAGCCAAGACCAAACCATGTTTGATGACTGGAGACAAGGTCAAACTGGGTAAGTTCCTAGCACCTGTTCTATAACAAGTACATTACCTTCATACCTTGCATGTTGACTGCTCCTTTCTCTTCCTCAATCCAAATGGATTCTTAATTGGAAGTTCAAATCTGAGGAAACGTGAAAATAAATATGCCCTTCATTTCCGTGGGATGAGAAGTTGTTATTTTTTCAATGCAATATCTGTAGGTATCCTTTAATTGATGCCAACATGAAAGAACTAGCTACTACTGGATTCATGTCGAATCGAGGACGACAGGTATATGTGCACTTTAATTATATTCTCGAAAATTTCCGTGAAAGCTGTTATCTAGAAAGCAGTACTGGAAGTCATCAAGTAAGATGGAAATCTACTGCATTCTAGTTATAGCTTTTGTTTTCTCTGGGAAAATCAAGAAAGGGATTGTCATTTTTAAAATATATTATTTTGTCTTTTGCCAGATTGTATGTTCTTTTCTTGTTCGAGATATGGGCATTGACTGGCGGATGGGAGCTGAATGGTTTGAGACATGCCTCTTGGATTATGATCCTTGCTCCAACTATGGCAACTGGACATATGGAGCAGGTGATTCTCCTTTTATTATCTAGCTTTGATATCTCCAGTTTCTCGGAACTGGAAGTTGGAATTGTGAGTTGAATGTTACTATTGTTCCTTTTCTGTCAGGTGTTGGTAATGACCCTAGAGAAGACCGTTACTTCAGCATTCCGAAGCAAGTAAGTGAAATTACGGATCAAGTATTTCTGTTAGTAGAATCACACTCTCGGAAGACATCAAGATGGTGTATAATTCCTATGTGGTGGTGCTGTTTGATTTTGTTAGTGGATATGAAAAACAGCTTAGTGAATGCTATCTCTATTCCCTCCTAATGAAGCAGATATTATTCTAAGGCATTTTACATGTTTCAGGCTCAAAACTATGATCCTGAAGGGGAGTTTGTTGCATACTGGTTGCCAGAGTTAAGAGCACTTCCGAGAGAGAAAAGACACTCTCCTGGAATGATGTACTTAAAACCAATTGTAGCTCTCAAACATGGATATACCAAGAAGACTGGTGATCCGAAAAATGCCTTTTCATCAAGAAGAGGCAAACCAGAAGACAATAGACGAAAGCGACACGGAGATGGGAGAACCTACTAGTGCTGCTGCCAATATAAGCTTACTAATTTTCAGGTCACAACTCGTAAAATTGCAACTGAGATGAGAAAGTCTAGCTGCATCATATTGTTTTATCAAATACATCTGTGAGTAGAACTAGCCTTGATCACACCCGTGGGACTATACAGGGTATGTTGTTGTTGTTGTTGTTGTCTGTGAGTAGAACTAGCCTGATTACATTGGGTATCTGGGGGCATTGAAATATGAAGATTGTGAAATTGGCTACTATTACACTAGTTTTGTTTTTTAGAAAGATGAGAACAATCTATAGAGATTCTGTTATGTCCTGGAGAAAAAGTACCTTGAACCATCCTATACAGATTCTTTCATGGTCAGTCCATTTTGTATAATCCTAAACATCTTAGTTTGATCATTTGTCATGCAACCTTGGAAAAATTATGAAGCTAAGCTAAACCAGTGAATCTTCTTAAGATATGAATTTTTAAACTTTGTTTAGCATATTCCCATCCATGATATTGGTCATACTAGTTTAGGGTATGTGCGTTGCACGTGTCTTTTGACTAAAGACGTTAACCAAAAAAAAAAAACATAACTCAAAGTTAAAAGAAACTTACGTCAATATTTTAGAAGCCCAACTCAATTTGATATATACATATGCTCCATTGTTTGTTTATATAGACACTGACTTCTTAGTTCTTTCCTTATTTTTTTCTTCTCAATAAATATTATACTAAAATAAGAATCACCATATTCTGTGGAAAAAAACAACCAAATGAAAGAAAAACACATAAAATACATAATTTAGGAAAGCTACATCAATTCCAAGGAAAAAGGAGTAAAATAACGTGAGAGGAAAAAAAACAGAGGAAACTTTGAATAGGGAAATAAGTATATATTTATATCCTTTCCACTCAAAATGTAATATGATATCGCTAGATGTTGCTTTCTTCCTCAAATTTAGTGGCTATGCACATTTTATTTTTGTATCAAAATCTACCGTTGGCGTCAAATTCGTTGTTCATGCTCATTCTGCAATTCTGCTAATATTGTATGCACTGTTTATGTACAAATTAACATAATTATTCATGTATTAATAACTCATTGTCATAATCCACATGGACACCATACATGTGTTGTGTCGTTTACCCTATGCACACATGCTCTCTTCTCTCTCTTCTTTTTTGTTGGCAAGTTAGGGAGCCATGGCTGCCACTGTCTCTCCAGCCTTTGGCTGTGGGAGAGAATCCTCTCAAAATCCTAAGGAGAGCGTACCCAATCCTACTACACAATTACCTTATGCTTTTCACTTAAATTCAAACAAATAGCGGCATCTTTATCAAAAAACAATACTACTACTTAATCTTGAGGGGCCGGGACGTCTTTGGATTGTCCCAAGGTTCTCCGTAACCTAGATAGCCTACGATATGACTTCAGGAGTCTCAGACGGGGCTTTTCTTGTTTACTCTTCCATGATCAGGCACTTCTAAAGTCGAATGCAGCAGATGCATCACCTTTCCAAAACACAAAAGCAAAGACAATCAAACCACACAAATATACATCACAATCATATACTTATAGAAGCAACAGACTTTATATAGTATTGGTGATCAATGATCAATGACAGCATTAGGTATGTTTAATAACATCGTATGTAGTAACAATAGGGACACACTCTAGAATAGCAGTCACTACTCCATCGGCAATATCCACCGTAACCACCCATCAAGTTATGACCATTTAATAGTGATTTGAATTCGTTTATAATCATCGGCATGTCTCTTGCAGCAGCTAGATTCACTCTTGTAGATTGAGCCAAGTACACAATGATCCAATTAAAATGACCTAATTCTTGATCATAATATAAATTACTATCACTTTATAATTTCCTACACCTTGACAACTTAGAATTGCACAATAGGTCTCGAGTTACCTTTGTTATGGAGCATTTAACCCCTAATATGAGACTTTTCGACGTGAATTTGAATTCAATCGGGCTCCAATGCGGATATAAACCAAAAAAAAAAAGAGAAAGAAATTGTACAATGTATCTCTAATGTGAGGAATTTCAATAAGATTTAGGAAGAACATATTTTACAGAAACAAGCTCACCTACGATGCCTCAAATACCTAGAACATGTTCAATAAAATACACAACAATGAATTTGGTATGAGAGTCGAGAGACACCACCATAGTAATATGTGAAGAGATTAGAATAAAATAAATAACTTAAGGTTATTTCTGAATGTAAAGAAACATACCCGACCATAGTAATATGCATCTCCAATTACTGCCTTTCTCGAATATAGATGGAAAGTCTTGGCCACATCTCCTCTCAAATTTGGACTCCTATATAATTTGTATTAGACTCTTCTATTACACGACAGTGAATTTGGTGTGAGTCAAGAGACACCAGGCATCTGTAGCTGAGAACTTTTTTTTGTATGTTTTTTTAGAAGTCTTTAATTATTACTCCATATATGTAGAACTCCTTAGCTCCGTTGAAAAATGCTAGAGTTCAGTCGTATATATCTGTTCAGAGTCTCGCATTAGATATGGGATGAACAATTGATCTCCTTATATTCGAGTCATTGAGATAAGTAAATAAATTTCGGACGAACAAAATAATTCACTCTAAGGCCCTTCACAACAGAAGAAACATACATAGACAAATAACAAAGCAAACAGATTATGAAGGAAAAATCGTTCAGACTCATAATATATTAAATTGATTAATTATATGGTCAATTGACCTACGTACGACTGATATAAGGAAATTAAAATATACAAAATACTACTGGCTTCCACATGTCTATAACATATTCATCTATGTGTAGAAAAGAACTTTCGTTCTACTGGACATGATGAAGAAAGATAATAACGGACAACAGAAAGCAAACCTTTCCAAAGTTAATAATACGAAAACTTAAAAGCTCCTATTTGAATCCTAAACCTAAAACGAAGAAAATTCTAAATAACGAAACCTAAACACGTTAAACTCCTATACAAAGAAACCTAAACAATTCTTAAATATGGAAGGAAATTAAAAGGGAGAGGTCTACAATTAAAAGGAATGGAAAGTGTCAGGAATTTTTAGGTAAAAGAAAAATCACTTAATAAGAAGGATTTAATACACAAAATCTAATTAATTTGGAAGAGCCGACTTACATGTAACAAAACTTTTTTCTCCATTTATTTTTTCATATATTTATTATAATTAATATTTAGTATTGTAAAGATAGTAATATAATAATTGAAGGAAAAAAGTGAAAAGATAATTTTATCTATTGCGGGGTCTTTTAATGAAGGGTAAAAAGTTCAAACAACTTTTATTAAGACCTTCACACACGCGCTTTGCACGTGATCAAAGCGTGTACCTCATTCCCTACAAACACTATCGACAAATAGGACTTAGCTATGAATTTCATCGTTAATCCATTGCTCAATTACTTGAAGCTAATTTGTTTTTGTTTTTTTTGATAATTCGTATATGTCGCTATAATTTTAATGGCCTATATAAATGGACATATAAACATGCGAACTTTTAATTTATAAATCAAAAAGAATTTGAACTTCTAAATTGAACACTTACAAGTTTTTAGCAAAGCATGTACGATTCCTCAGAAGACTCCAATAATGATAACCAAAATATATAAGACTCCTGATTCAAGTAAGACCCTACATCAAAAATTTATTAGGACATATATATGCATCATTCATAAATCAAAAAGGATTTCAAAAATAAAGTCTTTATATTTTTCTTTTACTACATATTTTAGAATTCTTAATTTATAAATAGCAACTACGTACATAGAGGTAATAAACCAAGGAAAGAATTTCCAAACATAAATTCATGAACTCAAAGCAGTTAATACTAACTTACGTGGGAAAAAATAAACTTGTTTAATTTAGGAGTCATAAGTTAGGACTCCTTTTTACTTACATATAATACTAACTTGTGACTACATCTATTAATTCTTTTGATAACTTTTAGAGTATACTTTAGGACTCATTTTTACTTACAAAAAAAAACAAAAAAACTTACCATATATTTTAAGAGTTAAAAATTTTAATTTTATCACGGTTTTTTTACGACTTCCTCGTCTTCTATATATAGCTCTAGGAAAAGGTTCGATGGATTCTCCAAAAGAGAAAAACATGAACCAAGTCATCAAGAAAGAAAGGAAGAAACTAACACAATTTCTTACGTTCTTCGAAATAATAAGGTTCAACAAATTAAGGTAAATTATTTGTTTTTTCACATTTCACGACTATGCTCTTTCTTTTTTGACACAAATTACATTTAACTCCTTCGATAATTTTTCCACCATTTATCTTTCTATGTCCTCAAGATTAATTCTAACAAAATAACGTCATAAAGCTAACTTCAAATTCGTCGTCCTTCCATTTTTCTCCTTTCTAAAGCTAACCTTTAAGATTCAAATCTACTAAAATCTAATTCGAAAACTTTTTCTCCTCCAAAATATATCTATCCAATAAATAAATAAATAAAATAATTAAAATATGAATGATTAAGATTAAGACCTTCATCAAATACTCTGTCTACATACCTTAACAAATTTTAAGAAATAAAAGATTCAGATTTACAAAAATCCAATCCAAAACCTTTTTCTCCTCCAGAAAACCTCTATCCAAAAAATAAACAAATACAATAATTAAAATCTGAATGATTAAGATTAAAAACTTCATCAAATACTTTGGATACATACCTTAACATGAAAAAATATATATATAATCTCATTCATATTTAAGTGGACGCGATTCTAGTTGAATTAAAAGTTCACTACAGATCCAATGTATCTCAGCCTTTCTGCAAGTTCCACACTTTAAATATTAGTACAATTCATATCTGTATATATAATCTTAGTTGTTTTACTTTTTGATTATACAATATACCAAGCTTTTCAAAGATACATATTTATTAATTGTGATTAATGAATTATTAATTTATTATTGTCATTCATAAAAAGGTTAAATATCGTTGAGTTCTGCGTACACTTTATCCTCTTCAGAACTCACTTATGGAATTTTACTAGATATGTTGTTGTTAGTGTGCACAACTCTATATGAGTTTACTCTTTTTTTTCAGCATGACCAAAGAAGTGTGAATGTTCAGTAGACGTTTATTTGCTTTATGTGCATGGTGAGAAAAAAACAGTTTTAGGATAATGCAATTGAAACACAATAAAAGAAAATCACACAACCATATGATTTAAAGTTACATCTACAAATATACTTTTGAAATATCCATCAAAGAGCTATCTGGCAAATTGAAAAAGATGTATTTACAAGGAGGTTGGTTAACATCTGTGAATTGTGATTAATGAAACTTCCCATTTCGCAGACTTGTTTTCAAAAATGTTTTAAGGCTTATAAAGAAAATATAATATAAAATGTATTTACAAGGAGGCTTAATACTAAATAATATTCAACTCAGAGGTCAATTTTGGGGACTTAGCAACTTACGCTTTAAATCGGAGTAAATATCTTAAAAGGTCATTAAACTATACTAAATTTTCTACCAAAGTCACTTATATTTGATTTGTATCAATAAAATCACTCAAGTTAGAGTGATGTATCTATAAAGTCACTCAAGTTTGAATGGCATATCAACAAAGTCATTAGCCAAAAAAATAAAAGAAATAATTACATAAACCTTCCCTCAAGCTTTATTTTATTTAACTTACCTCCTTTGTGATTTTGCTTACCTCTCATGTATTACTTTGTAACAAATTTTTAACTTAATTATTATATTGATATTATAAAATAATTTAACTAGTTTGTTATGATATATTATTTTGTTTAATTAATTTGTAAACATTTCTTTAAGAATAAAATATTTTCAGCTTTTTTATTATTCACAAGACATATATCTAAAAAAGATTGTCTTGATATATCAAGATTAATTAAAAGAGATATTTTCATCTCCATTGTTTAGAAGTTTCTTTCTACTTTTTGATAATAAAAGAAAACTGTTATCCAAAAGTCGTCAAAAGGAGGAGAGGAAATGAAAGAGTGAAAATCTAATCATTGACTATTATACAGAAGATTTTCACTAATATTGTTTATAATTTTTAGTACGATTCTAAATTTTAAATGAGTGAACCACATATTTTTAGATAAATCAGATCTAATTTTATATCTAGTTATATACTTTAATTATTCTTGCAATTTTTTTTATAAATATAATATAGTCTAGCCGTATCTTCTATTCTATTAAAAGAAAAGATGTCAAATTTTGTTTAAATATGTGCAATTTATCCGATCCGTAGAGGTTTGGGTTTGTGGAGTAGGAAATAATATATTGATAAGGCAACTTAGGAACAAAAAAAGTTAAATCATTAAAAAGTTGGATCAATTTAACATTAGCTTAAATTGATTAACTAGAGCTTTATAAATAATGTTTTAAAAGAAAAGACACTTTTTTTCTTAATCGTCAACTTTCTCCTTGAACTGAACGAAGTTGATTTTAGTTTGATTTGTTGATTTAAAATTACTGAAAAAACAAATAAAAAATAATTTAAAAATTCTACATGTTGATACGACTAAATTTTCTTACCTAATTAAGATGACTCATTGCCCTTTTGACGTGAGTAGCCTTCAATCGAACTAAATCACGATTATCATTACTTTGTTTTAAGCCATCCGAATTTTATCAAACCTTCAATTTTAGTATCTCAACAAAATTAAGTAAATAAAAGAATATATTATAATGGACAAATTAGTTAAATTATATTTTTATATTAATAGTAATTAGGTAAAAAAACTATCATAAAACAAAAATTAAAAATAAGAAAGGTAATTATAACCACAAAGGAGATAAATTAAACAAAATCAAACTTGAGGGAAGGTTTATTTAATTATTTCTTTAGTTTTATTTGTCTAATGACTTTGTTGATATACTACTTTAACTTGAGTGACTTTATAGATACAAAACAAACATAAGTGACTTTGATGGAAAATTTAATATAGTTGAATGATCTTTTAAGATATTTACTCCTTTAAATCGCTACACCAATTATGAGTGGTTTACTTCTAACAGAATTGACAAATTGGCATATTGCTTAACTACCGACGAACTCGATTTGAAGATAAAAAAAAAATAAAAAATATGCACCCGTAGTCAGTGCTGAAATTTTCGAAAACCATGGACAATTACCTGTTTTTCATCTTATACCGGTTTATAAATACTTTTCTTCCAATATTTCTTATCATATATTTTAGGAGTCATGTTTTAGGACTCTTTTTTATTACTTACAACAGAAAAAAGACTTACCATATATTTTAGAAATTAAAAGTCCTTATTTTATAATGATTCTTTCCGTATATTTAGGAGTTAATATTATAAAATATTATAAAGAAAACCAATTAATAATTAGAGAAAATAAGTGAAAAGACGATTTTGTCTATTGTAGAAACTTTTAATGAAGGACAAAAATTTCAAACAATATTTTTAAGGCCCTTCACACTTTTAATATAGTATAGATATAGATAGAGATAATTGTTAGATACTACTCGAGTTGTCTTCATTTCCCATAGTCACTGGCTTGTTATTGGAAGTTCCATTCCTAGATTCTTACTCTTGAAATGAATGTAATTGGTCAAAATTAGACTAATTATTATGGCTAATAATTAAAAAAAAAAGAAACTTTATTAAACATGGTACACAAGAGTAAAATATAATAATGAGTTATCTTATTTTTTGAACTCAGTAAAGGTCTCACTATACATAGCCCTTTATTTCAGGGTACACTAAACAAGAAAATGAACACATGCATACTAAGAAAAATATATAATAATGTATATCATGCTGACTTTCTTCTTTTATTCTTCCAACTACTCCCTTAAAGCTTATTCTTGCCCCCTTTGATTTGTGGGAATCAAGTAGAGGTCATCTTTGCTTGCTGCAAAAACTCTACTTGTTTCAGTAGTACGAAAATCATTTGCATTAACCTTATCGGGGAGTTTCCAGTCGAATTGGTAGAGAAATTGGGCTAAAGGATGCCCAGTGTTAACTAAACCAAACGACATTCCTGGACACATTCTTCTTCCCGAGCCAAAAGGAATGAACTGATAGTGATTACCTGTAAGATCAACTGACATATTTTCAAATCGCTCCGGTTTGAAACTTTCAGGATCTTCCCAACTTTCAGGATCTCTTCCAATCGCCCATGCATTGACCATTACTCTAGCTTTAAGAGGTACAGTATATCCATCGATCTCAGTTTGCTCCCTGCACTCCCTAGGTCCTAACAAAGGAACTGGAGGGTGCATCCTTAGTGTTTCTTTAATTACAGATTTTAAGTATGGCAACTTGTCAAGATCATTTTCGTCGAAATTTTCATTTTCTTTGAACACTTGTCTCACTTCAGCTTGTGCCTTGGCCATAACACTTGGGTGCTTCATCAACTCTGATAATGCCCATATTATTGCAGTATATGAAGTTTCCGTTCCGGCAATAAACAAGTCCTGCAACAACGTATACATAGAAAATAATTAACTTGCTACAACAAGTTAAATCACTAAAGTAATACTTTACACTGTCAGTGTATATGATTGTTACGTCGGATTCAAAACTTACCAGAATTACTGCTTTCATGTTGTCATTTTCAATGGGAAATTGAAGCTCATTATTCTCCTTAGTCCTCAGCAAAGCATCAATCATATCTTCGCCACCAAACTCGTTGTTTCCCTTTATCCCTGCTGCATGATTCGCTTTGTGCTCATTGATGATGTTCTCCATGATTAGATCATACTTATGGTGTACATTTGTCAATCTAGCTTTCATGTTACTCATATTGTGAAGCAATTTCCAGGAAGGAAACAAATCACCCACATCAAATCCTCCTGATAGTGCTAATATCTCCCTTATTAGCATAATCAACTCATCTCGATCGTTGCATATTTTTCCAAAAGCTAATCTACAGGTCATGCTGCTTGTAAACCAAAGAAGCTTTTCTGTTATGTTAACAGCAGAACCTGTTGCCAAACGAATCGATGAGAGGAGCTTCGAGAGCTCATCTTTTCGGATAATGCTATATGACTTGAGCATCTTGTTACTCAAGAGCTCCTGTGTCAACACTTTACGCATTTGCCTCCAGTAATCACCATAAGGGGCGAAAGATATGTCCCTACTTTTGTAAAACACAATGTCCGAGGACATGAACCGTGGCCTAGTTGCAAAAGCGAGGTCATGAGTTTTTAGCACAGCTTTTGCTATACGAGGCGATGATATTACAACTACAGGAACTTCTCCGAGTTGTAAGTACATAAGAGGTCCATATTTTCGAGCTAAATCTCGAAGATTGTGATGTGGTAGTTTTCCCTTCAAGTGATGGAGGCTTCCAATAAGAGGAAGTCTCCATGGTCCTGGAGGTAACTTTGTGATTTTGGTGTTCCATTTCTTCAGCAGGATATAAAGAAAAGTAAAGAAGAGAAACAAATGAATTAGGTTGAAAGAAGAAAACTGAATATCCATTATAGCAAGTAAAAGAAAGAAATATTTTGATGGATATGTTTGCTTATTAAAGTGAATTCAGTAAGTTGTATATATACAAGAATTTGAAGAATTAACATGTGATTGATTAAGATTTTAAAACACCATTAATTTGGGCTAAACATATTTTACTTTGAAAACTTCTAGTGTGTCAGTCTAAAAGGATATTATAAATTTATGTAATGATACATTAAACAGTAGTTGGCGTGCTTATTTTCACTATGTCTTTCAATTTACAGTTTAACAATATAATAATTTCACCGATGGTGACTTAACTTTTATTTTACAATACTAGAGTTATTAATTTACTTTTTATAACAAAAAAAAATTACCCAAGTGTGCAAAATCAAAGAAAGTCACTAAGAGGTTATTTTGTAACAAAAAAGTCATTCAATTTTGTCTAAGAGTCATATAACTTTTATTTTAAATTTATGATTCTTTTTTGCTATAATTTTATTTTATTTTTTTGGTGATGGTAGTGATAAAGTTGAGTGATTTTTTCCTTACAAAAGTAGTTTAGTAACTTTAGTGCAAAAATGTGAAAGTTGAGTGAAGAAATATTGACAAAGGTTTGTTCTGTGGGCGGGTGAAAATGTATTTTTAATCATTCTGAAACTTTCATAGACAATTACTCGAGAAAATATTTTTACGCTCAGTTTTCCTTTTCTTGGTTATCTAATAATAATTTGTCATAACTTAATTTTACTTGGAGAACCATAAAGTTTTCTTTTACGGTTGAGTTAGGATCAAAAATCCATTTAACTTAACTGTACAAACGTAAAAAAACTGCAAATTTCTAGACTTCAAATATTACATAAATAATTGTTGTGTTGCAATAATTTCAAGAAAAACAAACACTTGGTTTGATAGCATATATAGCTTTACATTGTGGAAATTACCAAATCCATAGACCGTTGATTTAGTTACAGCTAAATGGGAACCTCACAATAGACTTTTAAAAGAATTTAATTAATTATGGTAAATTGTCACATAACTTTTCATTATAATATAAAGCATAATTGAAACAGAAGGTAAATTTGATTGAAACGGTGAGCTATAGAATCCAAATTGAGATTGAATTGTCATTTTTATATTCCTTTAGCTTTTCTAAGAAAATTCGTGTATCAAGTTTCAATTAAGTCTCAATCATCGAAAAAAAAAATTTGAAATAGACTACGAATTTCATCGCTAATCCATCCCCTCGTAGCTTACAAAATTTCTTGATAATCCTTTGCTAAACTGGATTAGCGACAGATTTTGATGTTTAGCTACAAGTTTGTCCGTCGCTAATTTCTCTGTTTTTAAGTAGTTATGTTTCTTTTTTCAAGTATGTACCGTTACAAAGAATTACTATCAACCTTTGTCCTTAATTAATAGATTCTTTTGTCAAGTATTGATAACATTAAAATTAATCGATTGTAGCAACTACCCTTTGGCTCTCATCACTTGTCACCATACTGTATGCTTGATTAATGGATGGTAAAGGATATATCAATAAAATCTGACTGTCATCACGACACAGAGAGAGTTTCATTCATATGTGTTTGTTATGGGATTTGCCAAATTGAGCTAGTGGAAATACATGTTAGGGAGTTTTTAATTAGAGATCACCTAAGAGGTTTTTCAAGTTTCTGACATAGCAACTTTTGGCTGTGAAGTTAACAGATTTCGAGCAAAAAGAAAGAGTGGATCCATGGAAATTGATGTTTGTAAAAGAATAACAATGGATGAGAGAAAAAGGAAACAAGAAATTGTAAATTTTGGGGAAGCCATTTTGTGGACAAATGAGATGGGACATTAATAATACTTTCAATCCAAAATACACGAGTTTTTGTATTATTCCAACTAAGAAACTGGACCATGGTGTAAAGTTTTTACTCCTCAAATTAAAAACTAGTGAAATTTTAACAAAGGCATATAGGCGTGTGCCAAAACACATTTTTATTTCTTTTTCATTCTTTTCTAAGAAAACGTTAACCCACAGAACTCAGAAGGCTGAAAGAATTGTCATGTAGTACCACTCTTTAATTATCTGGTGCATATCCAATAGACTGAAAACATGGTGAACTTTTTAAAGTAGCCAGAGATCAAGAAAAACATAAAAATAAAAGATTGTCAAGTAACAAAAATCTTAAATCTTGAAGTACTATCAGATAGCCTCAAAATTACTAAAACCAGACCCAAAAATAGCAGGACGTACATTCCAGCGACCTAAGCGGCGATGGATGGCTTAGAAGCTGCAGAGAGTCTAGATCTCTTCTTAGCCAAACTCTCGCTACGCCTTTCTCTTTGTTCCTTCAACCTTGAAGCAAGAAGCTTCTGATAATCAGCTGCCTCTGACTTGGCCTTGGCAATTCTCTTCTTCTTGTCAGCAATTCTTGCCCTCTTTCTTTGCAAAGTCAAGGGTGTCACAAGCCTCTGAATCTTAGGAGCTTTGCTCGCATTTTTTCCTGTTGCACAACACATCATAATAGCATTCAAAATTTGTCCAAACTGCTATATTTTGAATAAAAACCGACAAGAAGATGAGAAGTAGCTACAAAGGAGACAACTCACCAGTTTTGGTGGTGAAATTTCGGCGGTAGGTGTTGACATACTTCCTGACATCATCTTCCTTGGAAAGGTTGAAGAGCTTCCTGATCTTTGAAGCTCTCTTGGGTCCTCTCATTCTTGGTTTCTCAGTGTCAGTCAGTCCAGGCAGATCATTGTCACCCTTTTTCACGATAACCAGATTTAGAACAGAAAGATCCGGGCTAACAATGCATCCACGGACAGACTTCCTTCTGCGCTCACCATTTCTCCTACCATATCCCCGGAAACAAGGAGTACCTGTTAATATAAATGAATTAGATAGCTCAAGCAAAAAAGTTATTAGCAGAAAATAGGCACAACCTTGAAGAGAATATCAAGCACCAGTTACACGTACCTCGGTGCAGCAAAAGGCGAACACGGCCTGGAGTTAAAACTCCCTGCTTCATTGGAAACCCTTGCTTGTCACATCCTCCCATAATCTTGAACACGTAACCCTTGAACTCCTGTCATCGTAAGAGAGCATTTTCATAATAAACTCATAGAAAGTAACACTAGGAAAGCCATAGAATATATGCACCAGAAACCTACCTCACCCAAGGCATCTCCACTGACCTCTTGGGAGATCCTTTTGTCAAAAAAGGCTCGACTGCATTTCCAGATATCAGGTTAGACAACACAAAGAAAACTTACCTAACTACCTAAGTGATACACAAAAGCAAATGCCTAACGTTGAGCATATTGACAATTGCAGCATACAAATTCCAATTAAAATCCATCACTAACAGCTAGATACCATGATAAAGTACTTCTAAGCAATCACAGTGTTGTCAATGAAGAAAAATACAAAGATCAAATGCAATGCAAGGAAATAAACTACAGATACAAATAATACACAAAAGAATCGAAAACTAAAAACAAGTGTACCGAATGAAGTAAAAGATCATGTCAATCAAGCAACCAATTTAAATTCCTTATTCAAATGCAAACTTGCAATTTTAATTTTCTAATTAAGTTAAGTGACTAATCTTTTTATACGGAAGTGTTGATTTTGAATTCTAATCAGTAATATATTCATGCATAATTTTCAAATTAAAATCTTTCATCAGCTGTATTCATAATTTAGTTACGCTACCTTAATATAAAGCCCATAAACACATATAAAGATTCCATAATTGTTTGCCTCATGCTCCAACAACAAAAACAATTTTATAAAACACACCATCTAGTGAAGGCAAATCAAGGTTCCCAAGTGACTAACAATCCATGGAACAATAGCTCATCATTCTTTCAAAGAGCATACTACGATGGACCAGAAAAATATTAGGCCAGACTTCACTCTTTAGCGGCTGGTTTGGATGGTTGTTAGTCAACATTTCATAATGTAAGGCATAGTACTGAATTATACTGTATTGAATTGTTTTGTAAGTTTGAATAGACGATATTGTTTCATTTGGTTAAATATTTTTATTACTTGATTTGATTGTATCGTCCTGTACGATAACTAAGTTCAATAAACTACCCTTACTTGTTGTAACTATTAGATTAATCAATAATTACTACAGAAATAATTTAAGACAACTTCATTTTCTTAATTCATCGCCAATTATTGCTTACATATATTTTAATCTATTCAATTCATGCATTTCCTGGTGAAACTAATCAAATAACAAAATGTAAACAAACTTGTAGTTTCATTTGCAAAAGCGCACCTATAAATAGATATAACAAGCAAACTATACACAAAATATCTATAAACCAAAGAATCCGAGACAGATTAAGCAGCACAGCCAATTACACAAGCAAGAAGACATTCGTAAAGTTATCTGCTTTTAACCTTTAATAATTACATCATGGATAACTTAGCGAACGTAGTACAATCTATGTATTTTTTTTTTGTGATTTAAATTTCTAAAATCAAGTGAAATCAGAAACTCAACATTTTTCACGAATCTAGTAGAAGATAACACTATAATAATACTAGTAATGGCAACAACAACAACAACAACATACCCAGTGTATTCCCACAAAATAGAGTCTGGGGAGGGTAAAGTGTACACAGTTCATACCACTACCTCAGAAGAAATAGAGAGGTTGTTTCAGATAGAGCCCCGGCTCACGACAAATAACAGTATGACAAACAAAAAACATAAAAACAAACAACAATAGTAGTAGTGATGGCACTATTAATAATAGCTATAACAACAATTATACAAACATTTTTTGTGATTTAAATTTCTAAAATCAAGTGAAATCAGAAACTCAAACATTTTTCACGAATCTAGTGGAAGATAACACTATAGTAATACTAGTAATGGCAACAACAACAACAAGAACAATGACATACCCAGTGTATTCCCACAAAGTGGAGCCTGGGGAGGGTAAAGTGTACGCAGTCCATACCACTACCTCAGAAGAAGTAGAGAGGCTGTTTCCGATAGACCCCCGGCTCAGGACAAATAACAGTATAACAAACAAAAAACATAAAAACAAACAACAATAGTAGTAGTAATGGCACTATTAATAATAGCTATAACAACAATTATACATACAAAAATGGAAAAAAAAAAAAAGGCACAAAAGCAAATTTAAAAAAAAAGAAAAAAAAGATAGAAAATAATTACAGTTTCTGGTCATCGTCAATCTCAAGCTTCTTCTGGCAACCAGTGGTTGGATTTGCAATGTTGAACTATAAACACAAAAAGCACAAAAATCAAATGCATATATTGAAAACTAATACACAATTTACATATCTAATTTAATCTACAAAAGAGAAAAGAGTGCAAGGTATACCTTCATCTTCGGAAGGCGGCGAAGATGAAAATGAAGTTAGGGTTTTGATTGTGAACAAACTTTGGCTCATATACCCTACGGCAAAGCCTGCATTGTTGGGCTTTGGGCCCATATTGTGAGCAAACATTTGTTTTCCCGTATAAAGAACATAAATACCGATAGTTTGGTGCCTAATTACAGAAAAGTAAAACTTACATAAATTCTAACAATTTTACCCCTAATTATTCCCTATCCCTACTCTTTGCTAAATTAAAAATAATCCCTTATTTTATAATTTTCGGATACATAATCAGCATCCGAATACATAATTTTAAAGTTGAGATACACAATTTTGAACTTTAGAATGTAGCAGTTAATTGCTTCATTTTTGCTCGGATACATAATTAGCATTTGGATACATAATTTTGAAGTTGAGATGCATAATTTGATTACTGAGATATATCCATTTCTGAAACTATTTGGTCGAGATACATAATACATTAACTAGACCAAAGGGGGATACCGAAAATATTATGGGTTTGTGGATATATCCGGCTATTTTTTTTTTAAAAAAAATGATTTAGTTAATTAATAAAAAGGGTAGGAATTTTATGTAGTTTAGTAAAGATATATCCCGACATTTTTCATATTTACAGAAAATTTCATTTTTTGGACTGTCGAGATACATAATTTGTTCCCGATATATTTCGTTGAGATACATAATTACACACACTGTAATCATTAAAAGATACATGGTGTATGTATCTTTTAAACAAAACTCACACTGATATACACAGCGATATATAATTCGTTCCCGATACATTCTATTGAGATACACAATTGATAGTTGAGATTTTTGTAATTACTTTTTAAGGGTGAAAATTTGTACAAATATGATAAGTTAAGGTGTATACATATATGTTATTTTTCTTTGTTTTTATTGTGGGCTTAGCTTTTGGGCTGTTTGTCTGGGATCTTTTGAGGAAAAAGGCTAGTTTTTGGTAAACATTTCACAGGTAGCCTAATCATTGCCTGCTCTACTCATTGAAATTACAGGCAATCGACTTACGCCCCCAAATTTGAGGGCCCTCATTTTATTTTTTTACCAATAACAGATTTTTGGCTTTTTATAAAAAAAATATTAAATAGTATTTATAGAAAAAATAAACTTCTTATATGAAAATAAAGAATTATTAGAAGAAGATTGATGTATTTAAAGTATTTAGATAAAAGGTCCCCTAGCTAGCCACAGAATTAGTCCAAACTTGGGTAACAATATATGGAGTTTAAACTTTTAAAGGTTCAAACTCTAATTTTTTTTATGGAGTATGAAATAGATATCGTGAGACAAATAAGAGAAAAGACTTTAAAATAGGTATCATGCGTGAAATAGGTATGTGAAAAAAGATTATTTCACTTATGGTATCCCTTTTAAACTCAAGGATAATATCTAGTGATTCAACTTCTACGAGTTAAAACTTCAAAGATTCACTATATATTTCAAACTCCAAAAAATTTTCCTACAATTTTTAACCATGTCAGTGGTTAGACCTGCACTATTGTACGAGGCAGAGTGTTGACTCATCAAGAACACAAACATTTAGATGATGAAGATAACAAAGATGAGGATGCTCAAATGGACGTGTGGGTATACCAAGAGAGACAAAATTAAGAAATAAGTTATACATGACAAGGTGGGAGCGACCTCCGTGGCAGACAAGATGAGGAAAGCGAAGTTGAAGTGGTTTAGACATATGAAGAGGAAGTGCGTGGAGGCGTATGTGAGATTTTGGCTACAGCGGGTTGTAGGAGAGATAGAGGTAGGCCAAAAAAGAACTGGGGAAAGGTGATTATACAGAACATGAAACATCTTCAACTTACTGAGGACATAATCTTAGATAGAAAAGTTTGCAAGTCAAGAATTAAGGTAGAAGGGTAGTAGGTACGGAACTAATCTCTTCTTCTCATCTCCTTATTTATAGTAATCTTACCTAATATTCATATCGTATCTTATTCTTCAATTTTACTACTATTTATTACTTCGTTTACTTTGCTTATCTTACTATCTAGTTTTATAAACATTGGATTTTGTAGCAACCCTTTCGAATCGTAATGAAAACCTTACTTTTTGTGTCAATTGTGGGAGCACCATGTAAGTTACAACGAAAATCTCACTTCTTCTACTGAAAATCACTAAATATTTAATGCAGATTATATGATATCACAAATTAGAGAAAATTTGCACAAGATCATAATGACCACACATTACTAAGTTATATTCAATTTTTTCAAAATATTCAACTTGTAGCCAGTGTTGGGAAACTTCAAGCAAAACCTTGTTAATATATGGTGTTTGTGGACTTACGTCTGGTTCTATCCGATGTTCAATCTCTTCTTTGTCTGGTAAAGTAGAGATTGAACATCGATAAGAACCAAGGTTCAGCCCGCAAGGGCATGGTTGAGTGGTTGGGAGGTGGATCTCCCATGGAGGAGACCAGGGATCTAATCCAACTTCCGTCTGCCGCTCAACCATGAGCTTGTCGCATGGAGCTTGCCTAGTGTGGTTTACATCTCCTGTGTGGTTTGCAAGCTATTGCACAATGAGCAGGTTACCACAAAATGCTTAACCGAGGGGCAGAGACTGTGGTAGAACCAAGGTTTGGCATTGGGCATCCTCCCTTAAACTTCATAAATTGAGACAACTTCAGACAATAAAATAGAACTTCATACCAAAGTTTCAAATGTTTTGGTTGCAGTTTGGCTTTGTGTCTGAAGTCTTAGAAATTACAGACCAGCGATTCTGAAGCTAATTTTGAGAGAGAAGGGCAGTATATCTAAAATTGAAGATTCATAGTAAGATCAACTTGTTCTGTAGAACAGCTCCCTCACCCCAGCCAATGCGAACGCGCATGGCACAAACCTTAGCATTAATGGGAAAACACACCAAACACAACCTACAAGTCACTGAGTACATGAAATGATCAACCTGTGGTTATCTATACAATCCATCCCAGTGATTATAATACAAATGCAGTCACATACAAAACCAGCATCAAGAAAAGTAAAATATATGCAGTAGATGTACAATCGCAGACTTGGAAGTATCACACCCAAAACGGGGAGCTCAGAACTACGAACTAGATCCACACTCTGCTGGTTTTGTTTCAGTGTTAGCTTCGCTGGGAGCAGGGAGTTTCTTGAATTGCACCAAAATCATGGTCATGTTGTCACATCCTTCACCTCCAGCAGTAGAAGGTGCCAAACATCTATCAAGAACTCTTTCACATACTGCAGAAAGCTTGCTTTCCTACAAATCAAAACTTCTCAGTCAGTCTGTATTTTAGAGTATACACAAGAATATTTTAACTCTGGACTTCACAAAGAGCGAAGGCCCTGGCCAACGATATGAGAAAGCCAGATCAAACAATCATATCCTATCCCCCAGCCCACCTCACAAAACCCCAACTGGTTACCATCCTAAGATCTTTTTAGGAGGGATAGTTTTACATATTTCTGCCAAATCATTTTATTATTAAGTATGGTTGGTACCATTTCGATGTGTTGCAATTCTTTCGAACAAGAGCAATTTAATACTTAGAGCAAAATGAACAAAACATAAATACATCTCAACTGAGACAATAGCACATTGATTGACAAATTATCAGGACAATGAGATTTCTGCTCATGACTCGGAAATGAAGATGCCTCGTGATCCAAATGAACTATGGATTATTTATCATGATCCAAATGAACTATGGATTATTTATCATGTCTTGATCTTTGCTGCATCCAATTGTTCAGCACAGACATTAGAGTAACTTATAATTGCCCATTGAATCAGGCGAGCAATCAAAAACCAGAAAAGTCTACTAGTAACAAAATTAAGGTTATCAGCAAGCAGACACCAGAAGCCCAATAAGGCAAATGAGCCTTCCCTGTACATTCCAAGGATAATGATGATTCCGTGTTTTTTTTGTTTTTTTTTTAAATATTAAGAAAATTCATTGCTGGCATCAAGAAGATGCATAATAGTACACAAGTTAGGAAGCTAACAAACTTCATTAGCTAAATTACAAAAAAAAAACACTAAATTAGTACCAAGGAGCTAACAAAGTGATGATTCAGTTTTTTTAATTACTAGGTAAATCACTTGAAAGCAATTGAAACCCACTGAGCTCCATTAGTTGAGTGATAAAATATACCGAAATACATCTCAAAAGGGTAATTAGTTCACTCTTTTTGCCTATAAAAAAATACCATTTGAAAAAAGTGCATGCATGTTTAATTTTGTTCTTTTTTTTCACCCCATTTCTCAAACAAATTATAATACATCAGCAAACAAAACGTTCAGCTATGTGGGAACACACATGAACATAAGAATCAGTATATAAGCACATAATACTAGCTAAAACAGAAGCCTTTTGCTCTTCTATCACTATGCAATAGTAAGGTCCTTCTATTAAGGATTACTATGCGAAAAGACCTTTTACAGATTGCCACAGAAAAATCAGTGGATGTCCCCTTATCTACATAGTTCGATTGACTTAGCCTTTTGCCACTTTTAAAAGCAAATTTGGTATCATGTAAAATGCAAATAGTTTGTTTTTTTTCTGTGATAAGTTGCTCATTTTGAACCCGTCTAGCATGCATGGTAAAATGAACTATTCCTTTCTCAGGCTTCACTAGTCGCAATGTCATTGTTATGTACAAAAGACCTTCCTGAAATAGCTACTTCCAGACATTTTTCAATATTACTATTTTTTACTATTATTTATAGATATTTACCTTATTTTTACTTTTACTTTTATTTGGTATGATTATAACATGAGATGAGTTTAAATGGAGAAACATGGTCGGTGAAGATTTATATAGTTGACCCCTATTTGTTTGGGATTGAGGCGTAGTTGTTTTATACCTTCCAGAAACCATAAATATAATGAACTTTAGATGACTCAATTGTCCCACTGTCAATAGCTGACTTCCCAAACAGGACTTCCATCAAAAGTTAACACCAATTCAAATGCAGAAAAATGTGCTCTCAGACTCACCGACTTCAGCTGCTCGTGTATAAAATCAACCAATTGCTGGCTGGACATGCAGTCCCTGAGAAGAAACAGCCACATGAAAATCAGATATGTGAACAAAAAATTTGTTAATATGAAATCTGAAAATCAGACCAAGTAAACTATGAAGAATATCTAATAATTTTGTCTTGAGACCTGCTTTCCAAATCAAAAAAGAAGAGTTTAGAATGCATACCATATACCATCACAAGCTAACACAATAAAATCATCATCATCGCACAACTCAACCTAATCAGGGAACAGAGCAATATCAGAACATGCTTTTGAGAATGGTAACCAATACCAATATTAGAACATGTCATCAAAGGAATATAGAAAAGAAGCGATGGGGGTGGGTGGGTGGGAGGTGAAGGCAAGCAAGAAAGACTCAATCATTCAAGCCACAACCCCAAAGTAATTGGGGTCGCCATATAAATCATTGTAGACAATAGAAGTTCTCCCTCTTTTAAATCAATAACCTTAATGCCAATGGTTTTATAAAGTCAAAGTCTATTTGATTTTTCGATTATCAATCTCGCCCTCTAAAATTTTAATAACAACTTCCTCCTCCTTTAACTAATACAGAATTGCAATACTTCAAACTTGCATAACATTTTCCTGTCCAGCCATTGAAAAGGCTTCACCCATTATCACGACGAAGGTTGTCATTTTCAATGAATTTCAAGATACTTCTCAGCTCCTCCTTGGTAGTAGTTTGATTTCATTATAGCAGAACATGATAGGATTAGTGGGAAATTGAGGCACGGATAAACTGTTGAAAGCGGCAAGGTCAAAATAACTTATGGAGCCAACTTTTTTTCTTGCCACTATCCAAAGAAACTAACTAGATTGGCCTTTTTACATGCATTTGAACTAGATATTTACACTACATACTTAACAAGGACATCAAGAACCCAAAGAAAACAATTGATATAGAGCAGAATAAAGAAATAATATAAGCTACTGAAACAGCCAGTGATTCTTTTTTCGCCTCTTGTCATTTCAAACTTCTAAAAAACTAGTGCATAATGAATTACTGAACACCTTTCAGTCTGCGTCCATAAGTTACGGATATTCAAACAGAAATGAGACAGAAACTTCACGCCATAAAATTGCATCTAAACATCCCAGAAAATGTATATTATGATTTTCATGCAGAAGTTAAAAATACATTTTATGGGATAACAGAAGGTAGCCTAGAGACACGTGTCAAGAAAAAGCTGTTATTTAGTGCCTTGTTACTTCATGGCCCCAGAAAGAGTAAGATACATTGCCAAACCAAACAAGAAAAGTTGGATCTGACTTTCTTGAAAAACAGTCATGTCTCAAAATAATCATTAAAAAAAATTGTGTGACATATGAACTGAAGGAACATACCGTGTTTATATCTGGATTGGCAGTTACAATTTGCTTCTCAGCAGGCAAAAACTTGTTCTGCTTGAATTCCATGTCACCTGCAATTAATTTAAAACGATCCAAATAACAACCTCTGTCTGTTCCATTAGTAAAGTTCCAAACTGCTTTTGCATGACAGCTAGCTTTATAATAGAATATTTAAGGTCCACATCAACTAGGAATAATACCTATAGCTCTTGAAAGATTTAGAATTTCATTCACACGTCCTGCATGAATAAAACCACCAGCATTTAAGATTCTCTCTCGCTCAACCTCAAGATCAGGTTTATGATCCCTCGATAAATTGTATGCCTGCAAAAAAGGGACATATCTGATATCCATTCTCTATATTCACATTAAGGTTTAAACAAGAAAACTTTGACATAACATCCTAGTGACAATATACGCATCCATACTGGGGGCCATGAGACAATGGCCCAGCAATAGCAAGTGCGAAGACACGGCATGCTGGGCCCCTAGTACAAAAACAACTTTAGATACAAGAAATCCACTGCCAGAGGAGAAGAAACGTTCTTCCAAATTGTCTAAAACATAGCACAGTACCTGGCCCTTCCGTGAAATTACACAGCGAGAGTCACCAGCATTTGAAACAATGAGTTGGTTCTCTCTAACAATTGCAACACAAGCTGTACATCCACAAGTAGGTCCAGAAAAATCAGAGTGAGGCCCCTGCTACCAATATCACAAACACTTAGGCGGAAACCAATTAAACAATGTCTACGATAATAGTAATGTGCAGGTGAGGCGAGGTGACATGCTAAAGGACTATATAAGTATGTACAATTTCAAGGGAAAGATCTAATCATTGCGGCTTTGCTCCATTTCTAAAAGCAGTAAGTGTTCAGTTCAAGCATTCACTTATAAACAGGATCAACTTTGATGCATGATTCCAACCTCCTAGTTTAACGTAAGTATTCATTTAGAAACTTCCTTTCCTTACCTCTAAAAGCAAGAATCACTAGTAAGAGTACAGTAGCCCACGAAAGTTGAGAAACTAACACTTGGGAAGCTTTAAATATTCTCAATTAAATACCCCAATCTCCATTTCAAAATGGTTTTATCAACTGAACAGACTAAAAAGAGACACAGACATACTATTTTAATTCATTTTAACTCAATATCCTCAAGCACAGCAGGTACCTCCTCAAATGCCCAATCATCAACATGGCTGTTTCCATCACCACTTTTTGGAGACCAAATAAGACCCTCTATCATACCCGTGAACTTGTTTAATTTATCCCCCAGTGCAGCCAGCTCCCTCCATCCTCTCTGACCGCGCATCATCTCGTCCATTCTGCACCAGGAACAGAAAAGGAGAGGTCCCATAACGCACTATGGAAGCACATAAGCATTTAATGATTCACATAAGCATTTAATGATTTCCTAGTGCAAACGACATCCATGCAGATTTTGCGAAAGGTGGGGCGTAACAAAAGAAGAATATCTATATTGTCGATGATACCAATCAGTTGGGATTATTTAGACATGTATTCTTACTTTTATGTGAAGTGGGTCACAATAAGTCATGTCACTAGGGGTAAACCAGGATAATAAAATCAAATAGTTTCCAAAAGTGTCAATTGTTTTGATACATACTGAAAGAAAGTGTGCCACATAAAATCTAACAAAATGAGTACTTACCAAATTCGAGAGTATGACATTACTCTCCCACATCGGTTTTTCCACTTTTTTTTTAGAAATGTCAGGGCTTTTATATGATAAGTGATATGCACCATCACAGTATCCGTACAAGCTTTCAAGTTGTGGGAAAAGAAATATAAGGAATAAAATGCAATTGTCATGAAACAGGACTTAACATATCATCAATCAAATACAAAAACTTAAACTATTAATATAGACAGTGAGTCAGCGAATAATTCTTGTAATCTTAACCCAAACAGGAGTGACTCATTCTTAATCCATTTCAGTTTTAAACCAGAATATATCAAACGCATAGAGCAACTTTAGAGTATATAGATCAAAGTTGAAAATTACTACTCCCTCTGTTCCAATTTATGTGGTACAGTTTCCTTTTTAGTCGGTCCCAAAAAGAATGTCACCTTTTATAATTAGAAACAACTTAACTTCAAAATTCCCCGTTTACCCCTAATGAAATGATTTATAGTCACACAAATGGCCAAAGAATGTTTCAGATCACAAATTTCAGAAGTCCACCTTTCCTTTTTAAACTTTGTGCCAAGTCAAACGGTCCCACATAAATTGGGGGATGGAGGAGTACAAAAACAATGAATACCACTAACATAAACTACTATTAGTAGCTACTAGGGAAGTAGTGTATGTTTTCATGACCCTTCCTAGTAGCCTTTATGTCCCTTACCTAAAAAAAATGCTACTTGAAAAGGGCCCATGAAAACATACATATAAAATTAGTC
The DNA here is from genome assembly GCA_031232105.1 of Capsicum rhomboideum. Classification (NCBI taxonomy): domain Eukaryota; kingdom Viridiplantae; phylum Streptophyta; class Magnoliopsida; order Solanales; family Solanaceae; genus Capsicum; species Capsicum rhomboideum. The sequence continues at coordinate 2,387,912 of CP124718.1, forward strand.
TCTATTTAATTAATTGAACACTAAAAGACACACATAGAGCTCTCAGGACGTTGTATAGCCAACTAGAACCCAAAGCCTCAAGTAATTCACCTGAAAAAGGCTTTCTGGACTGAAGTTCCTATATCACCATGTAAATATGCTTCATGCTTGAGCACTTGCTGATGTAGATACTTGGCACAGAATTTAGCAACAACTTTACCTGTAATTTATGAATGGTTTTCAGGAAGTAGCAGACATAGTTGCTTAAAATGTTCTTCAAGATACTTGATTATAGTAGCAACCTTGTCTTTATAGAGCAGGAAAAGTATCAGAGATTAAAGTGTCTACTATTTAATAAGCATGAATACAAACTTGGATTTGAATTGATACTTTTGGGGATATCGAAGCTTCTTTAGTAACCTCTATCGCACGAATGAAATTCAAGACTTCCAAAATCAAATCTATTGCAGTATATCCCTAACACCACCATATAAAACAAAGAAATAGGGAGTACAGGCAGGCGATTTAGAGGGTAATTGATAATACAGCTACACCAAGCCAGCATATCATTCTAAGACCTCCAAATTTAAAACTCCGAGGCCTCACCTCCACAAAAGAACATTATGCTAACAACCATAATCTATCAGCGGAATCACCCACAAAGGTAGCAGAAACTAAATGAAAGAATAAATGAAAGAATAGAATATAGGAATATAGTACACCCACGACCAGATTTCATTTCTAAGGAAAGTAGCTTTAAAAGGGAGAATCATCTGTTTATTGAAGGAATGAAAAGGATAGATGTCAGTCCCATGAGTCATGCATTAAAAGTCGAAATCCGCATTGAAGGGATATTGCTTGTTCAAGCAGACAAATATCATCTATATGTTCAAGTCATAGGATAAACGGCATCAACTCGTCCAAACTAACATTGCCGGTTACTCCTATTTGAAACCCATAAACAGGTTACCAAATGATTCAAGTTCATTCTTCAAATAAGGGAAAGGTTCTGATACAGCCATAGCACATCTCCTTGAGTTCTTTTCTGAATAAGCGCGCTCCCAACTAACACTTCCAGTTCTGCAGTACCTCATTCAATGCCCTGCCTGATGAAATCAGAAGGTTCTATTCTTACCTTTCCCTTTCCTTTTCCCCCCCTCCTTGACCTTAAAATATCCTCTTTCAACGTCTGCCAAAGAATTGCACTAACTTCAAAATGTAAAGTGGGCTTTGATGTATTATGAGAAAATATTTGGGAAATGTGTCAGCAAAAGACGACAGTTATAAAAGGATAAAAATGAAAGCATAAATTGCAATTCAATGTTCATTTTTGCAAGAGAGTTTGATGATTTTTTTTGACAACCGAGAAGTTCCCTGAGGGACTGGAAAACTCGATAGCTCATGGGGCGCCCCTCTACCCTTTTCTACTGAAATACCAGGCTTTGGTAATAACAAGGTTTGAACTCATGACACGCGCCGAACCCACACATCACATGTGGCTCTCTTACCATTGATCCAAAGCCTTGGGGACAAGGGTTCTGATGAATTTAATTGGTGTTGCTTGTGAAATGGGAAAGAAAAGGATAAAGGAAAAAGATCAACTTGTCATTTCTGTTGTGCATGGCAGCATATGTGGTAGAATTTAATGTTGTTCTAAGAATTAATTAAGAAGGAATTGTTTTAGGAAAAAACTCCTCCCATTTGTTTGCTAAAATATCCTCGGTACATATTGTCAGCTTCAAACCTTTTGAAACCCCATAGTTCAGCAACAGAGTATTGAAGAAACCAGTCAAGTGTATTTCCACTGCCCAATGGTAGGATACTCAGTTTGGCTACTCCTACTAATAGCCATAGGGCAGTGGAACCTTTTCCTTTGGCTCTGCCGCTATGTGTTTTGCGCTTTGGTCTTCTTCCTTCTATCTCTCTCACTTGCTCTTCAGCTTTCTCTCTCTTTTGCTCTTCAATATGTTTGTTGCTTAGGTTCTTCACGAAGAATTTCTCTCTGATTTTAGTTCCTCTCTATGCATCTGCCTTTTTCCATCGAGCTCCAACAAGAATCTTTTTCATTCTAAAAATTCTGTTGGCTAAACATGAGACATGTGCTACAATTTGTTCAGGCTTTGTTTTTGGCTCATTTGCGGTTATTTCATGTGAATTTCTGTTTAGAGATGTAGCAACAACCATATTTCTTTTGCCATGCTGTGTTTAAAGTGCCTGTAGATTGATTTTTCTCATGAAATTTGATTGGCTACTTACTGGTTTTTTATAACCTTGGTGCCCGGTCCAGCTTGCACACACCTCAACTAATTCCACATGGCATTTGCTACCTCCCACCAGAACAGGTAACTCTGTCCACCAAGGCTTGGACAGAAGAGAATTAAACCTGAAACATCACTGTTCTCAATCCACTTATTTGATTGGCTACTTACTGTTGTTAAGGCATTTGAGTGGCAGGTTTCCGAGGAAGCATATGCATGTCATTATTTAGCCAACAGAAGTTTACGAAATTAGGGAGAGAGATCTTGCTGAAGCTCAACACGAAAAGCCAAACGCCGAAGGAAGGAACTGAAAATCCTAGAGAAATTTGTAAAGAAACTGTACAACAAGGCATTAAAGTGCAGAGGAGAAAGAAGCTCACGAGAGTGAGTAAGCGAGAGAGAGCTGGAATGAAGAAGACCAAAGGTCAAACAGAGAATGCACACCAGGGAAAAAAGGTTTCATTGTAGCTGGAATGCAGAAGACCAAAGCTCAAACAGAGAATGCACACCAGGGCGAAAAGGTTTCATTGTCCAACAATAGGACTATAAACCTTCCCTTGTCCTAATCAACTTGGTATTGAGCGAAACACCATTATTTCAAGCAAGGATCCCAGATTGCTCGAAGTTGTCCTGAAAAAAAAACCTTTTATTACTTTCCATAAGTTGAATTGTCACAAGATCTACACAAGTTGGCAAAATTAGCAACGTCATCTAAAGGGAATCCACCACAGGTCACTTGAGATCTACAAAATCGCTTAAAATCTGCAAAAGCACCATTATCACATATATTCCACAGTGCAATTTTCTTAAAATTGATAACAGGAAAACTAAAACTGATAATGTATTTCTCACAAGTTCAAACCATGGCCTTACTGAGGGAGAATAGACCTGAATGAACATAAAAGATTTCTCTAACAAAATGGCACTGCATCCCACTTAATAATGTTTGATGCATAAGAGCCATGATTTCATGGCTCAGCTGTCAAATATGAGCTAATGTCAAGTCTTCATGCCTAAGTTCCTTACTTCTCAAAAAAGAAAAAGGTCCCTAACACCAGAAGTAAATACATGGAACACAATACAAAATATGAAAATACAAGCCTGTATTAAGTGGGGTGGCTTGACTCCGGTCAGCGCTCTGGAGATGGGAGAGAAGTTGGCGGCGAGGGGTGTGTGGGAGAGTAGGGGGGACATGGATAGTATGTGGGAAAGGGCTGCCAGTTGCATCAAGGAGACAGCGAAAGAGGTGTTGGGTGTCTCGAGGGGCCGATCCGGCCAGCACCGGGGAGACTGGTGGTGGAACAGAGAAGTTAAAAGGAAGGTGGAGACTTAGAAGGTGGTGTATGCTAAGTTGGTTGAGAGTAAGGATGAACAGAAGCGGTCGAATAGGGAGGAGTATAAGTTAGCTAGGAAGGAGGCTAAGTTTGCTGTTACAGCGGCTAAAACAGCAGCGTTCGAAAGCTTATATGCGGGATTAGAGGAGAAAGGTGGGGAAAAGAAGTTGTATAGGCTTGCCAAGGCTAGGGAGTGGAATGCCCGTGACCTTGACCATATGAAGTGCATCAAGGGGGAAGATGGCTGAGTATTGGCGGAGGGCGTCCTCATTAAGAAGAGGTGGCAGTCTTATTTCCATAGACTCTTGAACGACGAGGGGGACAACGGCATTGTGTTAGGGGACTTAAAGCACTTAGAGGGATGTCGCGATTAAGGTATTTGTAGACGTATAAAGGTTGAGAAGGTCAAGGAGGCTATTCGTAGGATGCGTAGGGGTAGGGCGACTAGGCTTGACGAGATCCCAGTGAATTTTTGGAAGAGCACTGGCGGGGCAGGGTAACTGACCGAGTTGTTTAACGGCGTTTTCAGGACGGCGAATATGCCCGAGGCTTGAAGATGGAGTATGATGATTCCGTTATACAAGAACAAGGGTGACATCCAGAGTTGCAACAACTATAGGGGTATTAAGTTGTTGAGTCACACTATGAAGGTATGGGAAAGGATGGTCGAGCTGAGATTGAGGAAGATCGCATCTATTTCTGAGAACCAGTTTGGATTTATGCCAGGTCGCTCGACGACAGAGGCAATTCACCTCGTGAGGAGATTAGTGGAGCAGTATAGGGAGAGGGAAAGGGACTTACACATGGTATTCAACGACCTAGAGAAGGCGTACGACAAAGTCCCTAGGGAGGTTCTTGGAGCCTAGAGGTGTCCCCGTGGCGTACATCAGATCGATTAAGGACATGTACGATGGAGCAAAGACTCGTGTGAGGAGATTCAGAGAATTTTCCAATTTTGACAGGGTTGCATCAAGGATCAACTCTTAGTCCGTTTTTATTCGCCTTGGTGATAGATGTTTTGACGCGGCGTATTCAAGGAGAGGAGCCTTGGTGTATGTTATTTGCAGATGATGTAGTTTTGATTGATGAGACTCGAGGAGGTGTTAATGATAAATTAGAGGTTTAGAGACAAACCCTGGAGTCTAAAAAGTTCAGGTTGAGCAGGACCAAGACGGAATACTTGGAGTGCAAATTCAGTGCAAGTTCAGTGATTTGACGCATGAGGACGAAGTGGTAGTGAAGCTGGATTCCCAGGCTATTCGAAAGGGGGATAGTTTTAAGCATCATGGGTCTATGATTCAGGGGAATGGAGAGATTGACGAGGATATCACACACCGTATTGGGGCAGGGTGGATGAAATGGAGGCTCGCGTGTGATAAGAAGGTGTCTCCTAAGCTTAAAGGCAAGTTCTATAGAGTGGCAGTCCGATCGGCCATGCTGTATGGAGCGGAGTGTTGGCAAGTCAAGAACTCCCACATCCAAAAGTTGAAGGTGGCGGAAATGAGGATGTTGCGTTGGATGTGCGGACTTACTAGGGGAGATAGGATTAGAAATGAGACTATTCGGGAGAAGGTGAGAGTGGCTTCGGTGGAAGACAAGATGCGGGAAGGGAGGTTGAGATGGTTTGGGTATGTGATGAGGAGGGGCACGGATGCCCCAGTTTGAAGGTGTGAGAGGTTGGCTATGGATGGTTTCAGGCGGGGTAGAGGTAGGCCGAAGAAGTATTGGAGGGAGGTGATTAGACATGACATGGAGCAGTTACAGCTTACAGAGGACATGACCCTAAATAGGAAGGTGTGGAGGATGCGGATTAGGGTAGAGGGCTAGTTCATTGGAGTGAGGCCTAGCTAGTAGATAGGGTTGCTTGGTTGTAGCCAGGCTAGTAGTCGCAGTGCTTTGCACGTATCTTGGAGTTCTTTGTCCGTGGGGTTTGGGTGCTTTCGGGTAGATCATGTATAGGGTACTCTATAGGTGTCTTGTTTCTGTTTTTCTTTATGTGTGTGTTATTTCATCTTGTTTTATGTTTTATTACGTCTTTGTATACTGTTTTTCTGTCCTGAGCCGAGGGTCTATCGGAAACAGCCTCTCTACTTCTTCGGAGGTAGTGGTATGGACTGCGTACACTATACCCTCCCCAGACCCCACTCTGTGGAAATACACTGGGTATGTTGTTATGTTGTTGTTGTTAGCTGAAGACAAGTTCTCCCAAGCAACTATGTATCGCTTCCTAATAATAACCCAAAATGACAACATACATACCACCCCAGACCCAGACCCCACTTTGTGGAAATACACTGGGTATGTTGTTATGTTGTTGTTGTTAGCTGAAGACAAGTTCTCCCAAGCAACTGTGTATGGCATCCTAATAATAACCTAAAATGACAACATACATACCTCCATGACCATCGTAGACACCAAAAAAGGATGTTGAAGAATCCAAATCAGGTATTGCTGCATGCTAAAGAAAGAAATAGGACAAAAGGTCAGTTCAAGATGAAGTTTAACTCATACATGTTGGATTATCAGATAACCATGATCAGACAGACACTGAGAACATATTTCAGATAACTATGTCGATAAAAAAACACTTATTAGATACTGAAGGCCACAATAACATGAACCATATGATATATTTAAACTGATAGATAGGACATATTAATCTGAGTTGATAACAGTTCCAATTCTTATCTATAGTGTGACTTTAGAATATTGAGAACAATTTTACCTTGACTAGAATTATAAATAACTTGAGTCTATTCCCTTTCACTGAAAGAGTCCGCAGCTTCCTTTGACTTATTTATTCTTCTCTATTATTTTTATTTTGGGGAAGGGGTCTAAACCGACAAGTGAGATGGGATGCAAGGAGATCATTAGGAATAAGGAACAATAACAAGCATAATGAACATTGTGTAGTCCCACTACCAAAGCTTTCGATTATGTAAATATTTTATTGTACTGAAGTTGTAGGCAAAGCAAAGGCAAGTTTGTCAAGACTCTTAGATGGCCACAGTAATCTACATATATATACATATCAGGAAGCCCTGAGGATAACCAATTCTACAACTCAGAATGATGAAATGGCTAGAGAAACAAAAATCAAACAAAGTTTAAACAAGTCACATTGCTCGAGTCTGAAAGCAAACAATCAACTATAAACTTAACCTCATGCCCTAGGAACTGTTTGAGACAGCCCAAAATCCTTACTTTTTCCCGGATGGAAAGCTGTGAAAATATAGAGTCCTCGTGGACATTTATTCTTTTATCTTGTTTCATTAAATTAGATAAAAGCAAACAACTTATCTCCATTCCACAAATTACGTCACAAAACATATTGACTATAGTAGCAGGGATACTCACAGCATCTTCCATTGTTGCACGCCATCCCTGCATCGATGATGAACCATATTTTACCCTATCATTCCCACCATCTTCTGAGAATTTCTCTGTTTTGGGGGAACTGAGGTATATACCCATCACTTTTCGCTGAAAGAGATAAAGAGAAGAACTGACAAATCATTAAAACAACCATAGACAAGTGAAACTTAGAACAGGAAAACCATAGAAGTGACTTTTATCACCAAAACCACTTAGAACTTAGAAGGGGAAAATCAGAATCTCTGGCCAAACATCTGATTTGGTAAAAGCATATATATCCTAATAATGACGTATACAACCAAGCAACAATCTAGCAAAAAGATACAACTGAAGAATCATGAAAGCAAAAGACGAAAAAGGAAAAGAACTCATTCTGAAAAGAAAATTACACTAAGAATGCCTAAAGATCATTCTCCAACTGCTTCAAGCGAAGAACTTTCTAATGCAAAACGTTTGGTATAAACCTTCATGCATGGAAAAGGAACCAATGGTTCCAGATTTCCTCCTGAAAGTGCGAGTGAAAGAATATTTTGATAAGGTAAACAATTTTATTAACATTTGTGTGTGTGTGTGTGTGTGGGGGGGGGGGGGGGGGGTAAGAACCCCGTATTCATATGCCAAAAGAAGAGAACCTACACCAAAATATGGTTCTCAACGAAAGAGGTCCAATCTTCTATACAAATTGGGACCTCGCAAGTACACCAAAAGTAAACTAGGTACAAAACACTACTCTTTAACACTACCCCTTCAAAAGCCCTCCTATTCCTCTCTTTCCAAATGACCCACATGACTACCAAGGGGGCAACGCTCCATGCTCTCGTGCTTTCCTTCCCTCTTTTAGGAGTCCAACTTTGCAAAGCCTCCTTCATTGTGCCCGGCATGACCCATTGCGTCCTAAACAAATTTAGGGCCACCCTCCATAACCGACTAGCCACCTTACAATTCAGAAGAAGATGATCTACACTTCCGCCGGTGCTTTTACACATGAAGCACCAGCTGACATGAGTGATTTTCTTCTTTCTCAGATTCTCCGCTGTTAATATCACACCCCTTGCCGCCAATCATACAAAGAAATAAACCATTACTTGGTGCTTTAGGGATCCAAATGGAGTCATGAGGAAAGGTACCTTCCTCTCTCACTAGCAACCTCTTATAAAAAGAGCTAACAGTGAATAAGCCATCACCACTCTCCTGTCACCTCCATGCATCTAACAAGTTGTTTGATGTGTCTAGCCCATACAAAAGCTCTAACAGATTGTGAAGTACTTCCATCTCCCAATCATGAAGGTTCCTTCTGAATCTTAAATCCTAGTGAATAGCACCCTCACGAGACCTACAAATTTGTGGGACTGTCATCTCTCTCGGGCAAGAAATGCGGTATAGACTAGGAAAAGCTTCCTTCAACTCGACCTCCCTACACCACTTATGTGCCCAAAAACTAATCCTATTTCCATCCCCAACCTTAAAAGAGATATGTCGATAAAAACCTTCCCACCCCTTCATGATACCCCTCCACAAACCACACCCGAATGGAGTTACAATGTTTCTAGTCCTCCATCCACCATCCATAATACCATATTTATCCGCTACACCCCCCTCCAAAGAGCATTTTCCTCCATCCCAAATCTCCAGATCCACTTTCCTAACAATGCTTTGTTGTACACCTAGAGATCTTTCACTCCAAGTTCTCCCCATTCCTTTGGAGATGTGACAACTCTCCAATTCACAAGATGTAACTTTTTAGTGCCTTCCGCTAAGTCCCATAGGAAATTACGCTGAAGTTTTTCCAATGTTTCAATCACTTTTCCCGGGGCCTGCAAAAGTGACATGAAATATGTACGAATACTAGAAAGGGTGCTCTTGATCAAAACTTCTTTTCCCTCTTTCGACAGGTACCTCTTTTGCCAGCCTGCTAGCCGCTTTAGAGAGAACATTAGATATTTTTGGATCTTACCTTCACACAGAAGTTCATTAATTTCCATCTTAAGGGAGATAATTTCACCTGGAGAAGGGAACGACAGCTGTGCTCAGGCATCATGTTTACTGGTCGGGATAAAAAATATTGTAGGCTATCTATCTTGCCTGAATAAATTTTCATACAAGGATGTACATATTCCGTTGGAATCTGAAGGCAGTTAAAGGAAAATTCCAGTTTAGATTTGAAACTATGTGATTCAAGGGAGAGGGTTGCAGTATATTGATTGTGGTAGAAGCTATCAAGTGGAGAAAATTCCTTGGTTCTATGGTGAAATTCTACCAAGAGGAGGAACTTCCTTGCTAGATGGTCTACATAGTGAAATTCTATCAGATTGAGGTTCTGAAAAAGTAGCTTTAAAAAGATGGAAGAGTTGGATCTCCAGGAGAAATATGGGTGCCCAAAAGGAGTGGAAAATAGAAATAGCAGGTTTACCTTGTCCGAAGACATTCTTGGGGAAAAGAAAGTAGAATTTTGTGGGACAAGGGAGAGAACAAAAATAACACTGCCTCTGCCGCATTATATGACACCATTACTATTATACAGTAAAACAGTTCTTGCTTTGACTATGATTTTTTAAAAGTTCTAAGCCTATAATCATTAAATTTGTGTTTTGTAGTGTAATTTGTAGTTTCTAAGTACTTTAAATAATGAATCGATATCCAAATTGAGGTCAGAAATTATATGGCATGACTACCATGCTCCAATTTCCATAATTCTTTTTGGAATGGAGGGAATAGATACTTCCACAAGTTGCTAACGTAAATCAGCACCTCAAAAAACCAGCATCAGAAATGTATGAATACGAGGGCGAGTAAAGGTTATATATCTCACCTATCAAAATTTTGCTTGAGGCAAAACGGGAAGCCTTCACTCAATCTTTCTATTTGAGGAAACTAGTAAGATTTTTCTAGAACGAGAATCTTCAGAAGAAGAAAATTGGGCTTCTCTTAGTGAATGATGGCAAAAGATAGCCAAGATGAGATGGTTTTTGTGCTCTTCTTTGGAACAGGATGAACATTGTTGAAGAAGATATTGTAGCCATTTGCATGTACGAGCTGCTTCTGAAGTAGTTTGAGAACTACATTAATAGCCTTGCTCCCAGAGCGGAGCGCGCTTGAGACACTAACCAAGTTAGGCCTATAGTCTTATTGGAAGCATTTACTAGTTTGACCCAAAAATTATTGTTCTCTAATAAAATCTCTTACTGATCAAGGAAAAACACTATTTTAGCATCAAAAATGAAATCACTGATTCAAGACGTGATACCAAGCAACAGAATTCCTCTGCTGAAGATTATGAATTTTTTGCAGTTCTTACAGCTACAATGATTTGGATTCAAGATGTTTCATGCAATCTCAAAATGCGGAAAAGAAAAAGACATCTATGATCCTGCAAATTGGGTATTTATAATTTTCAAATGTTACGCCACGATGCTTTTATGGACAAATCAATGGCTTCAAATAAGAGCAGCCAGAGGACTCTTGTGAGTTGAGCCCTTATGTCCACTTCTACTTTTCACTGATTACGGAAGGACTCGACAGCCTTCTGAGCAATGCGGTTATGTGAACTGGCTAAAATTGTTAAAGAATAGGTATCTAGTCTAGCTCATCTATTACCTACTTGAAACTCTTTTACTAATGATACTAATAAAAGGGCAGCCCGGTGCACTAAAGCTACCGCTATGCGCGGTGTCCGGGGAAGGGCCCCACCACAAGGGTGTATTGTACGCAGCCTTACCTTGCATTTCTGCCAGAGGCTGTTTCCAAGGCTTGAACCCGTGACCTCCTGGTCACATGGCAGCAACTTTACCAGTTACTCCAAGGCTCCCCTTCTTACTAATGATACTAATACCTTTTGGAAAGCCTCGGATCCTCAATTTAATGTGTTTCTTTCTTTTCCATCTTTTAAATGATAAGTCTCGATTTGTGTGTGTGCGTTTGTTTTTTTATAAAGTGACAGATTATGCTAAACTCGATTAGGTGTGTTAGAGTCCTCTGAAGTGTTTTGAAGCTCTAGCTAACAGCAAAACTTCATCCGGATTGCTTAGCCAGTTTACTTCGCTGCTCAGTTCAGTATACCTTTCCGGTTCTTGCTCTAGAGTATCTTTCAAACCTAAATCAGTTTGACATGTAATATCAACAAACTACATTTATCTACAGGGGGGAGGCAACGTCCCCCTTTCACTGTTCCAGCTTCAACTGTGAAATAACTTCACAAGATCAAGAGGATCTTTCTTCGAGTAGGTTGGTTAAAGATGAATTTAAATACCATTTGACCAACAAGTGCTTAGCCTAATTAAGGAATGCACATTTCTTCTGGTAAGTGGTAAGGAAAATGGCACATGATCCCAAAAGAAAAAGAGTCATATCAGTCGTATTGGGGTTGAACCCGTCAACTGGTTCACCATAAATAGCAGAATGTCTCATAATGTCCGTTTTCAGAAAATCCAGCAGAAAATAACCGCTCCAACTGTCCTAAAGGGAACTACTTTATAACCAAGAGATCTTATTTCAGCTCGAAACCCATGAATAATGTGCACACGCCCCTCTACCCTCCTCCACTTACATAGTAGACTTGAGCAACTAGCAATTTGATAGATGGATTTCACCTCATGTATTTCAAATCCATCAACAATAATAACATACCCAGTACAGTTCCACAAATGGGCTCTGGGGAGGGTAAAGTGTGCGCAAACCTTACCTCTACTTGGCAGGTACGAGAGAATGTTTCTGAAAGACCCTCGGCTCAAAGAAAGCAAAAAACACAAATAACACATTCATAGGCTAAAATTAAAATCCATTGCAGCCATGGGCGGAGCCACCTATAACAAAGGGTGGTCAGGTGCACACCCTTCGCCGGAAAATTATGTTGTGTATATAGGCTAAATGTTAGCTATTATGGGTGTGTATTTAATTTTGCATACCCTTAACGCAACTGAGAAGAAACGTTGCACGCTCTTCGTCAAATTCCTGGCTCCGCCACTGATTGCATCTACTATACCAAAGCAAATTGAAATCAAGAATCTCATTTTTAACTCCAAATCAAGAAGTTCAAATTTCGAAAATATAGAAATTCAAGAATAAATACTAATAATATCCAGAACTTGGCTACTACCACTACTATTAAATACTGCAAAATTCATAAAAGTAATAGAGAATGAGAACTCAAGAAAACAGTGAAGTACATAAGAATTCAAGAATCATATTGTACTTCACTTGGTAAACAAGATTACAGAAAAAGGGAACTAACCAGTCGATTTGGACAAAGTGCGTTAAGATTCTCACGCCTCTTCTTCTTGTCTTCCCATCTAATTAAATACTCTTTATTTTATCATTACAACTATGCAACAGCAAAGAGTTGGAAATTAGCATACAACATTTATCTTTCAACTTGTCCTGTGATGGCAAAACACAATATGTACTGTTACCTCCGTCCCATTTTAGTTGAAAATCTTACTAAAAATAAATGTTCCATATTAGTTAATAACTTACGTAGAATTAATTAATTTCTTTTCATTTTATTCTTAGAATTAATTACAATTCCAATGTGTATTCCCATGCCGAATGAATATTATTAATATGTATAAAGGATAAAATAGTAAAAATAATTACTTTATTTATGATTTTTTAACCATCATTTAAAATGAAATATGTCCAACTAACATGGAACGGAGGGAGTATTAGTATTACTCTCTTTCAATTTGTTTGTGTTATACCTTGTTTGGAAATTTTTAAAACTAAATTATTTTGGAAAAAGTTTTTTATGGCAAGAGATATCAATTTGTACAATTTCGAACGGATATATCTCTATTTATAAAATGGGCTCATATGTACCCTCATTTGTTTCTTTCTAATGGATTTTCATTTTTCAAATTAAAAGAATTGTTTTTCATATTTTTTAACTACAAAATTATCAAGTAGATTATAATTCTAATCCATTTTAATAAATTGTCTTGTGTCAGGATAGTGATTATACAATAATTACTGTTTTAAGATTTTCATATCTTAAAATCAAAACTAAAAAATTACAACAAAAAAAAAAAAATCAATTTATACAAGCCGTTATTTCATTTATAGATTATTGAATGTTGAAATTTTGACTTTCATTATTATTGACTATTTGAGACGGATATTCCATGGATAAGTTTGAGATTGGCTTAAGTCATCGACAGACCCTTAAACTTATTCGAAAAATTCACTTAGACACCTCAACAAACCCATTTTCCTATTAGACACTCCAATATAAAGAAATGTGTACCTATTAAATATAAAATGACCATGAGTTTAAAAGATATGACGCGTGAGACACACATGCAGGTCCCAGCAATACGACAAATAAAATAATGACACGTGGCATGTGAACTAAAATAATTAGTAAAAATAAATTTTAATTTTTTCTTAAAAAAAAATATCTATTAAATGTATTCAACTAATTTTAATCAAAAAAAATAAAAAAATCTTAATTTCTATAAACCCCCACCCCCTTCTTCTTTCTTCCTCCTTGGAAAAAGTAATATTCACGGTGAAATTTTTGTTCATCTATTCAATTGTAGCTTTTATTTTAAGGATTGCATAATAGTTTATGAATTAAAAAACTTACTATTTTTATGATAATTAATGGAGTCATAAGAAAAAAAAAAATTCAGTCAGAAACATGTGAGATTATACATACACAGACGACCTGAAAGAGAAAAAGAAAGAGGAAATTATTTGAAAACAAAAATAAATGAAAAAGAAGAAAAATGGAAAAAATTATTTTAAAAGTATAAAATAAAATTTTGTTGCACCCACGTGGTTAACAATATGTGCACAACGCCTTCTGTGTCACATCAGCATAAATGTTTAATAGGTATATATTTTTTAATATTGGAGTGTCTAATAGAAAAATGGGTCTATTGAGGTGCCTAAGTGAATTCTCCGAATAAGTTTAAGGATCTGTCGATTACTTAAGCCTTTGAGATATCTCAAGGATAAAATTTATACCATATTTGGTTGATGGTATAAATTTATACCATCAACCGAACATGGTGTAAAGCTAATGCCAAATTTAATATTGGTATAACCCATCTTATTCCATCAATCATGGAACTATTTTATACCACCTCCCATATGATACAAAATAGTCCATAGATTTATAATCCCCAAATAATTTAGTCTACGTACCAAACGACCCCAAAATTTTATATTTGATATGAATTTTTGGACTGGACTTGCTTTATAATTGATGTCTTGAAATCAAATTTGGGGCATCATGTTGAAAACCCAATAGTAAAACGTAAGATTCAAGCTTGATGTGAATTAGACAATATTTTTTGAATTTTTTTTTGTGAATGAATTCAAGTTTGGGTATTAAATCACAAGGAAAATGGGTTTAAAATATTTTCTTAAAGTCATGTGGCAATTTTCTAATTTAAAAGACAAGAAAAATGATCTTTTAAAAAAAAAATTGAAAAAAGAAAGTCCGTTAGAGAAAAGGACAAATATGTTTATTTGTTGGACAGTGAGGATATATGCGAGTCCTTTTTATTTAACAAGGGATATATCATGACTTTTTTTCTAAGAGTCTGTTTGAAAAGCCACTTGATAATTGAAATTGGTGTAATTATTAGGATAGTAATTATCAACCTAGTAATTACACAGCCTAATAATTATACTGACCTATTTGTTTGCCACAATGTAATTACAGTGTAATTACAAGTGTACTATTTGATTGCACAGGGTAATCATATGGTTATATTAAAATTTTAAAATAAAAGTTAATTATCTAAAATTAAAATTTTATATTAGACAAATAAGGTCCTTTATAAATGATATTAAATTAAATATTTAAGATATATATTGTCTTTTAGAAATATATTAATTAATAAACATATATTCTTAACTGATATTATAACAAAACAATTAATTTCTATTTTTTAAATTAGTATATTTTAGTTAAATTAATCATAAAAATTAAAAGTATAAGGTTTCTAAGAATATCTTGAAATGCATGTTTGATAAAAAGATCAATATGATAAATATAATATCATAAAATTATTAAAATATTTGACAAAAAGATAATCTATCAATTTTAACTAAAAAAATAAATGACTTGCAATATGAAATATCAAGTCAATATTACTAAAACAAATGAAACTGAAAATATAACATAAGTTCTAAGTTCAAAACAAAAAAGTTAACATTATACTCTTATGTCAAATTTAAACATAACGTACATAAATATGATTAAAAGAAAAGAAAAACGTAAGTCTATAATCTTATTCAACAATGAATTCTACTTTAATTCAAAAATTAGAATACTAACAAAATTATGCTAAATGCAAAAAATAAACATAAAAAAAAATGAAATAGATAATACGAACAATTGTATGGAATCACATGAAGTAAAAGTTGAAAATTAGAAGTAAGGAAATGAAATATAAATAATAAAAAATAAAAAATAAAAAATATTAGATTAATAAAAACAAAAAAGAATTTAAAAATAAATCAAAACGAAAAAAATAGAAATAAAAGAAAATAATTAAAAAGCAACAAGCTTGTAATTACACTATGTAATTACCAGCAATTCACAGCTCCTACTTGAAAATTGGAGAGTGTAATTATCCCCTGCCAATTACACCCAATTATCTGCTGACAAAATAATTACCTGGTCAACCAAACATGTCAAACAGTGTAATTACATCCAATTATATCGAATCCAATTCCCAGGGTGACTTTTCAAACAGGGCCTAAAAGTACTTTGGGTGAAACTAGTTTGTGTTTGGTCAATGATTTTAAAAACACTTTTGAATTGCAATTTGTATTTGAAGAAAACTATTCTTTTAGGTTATGGAAAACAAGTTATGTTACTCCATATAAGCACCCTTAAAAGCTTGATCAAACACCTCACATTTCTAAAATAAACACTTTTGACCTTTCAAAAAGATGGTCAAACAGGCTACTAGGCCTTATTTGTTTGCACTTAATGGAAGTCTGAATCTGAATGATTTAGACTTCAGATTTTAGGCTAGGCTTCATTTGTTTTTATTAAGATTAGAATATCTGAATCTGATTGTAGGCTAATAATGGCGGAGATGATTGATATTGTAGTGACTGATATGATGATGGTGGTTATGATGATGAAGTTGGTTGATGTTAATAGTTAACGGTGTTAATCGTAATGAATGAGAAATTGTGATGGTATGGCTGATAGTAACGGTGGATGTGGTGGCAATAGTGATGGTAGTGGTAGTGACATCAGATCTATGTAATTATAATGATTGAGGTGATAGGTGTGGTAGCGAATATTAGTGATGGTTGATTGTGATAGTAATTGTCGGTGGTTGTTCTCAATAGTGACTATGATGGAAGAGGTGGTTGGTGGTAGTGACCTGTGATTGGAGATGGTAATGATGATTGATAATGACGATGACGGTTGTGTTGACAAAGGTGTTTAGTGGTGATGACTTGTGATTATTATATATATAAAAATACATCTTATCCTCTTCGTCCATCTTTACTTGTCCGTTATTAACTTGTAAAAATGGACGAAAGAAGTAATAAAACTCTATCCAAAACTTTAATGATTCAGATTTATTCAAATCAAATAAGTGTTTAAATGTTACTCCCTCCCTTCTTTTTTATAAGTGCTCTTTTTGTGTTGTGATTTTGTTCCGCGTATGTTTATGCTTTCAAGAAAGTCAAACATTGTGTACTGTGTAGAATAAGAAATGTGAAATCTCCCATTCCCAAGGAGTAAGCATAAAACAAGTTGATTGGTAATCAAAAAAACATCAATTGCTGTACTTGTTTTGCCTAAACATGGCTAGTAATCCACAATCGTTGTTCAATGTTTTCGTGTACGGCAGCCTTTTACATGACGATGTTGTCCGTGCTCTCCTCAAACGAGTCCCACCTTCTTCACCTGCAATGCTCCACAACTTGTTAGTAAATGCATATATGCTGTTTTGCATTCTTGTTATACCCCTTTTAGCTGATGCTTATTATCTTTTAGTGGGTATTTTGTTAAATTTAGAAGGGGAGCCTTGGACTTGGAGTAACCGGTAAAAGTTGCTGCCACGTGACCAAGAGGTTACGGGGTTCGAGCCTTGGAAATAGCCTCTGGCAGAAATGCAAGGTAAGGCTGCATACAATACACCCTTGTGGTGGGGCCCTTCCCCGACTCTGCGCATAGCGGGAGCTTTAGTGCACCGGGCTGCCTTTTTTTTTTATCTACGATAGCAACATGCCTAATGTAATCCGATTAGTCGGTTGAGTAAACAAACCCGGATTCTAATATGGGTCGAGTAGTGAGTTCCATCCCACAAGTGGGATCTGGGGAGGGTATGATGTACGCAGAACTTACCACTACCTTTGCAGGGTAGAGATTATTGTAAAATTTATCAAATACAGTCAAAGTTTTTCTTTTTGTGGATGAGAGATTAAGGAGGCATTTGACCATGAAAATTGTGAGTAACTGATGAAAAAATAGTTTTTGTTTTCAAAGTAAAAAAATGATATTTGGAAATTGGACTTGTGTTTGGCCATCAATACAAATTGGAGTTATTTTTTTGAATATTTGTGAGTAATTTTGCAGTGAAAACAACTTTTTGGTGTTTTTCAAATTCCTGTCCAAACGTGTTTTCGTGGTTCAACTCCAGAAAAAAGTAAAAAAAATTCTAAGGTCAAACGCCCCCTAAGGCTTAACAAAGTGAAATTCTGGAATCTGAAAAGCTCTAGTGAATGGATTGTGATTAGTGTTCAAGAATCATCAGTAGATGTGGCATGTGGCAGTTTTTTTTTTACCCTTTTGGCCTTTTAGCTTATGGGTATAAAATGATGTTGAAAATTGATTTTCAGTTGATATTTGGGATTGACTTTTTCTAAGCAAATTAAAACCTAATAGTGAAACACATTATGTGTCAAAGTTTCTTATATGTTGGAGATAGCAAATTGTGATTTTAATGCGAATTCCATCTGTCTCAGAATCAGAGTTTCAATTCCTGTTGTGCTTATGTTTATTATTATGTGAATTCAGTGGTACTTCAAGATAGCGGGCTACACATGCTTCAGCATACGTTCTTAGTTGTGATTCTTGAAAATGTCATGTGGTAGATGTCAACCATTGTAACATATATACATCTTTTTCTGTTCCATTGTGAAGAATTTGTATTATATGAACTACAGTGTAGTGTATGACTATTTCGCGTGTAAATACATTATACTGCTAAGTATATGTGTACAATGTCGTACTTTCAGAGAATCTGTATAAACTGAACTGTGTTCTGTGTTGTTTAGTGTTTACTATTCCATTCCTAGGTATGTCTTACTTTGCATTGAGATATCCCTGGATTCTGTTTGTTTGTTCTTTACTGGGAGTTCCCAAATGCTTACAACATAGTGTTTCAATGCTAGTTAATCAGATTTTCTATTTTAACTTATTTGTATATACGTTAATGTCCTATTTGCTCGTTGCTTTTGATGTTTCTTTAAGGAATAGAGTGAGAGATTTTCTAGGCACTGATTCTGTTGCTTTGCTTCAGCCATAGGTTTAGCATCAAAGGGTGTGTTTATCCTGCCATTCTACCTGTAGAAAACAAGAAAGTTAATGGCAAGGTTTGTTTGACATATTCCACTTGTTGTCGTAGAGAATTTACGATGTATCAAAGTACTATGTCATAGCTGTTCCATTCCATATATGCTAAATGAATCACTTAATTATCATCTAAAAGTTACCTCCAAGCATCTTAGCTATTCAGCTAACGTTTGAGCATAATCTGACGAATGAATTGTAAATATTTTCTGTTTATCATGTGATTTTTGCTACAGAATTTTCTTATCAGTGACCAAAATTGGTTATCTCTGAAACATGCCCAGGGACTTGTTTTTTTTGCTTTTATTACAAAGTGTTCAGACATACGCTGGGTGAATCAATCTTATAAAAAGGAAAAAAGAAACTGGATAAATCAATGGTTTGATATTAGTAACAGTTTCAAGTAAGATTAACGAAAGTGAATTGAGATTGGCATTGGGGAAGTTAAGTAAACTATAGGACATAAGTTTCGTCAAAATTCTCTTGTTAAAAGAAGAATCATCGCCATGCTGTTGATTTAGTTCTCCCAATAACACGATATTTAACATTACTTGCATCCAGTGACTGGCTAGTATAGCTTACATCCTAGTCCATTCACATAAAATTGAAGATTTGGTGCGTAAATGCGTTAAGTGACCTCCATTATTGAGGTCCAGGAACTCCAGATTAATCCATGTACTATGCAATTAAAAAGTATAAGTAAGAACAACTGCTGCTTGCAATCCCTTGTCATTTAGACCTTAATGAGAAATATAAGACCTGACCCTCTTACTGATCTCTGAATGATGTGTTTGTTTTGACAAAATGCAGGTTCTTTCAGGCATCACTGTTCCGGAATTGGATATCTTGGATAAATTTGAGGACATTGAGTATGAAAGGAGAACTGTGGATGTTTCCGTGAAGGTATTGATACACTCAAGTTCTCAGAGTATCTGCGAGACTGCGACATTATATTATTGTTCTTGTTATAGCAGTGGCAAATCTCAGAATGCTTGAGTGCCCTTTGAGTAATTCTACCTTCATCCATTTGTATCTTTTTGCTTAAATGTTTCTTGGTTGACTAGGAGGCAAAAGTGTAGTGTGCTCGGGAGATGGAAGTTTTTAGGTCTTTATTATTGACTATAGATGATTACAACTTCATAGGTACAACCAGCTAGTCATAGTGATATCTTTGCTTGTTGCTTTTTGGTTCTTTTAAGATCATCATGGTTGGCAAAAATGGACCGGAATAATTAGGCTTGCCTCATCCAGCTCTCCAATCTATGCCGGATAGTCTTGGCTCTTCTGGATATTTACTCATCAGTTATATTCTGATCTCGACGGCTTTGGGACAGCATTAAGCGAGGCTCGTTGATTCAGTAGTCCATTTGTAATGTATTTAGTGATATGTTACCCCATTTTTGTTGTTTGTTTTTGTTTTTTGCTTGTTATACTGTCATTTGTTCTGAGCCGGGGGTCTATCGGAAACAACCTCTCTACTTCTCTTGAGGTAGTGGTATGGACTGCGTACACTTTATCCTCCCCAGACCCCACTCTGTGGGAATACACTGGGTATGTTGTTGTTGTTGTTGTTGTTGTTGAGAGACATCGTTGGCTTTTTGCAGGGCAGTTCTAGTACATTAATGGTTGAAGCATATATCTGGGCTGAGCAGAGTGACCCGAATTTGTACGGGGAATGGGACTTTGAGGTAATCTGATATCTTGCATCAGTTGCTTCTTTTCTTAACTAGGATCCTGTAAAAGCTAGTCCTCGCACTAATATGAAAATGCCTTGAAAGGAATGGGAACGATTGCACAAGGAAAGCTTCATGAAAATGACAATGGAGTTTCTGGAAGAACTGGAGAAACCTGATCAAAGTGGCGGCATATAAATTCTACTACAGGAAGACATCGAGTGGTCCGCCCCGCATCACCCCCCCACCCCCCCCCCGCCCCCCCCTAAATCCAAAAAAGTAAAGAAATAAGCTCAGCAACATGGAATTCAGGTTGGACTGCATAAGTACTGTTAGCCTATTGCTTCTGTTGTATTATAAGTAGTTATTTCCTTTGCCTTTTCCTTGTGGGACAGAAAGTGGCATTCATTAATCTTGTGTAAACTTCATATTATTGTGTGTGTACTTGGAATTTCAAAAGAAATTTGTGTCATCTGTGCCTGTACACAGTCTGTAATAAACATGTGACTGATCACACTTGCACATCTCTTCTTCTAATTCTTGGCATTTCAAATTTGTCTTTTTCTTTCTTTTCCTTGGTGCCTTTTTTAGCATTTAGAGAAGGGAAAAAGCACATAGTCTGGATCAAAACTTTTCAGCTGTTGTAAGTAATTGCCAATGTAAGCTTAAATTCGGCCATGACAACATATGTTGTAGGCAAACTTGGCTTTGTTTATGCATAGACTATTGAAAAGAGTGTTCGTTCTGCGCCTTGCATTCGCGATCGATAAGAAGTTGATTTATATCCATAATACTTTGTTCCATTACTTTGCTTTTGCTACCTCAAAATTGTTCCAAATCCCTAAACCTCAAGTGATTGGAAGGGGGATCAAGAAGGTCTTTGCTTAACAATCAAGTTGCAACCTTTTTAAACATTTTATGCTAGCATTTAAAAGAGAATACTTTGCATTACATCTTCAAATCAAGCAGTTCTGATTAAAACATCACACAAAAAGTTCAATAGAAATTTATCACCAATATTGCATTTTATTGAAGAGATGGTGGAAATTCATATTATATATGTGATCGTCCAGAATACTAAGTTTAACATAGTCAAACTTTCATTGATGTAAACGACTGAGTATTCTAATAATGGTGTTACTTCTTTTTGAGACCTCAAAAATCTAACTAGTAATGCTGAATTTAGTTCTGCTTGGGAGGGTTGCGACGACGAATTTTTAGATAGCCGAACCTTCCAGCGCCAGGAGATGAACCCTCAAAAAGAATAGGCAAATATCCTGTTGCAGATTTATATCTGCGCTGTATCTGCACATCCAAAATGTTGAAAGAAAATGCCTCATTATTCTGCTAAATCTATACCATACCATCAATAACATAGTTCCAAAAATTTACAGAAGGCCTATAAAGAAGCAACTTTTGAATTAGTTGAAACAGTAATGGTGATCCAAAATATGGAGTAACTTCGAATGGACATTCAAACACAGCAAGGAGAAAAGTAGCCGTTAAAAGGGAGGGACATTACCTCGAGAATTTGTTCACTACTCTTGAGCGAATTCCTGCCAATTACACAAACAGTTCCACCAGATCCTCCACCTGTAATTTTTGCACCATACAATGTCCCTTCTCCAGATTTTGATGCCTTACTGTGCTGCATTTCTTGAACTAGTTGGACGAGCCTATTTGTTGCATCCGAACCTAGTCCACAATCACTGTAACTGTAGTGGCACTGCAAATAAAGTGCAATAGAAAGAAAGAAATTTACAATGGATATGTCAGATTCATATAAGAAATCTGAGCTTTTGAGAACCATATTTGCTCCCTTTTAAATTGGGAGAATTATAAAAAAGAGGATACAGGAGTTTCTATAAGTAAACCAAAAAAATATAAGTATTAGTTTCGGAACAAGCATTTTGTGTTGGATTCAATTTGTTGTTCCTCTGGCTTATTTGAGGATGTGAGGTTCTCTACAGATTAAGGCTATAAGATTGTTTCCAAGAATAATTTCAAGCAATCCTTCAAAGTAACTAATTGATTAAGAGATTAATCTTTTTTACAGTGAGAAAATGCCGAGCTTTCATGTTCTATTGTTCTTCAAGTTGGTTACTAATTCTTCCTTCAAAGTTGCTTCTTTTTGAAAATACAAGGAGAAAAGCAGTAAAGAAAACCTAATTCTGATTGCACTTCCCTGTTAAATAACAGCTCAACATGATATCCCAGTATTGACAGGGGGAAACTGGAATACTGAAACTTAAAAAGGGAAATACAAAAGGGGATATATATCCAGATACCTGATACAGTAACTCTCCAAGAGCGGTCAGTTGATCATCTGAAGTCGCAGATGTTAGCAGAGCTTTAAAGGCCTGTCATCGATATTCCAAAACATCACTCATTTCACATATATTCTGCACATTATGCTGAGAAGTAGTTTAATCTTGTTGCAATTTAGCATTAAAATATCACTCTCATCCCATTGCATATGCCAATTCTGACAGAAAGTCCACACAATACTGGCAAATTCCTTTGAAAACTTCCATTACTAGGATGACGAAAAAAGGTGAGAGAAGGTCACTTTGTCTAAGCCTCCGTGGGAATTGATGAAGTGTGTTGGTACTACATTTATTAAAACTGAGAACTTCACTACAGTTGCACAAAAGTGAACCCAACTGGCCCATTTCACTACAAAATCCATCCACAAGATAAATTAGATTGGTCACTGTATTGCAGATAAGCACATCATCATCATCATCATCATACCCAGTGTATTCCCACCAGGGGGGGTCTGGGGGGGGGGGGGTAAAGTGTACGCAGTCCATACCACTACCTCAGATGAAGTAGAGAGGCTGTTTCCGATAGACCCCCGGCTCAGAAAGATAAGCACATTATCTTTTGCTTAATTCTCATTTCTCACATCCATTAATTAATTTGAACGAACTTTGCTAGTGACAAAAGCCATCAGGGATTCTGAAATCAGCTTTTCAATAATCTCTTTTGGCCTTCAGCCATTGCTTTGGATATAATCTTATAGGTTCCACCTAAAAAAAAATTACAGTTTTTGACCTCTACTGCCCCTTCTTCTTAGAACTGCTAGAAGAGATGCATTGAAAATCTTTTTCGAAGATAGCTTTTAAATGAAAAAGATTTATTGTTTTTCACCACTTGCCAACATTATCGGAAAAAGGCCAGCCCAAATGCATCTTAGCCTAGACCTAGAGTTTCCCCCCTTCACATCCCCTGACTGGTTCCTGCATTTCATTTTCTTCAAAAGGTATTTCCTCCATTCAATCTTTTCTCCAATACCCTTACGGAGTCACTATATTCAGGTCTTCATGATTCCCGTTCATCGTTCAGTTGTAATGGTGTCTGACTGTTCTACTATCTTACCTCCAGTCATCAACTTGTCAATAGTATTCACCCTTTGGTGCGTTCCGTCTATCTTTCCAAAGAACCTTGTGTTCTTATCCTCGCGTTGAAGCCATAAGCATTTGCACCTCTGTATCCGAGTATATCTCTTCAGATTTTGCCTGCTTTTCCAGGGGTGGCGCGGGGGGCGGGGGGGGGGGGGGGGGGCAGTTCTCCCTGTATAATTGTCTTCTTCCTTGTATGTTATTCTAACAGATTTCTGCCTCAAGTTTCCCTAAAATATCCAGTTTCGAAAGTCATTCTATCTTTTTTGTTCTTCGTTCTGCTGCAATGTTTTGCTCTATTTTTGAAGTCTTCTTTGACTGACTTCAATTTCTTGCTCCATCTTGTAACGCTGATGTCTAGCTTAAGTTCGTCTATATTATGTTTTGGTTGCTTGTTTATTGTAACTTCTATCTTTTTCTTTAAGAAATAATAATGGGCAGTTTTGCATCTCCTATTATGTTCTCAGAGGTGCAATAACACTTGCAAATTGCAACAAGGCAAAAGTCTAAACCACTCTATTACTTCTGTACCCCCAAATACTCTATTACTTCTGTACCCCCAAATATATGAATCAGCTAGACTCGAGACAATGTCCTCGCCCATCAACTATGGGCACAATATAACTAGGACATCATTTCCATAATCCCAAGTGTCCTAAGAACGTCCATAAACCTGGACACCACAATCTAAAGACATTCAATTACAAGAAATAAATAGTAAACTGGAGATTAGGATATAAAGAAGAAATAAACTGTTTTAAATATGTCAATTACAAATTGACCACTTCAAGAAAACTAACCTTCACACGGAAGTTCTCATAAATAGGGTGTCTGGCAGCTGCTCTGACCCCATAATTACGTGTTTTGTCAATTCTCGTCACCGGATCACGGTGGTCAGTGTACTTCCCAACAAACGACTCACCAATTAAACATTCAGGAAGCTTCTTGGCATACATAGCCTCATATCTACAATAGCAATACCATTTATGAATTATACAACCCAAGAGATTGATCTGATTGGAACAGCCACAAACAATCCAAGCATCACCAACACATGATGCTCTTATTGTTATTTGTGTCTACAATCTATCTTTTATTTTTTCACCATAGTTAAAGTATGAATTAATTCAATGTGGAGGACAAGGTAACATGTTTTTCTTTTTGACCAAGAAAGGAATTTGAATGGGAGGAAAAAGGGAGTCATGTATGGGCAAAATTGGCCCAGGGAGGTGCTGGGCATGATACCACAATCTAAAAACTTGTTGACTGCTACAGATGAATAACATTTAGGTGAAAAAAGTGAAAACAGCCCATAGTGCAGGAGAAAACAGGAAGAAGAGGAGAGATCACATGCATTGATAAAGAATGAACTAGTAATAATTAGAATGAAAATGAAAAATGCTCTCCATAATCTTCTAGCACTACCAGTGTCATGCTTTTACCTGTGAGGTGAAAGATTGCATAAGTAATCTAATGAAGCTTCAGCTTCAAGTAATTCGACACCACATTCCTCTGAATCATCAGGGTGACTGCCATTGGTTGACAAAGACTCTGACAATAGTGTTGATGCAATAGACTTGACGATCTCTCGTCCCATAAAGGCACCAATTCTCACGGATCCATAATCTGCACCTCCAACACTGTACAGTGGTGGGAAACTCTTAAAACATGGATGGAGAAGGAGAAGAGTGCATATTTATGTTAAATACATTAAATCAACGAAGCTTAAGAAAGAATGAGTAACTAGTCAATACATTTAGTATCAGTGTTTTCTCCTGTAGTTAGTATTGAAGCAGCATGCAGCCACAGTGAAGATTTGGTTTCTTTCCAACTAATTTTTTATTATGCTTCTGTGACTTGCATTTGGACTGAAATTCAGTATTATAGCTTATTTATTTTTCTTTCTTTTCTACTATAATTCTCATATCAGGTTTAGCTAGTGTTTCAATCATCTTTTTCCCTATTAATGGAGCATGTTCTTTATGCAAGAGATGACTGCAAGAGCTCAAATAAATCAGCTTCTGCAGAAAAGTGCAAAGCATGTAAGTTGCACATCCATTAATTCAGATTCTTGAAGCTAGATAAGAAGGGTCATTTTTCTTCTAAAGAGGAAAAACAAGGTACAGAAAATATTAAAACTGATACCTGTGCCTTATTCCTGAATCAATCCCCCATACTCTTATATGACCTGGGATATCCACTAGACCTAGCACCTCGGCAGGCTTCAATAACAGGGAACCAATCTTAGTTATTCATTAAACATCAATTCAGTAAAAAAAATTCAATTATTGGGCCGGTACCTGACAAACCATTGCAAGAAGTTTGTTGGATTCACCACATGCAGAAGTCATCTGATCCATTACACCACATGGCGCTCCAACTACATGATTTTCTACCTATCATCAAAAGATTGACAAGTCAGGTGCTGCACTACAATTGAATGTCAAACAATTGGAAGATAAAAATCACCAATTTTAAGACCTAGAGAAATAATACCTTCTGGCACAGTAATGCAAGCTCCCTTGGGCTAATATTCAACCCTGGAAAGTAAGAATGCAAGATTATGGTGCAATATCAAGAAAGCATCAAATTGCTATGGATCAGTTAAGCAGAGAGCTTGTACATCGTTGGACCAAAGAAAACTGTAATATCTCTTTTTTTGAGGAAACCTTAACAAAGGCATGTGAAAAGAAAAGACTAATACGGAACTAGTCACACCTTTTTCTAATGAGAGCTTTTTCCCTGGTTATATTGTGGTTTGGGGGGGTTGGGGGAGGGCGGGGGCGGGGGGAGGGGGGGGGTCCAGGTAGATATCCTTTACCAGACTCATGATATTTTTTCTTGAAAATAGGAAGGCAGTATCACATTAATCTTAAAGGGACATACAAGAATTAACTAATTTTCTTTTCCAGGTTGCTCAGATTTTCATGTCGAAGTACATGATTCTGTATGTTTCACTCAACAATTCCTTCGTCCGTTTTTTATACTACAGCTCGAGTCCTTAGGACCATTATTGTATTTGTAATTACTTCCAACTTTCTCCTCTCTTCATTCCTCTTTCGTGTTAACTTATATTGATAACAATACCTTTGGCCAAGAAAAATCTAAAAGGCTATGTCTACAGAATGAATTTAAGGCAAATGAAAGAAACAAGGAATTAAGGAAATTAGTCACTCAGAATCAAGCATAAGGAAAGATAGTTTGGAGAAACATCATCAGCTTTAACATGTCACTGCTGTGAGGAAAAGAAAGGGTAGAAAGAACTAAGATAAGGCATGAAACAAATGTCTTCTAGTCATTTTATATGTGCAATTGTGCACTTACAATGTATATTGCTTTTGTCTTTGTCCAGTGTGAGACATCTTAGTGTACACAATGTTGTCTAACTATTTACAAGTAGGTAAAGTGCATCGATTGCTCTTAACTTTTCAGAAGCATTTTTTATGCACTAGATTTTTGCCCCCAGTGGATGTCAACAAGGCTTCATGCATGCTTTCATGCTTCACACAGAAATCTATTAGCAGGCTGTCAGCAACAATGTGTGTATCACTTGACAATTAAATGTATCTACACCAGTTAGCTATACATAGAAGTCAAATTGCTTAGAGACCATCCATGTGTGTGCACACGCTCTTACCTAGTACAAAGCATTGTTATGGTTTACTTTATATGTTCCTTCCCGACATAAATGTCATTATAAAATGTGCATAGTTATATAAATTAAATGTAAAGAGTGCTACCATGAGAAGCAGCAATTGCAGACATGCTAGCAACCTCCACAGATGCAGAGGATGACACACCTTTTCCTTCTGGGACAGCAGAAGAAACCTGCAAGTTCATAAAGTAGTGTCATCATAGACTATTTAAACCTTGCTTGTTCAATTGAGTGCAATTTGAGAACTCCAAACTTGATAATAGAAAGACATCAATTATTAAACCATAAATGTAAGAGATAATCTCAAAGACCTCCCCTCAGCTTTCACTTCATAATACTAACCTCCCTTGTGGTTAATGTTAGTACGCTTATCTCCCTTATTTTAGATTTCTCTGTAAACGGACAGGGTGGCGCTCATTAGAAAACCATATATTTTGTAGGTTTTCTACTTTTTTGATATACCCCTTGTAATTTGTATACGGGCTTTTGCCCAAATTTTGAATGAAAGCTTTATTATGTTATCTAAAAAAGGGTAGTCACCATTATCCGTGTAAAAGGGAATGAAACAGAACAAATTACCTATATTAGTAGCTAGGCTGGTCTACCAACCTCTACACTGCCAAAACTACTTTGCCGATCCAATGATCATTGAGGCAAGCACCATCAGAGGGTTTGACAGGTCAGAAGGAAATATTGTGTTTAACTGTGAGATCTATTACATTCAAGAGTAATTATTATGGCGTGGTATAATCTTTTAGCTACCAGAAAGTTCAACAAGAAGAAGTTTAATACTAAGATGAAATTATGTTCACATTAAATGGAGACTAGTGTATGTAAGCAGCTCATACTGTAAAGATGTTACGGGAGATGTTACTTATTGTAACGAAGTCTTAGCAAAAATAAACTAACATTATGCTACATTAAAAGGAATACATGGAGTAAACAAACGGAAATAGATTGTATCACCATTAAATGGCAGTGCATAGAAGAGAAACATAAAACTGTCACCTGTAATTTCAGTTATTCAAGTAATAGATATATAGACAGAATAGAAGAAAGCAAGGCAATGGGTAATGGGGTTGGACTGACCAGCAGACTGATACTATTCTCAAAGCGAATGCCAAGCTCCTTCATCAAAACTAGAACTGTGCCAGCAACATATGCAGCCCATCTAAAATTGGACTGAAGTTAGCATAACATAAAGATAGATATTCAAGGAAAATGCAGAATGGGCTATGTTGCTCGGACTCTTCAAAAATCTCAATGGGTGCTAGTTGGATTCTCCAAAAGTAGTGTATTTTTGGAGAATCCGACACGGGTGCGGCATCAAAACTGAAGAGTCCGCGCAACTTAGAGAATGGGAGAATGATAAACCTTTGGGAAGGATCTCGGGCAAAATACTGCCTTGCTTTCTCATAAGTTATAGGCTCATCCCCTTCCAGGAAGTCTGACAAGTCCATGTCAAATGTTGGACCACGGTTGCTCAGTTCTGAACCATATGACACCTATTGTGGGGCAAATTGGTAAAGTTTCAAAAGAATGATAATGACTGCAATCAAAATAGCTAGACCATTGCAATTGTTTAGAGTGCTGATACTGAGAACTTGAATAGCTAGTTTGGTACCCATATAGAAACAGACCAAAACAAACACTTCTGAAAAATCTGTATCACATTTCAAAAAGAGATACGTAATTTCTTCATGTGTGTCTGTAAGTGTGAGAGATTCTAGTACACTCCAAAATTGCACATACGACTTAGTCCTTTTAATTGAAGTTAAAATAGATGAGAACAGCCAACTGCACCGAGTAATCAGCTTACACTAATCATCTACTTTAAATAAGTAACTATAGTGAGATATTCATACAATTTGAAGCACAGGGGTGGGGCCTTGCCCTTTGTCCTGCTGCCGAGCCAGAGCATGCTTCCAAAGCCTCTGTTTGCTGGGGTGAATCTTTTGAACAGCAACATGACAGGCTTCTCTAATTGGCATCTGCAGGAGCAACATAAACGTTTCTTTAAACTTTACTGGACTTCCCTTAACCATTCAACAAGCCTTTTCAGAAAGCTTACATGTCAAGTAAAAGCAAATAATATAACGAGATAACAATCAATAGGCAACACTGAGGCAAACAGAGAAAATTGGAATGTCTCAGTTGTGAAGTAAGAAGGTCAAAGAAGTCAAGAAATTGAGGGAAGTCAAGAAATTGAGGTTTATATGTACAATTAACATATTTTTATTATGACAACAGCCAGATACAGAGTGCATAGCAGTAGACTATTCTGGCATGTGTTTATGCAAAGAAATTGTTAAATGTCATATAAGACTGAAAAGAAAAAAGTAATGATACTGAAATAAAAAGTCCTACTACTTCAAATGGAGCAATGTGTTGATTTTAAATTATATTCAGAATGCAAAAAGGGCATTGAGAGAGCAACTAAGTGGTCAATGAAATAGCAACCATATACAAATCCAAAGCTGAATTAGACAACCTTAGAGAAATGTTAGCTCAAGCTACATGCTTGACTCATTTGTGAGACCATGCTTTGGATGGAGAAGCTAAGAACTTGAACCTATCCATCAGGCAAGTTTGGGATGTCTTGAGACCACTGTTGGTCTAAAAAACAAGTATAGACATCACACAAAGATTTAAAAGAAGTGATGTAGAATACCTGTAAAACAAGGCTTCCAGAATAGTCAGCAATTCCACCCATGACATCTAGCCTTCCAGGTGCTCTTGCCACAAAAATGTCTTCCTATATATAGAAAGTTTAGGCGAGCAAGCCACGTATGACTGAAATCTTCAACAAGATTAGGAAAGTCACCTTTAAAGATTAAAAAGAAATTAAAGGAACAGTGACCGAAGGAAACACACTATATCATGGACATGCTTCGTGTTCACAAGAAGACCCTCTCTCCCCATAAATAGGTTTTAAGACAAACTTCGAGATTCTAGAGATGAAGCAACTTTAGTGGACCAAGGATGTATCAGAATAAAAGGAGTATGTTAATGACACTACACCAAATACATTAGCTCATTCATTCTCCAAAATAACGGGAATGAAACATGATACCTAAAATTAAATCATTTTCCACTTCCAGATGTAGCTAAAAAAAAGATTATACTATCATTATCTTTCCGTTACACAAAGTCTTTCCATCAAAAGGAGACCATCTTATCTTTTAGTTAGAGATAAGATCACTAGTACTATCTTTTTAGTTAAGAGGCAAAATAATACTACTTCCATAAGTTCTGAGTTTGAATTCCCCATTTCTTAAATTAACCCCCTCCTTGTGAAGGGAGAGAGGCTTGGGTGACATGTTGCAGGGTTAAGTCAACCAAAAAAAAATTACATAAGAGAGTTTGGCATGAAATGAAGAAGACCTCCCAATTGAAGAGACCAGCGGCAGCTTTCCGCTCCCTAATGGTGTGCTTTCCTGTTTTTGTTGGGGAATCAACCAAGGCATCCAGTCCTGCCAAGCTCTTCAAGAAACTCAAGGTATCTGACAGACCAAGACAGTCTCCATGGAGAATTTCAAAGTCTTGAGGATATCTAAGGGAAGAAAATCAAAAACATTAACCCCTATTAACACTGTGCGATTATTCTATTAAATGCTGAACAAATGGGATGCAAGAAGAATTACGAGTCCGTTAAAGAGTTGTTTTCAGCTGTTACAGAAGTAGGTGATCCTGTACGAAGACCAAGTTCACTTTCTGCATTTGCATACCAATCTGGAATACAGAGATCTCTTCCGGGAACTCTTTGCAACTGATATCCAAGAACTATGGCATCACGCAGTCTCCTTGGCCCACTTAGCTAAAAGTCATATAATAGCAAATCTTAGTATATATAACTGGGTACAAATTTACTAGTTTAGCTCATGGATAATTCTAAATCAAAATACACAAAATGAAGAATAATTTTATCAGTAAATACAACTTACCTTGTCTAGTGTATAGTTTTTACCATAAGCTGTATCCTGTAAAATGCGAGCTGCAACTTCACCACCATTAATTCCTCCTTCATAGCATGGATTCAGAGTCATTGCACGTTCAAGGTAAGGTCTCCAATGTCCAGTAAGTAAATCCCTTCTGATCATCTCAACACCGCCTTGATAGTACTAATTAAAATTATAGGCTTTAATTACAGTATCTTTACAAAACCTTGAAGTAATAAAGAAACGTAACTAAAGAAAGAAGCTTCTGCCGACATACTTTACCTCAAGCATATTTCTGAGAAATGGTTCTTCATTAAAATAGTCTCTACGGACAAACACAAATGGTAACTTGTAAGCCAGGGCCTCACTGACAGTACCATATCCAATTTTTCCTGGAACAGAAGACTATTTAGAAGGCTTTATTGGAACAGCTTAATTTTCTACCGAGCATTCCAGTAGACAACATGCAACTAACCTAGCATGCAGTCGGATGCTGCCATTAGATCCGGGGTATATGCATCTTTTGCAAGCTTTAGAAAATTTGGAGGTAGCTGCTGGCTCTCAGAGGCACCACAAACCTGAATTCAGACAGGAAAGATGTTAAATTTAATCGTGTAAGTAAATATTGTATGTGCTTAAAAGTTCAAGAGATCATATACCAGACATAACCAACCAGTTGGCAAGGATTCCTCCTTCAACTTCCAACCTGCAGGCTGCAAATGAACATAGGAGCATTATTCTAGTACTGATATGTTAATTATCGGATATTTCTATTAGTGAGAAGAAGATGCATACGACTATATTGGAACGACAAAATTGATATACCTTCTATACTAGATATTTTTTCTTTCATTCTCACTTGTGAGATGCCAAAAATAAGATCTTTTACTCCAAAACCACCCCTTTTATCGTGAATGGTAATGGATCTGAAAAACAATGGAAAAGATAAACTTTCCCAATTAATACAACACTCTTTCTGTTTTAGGATATATCTTAAATTATCTGATACCATTGCATAATTATATCATTTTATACAACTTCCACAATAACTCAAAGTACAATTAACTAACCAAATTAATAATTGATGTTATTTTTCCTAGATCAAATTAACTTTTTAACGATTGTTTTAATATTTTCTTCCACTATTACTTCTAATACTCTAGTTAAACTAATGTCTAAAACTAGTTGAACATTAAACGGGAAAGAGGGACTATGTTTCATCTACAAGTTATTATTATGTTCTCCTTCAACCTGAAAATGTTTTAGGATCATCTTGTTATTGACAACTCTACTCGTTTGTGTTTTTTTTTTGTGGGACGGGTACAATGGTAATATTGATAAACTACTCTTTGTTTGCCTTATCAAACTATATTATTAAATTTTCAAAGTTGCAAATCAAAATCGCTTACTATAAAGCACCAAGACCATGGACTAAACCAACATGGTTGAACCACTCTTCAATATCAAAATTTAAATTAAACAAAGCTAACAACTAAATTCAGGTTGCAGCCAAGGTTTCTTGACAAGTTTTTAATGCTGTTGATGTTTTTACTAGGTGACCTAGTCAAAGAGATCCGTAGTCTCACCTGTCCACCAAAATTCAGAATAACAACCTTCACATCCTCCCCAATTCCAAGTTCTTTCCGCACCTACAACAGTGACAATAAATTAGTGTCTTTAGATACATTTTCTTACAATTATTCTATCTCAAATAAAAAACTGAACATTATGTTACTGACCTCTTTGCGAGACTTGTGCAATCTCCTTACAACCAATGGCACGTCAATTATATCACGAAAAGCAGGCACTGCAGTAATTAAGCAATTGACCTATATAGTTGATGAAGAACAGGAAAACAAATAAAACAACATTTTGGTACGTGGCCCACTAACATACTTGGACAATATCCTGGCAGTCGAATAAGAAATTCACAATGAGAATAGTCCTCTGCAATCTGCATTAGACATAAAGCCACCAAAAAGAAGAGAAATTAACATTTTGGAAACAAACTCTGTAAAACTTGGACAAGGTTCACATCTCACAATTAATCAGCAACCATGACAAAGTTAACAGTGGGAGAGTTATCATAGTGCATTATCAAGCTAAAAAATGAACTGTAGCAATATATGGTTAAGCTCTCAGATCTCACCTGCCACACTATTGACCTATGATTATTTCCAGCTGCCATTACATACTCCGCGTAGATGAAATCCCAGCTACACGGAAAAAATAATGGCAGGTATATAAGGGATATTTATTTAACTTTGATCCACTGATGAATATAATGACAACCAACAAGCAGACATAGTCTATCAATCGCCAGGAATCATCACAAATAACAGCATGATGTTGTGCAACAGCCTATAAAGATTAATCAAACTATAAAATAGTTTTCAGGACTTAAAAGGATCAGGGATATAATCTGGCGTCCCGTTCTAAATCTCAAATCAAAGAAGCATGCGGCGTATTTCACTTGAGCTTTATTTACCTGAACAATTGTTCTATCATTATATACACTCCCATGTCACCCAAAGAAAAAAAGACAAAAGACATGAAGTAAAAAGGGAGTTAGACATGAAAACCTGAAGTTGGTGATACAAACAGATGGAATTCCAGCATCAGCTGCTGCCCTGCAAGCCACTGGAACAACATCTGATACCTGTTTCCAGAATACATAGACATAAACATCATATAGTTCCTCCAAATCCATTGGAGGGACGTAACGAGGAAAGGAAAAAATCACTTTGTGGAAATAAGAGAAAAAAATTCCCCTTCTTAATTGCCGGTTTAACTATGAACAAGCAAGCATATCTATAGTGGTAACACAGAGAGGAGTGGACAAAAGTGTAGTGCTAAGACAATGTCATATATCTCCTAACCCAACCTTCCGGAAGGAAGAAATGATACCTTCCTACATACTTATTCTACAAAACAGCGATTACGTCACAGAAGTAATGCTAAGACAAAGACGTTATGACCGAAAGAAAACAATACTTCTCTATGTTCTTATTCTATTCACTCTTACTTTCCCAGATCTATTTAACACCAGTGACTAGTAACAACTTATTGAGTTAAAGAAGGCCATTAAAGTACTTTTAGTTTGTCCTTGATGAAATAAGATAAGCAATTCTTTTACCACAAAATCTGCCTTGATGGATTTCAGCCACTCCACTTCTGTTGCCAAAATAGATGCACGTGGTACAACTGCAGTCTCAGAATACTGAAGCATAAAAGTTACACATACAATGATTAAAACAGTCAAGCATAATATCCCATCTAGCAGTATAACAAAGAAAAACTACAGTGGAATTATAATCTTCAAAAAAAGGGCCTAAGGCAGCGGGCATACCCTCTCTAGTGAGGCAAGCCGATCCACTGTCAAAGCATCAGCTTGAACTGCTCCACAATCTAACAATACCTGCAACGTGTTATATAATGTTAAAAATAGTAAACAAAAGAACCCATTAAAGAAGTAAATTAGGAATTCTTCAGCGAGGGAGCATGCAATCAACAGACCTTGCGAAGAAAAAGTCGAGGAGATTGTATCTCAGATGTAAAGACAAAGTCAGGTGCACCAGTGACGACATGAACATCATGCCCAGCTAGGATGAGATTTCTAGCGACCTAAGCAGCAGAAAAATCACATTCATTGGGATAGAAATAATTTCCATAATGCAACACAATGAATCAAGATTTAAACCACAACTGACGAGTAGGGCAATTGTACGATCTTATGATGCACCAACAGTATGCAGAATTACACTATGCAATTATCACACTTGAAGGACCAGACGTATATTTAACATCACAACCATTGGGACAGTGGTCTACTACATTCATTTACTACTAACTTAGGATAAGTAGGTTTCTGCACTTTAACAGTGCCATTAATTGTATAAAAATTGCTTCTTTGAATTAATTGCTTCTTTAACAGTGCCTTGGAGTAACTGGTAAAGTTGCTGCCATGTGACCAGGAGGTCACGGGTTCAAGCCTTGGAAACAGCCCCTTGCAGAAATGTAAGGTGAGGCTGCGTACAATAGATCCTTGTGATCGGGCCCTTCCCCGGACCCTGCGCATAGCGGGAGCTTAGTGCACCGGGCTGCCCTTTTTTACCATTCTCCATTTCCCATTTCCCCTTTCCAATATTTTGGTAACTTCTCTAATAAGCACATTGAAGTTAAAACCTGAAATATACATATTCTTTTCGCTTCTGCTAACACTTCCAAGAAACAGCCAAATGAAAGTCACCAATCAAGACCAGTTATTTCTTCCACCTCCACTTTTGTGGTTCACCTTCCTATCTCAGCAACTAAGTAGATAAAGCAATGAAATCGCGTGCAAAATAGTTCTTTCTTGGGACGTCAATAAATTAGCTAAAGAACTCAATTCTGTGATAAGAGAAAGCAACAAGCACCCAACTGACCAATTCTAGAAACAAAGAATCACCCAAAACAAAGATAAGAGTCAACAATCAAGAAAAGTTCTTTCTCCAGCCCCACCAACCAATAATCAAAGTAATGAATCACATGCAAGTGTTTGTTTCTTGGGTCACAATAAGATTGTAAAGAACTTCAATTATGCCCCTTGATCCAGAAAAAAAAATGGAACTTCAAAGAAAATTTATTATCAAAGAAAGCAAACAGATCAAGAACAACCCAAGTTATCAATTAGAGAACCATTTCAGAAACAAAGAGTTACCCCAAAACAAAGAGAAGGGTATTCTCAAGATCACATTTTTAGACTAAGCCAGTTCTTTTTCCACCTCCACCTATCTGGTTCACCTAACTATCTCAGTCAATAATCAAAGTACGGAAATCACATGCAAATGGTTGTTTCTCTGGTCCCAATAAGATTGTAAAGAACTCCAAAACTATGCCCCTTGATCAGGAAAAAAAATGGAACTTCAACAAAAATTCATTATCAGAAAAAGCAACAAGATAAAGAACAACCCAACTGACCAATTACATAACCATTCCAGAAACAAAAGAGAATAGTCAACAATCAAGACCAGTTCTTCTGTCCATCTCCACCTTTCTGGTTCACCATCCTATTTCAATAACTAAGTAGATGATCAAAGTAATGAAATCACATGCAAATGGTTGTTTCTTGAGTCCCCAATTCTGCCCTTTGGAGATCAAGAAACCCAAGTTATCAATTAGAGAACCATTTCAGAAACAAAGATTCACCCCAAAACAAAGAGAAGGGTATTCTCAAGATTACATTTTTAGACTAAAGAAAGACAAAAAAAGGGCAGCCCGGTGCACTAAGCTCCCGCTATATGCAGGGTCCGGGAAGGGCCCGACCACAAGAATCTATTGTACTCAGACTCACCTTACATTTCTGCAAGGGGCTATTTCAACGTCTTAAACCATAACCTCCTGATCGGCAGCAACTTTACCAGTTACTCCGACCTCCCCTTCACACTAAAGAAAGACAAGAAATGAATAAAAAGGTACCTCAACAACCCGAGTGGCATGTCCAAAACCATGCCCAGTTACATAGTAAGCAAATACAAGAGGGCGTTTCTTGAACTCCTCAACACTTGCAGTTCCCATTTTCTTGATTTTTCTCTTCAAATTCTTCAACCCCACTAAGAAAAAAAGCTACAACATAAGTTTTTCACACGCAACTTCACGCTTGTTCTCTATAGGGTCTTTCACTATTTTGTATAGTAATAGTGGGGTACAACAAGATTACTTGTTGGGGGGTGTGATATTGATGAATTCACATCAGCTGACGCTCTCAGCCTTATCCAGGGCAGTTATTAATGATTCATAAAATCCGTTTGAGCGAGTCCAAATATTATGGGATTTGTTTGTACCTATCTGAAAAGGGAAGGGTTCGGTATTTTTTATTTGGAATAGAATCAAATGATACTCAAATGATTCCATTATTTGAAACGGACTTAAAAGAAAAATAGATCTAAACTAAAGGTCAAACACATTGTTAGTTTTTTAAACTTGGCACGAATTTTCACTGTGGCACCTAAGGAGATGTTCATTTTTAACACCTAAACTACTGTTTCAATGTGTCATTTTGATATTTTTTGCTTACATGACAAAGTGAGTAAATCACACTCACTAGTAGCGCGTGGAAGACTAGTTTACTCCATTGACACATCGGAACGGTAGTTTAGGTGTTTAAAATGAATAACGTCTACTTTAGGTGCCAAAGTAAAAGTTCGTGTCAAGTTTAAGAGTCTGGCGATATGTTTGGCCTTAACTAAAATATTTTTTTATCTTTTTATATAATCATATTTGTTATAAGCAGACAGTTTACAAGTAGCTCAAGCATGCAACTTGTAAGTAACATTTGATGATACAAATGGCAAGCATCTCATGAGACACATTGCGTGCATACAGAAAGACACTTAACGGCTATACAACGTGACACGTGTCACAACACTTGACATGCAGCATGACACGTGTTGTGCCTTGATTCAATTTAATATTTCCCTTTCTTTACAAATAGTTCATTGTGACTTTTTTATATGTAAATCAAGTTTGAAAGAAATAATATCTCCTTACTCTCTTTTTCCGACTTCTTTAGTTATATTACTTATCTTGTAATTTCGTAATTCTATAACACTATTAGCACAATTTTAATTTCCATGAGTCAAGTTTCAATTTCTATCATCCACAAAGTATGATTATCTCTTACTACATTTTCTTCCATCCTAATATCTTGTTTGCACACAATTTAATTGCATCACATCTATATTGCACAAATTATTGGTACATATGCATATTATAAGTGATTCAGATTATATGTCAGCCAACGTTTACGTGACTTTGGTTATGTGAACTGATCTGACAAGTCATATATATGAAGCACGTTTTTAAAATATAAAATTATTTTGCTGGTGTCAAAATAAATATCGTTTACGCTGTCATTTCTTATTATTTCTAACTATAGTTGTTTTCTTTTGATAGTTATTAACTATTTTGAGTTTGTGGCATTTAACATATTCGAAAAGAATTAAAGATGACTAATAAGTCCTTCTCTTAAAGATTAAAGATGATAATTCCTAAAAATGAAAGATATTTCCCCAAAATATTAATTTTAAAACAGATGACTAATAAGACTTCCCTTATGTCTTTGTGACGATCAATACTTTTTGATCATGTAATTGCGATTTAATTTAGCTTTTCATTTAAAAAAAAATTAAAAAATCAAGAACAACAATCTCAATGCTTCAGCAAAATCACAACTTTTTATCAAGTGTATATACTAACAATTTTTTTATTTAATTTCAACTATTTCTTACTTATTTAATAATTTCTGTTTGCTATGCTATTCTCTAAGTTCAAACAAGAAATGTTGATTTTTTTTTAAAAAAAATTGTGTTTTGTTTAATTGGTTTAAGTTTTAGGAGAGTAAAAAAAATCTTCTAATAGCAGAAAGACAGGAGTATGATAAGTAATTAGACGTAATTCAACTCTTTAACTATTTTGAGTCTGCATAATTTTCTTTGGTTAAATTTACTTATTAAATTTTTTTGAGATTAAGATTATTATCTTCCAAGTTAGCACTTCATCTCAATATTATTAAAATATAATTTAAGTGGACAAACATCAGATCTGTTAATTTAAGGAATAAAGATCAGCCAGTCCATTAATAGTAATAGTGAATTTATTCCCATATAAAGCTATGGAGTATTTTTAGTCCTTATCTTTTAAATTATGGAGGATTATTGTATTGGATTGTGTTGTTAGTTTAAATAAAAATTTATTTTAATTATTATTTAAATTTTATTGTATTTTATCATTAAATTCATCGTTATGTATAATGAAAGTCCTATTTTATGTAACGATCCTTTTTGTGAGATCACTCGTTACCTTATTTTTTTCTCTATTTTCTTTTTATTTATTATCTAATAATCTTATTTATCATTGACCCTACCTTTATTTTTATTTTTATTTTATAATAGGTCTATCCATACTAACTTTTCTTGTAGATTTATCCTTCAAATTACTGATATGTAATATTATATACCAACGAAAGATGACGCGGTTATCAAAATAATATAGTACAATACAATATAACATAATATAATACATTATAAAACGATATATAACTACCGTCAAAACAAGGTAGATGATAGTTTACGTATTGTGATATGTCGATCCTTTTGTTCATATTTCCAAATAGGAAAGACGTGCCAAATTAATTAGGTGCATTTGTTTATTTTGCTTGATTTGGTTATATCTATTTATAGCATTTAAATCATGCTATTAATCACCATAAGTAGATGAACGTTAGACAATGTTAAATTTAAGATTTGATTGCCTTAATTGATTAATCTATTTTTATAAATATAAAGGCTGAAAGAAAAGCAGAAAATTTAATTACTTGTTAAGTGCCATTGTATCCATTCTTCACTTTATTATTTTCACAATTTATCGATCTAAAAAGACAGAAAATAATTATAAAAAAAAGTGTCATAATTAATTGTGAATTGGATGCAATAAATCATCTCTTATGGAATTTGTATTTGAGAAAATGCGCAAGGCCAATCAAAGCTTGGGGAAAATAAAATAATTTTCTCTACAAAATGCTATTGTGAACCTAAGTTGAGCGAACCAAAATATCTTATTGGTTTAGCATATTTAAAAATCGAAAACTGATAAATCAAACCAATAATACATAATCAAACCGAACTGACCGTTGCACACCCCTAATCATGCATGTGTATACACCACATCTATTGTAACGAGGATTTGAGTCCATGTCGCCACACAAGGTGCGGAAAAAT
Organism: Capsicum rhomboideum; assembly: GCA_031232105.1. Taxonomy (NCBI): domain Eukaryota; kingdom Viridiplantae; phylum Streptophyta; class Magnoliopsida; order Solanales; family Solanaceae; genus Capsicum; species Capsicum rhomboideum. The sequence goes on from CP124718.1 coordinate 2,427,832, forward strand.
AATGATTTTTTAAGGAAAAGTAGCAAAATCTCTATGTATAGATGTGTTTTGAAACTTTGGGTATAATTCAGGAGGTATTTATGTTTCGGAAAAGGGACAAATATACCCCCCTAACTATGATAAATGATACGTATATACCCTCTGTCATACTTTGGGTATACATATACCCCTACCGTTAATGAAAGGGTACGATATGCCCCTCACACTAACGGTAGGGGCATATGTGTACACAAAGTATGACGGAGGATATATTACGTACCTTTTATCATATTTCGGGGGTATATTTGTCCCTTTTCCATTTATGTTTTTCACTATAAACGAAGGATATTTTTCCAAAAATATTTATTTTCCTAAACAGATGATTAATAAGTCTTCCCTTATGTCTTTATGACGATCATTACTTTTTGATTATGTAATTGCGATTTTATATATAAATTTAGCTTAACATAAGAAAAGTTTAAGAACAACAATCACAATTTCTTCAGCAAAATCATAACTTTTTATTAAGTATATATACTAATATTTCTTATAATTTTTTCATTTACTTTCAATTATTTCTCACTTATTTAAGAATTTCTATTTGATAATATTGTTATTCTCGAAGTTCTAACAAGAAATGCTGATTTTTTTTAAAAAATTGTGTTTTGTTCAATTCGTGTTGAGTAAAAAATCTTTTAATAAGGGAAAGACATGAAACATGATAGTAATTAGATGTAATACAAACTCTTTCAACTATTTTGAATCCGTGTAATTTTCTTTGGTTAAATTTACTTAATTTTTTATTTTTTTTTGAGATTAAGATTATTATCTTCCAAGGTAGCATTTCATCTCAATATCAGAATATATTTTAAATGGACAAAAATCAAATGATCTTGCAGATTTGTTAATTTAAGGAACAAATCTCAACAATCCATTAATAGTAATAGTGTATGTTTGGTTGATTGTTACATATTATATCAGATTGCGCTGTTAGTTTAAATATAATATTAATCGTAATTATTATTTAAATTTTATGATATCGTATCAATAAATTCATCGTTATGTAAAATATAATGACCGATTTGGTGTAATCGCGTCATTACCTTATTTATTTCTCATTTTCTTTTTATTTATATCTAATAGTTTTATTTTATCATTCAATATACCTTTTTATAATTAATAGTTCTACTCCATACTCTACTTTTCTTTTAGATTTATTACCGATGTATAATATTATATACCGATAAAAAAAAACACAATTATTAAAATATAGTACAATACAATACACTACAATACAATCTAATACGATACATTATGAAATGATACGTAACCACCATCCAAACAAGTTACATGATAGTCTACGTCGTCTCTTTTGTTCACATTTCCGATTTGGAAAGACGTGCCAAAGTAATAGGTGCATTTGGTTTATTTTGCTTTATTTGATTATATATACTTATAGCATTTAAATCGTTCTACTAATCACCATAAGTAGTTGAGCGTTAGAAAATATTAAATTTTATGTCATAAATCAATATATGAGTATTTTTCCTTCTGTTTTTTAGCAGGTTTAATTCATGTCATAAATCACTATAAATTAAAGCTTTAGGAAGTTTGTAGAGTATAACGAAATACATTGTGATCGGGGAATAATGAAATTTGGTACCGTCAAAGGATGTAGTGCAACAAATGCGTCTCTTCCTTCTTCAATCAGAGGTTTCAATTTCGAGCTTAAGTATGCAATTTTTTTTTGGGTAGGAAACACTCACCTTGAATGGACCTTAAGTGGCACGAATCAAATTGATTGGGCTAGCTCCAATACAAATATCGTACACCAAATAAAAACCAAATAAAAAAATCAAAAAGAGAAGAAGTTGGGCAAGAAGACCTCATATCATATATTCTAGAATTCCATAATTTGGATTCAAACTTACAAGGATCATTACGTCCAGAGTCAGACAATAAGATAAAAATAGACAAAACTGAAAACTTAAAGGACCATGTGAGTTAAGAAACTCTATGTGACCAATATGGATTGTGGTGTAGTGGTGGGACTACTCCATCCTTAATCAGAGGTCTCGGGTTCGAGTCTTGGGTATGGAGAAAATTCTGTTGGGAGCGCCACCTCCAGAATGGGCCCTGCAGTGTGCGATTCAGATTAGTCGGGGCTCCGATGCGGGTACGAAAACAAAAAAAAAAAAAAAAATCTCTATGTGGCAATATAGTAATATTTTCAAAATAGAGGGTTAAAACGCTAAATTTTTGGTTTATTATTTTCCCCATTTCAAAGTCGTTTTTAGTTGGGAATGGATTTGTTAGGAATGTGTGGTTATGGTTGTTGGTTTAGGCGCCATTTTTTGATAGTGAAACTGAAAGTGGAAAAGCTAAAGCTCAGCCAGCAACAATGGCTGTTTCTATGTTCATTGCTACTAACAGCACTGTGAAGTTCAACTTCCCAATTGTAATGAAGGTGCCTATTGAATCCTTTCGTGGTTTCTCAAAGCCTGTCCGTTGTTTTCCGGTAGAACAGCAGGTATTCAGCATTCGATATATATATATATATATTTATATATATAGTTGTGGACGTATACTAAAAATAGTTGTCAAACTTTACTTGTCCAACTGTGTTTTGAATACAAGTACCCTATTGCTCAAAGTCGTTCGAGCTTTTCCTAAGAGTATGACATGGGTTACTTCAGTGCTATAGCGCGTGGTATTCGAACATATGTGGGACGATACTCAACTTAAGTACTAACAATGCTAACATTCTAACACATATTTTTGGGAAATTAAATACTGCAATTGTTGATTCATAAGGAATGAGGTTCTTCTGGATATTTGTATTCTCTTGTGGGATTTTCTTAGACCATTTCTTCCATCCTACACTGATGTGCCTGCAGCTATTGTCTGCAATGTAATGTCACACACTTCTTTCTCTTTTACTTTGTCAGTGTAATTGCTACAACTCTAACCAAAAGCTATATTTTAGTAGTCAAGCTATCACCAATATAAGTTATTTTCTGTTTTTATAGTAGGTTTATTATCCACCTCTGAGTGATTGTGCCTCCTACATGTTGAGGTTTCCGTAATTATCACGAACATGCATCCACATTACCATGTTTCCCTGCTTAAGAATCTACTTTATTGTTGGAGATAGATCTGATCATTTTTCCTCTTCCTTTCCTCCGTCTTTCTTCACTCGCTTTTCCAATTCTGCTTCCTCTGAACTTTTGATATCAACTTCTTTATCTGTTCTGATTTAACAGAGAATGCCCATTCATAAACACTTTAGGATCAGCCTAGCCTGGGTTCGTCCCTCGTTTATTTCCAAGTTTAGGACTTTTTGTTCATTTATCTTCCAGCAACGATAGTCAGACTTGAGATGTAGAGTAGTCATAGTGGATGACTCACAAGGTATGTCATATATGATTTTTAACAATTTTGACACTAATGGGGTTGCTCTAATGTATTAAAGTAGGCATACCATTTAATCCTAACTATGACTGTGTTGCTAGTAAATACATGAAGAATCTTTTTTACACTACAAGCATGTTACAAAATTGTAGAGAGTACTTTATCTAATTGTATGAACTTTTATTTTATAAAGGTAAAGTTGTATTACTCAGCAATGAGGTTTTGCTGGCAACTACCAAAAGATTTACATCTATGACCAAAACAAAATCAAGAAAGATATTGCTAGGGAAGCAATAATATCTAGAATCTTGTCCAGCATCCTCTATACCCTTCTCTTTACACCCAAAACAGAAAGTCTTCATATAATACCATTTAATCTCTTGTACTGATTCTGAAGTATTTTCAAAACACCTCTTGTTTCTTTCTCTCCAAATAGTCCACCAAATACACGATGATATCATGTTCCACTACTTCTTCTGGCTCTTACTCCCTCTTTTTTTTTTTTTTTTTTTTAAGAATAAAATTGGTCTCCATACTCGTACAAATTAAGAAATACTAGTTCAAATGCGCAGCCGCTATATTCGCATAACAAACAAAATTAAAAACTCAAGTTTGGATAATCATTCCAGCCAAAGAAAATACAGAATGCCCTATTAGTCGATTCTTTAGATTAGTCTATTCTTCATCAGTCAACAAAGATTAGTGTTTTCTTCATCAGCATATTCACCTTTTGTGCTTCCTAGCATAACTCTGATTCCCCAAAAACTTGGACTCCATCTTGGTCAAAAAGACCAAGCATCAGCTGGATCGACTGGCTCTGGTGGATCCAAAGGTGTTTTCTCCTTTTTTGAAACAGCAACCAATACCTTAGCCTCCTACAAAATTTTCCAGATCCAATGCTGCTTTCTCCAACCTTTCTTTAAATTGATTTTGCAATATAGCCAACCTTTGTTCCCTTTCTCTGAGTTCTTTCTCCCGTTCATCACGGTTCATCATTTGTCGAATAACAATAGCTTCAGAATCAGTAAATTTAGCGGTATTTGCACTCTTATCCAGCTTTATACGATCATTGAGGTACTCAATCGAGGCGCCCCGAAAGGGAAATCACTGTCAAGTTACGAGTCCATTCACTCTTTATCTGTTCCATAGTGATAACTCTCTCCTTAACCCCCTCTCCCCACAGAAACTGCCGCCTTTTGTGATCTATCTCGACGTACTTTTTCACGATTTGGTCAAAACCTTTACTCTCGCGTAAAACTTTGTCTTTTCTCTCCTCACCCATTAACTGAGAAGATCTGATCTGATGTATGTTCTGGAATGGTCCACTTTGTGTGTGTGAGGTTTAGAAAAATGACCCCCTCTTCTTTGCAGCTGCTCGTGTGGTCACCAGCGATGTGAAGCACCTCACCTTATTTGGCACCTTGTTCTTCCATACCCCCTGGAAGTTCTTCACTTTCCTCTTTTACAGTCTGCTTACCGATAGAATACCATCAGGGTTATGCTTTCATTTCATGTCATCAGCTTCCAAGTTTGTGTCTTTAAAGCTATTCAGCACTAGTAGCATCTCAACTACTCTTCCTATCTCCTAATCATTCGGTAGCCTTCTGAAGCTAAGATTCCTGGTCACGAGCTATGTGAAGCACCTCACCTTATTTGGCACCTTGTTCTTCCATAACCCTTGGAAATTCTTCACTTTCCTCTTTTACACTCTGCTTACCGATAGAATACCATCAGGGTTATGCTTCCATTTCATATCATCTGCTTCCAAGTTTGTGTCAGCCATTCAACACTAGTAGCATCTCAACTACTCTTCCTATCTCCTAATCATTCAGTAGCCTTCTGAAGGTAAGATTCCATCGAGTGACCTTTCCAAAAATGAACTTTGACCCTATTCCCCACTTTGTACACAATGTTGCTATGTAATTGACTCCACATATTTCTAATAGTTCTCCACATGGAGACACCATATGTACTGCTTAACATGTTAGAGCACCACGGGCTAATCTAACCATATTTGCTAGAGATAACTCCTTCCACAAAGCTTGATTCTCATTACCAAACTGTAGAGCCATTTTTCCAGCAAACACCCCAAGTTCTTGATCCCCAAGCCCCCTGACCTTCTGATTGTATGGACTTTTCATGTACCGCTAGAAAATTTATTCCCAAATTTGCATTCTTTCCTTGTCATTAGTATTAACTTACCCGTCTGTAGCTTTCCTTGTGCATTGCTTGCCTCGCCTCATTTACAAAATAATTGGTTAATAATATTTTGTCCTAACTATTCTTTAAGTTAGATATTTATAAGGGTGTCTTGATAAAATTAGTGACCTAAAGTAAAATTTTAATGGGAGGTCTTAAGCCTATACAAATATGCGGGACGTGAGGATTGCTCGGTTAATTTAGCCCACTATCCTTCAATTGTGGTGAACGATTAAATCTCATTAAGTATTAAATGACATTAAGTCTTTAGCTATCCCCACATAATAATATAAAATTAAAGACTAATTCTAGTTAATAGGATGTTAGATATGTGTTTGCAATACATTACCTTGGATATTGTTGTAAAGACTTTATTTGTTGATATGAAGATTTAAGTTATTTAATTCAAAGTTCTAAAATATTTTTCTCAAAAGATAGATAGTTTTTCTTTCTTTCTTTTTAAAATTTTGAATCTTTTTTTAACAATCTTCAGTATTGTTTTAACCGAAATAAAATTATGAAATTTTCACCATTAAAATTTTTTGGGACCTTAATATTTTGGAGGCCTAAAACAAACGCTTTACTAGCCTCATCCTTCAGAAATTTATCGTGCCAACTCCTCTTCCTGAGGCTACTATCTATCTCTTAGTGGTATCGTTGAGATACAGAGACAGAAGAAAACGAGGGAAACCTGTGCATTCTCTCATGGGATTTCGATTTACTTTTTACTGTAAAATTACTTTACCGTGATTACTAGTTTTGGTGCAGATATAACGTGAATGCTTCGTAACGATCCTCTAAATTTCTTCGGTACATCATTAGTGTGGAGAAAATGCTCAGTACTCTAGTTAGGAAACAGACTTCTATTGGACCATTTCTTGTATAGAGTAAATAATTTGTTGATACTTCAGGAAAATCCTAAAGGGAAGTCTTGGAGTAATCGGTAAAGTTGCTTCCAGCTAAGATATGCTATCTTCCTTTTCTTCAAATTTTCAACCGTAAGGATGATCCCCCTTGCGGCGAACTAGGTGAAAGAACGTATATTTCTCAGAGCTGTGGGAATCCATACTGATAGATGATAGAAATCTCTGGTTTCCTTCTTAATAACATGTGATTTTCATTCCTTATCCAAATATCTTGATACAATAATGTAATGTGCTTCTATTTGGACCCTCTTAGAAATCTCTAACTCTTTACCTGCCCTGATTTCAATTGAAAGGTTGAGGCAGGAATCTTGTGTGAGCCTTGTGGTGGCACTGGATGGCTGCTCTGTGATTTTTGTAAAGGTCAGAAGACCAATGTGAAATCTGAGACTAGCAAAATTTATCGTCGGTGTCCATCATGTAGAGCTGTAAGTGTCTCTTTCTACTCTATATTTCTGCTTTGGACTGTTTTTCTTGAGTCGAGGATCTATTGAAAACCACCTCTCTACCTCTGAGGTAGGGTAAGGCTTGGGTATTCTTTATCCTCCCCAAACCATGTTGTTACATTCCTATATTAATTCTAGTGGAGTTGGGAGGATTTTTGTTTTCTGGAGCTGGTAGGAATATTAATCATCTCGCATCGCATTATTTTTCCATGGAAGATAGTCACATTGATTAATGTTTTAGACATGTTAAATTTTAAATAAGAATTCCAATAATTTTTTTCTTTATGCTACTGCTGCAGGTTGGGTACTTATTGTGTTCCAAATGCAAAGTTTTCAAATGTGTTACCTTCCCAAATGATGAAGATGGCGAGGTTCTCAGTTTTTGAACTTGCAAATTCATCTCATTTGGTGTCTCCAATATTCATCTTGACTAATTATCATAGATAAAAGAAAATTTACTGACTTGCAAGTTCATCACCATGCATGCATATGTAATTTTTCCTGATAAATTTGTAATCAATGACCAGAAAAAAGGAGAAATAAAACAGTTCAGAAGTACAATTCTTTGAGATTTCAGGCATTATTATATATAAGATGTGTGTACTGTTATGAATGGGCCTGGATCAGAATTATTGGAGCAGCCCAATATCAAATTAAGTGGCTATGTTTGAGATTCGAGTTGATAAATAGGACACTGTGGGAAAAATAGGGGCATGGACTATTGTTGAAGAGTCTGTATTTCCTCATCCCCGCTTTCTCTGTTCGTATCATCCCCTTCTCTTCTTCTATGGTTCTCATCTCCCTTCTATTCCTTGTTACTATTCTCCGTTATCCCCTTCTATTACCTTAGTTTATCGTAAGCTTTTCATTGTAATAGTTAGTTTGAGCCTTCAATCAAAGATATTAGTTTTCTGTTGTTGTTGAGCATTTAAGTGTTCACATCATGAACATAAACTTCCATAGTCTTCCAGTTATTTTCCTCCTCCGTGTTATGATCTTGTGTGGCGCGAGAGGAAAGTGGGGGATAACGCGATTCGATCTAATAGCCTACCTATCGGATGCTAATAAAAGAGAAAGCTTTTGCATGAACTCATCATCTGATACAGAACCAATGCGAGAGGGAGAACAAAATACGTTTTCCTTTTATATGTTATCGTCCAATCAAACAAATGGGTATAATGAGAAAGTCTTACTGAAGACAAAAGGATGTGAGGATTCAAAAATGTGTGCTTGAGATGTCTTTTCTATTTTGGTTACTTTTAAAATTTTAGTTGTTATTTAGGTTCCGGACTCTAATACATATTCAACCACTTTAACTTACCACGATAATTTATTTAGACGTTCGAATTAAACTCTATTTTAATTGAACATCTTGATTCTAATAAAATATTTTAATTAAACATTTTTAATTTAAATTGTAATTCGCTTGTGTTCTCATCGGTCTATTAGTAAATTTAGTTAATAGATTATTTTGTTTTAATTATACGCATTCGCTTGTCCTATTCCTTTAATTATTGTTTATCTGCATTTCTACGAGAAATTATTTTCAAACTCAAATCATTTCTAATTACGTTACAATAACTTTAACCCTTACCTCTCCCATTTTTTCAATTTTTGTTGGTAGAAATATTTTTTTTCTTTTTTCCTTTTTTTTTTTGGGCTTGAACTTGAAGCTTGTGCAGGGTGACATTACAATTACGTAGAATTTTATTTAATTTGGAGCTTTCAACAAAAAAGGGCAACTCGGTGCACTAAAGTTATCGCTATGAGCGGTGTCCGGGGAAGGGCCCCACCACAAGGGTGTATTTTACGCGGCCTTACCTTGCATTTCTGCCAGAGGCTGTTTCCAAGACTTGAACCCGTGACCTCCTGGTCATATGACAACAACTTTACCAGTTACTCCGAGACTCTCCTTCAATTTGGAGTTTTCAATATCGCTTCAATTCTTTAAGACAAAAAAGAGTTAATGTTTCCGTTTCAATCTATTTGTCTTAATTAGTTATTATTTAGACAATTAAAATATATACTTTTTTTATAATATTTTTATGAATACCTTCTAAATATTTTGAATTATTAACTATTATGACTTATACAATTTCCTTTTATGTAATATTTGAATATGCAAATTTTATTTCCAAAAAATTAAAGATTTTATATCTGCATTCACATCAACTATTAGTTAGTTTCTCTCTCGTATTCCAAATTAAGACAAACAAATTGAAAGAAAGAAAGTATTAATCCGCCAAGCAAAATATATTACTATATATAAAACTAATAGTAACAAAATACCCGCCAAACATGGAGCTCCCTTCAAACATTAACTACACTCAAAATCATTTTCATTCTTTTAATTGCACCTTTTGAATTGGAAATTTGAGAAATGTGTTCTCCACCAACAACAATAATGGAGAAGCATCATGGACCACCATTGAATAAGTTGATAGCTGTGGCTATAGACAAAGATAGAGGAAGCCAAATTGCTCTAAAATGGGCTGTTGACAATCTTTTAGCCAGGGGACAGACTGTTATGTTGATCCATGTCAAAGTTAAAGCATCTCAATCACCCAACAGTAAGTCTGTGTTTGATTTTGTAGAAATTTATATGACAATATTTGACTAGAATGTGAATTGTTGGGATCACCATGTCTTGGATAAATGTTGTAGGAATTAACTTTTGAAGTGGATTGACAATGTTAGATTTTTGTTGAGTAAGGTTTACCAAGTGAGATAGAGGTTTAGGTGTATATGTGCTGAAACAAAGTGAACTAAGAAGTATGATACATTGTTATGAGGTAGAAGTAAGGTGTAGACGTACACAACACCCTCCCCAGACTCCGCTTGTGAGATTTCACTTGGTATGTTGTTGTTGATACGTTGTTATGAGGTAGAAGTAAACGTAAACAACACCCTCCCCAGACCTCACTTGTGAGATTTCGCTTGTTATGTTGTTGTTGTTGATACATTGTTATAAGGCATGTTATAAGGTAGGAGTAAGGTTTGCATACACACCACCCTCTCTAGACCCCTCTTGTGAGATTTCACTTGGTATGTTGATGTTGTTGTTGATACATTGTTATAAGGCATGTTTTAATTGAACACCGTTTTTGTTGCATATTGGTTAGACCTTAAACCCTGCTAAAGATGGCTGATGCAGTTGGATCCTTAAACAGGAAGAGTCAACATGTAGTTTAGCCGTAGTATTTGTTGAATTTCCCTAATATCATAACTGATGTACTTTTGCATATCAGGATTAAACCAGAATGCTAGCGATGATGGATCTGGAAATACTGAATTGGAACCACAGTTGAAAGAACTCTTTCTTCCTTACCGAATATTTTGTTCACGTAAAGATGTTAGTATTCAATCTCGAAACTTCAAATGAATTCCTGATGAACTCGCAAAACACAGTTTGAGAATCAATCTTTGGCATTTAAAATTGTTTATTTTCATAGACATTTCCTTCCTCAAACTTTCTAATATACATTCTTTGCATCGATAAATAACAGATTCAATGTTATGCTGTTGTGCTAGAGGATTCCGATGTGGTCAAAGCAATCACTGAATATATTAACCGAACATCAATAGATGTACTAATTCTCGGTGCAGCTGCAAAAGGTGGCCTTCTCAGGTATGACTCTTCCTATGCATCGAGGTTTCTACTTGTTGGAAAGGGGCTAAAAACATTGAAACGGAGGGAGCAGTAGATATGATGTATCTCTTGAATGGAGGCATTACCTAGATCAGTAACTTGTAGTATTTGGATAGTCATAGTTTCAGTTAATTCGAAGCTATATTTGTTACCTGACCATTGGAATGCACACATTTGATTCCAAAGCTATATCGGAAGTTTGTGAAGAAGAAAAGCAAAGATTCGCATCTGCATTTACATATTTGTGTTTAGTCATGTCTGTTGAGGAGCAATATTAATTGCATTATTCTGATAAGGGTCGTGTTTTAGCTATGCGTTTATATTTGGAACAAAAATAACATCTTCAGAAGGTCTAATTACAGTAGCCTTTCTGCACAGAAGATTTAAAATCAAAGATATTCATGGAAGCGTTGTAAAAGGGGTTCCCGATTTCTGCACTGTGTATGGTATCTCCAAATCTGGAAAGATTTCATCTACACGATATGCTGCTCGCGTCGCACCAGATATCCACCCACCACGTCACCAGTTCATGCAACGAGCCAACGCCAAATCTAATATTGTGATTTCTAGTCTGATTGCTGCCCAAGAGAAAACTACTGAAGAATTGAACAACATGTCTGTCTTGCTAGCTCAGAGGGAATGTGAGATAGCTGTGTTACAAGCACAATTGCAACAGGCCTCTCAGGGCACAAGTAGCGGACCAGGTGCCATGGAGGAACTACAGGCTGAAAATGCTCAGCTTACGACTGAGACAGCCGTGTTACAAGATCAATTGCAACTGGCCTCTCAGGGAACAAGTATGGAACCAGGTGCCATGGAGGAACTACAGGCTGGAAATGCTCAGCTTATGACTGAGACAGCCGTGTTACAAGCTCAATTGCAACAGGCCTCTCAGAGCACAAGTAGCGGACCAGGTGCCATGGAGGAACTACAGGCTGAAAATGCTCAGCTTAAGGCTGAGACAGCCGTGTTACAAGCACAATTGCAACAGGCCTCTCAGGGCACAAGTACGGGACCAGTTGCCATGGAGGAACTACAGGCTGAAAATGCGCAGCTTAAGGCTGAGACAGCCGTGTTACAAGCTCAATTGCAACAGGCCTCTCAGGGCACAAGTACGGGACTAGGTGCCATGGAGGAACTACAGGCTGAAAATGCTCAGCTTAAGACCGAGATAGCGGGTCTCAAGAAACAAGTGGAGGACCTGACTCAGCAAATGCTAAGTGATCAACGAGCTTCCATGAAACGACTTGACCAGCTTCTCTTCAAGCCCTAATCCGACTGCTGTTCCCCTCTGCATGTCGTCTTATGCTTCTATAGCTTACTCTGTACCCAGAGGCGTATCTAGGATTTCGAGAGAATGAGTGCACTATTATGAAAAGGTGGATCTAACATATAAATTTGATCATTTGACCTTTAGGTTCTTATCATTGAACCCGTTGAACTTTTAAAATTATAGGTCCAAAATTAATTCTTATCTTTAAAAATAGTGATTATATATATAACTATATTTTGTGTCAATGATATTGAGATCGGTTGGATCCATTGATTGTATGCAATATCATGCACTACTACTAATTTCAATTTACACATTTGATTTAATTATGTAAAAATTCTACAGTGTTAAAAAAAAATCATTAGCAGCAACAATATACACTAAACATCAGAACAAATTTTCTTATTTTGTTTCTGGTTCTTTAGGCTTGTAAACAGCTTCCAAACATACTTTAGCTCTATGTACCTTTGACTTAAAGGTAAAATGTGCGAATCGAGATTAGTCGGGCGCTAATGCGAATACTGGACACCAAGCGAAAAATAAAATAAAAAAGAAAATTTTCTAAAAGTAACTTGTTCTGATCTTATATGTTCCTCTCATTAAGACCCTGAGAATCATGTTAAATGGAGCTCTAGTAAAAAAAATTGCAAATATGCTATACTACAAAGGCAAGAAGCTAACCTTTTATCAAAGAGACAACAATTTATATTTATGTATACTACCAAAAAAAAAGAAAAAGTTTTCCCTACTTGAGTAGTATAATTTTTTGGAATTGAATCTCCTTCCTTACCTTTGACTTCACCATTAATATCCCCAACCCCCGGAACCGGAAAAAAGAAGCGGTTTTTCGTGCAACTTGTTCATAGTGCAGGTCCCACTTGTATATTGTATTTGGCTAAATAAGCATCAATAGGTTGGTCAATCCCTCCGTATTGGTGATGGTTGAAGCCGATCCTCTCCTTGGTAGTTCACCTAGTGGCTAATCTCAAGTCTCTTCTCTCGACCGGATGGGCTACAGGCAAACCAAAAAAAAAAAAAAAGCACTAAAATGATAGTAACATCAATATTAGGAATAAAATTTTGAATAAATTTGGATATATTGAAAGAATAAAATAAAGATTTAGGATATTGCTAACCTGATATGTACATCATGTGAATATGTGATATAATTTTTGGTTTTGCCGTACGTACCTTAAGTTTTAATTGCTAAAAACTTATTTACATCATGATTCATGTGTGTTTATACCAAATTAAATTAATTTTATCATGATTAAATGATTTAACAAGCAAAGCACGCTTATGTATAAACACATGTCATGCATTTATTGGTTTGATGCAAACACTTGGAGCGGATACGCTTTTATTATTTTCTGTTAATTATATTAATAATAAAAGTATTTCAAATGAAAAGAGGTGTCTTTATGAAGAGGTCCCTTTTAGTGTAAGGTTGTGTCCTTTCATTCATTGGTTACCATATGTATTTAAACCAAACCTCTTATGATTTCTAAAAAAACTTTTACAATGTATCTTTTACAGAGCTTTCCCCAAAGCTTTTCTTCTTCCCCAAAAGATCAAGTCCTGACTTCTTGCTTTCCAGAAGAATTTCTTCACTATTTGCTTAGTGCAGAATTCAATAGGCTTGTCATATCCACTAAGATTATTTGCATATAATCCTATAACAATCTCGCAGAGGAGAGGGAGCAAATATCATTTTTAGAAAAGCGTTTCGGACGTGTTTCAATCCTTTAATTCTGAGTTCTGTGTTCGTTGTTCGGATTATTAAGCCTTCATCTTTGTGTTCTTCTTCATATATTTTGTGTTCATGGAACATATTTTCCAACATTTTCCACTTATAGTGTTCAATAAAAGAGAGTTTTCACATGGGCTCATCATCTGATGCAGAACCGATGCAAACACATTGATATAATGGAAAGTCGTACTGAAGGCAAAAGGATTAGAGGGATCAAAAAATGTGTGTGTGGTCCTTTTTTTTGGCACCTTGAAGAACAAAGCTAAAACAAATCACACAAAATACTCTTTAGCTCTTGAAGTTCATGAAGATCTTGAACAGAAACCTCAACTGCTGTCACCAAAATACAAAATTTTCGACAAAGATCCTAGGAACTAACTAGTAAATCATTAGCAGCAACAATATACACTAAACATCAGCACAAATTTTCTTATTTTGTTTCTGGTTCTTTAGGTTTGTGAACTGCTTCCAAACACTCTTTAGCTCTATGTATCTTTGATTGAAGATAAAAACTCCCATTTTTAGCATTTCGCTCAAACAAGTTGTCATACTTCTGCAAGAAAAATGAGAAGCAACGTGTTAAGGTCATTCAGAAGACAAAAACAGTGTCACAAGATAATGACAAACATTTAAACGAACCTGCACAATTTCTTCCCAAGATGAATTCTCAGTGACACCAAGAATCTGTCTTGCCTCTGCTTCCGTCATGGTTTTACTAGCTCTTTTAATATTCTGCACTGCTTCTTGAGCAACACCGTTTTTCGAGGCATCTGCCATCAGGATGTAGTAAGTACATAGTGTGCATGGAAACAAGAATAACAAACCAAACACCCCAACAGCACAAGTTAGAATATCAGATCTTTCCACATTTCATTCCTTGAGGTAGGAGCAGGGACAAGAATCAACCGTGTTGAAACATATTATTTACATAGATTAACAATTCTTCGAAGTGCAGATTTTGTTAGTTATTCCTGTGGATTAAAATTCCCTCTACTTAGTATTAAATTAGTACATTCCTCATCTCCAAGGGGGATCACAAAGTGGTTAAGGCACAAATTAAACAATCTAGAAATCTCAGGTTTGAACTACAATCACCCAGTGTGAGCCTATCAGCTCCACCCGAGGTGAGTAGGATTACGGATTACCTTGCTACTTTGGTTGTTGTAGCAGGCTGCACGATGGATTAACCAAATAGGCATGCAAGCTAACCCGCTCATTAAGATCATAAAAAAATCCTTCCGAGCCCACAAAATACGGTAAGATTTGCTTTTGCACAGAATTTAGGGACACAGCTAGTAGTTATTGCTGAAACAATAGATTCTACAGTACCATTCATGGCATTCCTTGGGAATTACATTTTTTTTTTTTTGGAAATTGGTAACGTTTGGGAATTTAATCTCACATCTAATGAACAGGATAGTGCAACAGCCCGAAATGCTTTGTGATGCAGAACAGAACGACTAGGATTAATTGAGTACAAAATTATTTTTAAATGAGCGGGAACATGAATTCAGAAGATACTTACTGGTCAATGCCTGACGATATGCTTGAACAACAGCCCTTGCCAATATAGTAGTGCCCATTACAATTAAATTAGCAAGGATTCTTGCAGCCTGCCTCAAGAACAACATGATTGTATAGTTGCCGGAAAAAGATACCATTTCAAGTAAGCACATGACTCATGAGAATGCACTTGAAAACATAGGAAACAACATCAACAAACATTGACATAATGTGAGCTAATAAGACCCGTGTTGGTGAAAGAGTTCCAACTTTATGATGTTACTTTGTTTACGGGGGATTACTCTGCCTGGGTGAGCTCCGGCAAAAGAGGAGGGTTGCAGTAGGCTGACAGCTATGTAAAACTAGCCAATTCATATGAATCCTCACAATACTTTGTTAAGGGGACAGAAGGGAGGTCACATGGTTAGTCATTAAACTATTTTTACTTAGCCATCAAATAAGGTTGCCAGTGCAACATAGCTAAGTAAAGGAAGCATAATTTAAAATGGCAAAAGGAACATAGTGAACAATACGCATGCTGGGGACAAATACTTGGAAAAATTTATAGAGCTTACAAGTAAAAACTAAATCTCAAACTAAATAATTCATTTTTCATTGACCTCAATTGCATTGGCTACATTAGAACGAAAATGCGACAAAATAAGACATAACTGTAAATTGATTGCCTACTTAATTATTTTATCAAAGAAATGCGACAAAATGCAGCATCTTCTGGCACTGAATCGAAGTTATTCAACATGCAAGTATATAGGAGGTTTCACACTTGTTCAGAACTTTGTGGAAATACAAAATCAGACAAGATTAGAAATGCTCATGTTCAGCAGAAGGGACAAGTCATAAAGGATAAAATGAGAGAAGGTTGTTTGAGAAAGTTTAATCATGTCCTACATTGACTTCTGAAGCACTAATCCATAAATGTGAAAATATAATGAGTGAAGGTATTAAGAGGACGAGGTAAATCTAAAGTCAAATGGAAAGAAGTTGTTTTGAAAGACCTCAATCTCTTGGAAATCGTGGAGATTTAGCAAAAAATAGAACATAATGAAGAAAAAGATTAGGATAGGCAATACGAACAAGTTGAAATTACACTATACATTAGGTCTAATGTTTGCTTAGAGCTTGTTTAATCTGGTTAAAGATTTGTATGTTAATAGAAAACGTGGAAAACTTCCAGTGACAGAGAACTTAAATTGTTGAATATTGGAATTGGATGAGTTCAAATTGAGCAAAACAATGTTTACATTGAGGACATACTTCTTTGCACGAAGGTGATACCTACCATTTCGAGTTCCAAAACAAAAACCAATGTTTCGCTCCCTCCCTCCATAATGAAATGGTGTATCAATTTGATATTGGTTGAAGAGTAAAAATACAATATCCTAACATTATCAAAAATAGCTTTTTACAAACCAGCAAAACAATGATACTTAAATTCACAGAAAAATGGATGGCAAGCATATCAAGGAAAATATTGCACCAAGAATAGAAAAAGATAAAAAGTTCAACATACCATTACTGAAATACTGAGGTGAGGTGGTCCTAACCAGGAAAGCGGAAATGAGTAACCTAAGAAACGACCAAACACCAGAGCAAATCAATTAGATCAAAAATCAAAAGCTACTTGAATACATAAATACCTAGTCCCCAGTAAGATCAATCACTATAAATAGTGAAAAATAGAAGAAGCTAGAATCTGAGCGTCAAATGTTAAACATGTTTTGCTTTCCTTTTGAATGAGGCCAGTCAAAGGTTAAACATGTGCGCATTTACTACAGGTTTGAAGAAAGCAGCAATATCAATCTCCGGATGAAAAAAATATCTTACTGATAACACATCAGACTAAAAGTATCAGACAACAAGGAAATGATTCCTTCATGAGTCTTCCATGCTCTGCATTTTCTTCCACTCCTTTGTCCCCCTCTCCCTAGTCCCTTCTAGTCCAAATTCTTCTACATCTCTGACAAAACTAATCACTGTTACATATCAAATATCAGTGGCTTCTTTAAATTATACCCAAGTCAAAATCATTTCCCTCACCAAAAACGTTATTTTGTTTAGACTTTCGATGTATTAAAAACAAACATTACTTCCTTGGTGAAGCATTGTTACATTGATTAGATTTTCAATAACCAAAAACAAAAAAGACAAAGCAGAGCTCAAAATGTGGAAAGTAGAGCATCTATGCTACATATTACTACCAAAAAAACCTTTCCACTCCCTGCATATATTTTCTGATGCAGAATAGCTTATCTTTTTCTAGGTATATGACTTTAAGTACGTTCCTCCCAGTAAAAAGTGGTATTAAGTAATTACGATGGGGATGGTGGATATCTAGGGGCAGTCCCTTTATTTCACTGAAGAAGCAGCAAAACTGCCATGAATGGAAATGTAAAATTTGATGTGAAAATGCAAAAGTTAATTAGTCACTCCACCTAGTAAGGGGGGAGACTGACAGTTGTATGTGCTTCTTTAGCTAACATGCCAAGATAACACCCATCTTTGTCATTCCAACTTATCACCGCTGATAGGATGGGCAATTTAGTAAGGCCTCTGTAGCAGATTTCAAAATTCATCTTCTCGTGGCTTGGCAACTTTTCTGCCAGTACAACGATAACAACAACAACAAAGTGTAATCTCAAAGTGTGGTCGCGGAGGATAGAATGTGTGTAGACCTTATCCCTACCTTTGTGAGGCAGAGAGGCTGTTTCAGCTAGACCCTCAGCTCAAAAGAAAGGTCATCGAAGCAAGGTATCAAGAAAATATGACAACAAAATAGCAAAATACAAAACAACTGAAGCAACATATTTTTTTTTTTTTGATAACCGTGGTGTCCGGGCCAGCTTGCGCGCACCTCAACTAATTCCATTGGATACCTGCCACCTCCCACTAGCAACAGGTACCAGGTAACTCTGTCCACCAAGGCTAGAACAGATGGAAAGAAATCACATAGTGTTTGTCTCTGTTAGGAATTGAACTTGAGACCTCATGGTGCTCAATCCCACTTCATTGAACCACTAGGCCACACCCTTGGGTGATGAAGTAACATATAATAATACACATTACGGAAAAAGAGACTACGCGACTACTAAATAGCCTCTACCACTCCCACAGAGTGCGATAGCACTCAGCTGCTTACTAGCCTTCTACCCTAATCTTTGACCTCCAAACCTTCCTATGCCGGTATGTCCAAAATAATGTTGGTGATAAAGCACAAGACTGCAAAGTTGCCACAGTATAATTTTATTTGCAGTAATTTCCTATGGCCTCTTGTTCGTGGTGTTTTGGTGATGTTTGTGATTTCAGATAGATAGTTTATAGCTCTATGCTGTGGGTGTCTTGTTTTCTGTTATTCTATATTGGTGTGTTATTCCATCTTGTTTTTTTGTTTTTATTACGTCTCTTTATACTTTTTTGTCCTGAGCCGGGGGTCTATCGGAAACAGCCTCTCTACTTCATCTGAGGTAGTGGTATGGACTGCGTACACTTTACTCTCTCCAGACCCCACTTTGTGGGCATTCACCGGGTATGTTGTTGTTGTTGTAGTAATTTCCTATGGCCCAGCCTCTTTGTTTCCCGCCTTTATCACTCAAAAATGTAAGAGTTAATGGTCAAAAACACACCTAAAATATCTCGATTTTCTGGATTTCATACCTGAACTATTAGGCATACGAGTTTCCTATCTGAACTATCCACAAACTACTTATCAAAACACACCTCAACTATCAATTGTTCACATTTCCTACCTGAACGATGGGTGATATTCCAGGTAGGAAAAGTGAACAATTGATAGTTGACGCGTGTTTCGATTACTAGTTATGATATCGAAAAATCGATAAAATAGATAAAATGCTAATCTACAATTTATATCGAAAAGCACATTAGTCCTATTCAAACAATAATGGTTTTGAATGATATACACAAAAAGTTGGGCATATCAATGAAAACCAAAAAAAAGAAAAAAGGCCTTTCAACAGCTATAAGATAAATAATTAATCCATTTGGATAAATAATTAATAAACTTTACACAAAATTGGAAACGGTACCTTATGAGAGCAAAGGCGAAAATAGAAGAGAGAAAGGTAGAAATCAGATAATAAGTAATATGGGTGATATTTTATAAGTGGATTCAAATGAATTTTATTTTTGGATGTAAGAGGCTTCTTGATTCTCCTAGAAATTAGGCACAAAGAGGGACCAACTCTCTTATTTTATTTTTTTCCTTTCATGAACTATTTACCATGTATATATTAAAAACTAGACACAAGAGCCCGTGCTTGATAAATTTAAATTTAGCATATGCTATTTAGCCTAAGATACAATATATGCTATTTTTTTGTTTTAATTTATGTGATATAGATACATTTTAGAGAGTCAATCAATTTTTTTGTATGATTTTTAAATATTTTAAATTGTTAATTATTGTGATGTGTAATATATTTTACATAATTTTTAGATAATATTTTTAAATAAGTAAGAAAACAATACTACTACTAATTTTTTTCCCAAGGACTATCTATGTTATTCAGCATATCTAATGACCCCTTAAAACAAAAAAAGAGTTGCTCCATTAATCTCCCACGCAAATTAAGTTACATAACTTTTAAAGACAAAAAAGAATTATCCACCTTTTATGGATACAAAGGATAGGGTTACTTGAGAAAAACAAGCTGAAAGACCCTTTCAAGTTTCCAATTAAATAAAAGGGATAAGTGGGTCCCATAGTATTATTAGGTTGTTTTTGAAAAAGTTGCTCAAATAATTACAGACAGTTGTTCGACTACTGTATTAAAAAGTTGAAATTTTTTTGTCACTTTTACTTAATTTTACAAACTTGAAGGACCCCTCCCTACTTAATTGACAAACTTATTTGTCCCTTTTAATCCAAACTCCCGGGTTACTTCTTTCTTAATTATAGGTCTCAGTTAGTAGGGAGCACTTTCCCTAATGAGCTCGAATTAGTTCGGCTCCAATACATAACAACTGATGAGAAATAATAAAAAAAGAAGAAGTTATTCATCTGCCAAGCAAAATAAATTACAGTTATATATGAAGTCGAATAAATTAATATCAAATGATTAATTAAAAAAAACTTTTCGTAAGCAAACGTAGAGCATAGTACCTATTATAAACCAAACGGGAGAGCCCAACCCAAAATGGCACCCCTCTTGGGTCCAGACCACCACTCCTACCACACAGGCCACCACTCCGAGTCACGACCCCACGCGTGGGACTCTCAATGAAAACACCAATGTTATAAACCAAACGAGAAAGCCCAACCCAAAAGATTAGTCTGATAGGTGAGAGAACCCATTTAGCCTATAAACCCATTGGCATTTATCTATTTTTCCAATGTGAGCACAATTGATACATAACACTACCCCTCGTTCTCAAGTGATGGTCACAAAGCATAGCATAGGTGTAACAAACAAAATACCCGCCAAACATGGACCTCCCTTCAAATTTTAACTACACTCAAAATCACATTCATTCTTTTGACAATTTTAACAAACTGATCAAACTTTTTTTTCTTTTCAATATTTGCTCATAATTTTCTACAATCACCACAAGTAAAAGAAGCTAGGAGTAGAACAGTAACAATTTTTATTCACGAATTCGACGAAAAAAAAGAGTATTAGAATTGGACTTTTTGTGATCTGTTGATTGAAAAAATATGGAAAAGGGAAGAAGTGGGAGCTGAATTTTTTTTTAGAAATATTAATGTGGCCTCCAGCAACAGCAATGAATCATCATGGACCACCATTGAATAAGTTGATAGCTGTGGCTATAGACAAAGATAGAGGAAGCCAAATTGCTCTAAAATGGGCTGTTGACAATCTTTTAGCCAGGGGACAGACTGTTATTTTGATCCATGTCAAGGTTAAAGCATCTGGCACCAGTAAGTCTCTGTTTGATTTTGTGGATCAACAAAAATATTCTTTTGGACATTTGTATGAAAAATATGGAGTTGGAATGTGGATTCTTGAATAAATTTTGACCAAATTTGTGGAAACTAATATGAATATATGAACTGGAATGTGGATTCTTGGGATCCTGGTGTCTTGAATAAATGTTGTGCTAGTCAACTTTTGGAGTGGATTGACAATGTTGGATTTTCGTTGATTTGGAAATTGTACAAATTACATACTTAGGAAGAGAAGATTGTTCTTAATCAACATATTCTTTTATCTATGGCAAGACAGACTTGTACAAATTACATACTCAGAGTAGTTTCTTTTATGTTTTCCAAGTGAGATAGAGATGTAGGAGTATATGTGGTGAAAGAAACTGAATTTAGAAGTATGATACATTGTTTTAAGGTCTGCGTACACACTACCCTTCCCAGACCCCACTTGTGAGATTTCACTTGGTATGTTGTTGTTGATACATTGTTATAAGGCATGTTTCAATTGACACCGTTCTTGTTGTATGTTGGTAGAGCTTATACACTTTTAAAGATGGCTGATGCCGTTGGATCCTTAAAAAGGAAGAGTCATCATGTAGTTTAGCCATAGTATTTGTTGTATTTCCCTAATATGATAACTGTCAAATAATGAGCTATCTATTTGCCCGTGTTCCAGCCAGATTGGCATTTCGCTGCAACTTCTTTTCAGAAAGGGTAAAATTTTGGATTTTACCTCGTAAAGTCAACTCTCTCATGCAAGCATTTGAGTTTTCAGTTAATTTAATTTATGCTTGTGTTCATTTCTATCCCCCCCCCCCCCCCCCCTCTCCCATTAAGAAGGATTAGTTTGCAACTTCTTTTTTGCTTCTTGACAACTTGCCAGATTTCAAATAAAAAAAGTGGAGAAAGGAAAAGTGAGGAGTAACTGATGTACTTTTACATATCAGGATTAAACCAGGATGCTAGCAATGATGGATCAGGAATGACTGAATTGGAACCGCAGTTGAAGGAACTCTTTCTTCCTTTCCGAGTATTTTGTACACGTAAAGATGTTAGTATTCAATCTCGAAACTTCAAATGAATTCCTGATGAACTCGCAAAACACAGTTCTAGAATCAGTCTTTGGCATTTTAAATTGTTTATTTTCATAGTGATTTCCTTAATGTTTCTAATATAGATTCTTCTTATCAATAAATAACAGATTCAGTGTTATGATGTTGTGCTAGAGGATGCCGATGTGGTCAAAGCAATCATTGAATATATTAATCGAACAGCAATAGAGGTACTAATTCTCGGTGCAGCAGCAAAAGGTGGCCTTCTCAGGTATGACTCTTTCTACGCATTGAGATTTGTACTTATTGGGACGGAGGGAGCAGTAGATATGCTCTATCTCTTGAATGGAGGCAATTACCTAGATGAGTAACTTGTATCATTTGGATAGTCATATTTTCAGTTAATTTGAAGCTATATTTGTCACCTGACCATTGGGGTGTACAAAAGTAATGCATAAAACATACTAGCAAATTTGAGTCCAAAGCTATATCGGAAGTTTGTGAAGAAAAGCGAAGATTTGCATCTGCATTTATGTATTTGTGTTTGGTTATGTCTGTTGTGTTTTGTTGAGGAGAATTATTAATTGCTCTATTCTGATATGGATAATGTTCTAGTTATGCGTTTATACTTGAAAAGAAACAACATTTTCCAGAAGTTCTAATTTCAGTAGCCTTTCTGCATTGAAGATTTAAAATCAAAGATATTCCTGGAAACGTGGTAAAAGGGGTTCCCGATTTCTGCACTGTGTATGTCATCTCCAAATCTGGAAAGATTTCATCTACACGATCTGCTGCTCGCCTCGCACCATTTATCCACCCACTACGTCACCAGTTCATGCAACATGGCAACGTCAAATCTAATTCAATTGAGGATTCAAACCCTCCTCCCAGGGGTATGCAAAACACTAGAAGCAAATTCTTCAATTCAATTCATTTCGTTGTGCAAAGTTAATTATGATATGTTTCGAATAGGTTCTTTTTCTGGGATTCCAAAGCCTGTATCTGATATTCCCATGTCCAACCTTCATAACGATACATTCAACATGAAGTAAGTCAAATTATCTTCACTTCCTACCCAAAATGTATCATGTTGTAATTACAATAATCAACTGATTAGTAAGGACAATTGGCAATAACCGCATATGTAAACTCTTACTGATTAGATTGAACAATTTGGAACTCTGAAATATCATACTTATTGACCATGAAATGTTCCATATTTTCTCATTCTGAGGCCTAAGTTGTGTATCACTGTTGTAAACAGGTCCCCTTTCACTCATAGGAAAGGCCCAAATGGCAAACCGTATGAGATCTCTCAGCCAGATACTGACATATCATTTGTCAGTTCTGGTAGACCAAGTATTGACAGTATGTTTCCTTCATTTGCTGACTCTTATGATAGCGGAGCAACCCCTCCCCGGCTGTCAGGTTTCTCTGATTTTGAAGGGCAAAATTTTGAATCTATGCCCATGGGACGCAGATCCTTGGACATCTTGCCATCAGAGTTGGCATTTCTTTCAATGGAGGGTGATAGAACATCAATTTCCTCGACTCAGGTAGGCAATCAAAGATACTAATTTTGGGGTGTATTTTGGGTGCCTAAGGCAAAGTCTTTACTGAGCCGCCTCTGATCTGGGCAAGTTATTATGGACTTGAAAAGCTCTTCACATGTTCCACTTAAGCTTCTAAGTGTTCTTAATTGAGGTCTTTACTTTCATTTCAAGGATGATGTAGCAGCAGAAATGAGAAGGCTGAAGTTGGAGCTCAAGCAAACAATGGAAATGTATAGTACAGCATGCAAGGAAGCACTCACAGCACAACAAAAGGTAGGAAATTCCAACATGTTGTTGTACCTCGGTGATTGCATTCATCAATGAGCTAACATGTTGTCAATTGTAGGCGATGGAACTTCAGCGCTGGAAAGCGGAAGAACAGAGAAGAATAGAAGAGGCAAGATTTGCAGAGGAAGCTGCATTAGCACTTGCAGAGAAGGAAAAGGCAAAATCTAGAGCAGCCCTCGAGCATGCGGAGGCAGCTCAAAGGCTTGCAGAACTAGAATCTCAGAAGAGAATTAATGCAGAAATGAAAGCTTTGAAAGAAGCAGAAGAGAGGAATAAGGTACTAAATAAATATTCAAATTCAGATTTCAGGTATAGAAGGTATTCAATAGAGGAGATTGAAACTGCAACGGAATACTTTGCTCAATATAACAAAATTGGAGAAGGAGGTTATGGACCAGTGTACAAATGTTACATGGACCACACACATGTTGCAGTTAAGGTCCTTCGCCCTGATGCAACTCATGGAAGACAACAGTTTCAGCAAGAGGTATAAAGCCAATAATACTTATCAGTAATTCTTGGAGATGTACTTAATAATATTAATAGTGTTTCCTGATACCAACATGTCAATGATTTAAAACAAGACGAATGGATCTATTGGTATGTTGATGACACAGGATCAGGACAATAATATAATTAGCAATAATTGCACATATAGTCTGCAAATGAAAAAAAAGATTCATTGTAAAAGTAGAACTAAGAATCGATATATCTTCATGTAATTTAAAAGGATATAAGCTTTCTGTCTTCCCATTCATAAATGAACTTTATATGTAGCATTGTAGCCCTTAAATCTCACTCACCCCAATCTTTCGTTGCAGGTTGAAGTATTGAGCTGCATACGACATCCTAATATGGTGCTTCTTCTAGGAGCATGTCCCGAGTATGGGTGCTTAATTTATGAGTTTATGTCCAATGGAAGCTTAGAAGACCGTCTATTCCAGAGAGGAAAAACGCCACCACTCTCTTGGCAGCATAGATTTAGAATTGCTGCTGAAATAGGTGCTGGTCTGCTTTTCTTACACCAGAGCAAACCAGAACCAATAGTGCACCGTGATCTGAAACCAGCAAATATTCTACTAGATCGCAACTTAGTGAGTAAGATTAGTGATGTTGGTTTGGCTCGGCTTGTCCCTCCATCAGTGGCAGATACAGTAACTCAGTATCGAATGACATCAACTGCTGGAACTTTCTGCTATATAGACCCCGAATATCAGCAAACAGGCATGCTTGGTATAAAATCTGATGTGTACTCTTTAGGTATCATATTCTTGCAGATACTAACAGCCAAGCCACCTATGGGTTTGACTCACCACGTTGAGAGGGCAATCGAAAAGGGGACATTCAACGACATGCTTGATCCAGCTGTTCCTGATTGGCCCCGTGATGAGGCTTTGAGCCTTGCTAAGTTATCGCTGAGATGTTCTGAGCTAAGAAGGAAAGATAGACCGGATCTCAGCAAGGTTATTATGCCAGAATTAGAGAGATTGACAACACTTGGTGAAGAAACTCCATGCCCAACAGGCTTCTATAGTTCAGGCCACTCAACAATTCAGAGACAAGCTTCCGTATACCAAGCAAGTCAACACGAATAGATTAAAACAGTTAACTTGTTAGTAGTGGTATGATTTTTGTGCATCACATATTCTGCTCTATTGGATATAATATGTTCTTGACACAATTTTTTACCATAATGCATGCAGGAAAAAACTTAAAGCTACCCAAACAAGATGTAATATGGCTCTGAGAGCTCGACGAGCACATCGATCATGAAGCACAATCTTAGGTATATGATAAGCAGATAATAGCTCTAAAATTCTCAGGGGGAAGAGCCAAAACAGAAGAAGAAAAAAAGAAGTTAAAACTGATTGTCTTTATAATATAACAAGGGATTGTACATGTCCATCCCTATAATAGAGAAAATAGTAGAATTTTTTTGGTCCTTTATTTCGATTTGTGTTGTCCAATTGTACACATTTGGTTGTTAATAAATCCAACTGTGCAATTTTGGTGCCTCTCTAGTCCAAAATCATCTATTGCCTCTAGTCATTTCTATTGTATTTAATAACATTAATCATAAGTGGTATTTGACTAAATTATCCTTATCGATCTCTTCCTTAAACGAGTAATTAGTGGCTATATGCCTTCTTGAGTAATAAAAATTTAGTATCTTCCTGGTTTTCTAAAGTGACAAATATTTTAGACCATTCTTTTCGTCTGAATTTTAGGCTTTAAATGATTTGTAATTCAAACTTAATAGTTATGACAATTTTTCTCTTCTTAGTTACGACTAAAGCAACTAAGTTGATTATATTCACTAATAAAAAATAGAAACAAATAAGGACAATCGTATTCCAAAAGCAAAGTAGATCATTTAATAACCCAAGGAAAGAACAAACATCTTTTATTGAGCAAAAAACTCGTAACAAATTATACATGTATAAAATCCAATAGAAAAAAAAAAAGAAAAAAAAAAAGTATCCACGAATACATAATGAGAAGATATGTGAGCTTCCTTTAATAGTATTTCTAACT
This sequence comes from Capsicum rhomboideum, assembly GCA_031232105.1. NCBI lineage: Eukaryota > Viridiplantae > Streptophyta > Magnoliopsida > Solanales > Solanaceae > Capsicum > Capsicum rhomboideum. The sequence continues at coordinate 2,454,316 of CP124718.1, forward strand.
TTCACATATATCTATCCTTTAATAAAAAAGACAAAGATTTCGTTTTACACAAAATTCTACCTTTTCACAACCCCTCAAATTATAAGTATATATATGTGTAATTTAATCCTCAAATCCATTATGTCACTACTAAAAAAACGCCTTCGTAACGTCGTCGTAAATTCGCATTTTTCTAGTATTGCCTGTATGTATAACTTAAATATTCTTAGAAAAGGAGAAATCATCATCAGTGATGGCTTTAGAAGAGTACATTATTTCTCCTTCACTTGCATAATAATTAGAAGAATAATCTTCATCATCACTATCTTTCAATTCTTCAATTTTGTCTAAAGCTTCCATCAAATCCCATCTCCTTCCAACATCCATTTCACAACAACACATGCCAATTTTCAAGAGCTTAAGCATTTCACCTTCACAATTATGTTTGGTTGTGTTCATGTCTTTATCAAAAACTTCACCTGTCCATTCTTCTCTCACCACTGAGTTCACCCATACTGCCAAGTCTGCATTTGCACCTTTCCCTTTCTTTAGATAATTGGCTGGGAACCTGTTAATTAAGGACATAATATAAAACAAATAAAATTTACTACTCTCTCGGTTCCGTTTTATAAAGACTTTAAACTTTTAATTTTACTCTTAATGACATGATTGTATAGTCATAAAAATGTCACATACTTAAAATTGTTGGTTCAAAAAATACTTTTTGTATGTGCCAAAAGTTTTCCTTTTCTCAGATTACGTAGCCAGTCAAACGTCCCCATATAAAAGAATGAATGGAGTAATAGGTTTGGTGTAATAAGAAAACATCAACTTATTATTATTATTATAAATGAAGTAGAGTCACATATTTTGAAATTTTTTATATTGTGTCTTACACAACCGACACTAGCTAGTTGTATGAGATTTTTGTCTCACAAGTCAGTGAACCCAAAAGTGTAATATTTAGGTTCACCAACTTGTGAAACAAAAAGAAGCATCATACAATTAGTTTCAGTTATATGAGGCTCAAATGAAGTGTAGCACTAATCATAAGGGTATTTAACTTAATTAATTATCATTTTCCCTTCGTTAAATGAATGATCAATACCTTCTCAGTTTTTTAAAATGACAAATATTTTAAATCAGTTTTTTCTCTTTAAAATCACTTGACCGGCCAGCTGACGTACCCATAGCATTTTTTCGGTCTCTATGTAATGTCGAATACTTTATGCATCAGATTGCCTTTTATTTTTTTGAACTAAAATGACAGATAAAAAAGGACGGACGAAATATAGTACGTATTACCTGCCAGTTAGTAGCTCTAGGATGAGGATGCCAAGGCTCCAGACATCAGTTTTCCTAGTGAGACGTTCATTTTGCATGTACTCTGGTGATTTGTAAGCCACCATGAACTGTTTGGCATGGTCCTTGTTGATCACTGGCACAAGGGCATAGTCTCCTACAAGTGGCTCAAAGTTGTGATCTAGAAGAACATTTGAGGATTTAAGATGCCCATGTGGAAGTGTTAGTGTTGGTAGCTCCTTGTAAAGATAAGTCAATCCCTTTGCTACTCCTTTTATGATCTTCAATCTAGTTGGCCAACCTAGACTTGGTTGGTTAGGACTTCTTTTGCCTGATCAAGAAGAAGAGAAATTTATTGACCTTACTTTAGCTTGTATATATATATACACTCATGCACAATGCAAAACAATTTTTACACTAGTAGATCTTTCAAAAATTAACTATAGATCATTAGACATAGATATGTTATCTGCTAGCTATAATATGTTAAAGTATAAACACTACAACAAAAACAACCTTTAGGGGCAATAAATATGCACTTTAACAAAGAGTGCTAAAGTTTTTATCGGCATTAGTTTATTGCCATTGGATTCAATGTCGTTATAGGTTTTAGGGGCATTTACAAAAAGTGCTAAAATGTAATTGTCATTGGTAAATGCCACTAAAAATACATATTTAGCGGCAATTAAGCTATTGCCGTTAATTAATTGCCGCTAAAGATCATTTTTGGTGTAGTGAAAGAATATAGTGAAACATTTCCTTACACTATCAATTTATATGAATTGAATTCATGAATCACTACTAATTTTAGTACACTGATAATGTATACAAACATTTTTACTCTATAAGTAGAGTTTAACCTGTTATAGCAAGTGACAATTGACTTAACTAATAAAGGTATCCGGTGTTTATATCAAACTAATAAAAGTAAAACATGTGTTTTTATACACACATCTATCAATTAACTATAATTAAGTGACATGTATTAATTAAATTTCACTTTAAATTTTAACCGTCAAGATTTAAATTATTTGATTTGACATAAACGTTAAGTGCGAGTAAGTTTTTTCTAGCTTTGAAACTTACCATGTAAATGACTTGCCAAGCTGCCATTATCAACAAAATCAGTGACCAAAAGTTTTTCTTCCCTCCTATAATAGAAAGCCACAAGAGGAAGGACATTAGGATGTGACAACTTTCCAAGCCTTCTCATATGTTCATGAAAATCTTCTTTGCCCATATTATTCATTTGCCTAAATCTCCTCACAACAATAGGTTTACCAATAGGAAGATCAGCTTTATAAGAAGATCCAAAACTTCCACTTCCCAAAACCTCAGCTGGTGCTCTAAGAAGATCTTCTAAGTCAAACTTTTCTCGATCCCTTCTCACAAAGTACAATTTACCCTTGTCACTTCTTGTGTGCTTCTCTTTTTTCTCAGGTTTATTTGGGTAAGTTTCTGTAGGTAATTTTTTGTTGACATTTTGAACTGATGATTTTTCATATTGAGTTGGTTTTTTCCTTTGTTTGTGGAGAAGGAAGAGAGCAAAAAAGATTATGGCTAATAGGATTAATCCTCCAATGGCTGCTAGGATTATGGTTAGTATTGGGATTCCTTTCTTCTTCTTCTTTGATGGTGGACATGGTGGCATTGGCTTACCACATAGGTTCAAATTTCCTGTTTCATCCACACCAAATTAAAAGTATTATCTGCTCATGACAATTAAATTTTAAATTTGGAAATAAAGTAGGAGTAATACTTACGAATAGCATTCAAAGAAAAGCTACTCTGTGAAAGAAAAAAAAATCACATGTCCAATCTCTAGCATGATTGTGGTTCACAAAATTAAATGTAATAATACTAGTTATAAATCACAAGCGGGATTGTGACACCAAAACACCACGATATTAACTTTATATCATTTTAAAACACAATAAATTCTTATACAAACAATATAATGTTATGTTAATTGATTACTATAGTAGATTATTTACTGCATTCTTTAAGTTGCCAAATTAAGGCTACTATGACCGAGTACATATTATTGTTGGTCGATCCTGGGGCCGAACCAGCACTGTGACTATGTTTCGACAGAACTCAGTAGCTCATGCTCAAATCAAATATTTACGTCAAAAAATTTATTTAATACGTATAAATAATCTATCTAGAACCTAATAAGCAAAAAAAAAAAAGAAAAAGTGATTCAGGATTCATAAATTAAAAACCCTGACCCTAAATTGATCCATCGACCTGAGCATACAAAAGTTATTTATCGTCTCAAAGAAGTATTATTTAATATGTGGTAACAAAATTGCTGTATTAAAGTAGGTAGTAGTTTGTGTTGGGGGAATATATGAAATTGCCACGTCTACCTACAGAAATATGTTTATAAAATAGATTATAAAACACAAGTATAATTATATTTGAGGATAAGAGATAGCTAAGGTATCAATAATGGACTTCACCTAATTAATTATCAGGACGTGCGCCCCATGTAGTGATAATATCCATCTCCTGCTGGGATCTTTGTAGATCAATCTAATTGACATATGGTATCTTCATTTCTTTGTTACTTTTATTTCTATTTTAATGTCTAATTGCATAATATTCTTTTTGTGGTTCGGATGAGGTCTCTTTGATTTGCCAACCCATAACTAGGACACATGTATATTAATTTTAGAGTGAACGGTGAAAACACATTTAAAGTATCCTTAGTTTATGTGAACTATCAGTTGTGTGAGGTTCTTATCCAAACTATCACTAACTATTTAACAAAACACATTTAAATTATTAATTATTTGAGTTTTGCACTTGAACTCTCAGGTAGGAAAAGTGAATAATTAATAGTTTAGGTGTGTTTTGCTAAATAGTTGGTGATAGTTAAGGTAGAAAACTCAGATTTATGATAGTTCATGTATGAAGCTCAAAAAGTCGGAATAGTTTAGGTGCTTTTTTTTTACCATTAACTCTTAATTTTATAGAAATTATTGAAGTGATATTAATCAGCATTTTATCTCAAGTTAAGTTGGGCATGAATGATACTTTCACTATCCAGTTTTATGTGATGTGTTTGATCGAGCCCATAATTTAATAAAGAAAGATTTTTTAAAAAAAAAAAATTGTGGTCTAAACAAAATATAAATATTTTTGTGACTCTAAATCATTTTATTAAGAATAAATTTATTTCTAAATATACTAAAAGTATTGTTCTTTTGAAATATGTTAAAGAAGAAAATACATCACATAAATTGAGGGGTAGTAAATCTTGCAAAACTAGTGACTTAGCACTGACAATATTAGGTTAATATTTTTCATTGGCCTTATGGTTAGCTAATAAATATTTTCTAAAAGCTATAGTGCTAAATAAGAAAGAAAAACTAAATCACTATTGCCTACTGCTTAATGTTTTTTAATATTATTGAAACATTTTCCGCAAACATTCGCTCTCCACAACTATCACAAGAAGGAAAAATAATGATAATTATGATTGGGGGAAATTCTTTCGCAGCTAGAGCTAGACCAATTTTGAACTTTATCTTAATCTCGTAAATGATCAACTTTGAACTAGATAAGAGGGGTTCGCTTAGATGGTAAATATTCTTCACGTTCAATTTTAAGGTTGTGATTCGAATCACCAAGAAAGCCAAAAAGAATAAAAGTTTTTAGTTAATACTAGGCCGGGAGGGTTTGCAGACTAAATGACTTAAAAATGGAAAAAGATACATCTTAGTCTTGAACTTTCAGTGTTTTTCTCATATTTGTTTAAGTTTTTATAGATAAAATTATCCAATACTTACATTGGTAGCATATACCGCATAAAATTAGTTAAGATGCACGTAATTTAGTCTAGACACTACGATTATTTTAAAAAAGATTTATCCCTTACATTTCTTAAAAAAAATTAAACACTAACCTTCAAATGAGCTTGCACTTTGGCTGCTAAGTTGAGATGGTATAGGACCTTCAAGTCTATTATTTGCAACATTTAATTGTAAATCCTTCTGACCAAATGCAGGTATACTACCATCAAACTTATTATCTTGCAGCTGCAACTCAACAAGCTTCGGAATTTCCAATAACGACGTTGGAATTTTCCCTCTAAACTCATTATTAGCCATTAAAATTCTCCTTATTGACTTCATTCCAGCAAAAGCATCATCCCTTAACTCACCAGAAAATCTATTATTCGACAAAAATACACCTCTTAATCTACCTCCTATTTTCTTCACATCTGGAAATGGACCTTCAAAATTATTATTCATCACACTTATAGTACGTAAAGATGTCAACTGAGAAAGTATGTCCATATCGAGAGTCCCTGATAATCCCATGTTTTCGAGACGTAGACCTATCAATTTTCCGTTGGAGCAAAGTACTCCATTCCAATTCGAAATGTTGACGTTGCAAACCTTCACAGATGGATCCCAGTTGCCTAGTGATGACGTGGCGTTTACGAGCGATGACTTGAATTTAATGAGGAGAGTTGAGTCAGGATCTTGAGCGTAACACGAAGTTATCAAACAAGTTATTGTGATCGTCAGGAGAATAATGTTGATCATCGAGTATCGATGGTTTCTTGTTGAAGAGGACATCGTATTGGAGGTGATTTTTTTTCGACGATTATATATTTATGATATGAATAGACAAAGGTCAATCAAAACCTGAATGAGATTAGGTATTGGTGGTGGTGTTGAACTCAAGTTTTTGTGTATGTCTTTTGATAATTTATTCGGACATCACTATGATTTTGTTGTTGAATGACATGTACATAGGCAAGAGGATACAAAACAAATAATGGGGTGGTGAGATTGACAAAGTCCACTAAATCATTAGCTGTGTTAAGCCGGCTGTTTTAGTATAACTTGTTTGCCATTTTCCAAGTATCTTGTTGCTATAGTTTGTCTAATTGGTTGGGGTTGACTAATTAATGGGATGGGGGTAGGGGGGGGGTTTCTATTTTTTTGGGTTTTTCGTGTCTGGTATTTATATTGGGGTTCGACTGAATTTAGATTCGCATATTGTAAGGCCCATTTTTTTCCAACGGAACTTTTTCATTTCCGAAACTGTGGTTAAAGGTGGAAGGATCCTAATCATCCCACCAGAATCCATGTTGGTGGAAAAATAATCTTTCATGCTCTGATTCGCTCTCTTGTTAAAGAATTAGAAACCTTTTTTTTTTTCTAATAAAAGATCTTTCAACATAATATAAATATGCATTTATTGATTGTTTTACCTTTTTCTATTTGGATTTAATTTCTATCGAAATAATATAAATAACTTTTGCACGATCAATGAAATTTAACATGTAGTTAAAGGTCACTAATTGTGTTATTATCTGAGTTACTAATTTTACTTGGTATATGCATATTGTCATCATTAATTAGTAATTTTTAGGTGAAATGATAGTACTCTTTATTAGGTGAATGTCATAGCTACTTTTCGTGCACGTAATAGACTTATGAAGTAGAATGAGAGGATTGTGAGAAAAATATTAAATTAAGAAGGATTAGAGATGTACAATTTGAGAAAAAATTTCATTATTGTACAACCAAATATTTGCCTAACAGATGTCTCTTAATTAGGACCAACCAAAAAACCATTTCTTTCTTTAGTTTTCACATCTTTTCAAGTTTCATCATTGGTCCTGTCACTATAGAAAAATCCTAATAATCAACAGGAAAAAAATAGGCGAATTTAGAATTTGAAGTTCATGAATTTCGTATAATTTCAATTTTTTAGAAAAACTTTATTATATCATTATATGTGTTCTAGAGGAATCAAAGTCTCATCAAAGAGAAAGCTTAAACAAGTTCCACTTCTACCGCTATTTCAAGAGACGCTTTTATTATTAGATCTCTAATAAATATTTCTTTTATGTTTAATAGATTTCTTAATATAAATTAAGCAAAATCTGCACAAAAATTATTGGGTTCCCGACAAGCCGCTCCCACCACCCTAGGTCCGCCCTTGAAAGGAGGCACATATACACATTTCATAATGGAAACAAAAGGACCATAGATCAAAATGTGAATGCTATTTCAAAAGTCTTCTTTTGTTTATTTTCAGAATGAAGTATGGATGATAATGCATCAACCATCCACTAATAAATATATACTCGAAATCCCCTTTCTTTACGAACAAGGAAGTTATGAGTAATTATTAATTAATACAAATATGAATCTCATGGAGAGTTCGATCATGGCTCAAGATGAACGTTGGCGGCATGCTTGACACATAAAAGTCGAACGAGAAACACGAGAAATAATGTTTTCACTGGTCGGCGAACGAGTGAGTAAAGCATAAGAACCTGTCCTTGGGAGGATCGGAGAACAACAACTGAAAACGCCTGATTAGCTAGTTGGTGAGGCAATAGCTCACCAAGTCGATGATCAGTAATGGTCCGATCTGAAGGATGACTAGAAATGAGTATATGATTCAACCAAATGCTGTAAAGCTGATGGAAGAAAATGCTCAGACCAAAACTAGAATTACATTAAACATAGATACATGATATAATAAAACTCAGTCTTAACTATAATGTAAGCCTGGATATCAAATTTTCATGCGTCTATTGGTACTCCTAGAACATTAATAGTACAATCCAAGAACAAAAAGGAAACAAGGATAAAAAAGCGCCAACGGGCCAATCATGCTGCAAAGGCTCAACATTTAGATGAGGAGCTTCTCAATGGCATCCTGCATAAGAAGAGAAACAAGGAGTTGAGTATTTAACACAAGGAAAGGAGGTTGATATGAAGAAGAATAAATATATAAATAGACGATAAAAACCTTTGGAATGTTACCTTTAGTTGCTCTATTTGAGATTTCAATTGGCTTCCCTCGTTGCTCGTCACTGAACAAGCAATCACAGCACAGTTAATACCACAAGCCCCGCCAAGAGCTTGGCTTGAAGGGACAAAGACATACGGCACATTCTGAAAGTAAGAGAGGAGGGGAGTTAGACCTCTGACTTGAAACCAAACTCGCCTGTTATCTCAAATAGAGCAAAGGTTGGTCTAGGAAAAGTAGCAAAAATTGAAAGACATGAATGAATATTCATACTCAGATCGGTTCAAGAACAACAACTCTATGTATAACTATATCTAAGAGACCATGCAGATGCAACAAGACAATAAACACATCTGAGTGAAAGCAAATTACTTTGGCCATTGTACTGATAATGGCATCCCTTGAAACTTTATAGTTATAATAAGATTTCTTCTTTTTAGCTGTCAAAGCTCCACACATAAGTGCATTTGCTTATCATAGAGAATGTTTATCTTATTCCAATTTAACTCCACTCACATCACATCAGTTTAGATATGTTATCCAATTCTCTTTGTTTATATGCAGAAAATCCCTTGTGGATAAAAGTTGCCCCCAGGGCATTTGATTCAGCAGATAAGTGCATTGCATGGGATGTATGGGTAGCCGACTAGCACGAGTTCAAATCCAATAATTTTCCTCATCAAAAAGACTTGATAAATGAATACTAGTCCCAGTCCCATTGATCTTAATTCTTGCCTTATACAACACCTAAAAGTTGAATTTTATATGCAAGAAACAAAAGTTTGATCAACTGCAGTGCATTCTCCCTAACTTCTTGAGTTTAAAAAGAAAAAAAAAAAAAAAAAAGAGAGAGACAGAGAATAAACCTAAGACATCAGAAGAATATGTTTAGTCTTGGTTTTGCTGCTTTAGTTGTATTTTCAAGCGGAACAGAAATATTACATGCCAAATCATAGAATAAAACAGGAACCAGCTACAAGACTCTTGTTTAATACAAACTCTTCAAAATGATGAGTTTATTAAGGGGAATGTGCATAATATACACATGTTTCCATAGAGTCTGAATTCAGAAAAATATAATGTCACACAATACAACACAAGAGTTACAGAGATGGCTCTTGAAAATGCCAATAACTACACCTGGAAAAGAAGACACTTTTTAATCTTGACCTAGCCAGAGTCCCTTATATGGATCCTCAATATTCATTACCTCTATTTGGAGCAAAGTAGTCCATTTCCCAATTAAAAGAAAAATGCATAACACCAAAAAGGGGTGAAAAGGTAAAACTTTTTGAAGAAAAAGGCAAAATATAAATCACCTTATCTTCGGCAAGGATCAGAAGGTGAAGAACGATTTCAAGGGGCTCAGTATCTGCCGCCATGACAACAAGTTCCGAGATACCTCTGTTTAGTGTCCTCGTGGCTGAAACAGAACAAAAACCAGTTTTCTCTATCCTCAGTTAAACAGTAAACATATACAACAGAGGAATTACAACATTCTTTATGGGTGAAATGAAATCAAACCCAGTTTTCTCTATGTTAAGTTAAACGCTAAACATAAAAGTAACTTATTAACCAAAATACCATATCATAAAGTTTCAAAACACTACTTTAACAATCTTTCTGGCTCTTCCCATGAAAAAAGAAAAAAAATGGTTCCCTTGGGGCTGAAGGAAAACTAACCCAGTTTTCTCTATCTTTGGTTAAGCACTAACACATAAGTAACTCATTCACCGAAAGACCATAATATAAAGTTACAAATAATACAAGTAACAGACTTTCTGGTTCTTATTTCCACAAAAAATGGGGGAGAAAAAAAAACTTCCTTTGGGCTGAAGCAGAACTAACCCAATTTTCTCTATCTTTAATCAAGCACTACACATAAGAGCAACTTATTCACAAAAAGACCATACAATAAAGTTTCAAAATAATACAAATAACAATATTTATGGCTCTTTATGGGTATGTTGTTGTTGTAATCTTTATGGCTCTTATCCCCAAAATATTGAAAAGAAAAAAAAAAGTTTTCTTTAGGGCTGAAACGAAACTAACCCAGTTTTCTCAATCTGTAGCAGCTAAGCAGTAGATATAAAAAAGATAAGCAGCATAATACTTCCTCTGAGTCAGTTTGTTTGTCTTACTTTCTTTTTAGTCCATTTCAAAAAGAACTGCACTATTTCCTTATTTGGACACAGACCACAAGATTAAAAGACAGTTGGTACATTATACATATGTTTAAGACCACAAGATTCAAAAGTCATTTTTATATTAAACTCCGTGTCAAGTCAAAACTACACAAATATCTTCACTTTACCACAAGATTCAAAAGTTTTCTTTGTCTTACACTCCGTGTCAAGTCAAAACTGCACAAATATCTTTACTTTACAACAAGATTCAAATGCCATTTTTATCTTAAACTCTGTGACAGAGTAAAAACACGACAAACAAATTAAACTGAAGGGACTAGGGAGTAACAAAAAACAACAACAACAACAACATACCCAGTATATTCCCACCACGTGGGGTCTGGGGAGGGAGTAACAAAAAAAGCATAAATAAATAAGAGACAAGCATCTAGTACCCCCCGAAGTATGATCATATTTGCTACGACACACTCCAATTTCATGGGGGTCCTATTACCCCCGAACTGAATTATAGTGTATTTTAGTCAATCTTTTTAGCTGACGTGGCATAAAAGTGCGTGTTTACACCACATTTAAATTGCCTGGGCAAAGGTGCCACGTCAGCTAAAAAGATTGACTAAAACACACTATAATTCAGTTCAGGGGGTAATAGGACCCCCGTGAAGTTGGAGTGTGTCGTAGCAAATATAGTCATACATCGGGTGATACTAGATGCTTATCTCAATAAATAAAGGTGTAAGAAGTGAACAACCTTCATTAGCACCCTTTTTAAGCTGTATATATTTAGCAGCTTGTTGAACCAAATCCATTATGGTTATTGTAAGTTGCGAATCAGCAAGTGGGTATGCTTTTGGGTTCACACTTTCTGTTGCCTATAATAATCAACCAAACAAAAAAACAAATAAGATATTCCATGTTCTTCCTCTACATTATGAAAATTCTAGTTTACAAATTGGTGAAACTAAAATAAGAGAAGAATTTACATTGGAGTTAGTAGAAGGAGCCCAAACAATTGCACTGTCTTCCATCTTTCTTGGTCTTGTTTTCTCTTTTGTGAATTGTTTTCTTCCAATGTGCCTTGTTGGTTTCACTTTTTTCTTCTTTTTTTTCTTTTTGCCACATACACAAAGTAGAGACGGATACTTACTAGGTACACAAAGTAGAGACGGATACTTATTAGTGACTTTCGCCGGCGAGAAACTCACGGGACAAAAAGCACAGGGTAGTGGAGACTGATACTTACTAGGTTGCAAGTAAATGGATGAAGATGAAGAACAAGCAAAGGGCATTGAAAACATTTTGGAACAAACTGAGCAAGCAGGTATGGATCTCTCTCAATACTTGGTGGGAAGTATGAATAGAAAACCTTGAAAAAAAAAAGTATGAATAGAAAACTAATTCATCTTTTAGGTTAGGAAAACCTACGTATAGAAAGTTTTTCCTAGTCTGAAGAGGAGAGCAAGAAACATAATGTTCTATTGGAACAAGAACATACGTTATTTTCTCCCCTATGCCGCTAGAAAATAGGATTGTGAGTTCTCGTTCCGAAATAATTCAAAAAACTTATTTGAATTATTCTTATCATAATAAATTACATACTACTCTACTAAAAATTCATAATTGCATTCCTCTATTTTTATTTCGAAATTTCCCATTAAACACTTATGTAATTCTCCATGTTAAGATTACAGATACTATTCAATAAATTAAATTACAGACGAATTTAATTTAATGGTTAATTTCCTTTAGAGTACTGCTTAACTTATTTCATGTGTCGGATTCATAAAATCCACTTGCAAGATTTGACACGGTGAAATTTATAAGCTTCTCAAAAAGGCATATCATCAATCTTTATACCGGGACATTGATTCCATCAGCTAACTTATTGTTTCACCAATATATATTAGGAAAAAGGGTCAAATTTACCCCCTCTACTTCTGAAAATTGGCTAGATTTACCCTTCGTCATACTTTCGGGCCAAGTTTACCCCCACTGTTAAAGAAAATATTCATCCATACCCTTTTATTTAACGAAAAATCCAAATCAACATAAATAACCCATATTCAAATCTAATCTGCCTGACCCGACCCGACTTAACATAACACCGACCCAAACAAATATCCCTCTCCACCGTTGACACTTTGAGAGAGTTCTTCCGAATTTGAGAGAGAATAGAGCTGCTTTAATGGAAATTGGAGAGAGAACATAGCCCTCTGCTAGGGATTACTCAAAGTTCCGATGAAAATTCCGATGAGCTCTATGAAAGCATATGCTTATTGATCATGTGACAATGTGTAGTAACAGGCTTAAGCGAAGTTCCTCTGAATACTAACACTGTTATAGGGTAATGAATGCTGGACCTCAAAGGTCCGACGTACTGCAAAATGAGTGCCATCCAAATATGAATGTTAAGATAGATGTGCACGTATACAAAGTTAAACAAGATCTGGAAGAAGGTGACAGTAGAATACACGGAAGATAAAAGAGAGATGTTTGTGATGATTTATCTTATCCTACCTAGACATCCAAATGAACAGGCCTGACTTTTATCACATCGAAGGAAGTTGTCTCAAAAGACTACAATCACTTGAAATCCTGGCAGACTTAGCCAAAAAACAAAACATAATAGAAGTAAAAAAATCCACATATGCAATATCAGCAATTGGGACCAAGACTTGTTCATGACATAGATTTACATAAGGTTCAATGTTTGCTAGAGTCTCTTTAGTTTCTTTAGACATATGAATGTCACTAAAAAATATAAAGAGCGGTTAGTGTAGAACCCCAAGTATTGAAATGAAATGGTAAATGGAGCAAAATGGATATTAAGGATTCAAATAGCTCGCGAGCTAGAAGGGGATCAAGGCATAGCTTCTAGCTGTTGATGAGAAAAGAATTGGTCATTACTGATTAAGATCCAAAAATTTAAGAGCAAAGCAGCACAAAAAGATACCACATCCACTCGCATCCCACCCCTCTCTGCTCAGGCACCAAACTTTGCAGTCCTTCCGATACAACACATATTAACACTATTTTTCTAATAATACTACTCAGTAACTGTGATCAACGCATAGCAATAAGCGATCAATAGAATAATAAGAAATGATGCACCCATAGTCACATAAAAACCAGACCGCATAAAATAAGAAAATATTAGACCTACCGAGACTGTAATTCCTCGAACACATATAAAAAGAAGGAACTTCAAGTAAGCCTCCAAGAACTGCAACAGCTCGAACAATACGGAGCTAGATAATACACAAAAATCAGAGTCAACCCACAGTTTATATAATATAAATCAATAATGGTTGCAGAGTTGTATCAAGAAAATGAAAATGAAATATGTACTGTTTAGCGATCCTTTGTGGTTGAGAACTCCAGCCCCCAAGAGAAAAGAAGAAAAATTACACCGAACTGAGCCACTGTCTCAACCTATATGAAAAAACAAGTCAAAAGTAACATAAAACTTGATAAATGAATTAAAAACTAAGAAAACTACACTAAGTTGATTATTGACAGATAACTTCCATTAATTCAGTTGCTAAAGATCATTGATATTGTTCTTAATAGCAATTATAGAAACCACCAAGTTGAAAGGTTCTTCGGGAATTGCACGTCTCCATCATTTTCCATTTTCCAATCATTTAGAACCCATATGATCTGATTAAGCTAACAAAATTGAGATGCTCACTTAAGTAGGCACAAACTTGTGAAAACAGATTTTTCCACATTTCTTATCAAGTACGACAAGTTCAGCTAGAACCTTTGGACTTAGAAAAGAACAACTCCACTGTATTAGGAAAAGAAAAATAAACAAATAATAAGATCTTTTTTGTTGAAGCTACATACTTGCACCATTTCACTGACAACATTAAAGCCTCCAGGTCCATCAATAGATCCTGCTAGTAAGTATCCAGTTATAACCTGAGAAATAAGAATTAAGAATTAGAAATCTGAATGCCGAGCAACTACAAAAGAAGAATGGCTATTGTGCACTTTGGAATGAAGAAATATCAGTCATTTTCTCTATCAGTAATGAAGAAAAACTCAGTTAAAGATAGTGATCCAACCAGTTGACAGCACAAGCAAAGGCAATTCCACCACATGTTGCAGAAACAATGACCACTACTAGATCTGATACCAACCTAAACATTACACATATCAAGCAACAGTGAGCCATACAAATGCTTGCCAGTTTCCATATGAATGTAGAAAGCTTACCTCAAGTCTAACTGTAATACCGGAGGATGCCGTCCCTACTATTGTGTTATGGTTCCTATGGAAAAGAAGAAACACTATCTTAAATGGAGGGTTGTCCCCATACGATAGGGTTATCTACGGGATAAATGACAGAATTCATACGTTCCCTTCTGTCAAATTCCCATTTATCCAAAACTTACCAAAGACCTGGCCTTTAATTGTAAATGTGCTGGAAAAATGGGAACCGAGCTATAGACACAGGGTTGTGAGGTGGTTACATCCTCCTGATGGATGGTATAAATGCAATACAGATGGGACTTCAAAGGGTAATCCTGGACCTAGTTCTGCTGCCTTTTGTGTGAGGAATAGGAATTGCACTGGAGATATTGTATTGGCTCTACCAATTTTTTTGCTGGAGTAGTAGCAATAAAGGAAGGCATTCAATGTTGCATAGACAGAAATCTTTTACCTCTACTAGCGGAGACCGACTCTCTCACTATGATAAATATATTGGAAGGCAGATGGGAGGTCCATTGGAGTGTTGTTACTGAGGTGGAAGCTATTAAAAGAATGAGGGAAGGTGTCCCTATCCAATTGAAACATACACTAAGGGAAGGCAATACACTAGCTGATTTTTTTGCTAACATGACTGTTAATTTTGCAGGTACTTATATGATGGAAAGTTTTCAAGATCTTCCAACATTAGCAAGGAAATTACTCAACATGGATAAATGCAATATGCCTCACATATGAATGACACAACTGAACAACTCATAAAGATTTTGCAGGTTCCATAAGTCATATTTTTTAATAACCTACTGTATTGCATGAAGTGAGTTCCTATAGTTGTTTTTCCATGCCACCTGGTGAGAGTTTTAAGGTGTACAATGGAAATAGACTAAGGCATAAGCAGTGGAAATAGATTATTTTATGGTTTTAAATGTTTGGAAGATTTGATAGCAATTTGTACATGTACAAGATGTAGAAAAGGAGATAAAGATTGGATATAAGGTAAGACTTACCAGCTGAAGAAGAAGAGTAATATAGATCCAATGGTGCTCAGAACTAGAGAGTTAACAACAGATATCTATGAATGGAAATGGATGTCTAATTAGTAAACATTCCAACCGTGTACTCCACTTTCCTAATTCTATTTTTGTTTTTGTTTTGTCTTTTGGACTTAATCACTCCGTACATCTTTATTTATCCACTTTTTGATTTTAAAATATCCAACAATACTTATTCAATTTAAAAAATTAATACATAATTATCCTTTTTTTTCCATTTTACCTTTGATATTAAATACTATTCATCTCTCATTGCTTTTTTCAAGGCAAAATTTATTATATTCAATGATGATATAATAAAATCATCCATCTATTTATTATTTTTAAGGTATATGACTAGTCAAAAGTAGACAAGTAAACATAAATGGAGTAAGTAATCACTCCGTTCATCTTTACTTGTTCACTATACCAAAAATAAATATCCAACAATACTTATTCAGTTTGAAAAAAATCAATATAAAATTTACACATTTTTATCCATTTTATCATTAGTTATTAATTATAGTCCTTACCCAATACATCCCAACACATCTCTCAAAGCGTTGAATTAATTATATTAAAAGGGTAATACGATAAAATTATCCCATCATTTACTGTTTCTTAATCTGTGTATCAATTTAACAGTAGATAATTATTGATGGACGGAGGATTATTTTAGATAGCAAAACTAACAATACTTTGAAAAATTCATATTTACACCATATACAACTAATTCAATTTACTCTTCCTCTCTTTATCTCTCCTATTTCCCAAATTTTTCTCAAAAATTTTAGTTTTAGTATCCTCTTTTATCTTCCTCATCATCTTCCTTTTTTTTTCTCCTAATTTTTTTTCCATAATTGAACACACCCACATTTCTTCTTCTTCTTCACCATGTACAATGATTTCTATCCCAAAATTGTGATTTCAAACGATGATTTCTATCCAAAAATTTTCTTCTACTTCGACACATATTCAAACGATGATTTCTACCCCAAAATTGTGATTTTAATTTTTTTTCTCTCCCTAAATCGTAATTTCAATGTCTTTTCTATCCCAAAATCATAATCCTTAAAAATTAGATAACTACAATAGCGATTTTGAAATACATTCAGATCTACAATGATTGTTTCCAATTTCCTTTCTCAAATTTTTATTCTAATACATTCAGATATTTATTATTCAAGACTAATTCATGAACTAAGTTATCCATAAGAGTAGGAAACTGCTTGCTCATTTCTTAAATTACAAGAATCAACATGTCAACATCATTCATTTCCTTCAACTGCCTACCAAAAATAGCTTGGCATAAGCAACATAATATTTGTATTTTTGTATCTATTAATTATGTATTTTATATGTAAATAAGGCCTGAAACTTTGCAGTTGTATATGTGTTTCAAAACAAATAAATGAATTTGTATATGTATTTCAAAGAATGATGGCAGTGTTTAAAGGGTCTATGTGTTGTATAGGTATTTGAGGTCATAAAAACAGTTATATATTTGTATGTGAATAAGGCATGAAATTTGCAGTTGTATATGTATTTCATAACAAATAAATGTTTTTGTATAAGCATTTCAAAGAATGATGGCATTATTTAATGGGTTCATGTATTGTATATATATTTGGGGTTAAAAACAGTTATGTATTTGTATGTGAATAAGACCTGAAATTTGTAGTTGTATATGTATTTCATAACAAATAAATGTTTTTGTATAAGTATTTCAAAGAATGATAACGGTATTTAATTAGTCTATGTGTTGTATATATATTTGAGGTCATAAAATCAGTTTGTATTTGGTAAATACATATCTTATGCAAAAGATACATGTTTATACAACTTGAATCATACATATACAAATGATATTTTTTATATACAACTACAAATGATAAATTTGATATACAAATACAAATAATTTATATAAAGTGTATTACTTGATAAAAAAAAAATATAAAATACAAAAAAATATATAAAATATAAACTGTAAAAAAATGAGAAAAAGAAAATATAAAATACAAAGAGGGTGAGAGATGTGAAAATATAAAATACAAAAAAAAAAAAAAAAAGGATAAAGAGAACATGAAGAGAAAGAGATGCTAGAATAATAACACTATTATTAACACTATTTTTCTAATAATACTACTCAGTAACTGTGATCAACGCATAGCAATAAGCGATCACTAGAATAATAAGATATGATGCACCCATAGTCACATAAAAACCAGACCGCATAAAATAAGAAAATTTTAGACCTACCGAGGCTGTAATTCCACAAAGACATATAAAAAGAAGAACTTGAAGTAAGCCTCCAATAACTGCGACAGCTCGAACAATACGGAGCTAGATAATACACAAAAATCAGAGTCACTTCACAGTTTATATATTATAAATCAATAATGGTTGCAGAGTTGTATCAAGAAAATGAAAATGAAATATGTACTGTTTAGCGATCCTTTGTGGTTGAGAACTCCAGCCCCAAAGTAAAAAAGAAGAAAAATTACACCGAACTGAGCCACTGTCTCAACCTATATGAAAAAAACAAGTCAAAAGTAACATAAAACTTGATAAATGAATTAAAAACTAAGAAGAAAACTACACTAAGTTGATTATTGGCAGATAACTTCCATTAGTTCAGTTGCTAAAGATCATTGATATTGTTCTTAATTGCAATTATAGAAACCACCAAGTTGAAAGGTTCTTCGGGAATTGCACGTCTCCATCATTTTCTATTTTCCAATCATTTAGAACCCATATGATCTGATTAAGCTAACAAAATTGAGATGCTCACTTAAGCAGGCACAAACTTGTGAAAACAGGTTTTTTCGACATTTCTTATCAAGTACTACAAGTTCAGCTAGAAACCTTGAACTTAGGAAAGAACAACTCCACTGTATTAGGAAAAGAAAAATAAACAAATAATAAGATCTTTTTTGTTGAAGCTACATACTTGCACCATTTCACTGACAACATTAAAGCCTCCAGGTCCATCAATAGATCCTGCTAGTAAGTATCCAGTTATAACCTGAGAAATAAGAATTAAGAATTAGAAATCTGAATGCCGAGCAACTACAAAAGAAGAATGGCTATTGTGCACTTTGGAATGAAGAAATATCAGTCATTTTCTCTATCAGTAATGAAGAAAAACTCAGTTAAAGATAGTGATCCAACCAGTTGACAGCACAAGCAAAGGCAATTCCACCACATGTTGCAGAAACAATGACCACTACTAGATCTGATATCAACCTAAACATTACACATATCAAGCAACAGTGAGCCATACAAATGCTTGCCAGTTTCCATATGAATGTAGAAAGCTTACCTCAAGTCTAACTGTAATACCGGAGGATGCCGTCCCTACTATTGTGTTATGGTTCCTATGGAAAAGAAGAAACACTATCTTAAATGGAGGGTTGTCCCCATACGATAGGGTTATCTACGGGATAAATGACAGAATTCATACGTTCCCTTCTGTCAAATTCCCATTTATCCAAAACTTACCAAAGACCTGGCCTTTAATTGTAAATGTGCTGGAAAAATGGGAACCGAGCTATAGACACAGGGTTGTGAGGTGGTTACATCCTCCTGATGGATGGTATAAATGCAATACAGATGGGACTTCAAAGGGTAATCCTGGACCTAGTTCTGCTGCCTTTTGTGTGAGGAATAGGAATTGCACTGGAGATATTGTATTGGCTCTACCAATTTTTTTGCTGGAGTAGTAGCAATAAAGGAAGGCATTCAATGTTGCATAGACAGAAATCTTTTACCTCTACTAGCGGAGACCGACTCTCTCACTATGATAAATATATTGGAAGGCAGATGGGAGGTCCATTGGAGTGTTGTTACTGAGGTGGAAGCTATTAAAAGAATGAGGGAAGGTGTCCCTATTCAATTGAAACATACACTAAGGGAAGGCAATACACTAGCTGATTTTTTTGCTAACATGACTGTTAATTTTGCAGGTACTTATATGATGGAAAGTTTTCAAGATCTTCCAACATTAGCAAGGAAATTACTCAACATGGATAAATGCAATATGCCTCACATATGAATGACACAACTGAACAACTCATAAAGATTTTGCAGGTTCCATAGTCATATTTTTTACTAAACTACTGTATTGCCTGAAGTGAGTTCCTATAGTTGTTTTTCCATGCCACCTGGTGAGAGTTTAAGGTGTACAATGGAAATAGACTAAGGCATAAGCAGTGGAAATAGACTATTTTATGGGTTTAAATGTTTGGGGGATTTGATAGCAATTTGTACATGTACATACAAGATGTAGAAAAGGAGATAAGGATTGGATATAAGGTAAGACTTACCAGCTGAAGAAGAAGAGTAAGACTTACCAGCTGAAGAAGAAGAGTAATAGATCCAATTGTGCTCAGAACTAGATAGATAACAATAGATGTCTAATTAGTAGACATTCCAACCGTGTGCTCTACTTTCCTAATTCTATTTTTGTTTTTGTTTTGTCTTTTGGACTTAATCACTCCGTACATCTTTATTTATTCACTTTTCTATTTTAAGATATCCAACAATATTTATTCAGTTTGAAAAATTAATACATAATTATCCTTTTTTTTCCATTTTACCTTTGATATTAAATATTATTCATCCCTCATTGCTTTTTTCAAGGCAAAATTTATTATATTCAATGATGATATAATAAAATCATCCATCTATTTATTATTTTTAAGGTATATGACTAGTCAAAAGTAGACAAGTAAACATAAATGGAGGAAGTAATCACTCCGTCCCTCTTTACTTGTCCACTATACTAAAAATAAATATCCAACAATACTTATTCAGTTTGAAAAAATCAATATATAATTTACACATTTCTATCCATTTGATCATTAGTTATTAATTATAGTCCTTATACAATACATCCCAACACATCTCTCAAAGCGTTGAATTAATTATATTCAAAGGGTAATACGATAAAATCATCCCATCATTCACTGTTTCTTAATCTGTAGCAATTTAATAATAGACAATTATTTAATGGACGGAGAAAGTATTTTGTGCGCTTACCACTTTGGGCTACCCTTTTTTTAAGGGAAAATTACACCCCTTAGCATACATAAATCCTTATTAGGCTCCATAGCAACACTTTAACATAATTATTTTAGATAGCAAAAACAGCAATACTTTGAAAAATTCATATTTACACCATACACAACTAATTCAATTTACTATTCCTTTTTTTATCTCTCCTATTTTCCAATTTTTTCTCATAAATTTTAATTTTAATATTCCTCTTTTATCTTCCTCATTAATCTTTCTTTTTTATCTCCTAATTTTTTTTCCATAATTGAACACACCCACATCTCTTCTTCTTCTTCTTCACCATTAAAAATGATTTCTACCCCAAAATTGTGATTTCAAACGATGATTTCTACCTCAAAATTGTGATTTCAAATTTTTTTCTCTCCCTAAATTATAATTTCAATTTCTCCTCTCCCAAAACTATAATCCTTGAAAACTAGGTAGCTACAATGACGATTTTGAAATACATTCAGATCTACAATGATTGTTTTCAATTTCCTTTCCCAAATTTTTATTCTAATACATTCAGATATTTATTATTCAAGACTAATTCATGAACTAAGGTATCCATAAGAGTAGGAAACTGCTTGCTCATTTCTTGAATTACAAGAATCAACATGTCAACATCATTCATTTCCTTCAACTGCCTACCAAAAATAATTTGGCATAAGCAACATAATATTTGTATTTTTGTATCTACTAGTTATGTATTTTGTATGTACATAAGGCCTGAAATTTTGCAGTTGTATATGTGTTTCAAAATAAATAAATAAATGAATTTGTATATGTATTTCAAAAAATGATGGCAGTGTTTAAAGGGTCTATGTGTTGTATATGTATTTGAGGTCATAAAACAAGTTATGTATTTGTATGTGAATAAGGCATGAAATATGCAGGTGTATATGTATTTCATAACAAATAAATGTTTTTGTATAAGTATTTCAAAGAATGATGGCATTATTTAATGGGTCTATGTATTGTATATATATTTGGGATCATAAAAACAGTTATGTATTTGTATGTGAATAAGGCCTGAAATTTGTAGTTGTATATGTATTTCATAACAAATAAATATTTTTGTATAAGTATTTCAAAGAATGATAACGATATTTAATTAGTCTATGTGTTGTATATATATTTGAGGTCATAAAAACAGTTTGTATTTGGTAAATACATATCTTATGCAAAAGATACATGTTTATACAACTTGAATCATACATATACAAATGATATTTTTTATATACAAATACAAATGATAAATTTGATATACAAATACAAATAATTTATATAAAGTGTATTGCTTGTACAAAAAAAAATATAAAATATAAAATGTAAAAAAATGAGAAAAAGAAAATATAAAATACAAAGAGGGTGAGAGATGTGAAAATATAAAATAAAAAAAATAAAAAAAAAAGGATAAAGAGAACATGAAGAGAAAGAGATGCTAGAGATAGAAGAGAGAGAAAGAGAGAAAATCTCAAAAAATAGAATTCGGTTATTGTACAACCTAATTTAAAATACAAAAAAAAAATAAAAAAAAAAATATAAAGTATACTGTTTGATACAAAAAAATATAATACAAAAAAAACGATAAAAAAATATAAAATACAAAGAGGGTGAGAGATTTGAAAATATAACATACAGAAAAAATGATAAATAAAGTGTGAAGAGAAAGAGATGCTAGAAATAGAATAGAGAGAAATAAAGAAAATTAAGGAGAAAAGCTTTTTGAGTTTTGAAGCTCATTCAAAAACGCTTCTTATTTGGAAAGGAGCTGAAAATTTTTTTTTAAGCTATTTATACAATTATGAAACTTATGTCATCAGCCCATCACTTAAAGATTGAAGTTTGCTATTTTTGAACTTTTATTTTTTTAAAATAGATTTGTTTTTTAATAAAATCTGCCCAATGGGTCATTCGATGAAGGAAAAAAAAGATAGACTTTTGATTTGTTTAAATTTAAGTACGAATTAAAATAGTACATGATAAAGTGTTTTATTAGTCACTTTTGATTTAACTAAAGTAAAAAAAATGAGTATGTAAATTAATAGTCTTATTCAATGAACTCTCAATCAATCCCCTAATAAATTTTGATAGACAATTTAGTTTGTTGTTCATTAGAAAAAAATGTTTATGTCAATTTTTTCAAAAAATCTTTATTCTTATAGTAAGACATTTGAAAATGAAACAGATCTTTATAAATTGTCGGACCATCTTTTAAAATTCAAATTATAATGTATAGTGTTGTACCATTTCTCTAAATCCTTATGATTAATATGTCAGAAAAGGATATTAAAGAAGTAACTAGAAGTTTATCCAGTGCATTCTCAATCAATTCCCTAGTAGATTGGACAATTAATATGCAAGTGACTTGGGTAGAAAAATACAAATGCGAACTTATGCTAATCAGCAAAATGTCTTATTTATTGTTAGACCACGTCATATTAAGAGTTAGAAATTTGAATAATCACTTAATTTTGGGTAACTGATCATCATAGTCATTTAATTTTTAAAAGTCACTTTATCAAATTATCTTTCATGGTCATTATTTCCTAAAATATAGTTTCTGATACCTATTCAATGACCTGAGGTAGAGGCATTTGACACGGTCATTACAGGTATTATTTTTGTCTGTGATCGGATGACTTCTGTTTTATTTGATCCGGGACCTACCTTCTCATATGTTTCTGTTAGATTTGCCTTGGGGTTGAATATGGTCTGTGAAATGCTTGATGCTCTTGTACATGTATCTACTCCAGTTGGGGATTATGTTGTCGTAAATCAGGTTTATCGTGCTTGTTCAGTATGTTCATGGGATACCAGGCTTAGATTGATTTGATAATCTTGGACATGGTAGATTTTGATATCATTCTTAGGATGAGTTGGCTGTCTCCTTATCATACGATCTTAGATTGACATGCCAAGACAGTAACTGTGGCGATGCCGGGGATGGATAGGTTGGAGTAGGAGGGTGATTATAAACCTGCTCCCATGAAACATATTTCTTTTATTTGTACCAAGAAGTTAATGGGGAGGGGGTGTTTGGCTTTCTTAGCTCATCTTCGAGACACTAGTGTTGAGGTCCCATCTATTGAGTCAGTTCCTATAGTGTGTGAGTTCTAGAAAGTATTCCCGAGTGATTTGTCTGGTATGCCTTCGGACAGTGATATGGACTTCTGCATTGATTTAGAGCCGGACACTTGCCTTATTTCTATTCCCCCGTATATGATGGCACCGACAGAGTTAAGAGAGCTTAAAGCTCAACTACAAGAGTTGTTTGATAAGGGTTCATACGCCCTAGTGCTTCTCCGTGGGGTGTCCCTGTTTTGTTTGTTAAGAAGAAGGACAGTAGTCTACGTATGTGCATAGACTATCGATAGTTGAATAAGGTTACCACTCGCAATAAGTACTAATTGCTCGGGATAGATAATTTGTTTGATCAGTTGCAGGGTACTTCGGTGTTCTCCAAGATAGATCTAAGGTTTGGATACCGTCAGTTGAAAATAAATGCCGAAGATATTCCCAAGACAACTTTTTGGACCCGTTGTGGTACTATAAGTTCTTGGTGATGTCCTTTGGATTGACCAATGCCCCAGAAGCTTTTGTGAGTTGATGAATGATGTCTTTAAACCTTTTTTGGATTCATTTGTTATAGTTTTTATTGATGACATTTTGGTTTATTCCAAAAGTAAGGAGGAACATGAAGAGCATTTGTAAATTATTTTAGGTGCTGTTGAAGGAAAAAAAGCTTTACTCAAAATTTTCTAAGTGTAACTTTTGGTGTAATATACCACAAATTACAATAACTACAGTTGATAAATAAAATGACAAAAATTAATAAAATAATATTCAGGCTAAGACGCGGATATCTCACTCTCTTTAGGGAGATTCAAGCCCCATTGCAGCATAATCCACACCGATCCAACTGTATCACTCTTGACTAGTTCCATTCAGAATACAACAGCCCATCACGATGTATAACTCAAGCAACTCTGGATTAGTTGAAGAGTCCAAAGCTCCACCAAAAGAATACCTTCCTTCAACATAAGATTACTCTCTTTTGTATAGTGAATATAGTTGGAGACTTAGAATATTTTCTTTGTCTCAATTATCTCTTTCACTACACTTATCTCAAAATATGAACACCAATATAATACTTCTTATCTTTTTCTATATTTTCATCTATTACAACACAAAGAAAAAGACATTATTTATATAGGTGTAGGATTTCTTCCACAAATAAATGACAAGAATATGAATAGTCATTTGAAGGGGAGTGGGCAATTAGTAGGAGTTAGTGGGAAGAATATGTCTTGTTGGTTACATAAGTTACACCAAAATAATTGACCACATTCTTGTCAATTTATACCCACTAAAACAAAAAGATAATGTGGTGAGTTACAAGAATAATGACACCGCTTTCTCCACTTTATGCTTACTAATTATCATGCACTTTAATATTTCTTTTTAATAATAAAATGCACCAACAAGATGTATTGCTATAGTAGCACTAGTGGGACATATCACATGACATCCACATATAATTATTTACAACAGAATAACAATTGTAATTTTTTTTTTGAAATAATTGTTATTTTGCTAATAATTTTGGCCTTCATTAGAGTGGTATCAGAGCCCTTTTCTGAAGATTACATTTAGAATAGTACCTCTTAAATTAATCATAATTATTTATTTAATAATTAAATTGAAATTTACCCTGACAATATCTCTTGTGGCCAGGAGAAAAGAAAGATATCCATTAAAAAAATATTATATATAAAGAAGAGTATGCTTGCTTCTTTCAAAGACACTACTAAATTTCTGATAGCAAACGAGTAGAATGCTTGACTTAGGAAGTACCTGGAGAAATAAGGATCTCTGAGATCCACAAGATCAAAATATATGAAGAAGAGTATGCTTGCTACTCATTTACTGAAAATTTGTGGGCCAAAGTATTCTATCTATGACCTAATTTTACTCGACATATTTGGAGAACTTTTGTCTCATCCTGTATAAGTTATATAGGAATTAAGTTATCCGATATAATTTGGGTATAATATCTAATTCGATCGACTAAATTTAAAGAATTTTGTTTCGACATAAGTTCTATAGGAATAAATTATGTCTTTTACGATATAACTTGTGGGTTCTGAATCTGAACTTTTGCCTCGCCGGATAGGAACTATAAGTTATGCCTTTTACGACATAACCTTTGTGTTTTGAATTGAACTTTTGCCTTGATCGACATAACTTCTGTAGAAATTATGCGACATAACTTGTTATGTCTTGTAAGGTATATTTTGTGTTTAATTATGATAAAAAATATAAATTTATGCCGAGCAAAAATTGTTTGTTATTTCGGTGTCAGGAGTTTTTTTGACCATTTATTTTTACTTAAAAGAATATCAAATTTGACGCAAAAATTAAAGATCATTCTAAGGGACATATATTTGTGATGACTACACCTTTTTTACAATATTTGGTTAAAAGTTGGACGAATTTTATCCACCATATATTTTACTGTTATCTCAAAAATATTATGTTACTAAATTGACGTGATCTTTAATGTTTATAGAAGGTGACTACTCGTTGCAATTTGCCTGTATGATGAATTTCTTTAAAAGAAATGTGGAAATTATTTTCTTTTTCAAAGTAACTATTATAAATTCAGTCAATATTTTTTAACACAGTTATAAATTGTTGTAGTTGTCTTCATTGATTCATAACACTGGGTATGTTGTTGTTGTTGTCGTCTTTATTGATTCATACAAAAATAACTGCAACAATTAATCTATTAACGCAAATAAATTGAAACAGATTCTATTTTGTGACTTCTCATTATTCATCAATAACAACATATTCATAATTCAGATATACAAACAATTGATCGTCCATAATTTATCAACTAGATTAAACATGTCTATATCTCATTCCTTTCTTCTTCTTCTTTGAAGGTGAACATGGTGGCATTGGCTTCCCACAGAGGCCCAAATTTCCTGTTTCATCCATACACAAAAATGAGCACAAAAAGTTCTACATAAATATATGTTTGTTTTTTTTATAACCGTGGTGTCCGGGCCAACTTGAGCGCACCTCGACTAATTCCATGAGATACCTACCACCTCCCACCAACAACAGATACCAGGTAACCTGCCCACCAAAGCTAGAACAGATGGGAAGAAATCACCTAATGTTTATCTCTATTGCAAACTGAACCTGAGACCTCATTGTGCTCAACCCAACTTCATTAAACCACTAGGCCACACCCTTGGGTGCTACATAAATATATGTTGATTTTAACAACAACAAAACGTATTGAAGTATATACTCACGACTTATATGAATTCTCCGATACTTTCTCAGCGGTTTCAGAATTTAAATTTAATGAGCTCCATATTTTTCTTTTCAAGGAAAACTAACCTTCAAATGAGCTTAAGCTTTGGTTGCTAAGTAGAGATGGTATGGGACCTTCAAGTCTATTATTTGCAACGTTTAAGTGTAAATCTTGCTGACCAAATGCTGGTATTGTACCATCAAACTGGTTATCTTGCAGCTGCAGTTCAACAAGCTTTGAAATTCCCAGTAACGACGTCGGAATCTTGCCTGTAAACTCATTGTTCGCCATTAAAATTCTCCTCATGAAATTCATTCCAGTGAAAACATTGTCAGGCAACTCACCGGAGAAACGGTTATTCGAAAAGAACAAACCTCTCAGTCCTGTAAGTTTCTTCACATCCGGAAATGGTCCTTCAAAGTTATTGTTCCTAAAACTTATAGTACGTAAGAAGTTAATTGAGAAAGAGTGTCCATGTCTAGAATCCCAGATAATCCCATGTTTTTGAGACGGAGACCGATCAATTTTCCGTTGAAGCACAGCAATCCGTTCCAATTTGAAATGTTGCTGTTGCAAAGCAGCACCAATGGATTCCAGTTGCTAAGTGAGGAGGCGTTTGTGAGCGAAGACTTGAATTTAAGGAGGAGAGTTGATCACAAACACTTGAATTTAAGGAGGAGAGTTGATTCAGGCTCTTGACCATAACACGAAGTTATCAAACAAGTTAATGTGATCGTCAGGAAGAGAATATTAATCACCAAGTACCGATGATTTCTTGCTGAAGAAGCCATCGTTTTTGTGATTCAGTTTGGTTGAATAAGAGGAGAGAATATGATGGTGTTCAGAGATGAAGAATTGAGTATATAAAGAAAGAACTTCATTCTTTGGAGAATCCAACATGCACCCGACATTTTTGAAAAGTCCAGCAATATAGGTTAAGATGGATATATCCAAATGGAATAACCACAAAAAGGATGAAAACTAGGCACACATGCATGTTTGTTTTTTCATCTTCGGTTTTCTCATAACTAACACAACCCATTAACCTAACTAGTTGACAGTTTACACTGTCACTTTGTTAGTATGTGAAGGCAAAAAAACCATACTGACAAAAGTTGAGAAGAAGTATAATTCACCGTTAAAAGAAATAAAACAAGAAAGCACATCCAGAAAACATTAGCTACTGTGACCAACATTGTGAAAAATTTCTTGTTAGTCTCGACAATTTGCCAAGGACAGAAAGAGAAGACAAAAATATAATCATGTGATAAACTGATGGGAGTATTTCATTCTATATTTGAAAATTCTTTAAGTTAAAACTTCTCATATTACCCTTAGTAACCTACTCTTAATAGTTCTAGAAATATCATGGCACATTTAAGATCGCAATTACCAATATGTGTAAAAATATATTTTTCTTTCTTAAACTACATGCCCTATCAAGTAACTTTGAAGAGTACAAACCTCTCTGACGTTCATAGTGTAGCCCAGAAATCTTCATTCATCTCCCGAACATTGCAACTTCTTCACATTTGAGAACTTTGCTGATGTTTGACAAACTTTTAAAAAGACCTGTCAGATAAGCGAAGACGAAAGGAACTAAAATGCAGAAACACATTCTAGTTTCTTGTTGCTGCTACTCCTTTTACCTTTAACTGCAACCAGAAGACATGGTGAGAGGGAGATACAGCTATGTTCGACAATTGATGAACACAGAAATTGATGAAGGCGAACTGGTGGTGGGGGAAACCAGCACCGTCTACGACATTTCACAAAACCTCAGTGTGTGAAAGTGTCGATATCATCTAATGAAATAAAAGAACACTTGCATTTTTTGTATCCTAGAGAGTAATTAACCATTTCGAAATTTCCTGTGATCCTTGACAATCCTGGTTACCTATCATTACATCGACAAAGATCTAAGTACAAGCATGAGATGATTAGTCGTCATATTACAAAGCATGCCATAATTGAAACATACTAAACTGTAAGTTGATGTTATTTTTTATGAATTGCATCACAAAACTGGCTAAGGGTTTCTGAAATTTTCCCGAGGCAATCAATAAGTTGGTTGCCTTGACTTCTGATCACATGAGCACGACTATCCTCAAAATTCTTAAAATCAGCAGGATCTCTATCATCCATTGGATTTCCTTCAATTATTGCAGTGATCATTTCTGCATTTTCTCTAAGAGCTGCAGCCATCATTTCTTCTGGATTATCTACATTAATCTGTTCAGCCTCTACCTTACTGACCATGCTAAGGTTTGGAAGTTCAGCCTTTTCCTCCAGACTGGATGTCTCGCATTTTATTTCTAAGCTTGAATTCTCATGCCTTGGGGCTTCCAAATTTGCATCCATGCTAGCTTCATCCTTTGTCCCCATCTTGGATTGCTCATACTTCCTGTTTTCATTTAAGATGCGTCTCCATGGATTCAACCTTTCCTCCATTTTGTACCTTTTTGTCTTTGTCCTTCGCCGCTGCCTTTTAGGACCTAACAGTACCAGAATACACATTTAGTTGATAGTGAAAAGTCAATTTTTGTTTCAACACGAAGCTTTTTTCTTTTCAACTTTTGTATCTCTTTGGTATATCTTACACTATATAACAAACCATGACTACACCACGAAGTTTGGTTTATGGGGTGGTAAAACGGCCAGTTGTGCTAATTAATTCTAGAATGCTACAATAATGACGAAGATCTGCAGTCATTTACTTCTGCAAAATGACAAGATTCACCAAGTCATTTTGCACTAAATCAGGCAGCAGATACCACAAGTTCATCTGCTCGCTTAAATGAAGAAAGGAAAAAAGAGAGCAAAGAACCATCATTATGGCTAGTGAACTGAATGTCGAAATTTGCATTCCAAGGAAATCAGTCTCTATCGTTTAATTAATGGAGGAAAGGTTGGTGGTCTCTAAGTTGCTCGGACTCGTGTGCGTGTGTCCAATATGGGTGCAGACCTAGAGGTCGCATCCTTCATGATCTAAATTTTAAGATTCGTGGGTATGGATACAGGCGCGGGAAAAATAATACAAACATCTAAAATTAGAGTTATACGTCTAAATTTTGAGACATTATGTGGAAAACTTACAAGGTATTATGAAGAAAAAATATTGATCAAGAGGAGAATCCCAGAACGTGATATAAGGAAACGGACTGTCATAGAAATTTTTGTATAAATGGTACTCAATTTTCTACAATTTCACCTTAGTTTTTGTTATGATTACACAATTCATTATACCTATTACGAACTTCGCCGTTGATTTTGGTCCGGTTGACCAAATCCTGGTACAGATCCCACACCCATATCATGTCGACACGGGTGCGGCACTGAAAGTTAAGAGTCCGAGGCTCGGACTCTTAACTTTCAGTGCCGCACCCGTGTCGGATTCTCCAAAAAATACACTACTTTTGGATAATCCGACACGTACCCGTTGATATTTTTGAAGAGTCCGAGCAACTTAGGGTGGCATGGCATACTTACAAAGCTTACCAAGAAATAAGATACATTTTATCCTAATCAATGTTTTAAGAAGTGGAGGCGCAAGTCCAAGCATTTTACTTTACATTGTATGAGGCGTAGTTCCCAAGCATTTACGTTACATTGCAGCAGATACCTGCTCTGCAAAAAGAGCAAAGAGGAAACTAATTAATCACATATTTTTGCACTGTCTCTTTGTTATTCAGATATGGAACTTATTCTTTAATTTCTATTAAGTCAGTTGCGTTATGCTGAGAACGATTAAACAACTGATACACTGCTGGACTAGAAAGGGAATAGGGAAGGGGAAGTGGAAGATATGGGAGATCATTACTGCGTGTGTTTGGTGGGTGATTTGGAAAGAGAGGAACCAAAGATGTATTGAGATTAAATATGAGAATATAATACAGATGTATTTCCCTTTTAGGCTTTTGGTGTAGACTAGAAGAGCTCAATAAAATTGATAGGACAGATTTTCTCAGCTTCCTACAGTAATTGTAAGGAACTGATCTGTATGTAATTTTTGGCACAATCTTTGTGCTTCATTTATAAAAACTTACCAATCTCAAAAAAGTTCCCAAGATGTGGGACGTAAGTCCCATGGATATTTAACTTTTAATATTCCTTTGATAAGGTAATGTTGATATTTTGATATTAAATATTGTAAAATAATAAGATACAAATAAATTACAAAAGAATGTTTAAATTACATATATGTTTTAGAAAATTCCAAATTCTTTTAAGAACCTATAAGGAAATATAATATAAATTTCCTATTATAAGATAAAATTATAACTTTTTTAGCAAAAATAACTGCAAGGGTCATTTGGTACGTGAGATAATGATAATAATCCCTGGATAAAATTCGGGATTAACTTTGTCCCAGGTTTGGTGTGACGTATTAGCTAATTCCACAATTATTTTAACCCATCATTTGTACTAAAATGGTGGGATTACTATCTCTTCTAAAATGTGGGATAAAATAGTCCCATAGGATATCTCTGCTTATCCCATCCGCATACCAAACGACCCCCAATAGTATAAAATCATTCTTCATCAAAATACTAATTTTTGGTAAACATTTTTACATATTATTTGTACAAAAGTTGGACCTCTGCATATTAGTTTTTAAGTGAAAAGAGAATTTCATGAACAATTTTGCACCCATTAGTTTCTTCATCTCTTAAGAACCACTTAGTTCTTTTTCCCAACCACAAACCAATAGCCCATTAGAGTAGGATAAGTTAAGACCAAAATGTAATTTTCTCGTCTTCTTTGTAAAATCTCTTCACTTCAGTCTCAAAGTCGTCGTCTCTACATTTGGTTTCTCTCTGCCCATCGGTTCTTGTGGCCACTGTTACCACCAGTCATTCTAGTCGCCTCTCCTATAGCACATTGTTTGCGGTCGCTCCTCCGACCAACCACGGTTTTCACACTTACATTCTTTTACGAGCAACTAGATAAGGTTGTATTTTTTTGAAGGAAAAAAAAACCCTTATCTAGTTGCTCATAAACAGACTATAGGAGTGAAGAATAGGTTGTCTTTTATTATTGCTTTCTAAACTAGGTCATTGATAATGTTTACTTGGG
Source organism: Capsicum rhomboideum (assembly GCA_031232105.1). NCBI lineage: Eukaryota > Viridiplantae > Streptophyta > Magnoliopsida > Solanales > Solanaceae > Capsicum > Capsicum rhomboideum. Next base: position 2,486,241 of record CP124718.1, read on the forward strand.
CAATACAATACCTATTATGAATTTTTCTCCTCTTCCATAAGGTCTAATTTAGAGGTGGATTTTGTAATTGCAAGGGTTCAACAAGGCACACTCCTCTCCTACAAGGGGCTAGGTGAGTCTGGGCATATGCCCAAACCTTTGGAGCACACGCTTCACGAGACATATGCACCCCACTACCACTTTGAACAGGGGCGTGAGGGTGTCGGACGGCCAAAATTTTCATACATATGTAGGAATTTTAGTGAGTTATGATATATATAAAATGTTGGCACTGTAGTAACATTATTATTTCTGGTCCGTTGGCCAATGGCCAGGGTTCCAAGTGCTTGGTTTAGGTTCGAATCCACTTAAGCACGTCTATTTAGTTTAATTTTTTCCCATTTCACAAATCACTGCCTCTACCCATCCGTTTTTCTCTTTCCCTTTTTGCTTTTTCTTTAATTTTCTTCTTTTCCTAATTTCCTTTATATTATTTATTTTTGTAGTTCAACTCCTCGTCCAATAATTCCTCATTTGTTAGTTTATTTATCTAAATTTTGTCTTCGTTCTTTTTTTCAAGATCTCTAAATATTTAATTGAATGTAATTTTAATCTTTCCTCTTTATTACTCCACAGTATGTTTTATCTGTTGAATTTTATTCTTCGTTGCTTAATACTTAAAACAAAGACAATGGAACCAATATGTGCTAGCTCATTGACTTCTTTTCACACTTTGTTAAGATTTATTTTTGTTCGAAGATACATTATTTTACTAAGTTTGTATAGATAATTTGTGAATTTTCGTAATGAAAATATTTTCCTTTACTTGTATTGTTGATGACAAGACAAATGTCTCTTATAAAAGCTGCTTTGGCTTTTGTTTTGTTTTTTTGAGAAAATTTAACATTTTATTTTTTTTTTATAGACAGGAAACTCACCAAAAAGTGTGTTTCAGAAGTATTACACAAAATAGAGGGAGATGCCAGAAATTTCCTATCACCTATGCCCTCTTAAACTATCTAGAATGTTAGTAATCTCCTCCACCTCATTCGGTAGGGTATGTATACACCAAAAAAAAAAGTCGCTAGGCAGTTCATCTTCAAACTTTGTTTTTTACATAACTCATTGAAAGTTACAATTTGCTAGTTATCAAGATTTGTTGATGGAAAGAATCCCACATTGGACCGGGATGAGATCTCCGGTCTCGTTATAAGGCTTCGACAATCCTCGTCCCTTTTGAGCTAGCTTTTGGGGTGTGAGCTAGACCCAAGATCTAATTTAACATGATTTAAGCTAGTGTTACCAGAGGCGCGCTTAAATCCCTAAAGTGAGGTTCAAAACATGTTGAACGCTTCGCCTCATTTATGTGTGCTTCATTGTCGCCATCAAGTTTCTAAGGCATACTTTTCCTTGCCAATGAGTCTCTTCTGAAGAGGCGACACTAAACAATTGATATTTCACTTTAGTGTAGTTGTTTTTCATCTTCTTTGTTCATATATTTGTCATTCATGCTTATATTTATTAGTCTTGGACTAAATATACATATTTGTATTTTTTTCTCCCTTTGAGCCTTTTTTCATTGAAGCCCACACTTTTATTTGCGCTTTCCGCTTTAAGCCCCAACAGACCTTAGAGCTTTTTTGCGCTTTTGGCTTTTGATAATACTGATTTAAGCACATTATGTTGGAATTGAAGGGGTCTAATTGCATATTCATAATTTAGTTTCTTGTTTATGTTTCTCATTTTGTTAAGAATTAGATCGTATTGTATAAAATTAATTTGGTTTGATGAATGTGTGTTACTTATGAACCAAATATTTTGTAAATCGAATCGAATTAGCCCAAAACGGATTGAACTGATTGAATGTGAGCCCTAATTCAATGTCAATTGCTAGTGATGAGTATTAAAGACGGTGGCACCCGCAATCTTCAAATTCTAGATTCGCCTCTGACTCTGAGGCATTTCAAGCATGCCTCATTGGAGACACATCCTAGGATGTGTCCACAAAATGTCTTTGAAATCAATCATTCTAATAAGGGTGGAATAAATTTAATTATAACTTCAAAGGTTTAAATAGTCAAAAGTTTGATTCAATTCTAAGACCTTCACCACAAGAAAAAAGGTTCAACATCTCGATATGTGTCTATCTCACGTAATAACAGTATTCTAAGATTTATCAATTTCTCAAGTCAATGACTTTCGTCACCACGAGACAATTTCCTCTTTTGTGCGTGAATATATGCGTAGGACACACATCAATCAATCAATTGTGCCACAATGGCTCAATCCCAAACTCTATGAGGTTTGCTATACAACTTCTCAGTATTCATCAACACATTTCACCTGGCATAGTAGAACTGTGTAAGAACTTGTAAAAAGAACCAGATGCTAGACCAATGGAGGCAGGTTGCATCAAATGAAAGTTTTTCCTAACATATTCAACATATATAAAAGAAAAGATATTAAATAAATCTATTGCCACTGGGAGTAAAAATCACAAAGTATCAGGTATGTCAAGACACAAGAGTACTACTACACTGATTCCTGTCATCTTCTGTTACATTTCTGGTCCGCTTTTTTTTCTTCTTCGGTCTAACCGATGAGAGGTTTTTGTTCCCATTCATATTTCAGTGGCTGGTCTAACTTCTTTTCAGCCTTACTTTAGCCAAGTGCCACAAATTGTTTTCTTAACTTCAATCCTTTCACGAACAAAATCTATACTTAATAACAGAGCCTAGTATTGTTAATGCTGGCATCTCCCCTCATTCTTAGATGAGGATTTCGCCTCTACATTGATTATATAGGGTTGGAAAATTCTTATAAACAAATTTGAGACGAATTTCCACTCCAACAGAAAAGTTCACAGGCATCATGAACGGAGAGTTTTTATCCCTCCACTTTAAGCTCTCTGTTTCTTTGTTTCAGTTATCATAGAACTGATAAATGATCACGTTTGAGATAATCACATTTTAGGCTTAAGTTTGTCTTTGACCACATTTTACACATCTAACACTGTTGAATAGGTTATTCAGAGAGAGAAATTCTCAAATAGATCAAAAATTTTAATGGATATTTAGTGGGAGCAACTTTATCCATCTTTGTCATCTTCATTTGGCAAAAACTAAATTCTGTTTTTTTTAATATTCTTCTATCTAAGAGTGTCTTAATCTAGATGGAGTACACTCCAGGGACTGCTATGAGCAAAGTCAATCCAAATTATGTTTGCTCTTGAAAAGATTTCTCCCAACGTACTTGACATTTAACTACTTTACTTAGACATGCATATATGCTATTTATTATAAATTGATTTGTTCTTGTACAACATCCTAGATACCCAACACATCCAAATCCAACTTCGTAATCTGATGTGTCTATAAATTTAGAAAACAAAAGCTAGTGAAATCTTGAATAATATGAGACATTTCCTAAACAAAAATAATTCACACAGTAGTTTGAACTCAAATCTCAACTAAGCATAAAATAAGATTGAATCAAATCGAATCCCAATCTTAAATTTTTCAAACAGGGTCATCAATTATTTGCACTAAGTTCTCTTTAATGATCTACACCAAGACTTAACCAGAGGAAACTTCTAAACAACAGCACACACTTCATAACTTTTCCGACCATGATTCAACCAAAGTGAGAAAGAAAAGGGGCACCCACTTCGATTATCATATTATTTTGTTGTAGTGACTGTTCCACATTTTAGAATGCGTTTTCATGCTTTCTTTAGCATTTTGTCTTGGCTTCTTCATTCCTCTTGTTTCTTTTTTCAAATTACTTTGTAATGTTTTTACTTGAGCCGAGGGTCTATCATAAACAACCTCTCTACCTAGTAGGGGAAAGGTTTGCTTACACACTACCCTCCCCAGACCCCATTTGTGGGATGAGTGGGTATGATGTTGTTGATTGAACCAAAGTGCCTCTCCAGTAGAAGCAAAGAAACTAGTTTTTTCTTTTTTGATAACCGTGGTGTTCTGGCCAGCTTTCTTGCACCTCGATTAAATCCACGGAATACCTGCTACCTCCCACCAGCAACAGATATCAGGTAACTCTGTCCACCAAGGTTTGGTTTGAACGGATGGGAAGAATTACCTAGTGTTTTTTGCCTCATTTGAACCTGAGACCTCACCTCAGGCTCAATCCACTTCATTGACTACTAGGCCACACCCTCGGGTGCAGGAACGAGTCATTTTAAGACACAACAAGAAATCCATATAAATACTATGATGCATTTGTTACTTCTCTAAAATTGTATTTCTAAGCCACAACAAACTCGTGCCACATCAAAAATTCAAATTACTTTTAACAGAGTCCGTACCCATTTCAAAGAACGCATTATTCCCTCGAACCTGCTGCGCTTCCGGGTCAGTATCCGGTTCAGTATCCGGGTCGGTATCAGCACCACCACCATCTCCCCCTTCTAAACAACTCAAATACCTCTCAATCCCCTTAAACAACTCGCAATCAAACTCCTCCGGCAACTCCAACTCCCTCTTCCTCTCCTCGTCAAAATCCCCCCAATACGCCGTTTCCCATGGCTTCACTTTATTGTACTGTTCCAACATCGATTCCCACCTCTTTTTACACTGATTCAAACTCCGATTCACTCCCTGTGAGTTGCAATTCTTCACCGTTGATTGCCATTTTTGGAATGAGGCCAACGTGTTGCCGCATTCGATTTGAGTTGATCTCATTTCGTTTACTAGGGTTAGCGATTCGTGTAGTGTCCAGTCGGGTGCCGCCTGCGAACGGGTACGTAAACCGCCGGTTTTCTCCATTTTTGATGCGAGATTTAATGAGTGAAGTATATCATAGCTGCTGGGAATGGGGAAGAAGGAGAAATGAGAAAATACGATGGGTAATAATAACTTTGCTCAATTTGTTTGCTTGCTGCGCTATTTGCACACCCCTTCCTAAATTAAATTTTACTCCATATTACATTTTTATTTTTAATGGTTAAAAGGGACGAGTGGATTCCGCTAAAAAAAAATAAAGTTGTTTAAATAATTGGGATAGTTGTTTGATAACTGCATTAGTTGTTCCAACAGCTATTCAGTTATCGAATAACTTTGCACAATTGTCGAATAATTTTTATAGTTGTTGTAATAATTTTTAGAGTTGTTGGAGTGAAAGTATAAAAATAAAAAATTGAAAATTTTTTGTCACTTTTACTTAATTTTTAAAACTTAAAAGACCCCCCTAAATTGACAAACTTATTTGTCATTTTTAATCACAAATCCCAACTCTTTCTCGCTGGTCAAACTTTTTTAAAATAATAATAATTATAATGTTGGAACATATTCTTTTATTCAGACAAAAGAGAGTAACTCTTTCTCGCTGGTCAAACTTTTTTTAAATCGCTGGTTAGACTTTTTTAAAATAATAATAATAATAATGCTAGAACATATTCTTTTATTCAGATAAAAGAGAATTGTTCGAATAGTAAGCATTTCTTATTTGTAATTTGGGAGGTTGTGAGTTTGAGTCTTCAAGATATCAAAAGGATGGAGCTTTTGGGTTGACGACGGGGGGGGGGGGGGGAGGGTTGTAAAGAAGAAAAATTTTAAATCGGTGCTGACAAATAACCAACCTGCAATGAATAGGAAAGGTATAGTAATGCTATGAAAGACCTAGTATCAAATACTGATAATAATATCAACCAATGAATGTCCTTATGTACTTTCAGATAATAGATATGTTGAGCTCCGCATATTCTTGTATTGTCAAAGAAGAAATTTAATTTTTTATGAGATTGTCAATATTGTATTTCAGCTTTTTTATGTGCATTAATTTTATTCATTGTAGATGATTTAATCATGTCTAGTGCCACGAAATGATCAAGAATTAAGGTGGGGTATATTGTGTGATTGAATAATTTAAGGAAGGTCGGACTATGGAATGGATCCATTTAAGTAGACGACTCATTGGACAGTCGGAGCGAAACTTTTTTGATAAAAAAAAATTGAATAAGTTTTTTATTTCTTCTGAAAGAGTCATCATTTTCTATCGGGAGGCAAAAACGCTATGTCAATTTCAATCATAACGTATTTCGCATGCTTGAAGCCCCTGTTGACACAGAGAGATTTAAAAAGATAAAAAAAATCTTCATGTTTATATATATGAGATTTGAAAAGATCATTTTCTTTTATTCAAATGTAAGAGGGCAAGAAAAAATCTCAGTTCCTCCCATATTTGTATATAAACATCTTTTACGTACTATTATTATAAATTTTTATATAAACTTGATACTTTATATATCATTCCCAAGGTGTAATATTATACAATATTAACATTGTATGCTGCGCTACGTGGTGTATATTTTATATTAGCCGTATATTTTTGAAAATTTATCGATAATAAATGAAGTATGTAAAGATATTGAAATATTAATTAGCTTAAAGTCTTAATGAATTTTAAAAAATTATTTTAAAATAGCAAAAAATTGTTTTTAAATTTTAAAGTAGACAAGTAAAAATAAAAATAAAAATAAAAATTTTAAATTGTACTTCAATTTAATTTGATTCCTCCTTTCCCCACTTAATTTCTCCCACTGTTTCTTTTTTGAACGTTGGTGACTGAATACACTTTTTTGTTTACCGTATTGTCAATGGATATATCATTAAATACATGTATCAAAAAATAGAATTTTGATATACATTATACTCTTTATGTTTGTATACACTCCTTTGTTTCTTTTGATTGAAATACATGTATCAGTAATAGAATTTTGAAACATTATACTCCTTATATTTGTATACATTACTTTGTGTCTTTTATTTGCATTTCAATGCATGTAGGTGTTGATACAATCAAGTTGAGCAACTAGATATAGTGTTAAGTGTATCTAGCAAAATTTATGTGTCAATACATCTAGGTTGAGCGAATAAATACAATGTATCCAATAAATACAGAAAGAACAAATACAACAAATATAGAGCGAATAAATACAGATACATACAGAGTGAAAAGTACAGCTCCAAAATAATAGCTGAATTATACTTGGGCAAACTATAGCTACAAATAATAATTATAGCTATTTATGAAATTTCCTTTTCTTTTTATTTCTTTCTCGTCCAAAAGAGCAAGTTGCCTTTGGTTGTAAAGATTGAGTTCACTGACCAACGGAGGGGTTGTGGTGGAGTGGTAAGTACTCCTTCATCCTTAATCAGAGGTCTAGGGTTCGAGTCCCTCTGGGTACGGAGTCGCCTTTGTTAGGGAACGCTTTACCCCAATGTGGGACTTCCAGGCGCGAATACGGATTTAGTCGGGCTCCAATGTGGCAAAAAAAAAAGATTGAGTTCAATGTACTTCTGTTTTTTCCACATTAGCAAATTGAAGCTTTGTTCTGAAATGGTGTGCACCAATTTAATTCTACCAACATCTTCTTTTTTTAAAAAAAATAAAATAAAGAAGTAATAAATGCCCACTTGCTATGTTAATAAAATAACATGTATTACGTGGGTACAGGTTTTCAGGTCAGTATAGATTAGGGGATTCGAAAAATAAAAATGCAGTGCTTAATATTTGAACTTAAATCCTCAAGGTGAATTTGAACCCCCTAAACCACCGATCCAACCTCTAGTGGTGTGTTTAGGGAATTCAAAATCTATATAAATACATTACAATAGTTAAAAAATTATCCTTATACATACATTATAATTTTTTGTCGAATCACGGCCCTCTACATCATTCATGAATACAATCAGCTTCTTCCACAATTCTTTTATCAACTTCCTCTTATTTTATCCTCTAATCTAGCGTTTGGACATGCGATTTCATCTCATGATTTGAAATCATGAAATGAAATCAGTGTTTGATATGTTAGTGTTTCACCTCAATTCTCAATGATTTGTCCAAACCAAACTTCAACATCATCTCAAATGATTTCATATCACATGGCCAAATGTCTATTGATGCCAAATGATTTCATATTGCATGGCCAAATGTCCATTGATGTCAAATGATTTCATATCGCATGGCCAAATGATTTCGCATGCCACTCACACCATCTATCAAATGCTAACATATAAAACCTTGCCCAATCTTGTATACTGGTTACATAATTTATCTTTTACTTATCTTAAAATCTTTATTCTACAGTTCCATAATTCAGTTATTAACAACTTCCCAGTGAAGAAAACAGGCAGAACTTGAAAAACCATTTCATTATCATCCTATATAATTTTCATATAACTTTACATCAACATACATGTTCACTAAGTTTGCCAACAAAAAGAGTGATACATTAAATATACCCTTTTGTTTTTCTTCAACAAACAGTAACCTACAATTGCTGTTAAAAGTCTTCTCACATTTTATAGGAACCCAATTTCCCTTCACCAATTTTTTACTTACAAATACAGTCTATTGATGATTATAATTATATAATCAACTGCATCACAACCTGTCTACTTTTTCCTTTTCCTTTAGTATGTCTTTGTATTGCTTCTTTGGTCCTGTATAATTTCACCTGTGGGATATGGTCTTCAAATCAGGCATAAGTTGGCTAGTCGTCATCTGGCTCAGCTGAAAAGTCAGGCTCCTCGGGTTTCTGTAACTTTGGCATGTCCATATCCTTCATCTTCTGAACTCCTCTCCTCGTGTGTGCGGCAAATCTTGATGCCAATATTGTAACTCCAAGGTTTTGCTTTACATTTGAAGAGTCTGTCGGTGTAGCCTTCGTTTGTTGATCATCTTCGTGTTCATATTCACTTTCATATGCTGATTGGTCGTCCTCAGGAGCATAAGACAAGGACTCACTTCTACAGAGGTCTTTGGCCAGCTTTCTCCTCTTGAAACGACGCCAAGCAGCTTGAACGAAACATGCAGCCCAAGATCTCCAGTGGTGAGAGTAATAACGGAAGGTGTGCTGTAGCTTCTTACTATGAAGGCGTCTGAATTGATTGGCTACAAACTTGAGATCCTCTGCTCGTAATGCAAAAGCTTCTACTTCTGACAGGGCTCTCACTGTTCTTGTCGATGAAGGCAAGTTAAGAGTGGATCTTGGCAACAACGCCCAGGCAAGAAGTTCCTCGCCACAAAAGTCACCGGGCCTCAAAGTAATTGAGTTGAAGAAGCCTGTCCGACCCCCATTTGTGGTTGAGCTCTCTAATGTTCCTCTAATAATAAACAGCATTTCAGTTACTGGATCACCCTCACGTACAATGTACGTTCCTTGAGTACTTAACGACGAAACCAGACGTTCACATATGGCATCAAGAAGTTGATCATCCATTTGCGAGAAGAAGGGAACCTGCAAAAAAGAACAACTCAAATTTCTCTGCTCGACTGAAAACAAAGCAGAAAGAATAATACATTTCACTTGTTTGAGTTGACACAGTACCAAAACACAAGTACTTCACGTCATTTCAATAAATTATTGATATTACAAGTTTGAGGTGCAATGAGAGAACACAGAGAAAAAGACTTACACGCCGAACAAGGTCTAAACATAGGTGGCGTTGGATGTCACGACGAAGATCTGAAGGTAAAGCTTGCAGGATAGATTCTTCATCTACTCCTCGAGTGGCAAGCCACTTGTACTGTACAAAACGTCTAACACGTTCTTGTAGATCCTGAGGGAGTTGGCGATGCCTCATCCATTCTTCAGTGTCTCGTCGCTTGAGCCTCCATTCTTCAAGCCTCACAGTGATAGATTGTAAGTATGTCTACATAAATAAAAAGGGAGAAATTAGACTGGTCCAAATATACATTAACCAGAAAGTATCAAAAAAAGAGACTCCAATATTCACCAAAATCCAAGGGAGTAGTCTATGAAGATTTCAAATATGAAATTAAGACAAGGTTTGTCGCTCATACCTGCATGTTTCCAATCAAATGAGCAAACAGAACTAGCCCAAAAATAGCAATAAGAATGGCAAATGAAGTTTCCCATATATATGTGCTTGTGTCCAAGTTTTGTCCATAAGAACTGCAAAAAAATCAGAAAATAAAGCGCTCAATATCCCTTTTTCGCGATGATGCAACAAGTAGCAGATTTTCAGATAACTGTAATTATGAAAGATATACTTAAGAAGAGTTATTACATGCCTATTTAATATAAATGCTGAGATCATTATTCTCTGGATAATGACTTAAGATGACACCTTATACATCCTATACCAAAAACCATTTTGGACCTTTCAAGATATCCAAGAATGCAATTGATAATTGAAGATAATAGTAGCATTGTACTAAATGGTACCATTGGAAACCATACCTTAAATTTTGTAAACCCCACCACAAGCAGTACAAGTACTTTTCAAGGAACTTAGAGGAGACAACATTGTTTGTAACAGCATTTGCAAATATTCCGAAGTCGAAAATGGTCGAATTAGAAGGATAGCAGTTGCTGAAAACTTGGGTGTTGTTTACCCATGTTACCCTGTCTGAATGGTCTACGGTACCACAGTCGAGAAAACGACTGGAACATTGTAAAGGACTAAGCTCCTTTTCGCAAGCTATTTTCCAGCATGTAGCATACCTCTCGATTGATAACAAATACCAGGAAGCACCTAGGACCTACAACAAAAGAACCTGATTCACTATCAACAGTATCAAAGACTTTAAAAGTTTGCTATTTGTATAAAGAACTAGAAGTGTATACATAAATTTAAGGCGACGATGAGAGTTACTAGGACATAACTTACATGGCTCGCCAACATGTAGAGTAGTAAATTATAAGCAGCCCCTGCCCAAGCTGTTTTTGTAACAACCCCAGCAGCTTTTATAATTTGAGCACTCAATGGGAAAATCAGATAGAGTCTTGGCAGATATTGCAGCAGGACTATTAGTACAAGAGCATTGTTGGTATGATCGGAATGAGAGCTTCTAATTGCTGGAATGATGAACCATATTACAATCTGCAAAAGGAAAAGGCAGCTAAATCCACGAGTATTTCTCTCCTTTTTGAACATGAAGATGGAATATACTCCAATGCAAAATTGTTAATTGATCTATCATGACTTGCAATGTAATTATTTCCTATACCTATAATAATTAGCATCAACATCCATTCTAATAGTTCAAAGAACAACCACAAAGTTGCATAGTTCAATGAAATTCTGTGCATTGCAGGAAAAAAAGTAAAAATATCTTCAGACGAAAATAATACTAGTGACTAACCATAACACAATTTACTTCCACAAGAAGTAAAAATTCTCTGAAATGTGAACTTGTTTTAGGAAAAGACCATTTCTCCATCTAGAAAAAATAGCTTTGATAAATATGTTTAAAATGCACAAAAACGATCAGCCTAACAGCAATTTTCCACTAGTCAAGATATGTTTTACTAGCCTAATTCACGGTATTTGTTCTACAATCTTATGAAAACAAATACAAGAACAACAACATACCCAGTGTAGTCCCACAAGTGGTGTCTGGGGAGGGTAGAGTGTACACAGACCTTACCCCTAACCCGTGGAGGTAGAGAGGCTGTTTCTAGACAACCCTCAGCTCGATCTATAAAAACAAATGACTATACAAAAGCAAACTAAAGCTTCATTCTTGAAAAATTATTATCTGTTCAAGGCATTGAAGGATTTTGAGCTAACTTTACCAATGAGGCAGATCCTCAAGTACCTGAGGAAGAGGCAGAGCAGCAATAGCATCAATGAAGAATTCAGACTTCAAGTATCTCCTTGCAATCAATTTTTTATCCATAACAAGTTCACCCCTTCCAAACACCCTTGAACTTCTTGAAACATAAGCAGTCCTAAACTTAATAATCACATGTAACATATAGAAAACATCGGCCACTGTCCGAAAACATGTCACAATAATCCCAAGATTCAAGTCAATTGTCATACATGAAGACTTCCCTTTATTCACAACTGATGGTAGGTAAAAAAACAATGGATCCATGAAGAGAGCCAACAAACAAGAAAACAAGAACACCCTATTCCATTGTATAACAATTTCACTCCCTGGATCAAGAATTTTCTTTTTCCCAGGTACATAAGGTACATAATTTTCTGGGAAAACCTTAAACTTTCCTAATTTAGGAACCTTACTAGCTCCAACCTTGTCAACATTTCCAGAATACAAAGGTATTTGCTTTTCAAGAACATGGTTCTCATTCTTCTCCCATGAACTTTCAAGATTCTGTTTACCATCATTGTAAAACCTAATAAAATCCTCAAAAATATTAACCAAACAAACAAAAAAAAGAACAAAAGTGACAAGCATAAAATACATTTGAAAATTTACCTTACAGTCTTCACTTTCTTGAACTCCATTGATAACCAAAGTACCTACAAACTTTCAATACACAATGCAGAATCCAAGAAAATAACAAAATGGTAACAAGATTGAATTTTTACCATTTTCAAGAACTTCATTTCAGAAAAAACAGATAATGCTTATAACTTAAACAAAATAAAAATGCAAACTTTGCTCAAAAATACTACTCACATAGCTGAAAATTTTCAAGATTTTTGTGAAATGGGGTTTGAAAAAATAACCAAAAGAATGAAGAAAGAGGAGGTGAAGTGGGCAAAAACAACTATGGTTTTCTGTTTGTTTGTTTTTTTTTAATTAAACGGGGTTGACTTTACTTGGAAGATCACACAAAGACAAAGCAGTATATTAAAGAAAAAGAGATAAAAACAGCTCAGATATAGTAGTATTACTAAAATTTTGATGCTGCAAATGGAAATGGAAATTCAAGTGTACACAGTCGTGCAGGCCATAATAGAACATAAAGATTAAACAATACTATATAAGTTCATATATAAGCAAATGAAATCATTATACTCAGATGCGTATCCAGAGTTTCGAGAAAATGGATGCACTATTATGAAAATACTTCAGACATGGATTTACATATCTATATTTAAATATTTTTCAAAAAGTATAACACTACTGTATATGATCTAGGGATGAGAACATGGGTTAATGTGAATCCAGTGACTCCCACCTATATACGCCATTGATTATACTCTATCTTCTCCAAAATCAAAAAGAAAGGGATTAAAAAAATCAAAAGTTGCATATACTCCCTCCGTTCACTTTTACTTTAATTTATTTTTAAAATGGATTTTTATTTTTACTTATCACTTTTGACATATCAAGAAAAAAAATCAGGTTTTAGGGCCCGTTTGGATTGACTTATTTTAGGTGCTTTTAAGCTAAAAATAGTTTTTAAGCACTTTTGAAGTGTTGAGTAAATTTAAAAAATGCTTATAAGTGCTTGATTTTTGACTAAAATACTTAAAATAAGCCAAAGCCCATAAGTTAAGATTTCTAACTTATGAGTCAAAAGCTCATCCAAACGGGCACTTACTCTTAGCATTAATTACTTATTCTACAAATTATTTTCAAAACATAATACTCTAAACATCAATTAATAGGGGTAATACTCCCTCCGTCTATCAATAGTTATCCACTATTGACTTATTACATAGATTAAGAAACAATAAATGATAGGAATAATTCTACTACATCACTCTTTGAATATAATTAATTTAATGCTTTGAAAAAATGTATTGAGTAATGATTGTAATTAATAACTAGGGGTAAAATAAGTAGAAATGGATAAATTATCCATTGATTTTCTAAACAGAATAAGTATTATTGGATGTCTATCTTTAGTATAGTGAATAAATAAAGATCATCATCATCATCATCATCATCATACCCAGTGTATTCCCATCAGGTGGGCTCTGGGGGGTAAAGTGTACGCAGTCCATACCACTACCTCAGAAGAAGTAGAGAGACTGTTTCCGATAGACCCCCGGCTCAGAACCGATTGAATAAATAAAGATGAACGAAGAAAATATGATAAAATAATCATATTAATAATTATTTTTTTTAATAAATATATCTAATTAAAATGTAATAAATAAAAGTGAATGAAGAGAGTAATTACATGTATAAAGAATTTTTGGAAGAGATAAAATGGTAAAAAAAAATCAAAGAGATGCATTTAGGACAGCTAGGTGGCATAAACAACTTATTGAAGTTACTGTTGGTAACTTTGAATTTGAGCCAGCTAGTTAAGAAGAGAGTGTCTACATCAATTGTACTCCCTTAGTTTTAAAAAAATAAATTATTATTCTTTTAATCTGTTTAAAAGAGGATAATTTTTTTTTTTTTGATAATATTTTAATTTTAATTTTTTATATGATATATTTAAGATCATAAAATTAAAAAATATTTTGATATATTTAATCTAATTTTAATTTAAGATCACAAAATTTAAAAATTATTTTTATTTTCTTAAATTTGATAGTACTACTCACTACCCCAATAACCTATCCCCCCCCTCCTCTTCCCCAATACCAACAACCCACCCCACACCTAGTGTTAATTGAAATACCAAAAGAAATAAGAACTTCAATTTCCAATCCTAGACTTCCTTTTCCCTCAAAAGCAGAAAAATACTTCCTTCGTCCAATATTAAGTAGTTATTTTTTTTAATATGTATATTAAAAAATCATAAGTAAAAAGATAACTTATCCCTTAAGAAACTTCTTTGAAACATTATAAACAAGTGTAAACACTTTTAAAAAGAATTAATTGCAAGGGTACTATGAAAAAAAATTAATTAATGTTTTCTTGATTTAGTAAGGTGGACAACTAATATGAAACAATTATTTTTAGTAAAATGGTCAACTAATATGGGACGGACGGAGTAACTACCTAGGGTCGATTAGTAGATTATTTTACACTGCAACGTACTCCCTCCGTCCACTTTTACTTGTTCCATTTTTATTTGTCATTTATGACATATCAAGAAAAGACAAAAGAATTTTTCATGTTTTATCCTTATCATTAACTGCTTATTCTCTAAATCATTTTCAAGACATAATACTTTAAACATCAATTAATAGGGGTAGCATAGTAAAATAGTCATACCAATAATTATTTTCTTGATGAGCGTTCCAAGTCAAAACTCAAAATGTGACAACTAAAAGTAAAAGGAGAAAGTATAAGAGTGGAAAAGCTCATTTAATTAAATTTGGTTTTGCGGGTGGATTTTAATTTTGTCTCTCAAATTTATGGTTTTAAATTTTTATTTTTCAGTATTTTAAGTAGTAAAAAATTGATCGAAAGTACCTTTGATTTTTTTTTAAAAAAAGGCATAATACGTAAATGTGTCATTTAATTTGGCCTTCAATGGCATTTATGTCCTCCAACTTTGAGTGTGCACAAGTAGGCACTTAAACTTGCATAAAGTTGAACAAGTAGACCTACGCGTCCTATGTGGCAATTCGCGTAAGACACCACATAGAACGCTATGTAGGATGCATGTGTCAACTTATTCAACTTTATACAAGTTTAAGTGTTTACTCGTGTACACTCAAAATTAAAAGATGTAAATTCTAGCTTGCGCCAAATTAAAGGACACATGCATGTATCATGCCAAAACAACAACAAAAATCGCTAGACAAAACTTATATTTGTGTATTATAGTATTCAAAAGTTATGTCTTACCTGACAAACAAATTATACCGCTTAACTCACACATAACTTATTTTATAACTCACAAATTATATCTACACAAATACAAGCATAACTTTTATTTCAAAATCCACAAAATAATACATGCATAATACATAAATGTGCTCTTTAACTTGACTTTAATTTGTGTTTATGCCTTCCAACTCTAGGTTTGTGCAAGTAAGCACTTGACTTGTATAAAGTTGAACAAGTAGACTCATGCGTCCCAGTGACAGAGCCAGAATATTCACTAAGGAGTGTCAGAATATAAAGAAGTAAATTCACGAAGAAGCCAAGGGGTGTTAATATGTAATATATATACATAAAAGTTATATTTTTACCTAGCTATAGAGTGTAATTTTTCGACGAAGGGGTGTCGGGTGTCCAACCTAGTTACATGTGGCTCCGCCACTGATGCGTCCTATGAGGCGTCTTACGTGACCAATTCATGTCCTACGTGGTGTCCAACATGTATTATGCCACATAGGATGTGTGTGTCTACTTATTCAACTTTATACAAATTTAAGTGTCTACTTATACACGTCCAAAACTGAAGATCATAGATGCGAGTTAAGATCAAGTTAAAAAGCATATTTATGTATTATGCCAATAATACTGGGTATGTTGTTGTTGTTGCCAATAATATAATCATAACTTGGCATTACTAGCAAGTAGCAACTAGATTGTTAGAGTAAGATCAAAATTAAAATCCTAAGTACTTTTGACAAAAGAATATATAATTCTTCTTCACGATTTGCAACTTCATGGACATGTTGCTTGCTTCAATATCAATTGTATGTATTAGGTAAGTTCTCTTCTCTTTTTTTCCCCCCTATTCTTTAGTTTATAGTTGGAATTTCTCAAATATATTCATTATTTTCTTGTGAATTAAGTCCCACAAAATAGTTTCGGGTTGTTTGAATTATTATTTTAATTTCTTTTTCAGATTAAATTTTAATGAATCCAGACCTCACTTTGTAAAAATATATTAGATATATTATTGTTTTAATCCATTTACTTTGTGTAATTTCATATATATATATATATATATATAGTATAAAGGTGTTTACCCTTCACTACATGTGGCTCATTACCACCATCCATGTAGCGTCCATCCCACCACTCTACGCCTCTATCCCTCAATCCCACCTTCCACAATATTTATCAAAATCAAATACAAATATTTTTGAAAATAATCTTTTATTTACCTATCAAATATAAAAAAATAAAAAAATAAACTCACTTATTTTTTAGAAAATATTTGTCACCGATCCCTACCAAATACACCACTGGAAAGATACTTTTTCTGATTATATCAGATTTTATTAGGACAACTTTTCTAAACTATTGCATGGAACTTAACGAGTGAGTAATACTCCCTTCGTTCATTTTTACTTGTCATTATTTCGCTTCTCGAAGTCAACCTGTATGAACTTTGACTAATATTTTAAGATGTATTTTTTCATCATATTAATATGAAAAGGATTGCAATTTATAGCATTTTTCGTTTAGTTTTCGACCATCTAAATTTTAAATATTAAATTATATATCTTAAAAAGTTGATCAAAATTCATACAGATTGACCTCAAAAAATAAAATAATGATAAGTAAAATTAAACAGGGAGTTGTATATTCATATGTCGGCAGAGTCCGTTTTTCTCTTGTCTAACATTAAAGACAATGGCTTGTGTTGTGTAGGGTGGGACAAAATAATAATGTTGCTGCTCTTGTAAATGGCAGAAGAATTGCCAAATGTCCTCCTAATATTGATGTATAGTATACACTTTGAAAATGATTTGCAAACACTTGATTTCTTTTTCTTTTTTAATACTTTATTCGTCCTAATTTATGTGACATACTTTTCTTTTTAGTTTCTTATTCAGTAGCTATTTAATGACACAATTTCTATTTATCCTCATTGAATCTCATTTAACAAGAAAAGTCAACCAAAAAGTAGCACTAAAGTAACTTTTAATAAGGATATATTAGTAGTAAACGTAACAAAATCTTCTTTTATTTTTTAAACTCCATATCTGATCAAATTATGCCACATAAATTGAAACGAAGGGAGTATAATATTTTGATTAAAATATAGTAATTCTATCACGTGTTTGATTATGTGATGAAAAATTATCCTAATTAAGAAAATCTTACTTTTCATAACAAATTATTTGTCATTCAATTTACTTCTACTTTATTTGGTGCTTGCTTTTTATATTACTACTGGTAGGATCAAATGACTCAGTTCAATGAGTCAAAGTGTCACTAGCTACGTCATGTCCAAGTCCAAATGTAGTCTTAGGTTAATTCTCTAAGGAGTAGTTTGGTAGTTGATTTAACGATGACTTATGTAAATATTAAATTTTGTATAAGTAATATATCATTTGTATTGATAGCTGATTTGGATCGAAAACAGTCTCTCTACTTCATCTGAGGTAGTGGTATGGACTGCGTACACTTTACCCTCCTCATACCCCATTTTGTGGGAATACATGAGTATGTTATTGTTGTTATTAATAGCTGATTTGGAGGTGAGTTATTCATGTATAAAATTAATATGATGTTTGTTTTGTAATTTAAAAAACTGCATAACTTATACAAATATAAATTGCGAGGGCATTTATGTATTATTTCATTTATGATAGGAGGTGAAATGACACCAAATAAGCCCGAAGTTCTATCAGGTAAAAGTTTAAGACTAATGTTTGGCTTGAGGAATATTTTAACAAAAACAATAATGGAAATATATCTCATTTTCACTTACTTGTTTTGTTCTTTTCGTTTGTTATTGTTGAGAAAATGCTATGTAGTGAAGTTGTGTGATTCCACTCAGTGGCGGAGTCAAGATTTTCATTTAGGGGGTTCAAAGTGTATACACAAACTAGTCGAAAGGGGTTCAACATCTATAACATATACATAAAAATAATTTTAACCATATATAAATAGTGTAATTTTTCACCGAAGGGGGTTCGGGTGAACCCCTGAGACTAACCTAGCTCCGCCACTGATTCCACTATATATGATCACCAAGAACTTGCGTAGCAAACTAGAGAATAGTGATGTTTCTTGTTCCCTAACAATGTTTCGAGTTGTTAAATAAATGGATCTTGAATTTAGTTCAATACAAAAATTAACTCAGGTGGCTGGATCAGGATTAATTGGTGCTGACACACAAGGCGCAAATATACAACTTGATATAAAAAATATCCTAGTAGCTTTTGATAAAAAAAACGAGGAGACTCCTAAGTTCTAACTGTAGCTATGGCCTTTGAATACAATATGTATCTAGCATCTCTCCTCTCTCTCTCTTCCAAATCTCGCTCGCCTCTCTACTCCTTCTAAGTTCTAACTAGTATTTTAAAAGGCAGAGTCCGGACTCATCCTAGGACTCGCCCGGGGCGGAGCACTGGCAAAACGCCTCGGGGCTCATTTGTGGGACTTAGTTCTGTGAGGCTTACGTCCTAAGCGCCCGACTGTATGCCCTGAACACGCCTAACGCCCAATGTCCGGGACTCGCCTAATAGTTCTTACACAAATTGTGTCAAATTCCTTAGTCAACGTTGTTGATACTCATAATTTTATACTAATTAAATGATGCTTAGTAGTTTTTTTTCATCTGTTGAAATAAGAAAATTAAAAGTAACTAACTTATGTACTAATTGAGAACGTCGTGAGGGTGAATATGACTTAACATTTCTGTTTAAAATACATATCCGAATTTTACATATTCACTTGTCATTGATCGTTATGTTTTTGTCCTATATTTCAAAATTATCATATTTTATTTTGTTATTTGAAAGTATTTTATTTTTATTCATGAAAGAGTTTATGTTTATTATAATATTAATAGTTTATTGATTATTTCTTTCAAGGAGCTAAATTGCATAGTATGATAATCATATTTTTTAAGAAATTATTTGTAGAATCATTAAAAATTTTGTTGTTACTTATATTTTTAGTAATAAAATTATAAAAATAAAGATACATGAGATATATATGTAAAACTCCTCGCCTCACGCCCCCGCCTTTTAAAACACTGGTTCTAACCGTAACTATAAATCATAATTAGACAAACTACAACTATAAATATCTAATTAAGCTCAAACTATGGTCATTTTTTTGAAAATTCCTCTAAATCAAACTATTTTTGATACTGATTTGGACTAAAAGTATTAAGAATATGAGACATTGGTAAATGGCTATTTATGTCCATCCCAAGATTGATCTCCACAACTGTAGGAAGTTAAGGATTAGAATGCACTGCACGTGTGAGTTTAGAAATATGATCGAAATTTGTGGCGTAAAATCCGCATTATCATGTTGTAGCCATGTGCGGCTGAAACATACTATCCGCTGATCCCTCAGATGATTTTTGGAATAATAAAAAAAATACCACATCTTCGATATCATCTGTTGTTTATATGTTTAGACGATCACATCTTGTTGTTGACGTTATGGTTCCTTCCGTATATGCTTCGTATTGCTTTGCTATTAGTGTCATGTTTCTCCTCACTACCATTTTTTCTTTTAAATACTACTTTGATTTGCTTCACTTGAGCCGAGGGTCTTTTGGAAACAATCTATCTACCTCCATGAGGTAGTGGTAAGACATGCGTACACTCTAGCTTTTGGAATGCAGTTAAACATAAAAAAAAATGAAGAGAGAATTCATTTGGTAGGTCGCGTTATCTGCTTTTTATAGCACCCTCTAACTATTTGTTTATATAGTGTGTGAAATTTAACTAGTGGAAAGTGACTACGAATTAGTTTCAAGAAAGTGGTTGCTCACGTTAAGAATGTACTTGCTTTACCTTTTTTTTTTTTTTATCGAGATTAAGTTTGGTGTTCAGTGTACCACTTTTTTAGATCTTCATTTTCACACACAAGAAATTTGAAAAAATTATTTTCAAGATAAGTCCATAGAGTTCATAAAGATTCTTAGGAAGAGGAGGATTAATATAGCGTGTGTTCAGGAGACCAAATGGGTAGGTTCTAAGGCGAAGGATGTGTACGGGTATAAGTTATGATACTCTGAAAGCGTGAAACATAGGAATGAGGTAGGTATCTTAGTGGATGAAGAGTTTAAGGGGCAAGTGGTAGAGGTTAAGAGGATCAATGATAGATTGATGTCGATTAAGGTGATCATTGGAGGGTTTATGTTGAACACTGTTAGTGCCTACGCTCCACAAGCGGGCTTGGACGAGGAGGAGAAAAAGAATTTTTGGGAGGTTTTGGCTGAGGTGGTGAGAGACGTTCCAAACACTAAGAAGCTATTCATAGGAGGTGATTTCAATGGGGACGTCGGGTCTTTATCGAGAGGTTATGACGATGTGCACTGATGGTTTGATTTCGAGAAGAGGAATGAAGGGGGAACCTCTCTTTTGATTTTTCTAGGGCCTTTGAGTTAGTGGTAGTGAATTTGAGCTTCCCAAAGAAGGAGGAAAACCTGATTACTTTCCGTAGTTCGGTGGCCAAGACTAAGATAGCTTTTTTGCTCATGAGGAAGGGTGATAGGGCGATATGTAAAGAATGTAAGGTCATACCTAGCGAGAATCTTTCGACCCAGCATAAGCTTCTGGTGATGGTCTTGGAAATCAAGAAGGATAGAAAGAAGAGGGGTGCGGAGGATCGACCCAGAATTAAGTGTGGTAGCTGGACGTTGGCGAATATGCGGTAGATAGGGGAGAAGTTGGTGACTATGGGGGCTTGGGAGAGTAGATGGGACATGGATAGTATGTAGGGAAAGACTGTCAGTTGCATCAGGGAGTCGGCTAGAGAGGTGTTGGGTGTCTCGAGAGGCCGATCTGGCAAGCACCAGGGGGATTGGTGGTGAAACGGAGAAGTTAAAAGTAAGGTAGAGACTAAGAAGGTAGCGTATGCAAAGTTGATTGAGAGTAAGAACGAAGAAAAGGAGCGGACAAATAGGAAGGCATATAAGTTAGCTAGGAAAGAGGCTAAGTTAGCGGTTACGGCGGCTAAAAAAACAGCTTTCGAAAGCTTGTATGCAGGATTAGAGGAGAAAGGTAGGGATAAGAAGTTGTATAGTCTTGCCAAGGCTAGAGAACGGAACGTTCGTGACCTTGACCATGTAAAGTGCATCAAGGGGAGGATGACAATGTATTGGTGGAGGACGTTCTCATTAGGAGGAGGTGTCAGTCTTATTTTTATAAACTCTTGAACAATGAGGGAACAAAGACATTGTGTTGGGGGACTTGGAGCATTCGGAGAGGTATATCGATTTCGAGTATTGTAGACATATAAAAGTTGAGGAGGTCAACTGTGCTATTCATAGGATACGTAGGGGTAGGGCGACTAGACCTAACAAGATTTCGGTGGATTTTTTGAAGAGCACTGACGGGGCAGGTATGGAGTGGCTGACCAAGTTGTTTAACGTTATTTTCAGGACGACAAAGATGCCCAAAGTTTGAAGATGGAGCACGATGATTCCATTGTACAAGAACAAATGTGACATTCAGAGTTGCAACAACTATAGGGGTATCAAGTTGTTGATCCACACTATGAAGGTATGAGAGATGGTGGTAGAGTTGAGGTTGAGGAGGATCGTGACCATTTTCGAGAATCAGTTAGAATTCATGTCTGGTCGCTCAACTACCGAGGCTATTCATCTCGTGAGGAGATTAGTGGAGCAGTATAGGGAGAGGAAAAATGACCTTAACATGGTGTTTAACGATCAAGAGAAGGCGTACAATAAAGTTTCCAGAGAGGTTCCCTGGAGGTGCTTGGAGGCTAGAGGTGTTCCTGTGGCGTATACTAGGTCAATTAAGGACATTTACGATGGGGCAAAGACTCGTGCGAACTGTGGGGGGAGATTCGGAGCACTTTTCTGTTTTGACAGGTTGCACCAGGGATCGACTCTTAGTCTATTTTTATTCACCTTGGTAATAGACGTATTGATACAACGTATTCAAGGGAAGGTGCCTTGGTGTATGCTATTTGCAGACGATGTTGTTCTAATTAACAAGACTCATGTTGTTCATGACAAGCTGGAGGTTTGGAGACAAACTCTAGAATCTAAGGGGTTTAGGTTGAGTAGGACGAAGACATAATATTTGGAGTATAAGTTTAGTGAGTTAACCCACGAGGCGGACGTGGTAGTGAAGTTGGATTCCCAGGTCATTAGGAAGGGAGACAGTTTCAAGTATCTTGGGTCTATGATCCAAGAAAATGGAAAAATTGATGAGGATGTCACACACTGTATTGGTGTAGGGTGCATGAAATGAAGGCTCGCTTCTGGAGTCTTGTGTGATAAGAAGGGCCCCCCTAAACTAAAAGACAAGTTCTATAGAGGGGCAGTCCGATCGACTATGTTGTATGGAGAGGAGTGTTGGCCAGTCAAGAACTCCCATGTTCAAAAGTTGAAGGTGGTGAAGATGAGGATGCTGAGATGGATGTGTGGACTTACTAGGTGAGATAAGGTGAGAAATGAGATTATTCAAGAGAAGATGGGTGTGACTTCGATGGAAGATAAAATGTAGGTTGAGATGGTTCGGGAATGTGACGAGGTGGTGCACGAATGCCCCAGTTTTGAGGTGCAAGAGGTTGGCTTTGGATGACTTCAGGTAGGGCAGAAGTAGGCCAAAGAAATATTGGAGGGAGGTGATTAGACGTGACATGGAGCAGTTACAGCTTACGGAGGACATGACCCTAGATAGAAAGGTGTGGAGAACGAGTATTAGGGTAGAGGGTTAGTAAGTGCGAGTACATCCTTGCTAGTAGGTAGGAGTGCTTTGTTTGTAGTTGTGCCAGTGGTCGTAAGTGCTATGCGTGTGTCAGGTAGTTTCCTTTTCGTAGTGTCTTGTTACTACTCTGTGGATGTCTTGTTTCTGTTATTATCTATTGATGTGCTATTCCACTTTATTTTTGTTTTTATTATGTCTTTTTACTGTTGTTTGTCCTGAGTCGGGGGTCTATCGGAAACAACCTCTATATCTCATTTGAGGTAGTGGAATGGACTGCGTACAGTTACCCTCCCCAGACCCCACTTTGTGGGAATACACTAGGTATGTTGTTGTTGTATTTTTCCATTGAATTTATAAGTGATCAAGAGATTTCATTTCCTCGAAAATGAACGAATTTGAGTAGATAAAAGGAGAAAATTCAATAAAAAAGAATTCCTTCTCCCGTAATTTGCTCTCCAATCAAGCACAATGAACGTCAATTTAATTTATTTCCTTTCCTTTCCTTCTTTTTGAAAGCCAATTTTCTGTTTTATCTTTTGCTTGGTACTCAGCTCCTTGAAATAATTTGATACCAAATTATTAAGACAGAAGAATTTATGTAAAATGTCAAGTTTAATTTGTAGTTGGTTACAATGCAATATTCACATATATATAATTCAGGTCTCATGCTTTATTTAAAGCCTCTCTATCTCTACGAGGTAGAGATATGGTCTACGTACACTCTATCTTCTCCAAATTCTATTTGTGGAATTTACATTGGATATATTCGTTGTTGTATAGAATACAACTCTCTGATTCTCCTGGCTAGCGTAGTCTATATATATACGAAGAAAATATTTGGTTATAAACAATATTTATGCGTCAATTCTAAGTAAGTTGCGGTCAATTATATGAATTCATAGTGTTTATATCTTTCCATCTAATTCCAATTTCAATTTAATTTTAAAATAATTAATTTTTCTTGTACATTTAACGTTTTGGTATATTTTCTATTGGCATATAAGCACCAGACAAGACTAAAATCTCCTAGCAGAAATTTGGTCTAACATCAAAATGTTTAACATGTCTAACCTTTTTTTTAGCTCAAAATCATGATTATTAAAGGTATATTGTAACTGATAGTCTGATATACAAGTTGATACTTCTTCTATCCCAATTTCTGTGACATTTTTTTTTTTTTGGAAATTCAAACTATATATATAAACTTTGACCAAAATTGATTTCTTTTTTAAATCATATTGACATGAGAAAAATTATAATTTGTAACATTTTTTGTAGAGCTTTTAAATATCTAATTTTTCATATAAAAATATTAGTCAAATTAACTATAGAGATTACCTAGGGAAGACTTTCATAGTTGTTTGGTAATGTTGGAGTTGGCTTGCACGAAATCCACTAAGCAATTACAAGTAGATTTTATTCTTAATTACGTTGGAGAACAATTCAAGAAATGCATAATCGTTATTGCAAAAGGGAATCCATGTAGAATTGTTTTTATTTGAGCTTAAAGAACCAACAATCTCAAATCCGAAGTTAATAGTGATTTTAGACTTAAAGTACATGTTCTTAAGGAAAATAAAGATCATTACGGAGTGTTGTAGGATGCAATCAATATAGAATGTTCCAAACTTTTTGACCAATCGAACAAGAAAAAATTGAAAAATATTTCCCGAAAAATATTTTGTTCTCCAACGAACACACTATATGTTGGACTTGGTCCTTTTGGGCCAAGCCCGTAGGGTTTTCCCCAGAATATTTCACACCATAAAAAATGTTACACTTTATATGTAGTTTTCCAATCTTTTCAACTGGAGATTTTTGTTCGTACATCCAACACTATATAATAATTAAAGTGTGAACATAAATTCTATCGGCTCTCCTCCTATATCAAACTGTTTTTAAGAATAAACTCAATATTCTAAGGCAATATCTTTGTGCACATATATGAAACCCCTAAAAAATGATCTTGTAACTTTTAACAGTCCATACACATAAGAGTTGTATTTCTATCTTCACGAAGTGTTTAAACTCCAAAATTTTCATAACCATCGTTGAATAAACGCAAAATAGACTCATTAAGAAAGGGTTGTAGAAATAATGCATAGATAGCCAGTCATATCCATTGGCGGAGCCAGAACTTTCACTAAGGGGCTTCAAAATTGAAGTAAGTAAGCACACAAACTAGCCCAAGGGGGTTCAACATCAACTATATATACATAAAATATAATTTGAACAATGTATAAATAGTATAATTTTTCACCGAAGGGGGATCCGAACCCCCTAGCCATAAGGTGGCTCCGCCACTGGTCAGACCTATAGTTACTCGATAGAGCAATAATTTAAAAGAAAAAACTATACATTTCTTTTAAAAAATGAAGATAGGGGAAGGAAAAATGGAGGAGGAAATTACAAGGTGGAAATCGAACTCTCACCAAAGGGTGAAACTTTGGTAGCCAATCAACTGAGCTACTAAGATTCCCAAAAAACTACATAAGATAGCAACAATTTGGGATTTTATAGCAGATATGTGCAAATATAGTTAGTCAAAGATATTGTATACATGTGGATACACTTATTACACATAAAACTACAATGTATTTCACTATTGTTACGCGCGGATACAATGTATTTCGCTATAGAGATATTGTATACGCATAGATACACTTATTATGTGCGAATACAACGTATTTCACTATTATTATGTGCGCAGATACACTTATTATGTTCATGAATACATCATATTTCACTATAATTCTGCACACATAAATAGTGCATTTCACTATTATTATGTTGTTGTATATACAATACAATCTTTTTGTTTCAGTGATTTTCTTGTTCCTCTTCATTCTATACGCACTTATACAATGCAAATACATTGTTTATACATTATATATTCGTATGTATATATTTGTATATATAATTATTGTAAACAGTAACTTAGATTCAGCTCAGCTTTCGAGCATGCAAAGAATTTAGGAAGCATACCCTCCTTCTTTAACACCTTTTATTTGCAAATAAAGTAGCTTTGAGAGCCATTTGGAGTTCCAAGTCATCAAATCACCATTGTTTCAGCCTATGTGCCTCAAGGAACCTTTGCTTTCCTTTTGACACCACAAAAAGGTTTACATCGTTTAGCCTATTTTCATCCGATTTTGCTTCTTTCTCCTTACTACCATTGAAACTACTTTTTTGTACTCCATTTGGATAAGTATAGTAGCAGCAGATGTAATCACTTGTGTTAACATACAAATGAGGCATAGGACAATGAAACAGATAGTGGATCGAAAAAAATGTGTTTCTGAATTTGTTGATGACTGTTGTTAGCCTTTTTTACTCCATTTGACTAAGGATGTAAAGTAACTTTCATTTTCTATACAATTGGGTCATATTTGGTAATGTAACATAGAGTAGACTATATTTTGTAATGTAACATTACTAGTTGCATTTTTCTTGTAATTTTCCCTTTTGTTTTAAGCTATGAAATAAAAGAACTTCATAAATTGATTGTCTTATTAAATGTTGGGATTGAAATTAATTAACTTTATCTATTTCATTTTTTTATACACGTGTATGTATGAGATTTGAGGTTTATAGCACATATATTAAAAAAACATTCTTCTTTATAATATGCTAACGATAATAATATATTTAAAATTGTGCAGATTTGATATTCTTGAAACATTCCTTTAATTTTTTAATTGTGGATATTTAAATGTTACTTTATTAGTAGTGCCAATCTTGTAACTTTCTCAATTTTAAAAACAAAATATATCATATCTAGATTATGAATTTATGCAATTGCTTTGAAATTTGTTAAGTTTGATATGTGTACTTTTAACCATAAATTGTACCTGCTTTCGTACTAGTTAGAATACTTATATAAATACCAGAAAATCGTGGGTAAGATCTTTTTATCTTTCTTTATACTACCAATATTAATTATCGTGTCTCTACTTATTAAAAATATGTGAGCAAGAATATAAATTGACATTATTAGATTCTTAACTACATCTGAAGTAACGAAATATTTTCGTTTAAATATGTACATATAGGGTGTGTTCGGTATGAAGGAAAATGTGAATCAGAGGTTGCAAATACTCATAATTGAGATGACGTATATACAGTGCCGGCTGAAGGGTGAAGCTGCTGAAGCAGCTGCCATAGGCCTCATGTTTTTGGAGGCCCCAAATTTTTCTACGAGTACTTATAAGTAGTAATTGTCTTTTTAGAAAAAGTATTTAGTATTGCACACTTCCTTTTTAGTTTGTTAAAAATATGACACCTCTATACATTATAACAATAAAAAAAAATTTAGCAACAATAAATATGCATTTTAACAAAGAGTGTTAAAAATTTTACCGACATTAGTTAATTGTCATTGGATCTAATGTCATTATAGGTTTTAGGTGCATTTACCATTGTCACTAATAATTGTCGCTAAATATCTTTTTTGGTGTAGTAATATTTGGCATAATTTAACTTTAAAGTTTTCTTATACCCTTAATAAGATGATTTATACCCACACAAATGTCTAAGACCTATTTTAATCACAAGATTCAATTTTAAAAAAAATGTGTCTAGTTAACCAGTACCATATAAATTGGGACAAAGAAACTAATAACTTTGCATATATATGAATTTTTTTACAAAATAAACTTAAGGCTCTCCCTAAAATTTTGCTTTAGGCCACCATATTGATTGAGCCGCCCCTACGTATAATTATGCGGGCTTCATAATTTTGATGACGGTACCTTCACATTTGCTACCTCTAATTTGCATTTGTGGGCCTCGAAAATTGCTAGAAAAAAATTCGCAATTGCGAGTGCACTAGAAGACAACACCTCGTATTAAAAAGACCACAACTCTACTTATACAATTAGAGTTGTGAAGAACTAAATATTAACAAACAAGTAGCTGAATATCTATGAGCATATTATATGTTTGAAAATCCACAGTTTTCACTTTTATCTCAATCATCACATCAATGCTTTCATATCACCGTCCTCAAAAATTTTACCAGTGTGAGTCATTTTCTTTCAACAACTTAAGCACCTGAAACACTTCAAGTTATGAAATTTAGTGTTTCGGGAACTACAATTGTTGACTTTGAGATCCGTCCTCAACATCAATGCAAGAACAACATTTTACTATGAGAATGAAACTCAATCTGATATTAGCTTTTAGGGTACGAATCCGAATTAATCGAGTAAGTGAATATTGAACCCGGATATATTTTTTTTAGAAAAAAAAAAAAAAAAAAAAACTTTACATGAAAATCTACTATATATGGTGGCCTGAAATCTAGCAATAACTCTATAGCCCATAGTGTTGAAATTATGTATTAATGTTTAAATCCAAAACCACCAGAATGAAATAATCTTCAACCTAATCCATAAACTAGCTAAAATAAATGTTACATAAAATTATTGTCAAACAACTCCAGATTAGGTTCTGATAACAACCGAATATGCGGAAGCAGTTAAAAGTTTCTCCCTCCGTCCAATTTATGTGATGTAATTTGACTTGGCACGGAGTTTAAGAAAGAAAGGACTTTTGAAACTTGTGGTCTAAAATAAGTCATAGATATTTGTGTGGTTATAAATCATCTCATTAAGGGTAAAATAAGTATTTTAAAGTTAAATTGTTACTAAATATAGAAATGTGTCATTCTTTTTAGGACTAACGAAAGTGTGTCATATAAATTGGGACAGAGGGAGTACAAGGTAGAGATAACAAGTAATTATAATTGAAATAGCAATTAATCATAAAATGAATCCAAAAAAGAGGAGAAAGAATCCTAAATCATTCACCAAAGGAGCAAAACCCTTAATAAGCATCCAAAAACTATCTATTGAAAATATTCTTAAGAATACTTAAGGTCTAGTGGTCAACGAAGTGGATTGAGCATCATGAGGTATCAGGTTCAAATTCCAACAAAGACAAAACACTATTTGATTTCTTGTCATCTATTCCAACCTTGATGGCCAGAGTTATCTCATACCGTAGCTGTTGTTGGTGGAAGGTGTTAAATATCTCATGGACTAGCCTAAGTGTGTTACTATTTAGAGTAGCACTAGTCTAATTATAAAAATGGCCAAATAGTCACTAGGACTTGATTACAAAACTAGTCATTCTTTGGAGAGCATGATCCTTGATCTCTTGAAGATGCCCTAAGATAAACTCCTTTGATCTTGGTGAGGTCTGTCTTCATGAATTCCTTTGATGCAAAGAGTGAATTGATCACTTTATTTTCATCTTCTAATTTTGCCTTCCTTTTAGGCTCATCATCATAACTTGTAGTAAACAAATCATGCTTTGAAACCCAATCACCAAAAGGACTGATCATCAACTTATCTACATTCTCATGAGTAATTGCATTCTGAATAAAAGGATGATGAATTAGTGCATCCACAGTCAATAATCTACCAGGATAATCACAAAGCAAACAGTTGATCACAAAATCTTTAGCCATCTCAGAGACATTGTCCAAAAACTCATCAGAACAATAACCACAAACCCCCACTCGATATTTCTCAATATGTTCCACGTACCAAGTCGGATCCCCATTGAGCATCTTTACAACAACACACCCTATAGAACACACATCGAAAACTTGAGCTTTTACATGAATCTCATGACTTGCTACTTCAGTGCCCCTCAACGCAGATCCAAAATCAGCGATCTTTATCACCTCATCACCCGTAAAGACAAGAATATTACTCGGTTTTACATCACAATGAACAAACCCCTTGCTATGAACGTGATGAATCCCCATCAAGAGCTGATATGCATAGCGAGCTACTTCTAGTTCCTGAATTTTGCCATTAAGAAGCATGAAATCTCGTAAAGTACCATGAGGGGTGTACTCAAGCAAGAGATTATACGTCTTCTTACCATATTCAACACTCTCATCTTCCCCAAAACATCGAATAATATAAGGCGAACCTCTTAGTTCGTTCAAGATTTTCCCTTCTTTTCGTAGGGTAGAAGACTTGTCAACTTCTGCAGATTTGACTGCTGCCTTTAAAGAATTGTTAGCGGAAGCTAAATGTACCGGGCCATAAGATCCAACCCCAAGAACGTACTGTTTTTTCCAATGCATATTGTAAGTTTACTTCTTTCAATTTTGAATGAATGATGGAAGAAGATGTATATACATGGAAGAGGTTTAAAGTTTGAAAATTGTTTCCAACTCCAAAAAATATACCTTTTTGTACGTCTAATTGGACTCTTAACTCCTTAAAAAAATATATAATAATATAAATATGTAACTTGTTGTTTTCTTTTGCCAAAAATAGCATTCAACATTTATACGAAACTAATTCAAATCCTATAATTTAGGAATTGATTATCCTATTTTGGATCCTCCTATTTTTCTTCCCTTACCAGTTACCGCCTTAACTATTGTCTGTCTTTCCTTTAACCTGGCAGTCACTCTCACTCTCTCCTGGCTGTTTTATAAAACTAATATCATATCAATTTTTCGATTATTGTACTTATATAATTAAAATTAGACTTCTCAAAATCGTTCCATCATCTTGTTTTGTTTTTTTTGGAATCATTATATGATTCGATTAATTTTCAATATTCTTTAAAAACATAATGTAAGAATTTCAAGTAGAAGTTAGAACACAATACCATGCATCACACTATTTCACGGTAGTGCAGAATAAAGTTAACTTTAAGATAAACAATCTAGATCATACAATTGAAAATAAATTAATCAAGATGAAACTCAAAAAGTGCTAAAATAAAGTATTCAATAAGAGAATACATCTAATATCTTAAAACTTGCTATCCAACATCGTTGAAATACCTCAAAACTAACTACTCAAGATGCTAGATTTAATTTAGTTTCAATAGGAGTAACATAATACATTTCGAAGTTGAGATAGATTTAATTTAGCTTCGATAGGAGTAACATAACACATTTCGAAGTTGAGACTTTGATTATTAATCACCTATTGGCCTATAGTTGTGTTCATTCAAAAAATTGCAGAAATATGACACCTTTTGAACCCAACTTGCCCTAGGCAGAATTCAAGGTCAAAAGTAAAAAATGTTACCCGTGACTTCAAGGGCTATTTGTATACTTCACTAATTTCATCAACCTAGGGCCCAAGTCAAAAACAATAATATTTCACTCGTTTAATATATAAAATATATTTAAACAAAAAAATTATTCAATACAGTTGATATTTTTCTCAATTTATTTTATAAAATAAAAACCTACCAAATTATGTATATATGCTTGTAGCTATTACAATTTGACTTAAAGCATGCCGCCTTGTTACTTAAACAACTTCTCGAAGATGGAAACATATTATGAGACAGCAAAAACATAATCTAGTGTAACACATTTAATCATCATGCACGTTTGGATGCAATGCGATTAGATAAAAAGGTGCTTCTGTCCTGGAGAATCAAATTCTATCACAGTCAACTCAAGAAAACAGTGCTTATAAAGAGGAGAATAGGGAACACACAGAAATTTAGAACATATCCAGACTTTAGTATAGAATTGGTTTCTAGCTAAATGGACAGTAAAAGGACTGGAGCAATCAAAGAGACATGATTGAAATTCAGCCGATAGCTAGCAAATTACTGCACAGAAACTGGCATAAGAAGAATCGCCCAGAGCAGTGAGGTCATAGGTCACAGACAAGAATCTCAATCAGCTGAACATCTTGGGTGCAGGCAGTCAAAGCAAGCTCTTCGACTTGAAAGGCCAATGGCGAGTGGTCCTCTACATTCATGTATATCATTCTACATTTTTGATGAGTGAAACTACTACACGCCACCCCACACTATGTAATGTCAGAAAATGAAAAAGAGAACTTGACACAAAAAAGAAGGATGAACTAAACAGAAATAACTATGATGGTTTTTAAAGGTTAAAAAAAAGGGTGTTACATGCCCACCTTTGAAAACAAAACACTAGCTTTGTGCGGGTGAAGTAGGAAAAGTAACTTCAAATTTCAAAATATATCAGTCACTCTATTGGAAACATTTTAATAAAATTGTAACCATCTCTTTATCCCCAATAGACAGAAAGAAATTACGGAGAATTTTCCCTTAAAAGAGGACCAATATTTTGCCAGGTGATATTGAAAGAGTGGGTGAAAAGAAGGGGGAAAAAGGCAAAATGAAGCAGCCAGCATATAAAGTCGAATGGAAACAAAATTCAAATGAGCATATAGACTCAGACACTGCCCTGTGAACCCAAATGGTGCACCATTCACAATTTAGTTTAAAGGAGGACATTAAATCCCCAACCTCCTTGGAACAGATTGTACCTGCCAGTCAGTCGTGTGTCATGCCATTCCTCATCCTTAATATGAACTTAAAGAAATACCACTATAATTTGAAGTGAGGCGCGTCATATCCGGAGAGATTCAAGAAACAGAAGCATCTAGCGAGGTAGCCAGCTGGGATCAACAATCTTCAAAATTGAAGATCCCGCAGCAGGGCAGTGAAGAACGAAACCACAGAGTGTAGAAGCAGAAAACCACAGAGTGTAGAAGCAGTACCAGGAAGACACCTCGGCACAAGAAAAAAAAAACATAAATCTTTAGCAACATTCTTTGTGATTATCTTCATAAAAATAACAGCTACCATGAAATCCAAAATATAAGTCTATATGATATTAGGTTCTTAAAAAGGGTAAACATTAAGTAAAAACAAAACCAACACTTAGGATACCAAAGCAAGAACTTAAACTTAAAAGCCACCAGTTTAAGCTGAGGGCACGGCCTCACTTACACAGCTGTGATTAAGTCAAGGACAGTAACACAAATCGAAAAAATCCTGGATATGTCAGGCTATCATCTCTTTCATTCAGCTTCGGCTTCTGTGACGCTCTCTAAGTCCATTTCTGCATGTAATCAGCACATAAAATAAGAAAAAGAATGTCTTAATCATAATCTTTAGGAAACAGTAAATAAACATCCAATCATGAAAATAAGTTGTAGCATATCCTTAGACGTTAACAAGGTATATATATATATATATCATAAAAGAGAAGTCTCAGTTGTGTTCACATAACATAAGAAAAGAACCCTAAATATGCAAATAAAGACTTTACCCATTAACATATGGAGCTTCATCTCTGCCGCGGTATGGAGAACGGCTATAGCTGCGACCACGTGGTGACGGGCTTCGGCGCCTAGGGGAACGCCCACGAGGACTGTAACTCCTGCTTCAAGGAGGGGGAAATCAAAAGAAACGGAGAGAAGATTATCACAAATATTGAAAGGATCTCAAATTGTTAACGGATTCCTAGTCAATGATAATCCTGCAGTTCTCACCTACGACCATAACTTGGGCTCCTGCGGTATCTAGGAGGGCTCCGACTTCTACGTCTCCCTGGACCTCCTCCACGCGGATTTCTGCACTCACGAGCAAAATGTCCAGACTCACCACACTCGTAGCACTTCAAATCAGAGCCTCCAGATCGACCTCCACGGCCCCCTCCACGGCCCCCACCACCTCCTCCTCTAGAATTATGTGAAAGCTCCACCCTCCATCCATTCTTACCTATTATTTCATAGAATCAGGGATAAAATACCGTCAAAGGATTGCTTCATAGCTCAACATATCACCAGTGATTAGAAATACGAAGGTAAGAAACAAATAGATAGAAACCCATGTATAGAGTAAGGTTTTAGCTCAGAGCAAGGCCAAAAATAGCATGGCCATCACAAATATAAAAGAAACACATTCAGAAAGCTTCATAATATGCATCAGTTTGTTCAAACAGTCAAATAAACATACCATCCAGCTCTTTGATAGCATCTTGTGCATCCCGTCGATCATCAAAGTCAACAAAAGCATAGCCAGGGGGGCGTCTTGCAACCCAAACACTGTCAACAAATTTGTGAGTTAGGAATGATGGACTTGAAGCAGTTAAATATCATAAATATTATGTTTAGGATTGCAAGTGAACTGCAACTAATGCTCTTAAGAGATAAAACCTTATGAGCAAATGGCTCCACCAAACCAAGCTGGACATTCAAAGTCTTCAACTAACAAAGGAAAATGTCATCTATGACTTCATCGTGTATGCAATATGCTAGGGAAAATATACATGCAAAATGTTAAGACTCCTATTTGGAAGTTATGTGATTTTTACAAATATATATTATTATTTTTTGAGAATGGTAACAATGTAATGGAGTTGTTTGTCCTGAGCCGGGGGTCTATCGGAAACAGCCTCTCTACTTCGTCCGAAGTAGTGGTATGGACTGCGTACATCTTACCCTCCCCAGACCCCACTTTGTGGGAATACACTGGGTATGTTGTTGTTGTTGGTAACAATGTAATGGAGGGATGGAACATGAGGACTTCAAATGGAGTCACCATCCTAGTGCTACTCTAGCCCAAGCATAATGTTTACAGAATTATTTACATAAGCATTTGCTAAAAGCCTAAACTTCAATAACCATTCTGATGATACTTGTTCTTTCCACAAAAAGTACAATCACAGATAACATTTCTGATGATATTCAACTGAAGACTAAAGTACAGCTTTGACTTGTATGAACTGATCTATACGTTAAAAAGACAGAGAAATTCCAAACTGCCTTTAAAAATCCTCCCCTTGCCAATTAATTTAAAATGTCAATATATGTTCTCCTTCTGGTTGCTTATAGGGTTTTTTTTCGTTTTCAATTGGTCACTCCAAAACTATTCCTTTGTTTTCCAGTAAGCGCAACTCAATTTGCTCAAGCACAATATCAGTAATATGTTCATTCTTTATGCAAAGTATAACAACGCAAAGAGTTCAAGCTTGTTTTTCTTTCTGGCCAACTTGCTAATCACAACCCCATCTCTCTTCAACCAAGAACCGAATAAAATTTAGTTCATTCTAACATTATGCGCTCAATTTCCTCTAAAAACTTCTTAGCATGACCAGAAAGGTAGACATGAAGCATCTTTCTATCTTCTTGTAAAATCCCAGGAGACAAAGGCATCCGAGCTGTTCATCCATAAGAAGTATAACAAATTAGGATTTCATGTTACAGGCCAAATAGGCAAAAATTTATTAACATTATTGGACCCAATGGTGTGGCGTAGTGGTCAATGGAGTGGGTGCAGGTCAAATCCTGGCAAAGAGAAAAAACACTAGATGGTTCCTACCCATTTGTCTAAGCATTGGTAGGCTGAATTAGCTGGTACCTTGTGGGAGGTAGCAAGTACCCAGTAGAATAGTCGAGGTGGACACACACCAGCTCAAACGCCGCCCGTATCCAAATTTTGTTTTAAAATACTATTAATATAAGTTGCTCATGTCTTCCACCCTAATGTTAAAAGAGCCGATTTGAATCTAAAGCTCAAACAATAATAAGTATCGTATAATGTAGATACAGGAATCAGTAATATGGGATTTAGTAGCTACGTCAATGGCCTAAGGTGATATTCCACAACAAAATAAACAAACCAAAAAATAAAAACAAATTGCACAAAATCCAATTATGATGGGTGCTTAATGACTCAAAATTTCAACAAGTGCAGGTGAGGATGAAGGGAATTAATAGCGGAAAGATTCAGTTGTCCAATACAACCATGCCTACCAATCACAAAGAGATGTATAATCTTGGAACTTCCTTTACCTTCTTATAACTCCAAAGATGCGGAATTCATCTTCAAGCTCTCTTTCACTGACCCTAGGGTCCAGATTTCCAACATAGACTCTTGACATCTTCAATACACACCTATTAGGAAAACAGAAAAGTACGTCAACTCTTAATAATAACAAGAGCATCAAGAAATCCAACACCACTCACTAAACACCATATTCCTAATAACATAATAATAAGCAATTTTTTCCACTTAAAAATACATACTTTCTTTCCGCATCACTCACAGTGTGAAAAATGGCTTCAGAAAACTACTCTGTTATATGCACCGCATATATGGAACAAGTACAAAATAAATAAATAATTCACGAGTTTTAAGTAAATGAAACAACATACGATTGCTACCACGACATTTTTAATGGAAGATGGATTTTATCCCTTTAACCTAATTTCGACAAAAAAAACTACTTGTATTACATATCTAATAACTAAAAAAGAAAGGCAATACAACTAAAGCAACTCTATTACAACAGTTCAACCAAACACAAGATTATTCGCCTAGATTTTGTAACGTTTCCAAGAAAAATAAAAGATCTTTTTTTTCCAACAACATACCCAGTATATTCCCACATAGTGGGGTCTGGGGAGGGTAAAATATACGCAGTCCATACCACCACTAACTCATAGGTGAGTTAGCGAGACTATTTTCGATAGACCCCCGGCTCGAGACCAAACAACATAGGAAAAAACATAATATAAGAACAAAAAACAAAAGGCAGTAACAAAACAACAGACAATAGCAGAAACAAGAGTATCACCAAATAATACCACGAACAATCTACCTAAAACTCCATGAACAAGAGTAATTTTCAAATTTAGGAAAGGAGAGGCATACCAGAAACCCTAGCGGAGTAAATCACAGAGGGCCGATTTGGTGTTCTATCGTACTAAAAATGGGCTGACCCAATAGTAATATATAAGTACGATATATATAGTTCGGATTATTTGCACTTTTGTCCCTATTTTATGATGATTTTCAATTTGCTCCTGCTAACAAAGATAGTGGAGTAGTATTTTTTTGTGGGTTCTAAATTATATTTTCTTATCGTAAGTTATGGTTGGATATTTGGGTGGACATAAAAATTAGAGAATCGAAAAATTAAATTGAATCGAATTAGTTTGGTTCTTCAATTCTCCGGTTTGGTGTCGGTTTATTATTTCGGTTCGATGTTCGGTTTGAGGGTAACGGTTCTTCGGTGCACCGAAGAATCAAAATGTTATTAATTAATTTTTTTTTAAGAATATATACGAAAAATTACATAATACTACACCTTAACTTAACATATTTGCTCAAAATTCCATCCCTACAAAGTAATTACAAAAATCTCGGATTTCACTTAGGGTCGTGATACATCACTTGGAGTCGCAATACATCACGAGACTGGAAAGATAGGGTCGCGATACATCACTTAGGGTCTCGATACATCACTTGGAGCCGGGATATATCAAGAGACCGGAAAGATACATCACGGGACCGGCTACGTAATGTATCGCGACACAAAATTTGGAATTTTATGTAATTTTAAAAAAATTGAAAATAAAGTGTAATTAGGTACTAAACAGTTGAGATTTATGTTGTTTGCCCAAAAATATATATATATTACATATGCTAGCCCAATAAACAATTAATGACCCAAGCCCATTTATTTTCCATGTTGCAACCTAAAAGTGCTGCTGCTGAGCCTTAGTATGCTGTCATGTTTTTGAATTTAGTATGACTGCTCCTAACATGTTTTTGGATTTTGGAATTTACTTTTAGTATGTTGGCATGTTTTTGAATTTAGTGTGCTGCTACTACCATTTATTTGAACAAGTATAGTGACATTGAGTGTCTAATTTGTGTCTGTCTTATAAGAAATTACGGATATGTTTTGATAATTTTGTTTCTCACTTGCATCAAAAATTCGATTTTAAAACATCGAACAAAAGTGAACCAAAGTTCAAAAAACCGAACCGAACCAAATTAGTTTGGTGCGGTGTTCGGTGCTCATTTTTTCAAAACCAAAAATTGAAAAACTGAATCGAACTTTGATAAAACTGAACCGAAGAATCGAACATCCACCCCTAGTTGGATATAACTTAAGTTTCGAAAGAATTTATGCTTCACTAAATATAAAATCAGTTGATAGAGAGTAAAAATTAAAATTAATTTATTTAAAGAACACAAATTAACTTATTTAAAAGAAAAAAAAGGCACACATGTTTTTTCAATTGCCACATAAATACTGCATAAAATATGTGTGTCTACTGATTCAATTATATACAAAATATTCCTATGGGCAGAAGTGGCTCATTTGTGCAAATGGGCCTTTTCTCATGCCTATTAGATTTTTTTCTCATTAACTCAAAGGATTCAATTTGTTTGTAAAAAAAATAAAGGGTAAATTACATAACTTCCCAAACATTCATACCATTAATATATAGTTTTCCACATCTTTAAAATAATTGTATATATTTCTATAATTTAGGTTTGCTCTCTTCTTGAAAACTGATACATAATCCATCTCACCTATACCGCCTTCACTCCACCAAACTCGCCTTTTTTAACGCATATTTATCGTTCAAATATTTTTTTACCCAAAATATTTATCTTCTTCCTTATTCTTTCTCCTCTAAATTCTCCTTCTTCCTTCTCCCCAGCAGCGATTTCCTCATTACTTGATGCCATTCAGCGCATTTTCCTCCTTCTTCCATCGTACCCTCATATTCAAAGAATTATTCACACCTGTAAAAGTCATCCTCTCAAGTCATCGCCCCATAATCTCAAAAATTCCACTCGAAAATATCTATTCTCTAGGCAATTAGGGATTTTCGACGCAGGCACCTCAACATTCTCTGTTGTCGCCGCCGGTGGCTGCCGGAGGTTGTTGGTTCATCGCCATCGTCGCCTATAATTGACGAATCTGATTCAATTTCTATAACTTTTATCATTAGTTCGGTTCAATTTCTAGCATCCCCGACCATTCAAATATGATATTACCAGAAAGCAACTCATCTGATTCAAGATTTGTTCAAGCTACAAGGTTTTACGTACCTCAAATATCTAATTATCATAAAACCATAGAACTCACGGCTATGATTTGAGTTCATTTGAGGCGGTTGCTCGTTGGTGATGGAATTCAGAGGTAATTGATGGATGTATCAGTGCATTTTTTTTATATTAGATACATATGAATGTATTTGTGTGTCCGTGAACCAAAGTCTATTAAATTCATGAAGCTTAGTATTTGTTCATAATACATACGGATGTATCTCTGTGCACATGTATCATAGTTCAAAAAAATATAATTTTTGGTTCATGATACATATGAATGTAGCTACGCGCCAATGTATCATAGTCTACTAATTCATATGGAATACGAAGCTTAGTGTTTGTTCATGATACATACGAATGTATTTATGTACACATGTATCATAATCAAAAGAATGTAATCTTTTGTTCATGATACATATAAATGCATATGCGTTCCGTTGTATCATAGTCTACTAATTCATATTGAATATTAAGCTTAATGTTTGTTCGTGATTTGTACGGATGCATCTGCGTGCACATGTATCATAGGTCAAAAATTTATATGTATCAAAGAGGTTAGTATGTGTTTATGATACATACGAATTTATTTGTATCCATCCTGTATCAAAATCCATCAATAAATTAATGAATTTGTTATTTTAAAAAATAATAAAATGAAATTAATCAAATTACATAACCAAGATATACATGTTTTCCGTCTTATATAAATGAAGTTAATGAATTTATTATTTTAAAGAGTAATAAAATGAAATCAATCCAACAAAGATACATTCCTTGATTTCCGCCTTA
This sequence comes from Capsicum rhomboideum, assembly GCA_031232105.1. NCBI lineage: Eukaryota > Viridiplantae > Streptophyta > Magnoliopsida > Solanales > Solanaceae > Capsicum > Capsicum rhomboideum. The sequence continues at coordinate 2,525,828 of CP124718.1, forward strand.
TACTAAGGGATTTGACTAATTTAATTTTTCAGGGTAGTTGCTAATCTATCAAAAAAATTAATGTATTAGTGTCCCTTTTTATGAGATTTTATGTAATATTGCAAAGTTGTGGGATATGGAATAATTAGTTCCTATACATATGAAATTTCTGTAAGTTACTCAAAAATAAATAATCAAATCATCTAAATATTTTAAAGGCAGACTATTGAGGACAAAATTTCAGTACCTAAGTAGGCGTTTGGCCATAAATATTATTCACAATATTTCGGAATACGTTTTCACTTTATTGTGTATTGAGGTGTGTATTACTAATACCTCAAAATCAATGGTATTAGTAATGCAATGGATTCTAATGCATGCATTAGCATGATTAAAGACTCAATTATCCCTCAAAATCTTTTCCACATCCTTTCCATCATATATATGGAGTGTATTTTTGTAAAAAAAAATATTTTTTTAAGAAATTATGCAATTCATGTTATTTTTAATACACCAAATCAAACATTGCATAAGGAAAATGCAATTATAACTAATGCAAGCATAACTAACACAACCATATTTTGTATTTTCTTACCACTCTACCAAACGAATCAAGAAAAACAACTTTTGTATTACTCATAGATGATGCCATTCGCAAGATTGACTCGCAAAAATTGCAAATTATATTTGAAATGATTAAACTAGAGGAAAAACAATAGACATCCGGTGCATTAAAGCTCCCGCTATGCGTGGGATCCAGAGAAAGACCGAACCACAAGGGTCTATTGTACGCAATCTTACTTTGCATTTCTGCTAGAGCCTATTTCCACGGAAAAAATCAAGCAAGTCTTTTCTGGATTTGCAACAATGAAGGTGGTTTGCAGGCTAGTAACATCCCAAGGTATAGTGAAGTAGACAATAATTGAATATCAAGAAAAGAAAAATTAGAAGTACCTGAATCACATTATGTTTCTAAAACTACAACCTCAAGTAACTATGACAAAGTGTTTGATTAAAAAAAAACATATCTTAAAAATACAATTTTGAAGGTTTATGTTTTTTTGTTGGGTACGAAGACATACTTGATGATAGAATCTTTGATCGATAACAATTCTGGAAACTCCTTTTTCAGCTTTGTCGTGTCAAGCTCGTTGTTACTTCTTGGCGCAACGATCACTTTGGCTTGTTCTTGAAGATCAAAATTTTGCCACTTGAATTTGGGATCAATGTAGTCTCTGTACATCTCTAGAATCTCATTGTGGCTCACAACTCCTGGATTAGTGAAGTTCCATATCCCTCTGCAGTTTCTCTTTGCCATTTCGATAGATATCGGTAGCAGTTCATCTAGCACCGTCATGCTATTTGGGATGTTGACAACTTTATTATAACGCGTGATCTTTGTAATGAAGTTTCTCGGGTTGCTAAGGTCGGATGATATTGGCATTCTTACTCTGAGGGTGCAAACGTTTTCATATTCTTTTAGAAGCTCCTCAACCTACAAATATCATGAAACACTTCAGCTGCAATGTTGTAGAAATCAAATCAAAATGTAAATGTATTTGTTGCCTCTATATTAATGGCAAAGTTAAGTTATACATCAACTAATGGACTTCATCTGTTGTTCCATTGTTGCCAAGACAACTAAAAATAGCTATCTGTGCTTTAAAACATATTCAGAAATCTTGTTAAAATTCAAGTGACGGTGCAGATAATTTGAAATATGAGACAATTAGTCAGAAGTAACAAAATGCTCAATGGAAATGAACTAGTTACCATGGCTTTGGTCTTGGAATAGAAGGATCCTGTAAAATTTGGTTTGTCTTCCTCCTTGAACCCGATGCCTGAGCCTAGTGGGTGCCTATCATCGTACTCAAATATGCAACCTGTCGCGAAATTCATGACCAAGATATCCGCCTGTCTACAAATATCAGCCAAAGTTAGTGTACCAGCAACATTAGTTCTAATTGTCTCTACTTTATGTGATTCACACCAATCCACATTAGGCCTCCCAGTAACACCAGCCGCATTGAAAACATGGGTCGGTTTTACTCTTATCATGTCATGCATTAGCGAACTCCTATCCTGCAGAAGTCCTAAACCATACTCGTATGCTATTCCACGTTCTTCACAAATCTTTCCTAACAACCCTCCAATCCAACCAGTTCTTCCATAAATCAAGAACTTCAAATCTGAGCCACCACCTTTCTTGTTTCCTTTTATGAGCTGCAACAGACACCCTTCATCATATGAAGGTACAATGTTTGAAATTCTTGGATGCGGGTGAAGGGCTCCGGTTATATCACCCCACCAATCAGGATTTTTGGTGTACCAATCCAGCGTCATCTTTAGTCCTGCCTCCCAAGAGGTCCTTTCTTGCCACCCTAACTTCTTAAGCTTTTGATCATCCAAGAAATACCTTTGGTCATTAAAGGGCCTATCTTGCACAAGCTCGATAACTTCTTGAGAGTTCTGGCCGAATAATTTGCATATGTCCTCAGCCACATCCAAAACTCGCCTCTCCTTTTTAGTGCCAATGTTATACACATGTCCAATAACCCCTTTATGCAATATCACGTCAAATGCCTCAGCAACATCAGCTGAGTACAAATAGCTCCTAACATTTGTTCCATCGCCATGAATTGGCAAACGCTCACCCTTCATGGCAAGAATAATGAACTTTGGAATCAACTTCTCAGGGAACTGATTCGGGCCATACACGTTATTCCCCCTGGTTGTGATTGTTGGTAGGCCATAAGACCTATGGTAAGCCATGACAAGCATTTCAGCTCCAGCTTTAGTTGCGGAATATGGATTAGTAGGAAGGAGTTGAGAAGCTTCAGGATTGCCAATGTCAGTCTCCAAATCAGTCTCACCATACACTTCATCTGTACTAACATGAATGAATCTCTTGATAGATTTAGCCAACTTACAAGCCTCAAGAAGCACATGAGTACCATAAATATTATTGATTGTAAACTCGAATGAATTTCCAAATGAATTGTCCACATGAGTCTGTGCTGCAAAATGCATAATTGTGTCAATCTTCTCCTCAACCAAAAGATGGTTGATAAGATCAGCACTCGTAATATCAGCCTTGACAAATTTGAAATTTGGAGATGAGTAACTTGGCTCCAAATTCTTTAGACTCGAACAATAATCGAGCTTGTCAAGAGCAACAATCCTGTAGTTAGGATAAAGCTTGGTCAATCTGTTGGTTACATGTGACGGAATGAAGCCGGCTGCACCCGTTATGAGGACATTTTTGGGTACATAAGGAACTGGTTCAGACGACATCCTTCTTTTTGTAGCTATTTCAATGCACTGTTACATAATCATAGAAAAGAACCTGTTAGGTGATTGCTTAACATGAAAAACAGAACAACAAATTATGTTATCCATTGAGTTGGCCATAGACTCATTTTAAGGAATTAAATGTGGTGAATCACTGGAAAATCCAATCTAGCAACCTAAATAGGATTGAATTTGTCTCTAGAGAGTACTGATCATAGGCTTAACTATTCAATGTCACAGGGCAACCCGGTGCACTAAGCTCCCGCTGTACGCAGGGTCGGGTCCGAACAAGGACCAGACCACAAGGGTATGCAGTCTCCTCCTGCATTTCTGCAAGAGGCTTCACACGGTTCAAACCCGTGATCTCCAAGTCACATGACAACAACTTTAACCGTTTTGTCAAAGCTCCCCTCCAACTATTCAATACGACAAACTTCTGAAAAAGATCTAATTCATTATTCCTAATGGATAAATTTGTCCATCATTACTCTATTATACTTTTTTCTTTTGATAATCGTGATGTCCGGGCCAAGAAAATGATTTTGGTTTATTTAGAAATGATGATAAAATCATTTGGATGCTTTCTATTTGATTTTAATGCAATATAAATCTAGATAAACACAAACACAACATGGTAGAAATCAACAAAATCAACAAGACCAATAAATAGCCAAGAAAAGAGACTTACACTTTCACTTCATGGAATTTTCGTTCTGTTGGAAAAATATACGTAAGAATAAAAGAAGGAATTATGGTTAGAGCAATACATACATTTTGGCAAATGCATCAATTTAGTGAAAATGAAAGAGGATTAATTAATGGGAGAGAAAAGTATACCAGAAAAATTTAGTGAAATGAGATAAAAGAATGGCTGTTGATGCGTGATAATAGCAAAAGTAGTAGAGATTAACCGGCCTTTTAGTTCCTCCTTTTCAGCTTTCAAATTAACATGTACATAAACGTGTATTAAGGGATAATTTCGTCTTTAGTCATGTTTATCCACGTATAATTCTTTATTCTTTTAGGCGCAGAATAACGGAGTAAATAATACCATAACTAATGCTTATAGTGTTACTTTTTCTAATGTATCCTACCAATCAACCCCTAAGAGATCAAGTCAGATTATAAATACCCTACTCAATATATTACATTTTGACACCCCTTACACTTTTTACATTAACATTATTAGCTCAAATACAAATCTACAATTGTACTATCCAAAAGTATTTCTTTCTGATATTTTATTTGAAAGAAATAAGTGGATTTTGGAAGTATGGCCATTGGCACTAATAAGTAGTATACGTTTGTACTTTTATTATCACCTATGGGCGCGTTAGCTTTGCAAATCAAAACAATAAATAGTTGTATAGTTTTTATTTAACGTCATTAGAATTTTTTAAGGCGTTGAGCATATTTGATTGTTCGGTTGAATAATTACTATCGATAGTTAAATATATAAAAAATATACATAAAAAAAAATACATTAATTATAAAATATGTATATTACATCAATGTACAAAAATATGTTCACATATTATTTTGGTGCGCGACAATTTATTGGTCAGGCTATATCGATTTGTTGAAAATGTTCCTCTTCTTTGTAACTGAATTTACTACACTTGAGCCGAGCGTCTTTCGAAAACAGTGGCGAATTAGGAGGACCTGAGATGACAATACAAGACAAGTAAACGAGTCTATTTTACTTTTCTTTTTTTATTTTTATTGTATTTTTTTACCCCACCGCACTCCCAAGAGGACCAATAATGTTCTCACTTACTCTTTATCGTGACTCAAACCCTCAACCTACCGATCGATCAATGGTGGAAGTGCTCAACCACTTGAGCAAGTCTCACTTGTCACAGTCTATTTTGCTATTGGCCTAACAAAAATGATAAAATTATTTCATAACAACATGATAGTTCATTGCCTCAAGCCAAATAGAAAATCAATAAGTGCTCCAATCGATAATCAAATAGGAGAGTACCAATAACTATTGCATAATAAAATGGTCATGCCCTTATAAAGCACACATTTTTCTTATTAAAGTCATTGTTCCTGTAAAGCTCAAAGGCCTAAGACAAAACAACATTTCCATCCAACAGCACAATCAACAAATTGTTCTGTAGGTCCAGTCAGTGTTTCTCTTTTGCAAATATATATGGAGATTATAAAGAAACATTATACAGCTGCTAAATTTCTGAATTTTGTACTTATCCATTATACAAGACAACTACAAGTCTACAACAATTCAGGGAATGGTACTAATGCTTAGTTTGTGAGTAAATGAATGAGTAAGTACATAAGCGAAACGAATGTCTAATTCACAAGTCCTTTACCTTGAGGATTGAAAATTCACAGTTACTTCACAAAAGCAGTCTGATTCTGATCTGCAACATTATTGTTGAACTTTCCACTAGGTACTCGCACTTTGAAACTACCATGTCTCGTAGGCTTTGGAACAAAAAGAGAATTCAGCATTTTCTCCAAAGACTGAACAGTGTACTTTGCATATTTGGAACTTCCTTCTTGTTCAACCAATGGCCCATAGTTCTGCATGTAACTCCGATAAACAGGTACAATCGTCTGAATGATGAGCTGGCATGTCTTTTCTCTTAGTTCTTTGTCAAGTATGACCCAAATAGACTGCTTCTTATACATGTCATCAAAAGCTTCATTAAAAGCTTTTAATCTTTTCTTAACAAGATCACGAGCAGTGGCACGCCCACCAGAGAAGAGAATAAGACCTTCCCGGCTTAATAGAGCCGGAAGCTTAGCCCAGCTCTCTCTCAAGAAAACGGCAGAATAATACTCCGTATACTGTTCATGTTCTCTCAACCAAGAATCTCCCAAAAGAATACCTAGCTTTGTGCCTTTCAGATGCTTGTAAAGATGCAAATTATTGTTCATCAAGAACACGTATGACAAGGTATTATCTTTATATCCCTTGGACCATGTCTCTAAATTCAGCTGAACAGCTCTCATAATATTCAGTAGCTCATCAAAGAGAAGCCGTTCTTGAAATACTTCACGCTTCCAACTTCTTTCAATTACCAAAACTTGGGTCAGAATTGGCTTATAATCATCTCCAAGCAGCTTATTGCAGTAGTCGGTGATAAAGAAGATAAGTTTCGGGACACTACCATCTGGAGGAGGTGGCATTTGCCTCTGCAATTCAACTTGAACCTGAAGTTCCCAAAAGAGTTCACTAGCTCCATCAATCACCCTCTTGATGAGATCCCTTGTCAACTTCTGGATTTCAGCACATGCAGCTCCACCAAAGAGCCGATTGAAATCCAATCGCAGCTTGTTTAAAGATGCAAAGATATCTAACAGTTTTAACATCTTAATTGGATCCTTCTTACTCTCTGTAACAGTTTTTCCAAACTGAAGGAATGCAAGAATACCGGCCTGGGCAGCTATTTTAGCGAAACAACCCGTCCACACATCCAATCCTAATCTTTCAAAGACATCATTACAGAGTTTATACTCGGCCTCTAAAAGATGTTTCACAGCAAACTCTAGATGCTTACCCCAATTAGCAATGTGGCCCTCTATGCTCTGCACGTCATTGAACTCGGAGACTGAAATCTCGAGGTAATCCAAGTTAAGTGCCTGCAAACTTTCCCTGACATTAGAACTCCGTACCTCAACATAGATTGACACGCACTTTTCAAGCCTGTTATTCGCAACCAATCTGCTAAGCATAGTCTGTAGCTTCTTTATAACAGCCACAGGCAGAGGGGATGGGGCTATGCAGGGTTGTTCACCTGGTAAATCCGAACTAGACATTGACAATGGAACACTATTTTCAGTCAGTAACCGTCTAAATTCATTTTCCAATCTATCCAATGCAACCTCAAGAAGTCCTCCGTCAAGACGACCCCCATCCTCCCCACCATGCAACTCCCTTAGAGAAGTCAACCCATCCTTCAAACTATTAATAAACTTGCCATCAGCAACACTATGGTCCTCTAGATACTCCACAATATCCGCCAACCACTGAATTGCCATGTCACAATTCTCCCCCAAAAATCTTAACGCCTCTTTAAGCCTCTTGAGCACACCAAGGTACCCAGGGAGGTCAGATTCAGGATCAGACAACGATTTCTCAAGCCCATGAATAGCATCAAAAACCTTAAGAACAGCAGTAGCAGGTACCACGGCACGATTAATATGCCCAACAACAGCCCCAAGATCCTCTCTTTCAGCCCTAATTGGCCTAATTGCAGCCTCCAAAGAAGGCAATCTCTGGTTAATCTGAACTAATCTAGGTCCAGCTTTATCTACAGATACACCTAAGGCTTTAGATTTCTCCAAATTAACCCTCAAAGATTTCCTAGCAGATATCAAATGTTCAACACCTTTTTCCATCATGAAATGAATCAAAATTTGCAAAAACTAATACTCCAACACAAACCCCACTACTGAATTTCAAATCTCAAACTACCCCCCACAACCAGTATAGTACAGTTTATGATAAATTTCAGTGTTTGCAATGTACACAAGAAACTCAAAGAACAAAAATCAATCTGGATTCTTGAAGAAGTGAACTTCCATTGTTTGCTACAACAAGACTTTCAACAACACACCAAAACCAAAAGAGTACACAACAAAAAAACACAAAAATCTCAACCAACAACAAGTTGTCAAAATCAAGAAAAGCAAAATCTAATAAAACAAGAAATGGCAAAAGATGTAAATGGTTTCCAAGAACTCACCGACCCATTGTCGGCAAGGCAAAATAAGGGGTTAAAAAAGCAATCTTGATGGAGACCCACAACAAATATCAATCAACCTTGAATTGGGTCTAACTGGAAAATGTTTGAGATTCACTAGAGAGAGCAAGAATGGAGAACCTAAAGTCAAAATTGGCAACTTGTAAAAAGCTGAGTAGTTGTTTTGCACTACAAAGTGCCAACTGCTTGACAGCAAATTGTGTCAATCTTGAATTTTGTTAAGTCATTTATGTCTGATATTTTGTTGCTGGAAAGACAATAATCATGGGATGATTCTACTTTTGCCTTCTTAATATAAGACATTAGGGATTGTTTGGTTGTGAAACAAGTTAGGCACAATTACTCACTTCGTCCATCTTTACTTATCCATTTTCTATTTTGAAATGTCCAACAGTACTTGTCCAATTTATAAAACCAATAGATAATTTACCTATTTTTACCCATTTTACCCTTGGTATTAAATATAATACATCACTCATTGCATTTTTCAAAGCAAAAAATTTAGGATGAAAATCATTTTCACCCCCCAACTTTTCTTTAAAAATCAAACTCCCCCCTCAACTTTGAATAAGAATCAAACTCCCCTCTTAATCCTATGCAATGTCCATTTTGCCCTTGTTATATCAAATATATTTATGTAATACTTCTTTATATTATATATAATTTATTTTTTTAATCTAGGTACTTATAACTTTTTATAAGTTCATTAACATTATAGGTAGAATAATACTTTTATGAATTTGTCACAAAATTTGTTGTTATTTTTATGACCATTATTTCAATATTATATGCATTAAGCGTGTGTGTATATATGTATATGCATGTGCATATATTTTTGTTTTTTCCCACTTTCTTACTTCATGCATTTCATATTACTTGACCCTTTTTTATATAACACACCCCTTAAGAAAATTTTAATTAGAATTGTATTTTACTAACTAACCTTTTTAATAATGCTTTAAAACTTTAAATTTGACTACTACTACTACTACTCTATGCAGTTATTTAATACTAAGGTACAAATAAAAAAATACTAAAAAAATTTTTGACTTCATAAATTGAAAAAGTGAATTAAAACAACTATTTTTAGTATGAGGGTCAAGTAATATGAAACGACAGAGGTATTCTCTATTGTCTATATAAATAATCAAGTTTTGATTGTCATTAATAGAGTATTACATAAATTTTAGCTTAAATAATTTAAAATCTAAATAAATATAATCTTGAAAAATTTGACCTTAATTTAATTAATTATTTTACATTTTCTACATCGAAATATATTTGTATAGTTGTTAGTACCTGTTTTTTTCACTTGTATAAATAAATATAAGAGTTTTGATTATTATTAATAAAATTAATTCTCATTATGCTAATTTACTTCATTATAGAACATCATTAACTTATATACTTAATTAGTATTTCTCACTTTTTTCGCCCAGAGTTTATGATTTTATGAAAAAATTATTAAATAAATTTTAAAAAATAAAAATATCATGATTTTTAAATTTTAAAGAAGTAAAAAAAGAAAAAGTTGATAATGAAAGGGTACAATAGGTATTTTAAGGATTTAATTAGGATAAAGGGGGGAGTTTGATAATTGTTCAAAGTTGAGGGGGGAGTTTAATTTTTAAAACAAAGTTGGGAGGTGAAAACGATTTTCACCCAAAAATTTACTATATTTAAAGGGTGATATAGTAAAATCATACTTCTATTTATTGTTTCTTAAGGTATGTGCCAAGTCAAAAGTGGACAAGTATTTATGGATGGAGGGAGTAAAAATGTTATAAGTGTGAATATTACTCCCTCCATCCCAATTTAAGAAGGGGTTTAGCCATGCGATTTTTTTTTTTAATTTTTAGGTGTAGAACTCTGAAAATAATGTTTGGTCATAAAATTTTGAAATTCTCAACTTTGTGAAGCAAATATTAATCCCTCCATTCCAGTTTAAGGAGGTGTTTAGCCATGACATTTTTTTTGGGTGTAGAACTCCAGAAAATATGGTTCGCTATAAAATTTTTAAATTCAACTGGAATTTTTCAAGAATTTGAAAAATATCAATAAACTAGTTTCACTTTTTTTTATTCCAAATTACTCACGAAAATTCAAAACAACTTCAATTTGTATTGATGGCCAAACACAATTTCATGTCCAAATGCCCCCTAAGTGTTTTAGTTTGACTAAGCATGAAATTTAAGAAATAAAGAGAGACTTTTGAATCTCATGATCTTTAATTAAAGATGTGTTTAATCCTTAAATTTATCACGTAGAATATCGAAATTGAAAAATTTACTAAAAATAGAAAAAGACATTCTTATAGGTTAATGATATTAATATTGTTTTGTAGAAATTCTAGAGTAAGGATGATTTGTTAGTCATTAGGTAGGAATTGATAATGTTAAGAATTAAAATGCAGGATTTTTTTATTAGTCATTAGGTACGAAATGGTAATGTATAGATTATTAATCTAGAGAGTGTAATATAGAAATTTGTAATACAGGAACTCATTAGGCATTTGATTTGTTGTATAAAAAAAATTAATATGTAGTATACAATTTAAAATATTTATTCACTTTTTACCAAAATTAAATATTATTTACTATATGAATGATCACAGACAATTTCCTCCTACATAATTGATAGCAGCCTTCTCAACATTTGACAATTCACCAATTCTAGAAGATACATAAAAAAATTAGTGAAGAAACACAATGTAATAAGTTGATGAGTTTCTGCCGTAAAATACTTTGTTTCGATGAAAAAATAACAAGAAGTCACTCTGATTTTGTTAATATTTGACTGATAATGATTTTTCGAGGGTAGAAATTTTAGGAATATGAAAATTATCATAATTAGTAAGTAGTTATTTTTAAGAATTTTAAAACCTCCACTAGAAGGAAAATACTCTCACATAGAGTCGTCACTTAACTAATTAAGAAAAAATTAAGAAAACCTAAAAAAATTTTAAAGACTTAAAAGCATAAATAAATCCTTAAAATTAGAAAAAATTGATAAGAATTCAAGTAACGTCTTGAGAAGGGTTTTAAGGCAATCAAGAACGTCCGTTTAAAAATGATTTACCAAAGACAATCTGACTAACTTTGAAAAGAAGTGATAGCAAAAATTAATATTTATTTGAAATCCAATTTTTGAGTAATGAAACATGTTTGACATGAAATAATTTATTACTTGAGAAAACTAACTATAAAGCCTATTTTACTTCATCTTTTAAACAAGATAAACTAGGTGAGGAAGTTCAAATAAATAAAAGCACAAGGATAAAATTAAATTGGCAACACTTAAAATTTACTTAGACTAATTAATTAAAGGTAAGAATTAATACAAATAATCAAGAATGAATGAATTACAATTTGGAAAAATAACATACACATACACCTTAGCTTACGATATTTACATAAATTCCTACCCTTACAAAGTAGTAATTACAAAAATCTCAACTAATTATGTATCTTTGTTGGATGTATCGGGAGCTAATTATATATCTTTATAAAGAAAAAATATATATCTTTGTTGGATGTATTATGTATCTCGACAGACCCAAAATCAGAAAAATTGTATCGGGAGCTAATTATGTATCTTTACAAGGAAAAAAAGGAACCTTCGTTGGATGTATCGGGAGCTAATTTTGTATCTCGATAGACCCAAAATTGGAATTTTCAGTAATTATGTAAAATATCGGGATTTTCTGTAAATAAACTCCAAACTGTCGGGATTTATGTTGTTTCCTTACAATTTACAACAAAAGAAGGAACAAAGTTAAGATTTGGGCCCCTACTTTGGCCCATTAGAGCTGTCCATATTTGGACATTTTATGGACTTTAGGTCCATTTTTTATCATGTATATCACAGCTTCTTCTTTACTCAGTTTCCTGTATATTGCTGGTATACCAGTCCTATTTTGGACTTTTCTATTAGCATTCTTGGGCTTCGGCCCATTGTCCATCTTTTGCAACCTGTATATCAATTTTACTCCATCTACACTGCTGTGCACCACTTCAAAACAGTCCCTTGTATATTCTCTGTATATTAGTTCAGATTTGATATGAGGAGAAGTGTCTTGTGCAGGTTAAGAATGAAAATCCACTTATTCACAACTTTAAGGAGTCGTTTGATATGAGGTATAAGGTATAATAGTCTCAGGATAAAATGAATGATTATTTTATCCTACATTTGATTGGAAGTATTAGTTAATCTCGGAATTATTTATTCCACCATTTATACCATAGACATGTTCCGCACACAAAGGGAGGGCTTTTAGGGTGCTCAAAACAAACCAACAACTTGGTAATTTATTAAGAAGTTGTTTCAGCTGGAGGACAAATAATTAGGCCAACTTTGCGATTTAAAGGCTTCTCATGTCCCTCTCACACCACACCACGTAGTTATTTCAACAAAAACGCCTCTCGAACCCGGAGGGAAATTAAACATAAGTGTGACCACCTTTACTTTGATTTCGAACTTGCGAGGATTAGTTGTCTAAATTTCAACAGAGGAAGGAAAAGACCCTTCAAACACTAATTTTTTTTAAAAAAACAATAATTTAGATTATTTATTTTTAATAAGGACAATAAGTAAAATGATACAAAAAAAAAATACGCTTTTTCGTGTCTCATGCTTACATGTTTCTAGATGTATAGTATTTAATAAGGACGATAAGTAAAGTGATTTGTGTATATTTTTTATGTGTCTCCTGCTTACTTATTTCTAGATATAGCTGCACCGACACCATGAGTTCGTACTGTAGGTTGCCTTAATGTCTTTCGCAAATTGAGAATTATTAATCACTATCCTATTTGATTCATCATTAACAGTCTTTTTTATGGGAAAAGGACACCACATGGCTCATCAAAAAATAAATGACTCATGTTTGAGCTATTGGACATGGAATGACCAGTCGGCCCAAAATAATTCCAAAAAATGGCCAATCGGCCCAAACTAATTTCAAAAATGGCCAGTCGAAACTGTATCAATATGGTATATAAGTTGTATCAATATGGTATATATGATACAGGGACTGTATCAATATGGTATCAAAATTATATCAATATGATATATGAACTATATATGCATATGTTTTTTTGTATAAACTATATGAATGTGGCATGGGACTGTATCATTATGGTATATGAACTGGAAAAAAAAAGAAAAAAAAAAGAAGAAGGCAGTAGCAGCGACAAAAAGGCCTAAAATGGCTACCTTTTGGAATTGCAAAATCAATGGCTATTTCGTGGAAATAGTTTTGAGCGAAGTGACATTTATGTCCTTTCCCCCTTTTTTATTCCTAAAGTATGAGCCGACATGTGTATAATACTTTTTTCGACTCATATTACTTATTTACCTTATTATAAATACATGTCCCAAATTTTTTTTTCACTTACTAAATTAAAATAGAATTGATTAAATTTTTTCTACTTTATCCTTACAATTAATTCTTATTTTTGGAAGTGTAAACAAGTTTGTAAATTTCAAAAAAGCTTCTTAAGAGATAAATTAATAAAACTATCATTTTTATTTATGATTTCTTAAAAGACGTGTATAAAAAAATGTAGACAACTAAGCTATAAAGTTTGCATAAATCTTTATACATTCTTAATTTTAATGTCAAATCAAAATCACACAAACATATTAAAACGAGGAATACTACAACTTTAACCCTTTCATAGTAAAATTTGTTACGTTCAGCCACAAAGATTGAACTTAACTTTTATCACATGCACTTTTCTTTCATCCTATTATTACTTTTTTTTGGTTCCACTCGGTGTTTGATACATGCATTGAAATTCCGACTAATTCGAATCGCGTACTATAAGACCCATTCTGAGAGTAACGCTTCCAACAGAATTTTCTCCATTCCCGGACTCGAACCCTTATTACATTATTCTACTTTGTAACATACAATAATTATACATTTTCTCTCTCTAACCTACTTTCTTTTTCAGAGATCTCTTTCAATCTTTTCCAATCATTAATACTCCATCTGTTCCAATTTATATGACACACTTTCCTTTTTAGTCAATCCCAAAAAGAATGACACATTTCTATATTTGATAACAATTTAACTTTAAAATACCCATTTTACCCTTAATGAAATGATTTACAACCACACAAATATCTATAACTCATTTTAGACCACAAGTTTTAAAAGTCTTCCTTTCTTTCTTAAACTCCGTGCCAAGTCAAAATACATCACATAAATTGGGACGGAGGGAGTATATGATGTAGACCAATTCCAAGATGACATGATACTGGAAATCAAATTATTATGAAACAAATGAAAGAAAAAGAATGATGTAAAGGAAGTACTCTTATCAAAACGATAGAAAAATATAAAATGTATTCCATAATTTTTTATTAATAACATCTTAATAAATTACAAATTGCAAGAAACATATAGATATAAAAAAAAGAAAAGATAAAATGTTGGACAACAAAAATCTTCTTTTCTCCCCAGAAACTTTAGATCATGAATCGTTTGGTTGGGAACAAGTTATCTCGAAATAAATTATCTCATCATGTATATTGTATAACTTATCACATCACTATGGTATAAATGGTGAGATAAATAATCTCAAGACTACTAATACTTCCGACTAAACGCATGCAACATAGAATAATCCTGCATGTTATTCCGGAATTATTATACTCAAAAGAAAGAAGGGTAAACAGAAAGCTTAGCTCTTTTTCTCTACTTCACCACCTTCTACTACATAAGCTTTCTTCCTTCTATCTACACAAGTTGAGAGGCAAATCACAAGGAAAAAAGTGGCATAAATGGCATGAACTTTCCAGCTAGTCTTAGGTGGTTGGTGAAGCACAGCCCTATGAAACACTGTCATGTAATAATGAAGACCAACAGCAAAGCCCACAATTGTCTGGGCCAGGCCAATAAACTTGGTTGTAGGCCCAGTGTCAGTGGAAAACACTAAGATGAGATACATTAACAACATCAAAAGGTACAACACATAGGCAAGAGTTTGCAAGAGTTGTAAGCAAATGTAAGTGGACTGTGCAGTAGCATAGAAAAACTTCAGTGGCTCTAAGCCAGTGACCAATGAGGATAGAGATAGGATGGAGAAGTAAATGGAGAGGTAAACTTGGGTGAAAATGAGGAGCTTTTGGAGAGAGAAATAGGCTTTGATTTTATTGAAAATGAGAGAAACAAGTATGAGAGGGATTAAAATGAATGCAAATGAGATTATAGAAGCAATTGTGGGTGCATATTTGTTTCCAACATAAGGTTTGAAGTTGTTGGTGATTTCTTTGTTTGCCTTGTTGAGGTAAACCTTTGAGGTCTTTGAAATTCTCTCCAAATCTGGCAAAAGTGTTTCTTGAAACTTGGAGGGCAAGTCTCTGAATTCAGTAATCAAATCATCTTCATCATGCTTTGAATTTTTCTGGCTTGTCTGTTGGCTTTTACTTGTTGGTGTTTTGGATTTGGACTCACTGGTGTCTTTTTTCAATTGTGTTTTAGTGGCTTTGGCTGCTTTGTCTGTGAGCTGATTTTTAACTGGAGTTTTGGATTTGGACTCACTGATGCCTTTGTCCAATTGGGTTTTAGTGGCTTTGGTTGTTTTGTTTGTGTTCTTGATCTTGGGAGAAGAACTTGAGCTGATTTTTGGTAGATCTGAGGACTTGTTGGTGGTGGAAGAAGTGATTTTGGTTGAATTTGAGGACTTGGAGGGAGTGGGATTGAGCTTCTGAAGCTGAGATTTGAAGGTGATTAGTTTCCCTGATTTGGTAATGGTAGAACTAGGCTTGGTTTGTGAATCAGAAAAGGAAAGTTTTGATTTTGAAAGCTTTGTTTGGTTCTTGCTTGAACCAAAACCAGAAAAAGAAGAAGTCTTGATTTGCTTAGTTTGGTTCTTAGAAGAGCTACTAATGGTTGATTTGATAAGTTTGGTTTGGTTCTTGGAAGCAGCAAAAAGTGAAATTGTAGTGGCTTTCTTCTTAATTGGCTTTGGCTTATTCTCTAGCTCCAATATTCTTCTGCTTCTAACATTATTTTGGGGTTGGACCTCACTATATGCAGGAATGAATGAAAAAGTGAATAACACAAAAACAAGACAAAGTACTAAAAGTACCTTAGTAAGTGGAGCCATATGCACTGAAATCTATGATGACTGATCTTGTTCTGAAGATCTTATGAGGCTTCTCCAAGATTGGATCTGAATTTTAGACAAGATAATAAAAAAAGTGTGTGGGCATAGGGAGAGTGAAGAAGGGGGGAGCATTAAAAAGGGGTGACAGATAAATGTAGGACTTTTTAGTGTGTGTGTGTGTGTGAAAAGGGGAAGGAAAAGCAAGGTATAGGAGACTTTAATGTCAAAGTATATGTCACATGGAGCAAACAGACAAGCACAGTATACATATACTACGCACGCGCTTTGCCTCTATAATAGTCCTAGTGTTTTGAAGTTTAATCATATTTCCAATGAAAGTGGGGAATTACTTTGAAGAATTTAGGACCTTGTATTTAGTTTAGTTGTGTGTACTCTTCATTTTTGGTCCCGCATCTGTGCCGACACGAAAGGGGTGTGGGATTCATACCGAATATGCAGAGGTGGATTCAGAATTTGAAGGTTGGTGTGCCACTATTTTTGATATAAACTTAGTGATAGACATCAAATTAAGGAGTACATTTAACCAGTTCGATCCATTTTGAGCTAATTTAGATTGATTTACATGATTTTTGATACATAAATAAATGTACAATTATCGAACCAAAATGAGTTTTATATGATTCAATCTAATTTTGATCAAATTCTATTGGAAAAAAATAAGGAAAACATAAATAAGAAACTAAATTTTTGAATACACAATCACACCCCCTCAGTTCAAACATAATGTAGTTAAATTATAATAACTAGCAAATTATAACTTATATTGAGTTCTATTTTTTTCTAAAAAAAAGAAAGAAAAGATGAGCCAAAACAAGGATCTTATCAATTTACAGGTAATGAAAAATATTTCAGTACAAAGATTCACAAATTATTTATACAAAAATAAAAATAATAATTTGCGAACAAAAAAAAATGCTTAATAAATTACGAAAAGAAGTTAATATAGCACAAAATGACGATTGCCCCTATTGCTATCGCTTAAAAGATTTAAGAAACAAAGAACAAAATTCAACTGATAAAATGTACCTTGAAAGAATAAAACTGGGAAAAGATTAAAAACATATTCAATTAAAAAATTTGAGATTTTTTTTAAAAAAATGAAGAAATAATTTAGATAAATAAATTAATAGATGGGTTGCATTTGAGGAGGAATAAAAATATATAAATAAATAATATTAAGTAAATTAAAATAAAAAAGAAGGAAATGTAAGAAAAGCCAAAGTATGAAAAACAAGAAAAGAAAATTAGGACAGTGGAATGCGGAAAAAAACGAAAAAGTGAATGAACTACCATTGAGGGGATTCGAACCAGAGCAACAGGTATGGTACCCTGTCCACTGACAATCTGAGCAGCAATCACTGTGTAACTACAGGTGCCAAATTTTAATTATATACATATATGAAAATTTTAGTTGAGCTTCCGGGTATCGTGGCACCCTCACCCTAACACGTAGATCCGCCCCTGCGGATATGCTATATTGATTTAGGGTACTTTGATCAAAATCGATCAAAATATTCAAGACAGATATAATGATTTCTGAAATCAAAATAAAAGCTAAGGTAAAATCATAATTTAGACATATTTTTTTTTATCATTAATAGATATTTGTATATAAAAAAAGTCCGCAACCAGAAGGTGCTTTAAAGAACTTACCGTGTTTAATTTTTGTGCCTGCAGCATATTACAATGATATCTGTGTAGGTTCAATCAGTAGCGAAACCAGAATTTTCATTAAGGGGGTTCAAAATCAGAAAAAAGTACACATACAAACTAGCCGAAGGGGGTTCAACATCTACTATATATACATAAAAAATAATTTTAACCATGTATAAATAGTATAATTGCATGTCGCCTTGAGAAGATGGAAGGTGAGCCTGTTCGTATCTCTTATCCAGGTCTGCTTGTTCAAAGTTAATGTTTCCATATAAATTTCCATGGTTCTTTTCCATTTTGACTGCTCAGAATTTTGATAAGTTATTTAATTATTTGATAAAATGAATAGCAAGACAGTGTCAAGTCGATCGATGTCATCTTTCTTGATACATCTCAATAATATTGAGCTGTTTCCTATTTAGTTCACCTTCTTATTCTGGTGTATGTACAAAGCTGTTGAATCATGTCGTTGATCTTTGTTGGTGTATATGTATTTTATTATTAAAATAATATAATACGTGCATATGTTAGTGGGTATAAATTATGGTAAAAGATGACCATTAGTTCTTGTAACTTCATGGTCATTAGTTTCATGTAACATCAAGACTATTCATCTACCTACATTACTACACCTCATTCATTCTGTTGACACCCAATTTTGACCTTCCTTTCTTTCAATTTATTTTTTTTCGAGCTTTTAAATTAATAACATATCAAATTAATTTGTTTTACTACTATTTCTATAACTATTAATAAAAATACATATTTTTATTATCGAAATTGCTTCTACCATTTTTACACCTCTTTTCTTAAACGATTGTTGTCGTCGTCTTATTTTAAGTTTCGTACTTATTTATAAGTTGATATTTTGTATTTATATTTTATATTAAATCTGTAGCGGAAAGTTATAATATTAATACTTTATTTTCTACATAACATATTTTGTATTAGTTATTAAGTTAGAAGCTCCAAAATAATTTAAAGGAAGAGAGGAGAAAGGGTCAAAGAAATTCAAGTAAAGCCCAAAGTCTTAGACTAAAACAACGGCCCAAATCCTTTTTTTAGGATTAAATATTACATGAATTTGTTTGTGTGATTTGGATATATTTGTTTCTTGGCTCGTAATAGTTAATATGGAATAGTGCATTGGGCTTGGATATTTTTTGCTTTAGTCAAAAATATTTTCTGATCATATATAATAGTAGATTCTCACTTCCAAATAATTTTTAAATAGAACCAATCTTTTGTTTAAACTCAATATTGCTCTATAATTTTTTTCAAGTAAAAGATACTTGTTAAATTTATGAGCGGATTTTCAAAATCATAGATTGCACCGGTAACTATTTTCAACCAAGTGACCCTTTTTTTAAATCCTCGCCATTTCATTCTAAATGTAACAAAATAGTTTTTCATTAACTAATCTCAAGCTAAAAAATGTTTTCTTACTTACTTATTCGGTTTTTTCACATTTCTTAACATTCTTTTAATTTTTTATTAATTAACTTAAGTTTGGCCGGTTAAACGTCTTTAACGGATCTTAAAGGGTGCCTTACACCTTCCCTTTAGGATAGTTAGAACCCTTACCTAAAATCATATAGGTTAAATAGACCTTTATTGCATCACCTTAGGTATCCTAATTTACCTTAAAAATAATTAGGTGGCGACTCTTTCAAAATGACATAAGAATCACCAATATGTTGTACGCCGTTTGACCTCGGTTAAAATGGGGTACGACACATCCTATTCAATACATGGAAGAATTCTTCACCTATAAATAGTGGTGTTTCTTCCTTTGTGTTTGGGAAGAAGAAAGACATGATAAGTGTGGTGAAAGAGAAAGTTGAGACAAAGAAATATTCCAAGTCTCCAACTATATTCACGATACAAAAAGAGAGTAATTATATTAGAGAAAGAGAGAGTTGAGACAAAGAAAATCTTCTAAGTCTCCAACTATATTCACTATACAAAAGAGAATTTTAATATGTTGAAGAAAAGTGTTCTTTTGGTGGAGCTTTGGACTCTTCATCTAATTCGGAGTTGCTTGAGTTATGACGTTGATGGACTATTGTATCCTGGAGGAGACAAGTCAAGAGATATACTGCTGGATCGGTGTAGATTATGCCACAGTGGGCTTGAGTCTCCCTAAAGAGAGCGAGATATTCACGCCTCAGTCAAGAAGAAGATTGTTTTATTTTCTTCATTTTTTTGTATTTTTAACTGTAATTTAATTATTGTGGTATACTAAACCAACCATCTTTGTGCCAAGCAGAATGTTAGCGATATTTTGGTTGAGGTTCTGAGTCCCTCCCTTCTGGTTCTAGTTTTTTCCTATTTATGGATAGCGTGCCCCCAATATCATAATGTGCAACAAAATGACAGTTGAATGATTTCCTTGTAATGCAATGCAAACATTCAAGTTTTGTTAATGAATTAGTCATGAAGGATTCTTTCTAATGACTGTGTGGACAGTGCAATCAGATTGATGATGGAAACACTTCTGTATCATAATGGAGCATATTTTGTTGCAAAAATGCAACACGGAGGCCACGGGTTCAAGCCGTGGAAACAGCCTCTTGCATAAATGCAGGGTCATTGTACATGTTTCTGCGGACTATTGGTGAGCTCCAGGTTGATTCGGAGCTTTTCGTGTTATTATACATGTTTTGATACTTGTAGTAGAGCTATAAGGCGGGGACTTGTCCCGACCTTAGTATTGGTTTTGTATATCTTTAGAGGCTTTGTAGACAGTGAGTCGTCAAGTGTAAAGGTGTTTTACTCTATATGACGTTGTGGGCCATAATGACCAAGTTTCATGTCTTTATGAAAGTTATTTTCATGACTTCCGCCTTTAGTATCATGTGTTATTTGTGATAGAGTGTTGTTCATCCGGTGACATGCATATGAGTGTACGTGAATGAAGATTGGTTCTCTCGGGCCTTAACGGCCTCGGGTGCCAGTCCGCCCCAACGGGGTTTGGGACGTGACAAAAGTGGTATCAGAGCGGGTCGTCCTAGGGTGTATACAAAGCCGTGTCTAAGTAGAGTCTTGCTTATGGATGTGTTGTGCACCACGTTTATAAGTAGGAGGCTACAGGACATTTAGGAGTTGTTTCTTTTCTTCATTTTCTAGACCGTGCAATAGAGCCAAAATTGTAGGAGGAATCACATCTACTCATTGAAGTTATTTTCTTTGTGTTATAGAAAAATGCCGATTGCAAGGAAAGGTAAAGTTAAAAGTAAGAGGCTAGACAGGATTGCTGGAGAGGAAACTAGTAGACTACCACCAGATCAAGCTAATCAGAGTGGTGCTGAACAGGAGTTTGCATCACGGGCTTCTTTGACTTTACCCGCGGAACCGCCTATGAATGCTACTGACCAGGATTTGAGGAATGCAGTGCATATGTTAACTCAGATTGTTACTGCGCAAACTCAGGGTCGGGCTGGTCCGACAACAGGTGATGATAGTGCCGCTAGGACAGCTAGTCGCCGAACTCAGGACTTCCTGAAATTGGATCCTCCCACATTCACTGGGTCAGATTCTAATGAGGACCCGCAAGACTTTATAGATCAAATTCAGTGGGCTTTGGAGGTTATGCATGTATCCGGTGTGGAAACAGTCGAACTTGCGGCTTATAGATTGAAAGGCGAGGCCATATTATGGTATGAAGACTGGAGACGGTTGAGGGGCATTGGTGTGCTTCCGGCTAGTTGGATATAGCGTGCCCCCAATATCATAATGTGCAACAAAATGACAGTTGAATGATTTCCTTGTAATGCAATGCAAACATTCAAGTTTTGTTAATGAATTAGTCATGAAGGATTCTTTCTAATGACTGTGTGGACAGTGCAAGCAGACTGATGATGGAAACACTTCTGTATCATAATGGAGCATATTTTGTTGCAAAAATGCAACACGGAGGTCACGGGTTCAAGCCGTGGAAACAATCTGTTGCAGAAATATAGGGTAAAGGTTGCGTACAATAGATCCTTGTGGTCAGCCCTTCCCCGAACCCTGTGCATAGCAGAATTTTTAGTGCACTGGACTGCCCATGCTATAGCAATGCACCAAGAATTGTGCCTTGGTGAACATGCTGTCATAATCTAAAAACACACATGTTCGGGAATAAAGAACTTCTTGATAAAGAGCATTTTTTTAATCTAATTTCAAATCTGAAGATTCTCTTGTTAGTCTACTTTTCTCCTTATTTAATCCTAGAAAACACAGTTGTCACTGTCCACTATTATGCCTTATATTATCAAATTAAATAGTCGGTCAAGGAGGATAGAAATTTCATATATTATATGATCATCAATGACTAATAGTGGCGGTAAGGTGAAATGGAAGGGCAAAGGTTTCTTTATCGTTTATTAGCGGTGTCAGATTTGAATTTTAAAAACAAAAATCATTGATCTTTCTATGTGAATTTGAAATAGTCGACCAAGTGAATTCGGCTGTAGAAATGGAGAAATTCCTTTTAAGAGGCTTTCCAGTTAAATGGGTCATACATGATACGAAACTGAATTAGACAAATCAATAAGTACCAAATATCGAATGATTAGCTTGAATGGAAGACTCAATTTGAAGATATTCTTGCTTATCTCATCCTGTGCACCAAACGGAAAAAAAGTTTGGATCAATTTTAGTTCGCATCTGACATATACAGTATTTTGTACAAAACAATTAAACCAATCTAGAAATAAAGATTTATAAAGGGATCCCACAAAGCGCCCTCTCTCTCTTTTGTTCTCTTTTGTTTTTTTTGTTTCAAATTTTTTAATGTCTGCCACAATATAATGAAACTTACAAGAATATATAAAAGACTATTTTTTTTTATTATTATTTTTTTTGTTTTTTTTTGGCAGCCCGGTACACTAAAGCTATCGCTATGCGCGGTGTCCGGGGAAGGGCCCCACCACACGGGTGTATTGTACGCAGCCTTACCTTGCATTTCTGCCAGAGGGTGTTTCCAAGGCTTGAACCCGTGACCTCCTGGTCACATGGCAGCAACTTTACCAGTTATTCCAAGGCTCCCCTTCTATATAAAAGACTATTTCTATTTTATTATATATACAACTCATTTTCTCACTTCAGACCAAGAGTTGGCCACTTTCCAGCACTGACCAATTTTACAACACACTTTCAGATTTTGACATTCCGAACTAACTCTGTTACGTCAAACGCTATATTCGGAGTTCTACTAACTCAAATTTGATTTTGAAAGTTTCTATGAACTCCTTAACCTCTTAAATAACAAATTATGGTCTCAAGTCACATAGTCATCAACCTATCCATTACTGAATTTACCTATACCACAACACACTTGAAATTCATCCAAGACTAGCCTAGCCTGAAATTTCCAACACTTCATCCAGGAGAATCTTAGCCCGAATTTTGGTACATTAAGCTATACCGTAACGATGAAAAGGGTCATTACAACAGATATCAATTTACCCATCATTCGTCCCCGAATGATAAATTAAGAAAATGAGGTAAAAGTAACAAGGGAAGTGCATGAATCCTCAAACAAGTGAGGATACTTGTTGCGCATATCTGACTCAGTCTCCCAAGTGACCTCTTTAATAGGGAGGTATTTCTACTGGACTTTCACTGATTTAATCTCTTTGGTCCTTAATTTTCGAACATCTCAATCAAGAATGACTATTGGCTGCTCTTCGTCAGAAATATTCTTATCAAGTAATACCGAGTTCCAACGAACTATATAATCGTCATTTCCATGATATTTCTTAAGCATAGAGACATGAAACACCGGATGGACTCCTGACAAGCTTGGAGGTAATGTAATTCTGTAAGCCACTTGACCCACATCCTCCAGAATTTCGAACGGACCGATATACCTGGGGCTAAGCTTGCCCCTCTACCAAACAGCATCACTCCCTTCATGGGAGACACCTTCAGCAACACATGTTCACCCGACTTAAAGTACATGTCTTTTACATTGTAGTCAGTGCATTTCTTTTATCGGATTTGGGCGGCCAACAACTTATCTTGAATGAACCTCACCTTCTCTTGAACTTCCTTCACCAAGTCTGTGCCCAAAGATTTCACATCACCCACCTCGAACCAACCTATGAGTGATCTACATCTTTTCCCATTAAGAGCTTCAACTGGGGCCATATCAATGCTAGAGTGATAATTGTTGTTATATGAGAATTCACACAACAGTAGGAACTGATCCGAATGACCCCCAAAGTCAGCAACACATGCTCGTAGCATGTCCTCAAGCACATGAATAGTCCTCTCAGACTACCCGTCGGTCTGAGGATGAAATGCACTACTAAGATCAAGTCTTTTGCCCAACTCATCATGCAATTTATGCCAAAATTTAGAGGTAAACTGCGTATCTCTATCGGATATGACAGATACTGGCACCCCATGCAATCTCACAACCTCTTTAACATAAATCTTGGCCAACTTCTCCAAGTTGTAATTCACCTTAACCGGAATGAAATAAGAGGATTTTGTTATCCTGTCAACAATGACCCAAATTGAGTCATACTATCCCAGGGTCCTAGGAAGACCCATCACAAAATCTATAACAATTTTTTCCTACTTACCCTCGGGAATTGAAACAAACCTGTAGGCCTTTGATTTTCATACTCCACTATATCCCTCTTCATTCGGGGCCACCAATATAGTTGTATCGAGTCACGATACATCTTGGTTATGCTAGGATATATAGAATATTGAGAATCATGAGCTTCTGTAAGCAAACTAGGAATCACATTATCAACACGAGGCACACACACATACCTCCTCACCCTCAAAACACCACAAGTATCGAGTGTAGCATCCTGGGCCTCACCACACACCACCTTGTTTAAATTTTTGTTCAACTTTGCATCTTTGAATTACTTAGCCTGAATTGATCAAGGAGTGTTGACCTTACCTCAACATTAGCCAACACTCCACCCCTTTCAGAGATTCCAAACTGCATAAACCGCATTGCTAGAGTTTGGATCTCTCTAGCCAAAGGTCATTTTGTCACTCTCAAACAAGCTAAACTGCCTATACTTACAGATTTTCTGCTCAATGCGTCTGCTACCACATTGGCCTTTTTGGGATGATATTGGATAGTCACATCATAATCTTTTAGTAACTCCAGCCACCGCCTCTGCCTCAGATTCAAATCCTTCTGAGTGAGACATGTTGTAAGCTACAATAGTCTCTGAAGATCTCACACTTAACACCATAAAGATAGTGTCTCCATATCTTAAGTGCAAAAAACACTTGTGCCAGCTCCAAGTCATGAGTTGGATAATTCCCCTCATGAGGCTTTAGTTGCCTTGAAGCATAGGCTATCACATTTCTATCCTGCATCAGCAGAACACCCAAATCAGAACGTGAGGTATCACAAAACACTATAAAATTCTTACCTTCAGCGGGCAAAGCAAGGATGGGAGCTATGGTCAAACGAGAGTTGAGCTTTAGAAAGCTCTCTTCGCACTTGTCAGATCAAATAAATGGTACCTCCTTCTATGTCAGTCTTATCAAGTGAGCAGTGGAGGCAAAGTTCTTGACAAATCTCTGGTAATAGCTAGCAAGATCCACTAAACTCCGAACTTCAGTCACAGAGTTAGTCCTAGCCCAACTCTTAACATTGAATGAGAGTTTACAACATGCAAGATGGTGGTAATATTAATGAGTTTTATGTATTTATAATGAGAAATCTTTATTTTAACATATAAAAGAATCTGAAAATAAAGCACGAGATTTTTGTAAGATTATTTTTTCTATTAAATTATAAAGAGGTATGTCTATTTATGAATAATTTCTCTATTTTTAATTAAAGATCTTGACTTTTTCGTGAAGAGTAGTATTTATGGTCTTTTTATATAGTCTTGGACAATCCTTTTTTTTTTATGAGCTACTTTCTTTTTCACTTTTACTTGTCACGTTTTGCTTCAAGATAGTCAATTTTGACTAATCTTAGGAGCTAAATTGAATAAGATTAATTTAATAATTTATGTGTTCGAAAACAATACAAGAAATACTTTAAGTTTCAATCCTTCTTATATTAATAGGATGAAAAAATACATCATAAATTGGAGGTATGTAATCTGATATATTGGATGCGTGAGAGTTAACAGAAGGGGAAATGAGGTGAGGGTGAGAATATCAACTTCCCATCCCATTAATTACTGAATACTAAATAAAACTAAAAGACATGGCATATTGTGTACTATTATTTTTTTTAAAAAAAGTAAGAATTTAATTTTAATTAAATGAGTTTGATGAGTTAAATAAATTTATTATTAATAAAAAAGGGACTTTAATGACATGGTTTGTCAACTAGGAGAGAAAGAAATTTTTGAGGTGTTTAACATTTTTTGAGAAAAATAGTGATAATTGGGTGATATTTTTGTTCTTAAAAAAAAAAAGTAATTTTTAAGGACAAATACCGAAAAATGGGTGACCATCCAGGGAAATTACTCTTAAAATGTCTCACTTCTGCCAGTTCAAATTATTTCGAGCAGAGAGGACCATAAATCTGCACATGCCTTATAATGACTCTGTTATGGGTATCAAACTATCAATAAATCAAAAGGGGATTTTACAATTTAAGTGTTATGAGTTTAAAATTTTAAGATTTTTAGTATTGAATTCTATCATATTTTTGAGGCTTAGTAGAATGACAGACTTATAAATTTGTTAATAAATCTTATTTAAATACTTGAATTGTGACTTATTTCAGTTGAGTGCCTGCATTTATGATAAAGTGTTCTTAGACACTTCTGAGCCAAATTTTTTAAAAAAAAATCTTGTATGTGTTTCAAGTGTCCATAACACTTAAAATATAGCACCTCCTTTATTTATACGCATTAACCTCAATAAGTTGTAAAATCTCAAGCATGCTTCAATTAGTTGATGTATATAATTAAAAAAGATGTCATGTTGTATGCGGTTAACTTAACTACCTAATAGACGTTTGAGAACACACACAAAAAGTTTCATAATTTGAACCAAAAGCGTTTAATATAAATATTTTATCATGTGTTCAGATGCTCAATTGGAACAAGTCATACTTCAAGTGTCTAAATGAAATTTAATGACAAATTTAAGGAGTTGCCCATCTATTAAGCTTATTTTTAATATAATGGATTCATATCTACTGTATTTTTTCTAAATTTTTACACATAAATTTATGCTTCACATTAAAAGTACTGCATTTAGATAAACGCTATAACAATAAGTTGCATCCGCTATTGGTTTCATGTCACATACACTGCAGTTAAAGGCACCCACATTGTTGGGAAGAAAGAAAAATATTTTCAATCGCCAGAAACTATAGAATATGTTGGGCACATGCATTGCACTAAGTTTCGCAACACACGTTTCCCTTTTCATGTATAATAATATAAGCCTTATTACTCCCTCCCTTTTATTTTGATCATCTTACTAAAAATAAATATCTCATATTAGTTGATCACTTACTAAATCAAAATAGAATTAATTAATTTTTTCTAATTTTACCCTTACGCTTAATTACAATTTCAATGTTCATTCGTATGCCCAATGAATATCATTAATATGGATAAAAGGATAAAATAGTAAAAACCATCACTTCATTTATGATTTTTTAATCACTGTGTAAAATGGAATGTGCCCAACTAAAATGGGATGAAGGGAGTACCTTTATAGTGAAAAGGGTCAAATTTACCCCTCTACTTTGGAAAATGGGCTAAATATACCCTTTGTCATAGTTTGAGGTCAAATTTACCCTCGCTACCATACTTTGAGGCCAAATTTACCCTCCTTGTTAAGAAACTTTTCACATGTACCCTTCTCCTTTATCGAAAAAGTCCAAATCAACGTTAAATGTCCCATTTTTTAAAAATAAAACACCCTCTAATTTAACCCGACCGACAAAAAAGATACAAACAAATATATCCATCCCTCAGTTTTGTTGGCCGAATTTTTCAACGAGATTAGGTTATTGAATATTTATCATTGCATAGCTTATGAAAATGAATTTGCATCAGTTTATGTCTTTTTTGTGGGTCGAGTTAGATTAGGGTGTGGTTTATTTTTAAAAAATGAAGCATTTAACATTGGTTTAAGCTTTTTCGATAAAGGGGGAGGATATATGTGAAAAGCTTCTTAACAAGGAGGGTAAATTTGTCCCCAAAATATGAAAGCGAAGGTAAATTTAATCTCAAAAAATGATAAAGAATATATTTAGCTAATTTCTTAAAATAAAAGGGTAAATTTGACCCTTTTCCCTTTATACTATGATAACAATCTCAAGTTTAGAATTGCTCCTTAATTTATGTGACAGTCACTGACTCATGCACGTAAATGTTGTAGCTGGCTGGCTGCTTTAGAACATCAGTTTTGATTATCTTTTCCAAAAATAAATAAATAATAATAATAAAATAAAATCTTACAATTTGTCACCCTCTCATCCTTTAGGACAAGCAAGAGCAGCAAATAAGGAAAGGAAAATATTCAGCCAATTTAAAGAGGTAACTTTCTGCACTGCTCATTCTCTGTTTTCCACAACTAATAGCCTGTTTGACCAAACTTATTTTTTTCTAAAAGTGCTTATTTATTCTCGAAAGTGCTTATTCTCCATCTCATTTTAGTTGGTCACCTTACTATAAATACATGTCTCAAATTACTTGTTCACTTACTAAATCAAGAAAAAATTAATTGAGTAGTAAAATTATCTAATTTTATCCCTACAATTAATATTCTTTGGAAGCCTAAACATATTAATATGAGCATATTTTTCATAAATGATCTTGATATCGAACAACATGGATAAAAGGTAAATTAGTAAAATCACAACAATTCTCAAGATGGAGGAGAAAGAAAGAGGAGTTATGACGCATATCTATATTTGATAAACTTTTTAAATTGTGGACAAAATTTAAGACATTGATCTTTAAAACGGACATCCAGTGAGAATTTTTGCATACAATAAACTTAGATATTTCAATTTAAGAACTGAACTATATATTGTCAGGACAAAACATTAGGTTTTTTCCATATGGTGTAACCATGCATAACGAACTCCATTATACAATTTGTTTTTCCCACAAAGAACTGGTATAAAATTGGCCATCTATATATGATTTGAATAAAGGGTTCACTAACCTTGGAGTAACTGGTAAATTTGCTGCCATGTGACTAGGATGTCACGGGTTCAAGCCTTGGAAACAGCCCCTTGCAGAAATGTAAGGTGAGGCTGCGTACAATAGATCCTTGTGGTCGGGCCCTTCCCCAGACCCTGCGCATAGAGAGAGCTTAGTGCACCGGGCTGCCCTTTTTTACTAACCATCTCTATCTCTCTTTTGGTATTGCAGTATCAAGAAAGTTATCAAGAGATATGGCGCACCATACTGAGATTGTCCCAATAGATCACCAATTTCCAGTACTAATTGATCAACCTCCTCTAAGAGAAGCTGCAAAAGATGAGGTATCTCTTTAGTTTCTATACTTACATATATAGTTATTATCTGTATCCGTTGTTTAGACTTGAAAAAGCAAATGTATCTTAATGATTAAAGTAAAAATGAAATCATCATGCTTAAATGAAAAAATGTGTATATGATTAAAGACACATATCTAGTACATGTAAGCCTTTTGTAATTCTTTTCTTATCGGTTTTCACACTCAGACATGTAGAATTTACCTAAAATAAGAATTCCTTATGTTCACTCTCAAAGTTAATCTATACTAGAAAGATAAAAGTATATCTGATCAGGTGTGCTGGTACAAGAAAAATGTGTTCCTAGAAAATAAGTAGTTTTTTCACTTATTCTCTAGCATTTGTAATTAGGCAGAAACTATTGTTTCAAGAACAATCAGTCTAGGGAAACACTAAGGTATCCCCCTTAAGGATTCGTTTGGTACGTAGAATGAATTATTCTGGGATTATAATCTCAGGATTAATTTATACCATATGAGAGGTGGTATAAAATAATCTCATGTTGGATGAGATAAGATAGGATATACCAAGGCCAACTTTGGTATAAGATTTATACCATGTTTGGTTGATAGTATAAATTATACCATCAACCAAACATGGTACTCCCTCCGTTTCAAAAAGAATGACCTACTTTCCTTTTTAGTCCGTTTAAAAAAGAATGACCCCTTTCCTTTTTTGACAACAATTTAATTTCAACTTTCCACGTGACATGTTTAAGACCACAAGATTAAAGGTCAATTTGATACATTTGACATAGCTTTAATTTAAGACCACAAGATTCAAAAGTCTTCTTTATTTTTTTAAAATTTCGTGTCAAGTCAAAACAGGTCATTCTTTTTTAAACGAAAAGAGTATAAATTTAATATCAAACTTAACCGTGAATATCCCACCTTATACCACGTACCAAACGACTTCTAAGAGTGTGGAGTGGGGTCGGAGGCAAGGGGTGCGGAGGGAGGCGAGAGTGGGGTGGGTGCTGGAATTGGAGAGGATTTTAATCAGCGAGAAATGCCACGTTTGAAACTTTTTCCCTACTTCGATCAAAGAAGTCATTTACATGTTATTCTAAAGAAAATATTTAGGACACATTTTAATTTTAACCAAAAAAGAAAAACATTGAAAATATTCTCCTCCACACCAAACACACCCTCAGTCTAAATTTTGTCTGTTGGTCATTATTTACACTTTGTTTAGATGGTGGTTTCCCATGGTTTTATAGTGTATGGTAATGTATTGTATTGTAATATTTGAATTGACTGTATTGTTTGTTACTGTTTAATAACAATTTTATTGTTTGGTTTGACTTTATCGTACTGTATCATAACTGGTAAGTTTACTAAAATGCCCTAAATTATTATAAATATTAAATTTATCAAAAATGATAAAATAAAATAATTTAAGATAATTTGTGCATTTTAACTGAATATGAAATTGGAAAATTCCTTGTTCTGCTTGAAAAGTTGGGAACTAATGGCATGTTTGATCGCTAAGTTTGTTATCAAGAATTCTGTGCAATACTCTAATAGTTAGAGGAGAAGGATAAGAATAGGGGAGTTCCTTTCGTTCTCAGCGTTAAATAAAAAGGAATAAAAGTTATTACCAATTCCGTTAAAAAATTGAAAGGGTAAAATAAGATTATGTAATATTAAGTAAGGACATAATTGAAAAAAGAAATAAGAAAAATCGGTGGTTTCATAAAGTGAGTTACCAAACAATATCATACCATACATTTTAAGAAACAATCTAAACAAGTATGGTTCTCTTAGACTCTTAGTAACCAAACCATACCATAACATGAGAAACCACCAGCCAAACAAAGGGTTAGTACTACTAACAACTAACAATTTATGTTTGAAAAATGTAAAAATGAGAAAAACTAGACTCTTTTCTACTAATTACAGATAGAAGGGAGGAAAGCAGATCATTCAATCGAGATAGAGGAAACAAATGGTCAAGATCAATTAGGGTTACAAACAAAGGAATCTGCAAATCAAATCTTCGATGAGAGATTTAAGGATTTAGACAACACAGGCGTCAAATCCACGACCATATTCAAAGTAAATATGGGGTTACGAAAATCAAATCCAGATGCTTATGAACCAATGGTGATCTCCATTGGTCCTTACCATAAACGGAAACCAGAACTTGGTTCGATGGAAAAGTACAAACTGATGTACCTACGACGATTTCTCCAGTGAAAAGGACTTGATGTGGAAAGTTGCATTAGTGCATTGGAAAAAAAGAAAGATGAAGCACTAAAGTGCTATGACGATAACCTTGACATTGATATCGTTCGTAAATTTTCGGAGATGTTACTGCTAGATGGTTGTTTTGTGGTTGAGTTTATTCGAGAGAGTTGTGAAGTCGAGAAAAGAGAAGACAACGACAAAATCATCAACTTGGAATGGATGATGGTTCAAGTATGTCGAGACATGGTGTTACTAGAAAACCAACTCCCTTTCTTTGTCCTCACCATGCTTCATGGAATGACAAAGCTTCCTACAGAAGCGAACTTCTTGTACATGGTGAGAGAGACCTTACTAAATACATTCCCAAAGGTGACGTTTATACCCAGGTCAGAATTTGACAATTTTAATGCAGAACGAGTAGACCATCTAGTTCATGCGGTACACATATTTTGTTGCCCATTGGAGAAGAAAACTACAAATGCTAGCAAGCAAAACGATTGTTGCAAGATAAGTTTTTGTGGCAACATATTGCAATTAACCAGGTCAAAAGAAACCCCCTATGTCCTCGGTTTATGGGAATGCTCTACTATTCCAAGTGCAACAGAGCTTTATGACGCTGGAGTTAGCTTCTTAAAAATAGGATCTGTGGAAGAAGATTATGCGGATAAAACAACATTGTTCGATATCGAGTTCAACAAGGGATTAATGAAAATCCCTTGTTTCGCAATCGAGGACACAATGGAGACCTTCATGAGAAATTTGATAGCTTATGAGCAACATTCTTCTGACGCATATCCTTATTTTTCAAATTATGCACATATAATGAGTCAACTTATTGGCTCACATAGAGACGTGAATTTTCTTCGTCAACACAAAATCATCCTTAGGGACCTAGGAGATGACAAAGTAGTGGCCAGCATTTTCAAGAAACTTTCAGATGGAGTGACATTTGCAAACTTCCACTACAATGAAGAATGCAGCAAATTGATTCAACACTGTGAAAAACCATGGAATCGAATGATGGCAAGTTTGAGGCACAACTATTTTCAGAGTCCTTGGGCAGGAGCTTCAACTGTGGCAGCCATCACACTTCTTGTACTCACAGTTATACAAACCGTTCTAGCTTTCAGCGGAAATGTTAAGAAGTAGTCTTTGTTGTAATTTTATAGCGTTTAAGTTATATGCATCATTAGTGTATGAATTTTTTACAGCATCCCCAGCTTGTTGTAACAAGTAACCTATCTCATGTTCAAGATTACAGATTCCACATTTTAAAGAGGCTACAACAAAACTAAATGGTGCACTTGGTTGAAGGTTGAGTTATTACCTAGAGACTATGCAGTGTCTAGAAATCCTAGATTCGCCTCTATTATATAAGTATGAGAAGCATAATAAAAGCTTTTTTTCCTATGATGGTGTCTTTGTAGATGAAGCAAATTTTGAATTATCAACCCCTCCCGACCTACCCTCCCCCCACCCATAACAAAAATATAAATAACTACCACACTATCTATTTCACTCCATTTTGACTCGTTAATGCACATCAAGTACTGCTAAACCTTTTCCATTGATCAATTAGTATGTGTGCTCTTGATACACGTTCAAGAAAAGAAAAAATGAATGATGAAGTGGAATTGGCACATCACAAAGAGGTTGTGGATAGAGTGATCAAATGTAATATGTTTCCCAAGGTCTGACCAGCATCCATAACTACCAAACCGATTACACTTCATATTGAGATCAATGTAAGTTTGACAAGACATGAAAAGAATGCAAGGAGATGGTAATCAAGACAACCTATGGTTTATGGTCCTTACATCTTGCAGCCTGCCTTTATTTATTGCAACTCTTAATCATCTTCTCTTTCAGGTGGAAGGCCACATGGCAAAAGCATTTTCTGCACAAGCACAAGCAACTATGCAGTGTTAATAGTATTCAAGGATGCATATTCACAATCTATCATATATACATCAAATGATATAGAAATGCAATACTTTTGCTTGTTCGATCTACGCTATAAAATGCCAAGAATATTAGCAAGTTGTAATCCTTCCGTGGCCGGTGATAAACAAACTTGAACATTCTGTCTTCTACCTTTCATCAACACTGAAATTATTAAGGAAGTGGTTGGCTCTCCAGATTAGTAGCTTAAACATTATTGCATTTAACAGGTGGTCATACAAACATCCATAAGTGGGATCATGTCGAGATGATGACTAACAACAACAAGTGGGGTCTGGGGAGGGTAAGTGTAGCAGTCCATACCACTACCTCAAAGTTCAAATAGAGAGGCTGTTTCCGATAGACCCCCGGCAAGATGACGACTAACTGCATATCTAATATAGCCTATCCAAAGGGCATAGACATTGGAGATAAGTCTTCTTTCTTAGTGTTCTCTGATTAACCTCTAGCCTATAAAAATATTTATGTGGCAACATAGCAATGGTTGTTAGGGCTTAACAAGGTTTAACCACTACAAGTAACAACAGGCCAAACAGGCAAGTCTAATCGGAGCTCTACATTACAGTCTTTAAGACTTCTAAGTTCACAAAATAGTTACTTCCTACATCCCAATTTATGTGGCATGTTTTCATTTTAGTCTATCCGAAAAAGAACGTCATACTTCCTTATTTAAAAACAATGCAACTTTAAACTTCTGATTTTACCATTAATGAGATGATTTATAGCCACACAAATGTCTATAGCTTGTTTTAGATCACAAGTTTCAAAAGTTTTTCTTTCTTAAACTCCATGCTTAATCAAAAATCGCCA
Source organism: Capsicum rhomboideum (assembly GCA_031232105.1). NCBI lineage: Eukaryota > Viridiplantae > Streptophyta > Magnoliopsida > Solanales > Solanaceae > Capsicum > Capsicum rhomboideum. The sequence continues at coordinate 2,560,038 of CP124718.1, forward strand.
AGAGAATTGGGACTGAGGGAGACTGTTTTGAAACTTTCTATTTGAGGAAGTGCGACAACCTTCGAGTATATAGTCACAAAAACTCCATTTTTCAGTCAAAAGACTTCATGTTCTCTTCCTTCTCGAAAATGTTAACTTCCATATACCTACCACCCTCAGTGGTAAGGAAGTAATATTGATGTTGGGATGTCCTTTATATGTTGGAAGCAAGACGATGACTACGAGCAGTCTCTACAAGAAGGTTAGTTTTATCAGAATCCCAGTAGAAAAATGGCTGTGGTACTCAAACTTACACTCTTTTGGTTAAAACTGAAATAGTAAAGGTTCAAAAATCTTGTTTCAATCATGAATGATAAAAGGGCACTTTTAACCCTTTCCTGTTTAACCTATGAGTCTATAATATGACAAAATTTGAGTTATTACGTTCACGGGATTAAAATCTATGTTTTTTAAATCAAGAAATTCATCTAGAGTCAATTTAAGACTAATCTTCCCTTTCAATTCTTTCAGTAGAGCTTGACCTGAAATGATTCAAACCAGAGGAATTTTTTTTTTGAAATTGAAAACCAGAGGAAAATTTGGGAATCCTCAAAGACTAGTCTCTCCAGAATGCAGATAAAATCAGCATAACAAAATGTAGGTACACCTTTATATAAAGAGCCAAATGGAGCTTAACAGTAAACGAGTGCCCAAACAGCTCCCTCTAGCTCTATGCAATTCAAATTTAAAGGCATATACTCGCACACTTTAGCACTGAAAAGTGGTGAACCCACTGGGGGTCATTCTGCAATGAACATGATATCATATGCATCATCCTCTAGCGGATGTAGTTGAACGGTTTCAAGTTGCAGGTTTTACTCAGCAAAAAGGACACACTTGCGTTGGGTAGAGCCAACTCACTCAAGTCTAGCAAACACATTGTCTAGCCGATGAAGTGGAATGGCTTCAAGTGGCAGGTTTACTCAGCAAATGGACAAACTAGCTTTAGTTAGAGCTAACTCACTCAAGTCTAACAAGCATTTAGTAAGCAACAGGCTAAAGAATACATCCAAAAGGTGGGTAAATCTCATGACACCACTAGCTCCTTGACAAATCCTCAAACTACAGGTATACACGTTCCAACTCTCACTAATGATTACACAAATTATGAAATCTCTCATCTACATTTTGTACACCCAGCAACTTAGCATAATTTCCTAGATTTACCAACCAAAAGCTCTCCAGAAACTGCATGTCCATTCCAACTTTATGAAAATGTGATTGCTAGACTTGAGTGAGTTGGCTCTACACCTAAAGGTGTGAAAGGTCATGACAGCACTAGTACCTTGACATGCCCTCAAACTATAGGTATACATGTTTCAACCCTCACTAAGAAAACAAAGTAACTGCAAAACAAAATAAGCATTTTCAACAAAGCACCAACCTGCATAAAATTGTAACGTTCTCTTCCAATTGACTCATTTTCTGCAATGGCAAAATACGCCAACATTGGGTAGTGACCAACATAAGATGCATAGCTATCCCGCTGAATGTTAACCGCCCACTCACTGAACCAAATAAAGAGTATCCAAAACATCAGTATCTCAAAAGTTATTATACTGTAAAAATAAATAAACTCTCAACATAGACAATCTATGTCAAACAACAACATACCCAGTGTATTCCCACCAAGTGGGGTCTGGGGAGGGTAAAGTGTACGCAGTCTATACCACTACCTCTGATGAAGTAGAGAGACTGTTTCCGATAGACCCCCGGCTCAGAACAGATAACAATAACAAACAAAAATCATAAAAACAAACAACAATAAGAGATAACACATCGCTAGATAATAAAAGAAACAAGACACCCACAGAGTAATACTATAAACTATCTATGTCAAACAGAGACGATAAATAATCCTCATATGAAACAATAGTTAGAATAAACAAGATCAATAATTTCAACAAATGCAAAAATAGGTACTCACTCCGTTCCTTTCCTTTCCTAAATAAGTGGTGTTTTAGCCTTTTCATTTTGTTTCTAAATAAATGGTGTTTTAGATAATCAAAAAGACATTAACGATGTTCTTCCAATTTTACGAATTACATCTTTTTCAAAATATTTATTAAGGATAAATCCGTAAAAGCACTCTTTGTTTTCAGGAACGGATAGTTTCCTATGGGGTGTGCCCAAGCTAAAAAAAACCCACTTATTTAGGAACGGAAGAAGTAACTTACAATCTAGTCAAGTCAGCATGTCCAGTTCCAACGTATTTAGCTTGTAAGTGCTCAAGCTGGGAGTTGATATTGAACCTGTCACTAGCCTGTACATAAAAAAACAAGGATAAACTCATTAATCAACTGTATATACGACGAATTCACGAACAGAGAAAAATTAAAGTGACATTGTTATAAACCAAACGGGAGAACCCAACTCAAAAGACAATCCGATAGGTGGGAGAACTCATTTAACCTATAAACCCATTAGCATTTCTCTATTTTTTCCAATGTGGGACAATTAGTACATAACAGACATGTAGACTAAAGGGCAGCCCGGTGCACTAAATTCCCACTATGCGCAGGGTCCAGAAAAAGACCCGACCACAAGGGCCTATTGTACGCAGCCTACTGTAATTTGTAAAGTGACATGTACACCGAGCTAGAGAAAATAAATTAGGGTTTTTGGAAGAAAATTTCGGGTCTTGGTGGAAATCTGGAAGATAATAATCAATTTTGAAATGTGAAGGTAAAATTAAAAATACACAAACATATGTAAATTGAAATTGAGTATGAATTTGATAAAAAAGGCATGCTGATATGCGCTAAAGCTCCCGCCATGTGGAGGATCCAGGGAAGAGCAGTACCACAAGGTTCTATTATTGTACATGAAATTAATGTTATGTTTTACAAAATTATGAAGTTTACCTGCATTTTTTGCACACTGGGAATTGAAGATCAAACGAGATGAGGTGAAGAAACAGAGAGCGATGAGGAGTACTATTATGGCTAACGCTTTGTGCCAGCAGGGGTGTACATCGGTTTGGTTTTTCAATCACGTCCGTTTATTAAATCTACAAATCAAATCAAACCAATATAAAATTAATTTTTTTAATTTAGATTTTAATCGATTTTTTGGTTTTTTTCATTTCTTTTTATAATCTTTAATTTTTATAATTATATTATAATTTTAGATAAAATTAAATATATTTTTACTCATATATTAGTGGAAAACCACAATTATAGAAAATAAAGAGTGAAAAGAGGAAGCAAAAGCTCTCCGAAAATTAAAAAATAAAATGAAAAATGATTGAAAAGTGAAAATTTTTAGATTTTAAATTTATATTGAGCTTTATATCATTTAGTTATCAATAAATAAATAAATATTATAACTTAAATACCCAAATCTGAATATATGGGCCCATTTGAATTGGCTTATTTTAAGTGTTTTTAAGCTAAAAATAACTTTTAAATATTTTTGAAGTGTTTGAGTAAATTTAAAAAGTGCTTATAAGCATTTGATTTTTGACTAAAGTATTTAAAATAAATCAAAAGTCATAAGTTAGGAATCCTAACTTATGACTTTTGGCTTAAAATGTTAAAAATAAGCCAAAAGCCATAAGTTAGGATTTGTAACTTATGACTTTTAGCTTTTAAGTCAAAAGCTAAAAGTCAATCCAAACGGACACTATATCTACATCTACTTTCTAAATATTAAAAATTAATTTAAAAAATAAATTATAATTAATATTTTTTATGTATAAAAAATTAAAATTATATATATATATATTATGTCTGTTTGATTTGGGTTCGATTTGATTTTTCTTTGATTAACACCAAATCAAATCAAGAATAATCGAATTTTTTTTCTAACGCTAAACCAATCAAGCCAAATTATAAGTTGGTTTTTTTTCTTGATTAAATTTGATTTGGTTCGTCAGTTCAATTGAATTTGGGATTCAAACCGGTACCCGCCCGCTTACCCTAAAAGGGCTCCCACATCACTCCTACCGATTCACTCTACATTTCAATCCGCCGTCTTTCACCGCTCGTACGACGGCGGCGTTCGCAGCAGGCGACTATCTCCGGCCATCCATTCCAAATTTAAGGGGGAAATGCAGCCTGTAAGTCCTCAACAATCTCTATATTTTCCTTCCATATCATACATTTCTTCTCATTATTATTATTACTATTATTATTATTATTATTATTACTATTTGCTTTTGCAGCTATTACTTGTATCGGAGGAATCTCAATTTCTTCTTAGGATACTCAACGGAAGTTTTCAAACCCTAGATATCATTAAAGATCGCATTGTTCATAATTTTGCCGATTTATTCAGCTCAAAAGCTAATTTGGATGTTATTAGCATGAGGTTTAATTGTTCAATTACATATTTATGTTTATTTATTTATTTGTTTGTTTGTTTTTGCCAAAAAGTTGATAATTATTGGTATTTTATGTGTAGACAAGATAATGTAGTACAAAATGTGAATAGGGAGGTGCAAGGATCCGAAGATTCGAATGGAGAAGGGGATTCGACCGTAGGTTTTAATGTGTTGGATGCCATGTTAAAACATAGTTTGGATCGTTTGAAGAGTATGAGGTTTGTTTGATATATTGTCCAATTCTTTAATCATGTTAGCGACTTGAAAAAGAAGCCAGCAGCCACATTATTAACATGTTTAACCAATTTCTTAAAAGAAATTTCACGGATTATGCAGGGAAAGAATATCGTTGGCTGAAAACATTAGTGACTGTACCTTGGAGATAAATTTGAATAAATCTGCATGTGTTGTTAGAGCTATGTGTCTGGATGGTAAACTGGGAGCAGCATTATCTCTTTGGTGTAACATGATAGAGAATTGTATTGTTCCTGATGTTATTACACATAATTACCTTGTCAATGGACTGTGCAAAAAGGGTGAATTGGAGAAGGCAGAATGGATTGTTAGAGGTATGCTATATAGGGGTCCTTCTCCCTCTTGTGCTACGTACAACTCGTTAATAAGGGGTTATTGTCTCATGAATGATGTTGATAAAGCTCTAAGCACCTTTTCTACCATGGCCAACCATGGGATTGTACCAAACAGAGTTACTTGTAACATTCTTGTTCATGCGCTTTGTAAGAAGGGCTTGGTGGAGGAGGCGAAAAAGCTTTTTCATAAATTACTAAGCAAAAATTATGAGGGGGGGAGTTCAGATTTGATTACATCAACCATAATGATGGATGGCTGCTTTAAAAATGGAGATACTGATCAAGCTCTTGCTTTTTGGGAGAGGATGTTAAAAGAGGGTATGGAAGTTGATAAAGTTTCCTACAACGTTGTTGTCCGTGGATTCTGTATGAGCCATGACGTGGGCACTGCATATAAGTATTGTTGTGAAATGCTAAAGCTTGGTTTCATTCCAGATGTTTATTCTTATAACACTATTGTTGGAGCATTATGTAAAAAAGGAAATACCAGCGATGCGTGTTATATCTATGATGTTATGACAAGAATGGGTGTCATCCCTGATAAAATTACATACAAAATGATAATACAGGCCCTATGTATTAACAAGGAGATTGATAGAGCCAATTGTTTTCTTGATTACATGTTAGAGAATTCCATTATACCTGAACCACTTGTTTGGAATGTTATAATTGATGGTTATGGAAGATGTGGAGACATACAAAAAACTTCATATATTAGAGACAAAATGGTTGCAAATGGTGTTCTACCGAACATATATACATATAATGCATTAATTTGTACACAGATAAAGTCAGGAAATCTTTTTGCAGCTCAGTCCTTGGAGAAAGAGATGCTTTTATATGGTCTCACCCCTGATTCAGTTACTTACAATCTGTTGATAGGTGCTGCTTGTAATCATGGCCTGATTCAGTTAGCACTTAAGCTACATGATGAAATGTTGAGAAAAGGTTGTCAGCCTGATGTAATTACTTACACAGAACTACTTAAGTGGCATTGTCTGCGAGGTATGATGACAGAGGCAGACAAGCTCTTTGGCAAGTTGCTGGCATCTGGTTTAGCAGTTGATCATGTTCCCTTTCTAGTACTCATGAAAAGATACTGCAGAATGAGAGAATTTGATAAAGTTTTTGACCTTTACCAAAAGTGGTTAGTGACAATGCCTAGATGAGAATGCTTCCCCAGGAGTTGTTATGAAGTTAAGGGCTACTCTATATGTATTTATTCCAGAGGAGAAAGCTTCTTCGGGGATATGAAACTGAATGCCACCGATAAGGTTTTAGTCTGAATTGTCTGGTGGGGGACAGTGGATGGTGAAACACGAGACTGTCTATGCTAGAGGAAACATTGGGACGTCATTTTACGACAGGATGAGAAGAAGATCGGTAAGAAGGATATTATTCTGCCTCCGCATTAGCTTAAAAACTGTTAAATCGTGAATTTTTTTATCTAGATTGGGAAGCTGAGTAAATATATTCAAAATTATAAAACTGTGGAAAACAAAACATAAAATTTGCATAATCAGCTGTGGTCAGGTTTAGGCTCCACTTTGGGGTTGAGAAATCTCAAACTTGTCTTCCTTTTGGTAAGGTCCTACTGTCATTGATAAATTCTGAAAGCTCCATCGAGATGATCATGGTTTCTCCCAACAAATTCTCCTTTCCAATATGAATCTTACAAGATTGAAATTCGCGACCAGTCTAGCTACTTCTTTCTTGCATTTTTCTACTCATCCCACCGATGTAGGATTAGCTTTACTGTCTATACGGCACTCTTAAAAAACATTCTAAAATCTTCATTGCAGCATTCATGACTACATTACACAAGTGCATTATAGGGATAACCTGCCTCATTGAAACTAGTACTACAAAATATTCCTTCAGTGTTTGAGCAACTCTGGTCATTCTCTTGGATTAAAGGCATGCCATTAACACTCTAGATCGACTTATAAATGCAGAACACTGGGCTGCGACTTCCTTAAATACCTTTTACTACCAATTTTATTGTGGTCATTCAGGCCATTTGCATTCCGTAATAATATTTGAATATTCATGGAGATAGAACAGTGTAAATTCTCCTCCCTTGACCTTAATTCATCAAGCATTCTGTCCACTTCAAGTCATTTTAATTATCTTTGATTGTGATAGTTCTCATTTTTCTAAAAGTATTTAATCCAATACTAGTATACTACACAGGAATATCAGACCAGACTTTTCAAAATCCATCTTTCTTTCTTCGCAAATTCACTTGACATTGATAACTGGTCCCTCTCCATAAGTAATGTTATAGACAAGTTTTCCTTTCTTTCGAAGTCAGTACATCTGCTACTGCTGTTGCACGTTTGCACCTTGATCTTCTGTGCTAATCAATAACTGATACTGTTTTTTTCTCAACTTGATAATTTGCACCATTGATAACTGATACTGTTTTTTTCTCAACTTGATAATTTGCTATTCAAATCATCTAGAAATATTAAGGTTTTTATCTTCACCTTTGCAGGTAAAACCGGATGATGAATAAACTTTTAATTCTTTACCATCTTGGTACCTCTTAATAAACTTTACCTTATCAAAAAAGAAGTTTGAGGTGGCCTCTTTGAATATAAAAAGTTAATGCATGAAGATCTTTACGCATCTAGACTTATTGGACTTGAATAAGGAAAATCTTATAGAAGGTTCTATGATACCTAGGATATTCTTTACAAACTGTACAATTTTTGTTTGCCTTTAGTTATAGAGATTGATTACCAATCATGTACACACCCTAAGACTCCGTGCACTTGTTGTACATTGTTACTCCCTCCGTCCCAATTTATGTGAAGGTGTTTGACTGACACAGAAAAGAAAGACCACTGGAGTGCTTCTTTTGGCTTGGGCACACCCTTTAATAAACTACTCATTCCTAGAAAATTAAAGGTAACTTTACCAACTTACCCCTAATTAAATGTTATCTCTTTCCAAGTTGACATTGATTACTATATTTAAATTCAAGGGCATATTAGGAAGATTAGGATCAAAGTATTCTTGAATGCTTAAACATACACTTATTTAGGAACAAAATCACAACCCAAAAGGAGCACTTATAAAGCAATGGAGGGAGTATCTCATTAAGAGTAAACTGGTAAGTCTAAAGTTAGATTGCTAAATAAAGCAAGATGTCATTGTTTTTTTGATTGACTAACATGGAAAGAGTGTCACATAAATTTTAGGACGGAAGAAGTACTAATTAAGTCAATGAGAAGCTCTTTTCTATTTTTACATCTATGGAATATCAAGGCGATTAGCAGCAAGACGTGTCTTCAACTAGCTAGCGGAATGCAATGATCAATAGGACTATGGAAAACACATCACATATGAGTCGAACAAACATATTTTGTAGGTTTAGCCTTATTTATTCCAACTGATAGAAAGTAGGTAGCCTAATTCAGATTCCTGAAGCCCCTTAAATTGTTATAATCATTGCTTGTAAACTGTATCTGCTACTTTTTCAAAATTTCTTAAGTTTTAACTATTTCACCATCTTTTATTTTGGTTAATAAGATGATTTTCCTTTGTTGGAATTTCCTTTCCATTCAATTTGCATAGAGAGAAGTGACTAGTCTTACAGTCCGTTTGGCTTGTCTCAGTAATGAACTTTTACAATGGACTAGTCTTAGTAATGAACTCTTACAATGTTGATTGTTAAAGACATGTATTTTGAACTCCTACTAGATCTCAGCTTAATTTTTTTTTTTCCGTACCTTCCTCGTTCCAACTCTCACAAAGGAAGTACTCGTCAGCATTTTTTTCTGAGTGAAGGTCTCACTTAAATTAATGTTATATTTGGTAGGGTGGATATCAGTAGCTTGTTGCATCTGAGGGCCACAATGGTCCATAATATCCTAATTGATGCAGTACTTTACCTTTTTAAAAAAAGATCATAATGGATGAATTATGTGCAGGAAGAGTTATGAGATCCATTTTCTGATGATCAAAGAAAGAGTTACAAGACATATTGACAATTGACCAATGATTGGTAGCTTTTGTCCAAACGTTCATGCATCTGAGATGCGAGATCGACTCAAAAGATTACATTTTAGCTCACATGATTCTGGGCCTTTCAAATGTTTACTCTATGAGGGCCTTAATGCAAAACAATTACATTTTAGATATTCACATTACATTTTACATCATACCAATCTTACCGTGAATCTTTGCATTACAAAAATGGGTTAGATTTGTTGAATTTTTTTTTTTTGAGCCTGGGTATCTTTGCAAAAATCGTACTTAGGTACACAGGGAAACTATTAGTTTATTAGAAAGGAGAAAAAAGTCTAGTCAGATTTCTACTCCTTTGTTTGTATGCATATTCAAACATGAGTAGTTTGTAAAGGTAGTATTTTCTTTGATCTATCTGCTGTAGTTGTTGTTGAACCTTGTATCTACATTTTTAATTGATGATGCATTATTTAAGCAGAAGGAAAAATTGTAGGCAGAAGGTAAATCTAAATAGTTTTTATGTGGGATTGAGGTCATTGACATACTATCTGTGTGATTCATTTCTGTGTGCAGGTGTTAAAAGAATTGTTTACATCTCTGCTGCAGACTTTGGTGTTGCAAATTACCTGTTACAGGGTTATTATGAGGGAAAGGTATTTTCCCAAGACTTTCAAGCGACTCAGAAGGTGTTTGGAAGCTTAAAAGCACTTTGCATCATGTTTCTGGTGTTTGGTAAGCCTCAAAAGTGTTTTAAAGCCAATTTCTTTCTTTATTTTTCTTCTTCCTTCTTTCGTTTTTTGGACTACTTTGTGGCACCTCTTATTTGTTTTTGTAACTGTAAGCTCAACATCATGATGTGGCTGATTTCTTATGGAACTCTTCTTCCACACAAAGGGAAGCATTTTGTATATCCTCAATTCCTTTCCTGCAAGTGCCTTACTCATCTAAACTTCTAGATAAAGGATTGAAATAGCATAGCTACTGTATGGTCTCATTTTCATCTACTTTTTTTAGTATCTGACTATGTTGAAATGCTTCAGTGCTGAGTTACTTGAGTGATTATGTTGAGCATGAGATATCATGGTTCTTAACCCTTTTCATTGACTACTAGGCCACACTCTTGGGTGTTTAGTCAAAATTATATTATTATATGTTATCTGGATAAATTGTTTATATTTTTTAAAAATAATCTTATCTGATCAATTTGTAACTTACAAGAATTGAAACACAAATTAATTTATATTTGAACTAATTTAGATGATAAATGTTGCAATAATCAGTTCACTTTTAGTGTTAAAAAGCTCTTAAGGGCATCTCATTCGTTTTGACAGGAAAAGTGTTTATCAGCACTTCTTTTACAATCTATCAACTGCTTATTTTCAGTTGTAGTAGTACTTATACAAATGCGTAATGCTTTTTCATAGATTAGCTCTAGCACTTAAAAAGTGCTTTTTAGCATGCAAATGCTTAAAATCTTCTTGAATTCAGCTAATCCAAACAGGCTCTCATTAAAATTGCATGAAGGACGTCAATTTGTGCTTAGGCAATATGAGAAGCCATAAAATATGGCTTCTTGTCATAATACTCAAACGTACTACCGCTGCAGGGATTCGAACCTATGTTCCTGAGATTTCACTCCAGCTCTTCAACTTCTAAGCCACCACTTTGGGGCACATAAATTCAGAAATACTCCAAAAGTGACTAGTTTGGTTCTTTATTTGTTCATTTCTGATAATTTCATGTCTGTATCGTGCCATGCAGCAGAGGGTAGCTGAAAATGAACTGCTGACCAGTTATCCATATGGAGGTAAGCTGTTATCATTTGGTCTTTCTCCTAACCGTTTCAGGTGTGCCCACTATATCTGCTTAACTTGATGATTTGTAAATTGGTGTACTCAGAAGATTTTTTGGTGTGGTCACCATACATTGAACCTGTCTGCTTGACTTTCTTCAACCTTTCCGGATAGAAGATGCATAAGCTATTTTATACAGAATTAGAGCTTCTGTTTGTCATTTTCGGGGTCTTTAGTAGCATGTGAGCGCTTCCATTAGAGGCAAATTGTGCAACATGTGTCCTTTACTTTTGAAGCGGTCAAGAGGAAGTAGTGGTAGGAGCATGTTAGATTGCTTTTATTTTCTATAGATGGTAAACAGACTGATTGTTGGCTAGGGTTGGTTCAGTAGCCAGAATAGGATTTGGATTATTTTATACCACATTTCTTAGCATATCAAAGTCTGCATTGAATTTCTTTTAGAAAAAGCGAAATTATTATCTGTTGTTTTCGGGACTGTCTTGTTTTGAAGGCATCGAAAAGAATCTAGTCATCCTTCAGGATAAGGTTCAAAACGATTATTTTCTTCCTTCCAATATAAGGTGGGGCTAGGATGTATGTTTTTCCCTTTTCTCTATTTTCTTCTTCCTCCTCTTTCAGAGATAGCAACTTTCATTTCTCCACCAGTGAATTACTTCCCTAGTGCCCATCCAATATTTTCCCGCTCACTCATATCTGGTTTCTTCCCCTCTTCCCTATCTGTATTTCTCTTCTCCCTCCACTTGGCGTCTCACTTCCCCTTCCTTAATTGGTGGTATCTTCTTCCCCTTAACCAGCATCTACCCCTTCCCCTTTCTCCTGGGGAATGTTCATATATGGAAAAAGGATATTGGTGTGCCCATACAAGTGCTTGAGAAGCAGAAAAATACTTCTGCTACTTTCCTCATGACAATCCATTATATCGGACAAATCTGTGAACGGATAACTGTAGATTCCGAAGATACACTTATCCTATAATGGCTGGGACAGTTCAATGGAATATAGATGTTGATGTTTTTCACCTGTATTATATTCATAACAGTCGTTGTGCCTTTCCTCTAGAGTCTAAGAGTTACATATTTATGTTAGCTGGCAATTTTAGAATTTTCAAAGTGAAAGATACAGGACCAACTGGGTATGTGATCCTTGGAAGTACGTTTGTGTTTGTAAGTGCAAATGCTTATGACGACTTAAGACTGGGAGTTCTAATTCTTTTATTTACTTAGTTCAAGAGTCCACTTTAATTTCTGTCTTTTGCCGGAGTAATTATGGGGCCTGGATTTATTTATGGTACGCATCCTGTTGGGAGCATGAAGTTGCCTCTAGGTGTAATTGGTTCTCCTCTAGAGATGGTACGTGTCATCTTTGTCTATTGGGTATAAGTTGTATCCCCTCATCATACTCCTATACAGTTGACGAATAGGGATGTTTATTTCATTTTGCTGAAACCCCATGAATTCTGCTCTTCCCTTCCTTTAAGATATGTGCAATGATATTATGCAAATCTTTTACATTCTCATGCTGGTGCTGCAATTGTTTGTGTTGTAAGTTTCTCGTCCGTTATTAATCATAATGTTGCTTTCCACAGATCCTGCAACATGCGAAACCGCTGAGTCAAATTCCCTTCGTTTGGCCGTTGTTTATCCCTCCTGTAAATGTGACTGCAGCCGCAAAAGTTGCTGTGAGAGCAGCAACAGGCCCTGTATTCCCTCCTGATGTCATTGACGTTCATGAAATCTTACGCTACAGCCCGCAGAGAACTGTATAGATGATTATCAGGACTAGATGATTTCTCCTCTTTTTCTTTTCGCTTTGGTGTTTCAATTTTGCATTTTGCAGTTATTACTCGTTTGATCTCATTTTACTATGTATGAAGTTTAAACAAAAAAAGGAAATAGGAAGAGGATAAATAAAAATGAAGAGCAGAGATGGCAGGTTGAATTGCTGCAAAACTTTCCAATCGCATTTCCTTGTATTACATTGTTCCCGTTTTTAATCTGTCCTGCCTTTGTTGCGTAGGTCTGATCTGCTTCACCATGCTCTGGATTTGTTTTTCCTTTTTTTCACTTTTGTTATTCAGTAAAGATAGATAAGTTTGATAATGTTATTTTATTTATTCAGGCAGACAATGTTATGTTTGTGACTGAAGAGTGTAATATTTATTCAGGCAGTTTAAGCTTTTTTAGTGTGTTTCAAATTTCTGTGTAGTGAATTTTTTAAACAAAAACTCCCCCAGTTTCTTTTGAAATTACAATTTATGAGCAGTTATGTCATGGAATTCAATTGCTTAGCAGGATCAGCCAGAGAGCTCTTGGTCCTAGGCAATTTTGATAATCCAAAAATTTATAACTTTTACGCTATATTCTGTAATCTCTTTGTGAGCTTGTGGTTATTGATAGAAGCAGAGGGCGTTTAGCACAAGGAATGTTTTACAGATATGTACGAAATAAAATTCATCATAATAACTTAAAGAATAATGCATAAACGTGTCTTTTAACTTGACCTCAGATGGTATCTATGTTCTTCAACTTTGGGTGTACACAAGTACACTTAAACTATCATATAGTTAAACAAGTAGACATATGCATCCTACGTGGCAAATCGCGTGAGATGCATGCTTCCTACATGCCATATCGGGTGAGATTTGCCGCGTGGACGCACATGTCTACTTGTGCATACCCAAAGTTGGAGGGCATAGATGCCAGTTGAGGCTAAATTAAAGGGCACACTTATGTATTATACCTAACTTATTATATCATATCACTTTCAAAACAAAGCAATAAATTTATAACGTAAGATATATGATTTTTTATTTTTTTTTACCATGTAAGATATATGAATTGGCATATATCTGATTGGTTGATTTTATTGAGCTGAAATTAACTCGTCTTGTTCCATTTGAGCTTTGAATGTGACAGGAAAATTGTCAAAATCAGACACTCATTTTGAAGGGGAGCCTTGGAGTAACTGGTAAAGTTGTCTCCATGTGACCTGGAGATTATAGGTTCAAGCCGTGGAAACAGCCTCTTGCAGAAATGCAAGGTAAGACTGCGTACACTAAACCCTTGTGGTTCGGCCATTTCTCGAACCCCACACATAATTTTGTGGGAGCTTTAGTGCACCAGACTGCCCTTTTTTATTTTGACGACCTTCAAGGCAAAGACTAGTGGGATATTTCTAAAAATATTTTCACTTTGCTAGCTTCTTTGACCCTTTTGAACGTGGAAACTTCCATTTTTTCTTGACTTTCTAATCGTAATTCCTTTTTCCACAAGCCACATGTTATTGTTTCGTATTTTCTAAACTTTAATCCCATAAGTGGACCCTTTGAACACACTACTTGTTCTGACTTTTATGTCTACTGCTTCTAAATGTATATCACTTTCTCCCATTATCTAACTTGTATTCCATTATCTGTATACTAAAAATCAAGACTCCTGAAGATGGTTGATGCCTTTGTGTCATTTGCAGTTCAAAAACTTGGCGATTTCCTCATACAGGAAGTTAACCTGCGTTTAAGTCTAAGAGAGGATGTGCATTGGCTGCGAAATGAGCTGCTCTTCATGCAATCTTTCCTCAAAGATGCAGAAGAAATGCAAAGCCAAGATCAAAGAGTTCAACAATGGGTATTTGAAATCAACTCTGTAGCTAATGACGTTGTCGCGATACTGGAGACTTATAACTTTGAGGTTGGTGAAGGTGAAGGTGATGGATTTGCTAGACGTCTTAAGGCTTGCGCTTGCATTTGTAGGAAGGAGACCAAATTCTACAAAGTCGGAAAGGAGATCCAATCACTCAAGCAACGAATTAGGGATATCTCTCGCAAACGAGAGACTTATGGTATTAGAAATATCGATAATATTGCAGGAGAAGTAACAAGTAACAGGCCTAATAATCGGTCTGCTATGGTTAGAACATTGAGGAGAACTACGTCCTATGTTGATGATCAAGATCATATTTTTGTTGGATTTCAGGATGTTGTAGAAAGACTGCTAGCTGAACTTCTCAACGAAGAGCCTCGTCGAAGTGTCATCTCCATTTATGGTATGGGTGGATTAGGCAAGACCACTCTTGCTAGAAACCTCTACACCAGTCCTAATATAGTCTTTGGCTTCCCAACACGCGCTTGGGTATGTGTTTCTCAAGAGTACAATACCATGGATCTTCTTAGGATCATCATAAAATCTATCCAAGGACGCACCAAGGATAATCTAGATTTGTTGGAAAAGATGACCGAGACAGATCTAGAAAGTCACCTGCGTGATCTATTGAAAGAAAACAAATACCTTGTGGTAGTTGATGATGTATGGCACAGAGAAGCATGGGAAAGTTTGAAAAGAGCACTCCCAGATAGCAAGAATGGAAGCAGAGTGATTATTACCACACGCAAGGAGGATGTTGCTGAAAGAGCAGATAACAAAGGTTTTGTCCATAAACTCCGTTACCTTAGCCAAGAAGAGAGTTGGGATCTCTTTTGCAGGAAGCTAATTGATTTTCGGGCAATGGTCTCAGCAATGGAGAGGCTAGCTATGGATATGGTGGAAAAGTGTGGAGGCTTACCTCTTGCAATTGTTGTATTGAGCGGGTTGCTTTCGCACAAAAGAGGGCTAGAAGAATGGGAAAAAGTGAAAGCACAACTTTGGCGGCAAATGAAAGATGACTCTATTGAAATTTCCTACATACTGTCTTTGAGCTACAATGATTTGCCAACTGCGCTCAAGCAGTGTTTTCTTTACTTTGGTATTTTTCCAGAAGATGAAGTGGTCGAGGCTGAAAATATAATACAATTGTGGATGGCCGAGGGTTTCATACCAAGAGGAGAAGAAAGAATGGAGGATGTCGCTGAAGGTTACTTGAATGAGCTGATAAGACGAAGCTTGGTTCAAGTGGCTGAAACGTTTTGGGTGAAAGTTACTGAATGTAGGATTCACGATCTACTTCGGGATCTTGCCGTACAAAAGGCATTGGAGGTTAACTTCTTTGACATTTATGATCCACAAAAGCACTCCATATCATCCTTATGTCTCCGACATGCCATTCATGGTCAAGGGAAAAGGTACCTCTCACTAGATCTTTCTAACTTGAAGGTGAGGTCAATTATGTTCTTCGATCCAGATTTTTATAAGCTGGGTCTTTTAAACTTCCAAAGTGGTTTTCAACATATATATGTGTTGTACTTGGAGATTCATTCCGGCACTAAACTACCTGATGCCATAGGAAGTTTGTATCACCTCAAGTTCTTAAGCTTGAGAGGTATCCATGATCTTCCCTCCTCCATTGGCAACCTCAAGAATTTACAGTCACTCTGTGTCCTCCATGAATATATATACTTATTCCAACTACCCCCCGAGACAGCTGACCTAATAAATCTAAGACATTTAGTTGCTTGGTATTCAAAACCTCTTAAACATATAAACAAACTCACAAGTCTTCGAGTTCTTAAAAGAATTGCTTGTGATCAGTGGAAAGATGTCAACCCTGTTGATTTAGTCAATCTTCGAGAATTAAGCATGAGCCATATTAAGAAATCTTACTCCCTAAATAACATTAGCAGCTTGAAAAACCTTAGCACTCTCATGTTGAATTGTGTAGTTGATGAATCATTCCCGGCCCTTGAATTTCTTAGTTCTTGTCGAAAGCTCCAAAAATTGTACTTAAATGGGAGAATAGACAAACTGCCTCTACCTGACCAGTTTCCAAATTCAATCACAATGATGGTCCTTTATTACTCAGAACTCATGGAAGATCCGATGCCTATTCTTGGAATATTACCAAACCTAAGGAATCTCGATTTAGTAGCAGCTTACGAAGGAAAAGAAATTACATGCAACGACAACAACTTCTGTCAACTGGAGTTCCTTCGTCTTGATAATCTTGAGAACCTAGAAAGATGGCATTTAGCCACAAGTGCCATGCCTCTGATTAAAGGTCTTACTATCCATAGCTGTCCAAAACTAAATGAGATTCCCCAGAGAATGAAAGATGTGGAGAGAACTCATATTTGATGGAGCTTTTCAAGCTTATATGATGTCCTATTTTGGCCACTTTCATAATCGTAGAGGTAATAAATCTCAATCCCCTATTTTATTTTTTCACATTATCAACTTAACTAAAAATATTCAACTCTAAATAATTGTCTATAAGTAAATAAATTATGGCTGAGACTTTTGTTTTGAATGGTAGAAGTCATTTTTACACCTAGAAAATAATTTTCATGGAAAATATTAATAGTAATATTACCACATCAGAGAGTTTCTTGATGAAAATTTTGAATACTACAGATTAGTAAAAATGTTCCGACGTTAGTTGGAGCAACTAATATGAAGTTAAGTGACTAAGTCATTTTTTCCTATTTTGATGAAAAATGTTTTGGTAAGCTAATACTAGAAAATAACTTCCTCATAACAAACATTTTCCTCGAAAATGACTTTCTTCGTACCAAAAACACACTGAAATTTTATTGCCAATTTATTATTTGGTTGACACTTGATAGTTGATACTGTCTTGAACATTATACTTAAAACAATTTATTTAGGTAATTGATAAACCTTTGTCTTTTATGAATACTAATTTATTATATTAAATAGTAGCTTATAATTTGGGTGAAACAGGAGAAGAAGCTGTCACTGAAAAATAAAACAGCAGATGGGGTATTATTGTCAAGCACTTGAAGACATTGATATTGATGAAGTTGGATGTTAAAAACATTAATCAAGTTTCTGGCACTTCAGTGTTTTGTTTTGTTTTGTTATCTTAGTGTTTAATTTCTTATTGTTTTGGTTTTTTTTCAGTGTGTGGAATTGGTTTGAAGACAATTGTTTTTGGGATTGTATGCAAAAATGATTTTGTGATGTAAAGGACACCATTTTTACTGCAAAAGCAGAGATGCAATGCATACGAAAATAATCAATAATTGGAAATATTCGTTGGCAAGGTAAAGTACGTCTAGAGCCTTGATGATGACTCTGAAGCGCACATTGAGCGAGGTGAAGCACTCAATAGGTTGCGCCTTTGACAACAATGAATAATTACATGCCTTCTTCACCTGACGTGATCCAAACTCAGAAGGAAGTAAATTTGAGTGGCAACAAAATGATGTCATTAAGAAATGATATGTGTTTGATATGACGGAAGTCATTTTGCATGGAAAACATCGCGGACAACTCCCACTTGATGAATACACTTATAAAGAGCATAATTCATCGGTCTGCTCTTCGATCCCTCTTCCGTCTACTTAAATGTTGCTTCACATTCATTTCATGCTA
Organism: Capsicum rhomboideum; assembly: GCA_031232105.1. NCBI lineage: Eukaryota > Viridiplantae > Streptophyta > Magnoliopsida > Solanales > Solanaceae > Capsicum > Capsicum rhomboideum. The sequence continues at coordinate 2,578,042 of CP124718.1, forward strand.
ATACCTTCGTGCGAATAATTAATAATAATGCAGTTAATATATATAAATCCAAAATGGAAATTATTGTTTTATGTAAAATGATCTATTACGAACAAAAGTAATATTCATATCCTGATCAAACATCAATTATCCAGTGTGGATGAAAGTGGCTGGTCAAACTTGAAATAGTTAAAATATAAGATTAGTTAAATGACAGGCAGAAACATATTAAAAACTCCTGAAGATGGTTGATGCCGCCTTTGTTTGGCCATGAAAATAAAAAATATATTTATTTTATTTGGAATTTTTAAAATTGAAAATAGAGTTAGAGTTGTGTTTGGTCATAGTATTTGGAGTTAATATTTAGAATTCAAATGTATTTTTTTTAAAAAAAAATGATCATGCAATATAATTTAAATGGGTTATTTTATGAAAATAAAAAAACTTAGAATTTTTTTGAAAAAAAAATAATTAAAAAGTGAAACCAAATAAAGTGAAAACCAAAATCCCAAATACAACTTCAAGTTGTATTTGGTATTTTTATGGCAAAACAAGGATTCTGGAATAAAGTGAATAATATTTATAGCCAAACGGGTCCAAAAAGTATTGAAATGTTGCACAATATTTAGAAAATACTATTTAATCAAAGTATCAAACGATTCTTTGATTTTGTAAGTAGTCATGGACTCATGTCAAACAAATTGTGATAAAGAGAGTACACTTTTTATGTCTTTTGAGTATTTATTAAGTTTCTAAATTTCAAACAATTGTTTTATTTTGTAAGTAATAATGTTAAGGCGTATACGATTTTCATCCTATATTAATTAACAATTTTTTAGCTAAACAATTTTTTTTCCTCATTGCTAAAAGATATAAAACTAATGTTACTAATTACGCATCTGCTAGAGCTCCATTAGATTATGGGTGTGTTCAGTAGGAAGTTGTTTTTGATGAAAAATATATATATATTTTTAAATTGAATGGATTTATTACCTATTTTGTTATGTTTGATTATCTAAAATGTCGCTTATTTAAGAACAAAATAAAAGGCTAAAATATCACTTATTTAAGAACGAACAGAGTAATATATGTTGGACCCTTGCTGGCACGGGCTCAAATGTCTAGTTTTATCATATGTATGTTACATATAACATTGTGTATATAATATTGATGCATATGACATATATATGATATATACAAAATATACATAAATATACACAAGACATACATCGTCAGCTGCCATTGAAAGTTTGCCCAAACCTATCTCTAATCTCCACCAAATTGCTCGAATTTGAGATATAATCTCCCTAGGATGTACCAAATCTTTTGAAACAACATCAAATAAAAAACAACTCCAAAAACTTATATCGGAAAATTCGAGTTCAATACTCAAATGTTCATCTATAGAGTTTTGTGATTTCTTCTTCACTATTCAACTCTTAAATCATATTATTGTCATATGTGATAATTAATTGACATTATTTTGAGAAAAATCTTGCATGTGGGGTTCAACTTGTTGAAGAATAGAAAAAAATCTCACATTGGTGGTTAACGAGATGGGTGGTCTCATTATAAGGCTTGGATAATCCTCCTCCCTTCGAGCTAGCTTTTGGGGTGTGATTTAGGTCCAAAACCTAATTTTACACAATATATTCACTCCTTTATGCATACTACCAGCTTTGTTGCAAATCCATGTGACCTTTTTTTTTTTTTTTTGGTTTCCCACCGGTGTTCGGTATCCACATTGGAGCCCCGACTAATCTGGATCGCGCATTGCAGGGCCCAGGACTCAAACCTGAGACCTCTGGTTAAGGGTGGAGCAGTCTCACTACTGCACCACAACCCATGTTATTATGTGACCAGTTGTTACAAGTCGTATATCGATCACTGAAATATGAGTTGTTGATTGTTGTGTAATGTGTATGGTTACATAAAAACAAATAATTTGTGAAAGAATTTATATTTGCAAAACTTTTTCAAAGGGCTAACATTTAAATAGTGGCTTAAAATTGAGAAATATATACAACAATTTTTTCTTAAGTTGAGACACGTTTAAGAAATAACTTAAATTATATACATGTCAGAGTAAGAAATCTTTTACACTTTCATATTCACCAAAAAGATATCTACAAATACTTCAGTTAAATATGACACGCAAGATTCCAATTTAAATCATACTTCCTCCGTTCGGATTCACTTATCACTATTTCTCAATTTGATGAAAAGACAAATTTTTTTCCATATTTTACCCTTAACAATTAACATTAATTACTTATTCTCCAAATCATTTTCCAATACACATTACTAAACATCAATTAATAGGGGTAATAGGGTAAAGTCACTATACCAATCATTGTTTTCTTAATAGGTGTGTCAAATCAAAACGTGACACGTAAATCCGAACGGAAAAAGTATATAGTTTGAGTATTTTGTAATAAATATTGAAAATATACTTAAAATGTCTAAAGAGAAGGAGATCATTCAAGGATATAATAGCAGCAAGTCAATTGAACTCTACAATTACTGTTGAGATTGGGAGTGTTTATAGGTCAGTTCGATCCGATTTTATATATTATCGATTTATAAATATATTAAACCGATAACTGAATTAATAAGATATTTGTTGTCAGTTTTCAATCTTTCGATTAGCGGTCCTTAACGATTCAATTTTAGGTTTGTTCCACTAATTTTTTTTTCTTTCGTCTTTTTTTTAATTTATTCATATATACACTATCTTCGACACTAGAAACATTGATCATAAGAAGACTGTAAGAAAACTACATACACTGTATGAATGACAAGAACCTTAGCTGCATCTCACTAGAAACATTCATAAGATTATAAGAATACAATAAGAACCTTAACTATTCGTTTGGTTGGGAACAAGTTATCTCGGGATAATTAATTCCGGGATTAGTTGTCCCACCATGTTTATGGAATAACTTATCCCATCACTAAGCTATAAATGGAAGAATAAATAATCCCCGGACACTAATACCTCCAACCAAACGCAGGATAAAATAATCTTGCATTTTATCCCTGGACTATTATACTTATACCTCACATCAAACGATATTTGACTTTATTGATTTAACGGTTTAATCATTAATTAAAATTTTAAAATAAAAAATTGAACCGATAGTCCAATAATTTTCTTTTACAAAACCGTTTAAAATCCGTTGAATCAATAACCTGATACTGATAAATCAATAGTGTTTTATTCGATTCAATTTATCGGTTAAATCGGATGTTGCACCCCCTAGTTGGGATAAACAGTGGTACAAGCATAGGACAATATGGGTGATCCATCATAGTATGTAAGATAGAGCGTAGCATTTCGCTAAGGAGGAATTCTAGTAAGGGCATTCAAAGTAATAGTTTTATCGCTATTTTAATAGTTTACATGAATCAAAAACAATGTTTGAGCTATTTTTACCGTTATTTTAATAGTTTCTCTCTTATATTCAAGAAATTCGTAGATATATGTATATACAAAATCAAAATATTTTTGTACAATATAATGTTTGGATGAATAAATTCAATTCAACTTCGATGATATAGCTCCGTCTTGGAGGAACAAACAAGGTGACCTTTAGATTCTTGTATAACTTTGTTATCTTTCTTGTTAATTGTTTTAGGTTTGAGTAGCAATTTTATTTCTTCCAACTTGTTCTAAGGATTGTTATATGATTTGTATGAAAATCTCCAAGCATTTTAACAGATTAATTCAGGTGACAAATGTCACATAAAGTGATGATGGCCAAGTAAAAGTAATTCTAATGGGATATCAAACTTTTTGGGGCATACCTAATGTGTCCTTGATTCTTAAAATATGTTGAAAAAGTGATATTTTTTTGTATGATTGAATCCATAATAGAGTAGTAACAAACAAAAGCTAAAAAGACCCTATATGTCCCAAAATGGGATGTTAGTTTAGAAAGGTTGAGCATTAATTAGGAGACAAGAAAGGCAACCATTATGAACTTATCTACTACTCTTTTCTTTTTAATTTTTGATTTAGTACAAGGTTCATTGCATTTTGAAGTTTTATTGGGATTTGAATATCATTAGATTTTGGAAATCTTTGACACAATATGGAGCTACAAAAAAGCCCAAAAAGGTCTCAATTACTAGTTGATAGTTGGGGCAAATTTTAAGGGGAAAGGACATAAATGTCACTTCGCCCAAAACTATTTCCACGAAATAGCCATTGATTTTGCAATTCCAAAAGGTAGCTATTTCAGGACTTTTTGTCACTGCTGGTACCTCTTTTTTTAGTTCATATACCATAATGATACAGTCCTCATGTCACATTCATATAGTTTATACAGAAAAACATATGCATATATAGTTCATATACCATATTGATACAATTTTTATACCATTTTGATACAGCTCCTGTACCATATTAATACACTCCTTATACCATATTGATACAACTCATATACTATATTGATACAATTTTGACTGGCCATTTTTGGAATTAGTTTGGGCCGACTGACCATTTTTTAGAATTAGTTTGGGCCGATTGGCCACTCCATGTCCAATAGCCCAAACATGGGTCATTTGTTTTTTGATGGGTCATGTGGTGTCCTTTTCTCAATTTTAAAAAGAGCTAACATTTAGGCAAAAAATCATCCGACATAGCTAATATTTAGTTAATTGCAAATTTTAGGTACATTTTAGGCAACAAATGTATTTGGCTCTCCGAAATTTACTTACAAATACGATTAATACAAATATAAACGCGTCTTGTAAATGCATATACAAATACACATGACATCAAATACATATACATATGACCGTTGAATAGACAGTTCAACTATATAGCTGAATATATATCAAATACATTTACATAAGAAATATACAATTCATATGACATAAGACATATCAAATACATATCAGAAGTACATAAGACATCACATACATATACATCTGCTATTATTTAAACCTTAGCTGCGAATTGTAATTATTTCAAATCTTAGATACGTCGTATAATTAAGTATGAATATTTTCTACGTCATGTAATTTTTCCTATTTGAAAACAAGCAGAGTACTATTTGAAGTTAAGTAATCCCTCTAGTCCATTATAAATAAATTGTTGACACTCTTTTATGGTCTAAACTGAATGATTGTTTAAAAGTTCAAGATGTATTAATTATTATTTTTTTTCAGAATACCCTTCTTTTTAATGAGATTTTCTCTAATTTTAAATCCCCAATAATGACTCTCTACTTTTACGAAAAGTTTGGGAAGAACCAAACGGATAATATTGACAAATTTTCCTTTGATTAATTGTCTTTAACTATCTTTTAAGAGTGTATCACATTCTAACAATTCATTTATATTGGACAAGATCAGGGAGTAGATAAAAGGTAAGAAAGAACACATAGTTAAAGTATTTGAGTGAATTTTTTTAAAAAAATTGAAAAAAAAAAATCTAAATTTTAAATTTGAATTTAAAACAATGAATCAAATTACTAAACAAACATTTTCCTAAAATAATTTTGAAATTTTGTTCTAAATATTTGAAACGAGATCGATCTATATCCAACAATGGCAAAATTTTACATGAAGGGATTAAAAAAAACAATTTGATGATCTAAGGCCATTTTTTAACCGCCTTTACCATAACATTTGAATTTTTTTCTTATGTCAAGAGAATTTAACAGTTTATATATTATCAAAAGAATTTTTTTTTTATTCCATTTATACAGTATAATTTCTGATAATGAGAATGCAATTGAAGTCCTTGGCTCACTCTTGTAACAAAAAAAAGACTCTTGAACCAAATTTGAAGAAAGAACAACAACAACAACAACATACCCAGTGTAATCCCACAAAGTGAGGTTTGGGGAGGGTAAAGTGTACGCAGTCCATACCAATACCTCAAAAGAAGTAGAGAAGTTGTTTCCGATAGACCCCCGGCTCAGAACAAAAACAATGTAAAAAAAAAAAACGAAAGACAAGATGGAATAACAAAACCAAATAGAAAATAACAGAACAAAGACACCCATAGAGTAGCACTATAAACTAAACACAAACACTACCATGATATCACGAGCAAGAAACTCCTAGACACCCACAAAGTACTACGATTACTAACACGGCCACAAACAAAGCAACCCTTTCTACAAATCGGACACAGTCTCACCTTCTAACCCTCTACCCTAATTTGAGTCCTCCACACCTTCCTATCTAGGGTCATGTCCTGAGTAAGCTGTAGCATCTCCATGTTATTTCTAATCACCTCCCTCCAATACTTCTTCAGCCTACCTCTACCCCTTCTAAAACCATCCATATCCAACCTCTCATATCTCCGCACTGGGGCGTAAATTTGAAGAAAGAACAAGGAAGATTAATTAGAAATTCACAAATTTAAGAAGGCACAACATAGAAGTAATTATTACCTAATAAATAAATAGAATAGGTTGGTAATTATAATACAGTACTTGTCAAGATTTGGATAAGGAGAAAGCTTTTATTATTGCCTTCTATGATTTTATACATATGATCGATATAGATTGTGGTGAGATAATTGGGATCCCTCTACCTTTAATCAGAAATTTCGGGTTCAAATGAGTCCTGCAATATACGAATTCAAATGTGGGACTCCAATGTGAGTACCAGATACCTAATGAAAAACCAAAAAAAAATACATATAATATAATATAATCCTAAATTGGAACTTTTTATAAAATCTTTTAGTTACATTTGAAATATCTGCTAATGAGTGTTATCCCCGATATGAAGGATGACAATGACATTGCATTACCTTTTTGTCCCTCCTAATTATGCTATCTTTACTCTAAATCAGTGAAAATATTAGTAGCACTTACTATAATACAGTAATTAATTTTTTAAAATAATACAGTAATTAATTTTTTAAAATTATTTTTTGGTTTTCTAGATTTTTGTTTATTTGTGAATTTGGGGTCCCAGGGGCAAGAAAACCCGGAGTTGTGCTGTCCACTATCCATGTTTTGTATATCTCATTTGGGAAATTGGCTTTTTTAATTAGTTAATTATTTTATTTTATTATTATTTTTAAAAAAAAATGAGTAGTGGCTCCTTCAGTACTTAATTACCAGATAATATGCAAAGATGGAATACTGTTTTTTTTCTTCATGATACCTATGTTTGGATCGAGCTGAACACAGAAAAATGAAACATAATTAAAAAAGAAATTAAGGTGAGATAATAATATGCTCAAATTGTTTGGGATTATCAATTGTTCAATAAATATTAAAGTAACTAGGCAACTCTATGTAATATGGTTTATACAGCAACTTTTGAAAGAAAAAATTTCGACAAAATGACAAAGTTGATCAGGTATCGTGTTTCGTGTTTATACCGTTGTACTGAATGATCCCGGTCGATTACTTTTTGTTCATATAATGCATACATCTCTGATTATTGTTTAAAATAGCACTTAGCAGTTTGAATCTTGAAATTTATCAATTGTTGGTCCACATTAAATATTCAAGTTTGTTACATACGGGACTTGTGAAAGAATTTTTCGCTTAAGGGGATCACACATTTAAGTGTTACAGTTTTGCAATTTCTACAAATTTTGGTCTATTTATGGTGTTTGGTATAATTTTTTAGGTGCAATTTCTTAATATTGTTTGTCATTTGCCCATTTGACCAGATTTTTCTAGTGTTTTTTGTTAAATCTTTTTCTTTCCCAATTCCCTCAAAATCACATACAATTAGAGTTTGTTAAATATTTGTGCGATAAAAAATGCTCACTTTTGAAAATTTAAAGGAATAAACTGCTCATGAATACATTTAAGGCACTATTTTAAACTTCTCCAAACATAAGGGATCACTTTTGTCATTTTCATATCTTTTCATTATTCACATGACTATAAATCTATAACCATTTTACATGACATTACATAGATAAGTTAAAATCCAATTAAAAATAATTCTCTCTTAACCATTAAGAATGAATGATTAAAATTATAATTAATTGAAGTTAATCTTTGCATGCATGCATATTACCATTTCTGTGTCAAGCGTGCGTGTATTAAGCTTGTATTAAGCTTAATACACGCTTTATAATATTGGCTCTTCACATTGCTTGTATTAAGCTTTATTGGCTAGAGACTCGAGTCAACCAGGCTCGATTGGTCAAGCTCGACTTGCTTAGGTTTCAATTCCAATAAAACTTTGACTTGATTTAATCAGAATTAACTTCACTCAATTCAACTCGAGCTCGATTAAGCTGGCTCGATCAAATGTTTGCACACTTAACATACAAGAAAATGATCAAGGACTTGGTATTATTCAATTTCCCTTATTGGATCTAACATAGCCGAAGTGCACATCAAGGAAGATGCTGAGAAAGGCCGCCGCACACGTAACATATGGGACATACTCCGTTTCAATTTGTTTTTCTTATGTTTTTTCTTTTAGTCCTTTTTAATGACGATTCTTTAATTCTGATTTTTCACATAATATATTTAAGATCACAAAATTTAAAGACATTCTGATATATTTTATATATCTTTTGTTTCAAATCACAAAAATTCAAAAAAAAAAATAAAAATACTCCCTCCGTCTCATTTTATGTGGTCTACTTTGATCGGGCGCGGAATTTAAGAAATAAGGAAAGACTTAGTAATGTTTACCAAATTGCCCTTTATTAAAAATGTAGTACTACTATCTTTAATTAAGTGGAACCTTATAAGTAGGACCAATAAGAGTAAAAGAGTAATTGTGCTTTTAAAAAGTTACCAAATAAGAAAATGTGACATTCTTTTTGGGACGGATCAAAAAAGAAAGTAGGCCACATAAAATAGAATGGAGAAAATAATTATTTTCTTAAATTTTGTATCAAGTTAAAACCAGACAAACAATTGAAATGAACGAGAAGGAGGAGTATACTTCCATTTATGTATGATTTGAATAGAAGTTCGAAGTGTCACATCAAAAGAGCTGGCTTACAACTCCGTAGTTTGTGGGGGTTGTGTTTGGGAGTACGTATTTGTGCGCCCCAAAGACCGGCAGCCACCACCTGAGACCCTACCACCATCTCTTTTTTTACATTTTTTTTTAAAAATATAATCAATTCATTGTGCCATTGCCTTCAATTAATTCAAATTCAAATACTTCCCCCGTTCTAAAATAGTTGGCCTTCTTTCTAATTTTATTTGTTTCAAATTACTTATTCTGCTTATAAAATCAAGATTATTTTGGGCATTCATTTTCAGTTTTACCCCTAATATTACATTTAGAGCTGTTAAAATGGGCTGACTCAACCCAATCCAGCCCAAGCCTCACGGGCTAAAGAATTTGATGGGCTAGGACGGACCGGCCCTTCATCTTAAAGGACCTTAAAATGAATGACCCAACCCAGTCCTAAAAGGGTTGCGGGTTGGGGAGGGCTAGCCCTTCATTTTTACCGGTCTTTTTTTTGTTACCTTTTTTGCTTTTCAATCTATATTTGAACGTATAGGTATGACAATTTGTTAGCATTTCTAACTTATGATTATATGAAAGTACATATTCTACTATAACTTATAACATATTCAACACCAATAAATCGTCAAGTACATTTGAATTTCATCGATAAAGTTGTCTTAATTAAAATCATCTTCATCTAAATTCATATGTAGATTTAATTAGATAAACATTATCAAAAAATATATATATAAAAATTTAATAATTGTTAAATTCACTTAAAAATATTATCGCTTTGAATTTGAGTAAATTCGTACAATGGATTTCGCGTAGCAACAAGTGTTTGAACATTTCATAGTAAATGCAATTTTTATATTGGTGGTTAAAAATTGTAGTATTAGAGATTTAACGCTAAATGAATAAAATATTGTGTAAGATACTAACTAGAACTTATTCAGTAATCACTATTTATAGTTTTAAATTCTTTTTGTTCATAAATTTCTTTTAAATTTTAAGTTTAAATTGAATAACAATCATGAATGAAACATCTACATTTGGTGATTAGGATTTAACGCTAAATAAATAAAATATTGTGTAAGATATTAAAACTTATTCAGTAGTTACTATTCTTAGTTTTTATTTCTTTTTTCACAATCTTCATTTAAATTCTTAATTTAAATTAAAAGTATTTTGGCCCGCGGGCCAGCTTAGCCTGACCTCGATCAAGCCTCAAGGGTCAGCGGGCTGACTTGGGCTGCCTTATAATAAGCCCCAGTTTTAAATGGGCTCAAAAATCTTAACCCAACCCAACCCTAATAGCGGGTTGATTTGGGCTGGCCTTGAGGGCTAAGCCCATTTTAACGGCTCTAATTACATTAAGTATCACACCAATTTCAAGACTATTA